>MSJK01000131.1:0-1298602 GCA_001931985.1 Trichoderma sp. IMV 00454
AAAAAAAAAGATCCCCCAGGCCAACCCCCCTTCCTCCTTTCCTCCGCCTCCCTCCTGAACCAGGCCATGTGCGATAAATGAAGCACTTTCAGTCCGCATGGCTGGCATGCTACCACCCTGTTCCGTGAAACTCCAAACAACCCAAATCCCCCAGCTGTGAAAAAAACCATCATCCTCGATACGAAATATGAAAGCAATTGCTGAAAAAAAAGCCACCTTCCTCCACCCCCTTCTCTGTGATACTGGTCTTAGTATCTAAGCGTGATTGTTAGACTGGACTAACGGTACTGAGTTTCTATCTAAGCATATGTAGATAGGATGACTGCGGCGTTAAAAACCGTATGTATATGTTTAAAACGCCGCGAAAAAAAACGTATATGGATATTGGAGCCGTTGGTATAAAAAACGGCAATGATATGTATGCTGTGTGCTGTTGCGAAAGAGTTCGGCGCTGTGAACCTTCTTGTTTTTGATTTAAAGAGTCTTTTATGAAAGAGGAACCATTACTGGGAACGGGACTTTCTAGAAAAGCAGAATGATTTGGTAGAATCAAAACTCTTCGAAAAAAGAAAAGAAGAAGAAAAGAGAAAAGTGGAAAAATCGCCATGAGATAAAAGACGCTGAAAAGTGCAAAATCAGTAGGCCTCATCATGTGCAGGGAAAGTCGAGGCCCATTCGCCTCGCGACCCTTTGCCAATCCCAAACAGCCACCCAGTCGCCTTGATCCATGAGCGCCCACACTTCTTCAAGCAACTCCAGGACACGATCGCAGTTCTTCAAGCCTGTATACCCTCGCACTGCCTTGACGGCTGCTTTGATGCGGTATCGTTGGTCGGGTTCGAAGCAAGCCGTTCCAATCACCAGGCACGGGATCAAAAGGAGAGTTTGTGATGGATCCGAGGGCTTGAATGATTCCAGAAGCCCCAGCGATTCGTCAACTGCCAGTGTGATCCGCTTGTCATCTTGCGCCGGTCGACGGGCGGGTGGCGGAGATGAAGGTCGCTGTCTCTGTGCCTCGGATGGCAAATCCCCTTCGTGCATAGAGCTAGTTCTTGAGGGATGACGAGTAGATGGAGCGCTGTGCGTCGTCTTCGAACGGGAGAAGGGATTGCCCGCTCCCATGAGCGGAGAAGCAGCCGTGGTGCCAATGGCCGCAGCCATCGAAGCTCGTCGCGGCTGTGGGTTCGACGGCATTGAAGAAAACACAACCGTGGGCAATGAGCCAATGGTGCTACGACGACCAGGAAGGGCCGAAGGAGGGTATATCGTCCGGAACAGATAGACCCATAGCATCTGCTTGTACAGCAGCCCGACACGATCACGGCTGTCGCCAGACGGCCAGCGCGGCGTCCACTCCCTGATGGCGGCATCAATCTCAGCGGCCTTGTACAGACTGGTGTAGTCTACGAGGGGGTCGACAGCGTTAGCCATGTTGACGCGGATTGCGTTTCGAATGCTGGTAATCTCGGAGAGGTGGCGGAATAGCCCATCAGCGACTCCCAGTAGGCGTGGAGGATGAATAGGCATCGTCGGCTCCCAGTCTTCTGACGCGAGGCGCTCCGTCTTCTTTTCAGGGTACCAGAAGAGATCGTCGGCATAAATGTGATACTGGAAAAACTCCGTGATGAAGGTGAGAAAGTTTGTATCTTCCGGAGGCGAGTGCTGCACTAGGAACTTGTACGCCTGCAGATGAACTCTGTGGTCGCCTCGCGGGTTGCCCTCGGCTCGAGTCTGGAGGAGTAGGCACATCATCTGGCCGTACCGAGCAGCCAGAATTGTCTTGTACTCAGGGTCGTTCTTGTCCGTCTCTTCATTCATCTCGGCATACATTCGTCTCATGCCCTCGTCGTGGTGATACTCGGAGCGTTGCTCCAGCGTCTCTTTGCTCGTGGATGGGTTGTTCTGAAGAATCTTCATACCATAAGGCGTGTCCCAGTCGATATGCTTGCTGCTAGCCGCAAGTATCGAGTGCATCAAGCCCTGATGCCGATTGGCGAGTTGCAGTATAATGTCCTTGAAGGCATTCTTGGCCTCTCCTTCAACCGTCAGCACATTGCTGAAGTGGTTAACGTAGTGTTTCCAAAATATCTTGTCCTCGGTGGTTTCCACGCCATGAAAGATGGGCTGCATGGTTATAATGGGTAGGTTCTCCCATCGCTGTCGTTCTACTGTGAGGGTTAGTTAGATGGTTCGGAAGCCCTGGTGTGCTATGCCCAGATTCTTTGCTCTCAAATCTGGTTCAACGTACCCTCTTCAGCCCTTTCCCTGCCGCTCTTCCAAACTTGCTTTTCATGGTATCCCTCACAGACGACGGCGTTCTTCTCACAATTCATGCCTATTAATCCAGCCATACGTTAGCGTGAGTTCATGACTACAATGCCTTATGAAATTCGAACGGAGCCTGCATACATCTTGGTTTTGCCTCATCACACTTCTTCTTGCGTTTCCTACAGGTGATACACCCAGTCTTGGAGCGACCCTTGGTAACTTTATTCGCACTGACTATCGGGGTCAGGGGATGTTTCCTCGGTCGTCCACGGGGTCTCTTTTGCTTGAGCTGGGGACCCCCAAGCAGTTCGTTCGGCGGCGTTTGCGACAGAGGGGCTTGTATTACATCCTCCAAATTGATATCGTCGTCGATCGGTTCTAGCTTTGGAATGGCGAGTGCTTCTTCGGAGCCTTGCTCCCAGTCCCAATCTTCTTCGCCCTCGTCCGGATTGGCATAGCTGGGGTTCCAAGAGTCTACACAGGACGACGACGATGCAGAATGATGGGCCATGGGTGGGACAGACGAGTTGTCCAGGTTGGCGTCGGTATTTGAGCTCACCGGCGAGAGCTGCCCCATTTGAAGAGGTGCCGTGGAAATGCCTGCTCTCCATGCGGTCTCGGTAGGAGACGGCGACGGCAACACCATCCCATCATAGGATCCTTCATCGGGGGACATGCTGTTATCGTCTGACTGGGTAAAGTCTTCGTTCGTCACGGTGGCGAGCGTATGTTCCATTACACGTCAATAGCAAGCACATGCCCAATCGAAGCTGGTATTCGGGAAAAGAAGCGTTGGCACGTGGAATAGGCTATTCGAAGAGAGAAGTAAAAGGTGGGGGGAGGTAAGAGATATTGAGAAAGAGGCTTGAGAGGCAGAAATCAACAGCGATTGAAGCTGACAAAAGCTCTTCTCTCTCTCTTTTGTGCTCTGTCACTTTTCTTTTCTTTTCTTTTTTGCCGGCCGGCGTAGAAAATTCAAGGGTGGAGGGCCCGTCAGGCAGGAGTGGTTGAGTGGCTGTTCGTGCTAGTATCACGTTGGGTAATTCATCGACATCGGCACTGGAGATGATCAGAGGGATAGCTGGCCGAAATGCACGGTGCAAGCGAAGATCGTGGCGAGCAGAGAGAAGTAAGGATTGGGCGGCATGGAGGGGTTGTGGTGGAGGAGAGGTCTTATTTGGCGACCAGCCAGAGAGACAGGGTCCAAACGGCATCCGTTTAAATCATATACATAAGATCCTCTCATGAGAACCATCCGTCAAATCGTTGTTTGGGCTCTCTTTCCCCCCCACAGCCGTCCATCTTGGCCCCCAGGCCTGAACGAGGTTGGGAACACACCACCCAAGCAAGGGGCGTGTGGGATTGTCCAAAGCGCGAAGCTAATCGCAACCTCGCCTGGACACTCTGTACCGTACATGTACGAGTAGTCGCCGTTATTCCCCTAATGCTGCTACGACTCAAGAGCTGTTGTGCCGTCGCTCCCGTGGACAGACGATTGTGATGGGGGTACAAGCCAGCTTTGGGCTTAGGATTTGGTTGATGGGAGGAGCAGTAGATGACATCTAGACGGGGTCGAGGCCTTGGCGCTCATCTCCACCTCTAAACCCACACATTCCCTATCCTAGCGTCGGCCAGCCAGTCCCTGCAGAGAGACGTGGAGGTACTCCCCGGTACAAGAAGCCTGGTCGGTAGGGGTCAAGCTGCTGCTCGTTACTCGTACCGAGTTGGAGCTGCGAGTGCTGGGGGAGGGACGTGCCGCACCCCTGCACTGCACCTCTGCTTCTCGTCGTGGTGTCTTTTGTCTCTTCTCACTTCTCAGGAGACCCCGCCTAGCTGGACAATTCCAGCTTCTTAATAGTGCTAGAGTCAAGCACCAAGCATCCGTTCCAGAGCTGACCCTTGCGAGTCTGGCCTGGGAGCTGAGGCTGGACTGCTGGCTAGTTGCGTCCAGGGAACGAGATCCAACGCCGGCCTCTGGTGAGAAGAGCATGAGCATGGGTTGCAGGACCTTGACGCCCAGTGTGCTTCGGGAATGTGGCACGCTATATGGGGAAGCCATTGCTGACGCCATCTTCTGGCCCGTCAACGTGCAACGCGGTGTCTGGGAGAGGCGTGACGGTGCGAGCAGGCACAAGCAGTAGGCCGTTTGTCCACAATGGCCTCCCTCAACCCCCGGCTAGACTCTGCGGCGAACAAGCATCAGAAAGGTTGCTTCCGACATAGCGTCCTGTATCATGATATCATTGCTGGCAAGCCCAGGGTGTGTCAGGTAGCTGGACATGATTTGTGGACGGGGGGTGCGGGCCAACGTCCCCGCCGCAGTTTTGCTTTGCAGCCCTACTCGCATTTTGGCTCGTTGTTTAAGCAGCCAGCGCGCATAATCGTCGTCGTCGTCGGCGGCGGAAATGCTTCCTTGTCCTGTCCTCTCGCCTGTCTCCTCACCCTCTCTCGGAAGCCATTCGCCATTGCCGTTGTGTGTGTGTACGAGTAGGTGTAAGTGTGTGTGTGTGCCCTTTAGGCAGGGACACAGGCAAGGCCGGTCGATGTCTGGTTGAAGCGGCGGCGCATCGTTTCAGGCCCAGACCGACAGATTGATGGCCTTTGATGGGATTTGATTAGCTTATTAGCGGCTGGCTTATTTTTGCCCTTTTTCCTTCTTCTGGCCGCGTGTGGCTGTTGCTGGCGTAACGATTTCAGCCAAGCCGAGTCGAGATGCTTCTGTCGTAGCACCTAACTGATGGCACTACTGAGGGACAGGGATTGATGCCCGTCGTCCTTTGTCCGGCGCTGCTGCATGGCTCGATATCTGCACTCGTACTCATCCTGCTCGTGCCGTATGCTGTTTCGAGGTATGTATACCAACAGCCGTAAGCTGTGTTCGTACGAGTACTTCGTATACTCCGGAGAGCTATCATTAGGCCATCGACGCCGAGAAATGGCCAACCCGTGCCATGGCTGAATTGAGTGCCCTGTCATGGCACTAGACGGCTCCTCTAGAGCTCGGAGCTAATTCAATAGCGACCCAGTAATCGGCAGCAATCCCTGGCAGGTCGTGGCGTGATGAGTTGACGAGAAAGAATCATGGCCGTCTCGTCGTTTATTCCCTTCATTCTTTGTTCTGTCGAGGTCAAAGGGAAGCCCCTCCTCGGAAGGATTTGAGAATTGATGATTGGGGTTTTCACAAGGCTGCCTACTCAGTCACTGCCTCAGGCTGTCTGAGTGGCCGTCAGTACAGTATGAGGACTCCTATACTGCAGGAATCTACATACTGTGCCAAGTACTCTGTGTACCTGCTAACTTGTAGGTACATTAGAAGGCTCAGAGGCAGCTGCAGGAAAGGCAGCATTAGCACGAGATTTGGCGCTTCAGGGCATTCAACTTAACCGTAAATCCGTACATTAGTACTGTCTCCTCCGTACATGTAGGTACAGTTCGGGTTTATGTGGCAGCAGCAGCAGCAGCTCGCCTTCCATTTGATAAAGCTCAGTGTCGTGCCTGTAGCAGTTGGTCCAAGAGATTCTCGTAGGTCCACCAATCCTCGTAACATCCTCCAGTTACAAGCCCTTCTTCGAGCACTCATACACGTACACGCATGTAGTCGCATATCTACTCACATTACACGCCTTTGCTCATACGAGACAACTCCCGCGTTGCTAATTGGCCTAGTTGGCTGATATGATAAGAACATAATCTGCTCGTTCCAGCGCCTGCAATCGCTCTGTACAGACATGTACGCCCAGCAGTTGACACTATCGTCGTGGCCTCTCTCCCATAGGCGCTAGCCAGGGGCCCAGTAAGTTGGGTCTCTCCCCTCTCATATTACCGCCGGGCCAAAGTCATAAACAGGCTGGTCTCCGGGCTACGGAGCTTCTCGTTGCCGCCAACCAGAGGGTCCAGGACGATCAGAGCGTTGCATCGCGCAGACGGAAAGGTTAGTGATTTGGTTTAATTTGTACCTGGAGGTCAAGCAAGTGCGGCGCCTGCGGGATGCTGATCAAGCAGCCTCCCCGAAATGCAATATCCAGCATGCTGTACCCGTGCCTGGAGGCTGTGTTACCAGCGTCTTGGGTTTTCTGATTATTCTTTTGGAGATTTGAACTACTCGTACATCTACAGCCAAGTTTGCCAACACTGACATGCGCTATCTACCTAGGTCGTGATTCCATCGACTCTTACGCACCGCGTACATATGTACATGTACACCACGTCACAGCCTGTCCTCGAGCGTGATCAAAACTACCGTGCACGAAATGAGAGCGTATCCGTACGAGGTCACGATCCGTACCAGACTGGAGCCCCTGAGCTGAGCCTCCCCGGTCCACGCTGGCTTCCACGAGGAACACTCCAGTCTGTAGATCATTATCTTATCAGCCGCCTCAACAAAGCCCCATGAGCCCACTGTACTCGGACATACAGGCAAATCCTACAGTACGCACGCCTGTGCCTATTCAAAGCTAGCAGACGAGATCGAGCGGAGAAGGGCCATCAGGAGACCTGGTGCTGCTTGTGCTAAATCAAGACGGTACGCTCCGAGCAAAACCCCCACGAGGCGTGGGGCTGACTGATCTGTGTTGGCCGCTCGGAAGTCGCAGCTGTTCTGCAAACGAGGAGATTGGCCAATGCTGAACCCTGTCCAGAGAAGCAGCGAATACGGTTTCTCCGTTTAAAAGACGACAGCCCAGACCCCGGTCCAATCCAGGCACGATAACAGCCGTCTCCACGACTACATGGACTTATACTGTATACTAATCTGGACGCTGGGAGGAGGAAGAGGAGCCTTCTCTTATTGGTAACTGAGCTGAGGACACAGCCCAACACGATGGAAGAGCTTACTATTCGTACGTATTTAACACGGAATACCTGTGGATAACATGGTGCTGTTGGCAGCAATATCACACCGGCCCGACGCTGCTCGCTATGTGTTGTACCGGACTGGTCGATATCCTACTCTCGCTGCTTCAGTAGAGTAGACAGCATGTCCCACGAGCAATTCGAGGTCAGAGAAACTTTGAAACATCCTACCATTGGGAGTTGTTGCCACGCGTCCATGAATCATCCGTATAAGCCGCTCATCCCAAACGGCACGGCTGAGACAACTTCTCCGGACGACTAAACGACGCCCCTCCCAAGTGAACCGTGCCTCAAGATTCACCAGCGAGTTTAACTAGCGACTGTTTAGAAGCGGGCGCAACGGACCGTGTAGAGACGCTAACGGCTGAAGCCATCATCTGGTCCCCGCAGTCATCAGCTTCCTGACGGTGATCGTGTTAGTGCTGTGGCCTGGGTACTCCGTACTAATCCCACGGAGAGAGCCTCGAAACTCGCAAGGTGCTGCTACTTCGTACTAGTTACTAATAAGACCTGGCTGCAACGAATTCCGGCACGCCCAATGGAACCAGCCAGTCTTTGACGCCAACTCTCTCCCCAGCTTACAGATTTAGCCTCTATTCTCCACGCTCGCTCGACCAGTAGACGGCTGCATTACCGAGCTCCAAGGTCAGCAACGCTGGCAACGAAGGATATGTCACGCCATGAGGTGGACAGCTGCCGCCGGCCAACCGCAGTATGTTGTTGAGGAGTAATGGAAAAGCAAAGACAGATGTTGAAACGACAGCCGCAGCCTACTGGTAGGTGTCAATACGAAGGAGTGCAAGTGACAGGTTATCAATCACATCCCATACAACCTTGTGGTATGTACTGTACTCGTATGTAGGAGTGTTGCGTGCTTATCTAGTATGCTGCTCCGAACTCCTTCGTACATAACATGATACTGGACTGTTGACTCCTTGTCGGGCTTCCCGGAATGGATACCTTTTCCGTGAAGACTTGGCTATGCCGAATCCACCTCTCAGACGAGCTTCTTACGGTCACATGAGACGATTCCCCGATATTGCCCTACGGGTAAATAGACCTGTAAGTACTGTCTATGTATGTCAATTCTCATCCCGACTCAATGCCCTTGAAAAAGCCACGATGGAGGGGCACTTCGAGTGACCAGATTAGGAGAAGATGACTCGGGCTTTTTTTGGCCTCGACTCTTGTACACTACTCGTACTCATATGCTGCCATGCCATATACTAAGTGATCACTAACGGACATTAGCATGCTTTGAATCTCCACTCATGAAGAGATACTCAAACTAGCGTTACCAGCAGTGCTAATTTCAACACGCACAAGGCCTAATGATCGACGCTCCCTTGACACGATGTTCCCCTTTTCAACTTGCCACTGATAAAATGAAGCTAAACAAGAATACTTTGGCTGGAGATACGGAGCACTGCTTCAGTCGATTAGTGTGGGCTAGACAGATCCTTCCACTAGCCAGCTGTATGCCGGGCTTTCGCTCTGTCTTTTCTCCTTCTCACCCAAGACACACTCACACACACTCACATGCCGAGAGCCGCATACTCACATTTCACCTTGGTCTCTCTCGAAAATCAGTTGTGGCCAAAGGACGCTATAGGACTTTGTACGGTGACACAGGCATTCTTGAACCTCCCCGCATTCGAGGAAACATTTCGAGACACGGCTTCGATGGCACAAAGAGAGCATTGAAACCTCCGTCCCCTGTGTAACCATCTGGCCCCAGAAAACAATGCCGAAAGACCGCCCTTGCGCTTCAATAGGCTTAGGCCTGCCATGAGGCTGGCAATTGGGATTTGAATACGTGACATTGTCCCAGGCGGCTAAGTGGGCTTTGGTACGGAGATTTACCTGGGGGTACATGGACACGAAAAAAGAACTGGACTTGATCCTCCACGCCGGGCTCTTGGTTTTTAGCAATCGCTAGTAACAACCCTGACCTTGGCACCCGATGGTGGCATCTAGCCTCTGGGTCTAACTCTGCTAAGAGGATCCGTCTGCTGTCTTGTTCCCCTTCCAGAGAAGCGGTAATCGAGTGACCGCAGAGTGCTGGCATTCATGTGACTTGCTAGGGGCAGCTTTATGCGCCAGCGCTATTACCAGACGATGCTAAGATGAAGAGTGAAAAGGTGAAAAGAGACGAATTCGCAATTTACAACCCCCTTAGCATTGCGAGCAGCATAATGGCGTCCAGTAGTGGCCACGCCGTTGTGATTGATCAACTCGGGCGCAGTTTTTTGATTCCAGCTGCCCACTCACTGTTCATGAGGCAGAACATGGTCAATGGTAGCCCCATCATCCATCCATCCATATACAGTAGCTGGTGGGGGCAGAGGAATCTCACAGCCTTCTTTTTTTTTGGTGATCGATTTTGGGGTAAAAAGTCAATCTCAAGCCCGGCTGCCCAGCAGAGCCCAATGTCTCCTCCTTTGGGCAATTGAGCGGCCAGTCTAGACTCACCGACGATATTTGAGTTTGAACGGCGGATAAACACCATGCGGACCGCCCTCGCGCCGCACCGCTCAGCCCATGCCAAATCTTTGGTGGCAAGAAAATCAATTCCAAGAAAAGTTCGGGGAACGGCGTGGCGGCCATAGCTTTAGAGGAAGCAAACCGACTAGGCTGGCGCTTACACCAGCACTTTGACGGCTCGGCCAATGCCAGGCGTTGGGAGTGGCAGGCTAAAGGTCTGTTCAAGGTTGCTAAGGGTGCTGTTCAAGGTTGCTCAGCAAGGCACTTGCAACCTGGTGATTTCGAGTCTACGGATTCCGGAGAGTGGGAGTGTACATTGTTGGATGCGTTCGCATACGGCAAGCTGCAGGTATCTACTATATTCTGGACGATGGCTGATTGCATCCTTCACGAACGGCTATCATCTCTCAGTTTTGTCAAAAAGCCCTGACACATCCGGGGCGACGGGCATGTGAAGTCTCCCCTGTACCGTATGGTACTGTTACAGGACATGTTTTCAATGTTGCTCTGAAAGGTTGCTGGCATAGCGCTTATATGCCCATATACTGTACATGTATGCGTACGTGCAGTGGTCAGCAAGCCATGCCTTCACCATTTGCCAAGCAGGCCATTGTTTAAACCTTGAGACATACATTACATACCGGATGCCTGCGTCGACGCCCTACTGACATGGAGCCGCGGACCGTCTAATAGCCCGAGGCCATGGGAAGACATCGTATTGAAACGACAGCCATTGATCCTTCAAGGAACTTATCCTCCGACAAAAAGACCTACCAAGACTGTCTTTGCACTCTATTTTTTCATGCTTGACCTTGTCGTATGATCTTGTTTCTCCCCTCCCTTTCCCCGACGATGCCTTTCCCAATGGGTATTATCCTACGACGTTCTCCAAAAAAACGCATATAAAAAATAGTAGTATTAACATTCTATGCGGCAAAGTCCGACAATCGCACGCTAAAACGAGGCTCTAGATCGTGGCGGACCATCGTATGCCAATGCCCTGATTCAGGACTCGCAAGGGAGTTGCTTCGTTCCCATGAGGCGGTCCTTACTCGTGATTTTCTGATGCCAAGCCCAAGCCAATCCGTTCATCACATCTCAAGAAGCCGAATAAGCGGATGGATGGCATCGCAGCACGTCATCGCGTGCAGGGAGGAGCGAGACAGTCCAATCTAATCTCGACAGAGCATCTTTGTTAGTTGTTTTGCTTCATCTCGCATGACATGATACGTGGGAGCGAAACTAGGCTAGCATCGGGACACGCCTGTCATGGTGACTGACCACACAGAGCACAGAAAGAAAAAGATGAGAAAAAAAGGTGTAGGTGAAAAAAAATGCGGTGAGGAGATGGATGTATCAAGCCAGCGCGGTTCGTTCATGCTCATGACGATGGACAAGGCACTAAAAATCACGGGCTGTGAAGCTCAGGTGGTAGGGCGGCCGGTTTCAGGACATTTCGTTGGCCGAGCCTCTCCCGTCTTTTTCTTTTTTTCTCCTCCCTCGCAGTCTCACTCCTTTGCTAGCAGTTTATGACTCGTACCTGTCTGTACCTCCGAAGTAGAGTAGCACTGCTAAAGGAAAAATACAATACAGTATACAGTGTTTGGTTTTTCCAAGGGACCAAGACAAGACAGATTATGGTCATGGGCTTTATTCGATGGGACATGAACCCACTCCCCACCCCAACATCAGATCCGCTTGTCCTCCAACGAAGAGGCGAGGCGTGACCGAGAAGAAAAGAAAATAGCGGTATCTTGCCGCCGAGGGAGCTTCTATTCTTGTTCGAGATGACGTCGATATCAGCGTCCAGCAGATGCCATGTTGCCGTGTGGGATTTTTGGGGGTTCTGGCACTAAGACCGGAGCTGAAGTTTTTTGTGGGCGTCGTCTTTTTTTTTCTCCATAGCATCTAATGTACGGTCATGGATCCCTTACAGCTCACATCGGTAGGTACTGTACAGATTGCAGGGAGAAGATTTTTTTTACATGCTTGGCAAGCCGGTGGAAATGCTGTGTAACCACCTCGATATTGTTCTCAAGGGCTGTTTCAGCCTCGAAATTTGTCAAAAGCTGGGGGCGGGGGGCCAAAGATCGGGAACTCCTTGCCGAACCGGTCAGGGCAGAAGCAAGGAGAGCCGTGATATCCATCCACGTCGTACCGTATGGAAGGGAGATTTTCTCTCTTTTTTTCTCCTTGTGCATTCTCCGAGCCGTCTATCCATCTCTGTTTTCGACTTGGCCGACGGCAGGCAGCCCCCTTCGGCACGGGCTGAGCGCTGATTTTCCCATCTGTCATTGCCTAGTCTCCGTCTTAGCGGATGATCTTTTTCTCTGCTGGCGTGTCTTTTTTGGTGAGGCTGATCAAAGGGTCTGGCGCGGCAGAGCATGCAGGCCGAGAGCGGGACATGGAACGACAAATTCGCTGTGTGTTCGATTTATTACGTACGTGTATCGTGTGCCGCATGTTGCCTTTTGAGAAAATGGACAGATTTGATTTGCATTCCCTTACGTTACAAAGGCAACTTTGCAGGTCGGGCTGCTCGGAGAATTACCACATCGATTTCTTCTTCCCCAGACTTTTAAGCAGGTAAAACAAAGTTAGATATGGAGCACAACGTGGGGTCATTTGCATCTGTCATTGAATTACATCCCCCATATGCACGCGCGTATGCCTAGACTCCGAAAAGACCAAGCAAAAAAACGATAGAAGATAGATCAAGGCCAAACGGGAAAAGGGTGTGCCTGTGAGATTGTGCCTTAGCCCACCATCCGGAAAGTGGGGGAGTGAGAGGAGGGAATGAAACAGTCCGGACTCTCTCTTTTGCCGCTGGCCATGATGCCGGTTTGGCCTGGCCCGGCTTTGGGCTTTGGTGGTTGATGGCTGGCTGACTTGACCCCCAACTCTGGAGCCCAGCAGACCAACAACCTCCGCCATGTAATCGGATCGTATTTCGTGCGTGGCCATGATGATTCCATGCATGCCGTAGCGCTGGCGTGCTGTGCTCGTGCGTGTCTCTGCTCTGCCAACCCCCCTCCCCCTCCTCCAGCGGTGCGGCTGGGGGATTCGACGATACACAAGGCTTCGCTGCCACACATATTGGGCCGCTATCAAAGCCATGTCTCAGTTTTCGCTCTCCGCGTGTGGTCCGGGGTTCGGCTCTCGTGTGCGTGTTGGAGAACAAAAAAGGATGGCAGATGGGCAAGCAAAGAGAGGAGGAGGGGAGGGGGGGTAAACCGAAATCCTGCATCTAGCAAATCATCGTCGTTACCCACGCCTGCAAGGTAAGTTGAAGGGCCATTTTGCTTCTTCTTCCCCCGCTTTCTTGGTGTCGAACGATGTGGTTGCTTGGTGATGGGCATTGGGCGGGCGATTCGGTTCTGAAACACCACACCCAGCACGCGGATTCTGGTGGCCTGTTCCCCTCCATCCCCCCTCCGACTCAGACATACCGGACGCTGCTCATTGTACGGCTACAGATGCGATGCAATGCTAGACACACTTGACAAGTCAGGCTCGAGGCTCCGCAGTGGTAGATAGTGTGCTGTAACATTACCTCATCTCTTGGCCCGGAGCGCGCATCTTCTTGCGACGGGCTGCGAGAAAGCAATGCCCGAGATGCTTCCGTTCCAACCCGGCGGGCCAAGCGAAACGTCCCGTTCAAGGGTCCCTATTTTTTCCTCACTCTCTCTCTGTGTATTTTCTCTCCTCCTTCCGTAGCCCTGCTCTTTGTCTCGTTACGCCTTCTCGCTTGAGGTGTGGATGGTCCGGGATGCCTGTTAGAGCACAGTTCCCGCTGCTCTTTCGACCAGGGTTCCGGGACGAAGTTTAGCGAATGAGGTTATGGCTTATTTTTTCTTCCTTGTCGGGTTATGTCGCTGGATCGCCAGTGCTGTATATGAAAAGAGGCATTTGATAATTTCTTTCTCGGCAGTCTCTCTTCCGAAGGGACTTTGCCAAGAAGATGCCGTTTGTAGGTAATTAAGATCGCGAGTCAAGTTGGGTTATCGTACGAGTTTGGTGGCAACGTTGAAAATTGGAGCTGAGAAGATCAACCAACGACGTGTTCTAGTATAGGTGGGCGAACTTTGTAGATCAATCTTCTCCAGACCGCGTCGGCCAGTCTCTCGAGTTTGTAGGGTTTGAAAGCAAAGGCGCCATCAAGCACGAAGACAAATCCATCACCCTTCACTTTAGACTCACAAAGTTGTAAATTTCAAAGCACCTTTTTTCAAACTACCTAAATCGCACTATTATCTGGCTTTATCTAGCCGTTTGCGCGCAATATGAATTCCTTATTTCCATTCCCATATCCCATATCCCATTCCTGAATCCTTAGCAGCTCTCGTGGCTGAACTGTGTTGAGTTTACTCGTACATACAAAAGATTACTTAGTGCCATTATTAATTCTCCTTACGATTCCGATTGCGCCGTCGGAACAGATTTCCCAGCGTCGTAGCAGGCGTGTTGCTGATCTTCTTGCCCTCAGAAGGGACGTTCTCCACGGGCGAGATCGGCGCGGCTTGCTCAACCAGGGTGTTGGGGCGGGCATGGGCAGTCGAAGGTCGACGAGCACTGACATCGTACCGCTGGAGAGAGAACCGGTGAACGTCGTCGAGAAAGGTCTGCTGTGGCATGTGTTCCTCTGATATGCTGTCCTCGTAGTCGCGGTCTTGGCCAGTGGCAACGTCGCGGCCTCTGGTATTAGTCGTGTTCGCACGGCTTCTTCCCTCGACTACCGGTAGGATGGTCGCCTTGTTACCTTGAGCTCTGTGTAACGCGAAGCTGCTCACGTTCACCGAGGTGTTTGGCTTTCTCTCCATGACTCTTTGGACTGTAGGCTGCAGGGGAGTATGGAGCCGTTGGATGCCTCTGTTTGGCAGTGGAGGAGTCTGGAGCTGTTGTGTGCTTCTGTCTAGCAGTGGAGGAGTCTGGAGTTGCTGTGCGCCCCTGTCTGGCACTGGCGGAGTGCGGTGTTGCTGTGTGCTCTTGTCTCGTCGGCGAAGCATCAGTGTAGCCTGAGCAGGCGCTGTAAAGACTGGTGCTACCGGCAACTGTGGGAGCTTGGGAGGAAGCACAAACGGTTTTGCCGCCTCTGGATGCTTTTCCAAGAACGCCTTTTCATAAGGACCGACCCCGAAGAACTCATCCAAATCGCTCAGAGTAGGAGAGGGCTGTTTTCGTTGCTGAGACGGAGAGCCATTACTTAGTGAAGCAGCACCATATAGTTCATTCATAGAGCGAGCAGATCTTGGTTCCGCGCGCTGGGCTTCGTAGCTTGTTTGTTTGCTTGGACCAGGCTTGGATGGAGTGATAACGGCTGAAATAGAACTGCTTGAGTTGGAGCTATCAGATAGATTTCGAGGGATTCTAATAATGTCCGTATTCTTATCAGCCTCATAAAGAAGGGATCCAGGCAGAGGCACAAAGCCAGATTCGTACGACTTGATTTTCTCATGGAACTTCTGAGGAGCTCCGCTCTCCAAGTTGCTCCCCTTGCCTGTATATATGAACAGCTGGATGCTTTCAAGAATATCGGGATTCGTCTTGGACTGCAAAAATGGTTCATGCAAACCATGTTTTGGCTTCGCGATGGAGGGCTTCTTGGATAGATTAAGGGGGGCTGGTTGAAGCTCTGGTTCCATGTACTCGTTGGTGTTCCAAATATCAGCCGACGAGGCTTGAATCTCCGCGCTCTGCTTCCTCTCCACCAACTGAACTTGGCGGGCATCTTCAACACAGAGGCGGCCGCCTGACTGGCTAAGGATACCTTGCACCATCTCTTCTGTGGTGGCCCTTGATCTTTGTTCAGCTGAGATGGGAAAATGTGTCAGTGAGGAGCGATCGGACGACACTGAGTTGAACGAGGCACAGCTGTAGCTAAATGGAATACCAGGGCGCACAGGTGATGCTTCATTTGGCATCGTAAGTTGCTCAGGGTGGTGTCGAGCTGTCTGGGGAGTCTTGGGAGCATCCTCAGCTTCCTTGCTGCTGCTATCTCCAAGAAAGACGGCAGTCCTAGCGCTATCATCCGAATAGATGGACGATGTTTCAAAAGTGTCATCACTAAGCTGCGGCGTCGTATTCTCAATGCTGTCTCCTTCGTCACGCACGGATTCTGTGACTTCTTCAGTTATGGGTGAAACAGGATCAAGCCACGCGCCTCGTTGACAAATCGGGGGCGGCCATAGATGTCGGTCGTCAGAGTACAAGTCTTCTTCTTCTTCACTTACGCCAGTAGCTGTGGAGGTCACTGTTGATGTGGAAGGCAGATCTTCAGCCTTGTGAATCGTTGATACGCTATTTCTCATATCAGCACGTTATTTCAACTTGACGAGAATTCAAACTTGTAGGCTCAACTCACCAGCTTTGTCTCACATATTCAGGAGCGAAATGGCCCAAGACTGGGCTTTCCTGACCAGAAGCCTGCACAACTTTATGGGCCTGCGGCCTGCCTAAAATCCGGTTTGCCTTTTCCGACTCCACGGATACCAAGGGCATCAGAGAGGAAGTCATGTTATCAAGATTCAAAGACAGCCGAGGCGGTTTAGCAGGCACCGATGTCTTTCCCTTGACAGTCTCTACCGAGTCGGCATCTGAATCATGTCCCCGGCCAAGTGGCTCCAAATTCATGGGCCTTTTCTCTTCATCGCCATTACCGAGGGAGAACCGACGTCTGATGGCTGCTGGAAGCTTAGGCAACACGAGAAACTCTTCCCAGCGAGGACCCCAGAGCCAAACTTTCCTAGGAGGAGGAAGTTCACAAGGGCGCTTCTCCTTTTTGGCGTTGGCTTCCTCTACAAGATAAAGCCTTGTGTATTCCATGTTGGAAAGCCGTGGTTGGCACATGCTGTATCTGACTTCAGGTTTGCCCAGCGATGCTTGTTCTTGAGCGGCAGCACTTTCTTGCTTTCTCATGGCACTGGCTCTGTCTACTGATTGCGTAGAAGGGGCTCGCTGAGAATACAGGCTGTGTTGACTGTTTCGAATACTTGCTTCGGGAAAAGACGCCGTACGGAGATAGAAGCTATCTCGAACTTGACCTTGAGCGGCTTTGGGGCGAGTAGGCGGCGGCGGCGGCGGCGGCTTCGCCAGCTTGGTGGTTGACTTGGCTTTCTCACCAGCCAGAACTGAGGCAATCTGAGGAAACTTTTGCATTTCTGGATGGGACCGCATCCGTTGAAGGAGGTTGAGACCGGTTCTTGTGATTGTTGCCTTCATCGACTCAGGAATGTCTGGTGTAGGGGGAACCGGCGGGATGCCATCATCTTCTCTCTTCTTTCTCGCCTGCAATTGCTTCTTCTTGGTTGGCAGTAGCTTTTGCTTTGTCTCCAACAATTTCTGCTTGGCCGGCAAAGACTTCTGTTTCGTTGGCAACGACTTTTGCTTCATCGGCAGCTTCTTTTTCAACTTTTTGCTGGGGTCAAAAGTCTTGACATCAACCTTTTCTCCTTTGACAACAGTTTCGCCGCCAGCATCATACTAAAACTTGCGGCGATTTTTCTGCTTGGGGAGGAGAAGTCCGAGTTGGGCCTTTTCTCGTGAATTAAGATTCAAGTCTTTTGCGAGCGGATGCTGGTCAAAAGCGGTTTTTGACAGAGTGGAAGTGTTTTTGACTCTCAACTTTGGTGCGGATGAATCGTCAAAAGCAAATGCTGCTCCATCGGTTTTAGAAGGAGAGACTTCTCGCCCTGGAAGACCTTTCAGCAAAGGGTTGGGGACAGGGGGAGCCGATGCCACGAATTCTGGCGAGTTGGATCTTCCAGAACTAGCCAGACTTTCCACCTCACGAGGGCTTTGGGGAGAACCTTTGAGGATGGATTTGACCATGATCACGGAATTTGGGGTAAAGGAAGGACGGCGAGGTCCTGATCCTGATCTTCGGCGAGAAGATTCTTTCTCTGCTAGCTGGAGGACATTGAAGCAGAGCGATTCGATTGTCTTGAACTCTTCAATGTATTGAGCGAATGCTTTGTACGCCGCCTCATACCTTGGCAGGCTGCACCAGATAAACAGCTTCTCTTGTATCATGGCTTGCTGTTTGTCACTCGACGGGTTGTCTCCCAAGAGATGGTAGAGAACCGTGAACCGGATGCAGCCGAGAAGAGAGTCAGTGCATGGAACAAGACTAATGTCGTCTGAGTTTTTCAAAAGGTCATGAGCTGGGAAGAGAGCATTCACAACTGCCATGATCTCCACAGAAGGCTTTCTGGTGACTTTTGCTTGCTTCAACTCTTCAACAACCATCTGAAAGGAGGTTAGCAGTAGAACAAATGTGCAGCAGCAGCTTTGGGAAGATACTCACGGAGGCTCTGAAGCCCATGTAAAACTGGTTAAACTTTTCCGTGGCCTTTCTGTTTAGCTCTTGAACCATTGCCGCTGATCCATAAGCAGGATGACCAGCTCTGAAAATGAGAGGTGTCTCAGCCACGAGGCGACGCCGCCGAAGCTCGACAGAGTTGAGATCAGCGAGTCCATCGAGTACTTCGTCGGGAACTAGGCCCCCATCCTCTGGTTTCTTGAAGACGTTCAAAGTAAGCTCTCTCAGTTTATTTCTTGGGTTGTAGGAGGCTTCAGGAGTTTGGTGAGAGGAAAGACGCTTAACGTGCAGCCGTAGAGCCTCTCGCAGGTCGACATCATTATCGAAGCCTCGCTGTCTTTTTTGAACTGTCTGCTCAAAACCAACGTGCCGAGGACCACATCCTAACGCCTCCTTGTCGACAAGTTCTTTGAGAGGGTCAAGAGCTGTGGTGAGCCACCAGTCCAGGTATTCCTGGGGAGTGAGTGGCATTCCGATGAGCGGTATTAGGAGTCAATGAATTGTGAATTTGCGAGTAACGGAGAAATCAAATGTAACGAAGAAGTGAGAATGTAGAGTAGAGGAAAAAGAAGAAAAATATTACCCCGAAACAAAGATCATGTAGGAGTGTTCAAGAGAGGGAGAAA
This sequence comes from Trichoderma sp. IMV 00454, assembly GCA_001931985.1. NCBI lineage: Eukaryota > Fungi > Ascomycota > Sordariomycetes > Hypocreales > Hypocreaceae > Trichoderma > Trichoderma sp. IMV 00454. Next base: position 18,547 of record MSJK01000131.1, read on the forward strand.
ACGAGATTAAAATAGTAGTAGTTTGGAGATGGTTAGAATAGGGTACTGCGAGGTGAAGAAGGTTAGGTAGAGAGCAAAAAATCCCCCCAGCCTCGAGGGGGACCAAGGGGGGGCATGTGCCAGTAGGCAAGGCAAACGCGTTTGGCGGCTGACAGTTCAGATGACACTCACTTTTGGCATGGAGTGTAAGTGGGCGTCTGAGTTGGGAGACGGACAAGACAGAGATCAGGAGCTTGATATTCCCCCATCACGATCACGAGGAGGGAAGATGGAAGACACAAATTCGGTATATAAAAAGAGGCATGGCTGGAGATCCAATTGGCCTTTTCAGAGGCTCTGATAGGTATTGTTACCTGTAACTATCCCTGGTCGAAGATCGAGGCCAATGTCTAGATGTCCGATCTAGAGCTGGAGCCCCGAGATCGACTCCATCTTTCCCGCCGGGCAAGTGCCAGCCCACATCACGCACGGCCGCAACTGCATGCATCGAGCTGGCCCGTCACGTGTGGAGGGCATTCGAGCTGAAGCCCCTCTTTTTGGATTTTTGGTCTTTGTTTACAAAGTCGAAGTTGTGGGTTCGGTTGATGACGCGGCTACCTGCTTTGTAGGAGACAAAGACGCGTAACGAGCCCTGAGAGTAATATACCATAGGTACAGGACGTTGACACAGAAGCATCGCAGGATATGTACGAAGACAGCAGAACGGTGATGTATGGCAGTATCGTATCTGTATAGCTGCATTAATCAATATATACCACTAATATACTATCTGCAGCATGCATGGAATCCCACTATTAATCAATCGATCAAAGACACTGATCCCTGCTATTTGATGACACGCGAATCTACAGGGCCAAGCAAGGGATTTAATTGATGCGTAAAATGCAACGCGCCACAAAGCTTAGGCTAGGGGCCACGCACCAATAATATGCCCACTGGGAGGCCGCCGGTGCCAGAGCCAGCAATTCCAGCGAGCTGTGGGTGCTGAAGCCCCTTTTGCGCCAAGAGACGTCAGGGGCATGGCAACTGAAAGATTCGTGTCCAGGTAACACAGCAGCAGATGTAATCGGGATTGCCAAGCGCTGCTAATTGGACTAAGGTGCAAGGTAGTTCATCTACACTTCCGAGCGTCCCTCAAACCTCAAAGTCTCTTGTCTGGCTGTGTAGTTTCAATTACAATCTCCATCTGCCAACGACTTGTCCAGAGTCTCTACACGATGCTACGCCAAAGCAGCCGCTTGACTCGGCATATCCCCCCGTCCATCCCCAGCAGGCTGGGGCGCAGCAGCGCGCGACAGTTATGCAGGCCCCGGTTTTCCACTCAGGCACCTCGACGACACGCCGGTACGTTCGTTTACTGATACTATCGTACTATTTGCTTTGTACTCATCTCGAAGTCTCTCTTTGGAGCTTGGGAGTTGCTCGTGTTGTTTCATGGCTGCAATTGGGGTCAATGGCTGTTTGAAAACGCACATGTTGTACTACCACCACGCGTCTCAAGTTTGTGTGCAATCGGCAGTCTCGTAACCGAGCAGTCCGTGGCTTTGCTCCGTACATATGTAGTCTTGTCTTGGAGTCGCTGCGAAATGTCTAAATAGTACAAGATACAGTGCCCAATTTCAATCAAACTAACACTATTCATAGACGAGGGATTCCCGCAGTCATCGTTCTCACAGTCATCCTCTCATAGTCGTCATGATGCGGGCAAGGAATCTCTACTCAAGAAGATGGGCGAAAGTGCCGCCACCACATTTGCCTCCATCTTCGTCCTTGCCTTCGGATTTGCTGCTGCCGGCTACATTTACCATAAGAGCTACAAAATGCTCGTCTTGAAGAAAATGACGCGCGCATTCGAACCAGGCGACCCAGTTCTCGACCTGGCGACAACCGCAAAGGAAGTGCCTCGAACAGTGGCTCCCGAGGATGAGCACTGGGTCCAACGCCCTGAACAGGAGCATGTGGACAGAATCATTGACGGTAGAGAATCCGGCCACTACTATCTCTTTATGGGAGAAAAGGGAACTGGCAAAAGCAGCATGCTCATCGAAGCTATGCGTAAGACTGACGGTGATGGCGTGGCCATGTTTGAAGCTCATGCCGACACTGAAATCGTAAGAATACGTCTGGGAAAATGTCTCGACTATGAGTTCCATGAGGACTACATTGGAGGCTACTTCAGCGAACGAGGTCCTCGTGAGACCACTGCTCTGCTTGATATCGAACGAGCCTTGAACAAGCTAGAAAAGGTGGCTATGCTGCTCGTCCAAAAAAGAAGGAAGCCGCTCGTCGTCATTGTGAACCAGCTTCATCTTCTAAGGAACAACGAAGAAGGCAGAGACCTGATTGAGCTTTTCCAACAGCGCGCTGAGCAGTGGGCAGCCGCAAACCTAGTCACGATGGTATTCAATACTGACGATTACTGGGTATACGAGCGGCTGAAGCTCCTAGCCACTCGCATGGAAGTTCTCGCTGTTACTGATTTACCCAAATCCCAAGCCATCAATGCCCTGCGGAAATACCGTATGCGATATTTCAAGGAGATTCCTAACCACCACGAGCTCGAAGATGTATACGATCGCATCGGCGGCCGCTTAAGCTTTTTGAACCGTGTGGCAAAGAGCAAGGATATGATTCGCACGTGCGAACAGATCAAAGACACCGAGAAGAAGTGGTTTCTCAACCAATGCTGGATCCTTGGATCAGAGATGGATGATGACGTGATGGATCAGCAGAAATGGGCGGTACGTCTTATATCGATGCATCCATCCTGATAATTCGCTTCACGTGAAAGTTTCGGCCAGCTAACAATGTCAATATCTCATTTAGGCGGCTGCCATGGTTCTTGCTCTGGCGCTTGTTGACAAGGAAGAAGAGATGGCCAAAACGTACGATCCAGTCGTGGGTCACCTGTTGCCAACATTCCCTTTCCACATAGCCCAGGAGCTCATGACTCGAGCCGACTTCATCCGAGATCTCGATAGTCTGAATCTCTTTACTGTCACCAGCCAGGCAGACGTTCGTGCAAGCAGCGTCCCGATGCACCTCGCCTTCAAGGAGATATGCGCTGAGCCGCGGTTCCGGAAACATTTGGAAGACACCATTCAGAGAATCTCTGATATTGAGAGTTTGGGCCGTACCCGAGAGCTCGTTGCCAAGGATCTGGTCCTTGGTGGTGAATACGACATTCAGACGACCCGCAAGGGCATCACGGTCAAACTGAAGCAGCCAGAAGAAAACGACGACTAATCAGAACGGCAGCAAATACTAACAACTCATACACAAAATCAATTGGTACGAATAAAAGCAGCATTTGATGAGACATGTATCCGACGACGGTTCGAATACAACAAAGGCGACGATAATGGAAACGGGCCTTGGAGTTCGTTGCGTTTACACAAGATAGCCATACAACGGCAAGCAATTTCCTTGAGTTTAGACACAAAGAGAGATGTCGGGCGACCTACCTTGATGGTCTGGTCAGAGCTGGAAGACTCTACAATCTTTCATTTGTCATTTCAGAATTCATTGTACCATACATATTTGGCATTATTTTTCGATTTAGTTGACTGTATTACCTAGCTTTAGATAATACCCTTTTTCTTATAATACATATCTGTCTATACCTCTATTTCTCATTCACGCTTGAGCAGCCCTCAATTTAGCCGGGCAATGCAGCATACAGGTAATCTTGATTGTATACCAACCGGCACGGGACAAAAAAAGAAAAACATTGCTGGACACTTATTCTAGAGATAGGTCAAATAGGAAAATCTCATGAATGTGTTGATGAATGAATTCATGCATTTATGATTATTTGACGTGCGCTTTTTGCCTCCTGTTTTCCAATTTCCGGTGCGGTCTAGGGTAGTTACAGGGTAGGGCTGTTTTGACTCAATAATCACCCCACTGCAATTTGACTGGTCATCACACTATCAGCGGGGACCTTGGCGTCCCTAACGCGAAAGCTACGCGCTCGTGTACCAACTGTTAAGCTGCCTCACCGACAAGGCACAAACATCGCGGTTGGGCCAAGGCCAGTCACATCCCTCGAAATTCCAAGTCCCATAATATTTTCGGAGCAAGTCGAGACGGCCAAGGACAGGGACAAGCACAGCGAAGCTTCATCTCCTCGCCACTCGCTGCTGCTCTCATGCCTGCCAACGCCAAATGGCCCGATTTCCAGCTGGCTTCCAAATTGCGCTATTTCATGGGGTCCAGTGCACCTGAGTCGACTCAATCGGAAACAGCTTCTTCACAGCTCGATCAAGCAAAACGCGAGCAACTCGAATCTGCCCAGGAAGCCGAAGACGATCAAGATCAGGGAGGCGAGGGATATACTGCCTCAATGGCTGAGATTGATGACGCTCGTGTCGAGGAGATGGAAGATGTCGATAACTACCCTGACGAAGGCGAAACTGCCGACGTCGATGTCGACTTTGGCGATCTCGAAATGTTTGACAGCAACGCGTCACAGCTCCCGTTTTCTTCGGGGGCACCCCAATCCTTAAAGTACGAGGAGCCTGAGTTTCCTCCATCTAGTGATATCGCGAAACGCGCCAAATCTAGCAAGAAGAAAAGCAGGACGTCTGATATTGCAGCCGATGACGAGCATCCCAATACAGCCATCTCAAAGCGCAAGAAGTCGAAGAGAAAGTCTTTGCAGCATACCGATATCGCTGAGGATCAGCCTACTGACACAAATCAATTCACATCGAGTGCTCCCACCGCCGCCGAAGATGACGAACGAGGACCCGATGCGCTTGAAGATGCTACCACCGAGATGGATGCACTGGACTTGGTGCAAGCCCAAGCCTCTCAAAAGAAGAAGAAGAAAAGGAAGGGATCCGACTCCGTGGACGGCAAGCGAAACAAAAAGAGAAAGGGCATTGAAGATGCCCACCCGGCTGTAGTTGAGCAGACGCAAGACGAGATCGAGAACCTGGATGCCAGGGACAATGCCGCCAGTCCCCAACTCGGCACTGCAATTGAGGATGATGTCGCCAATGCCGATGAGCAATTGTCGCCTAGCGTTGCCCGTGCTCGCCGTCGCAGCCAGACGGGAGAGGAAACTCGCTCGAGGGAGAATAGTGTACCTTTCCGAGCTCAAGTTGCCCCCATGGCTCCCATGGCAATTGATTCGCTTCCGCAAGAAGAAGCCTCAAATGACCAGCGAGACACATCTGGTGACCACGTAGATGATCGTGACGACGAGGAAATGCTCAACATCGCGCGAGAGGTATGGAGAGAGCATAAGAGTAGCCAACATGAAGCGAGCAATGGGGCAAACGAAGCGAACCTTGATCAGAATGCAACCGGTGTCAACGGCTCTGGAGATGCTGCTCAAGCGGAGGAGCAGCCAAGCGAAAGCCCAGCACGACGGCGATCTACGAGAACAAAGGTGAAACCCGTGTTGCTTGTGCAGGAGACCAAAACGGAGACTCCTTCCAAGAAGAATCGTCAAGCACTTGGAGAGCTGCCGTCCCCCTCCGCCAACACACCAAAGCCGAGAGCACGGGCTAAGCGTGCTACTAAGAAACAGACGCAGCAGCCCTTGCAGCCCTTGGAAGAGGATGCTGAAAACGCAGAATATGAAGAGCCATCAGCGAGAACAGGCGATTCGGGAAATTACACGCAAGGACGATTCACAGAAGCCGAATTCGATGGCATTGCCCGCGTTATTGAACAGTTCCGCGACGAGTATGGAATGACGCAAACTGAAGTCAACCAGGTAAGGCCCAGTTGCACCGTGCCCACCATGTTCTTCAAAACTGGCTTTGCTGGTTGGAATCAAACCACTTACCCTGTATTCAAAATAGATGATCCAAGCACCTGGAGGTACAACAGCCGGTGATGCTCATGCACGCCTCTGGTACCGCCTTTTTGAAGTGTGCCCTGACCGCAAGAGGCAAAAGGTCATCAACGTTGCGCGCAAAAAATACCATAATTTTGTTGCACGAGGAACATGGACACCCGAACAAGACGAAGAGCTCTCCCAGCTCATTGCCGTGCATGGAAATAAATGGTCTGAAATTGCTGGTCTCATCAACCGCCATCCCGAAGATGTCCGAGATCGGTATCGCAATTACATTGTGTGCGGCCCGTACCAACGTAAGGATGTGTGGAGCGAAGAAGAAGAGCAGCTGCTGGCACAAGTTGTCGAAGAGGCAGTGGAGGTTATTGAAGAATTCCGAAAAGTACACCCCAACAATCCCATTTACAAGAAAAACATTGAGGACATAATCGACTGGCAAGATATCAGCAAGAATATGGAAAGAAAGCGGAGCCGGCTGCAATGCATCACAAAGTGGAAGGCAATGCAGAATCGCCTTTCTGGGAAGAAGAAGGACAAGAAGTCTGCCTCCGAGAAGAAGCCCGCCTCCGAGAAGAAAAAACGACCAGAGCCTGTACCTGTTGAGATGCCTGTTTCGGACGAGGATATTTCTTCTCAGCTTGATTCAGCTCGTCAACAACTCGCAAGTATGCATGAAGAGGAGCAATACCGTTTGGTGTTGGCAATCCAACAGGCCTCTGTGCTTTTAGACTCTGATATTCCTTGGGCAAAACTCCTTGATAAGAAGTTTCGCGGCCAATGGAGTCTTCACACCCAGGTATTGCTCTGGGACCGTCTGAAACAGACAGTCCCCGGCTGGGAATCTTTGACAGTACTAGACGTTGCTCAGCACATCATCAACGAATATAACCGAACGGGAGGCCTGCCTGAAATCAATGGCAGTGGCTACGATGATGATGAGCGAGAGAAAGAAATTCTTCAGCAGCTTCGTTTCCGCAACAGGCCAGTAGCACCACCAGCGCCAGCACCGAAAAGTGCCGAGTTTGTCGAGGATTCTGGTGCAGAGGATACTGGGGCAGCTGAAAACAACAAGGCTGACATAACTATTGATCCAGCTTTGATGGAAGCGCCACCGCCTTCGCCTCCAAAGGCCACGCCCAAACCGAAGAAGAAGACATACTCTAGGAAGGGTAAGGCGAAAAAGGCGACTCTTGACATCCAGGACCCCATCGAAGACAGTGAACCGGCTATACCCTTAGCTGCTGCTGATGAGGGCGAAGAGTCAAATCTCGAGGAAGCGCAGACTCCCCAGATAATGATTCCTAAGAAATTCATGTCGACCAAGGGCAGAAAGGAGGAAAACGGCGTTGCTGCTCTGCCAGCGGAGCCTTATTCAGACAGCGATATGGACGACATGGAAGATCTTCCGGCCAAGATTCTGGCCTAATGCATGCCCGTGCTGGCCCTATTTATAATTGCGCAACATTGAAATTTTCACGGATTGGAGGGGTTTCGGGTAATGGTTTGGAATTGAGCATTTGCCATGCTTGAGTGCGGGTATTCATGGATGATAATTGTGGGTGGATGATAAGACGGTTCGAGTTTGATGAACGTGTACATGTCAAACAAAGAATTGGCTCGATTTGTTTGTAAAAAAATCAAGAATTAGGATGTTCGCCTGCTCGAATTTGAGTAGGCTGCTTTGTGCAAATGAAAGATGCTTAGATAGCAGAAAATGCGAGCTCGATAGTCTGATATATTGATTTTTCTGTGTCGCTGTAAAGTATGCCGAAGCTCTAGCGAAGGCCGAGATGTTGGTAAATGTTATAATTCGCAGATAGAGTTGGTGTTTAAGCGTTGAGAGCCCAATTTAGCAGGGAACCTATAATATCAGCACAGAGCCCGAGGATGAAGCAAGATGACCATACGATAAATCGAATTTCACATGGTATTGAGAAGTGACTGTTGATTGCTGCCATAGTGGGTTCATGCGTATTCGGGCCTTAGCCATGGAAAACCCCCTCAGTTGGCGTCTCTCAGCTTGCGGCCTAGCAGCTGAAACCGCTGTTGCCGAGACTAGGCCCGAGTGTTTGGCGTCTGCATCTTCCCTCTAAATTCTATTGATCTCAATGCTGTTTGGGTAGATATCGTGGCGTTTCTCATAGCGTGTGCGACTACGGACGATGGCTATGGAAGACGTGGAATCACGGCGACAGAGGGTTGCTGTGGTTGGCCTGGGTATGTCTTTTGTTTTTGCGGTATTCCATCAGCATTAGTATATTCTCTAGTACCGACTCCTTGCTTATCGATTCTATTTGAGATGCAAGAGAGATGCAAGGAGAGCTAACGGCTGAACAGGGGCTATGGGGATCGTCGCTGTCAAGAACTTGCTGGAAGAGGGCTTTGACGTGGTGGGATTTGAACGCAGCAACTATGTCGGCGGCTTGTGGCACTTTACAGAAGACGAAGAAACGCTGAGCATCATAGAATGTGAGTGGCAGTGGCGCTGAGATTCTGACCCTGACATACAGACCGCATAAACGCTTGCATCATTCTTCTCTTTGTTATGGCTCACGATATCGTGCTTGGTTATTGTTCTAACTGTCTCCATTTCTATTTCAGCAACTACGGTCAACGTGTCAATTGATCGAGTAAGTCTTGATCAACGTTTGCTGAATGAATAGATGCTCTCTTACTGACCTAGTTCGAAATAGGCATCCTTTACAGATTTTCCTTTCCCCGTTGGTAAGCGCCGCGCTTTTCCCTTTTATTCACGGCCTTGAAGACATACTTTGTCAAATTGGCAGCTGACACTAACGACACGATGATAAAGGAACCTCGACATTCTGCACTGCAAAAGAGGTGGAGAGCTATTTGGAAGCCTACGTGGAACACTTCGACCTCAGACCCCATTTCTGCCTCTCTACGAGCGTTAAGTCGGTATCCCGAGAAGATGACGACGGAAGATGGAGGCTCGATTTTGAAAATCGGCCGAGCGAGTGGTTTGATAAGGTTATTATGGCTACGGGTCCTCACATCAGGCCCATGATGCCTGTGCTTGAAGGCGCTGAGCTTTTTACTGGTCGATTAATCCACTCCAAGGCATTCAAAAGGTGAGCTCACTGACATTATCGAGCTGCTTGAGCATGTACCGGGAGTCTGACAAAATCCAGGCCTGAAGTCTTTTCTGGGCAGCGAGTTGTCGTCGTGGGGCTTGGAAACACGGGAAGTGATATTGCAGATGCCCTTGTTGGCCATGCATCCGAAATTTCGATCTCACACCACCATGGCGCCGTTATTGTATGGAAACGTTTCCCCCCTCATTGGAAAGTGCTATATATGATGATTGGATGCTGACTGACCTTTGGAAGATGCCTCGACTCCTCGACGGGGTGGCCGCCACAAGCCGCATATCGTACAGGTTCATCAACCTACAAGGAATCCTTAACAGACTGTTTCCCAAGTTTGCCGAGAGGTTATACAACAAGACAGCTCGACAAATCATGACCGACGCATTTGGAAAAGTCGACCCAGCTTGGGGCCTTGACCCAGCCCTCTCGGTTCTGGTGGCCAACCCGGTGATTTCCGACACGCTCATCGCTAACCTTCGATCCAAGGCGGTGTTGTCGATTAAAGGCATTCGAAGGTTTCTTGGGGACCGACAGATAGAATTGACCTCTGGCGAGGTCATTGAAGCTGACGCAGTCATCTGCTGTACGGGATACAAGAATGATTTCAGCCTGCTGGAGAAAGCATACGATCCGTCTTCGATGCCTTCACCCAGCTGGCTACAAGCTCCTGGCTCGAAAAACCGGCCTTATCCACGGCTGTATCAAAACGTCTTCTCCATGAACGCACCGGATTCGTTGGCTTTCCTCGGTTGTGTCTGGTTCGTCACTGGTGCATTTTGCCTTGCTGATCTTGCCAGCATGTGCATCGCGCAAGTCTGGTCCGGAAAAGCCTCGCTCCCGCCACGATCGACGATGCAGCAATGGGTAGACAAGCAGGAGAAGAGGATATGTACTCTCGCACAGAGCGGAGCTGTGATCCCCACGGCAGTACCTCCGAGTGAATGGCTCTCTTGGGCAGATAAAACAGCTGGTACGGGCGTGGAGGAGAATGTGGGCTGGGGATGGAAAGGATGGATGTTTTGGTGGCGAGAGAGGAAGCTTTGGAGGATGGTTATGGACGGTCCGTTTACTTCGGCGTTTTGGAGGTTGTTTCCTGGGAGAAGGAAGCGCTGGGACGGTGCTAGAGCGGAGATTTTGAGGATAAATAAGGAGGTTGAGGAGAGTAGGGCAAAAGCGAAGCTGGTGGCGGCTGAGAAGGCGATTAAAGAGAAAGAGGCTTGATGAAGGCGATGGTGTTGGATATAGTTTTTGCAACGATGAATGTTGGAGTTGAAAACACGAGCGATCTAGAGTAGACTGAAAGACATTTCTTACATATTGCCGCATGCACCTTTTGAATTGTTAATAATTCAACCATCTATGTCTCTTTCACCGTGTGTCATAATTGCCCATTTCGCTGCATTTGCTTGTTTTCAGGATGCAAACAAGGGGGCTTCGTCTTTGTTGATGATTCATGCCCTGAACTTTGCACCCATGTCTGAATGCATCGCTGCCTGCTTGTGGTGATGGTGCATGTGATGCCTCTTTGCTTTTTACCGAGAACCATGTAATAATAAGCACATGACGATTGTTCGCAGTTTATAGCCTTTCCAGATTGAATAAAGCTATTCGTATTCCTACTCGATAGGCAACTTTTGCATGCCGATCTCTGAGTTGAGGCTATAGCCTAGTCTTCAATAGTAATGCCGCCTAGCAATCTGCCGGCCATGGGCTTCGGCACCGAACAAAAGAACGCCGAATTGATGGTGGACAGAAGCTACCAAATTTCTGTGTAAGCTGATAGCTGAGATCTGATGGCCAGGTGGGGTCGCGAAGCCTTCCGATACCCCTGCGCCTAATTATAGCCGGCCCAAAGAGCAAAAGAGAGAAAATCTACTCGCTGGCATCATCAAGTTCGCTTCTCTGCTGGTCCATGTCCGAAGTCCTGGAGAAAAAATCCGGCCGCAAACAATCGCCTCGGAACTGCGGCATGGATGGCTAGTTCTCATTCGTGATCGGTGCATCTACAAGGTCTTCGGGTTTTGCATGGCGACTTGGTCATCTTTCGGTCCATGATTCATTCATCCATTCGTTGTTTTTGACCAACGGCTGCAACTCAAGTCCTAGCGCCAACAAACTGAGGCACGAGTGTGCTCTGTATATATATATCGAGACAAAAGACGCAATGCTCAAGATCGAAACCGGAAACCCCTCACGCATCAATTTCAATCATTCAGCACTGGCGACCTGATCTGCCAATTTCGTTGATTTAATCTCTTCAGGACTGCACAATGGAGTCTGTCGAGGCTCTTTGGAGCGACCTCACCTCGAGGCTGGACGAGAGACAGCAGTCTATTGCTGTCGCCGTCATTGCTACTTTTCTCGTCCTTATTCTTACAACAAAAGCCATCACCGGAAGCTCTTCAACGGTAGACGCAAGTGGCAAACACAAAATTCCTGCATCGCCAAGCTACTGGCTCCCCTTTCTCGGACATGCATTCTCCATGGCTCAAGGCGGCTTTCTGGCCAGCATGCGGAGTCGATTCACAGACGGCATCTTTTCTCTAAAAATGGGCGGCAAGATGCATCACTTCATCTACAAGCCTTCTCTGGCTGCGGCACTCTTGAACCTGCATCGCCCGGCTGCTGAGGAGCAAATGCTGGCAAATCGCCTATTGGGATCTACTTTTGGCGTAAGTAAGAAAGACGCAGCCATTTACAACAAGATATTCCCCGAAGCTCTGGCTCTATACAAGTATCTTAGCTCTGAGCCAGGGCTTAGCGAAATCACTGGGGGGGCTTTATCGCAAGTGAAGCAAACTATCAATAGTTATGTCACATTCAGCCCGAATCCTATGGACCAAACCGAATGGGAGAAGATGGCGGACGTTGATGTTATTGAAGAGGGCGACAAAGGGGCTCCCACCACTCAAGTCGACCTGATGGAACTGACGAGGAATTATGTCGCAACGACAGCGATCCCCGCCATCTACGGCACTGATTTTGTCGAAAACTTTCCCGAGCTGTGGAAATGGATGTGGATATACAACGAAGCCTTTGTTCTGTTGGCTATGAGCGTTCCTTCTTGGATTCCCTGGCCGCGTCTTCAGCGCGGAAAGCTGGCAAGGAGACGCCTTCTGGCATTTCTATACGAGTTTAACGAAGCTATGGATAAGCACATGGATGGCGAAGAGGTCGATCCCAAGTGGCAGAATCTGGACAACGTCAGCCAGCTGGTCAAAAGCAGGATTGTGCTTTTCAGAGAGCATGGAGTGTCACTCGACGGCCGGGCATCCTTTGACCTTGCGCTGCTGTGGGCTTCGGTTGCGAATTCCAACCCCCTCATCTCGTGGATGCTATTTGAGCTTTACAGGGATCCCGTGCTCTTGGAACAGGTTCGTGAAGAGATTGCGCCATATGTCAAAGCCGTGCAGCCAAAAAACGAGTTTGGATCTGCAGTCTGGGTGTCGCCGGTGCTGGAAGACATGGATATCGACGGACTAATAACCAAATGCCCACTCCTTAAAGCCTCGTACATTGAAACTATGAGGGTTTACTCTTGCGGATGGGCCATGAAGATGATGTACAGCGATACTGTGCTGGAAGCAAGAGGGAAAGGCGGAGAGTCCTTTTTGTTGAAGAAGGGGACTTACGCACACGTCCCTCAAGAGCTGCACCAGTTTGATCCGCAATACTTTTCAAACCCGACTGAGTGGCAAGCGGAGAGGCATGTGCGCGAAACAGTGGATGAGAGCGGCAACAAGGTCGTTACAGCAGAATTGGGGACGATGCGGCCATATGGTGAGTGCTTCGCTTCCCCTTCAGCGCTTTGCCTGTTAACTCCTTTTACTAACCTTTTTACAAATAGGTGGCGGTATAAAGATGTGCAAAGGAAGGCAATTTGCGCTGCGGGAGATGTTGCTATATGCAGCCGCCATCATCACATTTTATGATATGCAACCGCCCAAAGGGGGATCGTGGAGTGAGCCTCAGACGAGGAAACTTGTTGCGAACAAGCATCCGAAGAAGCCGCTCAAGGTATGGATCAAGCGGAGAGAGCTACCACTTGAGGGAGGGGAGAAGCGAAGATAAATAAGCATAGAGACATATTTAAAGAGTTTCATATTTGTGCCTGTAATTCTGGGACGCAATGCCCTGAGTTGTGTGAAGCTGTAAGTGATGATGCTGTAGCTTGGCTCTTGTTGGCTCTTTTGTCAGCAAGTGATTCGTCGGAAATAAGACAATAGCTCCCAGTGATGCTCTTCCGTTGGTGCATGGACAACAAACAATCAAACAAACAGCTAGACTAGACTCTCCATACGGAGCATTCTTATCTCAATCTCACCAATCTGCGCATGTATTTTCTCCAACGTCGGTGATGCGGACATTCCACTGAAACCAACTCCGTCTCGCCCAGTGGACCGGCCGTGATGCCTCAGGTGTGAAGGATGACACCATAGCGTCGCCGGCTCGCGAACCGGAGCCGAGCTTCAAAACGCCGGAACCAAAGACAAAACCTCGATATTTCTGCGCCAATTTGTCGGACTTGTCCAATTCTTTGAAATCTCACTTCTTGTGTGACTGTAATCCTCTCAAGCCCATATCTGGTCCTTGCAGCCCCTCGAGAACCGGCACACGTGCGCAATCTCCCCGCCAAAACAGCTGCTATCGCGGGGGACTTGCATCTGAGCCGCGCGAAGCTCTTCCTCCCCTCCAGCAAAGTCGCAAAGCTCTCTTTGACTTGATTTCCGCAGCTCTTCAAGGATGTTTTCCCTTGGAGGGAGCCTACGACAATGATCCCCCGAATTCTGCCTCGCGTGCCGCTGGCCTGCCCGCGATGCAGCGTCGCAAAGGCGCATAGCCTCCCGCCGTGGCTCCCGCAAAGGCCGATTGCTTCTTCTCTCCAACTTCAACGACCCCTCCGTACTTCGGCGGTGTCTCGCCGCGAACAGACGCCGTCGCCTATCCCCGAATCGCTGAAACCTCCCCCGACGAGCTCGAAAACATCCCCTGCCGAGACGACTATAGCTTCTGCTGCTGCTGCCGCCAAAGATGCTGCTGCCAAGGGCACTGCTGCGAAGAAGCCCAAGCCCAACAATGATCCTCTTGCGACTGTGGACAAGTCTGCGACGGAGCAGCGCAAGGCCGACTGGGCCATTATGAAGGAAATGTCGCGATATCTGTGGCCCAAGGGCGATGTGGGCACAAAAGTCCGCGTGGGACTTGCCGTCGCTCTTTTGATCGGCGCAAAGGTCCTCAACGTACAGGTGCCCTTTTATTTCAAGAGCATTGTCGATTCCATGAACATTGATATTGCCGCTGTCGGCGGCACTGCGACGACGGTAGCGGGTGCCATGATTATCGCATACGGAGCTACCAGAATAGGCGCTACTTTGTTTCAAGAACTGCGAAATGCCGTCTTTGCGTCGGTTGCGCAAAAGGCGATTCGCGGCGTGGCTCGAAATGTCTTTAACCATCTATTGCGACTCGACTTGAGCTTTCACCTTTCCAAGCAGACAGGCGGGTTGACGCGAGCCATGGATCGTGGTACAAAGGGCATCAGCTTCCTCCTTACGAGCATGGTCTTCCATATTCTTCCAACGGCATTGGAAATCAGCATGGTCTGTGGTATTCTTACATGGCAGTATGGAGTTAAATTCGCAGCGGTAACGGCACTGACCATGGTTGGATATACGGCTTTTACAATCTGGACGACGGCTTGGAGGACAAAGTTTCGCAGACAGGCCAATGCTGCCGACAACCGAGCTTCGACCGTGGCAGTGGACTCGCTGATCAACTACGAGGCTGTCAAGTACTTCAACAACGAGAAATTCGAGGTTTCGCGCTATGACAAGGCTTTGAGAGAATACGAGAAGAGCTCTATCAAGGTGGCCACCTCTCTGGCTTTCCTCAACAGCGGTCAAAATGTCATCTTTTCTACGGCCTTGACTGCTATGATGTACTTTGCGGCTGAGGGAGTCGCTGCGGGAACTTTGACTGTCGGAGATCTTGTCATGGTGAACCAGCTTGTCTTCCAGCTATCCGTCCCGTTGAACTTCCTGGGCTCAGTGTATCGCGAACTGCGACAGTCTCTCTTGGACATGGAAACGTTGTTCAATTTGCAGAAAGTCAACGTCAACATTGTGGAAAAGCCAACTGCGAAGCCTCTGGCTCTGGTCAAGGGTGGAGAAATCAAATTTGAAAATGTCAGCTTTGGATACCACCCCGAAAGACCCATCTTGAACAACTTGACCGTCACTATTCCTGCTGGAAAGAAGGTTGCCGTTGTTGGTCCCAGTGGCTGTGGTAAATCTACCCTCCTAAGACTTTTGTTCAGATACTACGATGTCCAGGGTGGTCGTATCCTTATTGACGACCAGGATGTTCGCGACGTCACTGTTGATTCCCTGCGCCGGGCCATCGGTGTGGTACCTCAAGATACTCCCCTCTTCAATGATACCGTCGAACACAACATCCGCTATGGCCAGATTGATGCCTCTCACGACCAAGTTATTGCAGCCGCAAAGAGAGCCCGCATTCACGACATCATCGAGAAGTTTCCAGAAGGCTACCAGACCAAGGTCGGCGAGCGAGGCATGATGATTTCTGGTGGCGAGAAGCAGAGGCTGGCCATGAGCAGACTGCTCCTCAAAGACCCTCCGTTGCTGTTCTTCGATGAGGCGACTAGCGCGCTAGATACACATACTGAACAGGCCTTGATGATGAACATCAACGGCATTCTTCGGGAGAAGGGGCGCACAAGTGTCTTTGTGGCCCATAGGCTGCGAACTATCTTCGATTCAGACTTGATTATTGTGCTGAAGGAGGGACACGTTGCTGAGATGGGCACGCATAGAGAGTTGATTGACCGTGCTGGTGTTTACGCCGAGCTCTGGAGTGGTAAGTCTTTGTTTGTATAAATCTTCGTGACGAAATTATTTACTGACAGTGCCTATAGCCCAAGAAACTATGTTTAGCGAAGATGGTACGGAGACAAAGGAGGCTAAGGCAGAGGAGGAAGCAGAAGAGGCGAACGAAGAGACTAATGAGAAGAAGACGAATTAGACCTTTGCTTTCGTCATTGGAAATTGACGAGGTAGCTGGACATATGTATGATAATGATATGCCAGCATGTACTCGTATATGTATATGTAAAATGATACCTTAATCATCTTGATCGATGGGCATACTGATATTCGTAGGGGCTTTCTTTTTCTTCTTATTTTTTGCTTCCTTGGATGCCCCAAATGGCTCGAGTAATGTTGCATCGGAAACCTAATTCGCTTCCTCTCTATATCTTTGGTCGAAAAAAGGATTGATCGCATTCGTTGCTTGCGTGTCGTTTGCTGGGAGCTTCTCTTGTTCGTCCTCGGTTTCGCGGCAACGGTCCTGATCTATATCCTCCTCTTTCTATGGCATCACCTGTTAACTGTACCATCTTCTTGTATGTACCAAATATCGATATTTTGTAGTATCGACGGTCGATTGGATACTAGGATAATCCATGGCATGTCATTGCTCTTCAATTGTATGCTCAATCCTTGTCAATCGTAGGATATCTTTCGAAATCTTGATGCTCTGTATTCTCTATCTTCATAACGGCGTTATCATCATTCGACACATATCTAGCATCTTAACATCATAATCTAGAATGACATACTCTAGGATAACTTGTGGAAATGGCAAAAAATCACACCATCATCCATCTGTAGAATCCTCACTTTCGGTCGCGGTGCTCCTAACCAGCTTTTCCAGTGACTCTGCAGCTTTTCGTGCACCTCCCGCTTGCTTAAGCTCTTTGCCCAAAAGTTTCGCGTTCAACGAATAGCTCTCGTCTGAAAGGATCTTTGTGGCAGCTGTTTTGACTTGGCTGGGTGTAGGATTGTCAGTTCTAAGGTCAATACCAGCACCACACCAAGTTACTCGAGCGGCTGTGTCCTTTTTGTCTTCCGATTGTCCGGCGCAAAGAAGAGGAACTTTATGAGACAGTGCTTGAGTTATGCTTCCATAGCCACCGTTGGTGATCAACAGACTTAACCGCGGGAGGAAGAGGTAGTAAGGTAGCCAGTCCGCATAACGAACATTGGCTGAGAATCCCACTTGTGCCTCGATCTTTTGTGAGTGCGGCGACACCACAATGAGGAGAAGTGTCGAGTCGTCCTTGAGCGCCTGAACTGAAGGTATGATTAACGAAGTAGGATCCGTAGCAAGCGTCCCTTGAGTGATTCCGACAACTCGTGAGTGTGATACTACATCACCCCACCAAGAGGGAAGTTGTACTTCAGCATTTGGATCTAAATACACCAGGGGCCCGACGTAGGTTATCTTCTTGTGCTGCTCTGAGTTGGGATCCAGGGAAAACTCGAGAGTAGAGCATGAAGCTTGGATGTGAAGATGGGGGCTGTACTGAAAGGACTCTGGTGGTTCTCCATATGGAAGCATCTTCAACCCAAGTTTGACTCTTTGCTCATTAAGCACAGGAGCTAGGAACAGAGGGAGTAGGACCCATCGGTTAACGAGCTGTAAGATTCCATTCAGAGCCAGACCCGGCCACGAAGTAGGAGGCCACATTCCCGACACTGGCAAAGGAGCTGCAGCTCCTGAAGTGTAGAATGGAATCACCCCAAGAGTGGCATAGACGGGGATTTCGCCAAGTTCGTAGAGAGCGCGGGCGCCACCAGGGAAGACATCGACAAGGAGTGCGTCGGCGGCGAAGTCGGCCAAAATAGCTCGATAGTCGGCAACTTGAGCCAGGAGACGCATCGCGTGCCGACGAAACTCGCGGTCGAGGAGGCCTGTGGAATTCTCGCTTTGAAATGATGCATCAATTACAGCGATGGCTCGAGTCTCAACAAAGGTTGCTCCAGTGGCTAGAACGCGATGCTTGTGTTCCGCACTGGCCAGCCAAACAACTTCGTGGTCGCTATACACGAGGGCTTGGGCAACGGCCTGCATTGGGTAGACATGGCCCGCTGGGAAATGAGAATGAAGAAGAAACTTCATCGCTGCTGTTAAAGAGCGCCCGAGTCGAGAAACTCGACGGGCTTGAGAGGCGTGGTTTCTGGGGTACTTTGGTGTATAGGTTACGTTCGCGGGGCTTTGGTGGTGTTTTCGGCGGCTGATGTTTGATGGTGCTGATGCGTGAAAGATGGGTGTTGAAGAAGACTGAGCACAACAGCACATTAGTCCAAATGGAAGAAGAAGTGAAAACAATCAGTTCTATTTGACTACCCTAAATTTTAAATCACAACTGCAATACCTCCTCAGTAGGTGCTTGGAATAATTTGTCGTGAAATATATATTCTCTCGTTGCATTTGACGGTTACCCTACTGCAGAAAATAGAAATGTAGCAATGGTATAGAAGGGAAACCTTGGCAGAGCTGAGGCCGGGATCAAATTATTTCTAATAGAGTTATATTGTCTAGGGCAATATTTCTGCACATGGGAAATAATTCGAGAGATCTTTCAAATATTAGTGCCTACAAGGGTCACCTTCTAGCCTACAACTCCGCCGACGAAGCTGAACAAACATGGCAGTAGCTGAATCGTGCTCTGAACACCAATGCATTAAAGACACTCTTTATTTCTTTGTTGCTTTCAAGCTGCCCCACAACAGGATGGTATGGAAGAAGATCGGTTGTCTCCCAAAATCGTCGTTGGTCGACGATTACTCTCAAGAAGATGGAGAGATTTGGATCGAGAAAACGAGACATTGTACGCGGACAAAAAAACATTGTGGGAAAATTGAAACTTGAGAGATTTGGGAACAAGCATTAAAGAAACGAATATATTCATCTACAAATGCAAAGCTTTCTCTATTGCTGCCGTGACAATGAGCACAGGGGGTGGAATCAAATTCATGTCTACCATTGATGGATGATGCCTTCTTTGCGAGAACGCGAGAGAAAAAACAAGTGTCTGGTCCTAATAGACCACCAGTGTCCCCAGCTCCTCCAATATTCCCACACATACGATCATATCCCAGCTCTGCGATGTTCAAGTAGCCGCCAGAACGTGTGGCGACGAAGGTACGATTTCCTCGCACCGAATGGACCTTGGCCTCGATAGGCCTCCTGTCACCTCGGCTGCTGCATCGTCAGGCGAGATAGCGCCACACGAGAAAGAGAGAACTTTGTGCTCGCTCCCAAGTCGTTGTCAGAAGGCGTAGTATAGGGTGAAGACTGGGCGAAATGGAGCAGTCTTTCCTATTTTCCCTGAAGTTCTCAATCGAGGATTAGCCAAGACCCCTCTTCAATCACCTTCAACAAGGGCACCGCAAAAGTTGATTAGACTCTTGGATACGCGAAAAAGGTGACGACAGAAATGGGATCACAAAGACTCGCTGATTCCGATTCAGGACGAGGAGACCCTCTGCCGAAAGGCCAGAGACCACTAGCAAGACTATCATCGATGTAGTTTGATGTCATTATCAGGGCAATATATCGTTGAAATGAATGTTGAGGGAGCGGTCGAGCTTTCGGATCGTAATGAGCTTGGACCTATTGCTGTCAAGACATCAGTACCATTCACTGCTGAAAGATAGTGGCCTGAACACACCTTTGACCGCTTTATTTTTATGCAATATCAAAAGCGGCTCATGGAGCGTCAGAAATGGCTTGCTATCTAGAAGCATGGCGAAAAAGGGGGAAAATTGCAAAAGGGCTCCAACGTGGAGCGCTCAAGGACCAGAGAGGAGACTGCGAGAAAGTGTAAGACAGACGATGAGTAGATGAAATGGGATGGAATAGTCGTATTTGGTGCAGATTAGTCGAGCAAAAGCAAATGTTTCCAAGATGGCAGCAGGTAAATGCAAGAGGAATGACGCGACGGCAGAGAAAGAAGACTCGATACGAAGAGGAGGAGGAAGAGAGAGACTCGGAGGCGAACACTGTTGCGGAGAGAGACAACAGCAAAGATAACCGAGAAAGACAGAGAAAAAGTATACTCAGATTTGGAATCGAATTTGGGCAGGAGGTGCTACAGAAGGGGGCTTCAGGGGGATGGAGTCTGTAGGGAGACAGTAGATAGAAGAACACTTGCCTCACCTCTGATTTACCACAAGATTGTTTGAAAGCAACCGCAAAACCATACTAACGGAGAGACGGAGAGACACATTAATAGAATACGAGACTGTTGTACAAATTCTATCGAGATTATTGAACAAAGAAATTGGTTTGGCTCTGTTGCCAATGGGCAGAACAAACGGTGCCAGACAGAGCACAGCGGCACTCCACCAAAACTCTCTGGGCACAACTCCATCGTGATATCCAGATGTCAACAATTGATGCAGAGCAAAATAGAAGCAAGCTAGCATAGAGCACATGGGAATAATTTCAGGCAAAAGTACAGTGATATTACAGTTGGTGATATTCAGGGGCTACGATCTCAGGGGACAAATACAAATTGTGCTTGATGAAGAAGACAACTATACAAAATCAAGAGACATCACCATCAACACCAAGACTGAGGGTCGAGATGTGCCAATTGCTGGAGTCTCCTGCACCGCACATCCAGGGGGGCGGCGCGGGAGGCTCACCACCAACTGAACAGCCTCCTCGAGGCCAACGGAATCCCAAAGAACATCATGGATGGAATATCAACACACCATCACAACTCGAGTACCAAAGTACTTGCTGCAGACAAACCGAATCTCTCCAATCATAATTCGGATCACAGGAAAACAAAACAAATCGACGTCATTGCCTTCACTTCGTTGCCAGATCAGTGACTGCAGCCTGAGGAGCTCACGTGAGGAGTGATCTGGGAGGGCCCCCACCAACTACTTAAACCTCTCCTCTCCCCCTCCAACCCTTTCTTTCTTTTTCCTCTTTTCTTCTTCATGCACAGCCCGCCTCGGGGACAAGACTCGTCTTGACTTGTCTTGACTTGTCTTGACTTGTCTTGTCCTCGAGGCGGATCTTCTCACGGAGGTCGGTGCTTCTACCCGATGATTCAAATGCAAGGGTGGCGCTTTGCATGGGAGATCCCAACAAGTTCGGCATACGCGCACTTCGGTCTGCTAGCCTTTCTGAGGGAACAGTCTGACACCAAGTGCAATGGAACCCTACTTCTACGGAAGTCAGTAAGACGCTTGGTGATGATGATCTCCCACACATGAGGGTACACTTTTTTTTTTTTTTTCATTGAGTTCGAGGCTATACGCCTTGACTTGAAGAAGAAATTCTCACTTCGAAATCTGGCTTGCTGGCAGCAGTGACTGGAGATGTTGTGTTTTGGTGGTGGTGATGTTTTGAGCAGAGGAGTCAATGCAGCACAGCTCTCTTGACGACTGAATTTGCTTTGTGGATAGAGAACAGACATAGAATTCGACTTCAGATAGCAGAGATACTCCCTAGTAGAGACATGAAGAAAATTGAATTCGTCGTTGTATGCCTGCGTTGCCGTTCGAGCGAAGAAGGATTTTGAGGCACTTGGATTTGGGGCACTTGGAAATGGCGAAGTCCAAAACCAAAATCCACGCCGCCCATCTCCTCGATCTCTTCGGACAAAGACAAAGAAAGACACTGTTATTTCTAGAGAAGAATACCTCCAAAGAGACCTGACGGTCATTACCATAACTATTCCCATGCCTCTTCTGCTTCGATGACAACACCGTCTGTGGTGCTTCTCCGTGCCAGTCAGACGACTGAGCCATCCTAGAATGGCCGGGTAAATTCTTCAAGATTCAGGTAGAGATACAAACGCGATTCAAGATCAAGATGGCTAAATGTTTTTCTGGCTATGTGTAGACTCCCCAGATCCAAAAGACGGCGTAACGATGCGGTGATGTGGCTTGCCTGTCGACTAAGCCAACCAAGGGTAGGTGGGAGACTTGGGGCAGGTATGGGCGTTTCCCAGCGCCAAAAAAGATGGCCTCGAGTCGAGAGAAATGGAAGAGGCGCTGGGAAGATGGAGGCCAGAATTGACCTCTGAGATAGCTTCACTGTTTGGAGTCAAGCCACGGTGCTCCTGCTCTCTACCGCCAGATCACTAGGCACCAAATGCCAGTCTCAAGGATATTTCTATTATTTTTGCGTCATCGACACCTCGATCCAATATTTTTCTCTACTGTCCATGTTTCTAGCTTCTGCCTGTAGAATCTTGACAAATCCTTCCGCTGGCCTTGGCCAGTTACTGCTAATTTTCAATGTGCCATATCGTAATCGTCTCCTGGGCCGCAATTGGAGAGCAGGGCCAGATAAAAAACTGTCGCTTGGACATAGAAGGGGGAGCTTGGAACTGAAATCTTGGCTGCGACACTCTAGAATCAAAATGACCAGATACTTGAGGACCAAACTCTACGAATTATTAAATAGTAGTGGAGAAGGGGTTTCCAGACTGTCAATTTATTCACTAGAACGAGCCTATCTCGAAGACATCTTCTCAGAAGGGGACGCGGTAGAATGGTGAATTTGAGCCGACCTTTCCACAGCTTCGAGAAGATAGCAGGGGAATCATCGCCAAAGGAGGCAAAGGAAGCCCAGCCAACAAATCCAGCCTCTTTCCCCTCATAGCATGCAGACTGGAACATATTGCGTTGCCCTCACATTCTCTAGCCCAGATACAATCTCCTCCCTACCCCCGCGTTACAATTCCTAGAGACCTTAGCGTTAAGAAAAAGTGTAGACAGAGAGAAATGTTATTGAACTACGACCCAGGTGCGAGTTCTTTCGTCGATCGGGAATTTCGCGGTGAATCTTGCAGGATTTCATCTTCGCTTAGGGAGGAATCAGATCGATGTTGTATTTATCGCTAGGTTCGGAAGATGGAGTCTTTGGTCTGGTCGGGCAGGGACTTCGCAGGATCTAAGAAACTGTCTAGAAACCAAGGCATCAGTATCCAAGCTGGAGAGGGGGAAAGAAAAGCGATAAGGCAGTCAGAGATAGAGGTTGGGGGCACAAGGCAATCAAGGCAGGCCCTTTTGAAGTTATCGGAAACGTTGAGAGGCTTGCCAAAGTCCAAAGTGGTGCAACGAGCCTCCTCCAAATCGCGGAGAGAAGAGAGCCCTCTCCCGTGCCCTCTCTGACTTGGGAGCATGAACTGCGTAGAGGTTGGACTCTCTCCGTAGCTGTGCTATCAGATCAGTAGAGCGGACAGTACCTATTTGTAGGTAGGTAGGTAATGTTGAAACATTGCAGAAATTTGGGCACAAAGAAAGATTGGCAGCACCTGTTTGACAAAGTTCGTGAATTTTTCCCAACGGACTATGGCCACAGCGAGACAGTCGGACAAAGAAAACACCGTGGCTGTTGAACAATGAGAAAGAGAAAAATGTGGGAGAAAAGAAATCGTTCAAAACGTCTGCTTCAATGCCATAATCCTAGCTACTTCTCTTACTTTGAGAAATGTTCAAAACAGTGTATCGTCACGCATTCAAAGGCCTACGAACAGCGAAAAAGGTGAATGGGAAACGATTGGTATTCTATCTTCTTCCTATGGATCCGTTTTGAACCACAGGAAATCCCAAAGTCTAGTCCATGAAAGAGTTTGAAAGGATGGTGCAATATGACTGGGCAACCAAATTTTCCCAGAAAATCCTCCTGCCAACAGAAAATGGCAACTGTGTTCACGATCTTTTTGATGCCGCAACGGTTCGTGGGGGCACCCGTTGTTCTCTCGTCTTGCAAGTGTCGCTATCTCGTTTCAAAGAAAGAAAAAAACCATGGTTCTGTTCATCATGTTCCGATGTGGCGCCACCAGCAGCAACAAAGTAACCAGCCCCTACATATCATCTTCCTCCATGGGCTCCCCGATCTCGTCACCTTCGGGGTATGTCTCCACTAGGATGGTTGTTGTATGCATCTCTTCAAGAGATAGTCGGCCGAAAACATTTCTGTTGGGATTGACCTTCATCAGGATCAACGCTCGAATTTTGACGACAATTCCATCGTTTCTGGTGACTCGCAAAGTCGAAAGGAATTGGAGGTGGATGCAGCCATCCACCTCCGTCTCGTCATCCTCGACTACGTCTTCCACCTCTCGTTCGACGTGGCTGGCCTCCATACTTCTTTGCTAGAGGAGTAAAATCTGGTCTGCCGCCGAAATGGGTTCATCGTCGTCATAATAGAATTCAGTTGCGGTGTGGATGAAATGCGAGATAGAGAAAGGGCGTAGTCGAAATGCTATCAGGGAATCGAATACGTTGAAGAAATCGCGAATGAAACTTCGGCCGGGCGACAACGAAAGTGCACCTGTATCGCTCATCATGATTCTTATTATCGTGAGATGTAGTCGTCTGTTTCAAGAGGGCGGATGAAAGATGGTTATAGAGAAATCGCAACTGAAGTTGTTATGCAAGAGAAAATGCGTTTTGGGGTTATAGGTATTTAAGAGCGTCAGTTGCTGTCGATTATTGAGTACGATACAGCTGATCAGCAAGTGACAAGAGTCCACAGTCCCTGTCCCATTGAAGGAATAACTGCGTATTCAGACATGTAGAGGTGCAAACGCCGGGATACGCCCACGATATCTAACCAAACAATTCATTCGTATAAGTTCTATTCTACAATGAGATTTGAATCGGATTTTCTACACGCCTGGTCATGATCTATTTCATGGTCTAGACGGCAATTGTTGGCTTCATTGGCTTGACAACATAGCCCATGCAGCGAATACACGAAGGATGGGTTACAGAGATCGAATTTGGAATAACTGGATGTATATTGAACAAGACAAGAGTTTTTTGTGTGAGAAACACAGCCTCATCGGCTATCTTTGTTTCCCTTGAAAACGCGCATATATTCAGACCGTTGGATTTGCAAACGATGGACATGCTATTCCTCTAGACTTTGGAAGCCCGACTATGTTGAGTGCAATCGTTACGTGCGAAAGCCTTATCTCTGGACAGAGCAAACATAAGCTGAATACAGCAAGCATCTATCGCATTAAGTGGAATAATAAACCCACAATCCTAGGCCCGAGTCTCGATTGACAGAATTAGTGGAGATTGGCAAACGAACTGTAAATAACAAGTAGATGACTGTGAGTTACTGGAAACATGCTTTAATCGGCATTGAACCCAAAGACTCAATGCGCAGTATATCACTTGGAGACAGCTTGCAGAAAACAGGACGGGGCGGTTCGTTGCTGTCTCTCAAGCAACGACACGCTTTCACATTCGAAACGCGCTTCAGAGTGTGGACGCAAAGCGCTGCAATTTTGCTTCTAACAAAACAGCCCGCATTCGGTAAATTCCATGCAAAACTCTATTAATCTTACTGGCGATTCCTTTTTAGCATTTTCTGCGGTCGCTAATGATTGACATCTTCATCATGACAGGTGGATGACATCACATGCCAATGCTGGTCGTATTTCTAAACAGCTTCCAGCAATTACTTCAGCGATAGGCAACTTACCTTCTCATCACCCAAAACAATTCAAGCATCTGAGACTGATCGATAGTATTCTAAAATGGCAGATAAAACCACAGATCAGGACCAAAGTCAACAAGTTTCGGCTGGCGACAAGCACAAAACCGAGGTGGAAAATCCAGAGGCTAAGCGAACCAAGATCAAGACAGAAGCGTCTCTCGATGAAACCAACGAAAATGGCAATGAGGAAAAACAAAGCGCTTCTCAAGACGTGAAGCAAGAGCCAGAAGATTCCAAGGCTGATGTTAAATCTGAAGATGGCGCAACGTCTACGCCCAAATCAGATACAGACACTCCCTCAAGTATTCTCGAAAAGGGCGTCATCTATTTCTTCATGCGAGGACGTGTGGATGTCGACAAACCAGAGGAAGTGGGAGACATTGCGAGAACGTTTATTATTCTGAGGCCAATTCGACACGACGCGAAGCTGAGCGAAGGGCCACTTTCGGATGCTGGAAACTCGCGAATCCTCATTCTGCCAAAGAAGGTGCTCCCGACCAGTGGCAGAGATCGTTTCATGGCGTTTGTAGAAAAGTCTGCGGCATCGTATGATGAAATCAAGGGCCAGTTTCTCGCTGGTGAGGAGTACGAGACCAAGACAAAAGGCACCAGGCACACTCCAGCGGCCACACCAATAGGCGAAGGTGTCTACGCCATGACGACCACTGGGCGAGCGAGCCATCTTGCGTATATGATTACCATTCCAGAGAAGCTCGGCGAGGTACAGAAAGACCTTGGAGTGAAGGAACAAGGCAGTTTCATCATTAGCACCAAGAACCCAAAGTATCCAGCACCGGCTTCTGCCCGTCTTCCCAAAGGACCAGAGTATCCCAAAGAGTAGGCGCTAATGGTTTTATTCTCCGATGACAAATGAATGCTAATCTATCTATGCAGGATCCTTGAGGAGTTCCGAGACTTGAGGTGGATTCCATCTCGGCCGAATCACCTTGACCACGACAATGCCCAAGTTCTGCTTATTGGAGAGTCATCTGGAGTCAAGAAAGCCCTAGAGCTTCAAGAAGACGACGAAAAGGCACCCAAACAAGAGCCGCTTGAGGAGATGGAGGAACTGGAAGAGAAAGACCTGAAACGAATGCACCAGTTATCGAGAGATCACTCTGAAGCAATCTACACGGATTTGAAGGTTCATGCCGAGGACTACCCCAAGCTGCAGACTACCTTTTAGAAGGACTTGAGATGATTGCGCAATTATGTTTGGGTGTTTGCTTAGCCGAGAGGAAGCTTCAGCGCATGCATACTCTCGTGATAACATTGGAACTTCAAGGTTACGGGGCGTGGATTTACAATCACGGGCTGAGTCTGAGGAATCATTGCACGTGTATGTTGCGGGAGTTGTTACCAATAACGTCTCCGGATATCTCCACTGAGTCTTGGAAAATGTATGCATGTATCTTACATAGTTCGGACGTATCACCTAATGCTCAACACATCAATGACCTGATAACTCCCGTCAATACGGAAGCCGCGGGGAGCAGCACTCAGATTCATCCAATTTTGATGTTATCAAGCGCAGAGATAGTATGGGGTGATAGGCTATGACGACGAGAGATGGATAGCCATTAATTTGTCTATGTGACTCTTCAATCAAGAGATCCACAGCTAAGCAGAATGATTCATTCTTGCAATCAGTCCCTTTTTGCTTATGTCCTGCCACAATGGGCCTGGCCCAATAGCACAATCCGCCATACAGTTTCTCCAGCGGGAAAATTTCCGCGTCTTTTCAGAATGATCTGTGAGTCAAAGGTTGTCCAGGGCATTTTTGTCTCTCATCAGCAAAAGTCCTTTTGTAACGTTAGCCCGTTCTGGCACAATAGATGACTGTGCTAAGCTGGAACTAGAGCTAGAAGGGACTCGAGATCGAGAGATAATAGCGCGGGGTATCACTAATCTGAGCCCGACTCAGTGTGGGATGCTCTCAAACTGAAGGTGGGATATCCAATGACTCACAGTCATGATCATTAGTAACATTACTAAATGGGGAATAGGGGAAGCATGCTGAGATGAGACAGTTGAACAACAGACGAAAGAGGAGAATATTGATGCGATAGAAAGAAGCTGGAACAGAAGATTGGGGGATATAATAGAAGAAGATGAGGCCGCAATCTCACAGAAAGATCTCCATCGAATCAATCGAAACATCATCCGAAAATGTCTTCCTCCGCTTCCTTTGAGCCCATGCCGGCAACGGCCGCGGCTACAATTGCAAAATACCACATCATCACACCAGATATCTCAGGTCTGTTGGAGCTAGAGATTAGCCAGGCCGAACATCGCATCAACCTCATCAACTTCTGGCAAATCGCTCCAGGCAGCCGTGTCCTCGAGATCGGATGTGGTCAAGGCACAACTACTGCAGTCCTGGCCGAAGCCGTTGGGCCCACTGGCCATGTTGATGCCGTAGACCCCGGTCCGCCAGAGTATGGATCTCCCTGGACACTTGCTCAGGCCCAAGAGCATCTCTCCGCCGGCGTGGTCGGTGACCGCATCTCGTGGAATTTTGCTGATCCGATCGACTACCTGGCTGAGAATGCCGACAAATCGTGGGATTACGTCGTCTTTGCCCACTGCATCTGGTACTTTGATTCGCCAGCCACGCTCACCAAGATGCTGGGCGCCTTGAGGGGACGAGCCAAGTCTCTTCTCGTTGCGGAATATGCCCTCAAGGCGACGAAGACGAATGCCTTGCCACATGTCCTCGCTTCGGTGGCCCGAGCCACTCTTGAGGCACACAACAAAAAGAGCATGGCCAACATCCGCTGTCTCTCCAGCCCCGGCGCCATCGGTGACGCTTCAAAGGAGAATGGCTGGGTTCTTGATGAAGAGACCATTGTGGTGCCGGAAGAGGGACTCTTGGATG
The DNA here is from genome assembly GCA_001931985.1 of Trichoderma sp. IMV 00454. NCBI lineage: Eukaryota > Fungi > Ascomycota > Sordariomycetes > Hypocreales > Hypocreaceae > Trichoderma > Trichoderma sp. IMV 00454. The sequence continues at coordinate 46,697 of MSJK01000131.1, forward strand.
GCCATTGGGAGACGAGCACTGTCAAGAGTCCCAAGTTTTTGGACGAAATTGAGAAGAAGGTTGAAGATGTCAAAGTCAAGGCGCTTTTACGATCTGCTAGAGATGGCGTTATTGGAGTTTTGGACACTTTTGGATTGAAGAAGTCGTGGACTATGGATGTTTGGGTCGCCAAGTTCCACTGAAATGGAAATAGCTATTTAGCGAGAATGTCTATGATCTATTTGTTTTTATCATCATAGCAATTTATACTCTATTCCAAGAGTTTATAGCGAAATGCGCAAAGATATATCTTATTACTCCTTCTCCCTCCACTGTAATTCTCGAAGGAAGTAGAGTTAACTTCCCAGGGCTCCATATCTGGAGGATCATACATGTACTTTGCTGGAATCTGCCTCTACCTCAGCTGAGTGATCATCCATGTATTTGTCTTCAAATGGCTTCTCTCCCATGCGTGACCAGCACATGGCAGACATAAGAGCCTCGTCCGTTTCCTTTGATGAAAAGAGTAACTCAGATATTCCATCTCCGAGGTGGGTAACTGATCGATCCTAAGAAACCCTTTGTTAGCAAATGGAGAAGAGAGTGAAGATTTGTTCAAAGTCATAGCATACCAGCCCCAAAGTCAGTTTGATTATCCCGTCTACCCATTGGTTCTTGTAGATGTGGCGAGGCTTTTTGCCTGCAGCTGCAAGGACAATATTTTCCGCCACAACAGTTGCTTGGCGCGTCCCTGACCGAGAGTTTGGATTCGGGGTCTTGGTATCGGCGACGTCGCCGCATGTGTAGACATTGGGCAGAGAATCATCGTCTATTTGGAGTGTTGGCTTGACTTTGATGTGTCCCGTGGAGGAGATCGAGTTCGGAGAAAGGTTGGCAATCACGTCGGAGAGTGGCCTTTGCCCGGCACAATTCATCTATAGGGATTGATTAGTTCAAATAACGGAGAATTTTGGAGACGTCAGGTGAACATACATAGAAATCGTATGAAATCTTTCGGCCAGATTTCAGGGTCACTACCTTCGAAGACGCATCTTCATCCACAACGCGGTCTTCAAGAATAAGCTCCACGCCTAGTCTTTCGAGGCCCTCTCGCGCAGCCTTTTGGAGGCCTTTACCAAAACGATGCATCACTGCCGGTCTCGAGTGGACCAAGATGATATGCTTTTCTGGATAGAGGGCTTTGGCATCTGTGGCGACCTCGACTCCAGCGGCCCCCCCTCCAACGACGACGACGGTGTTGGCGGACTCGACTCCCTTTTGCATCCCTTGTAGAAGCTTCATTCCCTCAAGCTTGTCTGTAGCATTAACTCGCGATGGAAGGCCATCTTTGACTCCTGCTCCCGTAGCAATGACGAGGAATTCGTATGGGATTACCTCGCCGCTATCCTGCAGCCTCACAGCTGTGCGATCAATGTCGGTGACTCTGTCTTTCACCCAGCGGTATGAGCCCTCTATGGCCCCTTTCATATTTCCCCCATAAGGAATGAAAGCTTTGTGTTCATGGCCTTGAACAACGCAAAATCTCGGAAGCACCCAAGTGAACTGAAAATGACTGTTCGGCTCGATGACGACGACTCGATAAGGGCTTCGCGGAGGCAAGGCTTTCGCAACGATTTGAGCCACACGGTAACCGGCAAAAGAAGCACCAACAATAACGATATTGCGAGTCCTTTCCTCTGCTCCTAAAGATCCAAACCAAGCGGCTTGTCGTCGCACGATGGCGGCTCCGAGAGCAAGTCGTAGCTCCGCCCAAATAACGTAGAGGGTATAGCCCACAACTTTTGTATATAGTCTGGCCTTTTCCAACATTTTGATCCCAATTGTAGATACTTCTCTAGTATCTTGTCAAAGAAGGTTAGAAAAGAAGATGACGAAAGTTCACGGCGCTGCCATTGTCTTCATACAACCTCGAGGCGAGCAGAAGGGGTGAAAATGCCGAAAACCGCGTGTCGCGATCTCCGGACGGCATTGTCCGAGTCCGACTCGGAGCTCCTCGAAGCACATGCAAATATTCAAGGTTCTTATTAAAGCCATGCCCTGCAGGAGCTCGGGCGTGCCAAGCGGCCGATAGAGCAGTGGGGAGAGAATCCTTGGCCGTTGGTCTAAACGCTAGCAGATGCGACTTCAGGGATGTTTTTGATCAAATGTGGACCAAGAAAAATTATCAGATGATCTGATAATCGCGCATCCATCTCTACTTGGCAGCTGATGTACTTGTTGGTACAGGTTGGTAGTATGTGCCGTATTTGTTTCGACGTTTGAGAGCCAAATGCAGTAAATTAGGGTAGTATTTTATCTCAGAGTACATGTAAACTCCGGCCATGAGAAAATGAATTATTAATGCCAATATCCTACACCGTCAAGACCGTCTATGCTAGTTTTGGTGCAAGATCCGAGCCTCCAAACTCGGGATATCCCTTGGACTTCCATTCTGCGAAGCTCATTCCTCCGGCAAGAGACGGCATCTTGATCATAAGAGGGACCTCGATATCTTCCTCGGTCCCCAAAACTTCAGCTTTATGTATAATCTTCTCGTCCAGTAGCTCAAAGCCCATCTTCTTGTACAAACCGACTGTCGAAGGGGATGATTCAAAATAGACGGGCAGACCCGCCCTTTCGCCAAGATCCAGTCCCCATTGCACGAGCAAGGCGCCGGCCTTGCGTCCTTGATGCCTCGGGTCGATGCCGATAACGTGGCAATCTAAACAAAAGTTCGGGTGTCATTAGTGGGAAAGTCGTTCCGCTTGGCATGCAACATCGCCAACAGCTGAGGCTGAAAATGTGGACCGAGTATGGGTAAATTGACTTACAGATATAGCGTTTGCCTCCAAACAACCTTTCCCTCACCTCCCATAACGGATTCAGAATCTTTTCCGCTCTCTCGCGTTGCTCTCCTATGAGCCAGGGTACGCCATGGTTCTTCCGCTCCTCCTCTGTTCGCTCTGATAGGTAGACATCTCCGAGAGCCATGCCAATGATCTCTCCAGTGCTCGTATCAACACACTTGAAAGTGTATTGGGACCCGCTGGTATGCCAGTAGGCCAGTGTTCCGGCAGCGTGCGCTTTCTTGAACTCTTCGTCGATCACTCCGGGAAAGAGGATCTCCAGCATAATTTTCCCCATTTGGTCGTTCTGAAAGGCGTTGAAGTAGACATCGTAGACCTTGGGGATGTCTGGGATGAGTGCTGGGAGAACTACTTGAACCATGGTTAGGCTGTTGAGAGCTAATGTTTCGATGTTTCTGAGAATTTGTATAGCATTAACAACGCATGCTTGAGAAGGGATTATTCGTCATATTTATAGCTTCAAGGTCGGCTTTTGAAGGTCCTTTTGAAGTCATATTCGGAACTATTGACACGATGAAAAGTGATAGCAATCTTGGCATGTGGCGCACGGAGGCCGAGGAATCCAGCAAAACTTCGTTTTTGCGATGACTAGACTCGGTGGAATCGTTCTCTAGTCGCAAAATCTGGCGATACCGAGAGTGCAAAGGCCAACCAAGGCTGACACTCTAGCTTGGGAGACGGGATGAGCCTCGTGTTGAGCACCAACTTTACTCAATAGCTTCCATTAGCGGCATGTATATCCGAAGGAAGCCAGGATGGGAAGCAAACCTAGAACTCTTCTTTGAGACCGGGATAGCTTGCCGATCTCGCTCCATATGGTGGCTCGTGGGTCACGTCAGAAGGCATTAAAGTTATCTGATCCGTTGCTGAATAGCGCCATCGAATGCAGCTTGCGCAGAGCGTCGGAATTGTTTCCGGGCGAGTGAGTGATAACGTTGGCTAAACTTGTGGGAAGCTTAGAACAAAAGAATAGGTCAGAGGTAGTGGAAATGTGTGCAGCGGTATAGGGAAATTCTCAACATACCTTTGCTTTCTGCGCCTTTTTCAGTCTACAATTTTCTCAGAACTACTAGGTACTTAAAGGTAAAATGCGCATCATTGGAGAAAAAATGGGACTTTTTTCTGTCAGTGAAAATGTGAAAGGAGAAGCACATTGTGCTGTGATCGTTCTTGGACTCCGGCAGAGAACAAACGCTATTGACGCTACGGACTTTTTTTGTGAAATCTGTTGAAACCACAAAAGGTAGTCGTTTTCGCGATCAATAAATACAGTTGAGGCAGAAAAGCCCCCATTTGTAGCCAGAAGATCTGGCAAACTGCGCTACTCATGATATCGTTTTGGATATGGGAGCTGGGCCCTGCAACATCTTTTCCCAAAATGCGACAAAGAGACTCTCTTCCGCAAGACGTGGCCACTACGGCATGACATTTGAATATCTTTCAATCGAATTGTCAGATAAAATCCATGTCTAACCTTCAATTTCTGGATTGTGCGTTGTGATATGCAGTGTAAGCGACGCATGCTTACCCCGTACATTGTGCAGGACATGAAGCTCTGAGGCGCAACAGATGGTGCGTCCCATACATGTAGGGATTGGCGTTATTACTGAGGTTAGTTGGTAATGCTCAAGTCAACAACCTGCAAGGGCGCCTTTGAGTTGATTCTTCTGGTTGTCATACAACTGCAACTGGCAATTGACTCAATGTTATCAAAATCCCGTTGTCAAATAAACTTTCCACGTCAATTGATGTTCAACCAAACAAAGGGGTTTGGCTTCTTGCTGTGGCAATGCCTCCAATCAACGTTAAATTATCCCGAACGCCGCTCAAGTTGACAGGTATACGATACTTGCAAATGTATGACCCATTCCGAGTGCTCCTATGTACTGGGTTCAAAAGACCCTACCCCATCTAGGCATAGTAAGCTGCCTCACCAGCGACATCCCAAAAAATGGAATCCCAGTCTTGAATTGTGGCTGTGGGGGAAGAAAAAGGATCGCGGAATACGAAGTGCGTCTCGACTTTTGGCCAGCTCTCGCGTCTTTGCCTTAGTTCTGGTTTTGTGCAAGGCTTAAGGCCATGTGCAGACAGCAATGGCGCTTTTCCCCAAGCCTGCGGAGACGCAGCATCTCGGGCTCTTCCTCTTGAACAAACGCCTGATCCGCATCTTCATTGGTGTCACCGTCTTCCTCCTCGTCGCCTTTGGGCTTCTCTGGCGCCGGCAGCGTGATGTCCTCGGTGATGTCCTCCTGCCAACGTTGCCCCCTATGGGCTTTAGCGAACCGGACGGATTTTATCCATACGAGACAGTTAGCGACTACGATCCCGTGTCTCTCGATCCCACCAACAAATCGACCGAGGATCTTTGCGCAACGTTTCCTAAGCACCTGCTGAGTCTCATCCAGCCTGTGCTCAAGATTGGCCATGGCGAGGATCGCACAAAGCTCGATGCGCAGCTAGATAGCGTCAGTGCCTGCTTCCGACCTGACGAGCTGCTCATCTTCTCCGATCTCGACGAGCGCATCCGCAATCACACTGCCATCGACATTCTCGCGAATCTACCATCCAAGTACTACGATCAAGAGTATAACCCAGATATTGGGAATTATCTTTTACAGAAGGAGTTGAGGCAGAATGGCACACTGGATAAGGATAAGGAGGCGACGAAGCGCGTCAATGGCTGGATCATTGACAGGTACAAGTTTCTGCCACAGATAGAGCGTGCTTGGCTGTTGCGACCAGACAGGCCGTTTTACTTCTTCTACGAGACCGATACGTATGTACATGTCAACGTTCAGCAAATGGAATGCCAGAGATGGAGGCGCTAACCACGCTGTTGTGCAGATATGTCGTGTGGGACACGGTATACCGGTTCCTCTCAACCTTCGATCCCGATACCCCGGTGTACATGGGCTCCCCGTCGCCTGGACGCCATGACCAGAGCCGCGACGATCTCAAAACCTGGTTTGCCAATGGTGGCCCAGGCTTTGCCCTCAGCCGTGCAGCGGTCAAGGCGCTTATACATCGTGACGTGTCACCGCATGGTCAATACAGTGGACCGTCAGTCAGTGAAGAGTGGCTAGAACTGATCAAGGACGAGTGCTGCGGCGATAGTGTTGTTGGTTGGACTCTGTGGAATAATGGCGTGGCTTTGCAAGGTTATTGGCCTATGTTCAATCCTCACCCACTGCACGGAATTCCATTCAGCGACCGTTATTGGTGTCAACCTATAATGACGCTGCACAAGACAACGCCAAAGGACATGGTTGAGGTTTGGAAATGGGAGTTTGGGCAAAGGAAGCAAAATGTATGTGGAGGGATCCCCCCTTGCTCCGATTTCTCAATTTCAAGATCTAACGTTTGTCTTTAGCGCCCATTACTGTACTCCGACTACTGGAATTTTCATCAGCCTGGCACAAAAGGCATTTTGGAAAACTGGGATAATGGTGACTGGGATGCCTCCAAGTCTGGCCCAGACCAAGGAATTGATTCATTCGAGAAATGCGAGGAGGCGTGCAAAAAAGATAACACTTGTGTCCAGTGGAATTGGAGAGGAAGGGACGAAAAGGAATGTGTTCTCGCGCGGTCGTTTAGGTATGGAGAAGCGCGACAGCCGGAACAGAGAGACGACAAGTGGGTGGATTTCAAATCTGGCTGGCTCAAGGATAGACTCGACGCATTTCGCAAAGAAAGGCAGTGCGAAGTGGTGGAATGGGTTGGGCCAAGCATTACACGAGTGTTTTGAGCGTTGATGGACACGAAGAAAAGAGCTATATACCCGTTGGCGCGATGCATGGACTTTTACGATTGGATGGAATTTACTGTATAGGATTGATATTAATAGGGGTATGTACGAAGTAGATAAACAACGTATATAGCTAGATTATGTATAACATTATCAATATCGACGTAGCATTCATATGGAACCTATGAGAACAATGCCAGCCGTCGGGTATCATTTCTATAAGAGAGGCGGCGTGATGTCCTCCAATCGCGAACACTTTCTGTTTTAGTAAACGTAGCGGAAGTATGGATTCTCCTTGTCTGTGAGGTCTTGGAAAGCAAGCTTTGCTCGCTCAGCCTCATCTTCTGGCAAGGCCATCTTCTTCTTGTTCTCAGCTCGTAGGACAAAGTACAATGTTGTCGATGCGATGATGCAAATGATGTAACTGTACACAGCAAGTTAGCCAATTATTCAACGAAAGTGCCCATCATATCGGCTAGATGGTCATACCATATTATTAAACCAAGCCATAAGGCAGGATAGTGTCGGCTCTTGGTCTGTGACCAAATGAGTTGCGGGCCAACAATGTTTCCAACGCAGTATGCAACAAAGATTGTCGCGGCCATAAAGCTCTTCTTCGTATGGCCTGCCACATTGGCCATTCCAATAGTGATGATGAGACTGACTGTGCCGCCAAAGAAGCCCGTAATGGAGTATCCTACAATAGGAGCGGCAGCATGGTGGCTCCAGGTACTCTTCCAGATGATGGCACAGCCAGCAATAACAGGCAAGCAGGTAAAGATGAGCATAAAAATGCGAACATTGTTGACTTTGGAACCAATGTAGCCCGTCGCTAGAATGACAATGAAACATAGCCCACCTAGAGGGAACTGGAAAAGGATCGATTGGAGAGTGTTCCAGCCGAATGTCGATACGATAAGGGGTCCAAAGCCGCTCACTGCGCCGTTGACTGTGTATGCAGACGCCATCATGACAAAGATTAGGTAGACTTTGATATCCAACAAGGCCTCCTTAAGCTGAGATGACTTGAACTTCGTGCATCGCACTCCTGTTTGTCCGTAGCGAAGTCTTTCTACGGCTGCAAATCGTTCTTCAGCAGTCAGGAACCAAGCTGATACCGGCGAATTCGGCAGCGCAAAGCATAAGAGGCCAAAGAAGAATGTGAGTGCGCCGCCAAATAGGTATATGTACTGCCATCTCTTCAGTCCTCCACCAGTGATCTGAGCAAAGCCGTAGTTGAGCGCTCCGCCAATGATGGTAAACAACCCAGTGCTGCTGAACCACCAGCTTTGCCTTAACGACTGTTCGGACTGAGTGTAGTATCCCGAAACAATGCACATGAAGCCCGTCGGGATGATGCTCTCCACGAAGCCTAGGAAGAAACGCTGGACAAAGAGGCCTTGCCAGGATGTTACTGCTGCAGTGAGCATGCAGATGGCCGACCAAAGAATGACCACGACTCCGAGGATTCTCCCCATATCGAAGCGCTGGAGAGCAAATGTCATGGGGTACAGGCCTCCCAGCATGCCAAAGTAGAAGAGCGAGGTGGCCCAGCTGAGGCGTCTGGTGTCGACTGTAGGAGGCACAGTTGAGTTGTCAACGACACTTAGTTTGAGATCTGTGGTCATGCCAAAGAGGGCAGCTGAGCCGAGAATAGCTTTGTCGTAGTAGACGAGGCCATCTGCAGATACAAAATCATATCAGTATCATGTCATTTTGTTCTCGTCTTTTTGCAGACAACTATCTCAACCTAGTTGGGAGTTGCAAATAAATTGAGGGGAAAACTGACAGCCACATATCATTGCTGGGATCAGAAACCAATCAATCTTCCTGATGGCTCTTGCTTCCACGACAGGATCGATGGCATGTCGCACCTCGCCTACCATGGCCACGGCATCATCCTTGTCAGACGGGCTTCGGTTCGCCACAGTATCGTCCATTGTTAAACAGCAAGCGAGCCGGCGAGAATTAAAGGCAAAGAGACGTCAATCAACCACCATGTCAACGAGGAGAAGGAAAATCCAGATTTTGTCGCAATTAGAAAAAATTAAAGAGCTCTCAGACAGAACGGAGCTTAGTGTCCGATTGCGGTTACGATAACAGAATGATATGGCTAAGCTAAATTGCAGGAAAAGAGCTAGGGATGGTGTTCATGATCGTTAATTGGTGGTTGCAGGTGCCATGCATCGGTTAGAACCGGACTGTGTGGAGCTGAGTTAGAATTGAATTGAGCTCTTTTGAGCCCATGCCGTGAAGCTTGTTGAAGTGCCGGGGGCGAATGACGGCCAATTATGGCAGAGAATTCAGTCTCGTTGTTCCACTGAACAAGGCATTCATTCACTCTTGGAATAGAGCTCAAGATGGGTAAGCAGAAATAGAAATATCATTCGCTGCCTGCCAATGCGTCTAGATCATACAAAACTATATACATTTCTGTTCAACGTTATTGAACTCATTAACTTGTGGGGTATTTTCTTTCTTCTTCATCTTTCCTTGCAACGTTTTTACAACTTGGAGGGGTTCTCCTTGGGGTTCTTGACCTCGACCAGCAGCTTTCCGGTGTTGGAGCCCTTGTACAGGTCAACCAGTCCCTGCTCAGCAACCTGGAGGCCGCCAGGGAGAATGTGCTCGGTCTTCTTGATCTTGCCCTCGGAAACCCACTGAGAAAGCTCCTGGCGAGCCTTGCCGTAGTCCTTGATGTGGTCGAAGACGATGAAGCCCTGCATCTTGATGCGCATGCTGATGACTCTGGAGATGTTGCTGGGACCCTCGGGGTTGGCGCTGTTGTACTGGCTGATGCCACCGCACATGACAAAGCGAGCGTGCTCCTTGGCGCGGGCAAGGCACATGTTGAGGATTTCACCACCAACTGAATAGACATTGGTTAGCTGGGGGGTTCCTAAATCAAGCGTAATAACGGATATGCTTACCATTGTCAAAGTAGACATCAATGTACTTGGGGGTGGCCTCCTTGAACTTCTCCTTGAAGTCGGCATCCTTATAGTTCAGGGCAACGTCGAAGCCGAGCTCCTCAACCAGCCACTTACACTTATCAGCGCTGCCAGCAATACCGACAACACGGGCGCCGTTGATCTTGGCGATCTGGCCGGCAATGCTGCCGGTAGCACCAGCGGCACCGGAAACAACAACAGTCTCGCCAGCCTTGGGCTCTCCGATCTTGGTCATACCGATCCAAGCAGTGAGGCCAGTCATGCCGAGGACTGACAGCATGTCCTTGGGCTCCCTCAGGCCGGGGTAGTTGGAAGAAGGCTCAAAAGCACCCTCGCGGAGGACGGCGTACTGAGTCCAGCCAGTGAAGCCGCAAACATAGTCGCCAGCCTTGGCCTGCTTGCTCTTGGAAGCAAGAACGCGGCAGACGGAAGCACCACGCATGGTCTCGCCGATCTGGACAGGGGGCACATAAGATCGGACATCTAAAAAATGGCGTGTTAGAACTTGCAGGAAATGCGACAAGGACGATGCGAATTACCATTCAACCAAGCTCGCATGGCGGGGTCCAGAGAGAGGTAGAGAGCCTCGACGAGAATCTCTCCATCCTTGATGTCAGCTGAGGTGGGAGCAGGAGAGATCTTCTGCTTGAAGGTGGTGCCGGGAATGATTTCACCGGTAGGCCGTTCGGCGAGAACGATGGATAGGTTGTCAACAGCCATGATGAAGGTTGAAGGTGAACGATGGGTTTGTCGTAAGGGGCTTGAGAGTTGATGCGCTAGTAGAGATGGAATGATCTAGCTTGAGATTCAAAGACTCGAAAAAACAAATCTGGAGGCGCACAGCTGTCTTTATACTCGCATCTCTAGGTGGCCTAAAGCGTGGCCGACCCTCCAACTAGCATTTAGCAAGTATCGACAGCGGCGGCGGCGACGCCCTCAAAGCGGGTGTTTGCTCCATTGAACTAGGGATTCAGCGTCTGAAACAGCAACAATGGAGAATCCGACCGTCCACGGAGACCCGCATTGCCTGGAGTCGTGTCGTACTACACAGGTCCGTTGTGCTTAGCAATTAGAATTCAAACTTCGTGTCGATGGCCTCGGGACATGGACTAAGACGTGGCCCGCAGGGATGGAAACTCCTGCATTGGCTCTATCGAGAAACGTCAAAAAGCAAGGGGAACCAAAGCCAAAACCGCAGCGATGCAACAGAACGTTGAGAAAATCCCGTCACCAGCGGCTCCCCACAAAGCCACTAGGGCCCGCCATTTCGCAATGGGGATATTCCTCCGGTGCGGAGTTCGCTTTCGCCGTCGAGTGCAGCTCCGAGCAGATGCACCTTTGTGTCTTTCGGCCGGCCGGCCGAGTCCTTCTTTTAGAAAAGAGCCCGGCTGCAGGCTCACTAAGTCCCGTCTTTGCATAATTATGGGGGAGAGGCGAAGATACCGAGGTGCTTTTCGGTGTCGAGAAGCGGCAGCCACAAAGACATGGATGGCATGCATCGAGCCGCAAGGGGAGACTCAAGCCCGGGACTAGTTTTAGAAGGAAAGGAGTGGAAAAAGAGAAGCGGCATGTTATGTACAACACTCCGTAGATCCTTGGACTTTTGACCACTTTGCTTTGTACGGCAAGTACTTACATGCAGCCCTCGCAAAAAGATAGTCTCGGTGAAGATACAGATTCAGACAGTTTCCCGTTTGCGCCGCGCCGCGGCTGTTCCGCCATCGCTCCTGTTTTGACTCGCTAGTGTCCGATCTGCTGGCAGTGACCTGATTGGTAATCGCGGACTTGGGCTCTGCAGCAAATTCATGCTGAAAGAGAAAACGGTCCATGTTTCGGACCTTGTTAATAGTCGCGGAGTTGTGTAGCAAATTGGCTGTTACAATACAGGCACATCTATGTTGTGAGTCTGACAGCATAAATCCTGTCTGTTCCTATTGGATGAACAAGGCGTAAGCATGCATGATCCTCACCTTCAACATACGGAAAAGGGCCACGGCACGATTATACAAGCCGACATAATAACTCTACGATTAAAACTCCGCTCCTCAAGACAAATGACCTCATGCATCCATTAACGCAAACGACTCAATCAGTTTTTAAATGGAGTACATTGGCACAATTTTTTTCTCCTCCTTATTAATCGAGAGTGACAACGAGCATGACGACAAGGAGAGAACATATCCTGAAGCCCGGATGCCGAGCCGAGGCCCATCTTCGGCACTGATTCAAGCGCTAAATCGCCCCTGATTGGGGCTCGCCACCATCAAGAGAGCTAGCACTTTTTGAGCATCTCAGCTTCATGTTCTTAGAAACATCGAGAATACAGAAGGTGGGCAAAGTTCCTGTATTCGGCATTGCTCCGACAAGTCTTTGCTTCGTACATCCCATGTTGTCAATTAGTCATTGGACAATCGTATGGTGCTCAATAAACACCATCTTCACGTTTGCAAAGACCGACCCATGAAGCTCATTGTGTATGTGCAATATGTGGGTGTGACAGCCCAAAAGCTGCATGTCACCCAAAAAGCAGTTCAACGTTCTATAGCCACAATGCAGTGATTATTGATCATGCATCAATAATTAATCACGAGGTAAAAAAGATGCAGGAAGGCGCGAATTATTCGGTTGGACAGCATCGCGTGGCTGCATGGCTGCTCCTCAAATAAAGACGCCAGCCAAAGATAGCTTGCAGCAAGGGCCGCCTAGGTTGGCAACACTACGAGTACATATTCCGATGCCTGCATGGAGATTTCTCAAATGTTCAATCATAACAATTATTAAATCTGTTGATTGCCAACAACACATCGGGGCTTGCTCCTGCAATTGTGTCAGAGTAGTGACATGTTCCTTTGGTGCTTGGATGCGACGCAACGGTGTTCGTCACAATCAACAACATAACAGGATTGATCTGAGCACATTCATGGACCTGGCTTTCAACTTCAGGCACTCCTCCAGCCCCTACCAGCTTGAACAGTCCCCTTACGTTACCTAGTAGCCATCATTATGACTCATGCCATGGATGCGATTCTTCCTGCCAAAATCTCTTCTCTTCCCGGCAAGAGGGCGCAGGGATCGGATAATGATTAGTAGGTAGAACAGCCGTACACGAAGTATACTAATGTCTGTAAGACTCCTGTGCTTTCAAAGTGTCCAAAGAGTTGTTCGGTACTTGGACGGGTATGCTGAGTCGTGGACCGGTTCTCAGGACATTTCGGCCGAGAGATCGATCACAATGACAGCGTTTTCCCGAAGAGATACGCCATCACTAGTAAGTGGCAACTGAATCTGTACATGGAATCTTGCATATCGCGTAGGATTCCCGCAATCTCCGCCGTCTACATATACCCGGACCCTTGTAGACGTTAGGAATATAGATTGCCGGAACATAAGGCTGACAGTCTTGTGGGGAATATCGCGACCACTAAAACGCTGGTATTCCTCTTAGGTTGAAAAACTTTCTGAAGCGTTTCGCGAATCTTCGACTTGAGGCACTAGATCTTGCTAGGCCTTGATGGCGGAAAGGTCAGCACTTGGCTTGCCGCGAATACTATATGCTTGGGTCCCGCTCGGCATCGGGAAATCATAGCACTCCGAACGACAGCTCGAGAGCATGCTCTACATGAAATACATTCATCAACGATGAGAGAGAGATCCAAAAAGTTGAGTTCAATAGCTTTTCCAAAACAGCAAGTCTGACCTGTAGTCAAAGGTCGATGGTCGTCAATATGATTGAACATACCCGCCATAACGTGCTGCTTGCAGAGCTTAGTGGCTGCTCCCAAGAGGACTTGGAGCCAAACTGCATCGAAGCCCCCGGTAATTCGGATTCAGCCGAATACCACCGAACCAGTGGCCTAACGGCACCTTGCCAGCACGGAGATTTTTCAGCCGCATGTCAATGAATCATCATGAGATTATATACAACAGCCCTTCAACAAACACCAATCAGAGCGTGAAATAGAGTTCAGCGAAGGATCATGACTTCATGCGATATCAGTCCATTCAGGATCCAAATGGCTAACCTTGCCAAGACTATCGCGGGGAATCTCTGTCGCTAATGTACATTGCGCGTTTTCACTTTTCAGCTGCGTCGTCATGCAGCAAATGGACGAAGGCCAAGTATTTTCCCGCTGTTGGCACCTGGTTCGCAGCATCATTCCAGATTCGGCATCACAAATAATTCCCGCGGATCGCAGCACCTTGTTCGCGGCATCATTCCAGATTCGGCACTGCAAGCATTGAAATCCTGTACGGATCTGATCCTGAGAATTTGACCAGAGAGATTGGCACCCGTTCAGCACGACACCTGCTGCATCCAAGTATTGACAAAATATTGAAGCTTGTGGCGTCTTAGGTACCCATAGTCATGGGCTGAAACGGTTACCAAAATGCCAACCATGAAGAGATACGAAAATACGAATCCTCCTATCATTGGCCTGACCCACTTGGGTATCAGGAGAGAAAAAAAATTGAAGGAGGCTATGAATCCCGTGTTGTCCCGTATTCCGTTTAGCAGCAAAATCGTGGGCCGGAGATATGGTCTACAGAATCGATGCAACGGAGCCTCATATCACGAATCTTCACTGCGTAAAAAGGTTGGTAGACAAGAAAACATGGCTTGAAAGGCAACATCGAGTGCGTAGACAAAACTAATCAATATTTATAAGCGGAAGAATAAACCAATGTTGTTTGTGTCTTTATTGATATGCAGTCTGCAGCTTGCGTAACTAATGAGACTAACGATCTGGACCTTCAAAAGTTACTCCGTCCCTCCGATCAGGAGCATCGGCGCAACTTGCTCATATTTGACAGATGCCAGCACAAGAAAAAAAGAGATTTTACATCACACTTTGTAATCAGGGCACTCTCCTTTTGCACCTGATCGAATTATATCAATTCACACAGCCCCATCGTCAGCACATACCAGTTTCCATTTCAGTCTTGGACATACTTCTGTTTCGCCGCTACTCCGTTTGCTGTCGTGTCGAACTTGATTGCCTGGACGACGCTGTTCAGGATATAAATTGAACGTTATCAGGATTCAACAACATTTAGGCAGAATCCTTCAGCAACAAGAAGCCCAAACCATTTGCAGACTCTTTTGGGCATACTTTCGTCGTCTGGACAAGTCCCATTCTCTCGAAGCAGTCCATCGCAAGGACGAAACAGCTATATAGGTAATACTGCCGTCCTCCCCCTTTCGCGCTGCCCACATAGCCATCTCCAGCAGTACAAACAACACTCGCATCGACGACTATACTTCGACTTCAATTTTATCCATCATGACGACTCCGGGTCAGGGAATACCTGGGACGCCAGGCGGCTATGTTGTGTTCGGTCCACAAGCCAATTGTACTCTCGACGTCTGCCCTGTTGAATGGAGTGTCTACAAGTATCGACCTTCTATCGCTGCCAACTCCGTCTTCATAGCCCTCTTTGCTATCGCCATCAGCATCCATGCATTTCTTGGCGTTCGTTGGCGCCAGTGGAATTTCATGACCCTCATGATCTTCGGGTGCCTAGTTGAGATTGGAGGCTATGCCGGTCGCCTTGTTCTCTACAATAATCCTTTCTCTTTCGGCGGCTTCATGGACCAGATCGTCCTCATCACCATTGCCCCAGTGTTTTTCACCGCTGGAATATACATTACCCTATCCAAGACGTGAGTCTTCTGTTGACCGAACGATCGTTGATCATTAGCTAACACTTGCCACAGTATTAACTTCTTGGCCCCTGAAGTTTCACGCATCAAGCCCGAGCTATTCTATTGGATCTTCATCCCTCTCGATATCGTGTGCCTTATTCTCCAAGCTGCCGGTGGTGCCATATCTGTAGTCAGCTCTGGCGGTAGTCAAACCGGTGTCGATATTGCCATGACTGGTCTGGGGCTCCAGGTCGGCGGCCTGTTCTTCTTCAGCGCCTTGTTCATCGACTACGTGACTCGCTATGTCCGCAAAAAGCCCTCGTCACCTTTGGGAACAAGAATGCGCGTCTTTTTGGGCTTCCTGGGTGCCGCGATTCTTCTCATCTTCACGCGTTGCGTATACCGTTGTTACGAGCTGAGCAAGGGCTACGTTCACTCTAATTTGATCACAGATCAAGGCCTCTTTATTGGTCTTGAGGGAGTGTAAGTACCAGATCTGTTTCCCTCGATAAAGTTTACTCGGATTGACAATCGCTTTAGCTTGGTTGTTATCGCTTCGTTTTGCCTCTGCGTTGGACACCCTGGTCTCATTTTTGGTCGAGACGAGCCCAAAGCTATGTCCCTTCATACATTCGATGAGTCCACGAATACCGAATCCAAGGCTTAAAGCTATTACAAAATCTTGGAGGGTTCTTATATTTTCATTCACTTAAAAAAGGCCAAGGCTATAGAAGCTCAAAGGCTGGTGCGCAGTCATTCACTAAATAGCGATTGCATATGATATTAGATTTCTTTGTCATACAGCTTCTCTTTTCCAAAATAACGTATTTTTAAATTATTCGCTTTCGTTCGGGTCCGCACAAAGGTGGTCCTTGCAACCTGCATCACAGAGACACCCGCAAGCCTCTTCACAACCTGTGTGTCGCTTGTCATAGACAAATCCTCCATCTCTGCCACATCTGTAATTATGGGGATCTCTCCGGCACCATGAGTACCAAAGTGCACATTGCATGAAGCAGACGGCTTGTATACCACTATCCACACCGGAAGTAGAGTCTTGGGGAATGGGAACAGCGCCAGCAGCGACGAGAGAGGCGAAGAGACCGAGAAGAGTAACTTGTCGCGTTAGTTATTTAGTGGCTGCGTGGGCAAATACGAGTAAGTACCTGACAACTGCATCTTGATGACTTTGGCAGATAGATTTGTAAGCTTTCGTTTATGGATAGACGTGATGTGGTAAAAGTTGCCAAATCGTTGAGCGACGATGGCTTCTTATAGCTGTCTACAGAGCATAATATCCTTCGAATCGCTTCAGTATGTAACAAAGAAGTCAAAATTGGGCGTTTGGAATATGCACGACATGCTATCACTGATCATTTGACCAGCCATGTGAATGTCATCTGAATACCAACTGAATGCGTATTTACGAATATTGTCAAGTTTGTGGAGGCACTCGGACCCTATCAGTTCGGTGGCATCTGCAAAGCTGACATACAGAGACATTTAAGAAGAATGCAGAGTACATCTTGAATGAGCCAACTAAATTGAGTATCATAGAAAAGTCATATTGAACAACGAATATGTCTCCGCGCGAATGGCCAGTGCATACGATATATGGTATTCGGTGTGGGAAGGTCTTTAAACGCATGCCAAGATGCACCACACAAATGGCACGTGAGGGGTGCTCAATTGCGCCTCTTTGATGATAGTGGGATGCCTCAAAAATTGTGTAATGTCATTTGTGAAGGCGATGCGTTGTGTGAAGATGAATCTAGTATTATGATTAATTCAATTGAACGAGAGCAACGCTGATGCTTTGGAGGAAGTTACATCAATGAACTCTCGTTTTTTCTTGCTAATATGGAATCTTATTCACCACCAAATTTTGCTATTCAGGATCCCGTGTTACAAATGCCACCGAATGCTAAACGGAAAGAGTCATAGTAGTAAAAAATAATGTATAGCTACACTGGCAGAAAACAATGATAATAGCAGATATTTAAAGAACAAGCATCTGTTACCTGACAAGTAAACACCTGCAGTAGTGAGTGAATAAATGGCGTTCCCTCACATCTACTTTTGAAGCTCCAACTCTACATACGCTGGGGCGCTGAACCGCCGACTTGGGGTGCACAGACAATCCTTGTTAATCTAATCAACAAAAAGAGTGCCTCGTGCATTATTCCCAGTATTCATAACTACCAGGTAGCTGGACTTTGTTTTACGGCTGTCTCAGTCATCACCTGCGATTTGGCTACGTAGACTTGAGCGACTCACATCAGCGGTTCGGCTGAGGTGACAAGTGTGCTCACTATTTGCACCCATGAAAACAGACAAACAAATAAAATCTAATAAGTAACCAAGTAAATGAATCAATACCACAAATCGATAGTTTCTTTCAATTTATTTCGATGTTTTGTTCTATACTTTGTATATATTTTTACAATTGTTCCGGATTCTAGGGTAGTAGTAGCAGAATTGAAGGTCAGATAGCCCATCGTGACAAGGTGCAGAGTAAGGTAGTATTCGCGATTCACAATTTGTTTCTGATGATTCATTTCCATTAATCAGTGCCCAGCCCCATCATTGCTGCCTATTCCAAGTACTCGTACAGTACAGTACCTCCTCTTACTACTACCGTGGTTGCTACATGTAATTACGCTTAACGCGTGGCGACGGTTAGGTTGATGCGTGTCTCAAAGCCAAACACCGATTCGAGTACAAAAAGCGTCACCGGGCAGAGACAGGCCGCCCTGGCTTAATCCAGCCTGTAGGAGCCCTAGCGGTGTAACAACCGAATTATCCGGATAGTCCCGTGTCCACTGTGTAACTGCTGCTCTACACCATGTAACTGATGTAAGTTTTGACAACAGCCCATCAGTAAAGTAAGTGGTAATCCATTGGATAGTAAGAACTCACGACAAAGCCTAGAAAACGCGTAGCTGCTGTACAGGGGATCCATGTATGTACACTTACACGTACATGTAGCCTTATGCAGGGCGACTGCCCCTATAGCCGACATCTTTGATCGTGCGCACTACTAGAGCTGAACAACTTGATCTGTCATAGCCTCTCATAACGCGCTGGAGCCGTTCAACCTCCCTGGCCTGTAACAGGGAATTTACGGATGTTGTCCGTGCAAATACCAGCGTCACATCAGCCACCCGCCGACCGGAATGTTAAATGAGCTCATACACTAGCTGACCAATCTGCAGTTTGCCTGGGCGAGAACCATCACTGACTGATTGATGCCCTTGTGAGACAAAGCATGAGTGGTCCTACCCGATGTCCGAGACAGTTGTGACGGATGCGAATGCCGGCCAATTGGGCGCTATTAGTGACATCTCTGTCTCACGGCTCGTGCGAGATTAAGTAAAATGATATCTGAGATTGACAAGCGAACACCTGGAACAAGTGGCCCAGAAATGGAGACGGAGCAGCTGAACCGGGTTCCACGACTGCCTCAGCCTCTTTTGGGTACCAAGTATATACTACCTCCTTTGGGTGATCACGTAAATCGTGCATGAGTAGCATTCTTCCCAAATCAAGGCACGCCGCGGTATGATATCGAGATGTTGAGCCAGTCTATACCCCATACCTCTCTACTACATACAAATACGTCATCTACCTTCCTACCTGTGTACTAAAAGAGCCATGAAAATGGCAGTATTATACTACATGTATGGGGGCAAAATCCAATCACTCAGACGGCTGTGAACGATTGACCAATTATGACCAGTCACCCGGTAGTTATGGTGTTCTTTGCTAATGGAATATGATCATGATATGCTGCATACGACGCTATTACCACACAATGCTACATCGCTAAAAGTAGGCTTATTCAATATCTCGCCGTTGGGCATCGCTTGTATCAGATGACGTGAGTATGAATATTTCATAATAATGAAGCTTTCCATGTCGTCTTTTACACACGGAAATCCTGGTGCGGATGGGTTTGTAAGGTGACACTCGCTGTGAGCATTCCGGGGTTGGATTGAGCTACGGCTTTTGTGGCACTACTTGAAAGGACAAAGTCTTAACTTGTACGAAGGACTCCTTGCTCTGTAATCCATAAACTGTTGTGATTTGCTTGCAAGTATACTAGTAGAGGGCATGCAAGGGGGCGTGCCAAGCTGAGTTCCCTCGACTGATCGCCCCGAGGGAGGACTCTTGGCCACTCATTTCAGCTGTTGGACGATATTGTTTTAAATTGCGCCATGCAGCCACTCCATGGGTAAAAAGAAGTGTTATGTGAATATCAGTCTTTTTCCATCCCTATATATTAGCCCCCAAGGTGTCAATCCTCATCTTGGGTGGTGGCTCTATATGAGAGCTGAGTGAATGCATGAGGAAAATGTAGTTGAAGCTCACCATACAATCCATTGCGTCGTATAGCTCATAGACCCATTCACTCTGAAAGATCAGACTCAAGTCAAGGGTAGACTGGCATTGCTACAGTAAAATCTGGTAGATCTTGTCCTTGTTACGCAAGATGCAAAAGAGTGGGTTAAGAGAGAGGCACTACCTATGCATACTTGCGCAGGGGCACATCGCTTCTGACCTATAGGATCTTTGCCTCATAGCCTGGACACTGGATAGTAATTGGTATTTCCACTTCTCTCCCGCGTTTTCTTTCTTTTTTCCGGTGAGGCGCATTGTAGCCCGCCGGTAAGCGCCGTGCCGCCCTCACCAATAGGAGATACTCGTTAGGACATACTCCTACGAGATTGCGTGCATTCTCAAAAGGTGCCATCAGCGGTCGTCAGAAGCTCCATCTTTGCACAATACGCATTGTTGGATGGCTCTTTCAGAGTTTGCATATATTCTGTGGATTATCTTACTTCCGAGTGTATTACTCAAGTACATGTAGGTATTTGTAGTGTTGTAGTGGTGTGCTTGTACGCGGGTTTGAAGCAACCGCCCTCGACTGTATGAAGTATCATGAACACGTATCGCAGTTCTGCAGTTGGATTGGTCTTAGATCCCTGAATGATTGTTCATCAAAGGGATTGACGCGCGGGACAATGGCGGTAAGTCGACTGGGGCTCTACCCGTGCACCTGAGCATGGCCGCATCCTCGCAAGTGTTGAAAACTCTGTGAGACATTGACTGACTTGGAGAGCAGGGTACCATTATTGGCTAGGCCTTGGCCTGCTTTGACAGTAATATCACCATGTATTACGAAGTACTTGTAGTAGGAGTAAGAGTTGTATTGTCTATCCTTGCAAAGAGCTTCCCTTTTATACCATTTGATGTCCACCATCCTCCCACCTAGTCGGTCCAGCAAGCGTCTTGGTCGATACATATACGATTCCGGTTGAATTTAATGTCCATTTTTAATTAATTTGCTTCAACGTACTAATTACAATCTTTAATATGTCTGGAATCAAGTCTTCGGCCGAAGAGGCTGGGGCTGGAGGTAGCATCAATGGCTCTATCAACTCCTCCAAGAGCCAAAATGGAACTGCGAATCAGTTTCACATCGCTATCTGCGGAGTTGGTATGCGACTCTCGGGTGGAATCCGCAGCACCGAGGAGTTTTGGGATTTAATGGCCGGTGACGCGGATGCCCGCGGTTCTGCACCTGGAGCCCAGAATGAAGGGCGTGATGTGCATGGTAGCCGATTGAGTGAAGGCCACAACTCCGTTGATGCATCCTTATTCACGACCACTGAAGGGCCAGACGATTTTGGACCATATGGCCAGAAACTCCTCGAAGTTATGCGTGAATGCCTAGAAGATGCATGCGAGGTCAGCTATCGCGGAAAGGATGCGTCTGTAGCTTGCTATCTGGCAATGCCTAGTAATGAAGAATCCGAGTCCAAGGAGGTCAGACACACCTCTATCGCGGACTATGTATCTAAACAATATGACTTTCAAGGACCAAGGTAAGCACAGGCCAAGCCTCGAGCTGAATCACTCAACCTTCGTTTTCATCAACGCGCGATGGCTAACCATCAATGATATTTCAGCGTAATGATTGAAAATGCGGATCATTCTACATCACTGCTGGCGCTTCAAGAAGCATGTATCGCTATCAAGAATGGCGATGCCAAAGCTGCTCTCGTTGCGGGCATCAACTTGATGACCGCCGCGGATGCGGATGAGGATGATGCCGAGAGAGAAGCGGTGGTGGCAGTATTCATCAAGCCAATGAATGACGCTATTCGCGATGGAAACCCCATTCAAGCCGTCATCTGTGCTACTAACACATGCGGCGGCCATGAGTTTCAAGAAGCCGTGAATTCAGGAGCAAGTGTCTATGCGGACATGATCCGCGAGGCCTATGATACCGCTGGGTTGGATCCGCGTGATACGGCAGTTATTGAGGTGAATTGTTTTCTCATCAAAATAAGTCCTTGGCTTTTGCTCTGGAAGAAGTGATAAACTAACAAATGTAGTGTTACGATGCTGGTTTTGCTGGAAATCAGGTCGAGCTTTCGGCCCTTGAACGCGTTTTCGGGGAGAGTGATGCCTCTCTTTGCTCTTCTCAGGATGCTATCGGCGACTCAAGAAGTGCTTCGGGCCTTATTAGCTTGATCAAGGCTATGATTTCCATAAAGCATCAAACAATTCTGCCTTCTATCCCAAATGCAGCAAATGGTAAGAACCTGGAAGAGCAATGTCTGCTGGTAGTTGGGAGGGCAAAATGTTTACATAATCGCACAGGTCAATCTCAAAGTCGGAAGCTCAGTGCGTTTGCAAAGCCACGCGAATTTCCATCTGGTCGAGCAGAAAGAATCAGCATCAGCTATCTTGGAACTGCAAACTCTGGAGCACACATTATCCTTGAATCGTATCGAAATAACGATTCTTCAGCAAACAAGAACAACTCTCGCACAGAACTTGTCCTCTTTTCAGCGGGCAACGCGACCTCTCTGAACCAGCAGATACAACTTCACCATGATTTCGTCAAGGCACACCCGCAACTCGTCCCTGATGTTGCCTTTACTCGTGCTTTACGCCGAGAAGCATTCACTCACCGCGCCTTTTCTCTCCTCGGAGTCGACGGAGAATGCCTGAGTACTGCGAACCCCGTGAAATGCCCAGCCGAGACTTCTTCCATCACAATGGTCTTCAGTGGCCAGGGAGCGCAGTGGGCAGGCATGGGCAAAGAACTTTTCCAGCTCGATGGATTCAGAGATGATATTCAAAGCATGGACAACATTTTGCGTCAACTGAAAACCCCGCCTTCTTGGACGATCGAAGAGGAAATCCAGCGATCATCCACCGATCCTCTATGTCGGATTCATTCTGTGGAAACAGCTTGTACGCTGTCTACCGCTCTGCAGATTGCACTTTTTCATCAGTTTGAGCGTATGGGAGCTACGCCAGAGGCTGTCATCGGTCATTCTAGCGGCGAGATTGCCGCAGCCTACGCCGCAGGTTTTCTTACTCTGAAGGGCGCGATTGTTACGGCATATTACTATGGCTATGCCGCTACGAAGAGCCCATTCGATGGAACCATGGCGGTGACAGGTCTGAGCGCTGAAGATACGAAAGAGTTCTTGCGCAAGGGCGTCGTTGTAGCCTGTGAAAACAGCCCCACGAGCACGACAATCTCCGGCGACCTCGATGTGATAGAGGAGGTCATGACATCGATCAAAATGTCTAGACCGCAAGTTACCACGCGAAAGTTGCATGTTGGCACAGCTTTTCACTCACATCACATGGAATCAGTCTTTACTGAACTTCTGAGTCTCTTAGAGGCTGAAAGAATTGCCTTGCCAGAGCAGCGAATGAGAAAGGCCGTTTTCGTGTCGAGCGTTACCACCTGCATTTTCAATGCTGCCGAAGATCTCGGCCCTAAGTATTGGGTGAACAACTTGATCTCGCCTGTCCGATTCTCTTCCGCGGTTCTGTCTCTTCTCGAGACTACCCCTCAGCACAACTTATTCCTGGAAATTGGACCGCACTCAACTCTTTCTGGGCCACTTTCACAGATATGCTCTGCCACCTCTGTGCCTTGCAACTATATCTCATCCCAATTTAGAGAGAAAGATTGTTTGGCGACCTTCCTATCGGCGATTGGTCGGCTTTGGCAGTATTCCGTGGTGTTAAAGTTAGATCCATTGTTCACTGGGAAAGCAATCTCTGGACTGCCTCAATACCCATGGGATTACAGCAATCATGATGATAGCGGTCTCTTGGATACCAACGAAGTGCCATTATCGGCAAAAGATAGACGGGATCGAATCATCGCGAGAGCCACATTGATGACGACTGCGAGCCTCCCAGCTGAGGAAACACCAAAGACTGAGTTGGAGTTCATCCTGCGGGCTCTTTGGGCAGATGTACTCCGCAATGTGCTTCAGATCCGTATCCAAGATATCGGCAGGCGGCATAACTTTTTCTTCCTTGGTGGTGATTCTCTTACGATGACCGAACTCGCCACAACTGCTTATCGACATGGTATCTCCCTGTCCCCGACAGACATCATGGAGAATCCCGAGCTGGCACAAATGGCCGCTGTTGCTACGATCAATGATGCTGAACAATTGGGAAATGCTAAGCCATTCGGCTTGATCCCACAAGGCAGCATGGATGATATCAAAGCCGAAATGCAGAAGCAGTGCAACCTCGATGCCGGAACAATTGAAGATATTTACCCTTGCACAACACTTCAAGAGGGATTTATGGCACTTGGACTTAAGCAGCCTGGATCTTACATTCATCGGCAGGTTTACAAGCTGATGCCGCATGTTGACATTGATCATTTTATGGCCTCTTGGGACGCGGTCATCAGGCTCTGCGGCAGTCTACGGTCAAGGATAGCCTTGGTTAACTCGGAAGCATTGCAGGCCGTCGTCACAACTGATACTACATGGGAGGCCCCTGTTTCGAATACCGACGTGAATACATATTTGAACGAGACCCGAAGCATTTCTATGAGCTATGGAGATCGTCTCAGTCGAAACGCGTTGTTACACCAGGAGAACGGCGACACCTATTTCATCTGGATTGTTCACCACGCTGTTTTTGATGGTTTGAGCATGAAAATTGTACTTGATGCTTTACAACGATCCTATCTCAGCACGAACTCTAGCATAGAGGCTCTGCCACCATATTCGAACTTCATTCGGTACATTGGGTCACTCGATTACGACTGCTCTCGCGAATACTGGAGGAAAGAATTGGAGGGATCACAGCGATCCCAATTCCCTGCCGCTTCTATAACTGCGAAATCTCAAGATTGCGTGATGAAGAAATCCATACCATTCCAGAACCCAAAAGCAGCAATAACCACAGCAACCATTCTTCGCGCCACCTGGGCTCTTCTTCTTGCTCAGTATTGCGGCAATGACGATGTATGCTTTGGTATGACCTTGTCTGGCCGACAAGCTCCTGTCCCCGGCTTGAACGAAATTCCAGGGCCCATGATTGCTACTGTACCTGTCCGAGTTCAGATTGATCGGGAAATGCTAGTTTCTGAATTTCTTCAGCATATTCAGTCACATGCGTCTAAAATGGTTGCTCATGAGCAATTTGGACTACAGAATATCTCGAGGCTCGGGCAAAGTGCTAGGGAAGCTTGTGATTTTGCTAATTTGCTTGTTATCCAACCAATGCAGCATCTATCATCAGCAGCTTACTCCTCGTCGGACTCGATTCTTCAACAAGGCATAGAAGAAAAGGCGATATCAGAAGAAGCCATGAGGAACTATTTCAATTATCCGTTAGTTCTTCAAACTCGCGTTGGAGATGATGCGATCGAGCTCGAGCTCACTTACTATAACGATGTTTTGACCGAGGGCCAGTTGGAGGCTTTATGTTATCATTTTGAACATGTTACTCAACAGCTTCTTAAACAAGATGATGTCCCTTTGAAGTCCATAACAGTATCCGGCCCTTGGGATCTGCAGCGTGCTATAGAATGCAATAGCGAAGAGCCAGCTATTATTTCATCGTGCTTACACCAAATCATTGAAGACCACGCTTTGAAGAGACCAGACGCGATGGCCGTTCATGCATCCGATTTGACGTTGACCTATAGCCAGCTTAATCTTGCTGCCGATGGGCTCTCAAGGTACCTTATT
Organism: Trichoderma sp. IMV 00454; assembly: GCA_001931985.1. Taxonomy (NCBI): domain Eukaryota; kingdom Fungi; phylum Ascomycota; class Sordariomycetes; order Hypocreales; family Hypocreaceae; genus Trichoderma; species Trichoderma sp. IMV 00454. Next base: position 71,920 of record MSJK01000131.1, read on the forward strand.
GATAAATATGCGGTTCAGGCACACGATCTTGTTCATGTCTGTTTCGAAAAATCCGCTTGGTTCTTCGTATCCATCTTGGCGATCAACAAGGCCGGGGCTGCTTGGGTTCCTCTCGACCCCTCTCACCCCCTCCAGCGCCACAAGAAGGTTGTAATGCAGACAAAGGCAAAGCTTGCGTTAGCCTCACCTAACAACACCTCTCTTTGTGCTGATTTAGTCGATAATGTCGTTGAAGTTTCTGCTACTCTTGACGAGATGCTAATAAGGCGAAGACAAGGTAGCAAGAAACCACGCACGGTATCCCCAAGTGATGCTTGTTACGTTCTATTTACCTCTGGAAGTACTGGAACCCCTAAGGGTTTCGTCATGCAGCACAGGGCTCTTTGCACCAGTCAAACTGCTGTCACCAAACGGCTCAGAATGACTTCGGATGTCCGAGTTCTACAATTTGCATCATATGTCTTTGATATGTCAATTGGAGAGACCGTCGGCCCCTGGATTGCTGGCGCTTGCATATGTGTGCCATCTGAAGAAGTTAGAATGAATGGACTTGCTGAGTATATACGCACGATGAAGATCAATTGGGTGTATTCTACTCCTTCATTCTCTCGCACTTTAAACCCGGATGATATACCTGACGTTGAGCTATTGCTTCTTGCTGGCGAGGCTGTGAGCCGCGATATATTAGAGACCTGGGTTGGCAAGGTTCGTCTCATCAACGGATGGGGCCCTGCTGAGACCTGTGTTTTTAGTACACTGCACGAATACGGATCTCTTGATGACTCTCCTTTGACGATTGGTAGGCCTGTTGGTGGCTTCTGCTGGCTTGTTGATCCAGAGAATCCACATCGCCTAGCACCTTTTGGAACCATCGGTGAGGTAGTTATCCAAGGACCAACGTTACTCAGAGAATATCTAGCAGATCCTGCCAAAACCGAATCAACAACAGTCAAGCCTTTGCCCAGTTGGGCGCCCAACAGCAATTTAGACCACTGGAATCGATTTTATAAATCTGGTGATCTGTGTAAATATAACCCAGATGGAACGATTGCATTTGTCACAAGAAAGGACACTCAAATCAAAATTCGAGGCCTTCGAGTTGAGTTGGGTGAAGTGGAGCACCAGATCAAAGCATGTCTTGACGGGGTTCAGCAATTGATGGTGGATAAAATTGACACGGAGGCTGGTTCAAGCTTGATTGCCTTCTTTTGCTTCAGTACCGAGACAAGAATGGTAACTACAGCTGACACCGCTGCGGATGGAGATGCTGCCATGTTCCTCCCAGTCACAGGCCAGTTGAAGAGCCAAATTGTTGGCTTGATTGGACACCTGTCTGTGAACCTTCCAAGATACATGATTCCCTCATTATTTGTCCCATGCAGATATATGCCATCGATTACTTCGACCAAGTTGGACAGACGCACCTTGAAGCATCATTTCGAAAAGCTGGATTCTGAGAGCCTGTCCACTTATTCGCTAGTTGACACTGTCAAGAATCCACCAGAGACAGCAACGGAGAGTAAGCTGCAAGCCATTTGGGCGAAAAGGCTGAACATGCCACTGGAGTCTATTGGAAGAGATGATAGTTTCTTGCAAATTGGCGGTGACTCTATCGCTGTGATACATTTTGTGGCCGATGCCCGCCAAGCCGGAATCTCACTCACCGTCAAAGACGTCTTCGACGATCCGAGACTGTGGAAAGTAGCTGCTGTCGCTGATAAGATGAACGGAGATTCCAGCATGGTTTCGCGCGTTGAACCTTTCGACTTAGTCAAGCAATATCAGACAGACTCAGCTATGAGAGCAGAATTGCTCAAGCAGTGCGGCCTGGCTAGCTGGGATCTTGTTGAAGATGCATTTCCTTGCACCAAGCTACAAGAAGGGTTAATGGCACTAACCGCGAAACAACCAGGAGCATACGTTGCGAAAATGATATTCAAGGTTGCGAGAAATGTCGATATTGATCACCTCAAGGCTTCTTGGGATCATACATTTGCTCTTTGTAGCAATTTGCGCACGAGGATTGTTCAACTCAGCAGTGGTGTATCACTCCAAGTCATTGTCAAAGAGCCTGTGCGGTGGGAATCAACAGACAATCAGAACATGGATGATTTCCTAAGTTCTGCGAGTAACATCCACATGTCCCATGGGTCACCACTTTCCCGTCTTGCACTCGTCAATGATAGCAATGGCGATCGCTATTTTGTCTTTATTACGCATCATTCAGTGTTCGATGGGTGGTCCTTAGCTCTTGTGATCAAGACGTTCCACTCTATATACCATAACAGTGCAGTACCGACGCTGGGCTCATATTCCAGCTTCGTGCAGTACACACTTCAACTTGACCTGAATAGTTCAGAGAAGTACTGGAAAACACAATTGTCCGGGGCAAGGCGGGCTTTGTTTCCTTTACCGAGAGATGACTTTATCATTACCAACTCCGAAAGGAACATGGGTATCTGTGCAAGGGAAATTAAAGTCCCAAAGTCAACTAACGGGGCCATTACCACAGCAACGTATCTTCGAGCCGCTTGGGCGATTCTCCTAGCACGATACTGCAGTACAGACGATGTTTGCTTTGGTGCTTCGGTTTCTGGCCGAAATGCTCCACTTGCCGGTGTAGAGAATGTCCTTGGCCTGGTTATTGCTACACTTCCCATAAGAGTCCGGTTGAATCCAGACCAGCCATTGTCGGAATTTCTTGGCGATGTTCAGAGGCAGTCAACTGAAATGGTGATGCACGAGCAATTCGGCCTACAGAATATAGCTAAACTCAGCTCAGATGCCAAAGACGCCTGCAGCTTTACCAGTCTCATGGTCGTCCAGCCAAAGGAAATAACAAGCGGGTTTGATGGGGATGAGGCAATCCTTGTTTCCACAAGGGCAGAGCAGCGGCTCGCATGGAGGTCTATGGAAGACTATTTCAACTATCCTCTCAATCTTCAATGCCACCTGGGCGATGGCAGTATCGAGTTGGAGTTTGTCTATGATGCAAACGTCATTTCTGAATCTCAGGTCCTAGCATTAACTCATCAGCTTGATCGTATCACCCAGCAGCTCGTATCTCTAGGCAAAGAGAAATTGCTTCGTGATGTGGCTATATCGGGGCCCTGGGATCTCCAGCAAAGCATGGACTGGAATGCCCACGAAGTCGTGATCGAAGAACATTGCATGCATGATATTATTTCCAAACGAGCGAAATCATGTCCCAACGACGAAGCCTTATACTCCTCGGAAGGGTCACTTAGCTATGCTGCCTTGGAGCGTCTTTCTGACCTCGTCGCATATCAGCTTTTGCAATACAACGTTCAGCCGGAAACAGTGGTCCCGTTTTGCATGGAGAAGTCCATATGGGCCATTGTCGCCATGATCGGTATCTTGAAAGCTGGTGGTGCGTTTATGCCACTTGATCCTTCGCATCCGGAGTCACGACGATTGGCCTTGGTTCAGGAGGTCAATGCCAGAGTGATTATTACTTCACCATCTACGGCCCCATCATGTGAAGGAATGGCTCAGCACACCGTCCAGGTTTCGTCCTCCCTGTTGACACAAGCTCCCAAAACCGCCAAAAGCTATCGTGAACTGAGAAATTACAAGAAGCCCGAGCCTCATAATGCAGCCTACGTCCTCTATACTTCTGGCTCTACGGGAAAACCTAAAGGTTTGATCATGCCGCATTCTGCCGCTTGCACTTCACTACTGCGTCACCCTGAAAAATTCAGTATCAATAAGTCTACGCGATCTTTCCAATTTGCGGCCTACGTATTTGACGTTTGCATTTTGGAGATATTCGTTTCGTTCTTCGTTGGAGCCACCGTATGTGTTCCCACAGAAACTGAGAGAGTCGGCAACACCTCGCGATTCATCACCGAAGCCCGGGTCACCTGGACATGCTTGACGCCGTCGTTTATTGGAACGCTCGACCCGGATACTCTTCCAACTCTTCAGACCCTTTGCATTGGTGGAGAGGCTCCCACAAGAGATATCTTAAGCAAATGGCACGGACGAGCAGAGCTTATCAATGCCTATGGTCCTGCAGAAGCTTGTGTGGATGTTGCCGGGCATGTATTCAAATCACGAGATGATTCGCCTACAAATATTGGACGTCCATTTGCTCACAGGCTTTGGATCGTGGAGCCCGACAATCACAACCGCCTCGCTCCAATTGGATGCATCGGCGAGCTAGTTATTGAAGGTCATGCGATTGCACGTGGTTATATCAACAACGAAGAAAAGACAAAAGAGTCCTTTATCGATGGCTTAGAATGGTTACCCGGTGTTGCATCAAGTGATAGACCTAGAGTCTATAAGAGCGGTGACCTTGCAAGGTTCAACCCCGACGGAACAATTGAATTCTTTGGGCGGCAAGATACTCAAGTCAAGATACGTGGCCAGCGTCTAGAACTTGGCGAGATTGAGTACAACATCAAGGCCAAACTTGCAGATGTACAACACACTGTAGTGGACCTCATCGAGCGTGAAGCAGGCAAGATGATCATTGCTTTCGTCACATTCAAGAACCGCTTGTGTGACAGTGCGGCAGATGTTACTGACCCTTATGGCAACTTCATTAAAGATGAAAACCTTATTGCTTCTTTCCAAGATCTCATGCTTGAACTGCGACGCGTGTTACCAAGCTATATGATCCCGAGTATCATCTTCCCTCTGCGGGAATTTCCCTATACAGCCTCAAATAAGATCGATAGGAGGATACTGCGTGAACTGGCGACGAACATGCCGCGCGAAATGCTGTCAGAATTCTCGGTAGCTGGCCAAGATAAAGTATCACCGACCACTGAAATCGAGTTTAAACTTCAAAGTCTGTGGGCTCGGGTCTTGAACATCAACGCTGAAGAAATATCCAAATTTGACAGCTTTTTGGAAATTGGCGGTGATTCGATTTCTGCAATTTACCTTTCGAATCTTGCCGCAAAAGAGAATATCCAACTTTCCATCGCAAGCATTTTTAAAGACTCTCAATTGGCTTCGATGGCTGCCTCGATGATTATTGGACACGAGATGACTACCGATGTCCAACCATTTAGCATGATCGAAGAGACACGAAAGGAGTCTCTAACTACTGCTATTCGCCGGCAATGTCAGCTTTCAAGAGAACAAGACCTTGAAGATTTGTACCCTTGTACACCGCTGCAGGAAGGTCTCATGGCTTTGACCGCCACACGGCCTGGTTCTTATATAGCCAAGCGGGTTTATAAGCTGGTGGAAAATGTTGACCTGGATCGTTTCAAGAAATCTTGGGAACAAACCGTTAGGGCCTGCAGCAACTTGAGAACAAGGATTGTGCTGGACGGAGATATGTCGCTACAAGCTGTGGTGTCCCATGATACGTGCTGGGATGAGACAGATGCCCAAAACCTCGACGCTTACATGGACGAGATCGAGAACATTGATATGACGTATGGATCTCAACTTTCGCGGCATGCAATAATTGGCACTCCCAATGGACCGACATACTTTGTTTGGGTTGCGCATCACGCAATTTTTGACGCCTGGACTATGCAGATCAATATGGACGTCCTTCAGCGTTCTTACGCCCAGGATTCTCTCCCGACTCTTCGCCCATTCGCAAACTTTGTCCAATACGTCTCACAACTGGACCAGGAAGCAGCTATGGATTACTGGACTGAGGAACTAGAAGGTGCCCAAAGGGCTTCATTCCCACCACCAAAGCTGGTAACTGAATCAGAGACGGCAGCTCAAGGATTCCAAATTATGAAGAGAAAAATCGCAGCTCCGAGCCAAGCCAACTCCTCTATAACAAAAGCTTCAGTACTTCGAGGCGCATGGGCACTCGTCCTAAGTCTGCACTCTGAGACTGATGATATCTGCTTTGGTACAACTATGTCAGGTCGACAGGCACCAGTTCAAGACTTAATTGACATGGCCGGCCCTACAATCGCCACAGTTCCCGTGAGAGTCCGCCTTGATCGTACGCAGCGCGTGTCTGAATTCCTGCAAAACCTCCAAACTCAAGCCACTGAGATGGTAGCTTATGAACAATTCGGCCTTCAAAACATCTCAAAGCTCAGTGCCAGTGCCAAGGACGCTACCGACTTCACTAGCTTGTTTGTTGTTCAGTCAAGTCAGAGGCAGCATGCGGAAAATCATGACGGAAAGCTTTTTACATCTGATTTGACTGACGAGACAAAAATTGAAACCTGGTTGGAAAGCTTTTTCAATTATCCCTTGACGGTAGAATGTGATCTGGTTGAGAACCACGCGATTTTAACTCTGTACTACGATGGAGATATACTGTCTGATCACCAGCTTCAAGGTCTTTGCAACCAGTTTGAGCAGATTGTTGAGCAGTTAAATTCTCAATACGAAGAGCCTCTGAACACTCTGTCGATGACTAGCCAATGGGATATTGACTTCGCCCGTGCTGCTAACCCCAACGCGCCTAATGTTGTTGATACCTGCATCCATACACTTATCGAAAAACGAACAAAAATAAGCCCGGATTCTGCTGCAGTTTGTTCCTGGGATGCTGATTTCACTTATTCTGAACTGGATGAGAATGCCAATAGGCTGGCTAATTATCTGATGAATGTGTTGAAAGTGAAAGTTGGTGACTTAGTGATGGTTTGCTTTGACAAATCTGCCTGGTTTATTGTAGCGATCTTGGCTATCAACAAGATTGGTGCTGCTTGGGTGCCTATTGATCCATCACATCCAACTGAACGTCACCAGAGCATTGTTAAGCAAACTAGATCAACTCTAGCTCTCTGCACGCCTTCGAATTCTCTCAAGTGCAGCCAACTAGTTGCAAAAATCGTTAAAGTGAACGCAGAATTCATTTCCGAGCTCCGAGGTATTGAAGCATATGCTGGCAAACCCGATGTGAAGGTCAGCCCTGATGATGTTTCATATATAATTTTCACATCCGGATCGACGGGTGTTCCCAAGGGTGTGGTCATCCAGCACAGGGCCATTTGCAGCAGCCAGGTTGCTCTGAGCCAGAGACTCGGTATGCACGATGGCGTTCGAATGCTCCAGTTCTCCTCCTTTGTGTTTGATGCCTCGCTTTTCGAAATAATGTCTCCACTCATTTCTGGCGCTTGTGTTTGCATCCCTTCGTGGGATATGCAAATGAACTCCTTGCCCGCTTTTATTCGAGATACCAATGTCACATGGGCATTTTTGACTCCCTCGCTTGCCGGTATTCTTAGTCCTCAAGATGTGCCCAGCTTAGAGCTTATCACAGTTGGTGGTGAAGCTCCAAGCAAAGAGGTCTTCGATATCTGGCTTGGTAAAGTGCGACTGTTCAATGTTTGGGGTCCTACCGAAACAACAGTCATCGCCGCAGTTCACGAAGTAAAATCTACCTCTACCCAGGGATCGCATTTAACTATCGGTCAGCCTATCTGCGGCAATTGCTGGATAGTTGATCCTGAAGATCCAACTAAATTGGCTCCTGTGGGAACTGTTGGTGAGATAGTTGTCCAAGGACCGAATTTGCTACGAGAATACCTTGCAGATCCAGAGAAAACGGCTGCCGCCATGGTGACCTCCCTCCCACAGTGGACTCCAAATCGTGAACTATGGAATCGATTCTATAGAAGTGGAGATTTAGCCGTTTACAATTCTGACGGCACTATAAAATACTGCAGTCGCAAAGATGGACAAATTAAAATACGCGGCTTGCGTATTGAGCTGGGAGAAATTGAACACCACATTCGCAAGAACATGGATACCCCGGGTCAAGTAGCTGTCGAAGCGCTCAGAAATGAAGCCGGTACTAATCTAATTGCATTCATATGCCCCAATAGTGATACTATCCCAGCCAGCATGACCAACAACATAACCAGCGAAGATATCGTCCTTCCTTTGACCGACGAGCTGAAAAGCACCTTGGGAGCCCTGCGCAGTTCTTTAATATCTTCTCTACCTGGCTATATGGTGCCAACCTTCTTTGTTCCCTGCAAGAAGATGCCACTAGTGACGTCCTCCAAATTGGACAGAAAGTCCCTGCTTCGCCTTGCCGCTACACTAGATGTGCAAAGTTTTGAGCACTATTCATTATGTGCAGTCAACGAGGTCAAATCTAGCCCAGAAACAAAAATGGAGCAAGATCTGCAGAGAATTTGGGCGGAAGTCTTGAAGATACCTGCTCAGTCAATTGGCAGACACGACAGCTTCTTGGCAATAGGTGGCGATTCTATTGCGATAATTCGTCTCATTGCGTCGGCTCGCGATTATGGTATTGAGCTTCGAGCTAGCGATATCTTCAAAGATTCTCGGCTGTCCTCTGTTGCCCTTCGAGCAGTTTCTATCGCCGCTACCTCAGAACGTACTGAAGCAGCAAAGCCATTTAGCCTTTTGCAGCCACAAATTCGAAACAATCTCTTAAGGCCACAAATGAGAAAGGAGCTTAATTTGACGCATTCTATGGACGTTGAAGATGCATATCCTTGCACCAACATGCAAGAAGGCCTCATGGTCCTGGCGGTGAAGCAACCTGGATCATATATCACGAGCTTTCACTATCGCTTATCAGACCATGTAGATGTCTCCAACTTCAAAACGGCCTGGGAGAAAACGGTGCAACTGTGTGCCATTCTTCGAACCAGGATTATCCACCGCAATGGCTCTTCAATCCAAGTAGTGATTAATGGGGATGATTGGGATGATACAGATGGTATGACCGTGGCTTCTTATCGGCAGTCAATCCAAGATGTAGAAGTCGAATACGGGTCTCGCCTTTGCCGTTACGCGTTGATTCGAGAGAAGAACGAGATCCATTTCATCTGGACAATGCACCACGCGATATTTGATGGCTGGTCTATCCGAGTTTGTCTTGACACACTTAATGGCATGTATAAAGGAATGAATGTTACACCATTGACACCCTATTCTCGATTCATCCAATATACCATGGATATCAACTCCCGGTCCGCTTCTGATTATTGGGAAGAGCAGCTTCGTGATGCCAAGAAAGCCTCGTTTCCTCCCGATACTAGTAAAGATCGACTGGAACCTTCGAGCGGCGTTCGATCTATGGTTATGGATATTGATCTTCCAGAAGTAAACATACCAGGCGTCACAAGAGCTACAGTTCTTCAAGCGACGTGGGCGGTTCTTCTTGCACGCTACTGCGATAGTGACGATGTCTGCTTTGGCACGACGATATCAGGCCGACAAGCCTCAATGCCTGGGATAATAGATATGCCGGGCCCAGCGATTGCAACCGTCCCCATGCGAATTCGAGTCGATCAACAGAAATCGGTCGCTACATTCCTGAATCAAGTACAGGAACAAGTTCTGGCGATGGTCGAGTTTGAACAATTCGGTCTACAAAACATTCGCAAACTGAACAGCGATGCCAAAGACGCCTGCGAGTTCTCTAGCTTATTAGTTATCCAGCCGAAAGAGGCCCTGGACCCTTTAAGCGATGGCGATGCGATTCTCACTTCAGTTGATCAGAAACTTAGCACTGGTGAATATGCCCTTAAAAATTACTTCAGCTATCCACTCGTTATTCAGGGACACCTGCACGATGACTCCACCCAACTTGTTCTGATCTACAACACCGCAACCCTCTCCGAAGAGCAAGTAACGGCATTATCGCATCAATTTCAACATGTAGCCAAGGAACTTGTCCTAGGCCTGCAGTCGGATGTTGGAGCTATCACGATTGCTTCTGCGTGGGATCTTGAAAAGGCCGTCTCATTCAATCCCGAGATGCCAGAGGTAGTAGAGAACTGCTTCCATCAGCTTTTCGAATCACAAACTCTAGAGACTCCAGAAGCAACAGCAATCTGCGCTTGGGACAAGAGCTTCACATATGCTAAGCTGGACAACGCAGCCAATCGCTTAGCACATTATCTAATGGCTCAGCATACAGTCAAATTGGACGAACTCATCCACGTATGCTTCGACAAGTCGGCTTGGTTCTTTGTATCGATTTTAGCTATTAACAAAGCCGGTGCTGCATGGGTTCCCCTTGATCCATCTCATCCTCCAGAGAGACTTCGCCAAATTGTTACGCAAACAAAAGCCCAAGTGGTACTTACATCAGAATCTCATGCGGCGCTATGCAGCGGACTTGTGCCACTGGTGATTGAGGTTTCGGAATCTTTTGATCGACAATTATCAAGCAATGGCAGATATAGCTCAAGCTCACCAGTCACGGAGGTGTCACCTAATAATGCAGTCTACGTCCTGTTTACATCCGGTAGCACTGGCATCCCGAAGGGACTTGTCATGGAACATCGGTCTGTCTGCAGCAGTCAGAGAGCGATTATTAAGCGTTTGGGTCTTCATTCTAACGTTAGGATGCTTCAATTTGCAGCATTTGTGTTCGATCTTTCCATAGGAGAAATAGTTGCACCACTCATATCGGGCGCCTGCATCTGCGTCCCTTCGGAGCAGACCCGTATGAATGACATTGCAGGCTTTATTCGAGAGACTGGTGTAAACTGGGCCTACCTTACGCCCTCTTTTATTCGAGTGTTAAACCCAGAAGATGTCCCTACCCTCGAGCTACTTCTCCTTTGTGGGGAGGTAACTCCCCGAGATGTCTTTAACACTTGGGTGGGCAAAGTGCGATTTATCAGCGGCTGGGGCCCAGCTGAGACATGCGTCTTCAGCACCCTTCATGAATGGAAGTCAAATACAGAATCTCCATTAACTATTGGCAAGCCCGTCGGAGCATTCTGCTGGGTCGTTGACCCCGAGCGCCCTGATCAGTTGGCTCCCATTGGAACCGTTGGAGAGGTTATGTTACAAGGTCCAACACTTCTGCGTGAGTATCTTGATGACCCTGAGCGGACAAGGTCATCTGTCATTACATCACTGCCCAATTGGGCATTGCAAAGAGCACCTCAATGGACACGCTTCTACAAATCGGGTGATCTAGCTATGTATAACCCGGACGGAACTATTGAGTTCTGCAGCCGCAGAGATACTCAAGTAAAAATTCGAGGGTTACGCGTTGAACTTAGTGAAGTTGAACATCGAATTCGTGAAAGCTTGGACGGCATTCGTCAAGTTGCTGTGGATGTATTAACTTCTGATGGCGGCTCCAATTTGGTCTCATATCTCTGCTTCAGCGAAGAGATTCGTTCATCGTCAAACGCACAGGCTAATCTGGATGACATTTTCTTGCCACTTACGGCTGACCTTCAGCCATTACTTGCCGCAATGATAGGTCAACTAAAAGTGATCCTTCCCAATTATATGATACCTACTCTTCTCATCATATGCAAATACATGCCTTCTATTACGTCTACGAAACTCGACAGGAAGGCTCTTCGTCAGATGGTATCTCTGCTTAGCCATGACCAAATATCGATGTATTCACTCCGAGATAGCAACAAACGCCCCCCGGAAACGGCAATGGAACGAAAGCTCCAATCAATTTGGGCGTCCATCCTAAGAATACCTGTCGATTCTATTGGTCGCGATGACAGCTTCCTACAGATTGGCGGAGATTCGATTTCTGCCATACACCTCGTGTCTAAAGCAAGAACTAATGGCATTTATCTAAACGTGAAGGATGTTTTTGACGATTCAAGGCTACTTGTGGTTGCATCGAAGGCAATTCTCAGCGACAACATCGAGAAAGCGAACGAAATCATATCGCCATTTAGCCTTCTGCCAGAGTTGACTCGAGATGCAATCATCAGGCAAGCGGCTGATCAATGCGATATCTCACAAAATGCCATTGAAGATGCATACCCATGCACATCTTTGCAAGAAGGCCTCATGGCATTATCGGTAAAGCAGCAAGGATCATATGTGGCAAAGTATGTCTACAAATTACCAAGCCACGTTGATACTGAGCGTTTCAAAGCTTCCTGGAATAAAACTGTCGATCTGTGTGACGCCTTACGTACGAGAATAATTCTTTTTAATGGTTCATCAATCCAGTTGTTGGTCAAAGACATGTTACACTGGAGGGCAACAGACAACGAGACTCTTTCTTCCCTTCTCCGCTCAGACCGATACTCTCATATGACTTATGGCACCCCTCTCTGCTGGTATGCAATTATACATGATACAGAGGCAAGCTATTTTATCTGGTCGGCTCACCACGCAATTTACGATGGATGGACTATCCAAATCATTCTGAGTACCCTGGAGTCTGTTTACAGGAAGGCAGAAATGACGCCGCTGCAGCCGTACCGTGGATTCATCAAATACACCTTATCTCTCGATCACGACGCTGCGGCCAAATTCTGGCACGACGAACTTCACGGCTCTAAACGGTCCACATTCCCAGTTCTTAACGGGCCACATGCTGTAAATGACAACCAATCTACCCAGGTGCACCGAAGAACTATCTCTCTGCCTCATAGAGAACGGTCATCGATCACCAAGGCTTCAATTCTGCGTGCGGCCTGGGCAATTGTTCTTGCCCGTTATAATGATTGCGACGATATCACTTTTGGCACAACTATTTCAGGCCGTCAGGCGCCAGTTCATGGTCTAGAAATGATGCCAGGACTGGCAATTGCCACTGTACCAGTCCGTGTCCACCTTGATAGCAAGGCAAAGGCTTCAGATTTCCTTCTCAGTGTTCAGAAACAAGCTACAGACATGGTTCCATTTGAACAGTTCGGAATACAAAACATAGCGAATGCGAGTCCTGACGCGAAGGCAGCTTGCAATTTCTCCAGTTTACTCGTTATTCAACCCCCCACTTCCACAGGAGATGATTCCGAGGATGCAATACTCTTGTCTGGAGAAGCTGAGAGGGCTTTAACCGAAGACACGATGGAATCATACTTCAACTATCCTCTTGTTCTTATCTATGGAATAGCTGGTGACAGCGTGGAACAGCGCCTATTCTTCAATCCAGCAGTGTTGACAGAGAAGCAAGTCGAAGCGCTCTCATACCAGATTGAGCACGTCATTCAGCAGCTTGCTAGTGATGTATGTCTTGAGAAAATCTCTCTTGTCGGAGATTGGGACATTAAGCACGCTGTGAATTCGCAATTGTCAATGCCTTCCACGCAATCTTGCACCCATTGGCTGATTCAGGATGCAATCCGCACCTACCCAGATTCACCCGCCGTGGCTTCGTGGGACGGTGAACTTACCTATGCTGAGCTTGGAACACTAGTTACTCGCCTATCTACAAAGCTTCAACAGCTTGGCGTAGGTCCAGAGGTGCTTGTGCCTGTGTGCTTTCCTAAATCTATCTGGGCTGTTGTGACGATGATTGCAGTGGAAATGGCCGGCGGTGCTTTTGTCCCGCTTGACCCGAAAGCACCACAAAGTCGTCTCAAAAGTATTCTAGATGACACCAAAGCTACAATTGCTCTTACAAGCTCTTGCTGTGAATCCATGATGCAAGACTTGGATATTTCTACTGTTGCTATCGATGGTCCGTTCTTGGACACTTTGCCTGAGGCGACTGTCTCCTCACAACACTCCGGAGGCCCCTCTGATGCAGCGGTTATTCTTTTCACGTCTGGTAGTACCGGTAAGCCGAAAGGCATGGTAATTCAGCATGACGCTCTCTGTTCTTCAGCAGCTGCCTACGGACGTGATCTTCAAATTGGGCCTGGTACACGCGTTTTCCAATTTTCTGCCTACACCTTTGATGTCGGTGTTTTAGATACCTTAGTTACCCTGATGCGCGGCGGCTGCCTTTGCGTCCCATCAGATCATGATCGACTTAATGATCTCCCTGGCGCCATCAACAAGACCAAAGCTAACTGGGCTTTCCTTACACCTACAGTGGCAGACCTTCTTAATCCTGCCGACGTTCCGACACTCCGTGTGGTTTGCCTTGGAGGAGAGGCGATAAGCCAGAAAACTGCCGACAGGTGGAAAGATTTCACTGAGCTGCACGGTCTCTATGGCCCAGCCGAGGCTTCTATTTGCGCCTGGAACTCGGCTGTCGGACGATCAGGCAAATCGACCAATCTCGGCAGACCACTTTCTAGTGCTTTCTGGGTTGTCGAGCCAAGTGATATTCACAGCCTTGTTCCTGTTGGCTGTATCGGAGAGTTGCTTATCCAAGGCCCGATGCTGGCGCGAGGATATCTCAATGTCCGCGCAGAGCAAGCAGCAAATTGGATTGAAGATTTTACAGCAGACTGGCTACCCCACGGCTTTCCCAACAGAGCTTATCGAACCGGCGACCTTGTGCGGCGCAATGCTGATGGGACTTATGACTATATCGGCCGTAAAGGCACGCAGGTTAAACTTCATGGCCAGCGTGTGGAACTTGGAGAAATCGAATCGCAGATCCAAAAAACCCTTCCAGCAGAAATGACTGCTATTGTTGACATTGTAAAGTCTCACGTCTTGGCTTTCCTATGGTATACGCATGAAACTGCACCAAACGAGCAATCGTCATTCAAATTGATCAGTACCCTATCTGAAACACAGAAGATATTAATTTCTGACATAGACATGACTTTGTTAACTGCTCTGCCCTCTTATATGATCCCGTCATCCTATCTTATCTTCGATGGCAAACCTGGTCAAACGACATCTGGGAAAGTCAACCGTCGTGCTCTATCAGAGCTTGCCCAAAACATTACATATCAGGAACGTTCTCAATTTGCCCCTGGAACAGAACAGAGGGAAGCTCCAACTAAGCCTCTTGAACTCAAGCTTCGAGATCTTTGGGCTGAAGTCCTTCATATCAAGGCAGACGATATTAGCAAAAGGGATAGCTTTTTGCGCATTGGTGGTGACTCCATTAGTGCAATCCGGCTCGTTACTTTAGCCCAGCAGCATCATCTTGGCCTTAGTGTGGCCATTATTTTCCACAATCCACAGCTAGAAGAAATGGCCAGCGCTGCCTCTGTCCATGCAGATGCTCTTGTCGATGACATACAACCTTTCTGCCTGTTATCAAATAGCCAGAAGGAAGCAATTACTGACCAAGCGCGTGGCCAATGCTCATTGCCGCACGCTGTTCTTGAAGATGCCTATCCCTGTACTAGCATGCAGGAGGGCCTTATGGCTCTCGCCGTCAAGCAACCAGGATCTTATATTGCCAAATTCGTTTATCGACTACCACACCATGTTAATGTCGATACTTTCAAGAAAGCATGGGCACGAACCGCTGAAATCTGTACCAATCTCCGTACACGAATCATTTACGTTGATGGGGCACACATCCAAGTCGTGCTGAAAGATGAATTCAACTTTTCCTCTCTTCGCGGTCAGAATCTCAATGAAGTCATTCGATCGCATAGCTCTATTGAAATGAGCTGCGGCTCAAATTTGTCTCTATCTACCTTAGTGGAGGAAGAGAACGGGCGCTGTTATTTCCTCTGGGCAATCCACCATGCTGTGTTTGACGGTTTGTCTAATCAAAACATCTTCACAGTACTCCAAAGAGTGTATTATGGGATGGAAGTGTCTCCTCTACCGCCATACTCGCGTTTTATTCGCTACATCAGATCTTTGAATGCGGACAATGCTGGACATTATTGGAACACATATCTCGATAACAGCAAGCGTGCTGATTATCCACCGCTAACCGATGTTAAGATCTCGGCGGGTACGACGAACATCTTTGAGAAATTCTTTAAGCTCCCCAATCTGCCAGCCTCGAATATAACGATCGCAACATTGGTTCGAGCTGCTTGGGCTTTGGTCCTCTCGCGGTACTGTGATACGGATGATATCTGTTTTGGTACGACAATTTCAGGCCGACAGGCACCAGTCCCCGATGTAATGAACATGGTTGGGCCTATACTTGCTACAGTCCCGGTCCGAATTCGTTTCGACTTAAATCAGTCTATTTCTGGTTTCCTTCAAAGCGTGCAAGATCAGGCATTAGAGATGATTCCCTTTGAGCAATATGGCTTACCAAACATTATGAAGTTGGGACAAGATATCAAGGAAGCTTGTCGATTTTCTAGCCTCCTCATTATCCAGCCAATGCAGGACACGGTGAATGAAGACAGCGATGCAGTTCTTGTGTCTGCAGATCAAGAGGTAGATGCGTCTGCCGACTCTGTTCAGAATTTCTTCAGTTATCCATTAGTTGTCCAAGGACATCTTTCTAACGATAGCATTAAGTTGTCAATCGTTCATGATTCTAACGCACTTACTGAGACTCAGGCTGAAGCATTAGCCCATCAACTGAGCCATGTCATCTGCCAGCTTGCATCGCTACACGATGCACCTTTACGAGATATAGCGCTCTCTTCTCCCTGGGATCTCGAGAGGGCCATTGCAGTTAACCACGAAATACCTGAATTCATGGATACCTGTCTTCATACGCTCATCGAGATCCAAGCTGACCAACGCCCCAATGCAATCGCCATTTCCGCGTCGGATGGAGAATTTACGTACCGTCAGCTGAATGAGGCCGCCAATCGCTTGGCCCATCACCTTATCGAAACATATTCTGTAAAAGTCGAAGATCTCATCCATGTATGTTTCGAAAAATCGATTTGGCACGTTATTTCGGTCATCGCCATCAATAAAGTTGGTGCAGCTTGGGTCCCGCTAGATCCCTCCCATCCTGAGCAGCGTCTCCAGCAAATTGTTCACCAGACAGGCGCCAAACTTGCGTTAGCTTCAACAACTCACAGTGCATTATGTGCGAAAGTTATCAAGAATGTACTTGAAATGAATAGCATGATTGACGACCAGCTGGTGGACGCGGGAGTCAGTTCAAACAATCCAGCTGTGGCAGTATCTCCTCGCAACACTGTTTATGTCTTGTTCACCTCTGGCTCCACTGGTACACCGAAAGGTATTGTTTTAGAGCATGCGGCTGTATGTACTGGTCTTAATGCTATATCAAAAAGATTGGGATTACCAGCCACCGCTCGAATGTTGCAATTTTCTGCCTTTACCTTTGATGTATCTGTGGGCGAAATTTTCACTTCGTTGATTTCAGGCGCCTGTGTCTGTATTCCATCAGATTGGGCAAGAATGAACAATATCGCTGGTTTTATTCAGGAAAACCACGTCAATTGGGCTTACTTGGTACCATCTTACATTCGCACAATTGATCCGGAAGAGGTACCCAGCTTGGAAGTAGTCGCTCTGATGGGTGAACCGGCTACCAAAGATGTATACAATGCGTGGTTCGGAAAAGTGCGTCTATTCAATAGTTGGGGTCCTACTGAGACTGTTGTTATCAGCTCTAGTCATGAGTGGAAGTCAGCGAATGAATCGCCCTCCGTAATAGGGAAGCCCTTAGGTGCCTACTGTTGGATTCTTGATACACGGAACCCAACTCAGTTGGCAGCTACTGGTATTGTTGGCGAACTGGTTGTTCAAGGCCCAACACTTCTACGCGAATACCTGGCTGCTCCAGACAAAACCAAGGCCTCAATAGTTTCTGACTTGCCAAACTGGATTCCACGCCAAGCACTTCCAGGCTGCGATCGACTATATAAAACTGGCGATTTATGCTTTTACAATCCAGATGGCAACATTGAGTACTTCTCGCGTCAGGACACGCAGATCAAGATTCGAGGCCACAGAGTCGAGGCTGGAGAAATAGAGTACCAGGTTTCACAAGCGATGACTGTTGATCAGGTTGCAGTGGAATTGGTCAATACTGAGAGCGGAAGTACACTAGTCGCATACCTTTGTTTCAATTTGGATTGTAAACCGATATCTCCGACAGCAACACCCGATGAGATCTTCATTCCGCTCACAGACGACATGCAGCAGTTAATATCTACCGCGGTGGCACAGCTCAAGACAACCCTAGCCCACTACATGGTGCCCACGACGTTCATCGTCTGCAAGTTTATGCCGTCCATTACCTCTGCTAAACTGGATAGAAAATCACTTCGACAGCTCACAGCACTGCTTGGCCGAGACCAATTAGCAGCGTACTCGCTATCCGACACGGTGACGGCAAAGGAATCACCAGCAACTGTAATGGAGTGGCGTCTTCAGTCTCTGTGGGCCGAAGTACTAGATATTCCCGCCGAATCCATCGGTCGTGGTGACAACTTTGTTCAGATCGGTGGTGATTCCCTGGTGGCAATTCAACTTGTTTCAAAGGCTCGAAAGTTCGGCGTATCTATTTCTGTCAAAGACGTGTTTGATGACCCAAGATTATCTGTTGTTGCTTCCAAAATGACGTTGATTGATAGCCGCACCATAGCATCTGATGAAACGCCGCCATTCAGTCTACTCTCTCAGTCAGCCCACGAAGCTCTACTACGTGGCGAAGTCGATTTACAATGCAATTTGTCAATGGGACAGATTATTGAAGATGCATACCCTTGCACTTCATTGCAAGAGGGTCTTATGAACATAACTATGAGACAGCCAGGCGCTTATGTAGCCAAATACTGCTTTCGCCTGGCAGAAGAAGTTGATGTTTTGCGATTTATTTCAGCTTGGGATCGAACTGTCGAAATTTGTGCGACCTTACGAACGAGAATAGTAATCCTGGAGAACTCAACCATTCAAGTCGTCATTAAAAACGGATGTCAGTGGAATGACGAAGAGAAGACCTTGTTGCCTGTCCACAGCCAAAGAGGTCTCGATATTGATTATGGTTTGCCACTCTGTGGGTATTCTCTGATTGACCATGGTGGTGCCAAATACTTTTGCCTCAAGTTGCATCACTCGATCTTCGATGGTTGGTCGCTTCGGTTGATCATGGGTACTTTACACGCCAATTACGATGCAACAGATGTCTCTCCGCTCCATTCATATTCTAGGTTCGTGAAGTACAGCCTGAATATGGACCACACCGCCTCTGCCAAATTTTGGACAGCTCAGCTGGAGGGTGCAAAGTCAGCAGCTTTTCCAATGGGGAGCGAGGGACATACGAACGATTCAAAGAAGCAAATGAAGCTTCAGACAACTTCAGTTAGCCTTAAACAGCTGGCCAATAGCTACATCACCAAAGCAACAGTCATCCGAGCGGCATGGGCAATTGTGCTGGCAAGATACAATAATGTGGATGATATCTGTTTTGGTTCCAGCGTCTCTGGTCGCCATGCTGAAGTTGCTGGCATAGAGTCCATCCCCGGTCTCGTGGTCGCCACGGTCCCCGTTCGTGTCCGGATAGACAGTCGGCAAGCTGTTTCGTCATTCTTAAACGATATACAGTACCAAGCTGCTGATATGGTTCCCCATGAGCATTTCGGACTAAATAATATCTCAAATCTCAATGACGAAGCTAAGGCTGCTTGTGCTTTCAAAACTTTATTTATTGTTCAGCCGGTTCAACAAATGAGTCATGAGAGTAATTTGTTCGACCTCACGACAGATATTGAGGGAAGCAGCAAGGAAGAAATGCTTCAAAATTACCTCAACTATCCTCTTGTTGCCCAATGCATGCTGTCTGAGGATAGTGTTGATCTTGATTTGTATTGCGATTTATCAGTGGTTCCTGAGCACCAATTACAGGGCCTCTCAAACACGTTCAAGCACGTAATTGAACAGCTGCTTACTGCAAACGACGCTCCATTGTCCCAAATTTCAGTTGAAGCGCCTTGGGAATATAATTTTGCTTTGGCAGCTAACGGAAATCCGCCCGTTACTGTTAACCGATGTCTTCACTCTCTTATTGAAGAGGAAGCAGAAAAGCATCCAGACACAATCGCTGTGCAAGGATGGGACGTCGCCTTTACCTACCAACATCTGGATGACTGCGCAAATAGGCTGGCCCACCACATCATCAACAATTTCCACGTTAAAAGTGGTGATATCGTTCATGTCTGTTTCGACAAATCAGCTTGGTATATCGTCGCTATTTTGGCAATTAACAAAGCCGGAGCAACCTGGTCACCGTTAGATCCCAGTCATCCTATTCAAAGATACGAGCAAATTCTCTCACAGACTGGCTCATCATTAATCTTGACATCTACGACAAACACTGCAAAATGTGCAACTTTGGCACGCGTCATTCTCGAAATATCATCCGAGCTCAATGAGAGTTTGGAGACGGGTGCAAATGTGCATCGGCCTGATGTCAATGTATCGCCCACAGATGCTGCCTACATCATCTTCACTTCCGGAACAACAGGAATGCCCAAGGGCGTCGTTATTGAGCACTCATCAGTATGCACATCGCAGATGGCTTTGGCTCGGAGAGTCGGCATTACCGATGCAACCAGGATGCTCCAATTTGCCTCATTTGTCTTTGACGCATCGATATTTGAGATTTTCGCGCCTCTCTTTGTTGGCGGCTGCGTATGTATACCATCTTGGGACGACCAAATGAACAACTTGACAGAATATATGGTCAAAGTTTCTGTAACTGCCTCATTCTGCACTCCGACTGTGGCGCGTAGCTTGAGGCCTGAAGAGATACCTAACCTGGAGATTCTCGTTGTCGGTGGTGAGGCTGCGTCTTCCGATATTATCCAAGTGTGGGCTGGGAAATTACGAGTATTCAATGCCTGGGGCCCAACGGAGATATGTGTCATCGGTTCTATACACGAATGGACGGATTCAAACGATTCCCCAATGACTCTTGGGCGGCCTATTTTGGGCAATTGGTGGATTGTTGACCCAATTAATCCCATGCGACTAGTTCCCACAGGATGCGTTGGCGAGATTGTATACCAAGGACCAACTATCTTCAGGGAATATTTGGCCAATCCATCCCAAACCCAGGAGGCTATAGTATCGTCGCTCCCGGCTTGGGCACCTCATCGTGATATGAGGGGTTGGAGTCGGTTTTACAGAACGGGTGACTTGGGTTGTTACAATCCAGACGGCACAATGGAATATTTTGGTCGAAAAGACACTCAAGTCAAAATTCGTGGTCTTCGCATAGAGCTTCACGAAATCGAGCATCAAATATTTAAACAGCTTCCTGGGGTTCGCCAAGTTGCTGTCGACGTTATGAAACGGGAAGAGGGATCCCATCTAGTGGCCTATTACTGTTTCAATAATGATACTATCCCATCGCACTTAGTAGCTGACTCTGAGAACGATAACATATTCTTACCCTTGCTGGATGATATACTGCCTCATATCGAGGACCTTATTACTCGTCTCGGGGATATTCTTCCCCCATACATGGTCCCCAAAACGTTCATCCCTTGCAAACATATGCCGATTGGTACATCAACTAAACTCGACAGGAAACTGCTCGTCCATATGACGACATCACTGAATAAAGAAGAATTCGATCATTATTCACTTGTTGACAGCAGCAAGAGCCCTCCAGAAACTGCTATGGAATCAAAGTTACAACAGCTTTGGTCGGACATTTTACATATTCCAACTGAGTCAATTGGAAGGCACGATAGCTTCCTTCAGGTTGGAGGCGATTCTATGGCAGTCATCATGCTTGTCTCTGCTGCTCGTGAAAAGGGCATCATTATTAGTGCGAGGGATGTTTTCCAGGATGCTCGTCTTCTCAGTGTCGCGGCAAAGGCCCAAAACATCAATGGTGATGATCTTGAGTCCATCCCTACTCAACCATTTAGCATGTTGACTCAATTCCAAAAAGATTCGCTTCTTGTTCACGACAACGAATCCGCCATGAGCTTATACGATAATATGACTATCGAAGACGGGTATCCTTGCTCAAAGCTACAAGAAGGTTTGATGGCACTGGCTGTCCAAAAACCCGGCTCATACATAGCCAGGTTTCATTACCGCATTTCCAAGAACGCAGACCTTGAGGAGTTCAGGGCTGCTTGGCAAAGGACTGTTGAGATGTGCCCGAATATGCGAACTCGGATTATGCACATCGATGGACACTCCATTCAGGTTGTGATCAAAGATGATTTCGAGTGGGATTCACTAGATACTCGATCTCTAGATGACTACCTTGACGCCACGCGACATATCACAATGGAATATGGCTCCAGGCTGTGCCGTTATGCCCTGATATCTGATAACAATAGTGTACACTTTATACTGACAATGCATCATGCAGTATTCGATGGCTGGACGATGCGCTTGGTACTTGAAACACTGGAGAACAACTATAAAGGGATTCGAGTCAATGAACTGAAACCGTTTTCGCGCTTCATCCAATATACTCTCAATATTGATCACCAATTGGCAAGCGAATATTGGCTTGGTCAGCTTAATAACGCAAAGAAGGCCAGCTATCCGAACAGACTGGCTTCGAGTGAGCAACCTGCTGGCTCCAATAGTACCGGGAATTTCGAATGCGAGCTACTGATGCCCAAACTTTCTGCCAATATCACAAAGGCAACAATTCTACGGGCGGCCTGGGCGATCGTGCTTGCTCGCTATTGTGATGCGGATGACATTTGCTTTGGTACAACTGTCTCGGGTCGTCAAGCGCCGGTCGCTGGATTAGCGGAAATGCCTGGTCCAGCCATTGCAACGATTCCTGTAAGGATTCACTTGGATCGTCAAAAAGATATATCTGGATTTCTCGAGGATATTCAAGCACAGGCATCTGAAATGGTTGCATATGAGCAATTTGGTTTGCATAATATCGCCAAGTTGAGTGATGATGCGAAAGACGCTTGTGATTTTTCCAGCCTACTCGTGATCCAGCCCAGGCAAATTCTGTCGAGTGTTAATGGGGATGATCAGGCTCTTCTTGTTGCACAGTCGGATGATTCAGCAGGTGAATCATTAGAGAGCTATTTCACTTATCCTCTCGTCATTCAAGCCCACTTGCATGAAACTGGTGACAAGCTCGTTTTCATATACAAGAAGCTTGCTATTTCTGAACAGCAGCTTGTTACACTCTCAAATCAGTTAAAGCACGTTATTTCTCAGCTCTTACGTCCTAAGCTATTATTAAAGGACCTCTCCATTACATCTGAGTGGGATGTTGAACAGTCTATGAGATTTAACCCAGAGGTACCAGAAATCATGGACACTTGTGTCCACACACTTATCGAAACCCAAGCTCATCGTGAGCCTAACGCGCTAGCAATCTCTGCTTGGGATGGAGATTTGACGTACAGACAACTTAACGAGTCTGCAAATCGACTTGCTCACTATCTTGTCAAGAACTACAATGTCCAACCAGATACCCTCATTCACGTCTGTTTCGAAAAGTCGGTTTGGCATTTCGTTGCTATCGTCGCAATTAACAAAGCGGGTGCTGCATGGGTTCCATTAGATCCTTCTTATCCAGAGCAGAGGCTACGACAAGTGATAAGCCAAACGCGCTCTACGCTGGTATTGACATCATCCCGTAATGCAAAGCTCTGCTCGAACCTTATCAACAACGTTCTACGAATTGATGTTGAACTCGACAAGAGATTAATTATGACCAAAGATGGCCACAAAGGCCCAACTGTTGCTGTAACTCCCCGACATGCGGCATACGTGCTCTTCACTTCTGGAAGTACCGGGAAGCCAAAGGGCCTGGTCATGGAACACCGTGCCGTTTGTACGAGCCAAACAGCTATTGCAAAGCGGCTGAATTTGACATCTGACGTCCGGATGCTTCAGTTCGCTGCTTTCGTATTCGATCTCTCTATTGGTGAGATTATAGGGCCTTTAATCTCAGGTGCCTGTTTATACATACCATCGGAAGAGACAAGAATGAATGGCCTAAAACAATACGTCAATGAAACGAGGGTTAACTGGGCGTATCTTACACCTGCTTTCGTAAGAACTTTTGTTCCCGAGGATATGCCCGGCCTGGAGCTGTTGCTGTTAGCCGGTGAAGCTGTTCCCCGGGAGGTGCTATCCACCTGGTTTGGAAAGATCCGTCTCGTCAATGGCTGGGGCCCTGCTGAAACTTGTTGCTTCAGCACCCTCCATGAATGGTCCTCTGTGGATGAATCGCCACTTGTTGTTGGTCGGCCTGTCGGAGGATTTTGTTGGATTGTGAACCCAGATGATCCTCAGAAACTCACACCGACTGGTACACTAGGCGAAATTGTTATACAAGGTCCTACAATCCTACGCGAATACCTTGCTGATGTCGAACGCACCAAAGATTCAACTGTATACGCTCTTCCAAAATGGGCGCCTCGGCCAGACTCAGAGCACTGGAATAGGTTTTACAAATCTGGTGACCTTGGCTACTACAATCCTGATGGCACCATAGTTTTCAGTAGCCGCAAGGACACGCAAATCAAGATCCGCGGATTGAGAGTTGAACTAGGCGAAGTCGAACATTATATACATGAGACACTAGAAGGCGTATGCCAAGTCGTCGTTGATGTCTACCAAAAGGAGGGCCGGTCTAACCTCGTAGCATACATCTGCTTCAACGATGAGATGAAGAATCCGTCTGCCAATGAAGAATTTACTGCAGCTACTCTATTTGCTTCTGTTACGGACAATATGCGGCAGAGAATCGCTATTATGCTAGGCGAGCTGAGGATTACGCTACCCCAATACATGATCCCTACCCTGTTCATTCCCTGCAACTTCATGCCATCCATCACATCTACTAAGCTAGACAGAAAGACTTTACGCCTTTTGATGGCTTCTCTGGACGACCAACAGCGCGCTCCATACAATCTTCTCAACACCCAGAAGCGTGAGCCCGAAACTGGAATGGAAATTAAACTACAGAGGCTTTGGGCAGAGGTTTTGAGCGTTCCTGTGAGCTCTATAGGTCGAGATGATAGTTTCCTGCAAATTGGTGGAGACTCAATTCTGGCCATTCAATTGGCTTCTAAGGCTCGGGAAATGGGAATTTCTTTCCAAGTGAAGGATGTGTTTGACGACCCGAGACTGATGGCACTGTCTTCGAAGGCTACGAATACTACATATCAGGCTGAGACAGAAGTGACGCCATTCAGCATGCTGTCTGACGATCTCAAAAACGAGATTCTTAGTGATGACATTCGCAACCAATGCCATCTGTCCGCTGAGCATGTTATCGAAGACGCCTATCCATGCACTTCGCTTCAGGAGGGTCTGATGGCTTTGACTGCTAAGCAACCCGGATCTTACATCGCAAATTATGTTTTCCGACTTCCTGATCATGTCAACGTTTCTCGTTTTATGGCCGCTTGGGACCAGATGGCTGAGATTTGTTCTAACTTACGGACTAGGATCATTCATCTCAACGGAGTGTCCATCCAAGTAGTTATTCGAGGTGGTAGCCAGTGGAAGCCTACAGAGAATCAAGCATTGTCTTCTATCCTTGAGTCGTCAAAAAATCTCAAGATGACCTATGGAACGCCTCTATCTTCGTGTATTATCGTACACGAAAGCGACGCAGCTTATTTTGTGTGGTCAGCTCACCACTCCATCTATGACGGCTGGACGATGCGAATCATATTCAGCACATTGTATTCGGCATACTACCGCGATACCATACTTCCTGTTAGACCGTATTCTTCTTTCCTCAATTACTACTCGAAATTGGATACCGAAAAGGCCTCGGACTTTTGGATGGAGGAGCTAGCTGGAGCCAAACGGGCAGAATTTCCGTCTAACCAACGCGCTACCTCTTCTGCTATGACTGATGTCCATCACTCAAGCATTATTCTTCCCAACTCACTTGACCTTTCTGTTACCAAAGCCACAGTTGTGCGCGCAGCCTGGGCACTAGTCCTTGCCCGGTATTGCGATAGCAATGATGTAACATTTGGCACTACTGTCTCAGGCAGACAAGCCCCAGTCCAAGGGGTTGAGTCCATCGCCGGGCCTATGATTGCAACTGTTCCAGTTCGTGTTCGATTTAACAAACAGGCCTCAGTATCCCAATTCTTAAGCGATGTTCAATCACAAGCATCTTCTTTAATTCCTTTTGAACAATTTGGTCTTCAGAATATCGCCAAGCTAAGTCCAGATGCGAAAGAGGCCTGCGACTTTTCGAGCCTCCTTGTTATTCAACCACCAGTCCATGACCCATCTGGGGGGGATGATGGAAAAGCTCTTCTTTTACAAAGCGATATCGAGCAAGAAGAAACAGAAAAGGCTATGCAAGGCTATTTCAACTACCCCCTTGTCATCATTAGCAGCATTGGAGAGCGTGTTATCCAGCAGCGACTATTTTATAACTCAGCAGTTCTCACCAAGCTTCAGATGGAAGCATTGTCGCATCACATGGAACACGTTATGCAACAACTTTTGAAAAACAGCGGCATGCAGAAGGATATCTCTTTAATCGACTCTTGGGACATTCAGCAAGCGATTGATGCATCTCGTCTACGCCCTGCTACAGAATCATGTACACATTGGCTGATTCAAGACAAGATCAAAGAACAGCCTGAAGAAACCGCTATTACATCCTGGGATGGTGACCTCACGTATGCCCAACTTGGGGCTCACGCCACTTGCTTAGCGGCCAAGTTACAGGATCTTGGTGTTGGGCCCGAGTCACTAGTTCCTATATGCTTCCATAAATCTAAATGGGCAGTGGTCTCTATGGTCGCTGTTCAAATGGCAGGTGGTGCTTTCATACCTCTTGACCCTGGCGCTCCGCCAGCAAGATTGCAGGGCATTCTACAGGATACAGGAGCTGCATTGGCCATTTCCGACCCGTCTAGTCAAGCAACATTACAATCCCTGGGTGTAGAAGTCATCACTGTGGATGATGAAACTATATCCAAGCTGCCTAGCTCGGTTGCTCTACAATGCGAGGTGCAACCTGCCAACGCCAGCGTTGTCTTGTTTACGTCCGGCAGCACAGGAAAGCCCAAGGGCATGATCATTCAGCATAACAGTCTCTGTTCATCTAGTGATGCCTATGGATCTGACCTGAAAATCGGACTTGGCACGCGAGTGTTCCAATTCTCGGCATATACATTTGACGTTGGTGTTTTAGATTGCCTTGTGTCACTTATGAGAGGTGCCTGTATTTGCATTCCTTCAGATCACGATCGCCTCAATAACCTTGCGGCTGCTATTACTGCATCGCAAGCTAACTGGGTTTTCCTTACGCCAACTGTTGCCGATCTACTTCATCCAGTCGATGTACCTACCTTGAAAACTGTCTGTCTTGGTGGCGAAGCTATAAGCAAGAAGTGTGCTGAGAGATGGGTTAACCATGTGGATCTCCATGGACTTTATGGCCCAGCAGAGGCATCGATTTGTGCATGGAATTCTATGGTAGGGAAATCTGGGCGCTCAACAAATCTTGGACATCCGATTTCTAGTGCCTTTTGGGTTGTTGATGTCAATGACCCTAAGTCTCTCGTGCCACTTGGTTGTATTGGCGAGCTTCTCATTGAGGGCCCAATGCTTGCTCGTGGGTATCTTAATGTGTCAGCCGACGTCGCCGCCAACTGGATGGAGGGGGTTGATTGGCTCCCCGGCAGCAATCAACCAAGAAGAATTTATCGTACGGGGGACCTGGTGCGACGGAATGCAGATGGGACTTTTGATTACATCGGCCGTAAAGATACTCAGGTCAAGCTCCATGGTCAACGTGTTGAACTAGGAGAAATTGAGGCCTGGATTAATGAGTATCTACCCGGTAACATGGCTGCTATTGTAGACGTCGTGAAGGACAAGGACGGTCCTGATTCCTTATTGGCCTTCCTTTGGTACACTGAGGAAGCATCTAATTCACCAGCTCGCCTCATGGATGTTGTCTCTGATGAAGCGCGGGCTGCCATCTTGCACCTAGATACATCTTTGAGCACGATTCTACCCCCATACATGATTCCTTCATCTTACCTTCTTTTTGGTGGCAAGCCAGAACAAACCGTAACGGGCAAGATCAATCGAAAGTCTCTCACTAGCCAAGCCCAGCATATTACCGCCCAAGAGCGTCTGCGCTTTGCTCCTGATACCAGCTTCCGCGTCCTACCTACTACACCCATGGAATTCAAGTTGCGAGAGCTGTGGGCCCAAGTTCTCCCCATCAGCTCAGAGAATATTTGCAAGAATGATAGCTTCTTACGACTTGGCGGCGACTCAATATCCGCTATCCAGCTGGTGTCTAAGGCTCAACTGGAAGGACTTAGCCTGACAGTTGCTATCATTTTCCGAAGTCCTCGACTCGAGCAAATGGCTGCTGCTATCACAGAGGATGACTCAACTTCATATGAAGAGATTCAGCCGTTTGGTATGCTTCCGGTTAATGAGTCTGATGTGATTTTGGCCGAAGCTCGAGCACAATGTTCGTTGCCCCTCAGATCTGTCATTGAAGATGCCTACCCATGTACCAAGCTTCAGGAGGGCTTAATGGCATTATCTGTCAAACAACCTGGCAGCTATGTTGCTAAGTATCTCTACCGCCTCCCTGCTCATGTTGATGTGGCTCGGTTCAAGTCAGCGTGGAAACAAACTGTAGATGTTTGCACTAGTTTGCGCACCAGAATTATCCACACATCAAGTAAAGCCACATACCAAGTTGTTGTAGACCAAAGTTCTGGCTTGGAGTTGCAGTATCAAGATTTGCAGTCTGTTTTACAATACGCTAAAACGATTAACATGACATATGGCACTCCATTGTGTCAGTTTGCCTTTGTTGAAGACGAACAGCAGAACGTCTTCTTCTTCTGGGCCATGCATCACACGGTTTTTGACGGCTTATCTACTCAAGTTATTCTCAATATCCTACACAAGGCCTACATAGGCGACAAACTTCCATTTGTGGCTCCTTATTCGCAATTTATTCACTATCTTCTTCAAGTAGATAATGAGGCAGCCTCTACATACTGGAGAGAGCTCTTGCGCAATGCTCATCAATCGTCATATCCTCCCTTGCATACCGCGCATGATAAACCTGCGGCCACATGTGTTATGGAGACTTCGATTGGCTTCGTCGATACACAGCATGTTAATGTCACTATAGCAACTGTTGTTCGATCTGCATGGGCTATTGTCCTTGCTAGGTATTGTGAGACAGAAGACGTATGCTTTGGAGTCTCTATCTCTGGTCGCCAAGCGCCTGTTCCTGGAATTATTAACATGGCGGGACCAGCAATTGCGACTGTTCCCGTACGGATCCAAATAGGAGGTCAACAACTGGTATCCGAATTTTTACAGAGTGTTCAGGAGGCGGCAGTAGAAATGATCCCATATGAGCAATTTGGGCTGCAAAATATCTCAAAGCTAAGCCAAGACGCTTATGAAGCATGTCAGTTCTCAAGCTTGTTGGTGGTACAACCAATGAGCCATCTTTCCAATAGTGAAGAGAGCAAGACATTGCTTGTCGCTGCCAATGCTGCTGAAGAAGGTCTTTCTGATAGTCTGGCGAACTTTTTCAGCTATCCTCTTATTGTACAGGGTCACGTTTACGAGGACGAATTAAGAGTCGTTATGGCTTACGATAGGAATATTTTGACCGAACGTCAGATACAAACACTATCTAACCAACTTGGCCATGTCATCCATCAGCTCACATCCAGTGATGCCGTTCCGCTTGGGGCCATTTCAATAGCATCATCTCATGACCTAGAGTTGGCTATTGCTTCGAATAACCATACACCTGAAATAGTCAGCTCTTTTGTTCACGAATTAATCGACAAACAGGCCAAAATCTCTCCAGATGCACCGGCAATATCGGCATGGGATGGGGAGCTTACATACAGCCAATTGACCACAGCTTCCAACAGACTAGCATACCATCTCATCCACACTCTTGGAATCAGGCCTAATGACCTCGTCCATGTCTGCTTTGAGAAGTCTGTTTGGTACTTTGCGTCGATTATTGCGATCAACAAAGCTGGCGCTGCTTGGGTGCCTTTAGACCCGTCCCAGCCTGAAGAACGTTTACTCCAGATTACCCATCAAACCAAAGCTCGGGTAGCTTTAGTATCGCCTAAGAACACTACTCTATGTGCTAAGCTAGTCGAAAACGTGATAGAGATCACGACTAAGCTTGATGAACAATTGAGTCTATCTGTCTCACACTCCTATGTGCCTCGCGTGGCTTTGTCGCCTCGCAGCGCTGCTTATCTCCTCTTTACCTCGGGAAGTACTGGAACGCCTAAAGGTGTTGTGATAACACACATGTCTATATGCACTAGCCAAATCGCTTTTGCCGATAGAATTGGCCTGAACTCAAATGTGAGAATATTGCAGTTCTCTTCCTTCATTTTCGACATGTCCATACTCGAAACTCTAGGGTCACTGTTCTATGGTGCGTGTGTTTGCGTACCGTCGGATCGTGAGCGGATGGAAAATATTACGGGCTTTATCAACGAACAGGGAGTGAACTGGGTTTACTTGACCCCATCTTTTGCTCGTACGATCCAACCTGAAGATGTTCCGGGTGTTCAGCTCCTCTTAGTCGGCGGCGAAGCTATACCCCAGGATCTGTTTCACGCGTGGTTTGGTAAGGTTCGCCTTATCAACGCTTGGGGTCCTACAGAAGCGTCTATTGTCAGTGCTTTACATGAATGGACTTCTATTGAAGAGTCTTCTCTTGTCATTGGTCGTCCGGTCGGCGGCTTTTGCTGGATTGTCGATCCGGATATGCCACATCGCCTTGCTCCAATTGGCACAGTGGGCGAAATCATCATCCAGGGACCTGCGCTCCTCCGTGAATATCTGGGCGACCCTCAAAGAACAGAGGCTGCGCTAATACACCCACCAACTTGGGCGCCTCAGCCTGATTCTCAAAATTGGAACCGATTCTATCGAACCGGCGACCTAGGCTACTACAACAGCGATGGTAATATTGTATTTAGTGGCCGTAGGGATACACAAGTCAAGGTTCGCGGCTTCCGAATTGAACTCGGAGATATAGAACATCATATTCGCGATCAACTAGATGCTGTTTGCGAAGCTGCTGTTGACGTTTTCAAAACTACTGCTGGAGCCAGCTTGATTGCTTTTATTGGCTTCAATGTTAAAGCCCAACAGCCAGACACCGCCAATGGTGGTTCAAGCGCCGGCATATTTCTCTCTCTTGATTCTCACATACAAGCGAAGCTGAGCACTCTGCTTGGACAGCTAAAGGCCTTGTTGCCCCCATATATGGTCCCGACAATCTTCGTACCGTGCAAGTATCTCCCCGTTACAACGTCTGGGAAGTTGGACAGGAAGAAGCTTAAGGCAATGGTATCCCGTCTAAGTCCAGAAGACCTTGCTAAATATTCGCTGTCTAAGTCAGTGAAACATAGCCCGGAGACGGAGATGGAAAAGCGGCTGCAGATCATTTGGGCTGAACTATTAAACATCCCAGCTCCATCGATTAGTCGCGATGAAAATTTCTTGGAAATCGGTGGCGATTCTATTATAGCTATCCACTTTGTCAATGCCGCTCGGGACGACAACATCGGGCTTACAGTATCCGATGTCTTTGATGACCCAAGACTATCGGCCATTGCTGCTAAAGCGACCAATCTCACGAAGCGTGATTCGGTATTGGAAATCACACAGTTTGCTCTCCTCGATGAGGGAGTGAGACAATCGCTACAAAGTCAAGAATTACGGCAAAGGTATAATTTTGCTGATGATAGCGTCATTCAAGACGCCTATCCCTGCACTAAGCTGCAAGAGGGCCTTCTGGCTCTTGCAGAGAAACAGCCTGGGAGCTATGTTGCAAAATTTGTCTACCGCCTGAATCGCAGTATTGACGTTCAGAAGTTCCGAGTTGCCTTCGAAAAAACGATTAAGATCTGCGACAATTTGCGCACAAGAATTGTTATGGTCGGAAACATGTCAGTCCAAATTGTTCTTGAGGATGACGTTGCGTGGGAAAATGTAGAGGGCACGGAGTTTCACTCATACGTGAAGTCCATGGATTCCTTCAAAATGGCTTACGGATCCCGATTACACCGCTATGCAGTTATCGAAGATAATGGGGAGAGCTATTTCACATGGGCTTTGCACCATTCTATCTATGACGGCTGGACGATACGCCTCATGATGGAAGTTCTTCATTCGGTTTATCAGGATTGTACTCCGGTACCCCTGCAGCCGTACAACAGGTTTGTAGAATATGTTACAAACCTTGATCACGAAGAAGCAAGGAAGTATTGGGGAGCACAGCTCCACGGCGCAAGCCGTGCATCGTATCCGCCTTCCTCCAACTCAGGAAAAGACTCAAACTCTTGTAAAACTCTAGAAAGAGACTTGGAGCTACCTGAGATGGCTAGCTTGTCGGTAACTAAAGCGACAATAGTCCGAGCCGCATGGGCTATGCTCCTTGCAAGATATTGCGAGACCGATGATATTTGCTTCGGAGTTACCGTGTCCGGTCGTCAAGCATCTGTTCAAGGGCTGTCGGAAATGCCAGGGCCTGCACTTGCTACTGTGCCTATCCGTGTCCAACTAGATAAACAGCAAACTGTATTGGACTATTTAGGCACCATACAAAGCCAGGCCTCGAAGATGGTCTCTTATGAGCAGTTTGGGCTACAAGAGATTGCTAAAATTAACTCTGCAGCTCAAGAGGCCTGCAATTTCTCGAGCTTATTGGTCATTCAACCGGCGCAGCTTTTAACAAATGAAGGCGATGCAATGCTTCTACCAGTCCAAGTTGACTTGCAAGAAGAAAATACAATGCAAAATTACTTCAACTACCCTCTTGTCATTCAAGGCCATGTGCGAGATGAAAGCGTCAATCTTTTCTTCATTTATGATTCCAGCGTTCTCCCAGAGTCACAAATACTAGCTATATCCCATCAGTTGGAACATATTATGAAGCAACTCATCTTGAACCCGGCATCGCAACTCAATGGTTTATCTTTGACTTCTGATTGGGACGTTGAGTTCTCCCACAAAGTCAATAGCGAGGCTCGACCAGAAATCCTTGACACTTGCTTGCATAACCTTATTGAACTCCAAGCAGAGGCACGCCCGGATGCTATGGCTATACAAGGCTGGGATAAAACATTCACCTACCATGAGCTGAACAGGGCAGCCAATCAGCTGGCTCACCATCTCGTCGTGGAAATAGGTGTGAAACCTCATGACATAGTTCATGTTTGCTTCAGCAAATCAGCTTGGTATGTCGTAGCCATTTTGGCAGTCAACAAAGCTGGTGCTGCTTGGGGCCCTATTGATCCATCACATCCTCTTCAACGTCATCAACAGATTGTCAGCCAAACAAAAGCACGAGTCGCACTTGCGTCCCCGGATAATGTTGAGAGATGTTCCAAATTAGTCCCTTCAGTCGTTGCAGTCTCGTCGTCCTTAGATTCCAATCTTAGTGAGAAGAACTACGATAGTCGTCGTGGACCCGACGTTACAGTAACTGCTCTTCACGCTGCCTACGTCTTATTTACTTCTGGCAGCACAGGTACGCCAAAGGGCTTAATCATAGATCACGGCGCGCTCTGTACAAGTCAAACAGCTGTTGGAAAACGCTTCGGGTTTACGCCGAAGGTGAAGATATTACAATTCACTACTTATGTGTTTGACTTTTCCATCAGCGAAATCATAGCGGCCATGTTGTTTGGTGCTTGCGTATGCATTCCATCCGAAGAAACCCGTATGAACCGGTTGAAAGACTTTATCCAGGAAAATGGCATAAATTGGCTATTCCTGACTCCATCCTTTTTACAAACTATAAAATCCGATGAAGTGCCAAGCGTTGAATTGGTAGCGGTTGGAGGCGAGCCTCTCCCTCGTGCTTTGTTTGAAGAATGGGTTAATAAAGTGAGATTCTTCAATTGCTGGGGACCGTCAGAAACCTGCGTTATGAGTGCAATGCATGAGTACAAATCAGCAGACGAGTCAAATATGACCATCGGAAAGCCAGTTGGCGGATTCTGTTGGATTGTCGATCCAGAAGATCCGCAGAGACTTGCACCAGCGGGAGCAGTTGGTGAGCTGATTGTGCAAGGGCCTACTCTATTGCGCGAGTATTTGAATGATCCTGTAAAGACCCAGGCTTCAATATTGTGCAGTCGTCCTAACTGGGCTTTATTCCCTGATATGGAACATTGGAATCGCTTTTACAAGTCGGGAGACCTTTGTTCCTATAATCCCGATGGTACTATTCAATTCCATTCGCGCAAGGATACGCAAGTCAAGATTCGCGGTTTGCGTGTGGAGTTGGGCGAAATTGAATATCGCATTAAAGAAGCTCTCCACGGCGCCCTCCAAGTTGCTGTTGATGTCTTCAAGTCTGACACTGCCTCAGTTCTTGCTGCTTACTTTTGCTTTAGCGATGCCACTGCAGTCATCTCAGGAACAGGCGTCAATGATGTTTTCATGCCATTGATGGAAGAAATTCAACATCGCATTGCAGGCATGGTTGGCGAGATCAAGATTTCACTCCCGGAGTATATGATTCCCACCCTTTTCATCCAGTGCCAGTATATGCCAACTGCCACATCTGGAAAACTGGACAGAAAGACGTTACAAATGCTCACATCAGCCCTCACTCAAGACCAATTGGCGGGTTATTCATTAGTGAACAGTAAGAAAGTCATGCCGAAAACTCCAATGGAGTGCAAGCTACAAGCCGTCTGGGCAGACGTCTTGGCTATTCCTATGGAAACAATTGGCCGCGATGACAGCTTCCTCAGCATCGGCGGTGATTCCATCGCTGCCATCAGGCTAGTGGCCGCTGCCCGTGATAAAGGAATTGCGCTCACTGTGAGCGATATTTTCCAAGATCCTCGACTATTATCCGTTGCCTCCAAAGCTTCTTTCACGGACGATAACGAGGAATTGGCGGTTACTCATATCGCGCCTTTTGCCCTACTTGACGAATCCCAACACGACTTGATCTCCAATAGCCCTACTGATCCGGTCTTGACATTGCCCCATGGCATAGACATAGAAGATGCCTATCCCTGCTCGAAGATGCAAGAAGGTCTGATGGCACTGTCAGTCAAGCAGCCTGGCTCTTACATTGGGAAATACAATTATCGCATTCCGTCCCACGTTGATGTCACCAGGCTAAAAGCAGCTTGGGAGCACATCGTCAACCACTTCACCAATCTTCGTACAAGAATTATCAGGCTTAGTGCAACTTCCGTCCAGATCGTTACCAAGGGTGACATCGCTTGGGACCCTACGGATCGAATGACACTCCGATCCTATCTACAAGAGACTCGAGTTATGGAAATGGGTTATGGTTCACGTCTATGCCGCTATGCTATTATTGAAGATGACGGGTGTTTCTACTTTTCCATGAATATCCATCACGCTGTGTATGATGGCTGGGCGCTGTCCGTTATCTTCCAGGCCTTCCATCAAGCTTATAGAGGCCTCGAACTTGCCAGTCTCGTCCCGTATTCTCATTTCATCAAATACACTATGGAACTTGACTACGAAGCGGCTGGCAACTATTGGGCAAAGCAACTCCTGAATGCTCGAAAAGCAACTTTCCCCTCCGTTCCGATCGAGTCCACCAGTAAGCCAGATGCTTCGCGTACAGTCACAGCGGAACTTGCGCTATCAAGGAGCAATTCAAATATCACCACGGCCACTATTGTGCGTGCCGCTTGGGCAATAGTCCTTGCACGCTATTGTGATAGTACTGATGTTTGCTTTGGCGCAACAGTCTCTGGACGGCAAGCATCGTTGCATGGCTTAACACAAATGCCTGGCCCGGTGATTGCCACCATACCCGTCCGTATTCATCTCGAAACCCAGAAATCAACAGTGGAATTTCTGGAGGATGTTCAAACCCAGGCAATGGAGATGATACCCTATGAGCAATTTGGCCTACAGAATATCCGCAAACTTGACAGTGACGCCGAGGACGCGTGTGATTTCACAAGCTTGCTTGTTGTTCAACCTCTCCAAATGTTCTCAAACAGTGATATCGGCAATGAAGATACCCTTCTGGATGCTATCGAAAGTACAGAAGAGGATACAGATGGAATGCAAAATTATTTCTCATACCCTCTGGTCGTTCAAGGCCATTTGAGCGACGATTTTGTCAGAATTGTTCTGATCTACAATCCGCTGTGTATTGCTGAGCAACAGATCACCGCATTGTCTGAGCATCTCAAGCATGTCATCACTCAGCTAGCTGAGTCGCAGCCCAAACAGATGCTAGGCGACCTATCTCTTGTTTCCCAGTGGGATATGCAACAGTCACACAAGCTCAACTCCGATGTTCCCGAGATTATCAATTCTTGTTTCCATCAACTCGTTGAAGATCAGGCCACTTATCGTCCCAATGCCATGGCTATCCGTTCTTGGGATGGTGATTTTGCCTATGCGGAGCTTAACCAAGCAGCTAATCGTCTTGCAAACCATCTGGTTCAGACATACGACATAGAGACAAACGAGCTGATCCATGTGTGCTTTGAAAAATCCGTCTGGTATTTTATATCAATCTTAGCTATCAACAAAGTTGGTGCTGCTTGGGTACCAATTGACCCATCTCATCCTCTACAGCGCCTCCAACAGGTTGTCGATCAAACCCAAGCAAAGATTGTGCTCTGCTCGCCAGAATACATTGATCTTTGTTTCAGTCTCGTTGAATCTGTCGTTCAAGTTGGTCCTGAATTAGATAACCAGCTTTTCCAACTTGTAAACAGCCAACAAGGTCCCGCAAGCAATGTCTCTCCAAATAACATTGCCTACGTGCTTTTTACGTCAGGCAGCACTGGCACTCCGAAGGGTCTAGTTATGCAGCATAAATCTGTGTGTACAAGCCAGATAGCTATTGCAAGGAGGCTTGGGTTGACACCAGAAGTTCGCATGCTTCAATTCGCGGCGTTTGTTTTCGATCTATCAATTGGCGAAATCATTGGCCCCCTTATTACAGGAGCTTGCTTGTGCATTCCATCAGCACACTCTAGAGTAAACGAGCTTCCAAAGTTCATTCAGGACATGAATGTTAATTGGGCTTATCTGACGCCTTCGTTCGTACGGACTCTCAAGCCAACAGATGTTCCGGGTCTAGAACTTTTACTGCTTGCCGGCGAAGCGGTTCCTCGTGATGTGCTTGCGGCTTGGTTTGGTAAGGTTCGTTTAATCAATGGCTGGGGGCCAGCCGAGACTTGTGTATTCAGTACCTTACACGAGTGGAAATCTATCGATGAGTCGTCTCTTACAATTGGACGCCCTGTCGGCGGCTTTTGCTGGGTTGTCGATGCTGAAAATCCAGATCGCCTTGCACCTTTCGGTACGATCGGTGAAGTCGTCATCCAAGGCCCGACTATCTTGCAGGAGTATCTTGCAGACCCAGAGCGCACTAATGCCTCCACCATGCCATCCGCTGAATGGGCTCCTCGCCCGGATGGGATGAACTGGAACAGATTCTTTAAGTCGGGTGATCTTTGCCGTTATAACGCAGACGGCACTCTTGAGTTTTCGACACGCAAAGACACACAAATCAAGATTCGCGGTCTGCGTGTTGAACTGAGTGAAGTTGAATACCACATCCAACAAGCTTTAACAGGTGTGCAACAGGTAGCCGTTGACGTGTTTAGAGGCGAGAGTGGCTCTAATCTTGTTGCCTACATTTGTTTCAACAACGACACAAGGACAGCAGGCGTTCAAATCGATAAAGTAGAGACGCCTTTCTCATCTCCCGACGAAAGCCTACGGAACCAGCTGGTTGCTCTCGCGGGAGAACTAACCCTCGCCTTGCCCCGCTACATGATTCCAACATTGTTTATTCCTTGCCAGTATATGCCATTTATCACCTCTACAAAATTGGACAGAAAATTGCTCCAGAGGCTGCTATCTTCGCTGAGTCAAGATCAGCTAGCGACATATTCGTTAGCCAACAGCGAAAAGCGTCAGCCAGAGACCGAAATGGAGCAACGCTTACAATTAATCTGGGCTGAAATCATGAATTTGCCAATGGACTCTATTGGCAGAGACGATACCTTCTTCCAGCTCGGGGGCGATTCCATTATGGCTATATATCTTGTGTCAACAGCGCAGCAAGATGGTATTTCACTCACCGTGAAGGATGTCTTTGATGACCCCAGATTACTCGCTGTTGCCTCAAAAGCTGTTCTAATTGAAGATGCTATGGACGAAACAGATTCTACCCCAGAGCCATTTAGCCTCTTGCCTAAATCACAGCATAACCTTGTCCTTGAGGGTAAGGTTCGCAAACAGTGCGGCCTTTCCAATGACCAAACTATCATTGATGCATATCCCTGCTCTTCTCTCCAGGAAGGTCTAATTGCTCTTACCGCAAAGCAGCCAGGGTCATATGTTGCTACCTATGCCCACCATCTATCGGA
Organism: Trichoderma sp. IMV 00454; assembly: GCA_001931985.1. Classification (NCBI taxonomy): domain Eukaryota; kingdom Fungi; phylum Ascomycota; class Sordariomycetes; order Hypocreales; family Hypocreaceae; genus Trichoderma; species Trichoderma sp. IMV 00454. The sequence continues at coordinate 109,773 of MSJK01000131.1, forward strand.
CTCTGTGGACATTCCCATGTTTATGGCTGCGTGGGACTCGGTCGTGGAAATGTGCGATAACCTTCGAACACGAATTGTTGTGTTAGATGGAGTCATGACGCAAATAGTACTCGACAATGATAGTAATTGGGTGTCTGCCGATAATGAGACACTCGAGTCAATGACCGGATCGTCACGGAATTTGAAGATGGGGTATGGAACTCCCTTGTGCTGGTACGCCATCGTAACGGACAAGGGTGAAAACTACTTCGTATGGTCCGCTCACCATTCCATTTACGATGGATGGACAATAAGAGTCATGTTCTCAGCTCTGTATAGTGCCTACCTAGATGGTTATGCACCTGAAATACGAGCGTTCTCTACGTTCATCAAATCGATACGGGAGCTTGATAATGACAAGGTCTCTTCATACTGGAAGGAAGAACTCGCCGGAGCAAAGCGTGCCACGTTTCCACCTCGCCGAAGTGCCCTTAGTAGCACAGAAACCAAGAGGTATAGCTCAACGATCACGTTCTCAAGATCGGTGAAGACCTCCATCACACAAGCCTCGATTCTGCGAGCTGCTTGGGCCATCGTCCTTGCCCGATACTGCGATAGCAATGAGGCGGTTTTCGGTGCGACAGTTTCTGGTCGTCAAGCAAAGATACAAGGAGCAGAAATGATTGCCGGACCAATGATTGCCACGGTTCCTATCAGAGCCCGTCTTAATACTCAGGCACCGATATCAAGATTCCTCCAAGATATCCAGAATTTGAGCACAGCCATGATACCTTATGAACAGTATGGCATACAGAATATCTCTAAAGTCAGTCCAGAAGCCAAGGAGGTTTGCGACTTCTCAAGTCTGTTGGTCGTTCAGCCTCCTGCACACGGGGCAGTCGATGATGCGGATGATGGCATATTTATTCAAGACGAGTCCGCAAGCGACCTCACAATGAATACCATGGACGGCTACTTCAATTATCCGTTTGTAATCATTGCCAATCTCTATGCCGATAAGTTCCATTTGAATCTCTTTTACGACCCTACGGTATTATCAGAGCCTCAAGTGATGGCTTTGGCGTCTCATTTGGATCACGTCACTCAACAATTAGTCGCAAAGGAGGCAGTCAACACACCTCTCAGCTCAGTGTCTCTTCTTAGCGACTGGGATCTCAATCATGCAGTTGAATCAAACCGATTAAGCCCTTCTAGCGAGACTTGCGCGCATTGGCTCATCCAAGAAACCATCCAATCTCGGCCAAATGACATAGCCATCGCGTCGTGGGATGCAGAGCTCACATACTCTCAAGTCGGCACATTCGCTTCTCGTTTGGCGGTCAAACTGCAAGAACGCGGAGTCGGCCCCGAAACTCTAGTTCTTTTGTGTTTCCCCAAGTCAGCATGGGCTGTTATTGCCATGGTGGCTATCGAAATGGCTGGCGGCGCCTTTGTTCCTCTTGATCCAGCAGCTCCAGCCGCTAGATTGCAAGGTATCATTGATGACACTCATGCTATCCTTGCTGTAGCCAGTCCATCTACTGGGACGGTACTTGAGGGAGTGGGTGTCGAAATTATGTTGGTCGATGAGGAAGTTCTTTCCGCGCTACCTGATCCAACTCATCAAGTAGTGTCCAATGTTCAACCCCAACATGCAAGCGTCATTCTTTTTACCTCTGGTTCTACGGGTAAACCAAAGGGCATGGTTATCCGGCATAATAACCTTTGCTCATCAAGCGACGCGTATGGAGATAAACTCAACATCGGGCCGGGTACACGAGTCTTCCAATTTTCAGCTTACACTTTTGATGTCGGCATTCTAGACTGCCTTGTATCTCTAATGCGCGGCGCCTGTCTCTGTATCCCCTCTGACCATGACCGGATGAATAATCTAGCAGGTGCCATGCGGTCTCTAAAGGCCAATTGGGTATTCCTGACCCCCACCGTTGCCGACCTTTTGTCTCCCACTGATGTCCCTGACTTGAAGGTAGTATGTCTTGGTGGTGAGGCTATCAGCAAGAAGTGCGCAGACCGCTGGGTAAACCATGTTGAGTTACATGGCCTCTATGGACCGGCTGAGGCTTCTATCTGCGCGTGGAATCCCACAGTTGGTAAATCTGGTCGGTCGACCAACCTTGGTAGACCGATTTCTAGTGCATTCTGGGTCGTTGAACCGAGCAACATCAGACAGCTTGTACCTGTGGGGTGCATAGGTGAACTTCTTATTGAGGGCCCTATGCTCGCCCGCGGCTATTTGAACGTTAATGCTGAAGTTGCTGCTAACTGGATAAATGATGTGGATTGGCTTCCTGGGGAGAAGAAGAGAGTCTATCGCACAGGCGATTTGGTTCGCCGGAACGCTGACGGCACATTTGACTACATGGGACGCAAAGACACTCAAATCAAGCTTCACGGACAACGAGTGGAACTTGGTGAGATTGAGTCCCAAATCCATCACTTCCTCCCTGATAACATGGCTGCTATGGTCGATATTCTCAAAGCGGATGATGAGAATGCGCATGATATTCTTTTGGCCTTCCTTTGGTATACCGAAGAAGACACTATTCAATCGCAAAGTCTCTCTCTTATGCAGTCTCTATCGGAAAAAACGCAGAGATTCATTTGCCATCTGGATTCATCGTTGGTGGAATCCCTCCCCTCATACATGATTCCTTCGTCGTACTTAATATTTGAGGGAAAGCCAGAACAGACGACAAACGGAAAGGTTAATCGACGCGCTTTGGTGGAACTTGGCCGTAGCGTCTCTGTCCAGGATCGTCTGCGCTTCACTCCTGATGCTGGTGACCATGAATCACCCACAACTCCCATGGAGTTGCAACTGCAAGCTCTCTGGGCTCAAGTCCTTAAAATTGAAGATCTTACAGTCATTGGAAAGCACGATAGCTTCCTTCACCTTGGTGGTGATTCGATCACTGCAATCGAATTGGTCTCATTAGCCCAGCGACAGAACATTAGCCTTACGGTAGCGATGATTTTCAATAATCCACGACTTTCATCCATGGCAAAGGCTATTCATGAAGAGCTCTCTCCAGCGTCTTCAGCAGACGACGTTGCTCAGTTTGGTCTCATCTCGAGAACTGATAAACAGACTGCTCTGAGGGCAGTCGAAACCCAATGCAAGCTTTCAGGCTCTGCAATAATCGAGGACATATACCCCTGTACGGATCTTCAAACAGGTCTAATGGCTTTGACTATCAACCAACCAGGGTCTTACATCGCAAAACATGTCTACCGTCTCGGATCTCACGTTGATATTGAGCGCTTCAAACTAGCTTGGGAGCAAACAGTCAATTACTGCACCAACCTTCGTACCAGGATCGTGGTCTCTGGAAACACTGCAGTTCAAGCAATTATCCAAGAACCAATTGACTGGCCATCCACTTATACCGATCTTCGTTCGTTCCTCCTATCACAAGAAAATCGCAATATGACTTATGGCTCGCCGCTCTGTCGATATGCCATTATTACTCAGGGAAGCGAATACTACTTTGCAGTAAATATTCATCACACTGTCTTCGATGGGTGGACTTTGTCAATCGTGCTGAGGACATTGCATGCTATGTACTCCCGAGTTCAACCACCCTCGATTCAACCGTATGCCAATTTCGTCAGGTATATCACGGATCTCGACCAAGACAACTGCCGCGACTATTGGTCTACACAACTTCGTGGTGTCAAACGCACAATGTTCCCTGTGGGACTCACTCAACCGAAGCCTTCCTCTTCTTCACAAAAAATTGCAGGCTTGTTGAATAAACAAGTACACTTCCCACGTCCATCGAAATCCTCCATCACCCGTGCTACTATATTGCGCGCAACATGGGCATTGTTGCTGGCGCGATATGATCACGTTGATGATGTTTGCTTTGGCACAACCGTCTCTGGACGACAAGCTCCAGTACAGGGCGTGGATGAGATGCCTGGACTTGTCATTGCCACGGTTCCTGTACGAGTCCAGCTTGACAAACAGCAAACGATTTCAGCTCTCCTCGACACCATCCAGAATCAAGCATTTGACATGATACCTCATGAGCAATACGGGTTGGCAAATATCTCCAGGATTAGCAATGACGCCAAGGAAGCATGTAATTTCACAAATCTCCTCATCGTTCAGCCCGCTCAACAATTCGTCCAGACTGGTGATGCAGACGAGCCAGCCATTTTCCTTCCAACTGTCGCTGAAGGCATTGCTGAAGGAGAACTCCTCGGTGACTATTTCAGTTATCCTCTTGTCATGCAGTGCCAATTGCTTGAAGATGATGTTGAGTTAGGCCTGATCTATCAACCGGATGTTATAAGCGAATCTCAAGTGAATGCGCTCGCCGAACAATTCTCTTACATCCTTGAACAGCTTCAGGGTACTGGCGATAAGACATTAGCAGAACTATCTGCTGCTGGCCCTTGGGATGTAGAACAAGCTATTGAGCGCAACAGCTACAGCATCGAGCCAATCGAATCATGTGTGCATGAACTAATCTCGATTCAGGCTACTAAGAATCCCCAGCAGGAAGCTATCTACTACACTTCTGGAAGCATGACGTATAGAAAAGTCGACCAGTTGTCGAATCAACTTGCTTCACATCTCATTCGGCTTGGTGTTAAATCTGAGACTATTGTACCTTTCTGTTACGAAAAGTCAGTATGGTCAATTATTGCTATGCTAGGTATCATCAAGGCAGGCGGTGTCTTCCTACCACTAGATCCGTCCCATCCACTCAGCCGTCGTCAAGCTCTGATCGATGAGACAAGCGCTCAGTATATGATCGTTTCTCCTACCACAGCCGAGGAATGTAAAGGTATGACCAAGAACAACGTTGAGCTCTCATCGAATTTCTTTTCGAAGACGAAGAGATCTTCTAGGGCTCGGAAATTCAAGCCCATCAAACCTCGGCCTGGAAGTGCAATGTATATTTTGTTTACTTCCGGATCAACAGGAAAACCCAAGGGTGTGATCATTGAACACAAAGCCATATCCAGCTTCCTAGTAAAGCTCTGCGAAGTCGTCCAGTTTAGTGGCAACTCCAGAATACTTCAATTCTCCAGCTATGGCTTTGATGCTTCTATATTCGAAATTTTTGCCATCTTAATATCTGGAGGTACTGTGTGTGTTCCTACAGAAACGGAGCGCATGCAGCATACATCAACATTTATTGAAGAAGCTAAGATCAACACCGCTATTCTTACACCGACATTTGTGAAGACACTCAACCCCGAGTCGGTTCCCTCATTGAAAACCCTATTCCTTTGTGGCGAGGCTCCTTCTAAAGAGGTCGTAGACTTATGGCGCCAACATGTTAGCCTTTGGAATGCATATGGTCCTACGGAAACCTGCATCGTTTCCACTCTCCAGCACTATACCGATGTATCAGTACCAGTTACGACCATTGGCCGTGGGTTCGCTCATCATTGTTGGGTTGTCAACCCAGAAAATCATCATGAGCTTACCCCGATCGGGTGCGTAGGTGAACTCTTAGTACAAGGAGACTCTTTATCCCGTGGCTATATCAATGATGAGGAGAAGACGAACAACGCATTCATCAACCACGTTGAGTGGCTTCCCGCTAATGTTGATGTCGGAAAGCGCCGGTTTTACAAGACTGGTGATCTAGTCCGATACAACCCTGACGGAAGTTTCAACTATCTTGGCCGAAAGGATACTCAAGTCAAGATTCGCGGCCAACGTATTGAGCTGGGTGAGATTGAGTACCAGATTAAGCTTCATTTACCTGACCTCAAGCACGCGGCGGTCGACATCATTCGTCACGATACACATGAGTCTCTAGTTGCATTCGTGAACTTCTCTGGCGACAAGGGCCCCAGCGAGGTTGCGCAGGTTCAGTTGTTACCACATAACAAGGAGCTGCAAGAGCTCTTCTCTCAGTTGGTCGCAAACCTTACTACAGAGTTGCCAAGTTACATGGTTCCCAAGTATTTTATCGCTGTTGAATCCATGCCGCTCAATACGGCTGGCAAGCTTGACCGAAAGGCACTTTTGCAGACAGCGACAAGTCTTTCCACCGAAGATTTGGCAGTTCATTTGGCTGGTCAGCGTCTGCCATTCCGTGATGCTACATCTGAACTCGAGCACTGGATCCGAGCTCAATGGGCAGATATTCTTGAAATGCCAAGAGAAACAATTAGCGTGGACGACAATTTCTACCAGTTGGGTGGCGACTCTATTCGCATCGTCAACATCTCGAGACGTATCCTTGATAAATTCGGTGTGTCCCTTGGCAATACGCTCATGAACAGCAAACACACCACGATCAGCAATATGGCCAAGTATATTTCTCTCAGCGCAGAGAATGGGGCCACAGAGGTAGATCACTCAGATGCCGACATCGATTTAATGGTCAAGATCAATTCGATTTCCCACTTACCTTGGATGTTACAACCGCAGGGTCTACAAGGAAACCCCATTAAGACGCTTCCTGATCAAGCAACAGTTTTCCTAACTGGAGCGACTGGTTTCCTCGGTACTGAGATTTTGAGGCAGTTGGTGCGAAACCCTGCGATAAAATCCATCGCTGTTCATGTCCGTTCGAAATCACTAGAACAAGGGATGGGTCGCGTCCGAGAGACAGCCACGATCGCAGGCTGGTGGCGTGAGGAGGATGCAGGAAAGTTGGAAATCTGGTTGGGCGACCTTGCTAAGCCACATCTCGGCCTCGCAGACGCTCAGTGGAAACGTCTTTCTGGTCTATCGAAATCAGAGGCGAACATTGACGCAATTGTCCACAACGGAGCATCTGTCAACTGGAACGCCAACTATGATACCCTTTGTGCTGCCAACGTCTCTTCAACCGTTGACCTGCTGATGGCAACGGCAACATCACCACAGCAGCCCAAGTTTGTGTTTGTGTCCGGTGGTGCCTTTATGGATCCAGCTGAGAATCAGGCTGTATCTTCCGCGCTTCTCAAGAACGTGAATGGCTACTCTCAAACCAAGTTCGTCTGTGAATCTGTTATTTCGAACATCTCCAGAAGCCTCCCTATCAACCAGAATCGAGTATCAACTGTCAAACCCGGGCGTATTATTGGTACGGCAGAGCACGGAGTCGCCAACGTCGATGACTTTGTCTGGCGCGTGGTCTCCACTGCAGCATCAATCCGCGCTTACCCAGAGGAACCATCAGAACACTGGATGGTTATGCAAGATGTGGGCATAGTTGCGTCAAACGTTCTGAACCAGCTCTTTGCCGATGAAATCAAGCCATTCTGGATGCTTGCGAGTGGCATGCCCATGTCTGTCTTCTGGGATCGCATCAATTCTGGACTAGAAGTCCCATGCAAACCGTTATCCTGGCAGGAATGGATTGAACTCGCTTTAGCATCGATGAACAGAGTTGGCAACAAGCATCCATTGTGGCCTGTACAACAATTCCTTGGCCAGCTTGGCCTACCGCCAACTATTGTACAATTGTCAAATGCCGGCACTCCTGAGTGTGAACAGTCTATGTCGGCCGTTGAGAGCAATGTGAGATATCTCAGGAAGATTGGCTTTATTCGTTCATCAGAAGATGCGTTTGACAATGTTCAGCGTGAGGGCACGATTCGCCGTATGCATGCACTAGGGTGCTAAAGCATAAGGGTGGATTTATTTCGCGGTTGTTCTTTTCTTTATCCTTTCTTTTCATTGAAATTTCTTTTGTTTATAGTCGTTCTCTTCTATGTATTAAAATTACGTCTGAACAAGGTTTTTTTAAAGCCTAGTTTTTTCATATCATTCGTTTTACCAATTGGTAGACTTAGTTTATAAACGCCTAAAGGCAATACTAGACTAGAATTATATGTGTTTCTTCACTTAAGCTATTCCACCCACTGTGAGGTCTATCCATTTGCATGTTATGATCTCGTAGATATTCCCTCCTGCCATGAATAGTACCCTCACTCCGTCGTAGTGCCAACTTTGACGATCTCCAGAGGCCTTTTCTTATTTGGACTCATTAATTGGATGGAATTCCTGACTCTTGGGAGAACCTGGCGATGGTGGGGGAAGATCACAGAGATCTTTGCACGGATCGCACATGATGAAGCATCTTTTGATGTTTGGATCGATAATGAAGGTGCGATTCCTGCAATCCTGCTTACTGTTTCCATTGTTCCTATCCATGCCGTGTCGTACCACCAGCCGGTTAGGGTCTTCGTTCGTGAAGTAGTCTAAGCACAGGGGACCTTCTCTGAGATAGGTGCTTATCCAGAGGATATGGCCACCGTGCTTCTGCATTACTTCACTGTCGAGTTGGCCAAAGGCATCTGTTTTCCTTTTGCAAGCTGGATCTTGGCAGGCGCAAAGAGTGACGGTGATTCGAAACTTGCACATAGTGTCTGCAAATGCATTAGCATTTCAATAAGTAAGAGGTAAAGAGTCAGTCGCCATTCTACCTTCTCAGGTAACTCTATAAGAGCTTGTATAGCAGACTCAGTTTGAGGTGGATTACAATCTTTCCTCTAGGTGAGAAATATGGCTTAATATGTAGTCAATTTGAAGTGAATCACAGAGGCTTGTGAAACAATAACAGTGAATGTAGGATCAGTCGGTGAGAGCCGTCCCTCCCTTTCTCCTGCTTCCAGCACCGTGTGACTTTGTATTCCATTTTAAAAATGCCTTAGCTACAGCTTGAACTTGTACCATGCCAACATTTCTTCCGCCGTCCTTCATGCAGTGATACCAACCTCCTTCTCAATCTCTTCTTTGCTCCAACTCCACTTATCCTGCAGGCTTTTGTTAAGAGACTGCTCAATGATATCCTTCCCCCACCAATCTCCCCAGCTTGTCAAGAAGATCTGATCCGGGTCGCTTGGGAAGTCAGATCGAGTGAATGCAGCCAGGATGCTTTGTGCGCCTATCACATCATATTAGCTTTCGATCTCAGTATCGGTTGTACGACAAAAAGGCGAACGAACCTGTTTCAACGGGCTTCGCATCCGGCATATCCATTGAGAGATTCAGTCCATTGCCTCGGCTAAGGCCAGTGCCTGGAATCAAGCCGGGTGAAACAGCGACAACGTCGCACTGACCGGCCAGTTGACGGCGCCACCAGTGAGCATTGAGAAGTTGGACGAATTTGGTGGCACAGTAGACATTCATGCCATCCGCACCCGAGGCGCTCTTCAACATATCATCAAGGACACCTATGAGAAACGGTAAAGGTGAGTATGGGGGATGATGAGACATATGAGCTCTAAAGGCGGGATGATTCACTCACTGGGGTCAGTTATGCGACGGATTGCTCCAGAAGAGACAAAGACGATGCGAGACTTTGACTCGACAAGCTTCTCTCTCAGTAGATGAGTAAGGTAGTGTTGTGCTATGCATTCATCAGCCACTACTCAAACTGTTGGCCGCTGAAAAGAACTCACAGAAATGGTTCACCACCACTGACTCGCACCATCGCCAACCCTTGGGGCCAGGCTTCTCCGCGCCATTGGTGATGGCTGCATTCAGCAGCAAGTAATCGATCTTGTCACCTCCAATCTTTTCCAACGCCTGCTGTGAAAAGGACTTGACTGTCCTCACATCTGAGAGCTCCAGCGGCAGGACGGTTACGGCATGGCCAGAGCGGTCATAGGCGATAGCATCAAAGGCGGCAATGGTGCTCTTTGTGTTTCGAGCACCCAAGATGACTTTGTAGGGCTGAGTTTGCTGGAGGAGCAGCTGCTTGATGGCTTCAAAGCCCTGGAGTTGAGTCAGTTAGCGGGCAACTCAAAATTTAATGCATGCATTAACAGATCGCTCCACTTACAAGGCCTGAAGATGCGCCAGTGGCGACGACGGTTTTTGCGATGGCAGCCATTGGAAGATGCTATCGTGGGGTATCAAGACAGTTTAAAAGGGCCAGATAATCGTGTGTTGAATGTTATTTTGGACCTCAAGTTGATAGTGTCAGAGTGATGACATTGGACAGGAGACACAAGTTTGAATCGAGTCTACTTGAAAGCTAAATAAATAGTAGTTGGTGCCAGTCCGGAGAATACAATCCAAGTCCAGCCATTGATCCTTCTATCGGTCTTTAGCTTTTAAGGCCGGGCTGTCGCTCTCAGTCTTATTCATCCTTCCCCACCTCGCAGCGACTTCCGAATAGAGCATCACCATTTCACTGCCTGAAACCATTCATCAGCATTTTGCTAGTACTTGGAAATGCTCCGCCGCACGTGTTCATCTTTGTGATTTATAATAACCAGAGCGGAGCAAGAGATCCTGTTCCGCTCTGCCACGGATGGGAGAGTGAGGCGGCGCTCGATATCCAATCATTCCAATAGCTTTGCGCTTGGTGCCATTCTAGTGTTGTGGGCCAGCTCCGCTAGGGGACGGGAAATGCCTTAGAGGAGCGGAATATTCCATCTCAAGGGCCGCTGGCAGGGTGGAGCTGAAAGGTCCTGTCAGATGTTTAATTCAGGATCTTTCATGCTGAAACTTCAACTTCAACCTCCAGACAACTTCGCAGATTTATCACCAGATACTCACGGTAACTGCAATTACACATTGCCATGAATCAATCATGACTTGATGGCGTTGGTGTTGAGCATTCTCGAATACACATGATGTAGCTTTCCCATTCCAGCAACCCCATCAGGTAGTGGGTAAGCATCTCTGTTTGCATCTTAATTTGGTGTCACCCGCTGTTCTCATTCTATCCATTCTCGAAAACAAGCGCTCAAGGAACTTTTCTTTTGTTGAAGCCTCGATTTCTTGAACGAACAATAAGAGTCGACACAATAGGCATTTTCGACTAGCTTTCAACGCATCACACAATATTCGCTCTCAACTATGGCGCAAACTATAGCACATAAACAGAACTTAGCCGAAGATTTCGAAGCTTTTTGTGCTTCACACATATATCTATTCATTACCAGTTATCAAGGACATACGCATATACATTAATACATCTTCAATTTGCCCATACAACATGCAGTTACGTCGGCAGCCTGTTGCAATGCCCGTAACAATTCAACGTTCTTATCTTGCATCCTTCAACTCTACCACCACCAGTGACATACTGATAGGTCGTATTATGTATGCACGGAGCGACCACGTTGAGCAGCACAACCAGTCACGGCATTTTAGACCCCACCACACTCATCGAGATCGCAAACCCCCACGCAACTCATATCTACCCTACTGCTACAGTACAATCCGCCGGTTTTCTTCTTCTTCACAATCAAAATTAGCTGACAAAAGCTGGAGGCAAAGTTCATATGCTATCATAGGTATGGCAATTTAGAAGGATATGTGCCGATGTATCCTGGAACTGCCACAACAAGCGAAAGCGAAAATGGTATCGGCAACTCCTTGCCACTGGTGTCTTTCCCTGTGTACATGTAGACAAAATCGCACATTTACAGCACAGCACACATATACCCACCCATAACCAATGCCGCAGAGCTAAGAGCAACTATCCAAAGATGGTCATGGTGGCTGACCATGGTGAGATAGCGGCCAAGATGAAATCCGTCAATCGGTCGACAGCAGTCATCCAAATGGGGAAAGTTGCAGTATATACACGCCTAGGGGTCTACCAAGCTATGATAATGGTTGTCAGCATGCATTGGCGCAGCAGACACCAAAAGATCAGCAAGAGGGGAAGTTTATAATTAAAGGAAAAGGAAGTAAGTGAACAGAGTATCAGCCAAAAAGCCTTGGTATACAACAATCGTATTGTACAACTTTTTGAGCTTCTCCACAATATAGAAAGAAAGAGGAGTGAGTGGATGATTAGGAACGTAGGAAGCCCATCGTTTTCCAATTCAGCGAGCTACCGCATCAATCGGCCGCACTCATAGCTCTCTTGGAAGAAAAATGCGGCATATGTCAAAAATAGAGCACATCATCTTTAGTACCTGTGCTTACGCGATAACTGTGGGAAAATATTGGCTACTATCCAACCATCAAGTTACTTCTTGTTCAGAACGCGTACTGCTAATAAGAGGTTCCATTACATACCTATTATTGACGGAATCTTGGTGGAACACATCGTGTTTGTAAGGCTTCAGTACAATCAATTACAAGCGAGGAGACGATGCTAACTGTGATTTGGCAGAGTTTAGTGAGAAATACAATCAGCAGTATGCATTTAGACTTGACTCCTCCTCGACGGTCGTAGTTATGTGTCTACGACATCATCCACTGGACCTTCCATCATGAGAAGCTAGAGCATTCAGTAAATTATTGTAATCTTGATGCCACCTAAGGTGAGGCACTGAATACGTATTATTGACCATGTAGCTACATATGTAAGAGGATGAGCGGAGCCAAAGTGGTGAGATGGATAGGGGTAGGAGAAACTTTAAGTCTCCAAGCGCAAGTATAAAGCAATGCTCAATACCCTTTTGCGTATTATATTAGAGCAACACTCAAGAGAGGTTACCTAGTAATAATACCCGGTAACCTGTCAATAATGGGAACCGGTGAAAAGATGCAGATGGAATCCGTCAAAAGATGCCAACGGCCTCTCCCAAGTGCTTATGCGTACACGTGTACACTTGATTGCCGATCAAGAGAACCTGTCTTCTGGTTTTCACCTTAGTTAGCACATTTGAACCATGTCCTCCTCTTGTAGTTTTGAGAGTGGCATAGAGCCGGGAAACGTCTGGGTGAAATGACATCTCAACAGGGCATCGAGTAATCTAATACTCTGTACAATAGTAAGGCCAACAAAGAATCGTAGAAAGATGCAAGCAAAGAGAGTATTTATCCGTGTTGCAATAGGCTAATGGCACTTTACTCCGCCTCCTTAAGCCCAATCTAAGTTGAAAAAAGTCTAATCGACTTCTTTTGGTGTGGATCTATTTTGAGAGACATCACATGTCAGATCATCGCGAAATACTAGTAACATCAGCACTCAAACTAGATCTCACTACAAATGTTCATATGACCTCCCAACAAAAGCCCCCTGTCCATTGTAGTTATAATAGGAACTTTTCTCCAAAGCATCCCTGCATATTTTCTTTTTCAATTGGTTGAGGTCAGACCACATGGACAGTGCCACATTCTCTAGGCTGTGCGTGGTTTATCATCTTGCAGCTACTGCCTGCTAGTAGTTTGCTTCTCAAATATCCGGAACACCGGAATATAGGACAACGGCCCTACTTTGGATAAATGGGAAAAATGGCTGAGCATGAAAACACCTCATCTACACCATCTTCGCCAATACTACAGTTCGGTGTAACTACAGATGGCTGCATGAGGTTGCAACACCCCCCTTTGATGAGTGGTGGCTTCCCCTGCAGGAGGATAAGGGCTGAAGCTGAAGATTATGAATCTCTTGTCCTTTCTTGGACAAGCGAGGCAGACAAATACGTGTCTTGGTGTCTCCGTTTAGTCGCAGATAGCGAGCTTCCCCTCTTTCATTGGACCTCTGGAAAGTCTGTGCAAAAAGTATCAAGTTATAGCTCCACATGGTAGGTAATAGGACTTACATTCGTGCCATCAAGATAAGGGGCCGGTCACACTGCATAGCATAACTTAATTCAGCATATCAGTCTCCTGGGGAGCTAAATTCTCATTGAGATAAACAAGTTTGTTCATGGAAGATAGCCCGAGCGAGCAGTTTCATGCCCTCTACCACTTCTTTGCGGCCATCAAATGGGCGTCCCGAGAGAACAGACAGCAATTGTATGCATAGTCTGTAAACGCTTTTGGAACAACGCAGCATAAATGTTAATCAAATGGGCACGGACAACAAACGGTGAGGAGAAGGGAAAGTGACCTGTAGATCATTATATCTGTAGTACATTGTACGGTGTGCTCCCGATTTCTATGCAGCGTAATGTCGTCCACCCCCTTTTACTCACTGAAGGTTACATTATGTGGCAGCAGCATTTAGAATTCCATCTTGGAAAGCAATGAGTCTTGTACTTCATACTACACTGGTCGTATTTACTATATAAGAAGGAAAATATATACTTATTTGTCATAGTGTCACCTATCAGGGAAAGGAAAAGAGAAGATCGGATAATCATCGATCATCACCAAGGTTGCAGAGAGCCTCTTCAACGGCAAAATGGCTAATGAAATTACCAACAACAACCTCTACGATGATGCTATATTCGTCTGCCAACCAGACAGCCACAACTGCAACATCAAGGTAACACATGCGGCAAAACGGCATCAGCATTACACACCAACTGCAGCACGGCCACCAGTGATATCATGGTCTGGGCCCTCTTCGACCTGGTCCCATTGTCGGGTGCCCCGTTCTCACACCTGCAGCGTCCCAGTCCGGTGGGAGAGAGGTGTGTGTGTGTGTGACCAACCAACTCTAGACAGACGCCGCTGCTTACTTACACGGGGAGGTTTGCATACAGAAGTCATTTGTAAAGGTCCGTAAAATACGGCTTGTTAGTATCATCGGGAGTAGCTGTGATGGAACGCCATGATAGGTGGTGGAAACAGAATAGACTGAATGGACAGATCAACGCCCTTTACTTTATTGCTCCCTCAACTTGCGCCGGATTCACCATGCTACCAAACATCTCACATGTATACGGAGTACTCGTATCCAATGCCCTTTGCCCAGTGCCCCGGAATAGATACACACATACCACTCGCGCATAAAGCGCATAAACGCCATCTCCTTATTGCTTCGCCCGCCCCGAGCCCATCTTGCCTCCTACCCAACCTTCTCCAAGTCGCCAAAATGTCAGAACTAACCGCCTTTAGTATGTATTTTTCTCACCCTTTTCTATTTTTTTTTTCTCTTCCTTTCTTCCGTTTCGATGCTTTATGCATGTCCAATAATCAGGGAGATTGCAGGAATCAGGGGATACCACAGAGGTAACATCGCACTTATTCTCCTGCCCACCCCCTAGTACCGGAGAATCCGATCCGACATCTGAGCTGCCAGCTCATCCAGATGCTAGTTGTCCATTCGGTTTCAGACCTTGTTGTTGTATACGTTGCCGTCAACGTAATTGACCAGCTCCCTTACTGGATCGAGATGCTCCTGCCCCGCTCCAAAATCGATGCCCTTCCTCATCACCCGTCTGTAGTTCGCTCCGGGGCTGACTTTTCCTAGCACATAACCTCGCCTCGTTTCGACTCGAGACGGAACCGGGATGCTTCGACCAACCACAGCCTCCATCCCCTGCCATGCAAAAGTGATGGCCTCCTTTGCGTCTGCCGGAATGCCCGCCTCATCCAACATGACGAACTTGGTCTCTGGGAACGACTCCTTCAGATGGTCGAGAATGTTAGGGTTCTTAGCTCCACCTCCACACATGTACACTTCAGCCAATGGCCCGTATTGTGTTGGCATGTGTCGTCTGTAGTGTTCAACAATGGCCTGTGCGGTGATCCTGGTGATTGTAGCCACGATATCGTTAGCTGACATGCCCGCCGCAATGCCACGCTCAATAAGCTCGTGCGCAATAGTGTCGCGGAAAACCTCTCGGCCTGTCGTCTTGGGTGGCTCGAGAGCAAAGTAAAAGTGTGTCGTGAGAAATTCATCCACCATCTCCTGGTTCACCTTGCCGAGCTTGCCCATCTCTCCATCCTTGTCGTACTCCCGCTCTCCATTGGTAAAGTAACGCACCGCAGCGTCGATGAAGACATTGCCTGGGCCGGTGTCAAAGTCAAAGAATTCATCATTCAGTTGGCCATTGGAGTCCGGAGGGATAAAGCACACGTTGGCAATGCCACCGATATTCTGGCACGCCCTGAGCTTTGTCGGGTGGTGGAGAACCAAGGAGTCGAAAAAGGCAATCAGGGGGGCGCCCTGTCGACCAGCCGCTTGGTCTGACACCCGGAAATCCGTCACGGTTGTGATGCCGGTAAGCGATGCGATAAACGTTCCTTCGGCCATGGTGAGGGCAGACTGCTTGTGTCCGTCCTGGGGCATGCTCTCCAGCCAGATGGTCTGCCCGTGCGATCCGACCACATCGATAGACGACAATGGGACACCATGTTTTTCTCCAAAGGCCTTGACCGCATCTGCAAACGTTTCTCCGAGAATGACATTGACCTCCGATAGCTCCTGTGGCGTTGTCGTGTTGTGAAGAATCATGTTCATGACCCTCTTCTTGATCTTTGGCTCAAGTGGGATCTCATCATATTTGAGCAGCTCAAAGTGCATAGGCTCGTCAGGAGCTGCCTGCCTGAATCGGCACAGAGCGCAGTCAATTCCATCCATTGACGTGCCCGAATTCAGCCCAAGGACGGTCATGTCGAGCGGCGATTCCCCGCCATAGATGACACCATTGGCGGAACCCATGTTGATCTGTCTGATATCTCCAAGTATAACGAAAAAGAGCTGCGTTGGAATCTGTGTAAGATGAAGTAGATGAAGAGCGAATTCTGCCCAAAGAGAAAGAAGTGCCCAACCAAACCTTTGGCCTCGGATCAAAGAGAGTCGGCTAGTCTTTATTGCACTATAAACGACTTAGAACCGAGTCATTCAACCCAGCCTTTAGGAGCAACGAATCCAGGAGACACCCCCAATATAATCACAGGCTGCTAAACGACATAATTTTTTTAAAGGCCACAGACCAACTGTGTGCGCGAGATGTGCCCGATGAGACCAAAGATACACCCCCCCTTCCACTGCAACGGCCCTCCGTCAAAACGCTTCGCACGGCTAAACGGCCGCTTCCCAAAACCGACCGGCCAGAAATCGCCACCCCCCATGCATAAATCTTTTTAAACGTTTAGGCACCGCTTTAGCCGGCATAGACTCGATTCAACGTTTCCCGTCGGCGCGTCCCCCGCCTGGAGCCTCACCCTGGGAAGAACAAAGAGTTTATTCCGGGACAACGCGTATCGTATCTGGGGAGGGGTCCCATCTTGGGCTCCGTTACGGAACTAACGCACGTCTAGGACACGCTCTTCGCCAAGACTAGAAGTGGCAGACGGCCATCTTTTTTTGGTTCTGACGGACCACACGGCTGAAGAGCACAGTGGGAAACGGAGCGAAGTGGTTGTTGGTTCGAGCTGTTGGCTCATCACAAACGACGTAGCACTCGCTTCGATTTCTATCACCAGAACCTTGGGGGAGAGCTGGGAGTGACAGGTGACAGGCCCGTATCAGACGTTCGTCCTCTTGGCCCATGGGGTCAGAGAGACCGCCTTTTTCGAATTCCCTCTTTAAGCGCCCCCAAATTCCCTCCCGTGCCCGATTTTTTTTTTATTCCTTTTTATACCCCTTGATTTAGTGTCCAAGCTTGAGTCCAGATCGTCAACCACATTTGCCTCCGGCCGGTTGTTAATTAATTAAAGGCACTACAACAACGACTAGCACGAAGCAGTTGCCGCTTCGATGGCGGGTCTACAGATTTGGCGCCATGTCCCGGGCAAGGTGCTGCTGTTCCTCATCAATCTGGTCGCGGCAACGGCCCTGATTTTCGAAGGTAAGGGAGGATTTTTTTTTCTTGCTTGCTTGGGCGCGCGCCGAGCCGAACTTCCCCATCCGAGTCTAGTTCTAGGCCTTTCGTGGTATCCAGTGCTAACGAGATCTCGCTCCAAAGGCTATAATCAGGGTGTCCTTGGGACCGTTAGCGCCACGCCAGGCTTCATCAAGATGGCAGATATCGGCCACGATGGGGTCGTAACCAACACCACTAAACAAGGCGGGCTTGCCGCAGCTTATTATTTCGGGGGGATGTGGGGATGCTTCATCGGTGGTACGATTACAACCCTCAGGAGAGAGAGAACTTTTGTCCCGAAAAAGTCGAAGAGAGATAGGGCAAGCGGAAGGGGATTGCAGCGTGGAACGGACGTGTGCTAATTTCACGAAACAACATAGGATGGGTTGGTGACAAGATAGGACGCAAAGGCGGCGTCCTCGTGGGCACCGCCTTCGGAATCCTCGGTGCGGCATTGATGGCCGGCAGCCAGAATGCCAGCATGTTCATCTGTGCGCGTGTCATTGCCGGCATTGGCATTGGCTTCATGAATGCCATCATCCTGCCATGGGTCAGCGAGCTATCCCAGTCCCACGACCGAGGCTCCAGCTTCTCCCTGGTCTTCGTCGCCAACTACCTGGGCATCGTCATTGCTTACTGGATCAATTTCGGCATCCGCAACTCCAACCTGGAATTCCGCTGGCGATTCCCTCTGGCATGGATGATTATCCCGCTCCTGGTCGTTGACGTGGCAGTGCCGCTGCTACCTGAGTCTCCTCGGTCAGTTCATCCCCCTCCACCTCTATCTTCAATATACGCCCCCCCTCCTCCACTTCTCTCCTCCACTCTCTCTTCCTCCCGTCCCGTCCCCGCAGTTTGCCGTCTACTATCTGTATAAGTACGCTGCTAACGCCTACCCGCAGATGGCTCATTGCCAACGGCCAGCGTCAGGAAGCCATTGATATCCTCTGCAAGCTTCGAGGAGACCTGAGCCCCGAAGACCCCGTCATTGCCTCCGAGGTCGAACAGCTAGATGCCATTGTCGAGGCAACGCACCACAAGCGCAATGACCTCGCCAACATCGTCTTAAGCGGCCGTTTCTCTGGAAAGCTGCATCTTGGCCGTCGGGCCGTCCTCGGATTTGCCCTGCAGTGGATCCAGCAATGGACCGGCATTCTCGCCATCGTTGGTTGGGCCGGCGTCTTGTTTGAGCTGGCTGGGTTTGATCCCTACAAGGCCCTTTGGCTTGCCGGCCTAGCCAACACCTTTGGCGTTCCGGGCACCGCAGCTGCGGCCTTTGTCATTGACCGAATGGGGCGCGTCAAGTCATTAATCACTTCATTCATTATTCAGGGAATTTGTCTGTTCCTAGTTGGCGCCCTCATCAAGACCTCACAAGATCACGCCATCTCGGATCCGGAACTATCGCAGCGCCTGGGAACTGCCGCAGCAAGTTTCGTCTTTATTTATGTCTGGTAAGTATATATCTGAGATATTCTCCTTTTTCCTATTTCCAGTTTTCCTCCAATCCTCCTTGATATCAAATGTACAACGTAAGAGATATTAATTATTACTATACAGGTTCTTCACCATGTTCAACATCATTCCCTGCTGGATCTATGGCACCGAGATCTGGCCCCAAGAGGTCCGTGCCAAGGGATACAGCTTCACCATTTTCGGTTGGGCCACAGGATGTGGCTCCACAACCCTCATCATGCCCATTTTTCTCAGCAGAGTCGGCTATGGCACCTATCTCTTCTTCGGCGCAATGAACGTCGTTGTTGCCCCCATAGTCTGGTTTTTCTACCCCGAACTTGCCAACCGAACTCTGGAAGAGATTTCACTTCTCTTCACAAGCGACAGTATGCTGGCATCTGAGAACGTGAAGGAATATCATCGTCGCGTGGGCGAAGCGGGAGGTAACATTGCCATTGCAGCCAGGCAGTTGTTGGATGAGGTTGACGGTAAGGACTCGGAACGCGGCACGGAACCCGGGAGCCCTGATGAAAAGAGGGTCGAGGCCAATGCCGACGCTGTTATGTAAATTTGTTGACAGAATTAGCCCTTTGTTTTGGAACGCAGTATCATAGCCGGAATTGTACGCCTCATGCTTATGAACCATAAAGAAGCTTTCCTTTCCTTTTCCTCATGTAAACACTCCACCAAAATCGAAATTCCATGTTAGATCACCTAACAAATCCGGAGGCACCAAGAACGACCAATCACCAGTCATCTCCGTGCCAACCTGCTCATAATTTTGGCCACCACCTCTAGAGCTGTCGACCGGCACCACTTGCTGCACCGTAGTGTTCACTGGAGTATCCTCGAGAGGCGGCCTTGACTGTTGGCGCTGGGCTGCCATGTACTCGTCAATGCGGGATACCTGAGATCGAAGCTTCTCGCTGGCACTCGAGCTGCGGTGTATCGTCTCAAGGTTTTCAAGAAGCCTTGCCATCGACAACATGACAGATCTCACGCGATTGTACTCTGCTTCGCTGAGAGGTTCTTCAAAGACCGAGCCGAGGATGGCGCCGATTCCACCCAGATGATGCAGTAACGGTTTGCTTATTGTCAAGCAATACTGCACTGGAATGGAGCTAAAAGCATCTACCACGTCAGAGGCAATCTCACAGCGCTCTGCGATGCTTGCGCCTCCGGCCGCGAATAGTGTGATGCGCAGAAGTTGGAGGCTGGCGGTGATGTTGGCTGCCTGGAAGCCAAAGAGATCTTGCTTCTGGTTAAATGCCATGGCTGGCGTATTCTTGAAGCATTCGGGAAGGTTCAAGTACATGCGGAGTACCTTGTCACGAACGGATTGCCCAGTCACTGTTGACTGGTCGTCAATGATCTCGGACATGAAGGATCTCCGGCGATCTCGAAATCGTGCCAGAGCATGCTCCAACACTCTGTATAGGTCAGTGATGAAATTCCAGCCGGACAACCAGCAATCAGACTGTGCAGTAAGAACGAGGCGAGCAATGGGAGGGCTTAGACCACTGGGCGAGAGGCCTGGTCGTGCAATGCCTCCGTCACTGATGTACTGGTCATCCACCTCTGCTGGGTAAGCTACATTGGCTTGCTGTTCTCGAGAACGGATAACACCGCCCCAGACCACGGATGTGAAGATGTCCAGGGTATAAATAGACCAAAACTGTTTCGGAAAAGTAACGGATTAATTGGTGTAAGTGGTATGGGGAAAGGGACAAAAGCTGATAGTCTCACCATTCTTCTTCTCTCCTCTCTCTCAATAATACCAATACCGGATGGCCAATTTACCTCGTCATGGAGTCCATCCATGGCCATGAATGTGTGATAGATGCCAAGGTGATGATGCATGTCTCGGATTTTTCCGTTTTGAATAGCCGTAATGGCCATTATAGCGTGACCACGGAGGATATTAAAGTCTGAGTTATCAAGGCCATTGTCCAGCAACTGCCTCTTGGCCTCGGCATAAAAGGTGTCTGGCAACGTCTCCCTCTGGAGGGCCTGGACGTCCCATCGCGGATTCATAACAGACCCATCACGGACTCGGCCGCCCACCAGAGCACATACGGCCATGGTGGTGGCAAAGAGCGACTGGTTAGTGTTATATTCGGCCCTCGAGATCTTGCGGGTGAAGGAGGGCTGGTGGAAGAAGGGGAAGATGGGATAGACAATCTCAAAGTAGAGCTCAACGAGGTCAACGACAGTCGCCTGGCTGACAATGTAGGGAGCCCGCCAGGCTGACTGCGACTGTGGTGAAGTATTGGCATTAGGGCCCGACTGTTGAATCTCGGGTATTATCCGCAAGTCGCCTTGGGATGGCGATCTCGACGACTCTAGATCTGGCAATCCCTCCACATGTCGATTGGCCGACGGTCCCCCACTGCCGCCTTTGGCTGGAACACCTCTTCTCCGCGGTTTTCTGTGATAAGTACAATTTTGGGCAAAATCCTTGCAGTTTTGGCATCCGGCTCCATCTTCACTCGGTCTGCAACGGATCGATCTCCTGTGGCAATAATCACAGGCTCGCGAGATGCGGCGCTGCTTAGGTTTGGAGATCTCGCGAGGGGATTGATCCGCCATGTTCAGACGCGTTGTGGGTTCCGTCTGTGTCCAGGAGAGAGCCTCGGATGCCTAAACGGCTGAACCCCCCCAGCCCGCTCGAAGCAGCGAGTCGAGCTAGCGCAAAGCTATAGCGTCTGTATCTGCAGAGACGGCGAAAGCGAAAGTGAGACAACCGTGTGCTGAAAGATGTCGTCTGTGGCTTTGCCTTTGTGATGGCGATGGCGGCTGTACCGCGGCCTGTAGATCACAGTCGAAAGCCGGCAAGGAGAAGGAAGCTGAGAAGGCACGACCACGTCGCAGATGCAGGGTCCGATGAGAAGGAGGACAGTGCGAAACTCGAGTATGGGGGGTAAAAAGACACAGTACGGCAATTGAGTATTTACCCGTATCACGACGTCGCAATGCAATTGCAGGGTTCTGGACTCCTACTGCAACCTCACCGGCCTTTGGAGTGCTTTTTGTCGCGCCAGGAATGACATGATTGGTATGAAATTGTTGGAAGGGAAACTCAATTGCGACAATGGCAGATGCTGGAAGAAGTAGCAATAGTAGCAGGTACTAGAAAGAAATAGCAATAGTAGCAGATGCTAGAATACAGTAGCGATAGTAGCAGGTACTAGAACAAGGTGGTACCCAGTAGTAGCATGGAAATCAATTTTATTTTATGTCTTGAACCTCCTAATTCCCGGCCTGGAGATACATCCATGTCTATGTACATAGGTATATATGCAACCGTCCACCCAAAACTCCTCCATCGTCGAGTATATAATATCAGTATAATTAATATCAGATCATTAGCGTTTCAATTCCATCATCCTGCCATAGTATTGGCACTCTGAGCATGTCAATGGAACTTGAATGAGGCAACAGAGGTGAGGTAAGCTTAGAAGCGGAGTTGTGTCTTCAAACGCGACAAAGGTACAGGTACCCGTTGACATGCTGAGACAATGTACCGCCGTGCCGACTTCCTTATCCCCTGGGCCTCCTCTCTTTGGTACCTGGCACAACGCAATGCATGCCATCTTAGCAGGCACTGCCAGGTACACGCGACCTAGGGGCTGCTACCGGACATTCAATGCCCACTGCAGTACCGCGACATCAGCGCTCGAAATCTTAGGCAGCCTGACCCCGCTCAACTTCAAATAGCTGTGGTAAAAGTTCCCCCAAGCTCTGCTCCAGGTTTCGCCACTTGACTCCCAGAACTTTATCCGTGTCGGTCGTGCTGACGCCAAAGTGCGTGTGCGACTCCCGCTTTCCGGGTTCGCCGATCGGGATTCTATCGCCGTACTTAGGGAACAATCGCCGGCTCACGTCTGCCAGCTCCTGGTTGCAGTAGATGCCGCTGGCGAGGAGATAGCGACCGCCGCCGGCCTCGACGACTCGGAGGGCTTTGACGTGAGCATCAGCAACGTCGCGGACATCGACCCAGACGGGGCCTCTTGTCGGCGGCAGGGCAGCATCTCGGCCAGCAGATACCGCGGCCCAGACCAGCAGGTTACTCGTGTTGACGCCGGTGATAGACTTGGGCTTTGCCTCTGGCAGGAAAGGACCAAAGACCATGCCGGGACACAGACTGACGAGATCAAACCCAAGCGCCCTGCTTTCCATAAACTTCCAGGCGGCCTTCTCCGCTGCCGTCTTGCTCGCGCGATATGCCGCAGGCGCGTTGTCTGCCTGTACTCCGTCTTCGTACGTCAACGGACTCCAATCCTGAGCTGTGTAAGTCTTTCCGGGGGCAGGACCGGCCGCGGCGTCGTATATTGAGGCGAAGCTGTTTGTGTGAATGATTCTCCGGATACTCTTGATCTGAGCCGCAGCCTCCAGGATAGCCGTTGATCCTTGCACCGCGGGAATCATCATGTCTCGTTCAAAGTTTGTCGCATTGTAGTGAAAGGGCGCCGCAAGGTGAAGGACCGCCACCGGTGATAGAGGCCCAAGAACGTCGAGATAGCTTTGTGCGTTTGTGATATCCTCGATGACGACGACGTCCAGTCTGGGATGCCTCTGGTGTGAATCTTTTACTGCATCGACCTTGGCCGCACTCCTAACGGTGCCGACAACGTGATAGCCCTCTTCAAGAAGCGCGGCAACACAATGTTGTGCAATGAAGCCGTTGGCGCCGGTGACGACGACCAGCGCCGGCGGCTCAATGGCAGACACAAGTAATGAGGGCATTTTGTCAACCCAAGAGGATAGAAATGTGATCCAGTGATGCTTTAGGAGCTCAAGAAGAAAACAGACGGAAAAGATGAAATTGTCTTCCTATCAGCTCAGGTGTTCAATGGCCTCAGCGTCAAAGGACAAAGGGAGGACGACGTTATTTATTCAACGCTCTCCAGAGTATCTGTCATGAGATTGTCATGTCAGCAATTGTCCATGAGGGGAAAGAGTAGTGGCCACAAACGCCCAGACCAGCGGAGTATCATTGCAGGCTCATGACCGCATTCTCGTGGGCGCTTTCCCGACGGCAAGACGAGGTCCGGTGTTACACGCCGCTTGATGTTCTTTGACGAATCCCACGAGAGAGGGCGAGAGGCTTGATGGAGCGATAGATCAGCGCTGGATCCCCAGATTGTCGGGCGACTCCGACTGGCAAAGGAAAGACGGTGCTGGATAGCGTCCCAGCCCGACCCCTGCAGCCGTCGCAAAGCTCTCTTCTCGAACGAGCTTGTGCGTCTTTCCAAGAAGCCTCCGGTGTGGGGCAGTGAGGAGGAAAAGCCGGCATCCGGCCCCGGTGACCTCGCCGAGCGGACCGGTGTAGGACATGACATGCAGCCTTGTCGAGAGGAATGTGGGTTAAATGCGTGCTGTGTGTGAGTCCTCTGAATAGTTACTGATCATCCAATATTACACTCGTGCTTGTGTGACTGTGCACATGCCACAGAGTATAGGGTATTAGTCTTTTTCTCAAGTCCCACCAACAACCTCTTGTGGCATCTGGAATTAAGCCATTTGCTGATCGAATCTGTTCAAAGTTAGGATGCTCCGAATAGCTGTTAAATTCGGTCCTAAACAACCATATCCAGGAAGCAGCTATTCAGAGCCGCGTCGACCGTGGAATTCATCCGTCGGAACAGGATGCGAAAGAAAACCTTACGTCTGCCTACAAATGCATATCACTTACTTGGTAGTAGGCACCTGAATCCTTTAGTACATACGTGTACGGATATCTACTTTTGACATTACTTTCTGCTACTATCGATACCTTTTCCTAGTGTCTACTATTACCACTGCTTTCTCCTAGTGTCTGCAGCTAGAGTATAGCTGTATGCTTCTGATATCTGGCATTGATATCCAGCTTGAAATTCGAGACGCGGACTGCTGGCATATCTGGGTATTGATTCGCCGCTTCCTTTAATTCTCAGCTTACATTTGCTAAATGGACCGGCTGGGGATGTTGTACGACTTTGTGCTTTCTAGCGTCCTATCGACTAATCAATCCCCCGCACAAAGGTGCATCATCACATTAGTCTTCGCCAGACCCTGGCAATAAAAAGAGCCTACTGATTCAACTATCGTTCAAGAAGGCTTTCTCCGCCCGAATTCACTTAGAATGGCAAAGAAGAGTCATCACTATCAGTCGACACCGCCCATTTTCCTAGCGGGTGGCGGTCTTGGCTGTATGCATTCCCTCGGCCTCGACCTGACTGGCGACGCCACAGCTGAGGAGTCTCACCGAATCAGAGATTTGGAGAAGCCAAAAGGCGAAAGTGGTTCAACACACGGAGAATACATCTGAACTACGGCGTTAGCACTTATGCTTTTGTAACTAAAAATACACGAGGGCGCAAGAGGCAACGATGTGCTTGTGACAGCTCTCAGCCATCGTGATGCTCCGCAGAGGTGCTGCGAAGACGTAACAGAAGTAGAGAATCCGAGTGGGATAGCATCCAGCACATCAGTAAACATGTCATGGCCGTCGCAAACTCCAGCATATCTACCGCGCCGCGGAGTTGCAACAGCGCTGATGAAACGCTTTTTGCATTGCATGACATCTTTATGGAGTATGGAGGAAGGCATCACATTCCATCAATATGCATCTCACCTACCTTCCGATGCCACCCTAGAGTCAGCCAATAACGAACGATAGACACATATGGCATGTCATCGCCTTCCAACTGGCAATAATGGCACAAGGCAGCATACTTTAGGGCATTTACTTCGTACTCTGTAGGCATACCGGCTATGCTACAGGGTACGAAGGGCATGTAAGCGACATAGGCGATCTTCTGAACGGATACAGTTAACACAGCATTGAACATGGGAAAGACACCAACAGACATATCAGATATTGTACTGCTGATTTGAGCACCAAGTATCGTCGCAAGAAGTGGCCAATGACAGCCATGAGCATACAAGTCTTGGTCGTAGTATCACGTATGATACGAAACAACATGAAGACAAGCCCCTAGCCCATCTCCCCTCTGAGAATGACGGGCTATGATTCGATGCTTTGTTTCGGCTGAGGTTTCAGTCGAGCTATTCCTAGAAGGCTCATGTACTCCGTATCCGCGGCCCATATCGAGCGACAAGGGTCAGCCATGTTTGCTATCGCATATCAACTTGGCTTCTTCGATGGAGCATATCCGTCGCCCAAGACCATTGACTTGCGGATTATGGAGCAGCGCGATCAAATCATGAGGTCCAGTTTCGATCCGCCTGCCCATCTCCCGCTCCTGGCGATTCGCACTTCCGTCTGGTGGCCGAGATACGGCTCCTCTGGCTCTATCCGCGGGTGGATGATGGCGCTGACACTACCCGCCATATCCACAGCTTACCCGTTGCTACATGTACCCACTGCCGCTTCGAGAGCCGACATGTTTGACAATGGGCTTTGGTTGTACAGTACGAATAGTAGTGCTGGATATTCCCAAGATGTGTGATATAATTTTGCCCAAGGTGTAATCCGTACAACTAATTTGGCTGGTGTCCATATGGCAGTTGATAGCATTGCTTCTGGAAATGATTTTGCGGGGAAGTAAGAGTCAACCTGCAGCATCGGTCAGAACCCTGGAGGCTTAGGGTTATTCGGTGAGAGTCGAGACGGTGTCGTCGGTTTGCTTCTAGGATAAACATCGAGGCCGAAAAGAATGGATTGTATAATGATACACACGTTGCCATAACTAACTAAAAACTAGGTATAATAAATAACAGGCTGCCTCTAAGGTATTTAATTTGCTTCATCTTGTAACCCGTAGATAAAAAGAGCCACTTCCGAATTTTTAATCACACACAGACAAAAGAGAGAATAATAAAACACACAGCTCGGAAAGCATCCAGGCTTCCCCCCAGCGCGCGCGCTTTAGTATACATATTGAAAGGTAGGGTTTGTAAGATCCGTCTGCTCATCGTCGACGACCTTGGCATCAACCTCACCTCGCTTGATGGCCTCCAGCTCCGCTTTGCGTGCCGCAGCCGTCTTAGCATTGCGAACGCCGTAGAGGACTCTCAGCAGAATGGTCACCAGGATGGATCCACCAGCGACGCCGAGAACGGTGATCTTCGCGGGCAGGTACTTGGGCTTATCCTTGTCCTGGAAGGTCTGCGGGCCGATGATGTTGGCGATGGAGAAGGCAATGGCGATGATAACGTTGACGGTAACCTTTTTCGTGTATCCCTGCGTGTTGGCACCGACCAGAGCGTAGATGAGGGCCAGGGGGGCCACGTCGAAGTTGATGAGGTAGACACCGGCGAGGGCACCAGCGTTGGACTTTGCAAAGGACATCAATCCAGCGCCGATGATGGTGGGGATCAGGAGTCCGATGATGCTCAGCCAGCGAGGCAGGTTGTAGTAGATCACGTATGTTCCGGCCAGAGTCGCAAAGATGGAGATGGCACCGGCGGGCATGTTGAGCAGAGCCGACTTCTTGGGGGTGAGGAAGATGGAGTTGATGATGGTGGCCGAGAAGGTGGTGATGATACCGGAGGGGATGACAATCAGGATGGTGTTGACAAACAGCAGCCAGACCTGGAGATCCTTGAGGGCGTCCAAGAGACCGGACATTTTGAAAACCTTCTTGCCAGTACCAGCCTGGTCGCGGGCCAAGGCCTCCTCGATCAGTGCCTTCTCGTCCGCGGTCAGGAAGTTTGCATCACTGATACCGCTGGGCATGAAGAAGATGACAGCCAGGGCAACGCACAGGTTGAAGGCACCGACGGAGACGAACATGATGCGCCAGCTCTGGAAGGACGAAGTCGTCGAGCCGTGCTGAGCCGCCCACGAAATCAATCCTCCCATGACCTGTCCAGCACCCAGACCGCAGTACCAGATACCGGTACGCAGAGTAGCCTGCTTCTTGTTGTACCACTGAGACGTGATCATGATGAGGGCGGGCGTGATGACGGCCTCGAACATGCCCAGCAGCGTCCTCACGGCAGCGGCACCAGCAAAGTTCTGCGTCGCAGCCGTGCAGCACACGACGATTCCCCAGAGCAGCACGTTGAATCCGAGCACCTTGGACACGGGGAACTTCTGGATCAGGTAGCCCTGGGGGAACTCAGCAACGGCGTAGCCGATGAAAAAGGCCGTGGCCATCCAGGAGAAGTCGTTGCCGACAAAGTGGAGGTTCTTGGCGATGCCCATGATGTTGGCGTAGTTGACGATGACCTTGTCGAGGAACTGCAGGAAGTAGCAGAAGAACATGAGCGGCACGAGCCTCATGTCAATCTTTCGGTAGATGCTCTTGAGCTGGGCGGTCTTGGCCAAGGGGTCGTCCAGGGACGAGCCGTGGCTCGAGGTCACTGGCGAAGTAACCTTTTCATCCATCGTGAAGTAATTTTTTTGTTCTTTTCTGTGTTTCTTTGGGGGTAGCAAGATGATTCGAATATCGAAATCAGGAAAGGGAGGGGATCGAAATAAAAAGAGTCCGAATCAACAATAACACGTAATTACGTTCAAGCAATAAAACATGAAAACAAAAAGATATTAAAAAGAAGAGGTTGCGTTCATTAGTTAATTATAGAAAAAAACTAAGGAAGCCACAAGAGGGAGAGCGAAGGGTCATGAATCAATGGCTTAAAACATCAACGCATGAAGTTTCCACCGGCGAGGCAAAAGCTGAAAGAAAACGACCCGGAGCCTCATACATATATCAAACATTGGCTTCCGCACCAGCTAAGAAAGGAACGGGAAAATAAAAAAACGTACGATCCCCCTTTCCCTGCTTGCTCGGCCTTGCTATTCGCTCAGCTGCAGCTACACCCTTCACCTTGTTCGCTTTTAGTGTTCTCGGCCGTTCGTTTGCATGGCGCGTCGGTTCGTCTTTTCCTGCTTGCGTCCTAATACGATGTAACCTTGGCGGACTTGAGCAAGGCTAATACAGACAGGTACCCCATTCGCCTCTTTTTTTTCTCTCTCTCTGCATGTGTCTCTTTCTCACTATCTACTATTGCTTTTTCCCTGTACATAATAAACACTAAGCTTCAATGGATGAAGCGAATATTACATCGGCCGAATCACCTCAAAGCGGGAGCTGTCAAGGATGTCTTTGAGATTGCAAAATGCACCAAAACGACGAGAGAGTTCATGCTGGGGGGGCCACAGCGAGGGCATGAACTCACTCACACCCATGTTAGAAAGAAAAAAAAATAAAATAAAATAAAAGTGGCTATGATATTCCTCGTTAAGCCTCTTTGATCAGCCCGGCATCTTGCAGCACTAAACAGGGCCTCAGGATTTCCAATGGGGAAGGCCAGTACAAGGGAGGCCCCGACTGGAATCCGCATCCGAAACCCTTCACTTCACTCTCTCTGCCCTCGGAAGATTTTGATTCGATGAGCCCATGGAGATTGGAGTGGGCCGTGGTACTTCTAGGATCTCAGCTCGGAATCTCGAAGCATCAATCACTTTCCCATCGAGATTTGGGTTGGGCAATGCCGGCTGTTGGGAGGGCGGCCCAACAGTGCAAAGGGCGGCTGTTCTTTTCCATTTGTTTACATCATGTCCTTTCTCTTGTGAAGATCATGCCCGTTTCTGCAAATCACCTTCGTATCACCATCCCGATACGACCATCGAACGAGCGTCATTTTCATTTCCCCAGACGCATTGCTGCCGATATTTCCTCGCCGTTACAGATTCGGCCTACGTGGAGTCCGCACGTCCCCCTTGTGCGTACAAAAACCGTTCGTCTTCGATACGATAGAGCAATCTCCAGCTGCCGTCAGCTCAGGCCAATACATTCCCTCGATATCATCAGCAGCCTAACTCTGTTACGCCTAACGCGATCCTGCCTGTCTTGGTCCCGGATATTAAAGAAGAAAGAAGCAAAATAAGGAATAAACCAGACAAACACAGCAGCGGCCAGCCAAAACACCTTCGAATCTCACCCTTCGCCTCCTCCTACCCAAGACACAAAATCTGCGGCCGTCGGAAACCCCTGTTCTGCCGCGCTTCCTCCCGCGGATGATCCGGACGCTCGGGTCGCTTCCGAGCCCTGATGGTCCCCTCAAAAATGCCAAACCAAGTTGGGCATGAGAGGCGAAATCCAACCTCCATAAAAACGGAGGGCCGAAAAGATGGACCTACAGTAGTACGATCCGCTGAATGCTACACCAAATACCCTTTAGTGCAAAAGTCCAAACATCTGAATCCTAGTGACATTGGTGTTAACGCCGAGGAGAGAGAAAGAGAAGATGGGATTCATCACACGACGAATGGAGTATCCAGAAACCAAGATGCGGGACCTAAAACATCGTGAAACCAACCGTCCTGAGAATCAGGAGTCATCTTAAAACCAAAAACCCGCGTACTCCAGCCCAACAAGGCAGAATAAAACACAAAACACCACCAAAAATACAGACTTCAGTCAGTATCATATAAATTGCCTGCATACGAGCATCGGGAGGCGCAGCCAGACCGAAT
Source organism: Trichoderma sp. IMV 00454 (assembly GCA_001931985.1). Lineage (NCBI taxonomy): Eukaryota > Fungi > Ascomycota > Sordariomycetes > Hypocreales > Hypocreaceae > Trichoderma > Trichoderma sp. IMV 00454. Next base: position 140,017 of record MSJK01000131.1, read on the forward strand.
CGATAACCGACGGCACATCAATTTACATCGGCTAGACACCGAGAAATGAACAAACCAACGGCCCGTGATTAATCAAATCTCTACCCCCCAGCCATTGCCCAAGCATAAAAGTAATCAAAAGACGTCTTTGAAAGCACAATGCAATGCAAAATTGTGCCTTAACCGAAGACTATTGCATCGCCTCTCCCCTACTTCTACTTCCGTAATGCCGCGCTTCCTCGTCTCCGCCGGCCGGCTTACTGCCTGCTTGCTTGTACATGCTTCTGGCTTGATCCTTGAAAGCTATCAGATAAGGATGCGCCGCCGACCGCCGTCGTAAACCCGCGCATCTAAGAAAAAAAGGCGTCCGGTCCATGTTCTCCCCCATCCCACTCTAACCGCGAGATAATAGAGTGCTGACGCGGATCCCATCCTCGGCAAGCAAAGTTGAGAAGGGGAAGAAAAAATGTAACTGCGCAGCCAACACATTAGTTACCTAGGTAGGTAGTATGCAGAAAGCGTAATACATACAATTGCATCGTCGCTATTAGTAACCGTGCTGGGCTTCACCTGCTGAGGCCTTCCGACGGCTGCGACATCCGTCAAACCTCCAAACAGCTACGATCTTCACGTTTTCACGAGCTACACGGCATGCTCCGACGGCCGTGATGGCCAACTGGCCCGTGTGGCTGGTGGCTTCCGACCAGCGGTGACGCCTCCTCAACGAACGGAGAAGCTGGAGATGCGTGTATAAGACATGCTGGACCAACATGCCTTTGCATGAAGTGTGTGAGGGCTCAAACAATAGACGTTTATTATTGGGCAAAGCAGATGCTATTCCCAGTCGATTCGATTCTTCATTCATATTCGCGTGACCATATGCCCAACGTATAATCCATCTATAATACTACCTACCTTTTCCTCATCGTCCCCCATTGGTCGACTCTCACTTTCTCGTCTGAGACATCCGTACCAGAGGGAGACGTAAAACGTTATCAAGTCTCAAGGAGTTTTGACATAAAATCCTCATCATGTCCGCCACAGCCAAAAGTCCATCAACCTCCTCCCTCAGCATAGCCATCGTCGGCTCCGGTCTGGGTGGTCTCTCCGCCGCCATTGCCCTCCGACGTGCCGGCCACCAAGTTACCATCTATGAACGATATGACTTTGGCGGAGAAGTTGGCGCATCGCTGTCGCTCGCCTCCAATGGCTCTCGGTTCTTGCACGAATGGGAAGTGGACATTCCGGCCGCTAAGCCCGTCATTCTGCGGAACCTCGTCATGCACGATTGGTCGTCGGGAGAGATTTCCGGCCAGTATCCACTGGGAGACTATCGTGAGCGGTTTGGAACGGACTACAATAATTTCCACAGAATTGATCTCCATAAGCACCTAAAAGATGTTGCCACTGCCGAAGCGGGCCAGGGCCCTCCGGCACAGCTAAAAGTGTGGCATAAAGCCATCAAGCTAGATCCCGCCGAGGGCAAAATAACATTTGAAAACGACAGCGAGGTTGTTCATGATGTTGTCGTTTGTGCGGATGGAATTCGAAGTCAAATGCGAGAGCAGCTTGGCATCACTCCGCAGGTCACGCCATCCACCTCATGTTGCTATCGGTGCATTATAAGCACAAAAAAACTCCGCGAGTTGGGCCTCGGCGAATTCGCTGATAACAGTGCTATTGAGTTCTGGGGCGGAAAGGGCATCAATAAGATTGTCATGAGCCCTTGCTCCAACCATGAGGTCGTCAGCTGCTATTGCTTCTACCCGGCTGAGAAGAACGATTTGAAGGAGGATGGCTGGAATATCTCGTCCACGGGCGAGAATCTGGCAGCAACATTCCCTGATCTAGACGAGAGACTCCTGCTCCTGTTTCAAAATGCAGAGGATATCAAGATGTGGCGACTTTACAATCACGAACCCTACCCGTATTGGATAAATGGTCGCTGCTGCCTCCTTGGGGACGCAGCTCATCCCATGATGCCTGATCAGTCTCAAGGCGCTTGCATGGCCCTGGAGGATGCTGGAGCACTTGGTATCCTCTTCTCGGAAAAGTATGCACATCTCTCAATACCAGAGAAGCTTCAAATGTACGAGCTTGAGCGCAGACCGCGAGCTACGCGAGTGCAAGAGAGCAGCCGGCGAGCCAGAACGGATATAACAGAACGCATCGGTTGGAGCAGCGCCAACGACCGGCCAGGGAAGCTGACCATTGAAGAGGTGTGTGGATACGATATGCATTCTCATGTGGCTGAGCTAGAAGAGAAACTCGCAAATCCCGTATCAAACCCCTGGTAGACGTGCAGCAGTTGCCGCTGCTACGGGGTTGTTGCTGCCGATGTAATGCTAGTGGTGGCAGCCTCTCTGATTCGGCTGTCGGTGCGAATCGGTAAACTGTGTTAGCAAGGAATGGGAGAACCATATCCAGCCAAACGATTGAGCCAAGACGTGCTTGTTTTTTCTCTTCAGCAACAAAATCAAGGCAGATTGTGCTTAGAAAACAGCTAGTCCATGCATCTCCTCGTACCTGATGCGTGCCCAGTTGACAATAGTGCCCGTGCCCTCAGTTTGATCCCTCATTCTCCAGACTCGCTCCACTAGCTCTCGAGCATTGTAAATGTACCCGAAGCCACAGGTGCGCTCCATAACAAGGAGGCGATCCTGGATGACAACACGCTGCTCCATAGTCCAGCATGCACCCCCAGCCATGACCAAGGGGTACATGAGACAGGGCTCCAAGGGGCTGCCATAGCGGATCTTTTGTACCGACTCCAAGATGCCCTCGACGTTGGTGACCACTCTGGCATCGTTCAGGTCGTACCCCTCCACAATCTGGTGGAGGCGGAGCCTAATGGCAAACTCGTAGGCCATAGTTGCGTGCAATACATCGTCATTGTTGGTCACATTGGCGGACCAAGCGGCTCGTGGCAAGCCCCCGTATTCATATGACCAGTGGTTGATGCGTTCTTCGATTTGCATGGCTTCCTTGCGAAAGGCAGCTTCTGAAGCGCGATCAACGCGGGTTTTCCGCTTATCAGCAAGCGAGTTGACTACGTCGACTAGATGAAATAGCTCCTTGGGGATGCCGTAAATTGCCGAGTCTTCATCATCGGGGGAGGCCGTCAGCCGATCCAGCGTAGCTGCCTCCCGCTCATCTTCACCCATGAGCGGGGGCTTGCACGTCGACGTCGTAGCAGCAGAATCGAGGAACCGGGCAAGCCGCACAAGAAATTTGTTGTGGCCATTCATACGGTCGCCCTGCTGCTGGTTCATCAGTGCCGTCAACAGCCTCTTGGCGCCCTTCAGATGCAGCTGCCACCCTTCGCTGGTGCCATCAAATAGCTCCGTCATGCACAGGAGTAGGCTGCTAACAAGGGCGATATCGGCGTTGGATCTATCCACGTGAGGCAGGAGCCTAGCCAGTGCCTGTGTCGCCTTGCTTTGGTGGTAGATACCCCTGTCTGCCAGTTGAGGTTGCAATTTGCGCCAGTGGTTCGCAGAAAGGGCCAGGATGCAATGCATGACGAGATCATTGGAGCGAGCAATGGGGAGCAAGTAGCCGTTGTAGGGATTATTGGTGGACATGCGGCGAGACAGTAGAGACGACACAATGGTCATGTAGTGGTTGAGTAAAGCCCTATCGTGGGACGAAGTCAACTGCGGCAGCAACTGCGGGTTATAGATAGATAGTGACGACAGGGACGTCATGGGCGATACAGTGAGGGAGTCGTGGGAATCCGATTGAGGGCTGTCGTAGCTTATTGGTGTTATTGACTCGTGCCAGCCCACTGGGGACGAGCCATGCTGATCCCAGGCAGATCTGTCGGCCGGGATTTCGATTAAATCATTGGTTGACGCTGTCGGCGGCATGCCTCCAAAGTGATGATCCAGCGAGTAGTGGCTGATGCTGGCACTGCTGGAGCTGCTGCTGCTGGAAGAACTCAAGGCCGGACTGTTACCGCCTCGAATGATGAGCTCAGTGGTGGTCCCGTCGGTCATGCCATCGACGGCCACGGACTCCGTGATGGGAATATCTCTGGAAGCCACAGTCTCGGCGGACATGGATGCCGGTGCACCCACAGTCACGGCAGCGGCTGCGGTCTTGTCCTTGGGACGCTCGGCGGGCCACGCGCAGTCGAGGCACAGGCGCCTGCAGTCGCCGCATCGTGGCTTCGTCTCGTCGCATTTCTTCTTGCGGCGCTTGCACATGAGGCACCCCGTCTGCACTCTGCGGATGCGTGCTTTGGGTAGGTCGCCCACCTGCTGGTTGGCCGAGCTGCTGGAGTCGCGTGGGCGACAGGGAAGGCTCAGGCGCAGACACCGCGCACATGGCACGCTGCCATCGCATGCCTGCTTGATCTGGGCACAGCGATGGCATACGGGACGGCTGTCGGAGCCCATGGCGATGATGTGGGATGGATGTTGCGTTTCTGTCTTGGCTTGTCCTGTCTTGTCTTCCAGTTTTCTCTCTCTTTCCCTTCCCCTGTTTCTCTTTTCCTTCTTCTTATCCTCCTCTTCTCGCTCACACAGCTCTCTCTCTCTCTCACCAGCAAGTCCTGGTCTTTGTCCACGCACAGTTTCCACGACACACACTCACAAGATTCTCCAACTGCGCGTTTCAACAGGTCGGTGGTGGTAATACAGTTGGCCGAGCCTCCAAGCCCCAGTTTTTGCCGCCTCGAAATCACTCGTCTGCCCGTGCAAAGCGGGTATGGCTTAAGGAGGCTTTTCTTAGATGGAGCGGGCGCGGCAATAATGCAAGAGTCGTCTTCAAAACCTCTCGATTCCCACTGCTGTTCATGGCGAGGTCGAAGCGTCAATAGGATCAGAGGGTTTGTCGAAGACGGGGGCGTAGATGCAGATGGGGGGGAAGCCCTTTCGGCGAAGCAAAGTTGGTTGGTTCTACAAAAGCGGTAGTATCAAGAGGGAAACCGAGCAGGACTCGGGAATACTTGTACGGGACGGGGCGGACCCCGGTAGATAATGGCACAGGTACAGTTACTTGCGCATCCTGGTGGTGCCGATCTGGCTGCAGCGGGGGTCTGTCTTGGGGGCCCCAATGGATCCTGGATCTTTGCTGGTAGCGCTACGGGGCAGCATGTAGCGTCCAACGCCAGTGCAGCCTGTGGACTCGGCTCGTGTGCGCAAGTACCGGTACGAGTACGCGCACTCCAGATGTCGATGCTTGCGACACTTGGACCTGTCAGCCGGCAGGCGTAGGTACTGCCTTGTTTGCGTCGTTTAGCGAGTGAGAGCATGGAGAGGTGCTAGCAGGGCCACCAGAAACCCCGACATGCCCCTGTAAGCACCAGGCCGAACAAGGTCGATGGAAGCACTGGATTCCATGACTGGAATGTACCAGCGAGTAACAGCCGTGGCAGAGCAGAGGTGCTAGGCTAAGCTGCCGTCATCTGAGGACAGGTTGACGAGAACCTGACAATTGCCCGTCATTGGGAAGACGGTTAACCACACTAGTATATACAAAGCATAGCGGAGAGGGGTGGGGAGATCGGTCAATAGGGATCAATGCCGCCATCGCCGTCTCCGAAACAAGAGACATGCTCCATTTGGTACTATACTTGGGACAATCCATTCGATATACTCGTACTGCACTGGTTCAATCTATTTTGATAGAGCTAGGTGCTGTAATTACTAACGTGCCACTCACCTATTCGTACGACGACCTTGGGTAGGACTAAGGTAATTACTGTACGAGTCTTGGGTGTTGATATCTTGACGGGAGATCAATCCAGCTGCTTCTGCCGTCTTTCGCCCCTACGAGCACCTACCTAATAGATCATAGAGGTATTCGCATGAAGCGATCTGGTGTTAAAGGGATTAGTCTAAGTACTCCAGACTCCATTTTCCGTACTCGTACATGCAGTAGCAAAGAAGGAGGGGGCCAGTAAGCACACATGGATGTTTACCGTGGCTGTCTCGCAAACACGCTGATCCCGTCGATTCGGGACTGGCACTTGGTGACTGCGATGCGATGCGATGCGATGCGATGCGGAAGTTCCTGTAATGCACGCACCTTCTTTTAGCCAGCATGCACCACACATTAAGGTCCTGTACGGCAGGTTGATTTATAAGGATGGAACACTTGGCTTCTGTACCGGTACATCTCCAGACTCTCGTAAATTTTCGTGTGTCCCGCCGGGGAGAATCCAGGAAGGGGCCGCCTCGAGCTACTACGACTGGCCGGCCCCATTGCGCCGTTTCGTTTTCTCCCAGCGTTTTGGAATTGGATCAATGGATCCCTTTGCCGACCAGAATCCGCCCATCCTTTTCTTCCCATCCGTGTATCCTACATATGCCGACCTGGGTATTGGTACCTGTACTCATACGAGCAGCTCAGCACTTCAGGTTCGCTCTGCTCTATCACACTTACTCGCTAATCAAAAGCCACAGGCCACCGGCGCTGCAGAATTCGGGGGCCTAAGATGCAGATCCCTTTGCTCGCCCCTCAGCACCATCTGCAGGTTTCAGAGCAAAAAGCCTCGACAGCTGCAACTCACTAGGCGGAGCACTGATCATGATCCATTCTGTGCGGTGCCGCAGTTGACACTTGATGTGCTGTTGGTGTGCATACAGCCGGGAATCCATCCCGTCAGCTCCATCGTCGGCCAACTTTTCGCTCCTCCTCGCAGCACACAATCATACCGTACCTGCACGAGCACATCCGGGACTGGACATAACGCCCTTTCTCCTCTCTGCAGCCATCCAGCAGCCAGCGGCGCCCCTCGCTAAAGAGCTAAAGGGAGGCGGTCATCCTTCCTCGCCTTATCTCCATGCCCTCACTGCATCGCCGCATGATGCGCCACGCCAAAGCAAGACAAACGCCAGTTGCTACGCCCGAAAGGGGACGCACTAGATCCCCGATATCCCAGCTAGACTGCATTGTTGCAATTGGCCAAGACCCTAGTCAGGACCGGCACCAGAGATTTGAGAGGCGGGGACGGGCCTGATTGCTTGACTAGCAGCAACGCATCTCGAGACGATAGGCGGCGGCAACTGGGACTGAGACAAGCATATCTGGATTAATGCATCAACTCCATACTGTGTTCTCGTACGAGCACCGTTGCTGTGGGCGAGAAAGAGGGGGCTCGTGAGATGGAAAAGGGTTGACCTCCATGGGCTCTGCAGTTCCTGACGCTAGGCCGCGAGCAACAAACGAAACGCGCAGCAAAGGAGCATGAACCGGTCGGCTCTCGTGGCGTCAACCTCCAATACGGGCCTTGCCGAGCTGTCAAGAAGTATATCGGGGTGGCATGAATCGTGCTCCCGTTTTGACTGAACCAACATGCGCAAGTCACCAACGTAACAACGCTCAACACGGCAATGATAGTCCATCACCCTCGCAGCGTTCGTCGAGCACTGCAGATGGGCATCGCACTCCTGGTACCTGTACCTGTCATGCTTGCATTCTCTACTCATAATTGCGCCTGTACGGGGTACTTGAACGAATCAACGCGGCCCGCATGTACTAATACCCTAGCCGGCCAATCCACTGGAAGGAAAAAAAGAACGGAGAGGAAAGAAGAGAAAACTCTGAACCCTTGCTCGGCTCATCTCGCTCCGGCATGGGATAGGATCCTACTCTCCTCCTAGTGGGGAGTGGGTTCTTTGGCTGAGATGACTTGATTCGAAGGATGGCCTGCTCACAAGCAAGGGTCGCATTCGCACGGCTGTTAATTATTAATGTTGGCCTGCAATGCAAAACGGACATGGACACAATGTTACTGCGTTACACCGGTTTTGGTGGTACGAGGGCCGGCATAAGCACCCAATTTGGCCCTCTTTCTGGCACATGTCAGGTCAGAGCTTGGCCCGATGAAACCGGTTTCTGCACCAAGAGAGAAACATTGGGATCCGAAGGGTGTAAGTGCGAAGCCTGTGTGTGTGTGTGTGCGTGTGAGCGTGAGTGCCTTTGTGTACGGTACCTGCGCGCTACCAGAACAAGCGGCATGTCACATCCATATGTTTGGACCTCGGCGGAGCAGACAGCGATGGTTTCTGTCCCATCGGTGCCAATGCAACGCAACGACAACTAGGGAGAGGGAGAGTAACGGTACATTCAACGTGCATGTGCAGTATTACGCATGCTTTCTTGCCAGAAGTGCCCGGGTATGTCTTTTACCCATGTTGGTTGACGATCGGCAATACTCAGCATTCGTCAATGATCAAGAGGAGAGAGAGAGACTGGTCAGGATAGGTAGGTCATGTCTAATTTGTTTTCATCATCATGATATGTACATTGGGACGAATCGCTTGCTCTTGGAAAGAGACGTAGGAAAAACATTAACAAACAGGGAAAAGGCCAACAAACATGGGCCGGAACAGCGAATCGCACGGGATGCATCGTCAGTTTCCACTCAACAGCTCCATCATGGCCAGCGCGCCGGGAGAATCCTGCCAAGCAGTAGCTGTGTTTGTACTCGTACAGCAGCACCAGTACCGAGTTGAAATGGCTGCGTCCCAGCCCTCCCTCACGAGTCAGAGTGAGCCATCCGAAGCTCCCTGGCGGTGCTGTCAATGAACTCTCTCCCTTGCCACAGCGCCTCGTCCATGTGCATGAATGGATGCGGGACACCGGGGAAGCGCCGTTGCGTTACCTCGACCCCATTCTCGACCAGCACCTGTGCGTATTTCTCGCCCTCGTCCCGCAGCGGATCGGCCGAGGCAGTGTAGATGAGCGTGCGAGGCAGGCCCTTGAAGTTTGGTGCCTTGAGCAAGTTGTTCTGCCAGCCGATTCGCTCCTTGGCGGCCTTGTGCGCCTCGGGCTCCGTGGGCAGTGTCGATAACTTCAGCTTGTCGAACCACGCCAGCCGGGCCCAGTTGAGCGTCGGTGCGAACTCGTTTTCTTGCATCGATGGCCAGGGTGAGTCGGTGGCGGTGGCATACTGCGAGATGTCATCGACGACGGGTGTTCCCGCAGCCACCAGCCGCAGCGGGATACCGGCGTCGCGAGCCAGATGCGCCACGGCCAGGGCAATGAAGCCGCCTGCTGACACGCCGCCCACCGAGATGCTGTCTGGGCGGATGTTGAACCTGGCTGCGCCCTGCTTGTGGACGTGCTCGACGGCGGCGAAACTGTCTGTGACGCCTGTGGGATAAGCAAACTCGGGCACTAGGCGATAGGCCACGTCAATGACAGCTACGCCGGCCTTTTTGCAGTAGTGCTTGCAAATGTGGCTCTCCGTATCCAGGTCCCCCAGTCCCCAGCCGCCGCCGTGGAAGTCCAGATGTACTGGCCATGGGCCTGAAGTCTCGGGCTCATAGACACGCACGGCCAGCTGCGTCCCATCGGTAAGCGGGATCACATCGTCGTAGACACGCCCAACCTCTGGCGCCGGAGCCGTTCCGTAACTGTAGAGCAGCGAGTAGTTGCCTCGCAGTGCCCCCAGATCAATTGGCTTGAGCGGCTTGGTCGCGACGTTGTCGTTGTAGAGCTTCTCGAAGACGGGGTCCAGCTTGCCGGCCATGGAGGGGTGGAGGGGCTGAAGAGCCTCGTGTTTTCCGTCGGAAGCCATGTCGAATAACTTGATTTCCTAGCTTTGCTCGTGGGCAGCAGCTGTGATGGGCGAGAAAGAGGAAGGGGAAGACTGGTGATTCTATAGCTCGCAGAGATCGCAGGTCAAGTTCTCCATCTCGAGCTCCAGCTGCCAGCTTTAGCGGCTGCAGCAACGTTGATCGGAGCGGAGGTTAGGTCGGGTATTAATCTCGACCCCATAGTGGGTGATACCCGTGGCCGCCGGCCGCGGGACGCCACGCATCTTCGATTTCCGCGCTGGGTCCGACGGTAGACGCCAGGCGCGCATCTCCAGATGCTCAACCACATTTTGTCAGTGGACAGAAGAATACGAAGATGGCGGGTCGGCTTATGTCTCCTAAGAGGGAATGTGTAGCGAGTCACTGTTGTCTTGGGGAATTGGTGGAAAAAAATTACTATTCGGAGGCCGGCTTGCAGACCGGTTGCCGGTAAGCTGCCAGTAAGTTACATGTATCTTGCAGACATCACACGACTTGCAGGTAGTCCATCATGTATTGATTTGATAATGAAAACCCCCTTTTTTGCCTTTGACTTGGGATGCCTTGTGTATAATCGGGTAGCCTGAGAGGGAATTGGTGAAAACTCAGGTTACCATACCCTAGCTTGCAGTCGGTTAAGTCGCCTAATAGTTCATCTACATGTAAGTGGCTACATGTATTCAGCAGCGCCCTAAGCTTGCTATTTCAACATCATGGGCCTCAATATACAGATGGTAATAATACCTGACACTAAAGGAACATAATCTTAGACAGTAGAAGAGTATAGTTATAATAGCAGATCTTGGAGAAAGAAGTGATAGTAACAGATGCTTGGAGAAGTGGGCATTCATTATTTCGCAAGTATCTGGAGGCTTTCCCCAGCATTCTGTTCTGACACTTGAGCTCCGCGGAGTCACCGCGGTACTGGATATACAATTCGGGGTACTACATAAGATAGGCTACTCATTTTGAAGGACTAATAATATTCGGGATGTCATGGAGATGGAGCAGACACGTAGCATAGGCCAAGGCAGTATGCGATGATCCTTCTGACCTAGTCCACTGGGGACGAAATACCAGGATCATCTCATTCGCAACTGTTGATTCCGGGAACAATCTAACAAAGAAAACTGGTATTCAACTCGTTCAAAAGTCCAATGATAAAACACAGACTTTGTTACAGTATACTGAGCTGCTAATCGTGTGTTTTGGCGGCGTTTGGCCCGTTTTATAATTCAGTACTGCTCAACAATTGCAACACGCACCACTTATCTAGTTATGAACTTTTAGATGAGCTAACCAAGAGTTATTTTGATCATTCTGAAGCTCACCAAAATCAAGCTATAAACAATGAAAAAGATTTTGAGTTTTACCCTGTGCTCACGTATGGAATATGCAAATCGTCTACAATCAGTACAAGTATGCCGGGTAGGCATTTTAGTCGGCGGATACAAGTACATGTAATCAACTGCATGTGGCTTTTCCAGTAGATCGACTGACCAGCTAAAGCAGCCCCCAGCCTTGTCCAAACTGCGCGATTTCCAAGCCGTTAAACTGCCTGTGGCACTAGCAGATCAGATCCGCGGTGTGGTTCGGCATCAGCTAACAAACCGAACGGCTGCGCGGGACTCACCGCCTGCTACAAAGGACCGTGCCAGCGAGGAACAGGGAATAGCAGTCGATGGCCAGATGCAAAGCACATGCAGTGATATGGATGGTTTGCGCGGTGGTCCAAGTGGTCGCTGGCCCATGTCCATGTTAGCACGAACAAAGACCATCGGGTGATCCGTTCCATCATTGCAATGCAAATAGATACGATGAACCAATATTTCAAGCAGACTCGTCTCATTCATTCAGCAATCTCTCCATTTGCATTGCCAGTTAGGGAGCTCAAGGCCGGCAGAAGACGAGAAGTGGTTCCACAATTGTTACGGTAGGAGTAACTGATTCTCAATTTTACTGATCTCGTTCAATGTTCCTCAGCTGCTATTACTAGTGATATCTCCCCATTTGGGTTCTAGAGCTAGGGAAAACCCGTGGAGAAGAGTGAACCCCTGAAAGAGCCGCCGGATGGGACAAAAGTTGTGGCTAGAATGCGCCGTCGTGGTAGTAGTAGAACCACACGGACACCCTTGCTTCCGTCATGATGCATGCACTATGAGGGGCAGAGGGAATAGCTTTAAAAGCGCGGCCATAGAAGACGCTTTTTTATGAAAACAAAGATAAGAAAGGCGATTGATTTCAAAGCCAGATAGCTACTACTCAGCTACTATTACCACTACAAACATTCCTCCATCCAGCATGAGCGCCAGCAATAAACCCGTACTCATCATTGGCGCTGGTGTCGTGGGCTTAACATTGGCACACGGACTCAAGAAAGTACATCTATGACATGTTCTATTGCTTTTGGACTCAGTATTTGCTAACTCTAAACTTTCTATAGGCCAACATTCCATTTGAAATCTACGAGCGCGACGAGAACATCGATGCCCGCGGGCAAGGATATGCCATCACCTTACACTGGGTGTTGGAGTACTTGAAGCAAATTCTCGACCAAGAGACCTTTGATGCCATAGACGGCGTCCAGGTCGATCCAGAAGTCGGTCGCCATGACAGTGGCAACTTCATGTTCATCAACCTCGAGACAAAGGAAGCCAAATTCAAGATCCCGCCTAACTACCGCCGCCGCGTGAACCGCGAGAAGCTGCGCAAGGTGCTGCTCAAGGGAGTCGCGGACAAGGTCCACTGGAACAAGAGGCTGGCAGACATCCAAGTGTCTGACAATACCAGTGATGGGGTCACGGCCGTTTTTGCAGATGGGACTGAGGCCAAGGGAAGGATGCTCGTCGGCGCCGAGGGCAGCAACTCTCAAACAAGAAGGTTCCTCGTGCCGGATGCCCATCAGAACTATCTGCTGCCTGTCAAGATGATTGGGGCTTCCGCAGACTTTACTCCCGAGCAGGTCGCGCCGCTGCGAAATATTGACCCTCTGCTCTTCCAGGGCAGTCACCCGACGACGGGCGTCTTCCTCTGGATCTCTATGCTCGAGACCCCAGAAGTAAACGGCACAGCGGGCACTGCCAACGAGCGCTTCCGCGTTCAAGTCATGCTCTCATGGATGGACAAGGACAGGAACGAAGTCATCCCAGAAACAAACCAGGACCGTATCGCCCTGATGAAGCGCCTGGTTGACGGCTTCCATCCCGACCTGTATAACACCATACAGGCAATTCCAGAATCCTCGTCCACTCTCCACCTCATTCTGCAAGACTGGCCTTGCCAAGACTGGAGCAATCACGACGGCCGGGTGACTCTAGTTGGCGACGCCGCACACGCCATGGTCATGTATCGTGGCGAGGCTGGTAACCATGGTATTCTTGACGCCTGGCATCTTTGGGGCGAGACCAAAGCGGTATATGCTGGTGACAAGACTGAGGCCGCAGCCGTGACTGATTATGAGACGGAAATGAAGGAGAGGACTAAGCCGGCTGTATTATTGAGTCGACAAGCGTGTTTGGATGCGCATGACTTTGACGGCTTGAATAACGACTCGGCGGTGCTCAAGGTGAGAGCTATCAAGGCGGCTACTAAGGCGTAAGTTGGGTGGAAGATTGTAAATGTTGGATCATGCGTGAGTTTATAATGTGTCATGTATTGCCTAGTCGTGTATTGTTTAGTGAACAGTTTATTCTATTATTCTAATGTGTATATAAAATGAACATGCAGAGCAATGTCTGTAAAACCGGTATGATGTATACTTCAAATCCAACCTCGATCACTTCTTTCTATGTGCGATGCAAAGAATCGTTACCTGATACTTACATCGTTGCCCAACCCCCGTTACCCCTTCTCATAGCTCGTAGTCACATAGTATAGAACGCAAGGGGACAGTTCTAGTAGGTAATTGACAAAAGAGATCGATGCAAGGGAGCGTCATTGCTCATTCTTCTACGTCAGCGGTTATCCTCCGCAAACTTGCTTTAATGGCGGACTGGAGATGTTGACGCTAACTCGGCGCCTCTTTTAAAGCTTAACATTGAGTCTGTGATGCCATCAACCTCTTTGGTCCACGCTAGGCCTTTTGTGAGACTTCTGCCCTTTCGATCTTGGTGATGCTCCATGACGCAATTGCCGAAAGCGTCGATTCCAGGAAACTCAAAAAGACACAATGAGCTTAGCAACGTAAAAAGACGGGAGCATCTCCCTCTAGTGCGGATTCGATCTTCACTCGTCTCTAAACAGCATCGCGTGTCAAAGAAGAACAAGGACGATCTGGAAGACCAAAGTATCGAAAAAAAGTTCAATCATCATCGAAAATGAAGGACAAGAACGAAGTTATCCAAGAGTTCAATGAGCTCGTCAACGTGACGGCGAAGGAACTGAAGGATTGGCTAAAGGGCGATGACTCTACAAGTGCTGGATGGGAGAAGGACGACGGCAGTGGTGAATCCGTCGGTCATGACAGTGGTCGAAAGATTGTCGAGATTCTCGAATCCAATCCCGAAAAAGATCCGGAAAAGTACTCAGAAGATGATGTTAGCCACATGAGGAAAGTTGTGTCTTACTGGTATGTACTGATTCTGAGACATCTTGCCTTGGGAAAACTACAGAGACTGACGAAACTTGATTAGCAAACGACACCTGGCTCAAGAAGAGAAAGCAAACAATGAGAAGCCTATTGAGGAAGTGAAAAAGACGAAGTCGTACGCGTCGCTCATGAATTGGGGTCATGATCCCATCAAGAAGCGTGAGGCGAATGGCGGTGGTGCCAAAGACGAGGAAGAAGAGCAACCTGAGGAGCAGGAAGAGGAGGCAAAAGAAGAAAAAGCAGGAGAGAAACGAAAGGCCCCTGATGACCAATCTGGAAAGAGCAAGAAGAGAGAAACAGAGGATGGCGCTGCTGAGGTAAAGGACGATGAGAAGAAAGACGAAGAAGCTGAGGGAGCCGAAGAGGAGGCCGAAGAAGAGGCTCCAAAGAAGCAGGAATCGAAGAATGGCCAGAAGAACGGTACAGAGAAAGCCGGGAATGGAGACAAGGCAAAGGGTCCTAAAGAGGGCGACACGGTGAGCTGGAACTGGGGCCAAGGCCAGCCCGAGGGGAAAGTGAAGGAGGTTAATGCTGGAGAGTAAGTCAAAACATGCGATTTTGGATGCTTCAAAAGCTAACTGAATCTTAAACAGGACCACAATTGAGACGAAAAAGGGAAACAAAGTCTCGCGAAAGGGCGATGAGGAGGACCCTGCTGTTGTCCTTGACACTGGAAAGTCGGACGCGATTAAGCTCAGCCATGAACTGAACGAGACTGGGGAATGATTGCGTCAGTACTTACATATGTATGTATGTGCCTTTTGGCCAGGTTGGATCGATTCTGTGTCTGATATACCCGGCAAAGAGTAACTGGCGTTTTCATGTTGTTGTTACTGTATCTGTTAGGTGGAATCCGGCTGGATGTGCCAGGCAATGTTGGTAACACTGAGAACAAAGGAGTGTCAGTCAATGGATTATTTCCATCCAATAAAATAGGTACATTAATGCATTTTCAGTGCATGTATTCACTGGCCTTTGTTGAACATTCAAGTCCCAGGTTGTGTCAAGGTCTCGTAAATCCAAATTCTCGGATATCGGCTCGGTGAAAGGTGCAGGGGGGAAACACATAGAGCGTCTGTAGCGTCCGTAAGCGCCCACTTTAGCGGACTTCAGTGGGGATGCTCGGTGGAACATAGCGGGGTATGGCCTCTCGGACGGCTGAGCTGATAAAGACACAGACAGACGCGGCGTCATCCATCAATGGCTGAGTTCAGTCCAGTTCTGTCTTGTTCACCTTGGCAGCTCTTCCTCACGGCGGCCCGGCTGCTGTCAGACGGCGCTTGATCTCCCGTCTTGCTGTCGTTTTTTCTTTCTTTCTCGTTGCTTCACGATGCGGTTTGAATTCTAAAGTCTCTGGTCATGAAGACTTGAATCCATCATGTAAGTAACATCCCGCGCGAGAGAAAAAAAAAACCGCCGGCCCATCCCATCACATGAAAATGCCCCGATCGATGCCAACTAACCATCAATATCTTCACAGGATCGAGCCTTCGATTCGAT
Source organism: Trichoderma sp. IMV 00454 (assembly GCA_001931985.1). NCBI lineage: Eukaryota > Fungi > Ascomycota > Sordariomycetes > Hypocreales > Hypocreaceae > Trichoderma > Trichoderma sp. IMV 00454. The sequence goes on from MSJK01000131.1 coordinate 155,614, forward strand.
TGCGGCGCGCGATCCACGCCGGCGACGCCCTGCTGGTCAAGCGCATCCTCAAGTCCCATCCATCCCTCCTCCACAATCCCGATGTCTCGCCAGTCGGCCTCTCCAACTCCAACATGCACCTTGCCGCCTCTCTCGGCCACAAGGAAGTCTGCCAGGTGCTCCTCGATGCCGGCCACGAAGACCCTTGTCCCGCCCTCAACGAGAACCATCAAACTGCCCTCATGCTAGCCTCGGGTGCTGGCCACACGGAAGTCGTCCACTTGCTGTGCGAAAAAGACTCGAATTGCATTCTACGAAGAGATATTCGCGGCCGGGATGCCGTCATGGAGGCCAGCGGGGGTGGCCACGACACTATATTGCAGTTGCTGTTGACATATGTCCCTGGAGGACCGTATGAGGCGGTGCAGAGAGCAGATTCAGAGGGGAATACGGCTCTTCACTTTGCGAGCGGCAACGGGAATTTGTTGGGTCTGCGGACCTTGCTCGCAGCTGGGGCGGATGTCGAGAGACGGAACATGTGGAACTGGACGCCAGCTGCGTATAGCGCCACGGTGCAAGCGGAGGTTTATCTAAAGGGCCTGGTGTCCGAGGTAGGACGACTTCAGCAACAACAACAGAAACGGAAGAAGAGTATCGAGCCAGTCAAGCAGATGACTGTTGGCAGCGTCAGGGTAGTGACAAGCGACGAGGACGAGCGTTATGAAGTTTCGTGATGTGATGGATGTTTTATCTTGAGGAGGAATGGCATGGCAAACATTACAGATTTGTCTTGAGATTATGGGCTGCAGGCAGAGCCACGTGTGTTTTGATATATTGTATTTATTGTCTTGATCGTCTCGCCGGAGTCGGAGCATAGCCTAACTGCTTTTTGTCACAGTCACAATTTCAATTGAGCAATTTGACGCACAATAAAATCCCCGAATTGAGCAAGAAACCTTTTCTTTCGTTATTTTACCACATCCATGTTTAGTAATCAGAAGCTGTGTCATGTTACCAAGTCCATCTCAATTCAGCTGCTCCAACAAACGGCCGGACTTAGCAGCTCCAGCATCCACACATTTCCGACCGCCGAGAAGTACGGCTATCCTACCGTTATACACACCCTAAGTCCATTCGACCACTGTGTGTATCGCTTCATTGGCAAAAATATAAAAAGCTGGACAAAATGGACTCTGAAAAAGAAGAAAACAAGAACAACTCGACTCCTCAGTTCAGTCCTAACTATCGATAAAACATCATGTCTACCATTCTCGTCACGGGAGGAAACCGAGGCATCGGCTTCGGCATCGTCCAGGCTATCGCACAACGGATACCTTCTTCTACCATCATTTTAGGCTGCAGGAACCTTGCAACTGGCCATGAAGCAATCGATCAGTTGAAAGGACAGGGTATCTCATCCAAACTGGATGCAATCCAGCTTGACATTGAAGATATCCAGAGCATCACGACGGCGGTCGAGGCTGTGAACGACCGATATGGAAAACTGGACGGTACGTATATCGAGGCATCGCCTTATGCCTTATGTTATCTGTAGAATATTCTGCTCATGCAATTTATCACTAGTGCTCATCAACAATGCTGCGAGCCTTCAAATGCCCAAAACTCAGGATCTCGCCGAGCTGAGAGATTGCTCCAACATCAACTTCAACCGCTGTGTCACATCCAACATCCTTGTGACCAAGGCGTTCGTCCCACTACTTAGGAAGAGCTCCTGGCCGAGAGTCATCATGAACTCTAGCGCCAGAGGCAGTCTCGGTCGCACAGCAAGCAGAGAGGTGCGCGAGTTTTCCCATCATCTCTGCCCCGAATACGATTCAAAGGGCAAACCATCTGGTGTAACCGCTTGCTAACACGACAAACAGCTTCCACCTGTTGCTCTGATCGATTATTGCGTGTGCAAGGCCGCACTCAACATGCTGACGCTGCATTATCAGATAAACGAGGACAACTACAAGGACAGTGGGGAAAAGATCACCTTCTGGAGCGTCAGCCCTGGCCATACAAAGACGGCCTTCAACAACTATCAGGGGAAGAAGGATCCCGTGGACAGTGCCGAGGCATTCGTACGGCTGCTGGAATCTGCAAAGGGCGCCATCGACCCGGGGACTTTTTGGGAGTACGAAGCAGGCAAGTTTCAAGTCGTGCCCTGGTAAGCCTCCGGTGAGGCTCTTCAAAGTCGGTGGATATGTCTCCATACCTAGGGGGCCATGCATGCGTCTGTGGATCATCTCATCACGGCTGAAAGACCGATTCAGCTTCTTCAATAGACAAATATTCTCATGAGGTGCCAACTACGTGCAGCCTGCAGGTCGCAGCCTGGCCTTGGCTCTGCTATTTTTATTGTGTTTTATCTGTATGTGCCCAACCTGGAGGCGAAGGAGGCGAATGTTTGATGTGGAACAAATCGGCCACGTCTCCAGATTGCTCATCAACGTGGCATCCACGTATGACCGCCTTCATCACGCGGCAAATGAGAGCGAGCGCAAGCACTTTACTCGCTTCTGGCTGATTGGACACCGGACACTTCTCTCCCTGTCATCTTTGGCATCGTTGGGCATTCGGGCCATCCCACGCCACCAGGCACGAAGTCAGTGATTCACCGCCAGCAAAGTTCAGCTTGCCTTGTGCAGACCATGTCTTTGCCATCGAACAAAAGCTGGCTTGTTTGCCATCAGTCTCTGTGTTTTCATCACCGAAGTGAATCATTGCAATACCCAAAAGTACATAACCGATAGGTTTCTAGTGAAGAATCATGGATATGCCAATCCCGTTCTCTTCTCTCCGACACCACCATCTGAGAAGCAGATACGCTCATCCGTTTGACAGAGCAAACAATTTTTCACCTATAACATCTCCGTTCTATTCTGGTTCACCTATAGCATCTCCGTTTCCCCCTTCACCTATAACATCCCCGTTTCTTCCTTCTGGCCGTGTCCCACCGGCACCGGCCCCGGCTTATACCACCACATCTATGCCCAACGCTCCCCGCGTGACCTGTAGGACGATTCCCGTCGAGCCTGGCCAGCTTCCGGCACCAGCAACTAAGCTCGTCATCACCCAGGTGCTCCAAGCCAGTGAGGACTCCCAGTTCTGGGCGTTGATCACCGTGGGGGCGTTTTACGATAGCGAAGATCGCATCATCTGGAGCACAGAGCAGTTTGCCGCCCACGTCGGCACTGACTCCGAGTCGGACGAGGAAGAAGCTTCCGAGGCAGAGGCAGAGACGGGGCGTGAGACTGAGGCTGAGCCCGAAGCTGAAGCTACGATTGAGTCTACTACGACTGAATCTACGATTGAACCTAATTCACCACCCGGTACGTTAATCACAGCTGTCTCGTTGTCTCTGAGTCGCCCCCTCATAGAAGCTTGTGTAAGCTAACGCCTGTGTAAAGTTCATTCTCTAGCAACTCATCAACCTCCTGTATCACCCAGATTCCGAGCTCACCACCCTGAACCATTCTACCAACACCCCATCAGCGCATATCGAGGCTATAATAACCACGAATCGGCCTTCTCTCCCTCTCGGGGTTTGCCTTATTCTCATCTTCGCCCCCATTTCCACGCTCACCCTTGTAATCACCATCATTTCCCTCACTCCTATACCCCCTCTTATCATCACCAACCTCACATCCACTACCTCGCTGCACCCAGCTACCCAGCGCCGTCATCGCCTATTGGCAGCCCTATCGTCAGCCCTATCGGTAGCCCACCCGCTGGCTGGAATCCCGTCTTCTCCGGTCCCGTCCCAGGACACTGGCAAGCATCTTTCCAACCCAGCATCGGACGTTGGGTTCACACTTGGCAGCCTCGGCCATTTGAGATACCCTTCCGTTAGCCTCTCGCTCTAGCCTACCACAGACATGTCCGGAGGTTGGAATCCGTTGACAGGCCGCGACTCCGGCTCCGGCCGCCCCGCCTATGCTCCGTACGGAGCCCCTCAGCCGGCCCAAGGCCAAGCATACATTCCTCATGCTGGCGAGCCCGGCTACTCCTTTGGTACGATGCCTCAGCACAGCGCTTGGCCTAACATGACTTACGGATACTATCCTCTAGCCGCCTCTCAAGGCGTCCCTCAGTATGTAATGCCCGGAGCTGGCTATGCTGCCGCTCAGGGGCCCTCTGCTGGCTATTACACGCAACAGACCTATTCCTACCAGCCCAACGGCACGGGCAACATGCTCCCTCGCCAGCCTCAGCCATATCCCAACATCGATCCCACCATGCCGGCCGCCCAAATGACGAACACGACCGGCGGCACGGGCTGCGAGCCCGGCTACAACTACTTCTTCCCCGCAGAGCACACAAAAGCTCACGTCTTCAAGACAAATACGCCGCCCTGGCAGCTCCCGCCCACGGCACAGATCCCCTTCAAGGCGGCGCACATTCCGTGCAACACCACCATGGCAGAGCTACTCAAGGGTTTCGGCTGCACCAACGCAACGCCCAAGAAGAACAAGTGCTTCGAGGTCGTCAGCGGCGGAGGCGGCAAGTGGTACAAGGGCTTGGAGGTCAACGGCGCGGACAAGGACATGTTGAAGAAGACGATCAAGGACGTGGGATGGGATTCTACGAGGACTGGCAATCCGAATGAGAAGCCTGTTGTTTGCTTGTGGTTCTGTCGAGACTGATTGCGTGTATTTGGCTGCTTTCTGTCTCTATGTCGCTCATTACTTTCTCTTTCTTTTGTTTGGGCCTCGCTAATGGTAATGATGGCGAGAAGGTGGCTTTGTTTGGTGTTTATGATTTGGGATTTACTCTCTTGATGGGTGGTTTGGGCAAGTAAATGGGGTAGTTTAGTAGTCAATGTAACTACAAACGATTCAACTCATAGTGCTCTCAATACACGTTGTTAATATGGAATTTGCTAGCTGGCATCTCGTGTTAGCTATACAGCATCCCAGTGACTGCTACTTATGTACTTATCTGGTTCGCCAAAGGTCCAGTCCTCTATCATCACTATTAGCACATTCTTCTACTACCTCTACTTTCTTCTGCTACCTCTACTTTCTTCTACTACCCCTACTTTCTTCTACTACCCCTATAATGGCTACTTTCTTCTACATATACTATTTCCCTTTTCTTCTATATCTCCATTGTTCTTCTATATCTCCTTTCTTCCACCATCTTCTACTCTCTTCTACTCTCTTCTACTCTCTTCTACTCTCTTCTACTCTCTTCTACTCTCTTCTACTCTCTTCTACTCTCTTCTACTCTCTTCTACTATGTTTACTTTCTTTTGCTATCTCTAATCCCTTCCCTATTCCTTTCTTGTAATTATATCTGCCAATAATGCGGCACGGGATGCTATATAGTCAGATTTCTGGCACGCGTTCGAAATGTGCAATTGCTCCCAATTGTAGCGTTTGTTGGAGTGGAAGAGCTTGTATTGTACGAGTTCTACCACTATCTTCAACTCACGGTACTGGCTAGCAAAACCCGTTAATATTTATACATATAGTCTTTACGCGAGTGACATACGGGATTCAGCTGGCAGAACTTCCATTGTCATCTCACTTGTTTCCTCTGCCCTAGGCAGCCTGCTTTCAGATTCTCTAACCATCTTCCCGCCGTCCATATCAATTCCCTTCGTGACTCATTCATCTTCTTCCGGTCCACAGCCTTTCTAACGTACGAGATACTCCGTCTGTGGGTTTCGGCCTCTGTTGCTGATGCGCCTTTTGACCAGTTTGTCGATGACCCATTGATCTGGACCTTCGATACATCTTTCCGAGCATCTCTCTCCCACGGCTGAATGGGTCGAATGTCTTCAGGACTGGTGTCAGCTGGGCAATTGATATCACACCAGACGTATCTTATTCGCCGTTACCACCAAGCGAGACAGCTGCCAAAGCAATATTTATTCAAATTTTCCTTTTCTTTCTCTCTTCTGTCTTTCCAAATTCTGCCTTTTTCTTCTTTTTATATAGATGATTGATGGAATAAAATCCTGCAGCTGGCAGACACTCCTTGCTCGCCGTTGACACCTGGCGAGGCAGCCACCAAAGCACTATTTATTTCAATTCACTCTTCCCTTTCCTCCCTTTCCTTTCCTTTCCTTTTCTTCTTTCTTATCCTTCTTCTTCTTCTTTCCTACATACACCCGAAGAGCCGCATGGTGTTGTCAAACCATCGCCAACAATATCGTCAAGGCAGTCAACAACGTCGTCGAGGCAAGAACATCTTTAAAGCAGAGTCAGCAAATTCGTGCAAGACGACATCACAACGCAACCATGGCGCACTTAGGAATTATAACACGATTGGATATAGACCAGCTAGGGCTTGATGAAGACCATGAGTCGTACTCTGACGGTGTGGCCTGCATACAGGCGTATTGGGCGTTTTCTATGGATCTGTCTCAGAGAGAGAGAGACAACATGCGCAACCTGATTTTGGATGACTATTACCACCATACAGTTGCGTCGCGGGAAGAATTCTATGAACACAGCCTGTGCCGGGACCCAGCTGGAAAAAAGAGGCCGGGTTTGATCCTCCTACGAGCGTTATACAAGGCGGTGCCTGTCGATTTTGAAAACGACGTCGTGGCCCGTTGCGGTCACCTTTCTATGCGAAATCGCTCCGATGAATACTTCGCATTGTTCCCAGACACTGTTGGTCCTCCAGCTTTTGATATGGATACCGACAGCGCAAGACGATACCAAGAGCGTTATCCGCTCTTGAAAGTCACGCCGAGTACTCATCGCAACCGTGATCAAGACCTTATCCTACTTCAAGAGACACAGTCGCCTATGTCTACGAGCTCGCCTGTGCCGTCAGTCCCAGACGATTCCGATGAAAGACCAACGCAAAACCCTGCGGACCTTTTGCAGCCGCTTCCGGTCACCGCGACAGAGGCTAACCGCCCGGTGACGAGACAGGAGTTTGATAGACTGTGCGCGGAATTGGCGAGCACAAGGGCAGAGGTAACGGCTACGAGGGCAGAGGTGGCGACCATGAGAGAAGAGATGACGACAATGAGAGCAGATATGATGACTCTCAGGGACCACGTCGTGATAATCAAGGAAGACATAGAAGTCATTGCGATCAGTGTGTACTGGCTGCGACGACAACTAAACCTACTTCCTTAAACCGACTTCCGACCACCTTTGACGGAGAGAATACGGGTTTCTAGACAACGCAACGACTCAAAGACTGGGGCAAAATCTCACGGGAGAATTGATGGATTGGGGAAACAGGACAATGAGACAATGGGACAAATGACAGTTTGCTTAGGGATAAAGACTTCGTATTACTGAGAACGTTTTCTAAATATTCAATAGTCGATAGAGACAACGACTTTATATTTGCTGAAACTTCCTGGCAATCGGAAATATAACTTGGAACGAAGCGTAGCGAGATCGACAAATCATTTTCTCTAGAAAGGTAGATTTGCGTTTTATTTATCGGGTCTATTGAAGGCAGACCATGTCCGAAGTTACGTGCATGACTTTGATGTGATTTGAAATACGGTGCATTGTCCTGTCTTCCAACCCTTCACGATTACATCATATACGAGTATAAGAAGTGTTAATGGTTACATACATGCCTATAAAAATTCAGTAGTTTCTTCAGTTTGGATTTACGTATTTTGTATTTTAATCACTGATGGGGGCATACCTTATCTCTAGCTATGGCACGAGAAAGAGGGGGAGCTGAACGGTGGAAGAGCCGGTATACTCGCTACCCTACAAGAAAAGACAATATATACCTCACGACTTCAACAAATATAATTTAGGTGAGTATTTGTAAGCCTTGTATGAATCTTGCAGAAACAATCGGGTAAAAGAAGACACGAAAATGTGGTGAAATGGCATCCCCCTATTTTGCGGGACCTCCGAGACTACATGTACTCGAACGGACTGGCCGCCCATGAGCAAAGTTTTTGTGCATGGCTTCTACAGACATACCATTTCCCCTTTGTGAAAGCAAATATGGTGAAAAGAAGAATCTACTGATGATTTACAGTACGTGGCCCGTTCGAGTACTTGTGTAAGTAAGAGCTCTTGTACCGTTGTACGAGATCAATGCAAAATTGTCCATTATACAACATGGATTTGTACTCCCCCCTGAAAGCATTTCCAATTTTACTATGAGGCAAATCATCTCTTCAGCACTGCCATTCCGCAGGGAAAATCACCGCCTCTTTACTACAAGGATGACCTATGCAGCATAATTATTTCAAGAGAGAGATATGAAGTGAACAACCTGTGTCTCTCCATTTGTATCGTTTATCGGATCGTGAATCATATAAGAATCGAAGCGGCGTGAATCTAGTCTGTATCAAGGGTGAAGTGATCAATTAAACATAAATCGAGCGTAAAAGTTGCGAATCAGAATGAACCATTGCTCAAAGATTTTCAAAACATCCGAGAGTACGGGAAGAGGATGATACTAGAAAAAGGAAATTGGGAATCGACCATGAAAAGAAGCTGCAGAGACAGGATGATACGATATCCAGCTCAGCCCCTGACTTTCATCAAACTCGAACGTAATTGACAAACTGTAACGCCCTCCGACCTCGCTTGCTTGACGCCATCTTCGTTCGCCTCCTGGACAAACTAGCTACGACTTCGCATGCATCAGTCGTGGCCATGATGATTCTCATACGAGGGTATTCCACTCGGAACGTCTGGATCTAGACCACGCGCACGCCAAGGTACGGAACTTGGATGCCTAAAACCTATATCCAATAGCTCAGCACCTCGGGGGTTTCAATGCAGGACTGCATGATCCGAGTACTCGGGGCTAGATCTCGTTGCCCCATGTTGGGTGCTCTATAAACGCCTAGCCCAGCAAGCCCCGTGGGGTGTTGCAGAGTCGGCATGTCCTTCATCACGATGCAAGTGCCATCCGTGTGGGTGCTGTGCCCCGAGCCTGTCCTTAACCATATGCCTCGTGTTGGCGATAGTTTTCTGATAACAGGCATCAATATTATCACGGCTGCCACTGGTCCAACTCGGGTCCCCAAGGCGGGTCTTTCTTCATCCCCTGGTTCGGCCAAGGATAGAACGTGGAGTCGAACGGCTTCGAGAGCGGGCGGTCTAACATGAAGCTAGCAGCATGGCGTGTGGGGAGCGACGAGACGGCTCAGTAGAGGTGGCGAGTGAGAGCGAGGCAAATTTAGGCGTGGCGTCTGTCGACAGGAACACTGTAGCAGAGTATCTCCATGAATTCTCCAGAGAAAATCCGACCATCGTGAGGCTTCATCGTCCAAAGCGAACGTAAAAACATTAGATGACAGTACTAAATCAACAAATTAGTATCGTCGTATCTGTACTAGCAGTTTGCTAGATGCCGCTATTTTCAATCGCGATGCTGAGAGTCGAGTACGGCGAGGCCGAGTAGATGGCTTGTCTGTAAGAGAAATATTAGTAGAGGGCTTAAATTGCTGAGTCTGTTTAGACGCAATGAAGTTAGCTCTATGATGAACTATATGGACGCCAAGCTGAAAAATTGCGTCTGCAAAAGGCGGTAGGGAAGCCCATAGTAGGTACTTGGGCATGAATGTCACACACCGGAAGCTTTGCCGACTTGAACTGGCAAGCTTCTTGTCTCTGCAGATTTGAATCGTAGATTCTACCTGTCAGTCAGACTGCAGCAATGTCTCAGCTCTGTCAACTATACTTATTTAGACGAGATCTACAACACTGGAGAGCAGCGTTGGGTCTCGCCTTGATACCGTACGAATGAAAGTGTGTACATAGACCCATCTGGATGGAAGTTTGCCATGTGGAGACACGAGTGTAAAGTACAGACAGACGTAAAAGTTGCTTGTACCTGCTTATGAGCGTATTATGAAGGCATTAGAGATAGTAATTCATGATTCGGCCAGCCCATGTACATGCATGCGTGACTTCAGTTGCTGGGATTATCCGGCATTACTGCGTGCTTTCGAAAGTCTCGACGTCCATATACGGTCACCTGGTGGCTTGGTAGCTCGGCTCCTAGATCTATTGGCGTAACGTAGATGCTAGGGTCGAACAAGCAGACTATCGGTCACTTTCAATCAAACTGTCCGTGTAATAATGTACGGAGTAATTCTGCTCGTTCACACTCTGGCATGCAAGCATTCATGGCTCGTCCATTGTTCTCCACCTGATAGCAAGCATCAGCTGCAGCGCTAGCCAAAGCAAGAACCCCGGTGATTCGGAGTTTTTGGTGACGGCCCTCCTCTCCTCTCCTCTCTCTGGGCGACGATCAGGCAGCAGAATTAATTTTGTGGAAGCATCTCCACCCGACGGTTTTAGCAGCTTGAGAGCTGGTAAGGATCGGCCAATGTCAGCGCGTGTGGGCTTTTGTGTGTGACCAGACCGGACTTTTGACTGCTCAGCCCAATGTCAGCCAACGTGCAGTCGTAGAAGGACGAACAGTCGACGCTCATGGCTGATTGACGGTGAATAGGGAGTCCAGATGATCTTGCGGCAGATGCTATATCGATTCTGATCTCCTCGGCCATGGCGCCACGCTAGGTAAGATGGAGAGCCGGTTTTTCTGCAAGGCGCCGGGAATCGCTAGTAGCAAGGCGAGAGCTGGTCTGAGAAGTCCGCGTACTCGTACAAGTCTGTACCCCATCCCATCAAGCTGGGCTACAGTACGGACTGGCCACCACTTTGCCATGGTCTGGGATTTGGCGCGCGGGATGAGTTCGCAAGTGGACGCTAGTGCCACGGCTGTCGTTGCATGCCGGCGCGCCCCCGAATGCATCCAGTGAGGATCAGAGGAATTCTGTTGCCTGGCATCTCGCTAGCAAAGACTGCTGATCCCGGAGCATGGCAACTGATTCAGTGGCCCGGGTTTCCACCTGTGCTTACTTGTAGTACGAGAATGTGCTCTTGGCCCTCGGCACGGTACCTGGGCGTGTAACTCGTACTAGAATGGCCATGCGCTCTTGGTCTTGTCGACTATGGCGCTCCGAAGAGTTTCGGAGCTGATGGTGATGACCTGCCAGAGATGATTTTATCGCTCCTAATAGCGGGCGCCGGATCCGTCAATGTCGAGCGTGGCGTTGCCGCCGCTAGCTTTACTTTGCCCGCGCTGGTCTTAAGGTTCTAGGCCGTTGCCATGGTTCGATGTTTTCGTCTGGAGGCACATGCATCCGGCATTGCATCTCGAAAATTGAAAAGGTGCAGCTGAGTTGGAGAGGGTGGAGTTTGCAGAATGCATGGAAGTGGAAGCTTGGACTGACCGAGGCCATCAATTGCGCTAGCAGATATTGGCCCTGTACTAAATACCTTGGCTGACGCAGATCTGCTACCGCAAACGAGGTACTGAGCACCTCCAGCTAAACCAAGGGAAGAAACACAGCCGAACGCGGGCGTGTTCAGTGGTCTTCAAGTACCTACTCGTATCCTCCCAACACTCCGTATTATAGACTACTGGAATCCATTTCGGACCGAGACTGTGCCAATGTCGATCAGCACAAATACAGCAGTCAAAATGGTATTCATCGGCCAGGTACAGGACAATTGATCACCTATCTCGTACGAGTCCATGTGCTGCACAGACACCTGCAGGGTCGCCCTGGACGAGACTTTTGGAGACCTACGGGAGTTGCTCCCACCTACGTCAGGGGATGGCCTAGCTGCTCTTTTAGGGGCCAATTGCAGCGCCGTCCAGGGGGTGTCTCCAGGGCCCACAGTGGCCAAACAACCGCTTGCGGGTTTCCACTCTCGACCTCGAAGCTAATCCAAGACAAAACTTCTCCATTTTCAACCGCCTCAGCATGAAAGCAAAGGGGCTTGTTTTTCCCATGGGGAACTGGAGAATCTCCTCTATTGTTTTGTCTGGGGGTGCGGGGGACACCCTGGAGATGTTTCCCTGTTTGGGGAATTTCAGCATGGCCAGTCTTACACGCAGCTCGTCTTCGAAGATTGGCTTCATGTTTCATACGGGCGTTGGTTCGCATTGATCATCTACAGCTTGTTGCCGGAACATGGCGATCATCCCATTGCTACTCTGTTTACGTGATACGAGTACAGGTATGTGTCATCCGCGTCCGTGCTGCTGCAGCTATAGCAAGTAGATTAACTGGTGTGGCACATGGCAGTAACACAAAAAGAAATCTCTTCATCCCGGACTACGGCTCCGGGCGTGGGAAACGACGCTACTGTGAGACAAGCTGCCACAATCCACCCATACAACATGATGAACGCATGAGTCGTACTGTAGCGTCTCTATATGGCTCTTTGCGTCCGTCTTCCAAGCTTCGGTCTCCACGCCACCATCATATGCCATGCGACTAGCATCTCCTCCAGCCACGAGTGGGCCGGACAAGGATTGGTCTCATCCTGGCTTGGGCCATGTTGCTCAACTGACTTGGAAGATGGCCAATGTACCTCCACAATGCCATGGTCCAAGGTGTTTCCGGCGTCCTCAGATCGCGGGGATTGACAAGAAGTATCCAGCTCGAGCCCAATGTTAGCCGCACGCGACAAACACACAAATAGCCATTGTTCTCCGCCTCCAGATTCCGGCTCTCGTCTCACTTCCCCAGCTCACCACAAAGGAGTATAATAAACCTCCTTGTCCCCTCTGTCTTGACTTTGATTGTCTCGACACTTTCAACTTCTTCAGCTGGGAAGCAAGATCCCTCTCTTGTCTCGTCTGTTTACACCAATTGAGCCAGCAAGAGAAAGTCAATCTGCGGACTGATCCGCCTATCCCTCAAGATGTCGGGAATATAGTCAGTTGCCCCCCCTTTTTGGTACATCTTCCTCTGTCAGCATGTACACTAACGTGTTTTGATACAGCGAATCCAAGAGTGTCCATGAGACATCTATGGAGAAGGGAGTCACCTACCACGAAGAACAAGACTTAGCCCAGAACCTCCAGGCGAAAATTCGCAACCCCCTCAAGGGAATTCCCCGAGAACAGCTTATGAGCGATGTCGAAGCCTTTGCTCAGCGCAATGGCCTTCAGGAGCACACTCTTCTTCTCAAGAAGGGCGCGCTTATTGCCCAGAACCCTGCTGAACCACATGCCATTGATGGCGAGGAGAAGCTCACTGCACACGAATTGAATATTTTGGAGCGCGAGGTCACTCACAAGTGGCACATGCCCGCAAGACTCTTCCTCACCATCGCAACATGCTCCATCGGTGCCGCTGTCCAGGGTTGGGATCAGACTGGTAGCAACGGAGCTACCATTTTCTGGCCCGATGTCTATGGCATCGGTGACCAGAGCATTACTCGCAACGCTATTCTCGTCGGTCTCATCAATGCTGCTCCTTACATTGGTAGCGCGTGAGTTACACATTCACATGTATCAATCTACAGTTTAGCTAACTTGTCCCTAGTTTCATTGGCTGCTGGATCTCTGATCCTATCAACAACCACTTCGGTCGACGTGGTGTCATCTTCTTCGCTTCTCACTTCTGTATCTGGCCCGTCATCGGTTCTGCTTTCTGCCACAGCTGGGGACAACAGCTTGCCTGTCGATTGCTCATGGGAATTGGCATGGGTGCCAAGGCTTCAACGGTCCCTATCTACGCTGCTGAGAACGCCCCGGCTTCCATCCGAGGTGCTTTGGTCATGTCATGGCGTACGTTCTTCGTCCTTCCTTCCATATTGAAATCTTTGTTGTACTAACGCAGTTCAGAAATGTGGACTGCCTTTGGTATTTTGCTCGGAAGTGCCTTTAACCTGGCCGTCTACCACGTAAAGGATATCAACTGGCGTCTAATGCTTGGCGCGCCTTTCCTGCCCGCTGTCCCTCTTCTCTGCCTCATCTACTTGTGCCCCGAATCTCCCCGTTGGTACATGAAGAAGGGTCGCTACGCTGATGCCTGGAAGTCTCTTGTCGTTCTCCGCAATGACCCCATCCAGGTGGCCCGAGACATCTACTACATCTCCGCCCAGCTGGAAATTGAGAATGAGCTCGTTGGCAAGACCAACTACGTCACTCGATTCACTCAGCTCTTCACCGTCCCCCGAATTCGCCGTGCCAACCTGGCTGCCTTTACTGTCATGCTTGCTCAGCAACTGTGCGGTATCAACATCATTGCCTTCTACTCCACCACAGTCTTTGTCAACGCTGGCTTCACCCAGTTCCGAGCCCTGATCGGTTCATTTGGCTTCGGTCTTGTCAACTGGGTCTTTGCTTTCCCCGCTTTCTGGACCATTGATACTGTAAGTTGTTCAATTAAACGACAAAACCTTCTGGTGAAATTATTCTAACAACAGTATAGTTTGGTCGTCGAAGCCTGCTGCTCTTCACCTTCCCCCAGATGTTCTGGACTCTCTTGGCTGCTGGTCTCTGCACATTGATCTCTACAGAACACAACGAGCTCAAAACTGGCCTCGTCAGTCTTTTCGTCTTCCTTTTCGGAGCCTTCTACTCCCCTGGTGAAGGCCCCGTTCCTTTCACCTACAGCGCTGAGGTTTATCCCTTGTCTCACCGTGAGACTGGTATGGGCTTCGCCGTCGCTACTTGCTTGTTCTGGGCTGCTGTGCTCAGTACCTCATTCCCCTTCCTGCTCGAGAAACTCCAGACCGTTGGTGCATTCGGTCTCTACGCTGGCTTCAACGTTGTCGCCTTCATCATGATCTTCCTCTGGGTACCCGAGACTATGCAGCGCACTCTCGAGGAGCTCGACTATGTCTTTGCTGTGCCTGTTCGCACTTTCATGAAGTACCAGCTCACCGTCGCCCTGCCCTGGTGGTTCAAGAAGTACGTCTTCTTCCAGTGGAGTGCTACCAAGCGACCGCTGTACGAGTTCGACAATGTCGCTTCTGACCTGCGCCGGGCGTCTATCCACCACGCCCCCACGGCTTCGTCGGATGATGAGAGCAAGCGGGCTATGTAAAGAAGAGAGGAGAAACGAATTTTATGAATTTATTTGGGTAGCAAGGGTGAATATTGGATTTTGAGTATATTAATTGGTTACCACACGACGGGTAGTGTGATATTGGGAATTGATACCCTTTCCCTTATAGTTATGATACTATATGAGGGAATTATTAAGAATATATGAACTTCCTTATTTCAAAATATCTATTCTTTGAATCGTATAAGTGATTGTAGTGATATATCTTTACAGCTACCAATGTAAAATCTCCAGTGCTGTGGTTTTTGTAAGGACGCTGTCTATCCAGCATCCCATGCCCCAAATTTATCTTGGGTAAGCCGACTTATATGTATAGGTCTTAGCTATCCCACATGTTGTGACAACTATGTTCACCACTGTCCATTACAAGACACCGTTCCCATCATAAGCAATGTGAATTCCATACTTTGAAAGACTACCTCCCAGAATCAACGAAAACCTTTCTTTTATTGAGGTAAGGGCTGAGGCTGTGGAAGTTGCATTATTGTGAAATGCACCACAATACTTTCTTCCAAAAAGTATTTAGGGGCGGGAATGCTCCTCTGCTTGCATTTGATCCTCTCCCCTTCATCAACACCATCAAAACACGCATCCTCCAATGGGTGCCCTCTCTTTCATAGAGCATCGCCAGAGATTTGAAGAAGCCCCTTGGTCTTTTTTCTAGACGCAGTCGATATACATCAGGAGAGCCCAGATACTGCAATCGCACGCTGGAGGACGCAGAAAAAGAGAAGAAAATTCTGGTCGGCACTGGTTTTTTTTTATTCCAAGGGGTGTTCTTAAGCGCAAGGAAGTTCCAGCAAAATATCCCAATCCCTGATAAGATTCTATCTTTCCTGATTAACTGTCGCCTTCTAGACATGGCCCAAAGAGGTTGAGTATTAGTCGTCATCGCCGACAATCACGCTCGTACCTCTGGTCTCTGAGGGCGTTGGAATGGTTGGCCGTCAAACCAGCCAGATTTCCGGTCAATACCCAGAGTTCTAGTCCCAGCTGTTGGTGTTGCGTCCCCTTTATGATCAACGTTGTCCGAGGACAAATGAATGTTCTTAAACCAATGTTCGCAGTCGCTGGGAGAATATGTGTTAAGCCCCAGTGCTAAGTTACCCGCTGGCTCCCAAGTGCTAAGGATAGAGAACAGTCTTAATATCACATCAGTAACGAAAGGGCTAATGTTAATTAGAGGCGAGCGGTGTTTGGAGCAACATCTGTACGAATATCGTGGTAACTCTACACGGAAATAGATGTAATGAACAAGCTGTCTCTTTTGTGGCGAAAGGAGAGCGAAATCGTCGATGCAATCCGCTGCACCAGTGTCTCCAGATTTTCGTCCCATTCTGTCGCCGGCTATTGCTGTCGAAAGGTCGAAAGGATGTGTCTGCCACTACATCAGTACCTAGGTACATCTGAGTAGTCTTTCACCTCGTCGCGCAATTTGGTGATCTCGTCGAGGACTAGCATGATGTGCCTTGTCAAGGCGTAGGGCAACGGGAGACCAAGATTTAGCTGTGTAGCTGTCGGTGCAAGTCATGAAGACTTCATGTTGAAGGTTGCTATACAGGCACGCTGTTTCAACGTCCATTTGGTAAAGACAACTCAGCAGCTTTGCTGTCATACACATGGCGTGAAGGTACGGAAAGGCGCGGCAAACGTTTATCAATGGACTCGGCCAAGGGTCGGCATCGAGGTTCCAGAACCTCGGAAAAAAGGCATACAGTGGCATAATGTCGCATGAGAAGATATTCCAGCCTTATAGGCCAGCAGAAATTATTCGGCGGTACAGACTCTTAACTTAGGCCTGACCCAGGCATGACCCAGGTCGGATGAGCAGTCGAAGGGAGTCATATCGAGCAATGGGGCTATATGTCTCGTCATAATTAAGTCCGGGTATGGTCTTGCGTGTTGTGCTTTTTAGCGAATATCTAGAGACGGAGACTCTGGCAACGAGCAGGAACGGGAGAAAACCCTCTAGGACTTGCGGATTTGCTGGGAAATGATACATGGGAGTTCGTTTTATGGTCTCGAGAGGAGTTATAGGTTTTGCGGTTTGGTTCAGGAGAAAGTCAGTGAGGTAATGGGGGATCGCAATTCGGGGTTTGACACGGAGACAATTGGGACAATTGGTATTTTTTCTTTAGGGGGCAGTTATTAGGTATGTAGTATTATATATATTTGCTACTACCCGAAACTCTCGTTATGGCTACGTGATATCGGTTACTATAGATATCTTTCTCTAGTATCTGATACTATAATTATATCTATTAAGTATCTTCTACTATAGCTATATCCTTCTAGTATCTGCTACTATAGCTATATCTTTCTAGTATCTGCTACTATAAATCTATTCTGGCTTATTTTTATTCTTCATTCTTGTCAATACCCTTCTTTGATTGAGTACGACAGCAGGAGGGCAAGCGCAAGAGCTCCTGCCGCCGCCGCCGCCGA
The DNA here is from genome assembly GCA_001931985.1 of Trichoderma sp. IMV 00454. Taxonomy (NCBI): domain Eukaryota; kingdom Fungi; phylum Ascomycota; class Sordariomycetes; order Hypocreales; family Hypocreaceae; genus Trichoderma; species Trichoderma sp. IMV 00454. The sequence continues at coordinate 172,880 of MSJK01000131.1, forward strand.
GTTGCTGTGGCAGAGGCGACAATGGAAGGAACTGTCTGTTCCTCTTCTCATAGGTACGAATGGCGTCGTCATCTTCTATTTTTCTCTTCTAATTTCGTCCGAGGAACGCTGTGTTTGTTGACATCACACTCTTCTCTAGTCTCTAATCGTTCGTACCCTCCACTTGGGTCAATTGTGCTTCAGCTCCTGATAAAGCATTTGTCTCTCTCTCAGATCTAGCGTGATGTCTGTTGTTTGGTCCACCAAGTTGATGACTCGGGTCAAGTCCCACGTCTCCCACGTCTCAACAGTCGGCTGAGAGGTTGACACCGACAGCTAATCAGCGTCCACCCAATGGTGATGGATGCTGTATGTTTTGGAACGGAATCTCTGTCCATTTATCGTGGTATTCCTACTAATCTGTATTTGTAGAATGGCAAGGCGATCATTATGCCCGGTGAAATCTTTTGTCGGGCGAGATGATCAAAAGCATCTATGTTTTCTACTGATTTGATCCTTGAGCGCTCTTTTTCCCAATCCGTCCACCCTCCGACGCCATTACGAAGAGGGCCATGAAGTGGAAACGCGCGCCCGAGAATCGGGCGGCAATAGTGTTGCATACCAACACTTGCTGGATCATAATTACCTGTAACTTTCTCGCATATTCGCTCAATACCAAGGCCGATTGTCCCTGGAGGGCAAAGAAAAGGAGGTGCAACGATTGCGGAAGAGAATGAAGCTGCCAGGCGCAAAAGAGAAAAAACGAGAGCAGTTTCGTGAGTGGCTGAAGAGACCAGGAGTCCGCTGGAGAATAAACCAGCGACCACGTGAGCGGTACGAATTAGAGCCTGGATTCAATATGGACATGCGAAACCAAGCTCGCCAGTACCAAAAGCAAAAGTTCAGAGAGAAGGAAACTAAACGGGTGCTGAAAAACATAAAGGAATACGGAGCTGGACAACACGATTTCTCTACATTAGCCGAGGGAGCAAAATACAGCTGTGCAATCTGCAGAGCCATAGCCTTTCTGCATTAGCTAAACATAGGGCAACCGCAGGTCATCTACGCAGAGTCGTTATAGCGATGATAAATACCACTGCAGCCTTTGCAACTTTCGGAGCAAAACGAAGGATTATCTGGATCATCACAAGAAAAGCAAGGGCCACTTGACAAAGGAGGCCAAAGCTAATGGCAACATATACAGAGGCTGCTATTATATACGCATACTACTGCGACCTCCGTGATTATTCAACAAACATCAGCGGGAGTTTAAAAGCGCATAAACCAACCAAGGCTCACTTGGCAAAGGAGGCCGAGGTCAGGCGTAATACGAATGGCAATACTAACGCTAGCACCGATGCCAGTAATAAGACAGAGGCCGCTATTATATACAAACACTCTTGCAACCTCTATTACTTTTCGGCTGACTAAGAGGATAAGTTAGGCTCAGTAACGTCAAGAGTCCCTATAATATAGCCAGCTTTATAATACACTATACTTTCTCTTTATAGGGCGCTCTTCCTAACAGAACCGGTTCTTATCTTTAAAACTAGAAAATATTAGCAGATACTAGATATATATAGCTATAGTAGCAGATATTAGATAGATATAGCTATAGTAGCAGATATTAGATAGATATAGCTATAGTAGCAGATACTAGATAGATATAGCTATAGTAGTAGATATTAGATAGATGTAGCTATAGTAGAAGGTCCTGGATAAAGGTTACTATTGTAGTAGATATAGGTAGAGAAATATGGCTGAAGTAGCAGATATTAGATAAGTATATATATGTAGATAGTATCAGGTATAAGTGAAATACTAAGGTGTCTCTGAGGAATCCCTTGTTTGTTGGCTGCTGGCTAAGGCTTGGTTGATGAGAATATAGAGTACTTAAGCCTCCTAGGAATAGCCAACTGAGACGTTATAAGGCCTCGCTGATAATAATGTGAGGAAGTTTTAATTGTAGTAAGCCGCGGGAGCAAGACCACATGGAGAGACTGGTTAAATTGTCTAGCCGAGGCTGGCCAATGTTCGTATTATCATGTGATTAATATAACGCTGGCCAAGAATCGGAACAATTTATGGTTATGTAAAGACACTTCCATATGGGAAAGAGAGATCATATCTCAGCTAAAATTTGGACAATGTAAATATAGTATCTTGGTATTGTCTCTTATTAAACTGGATGAATGAATGAATGAGAACACGCGTAAACCTGGAGCTTGACTTTGAGTCGTACTCCGCAGATCCGACGCTATTATGTGCTTTGAATCTTAGTCTACGCCTCGTGTTTCGCTACTTATATGACATGAATGTGACTTAAAGTGATATATAGGAATAGCATAGGAAAGAAGATTACGTAGGCGTTCTAATAAAGATTAAATCAGTTATCAGTCCTCTCACGAAGTACAATAAATGCAGAAGAACTGAGTTAAGAGAGCTACGGAGTTCGGATTGTGCTTTACTTTACTCCGTCGGGGTAACAGGGATCGGATCCACAGAACTAACGAAATGCTCGGCCTAACATGATATGAACCATCAAGTCCTCATGCATGAGCTCCTTCCATCCATCTTTTTCGCCATGCCATCTTTCGTATTTCCTCTGCAAGAGGGAAGAATCTCTGCTCTGCCTAGTTGATTTGGCGGGCCGGGATCCTGGCGCTCTTCAGCCACTCCATCAACCCAACGAAGCGTCCAACTACATACTTAGGTGATTATTGTCAGCATCTTGTTTCGTTTCCCAGCGCCTCAAACGCCCAAAGGAGCTGTCATCATGCCCGCATTTTGACTAGCTAGAAAGCCACATTGTCGAACCAAGCAACGGCGGACCCAGTCGCAATGGCTCTAATAGCTGGTGAGAGCAAGGAGGAAGCTCTTGGACACATTGCCGCGATAGATGTTGAAAAGGCCGAGATTGGAAGCACAACCGATACGTCGCTCGATGTGCCCATCAGCCACATCAAGCTCGACCGGAATCGCTTTTCCGTCGCCGGCGCAGCGAATTTGTCTCTTGACGATGTCGAGGCCGTTGATGTTCAGATCCGGGGACTGGCCATCTCCGTAGATACGGCGCCTTCATGGCTTGATCCTGGCACATATCCCGAATTATTCTCCGCCGGATTCAAGACTGCGCCTCGCATCAAGACTTTGCTGCATTCCGTCGATGCGGACCTCAAGCCTGGAACCCTGACGGCCATCATCGGAGGCAGCGGTTCAGGAAAGACCACGCTGCTCAACAACCTCGCCGAAAGAGTTGTCAGCTCGAGATTAAGCCAACAAGGCCTGGCAGTATTCAACGGGCAGATCGGTGTTAATAGCGTAAGACACGCCTATGTTATGCAGCAGGATATCCTGCTACCGACTTTGACGGTTCGAGAGACTCTGAGATACTCGGCTGATCTCCGACTGCCGTCGTCTACCAGCGCCGAGGACCGCGAAAGGATCGTCGAAGAGGTCATTCGTGAACTAGGCCTCAAAGAATGCGCCAACACACGCATAGGAAATAGCCAGCACCGCGGCTGCTCTGGAGGCGAGAAGAGACGTGTGAGCATCGGGGTACAGCTTCTGTCGAACCCATCCGTGTTGTTTCTCGACGAACCCACCACCGGTCTGGATGCAACAAGCGCCTTCCAGCTCATCAGGACCCTAAAGGCCTTGGCCCAGAAAGGCAGAAACATCATTACGACAATCCACCAACCTCGATCCGAGATTTGGGACCTCTTCGACAACCTCATCATCCTGTCCAAGGGAAGCCCTGTCTTCTCTGGCCCCGTCTCCGAATGTCTCCCCTGGTTCAAGGATCTAGGCCATCAGCTGCCGCCTTTTGTAAACCCAGCAGAATTCGTTATTGATATTGCTGCCGTGGACAACCGTACTCCGGAACTAGAAGCAGAAACTTCCACTCGCCTCGAAAGCTTGAAAGCAGCATGGAGGATAGAGAGCGAAAGCCGCTTCCCGGCACTACAGGGCATCGCCGAGATGAGGCGCAACAAGCACTCAAAGGCAACGACTCATGCCGGATTCCTCCGCCAGGTACGCATCTTGACAGATCGTACCCTAAAGGTCACATATCGAGATCCCCTTGGCATGACAGCGTCTATCCTAGAGGCCATCATCATGGGGCTCGTGATAGGCTACCTGTTCTACAATGTCGGTCGCGATCAAGCTGGCATCAGATCCAGAGAAGGTCTCTTATACATATGCGTTGGTCTTCAAGGCTACTTGATCCTGATGTTTGAAACGTACCGCTTGACCATTGATATGCCGACATTTGATCGCGAGTCTTCAGAGCACTGCGTCGATGCCGTACCTTACATCTTGTCACGACGCCTGGCACGACTCGTTACAGAGGATTTCCCTGTCCCCTTTCTGTTCTCTCTCATTCTGTACTTCATGGCGGGATTCGATCACGATGCTGCCAAGTTCTTTACGTTCTTCAGTATCAGCTTTGTCAACCATTTTGCTTGCATCATGTGCGCATTTACGTGTGTCGTGACAGTCAGACACTTCCCGGGTGCTAGTCTGATTGCCAATTTTGCTTTTACGCTGCAGAGCATAGCGTGTGGTATATTCATCCAAGTTGATACCATCCCAGTCTATGTTCGATGGCTGAAATGGATGACTTGGTCGGTGAGTTCCCTCTTTCGTACTCTCAGAAATTATATACTTGAAGCTCCTTGTAGGGATAATGAGCTAACCATTTTACCATAGTTTTACACCTTTGGAGCATATTGTGGCAATGAATTCCAAGGCAGTTTCTACGACTGTCCCGAGCCAGGCGGACCATCTAATCCGGCATGCCTTCAGTATACAGGAGACTATATCATGTCCTCTCTCGGATTCCCGAGAAACTGGATTGCTCGCCCCATTGTTTGCCTAGCAGCGTTTGTCATCTTCTTCTTCATCCTATCGGCGATTGGATTGCACTATATGAAGGTCGAAATGACCATCGCTCGGCCACGAGTCTCAGACACGGACCTGTCGGCCGGAAAGGAAAAGATGACTGCGAGGTCGATTGCAGAGGTTCGCACCATCGATGTCGAGCTGGAGAATTTCTCTCTCGATCTTGATAAAAGAGCTGCCAATGGTAAAAAGCTGCCTCGAAAAACTATTGTTAAGCCAATTAATGTGACTTTCCAGGCCGGTACCTTGAATATCATCATGGGTCCATCTGGAAGCGGTAAAACATCCCTTCTCAACTCAATGGCACTCCGGCTCCGCAACTCAATGAGCACTCATTATCGTCCATCCGGCAAAATGTCTTTCAACGGAGCAGTTCCGTCTTCATCAGTTGTTCGATCTGTCTGCTCCTATGTCTGCCAGGATGATGACGCTCTGTTACCCTCGTTAACGGTTCGTGAGACATTGAGATTTTCTGCCGCGTTACGACTGCCATCGTTTATGAGCAAGGAAGAAAAGTATCGTCGCGCCGAGGAGATTCTCATGAAAATGGGATTGAAAGATTGCGCAGACAACTTGATTGGTAACGATTTAGTCAAGGGCATCTCAGGAGGCGAAAAGCGCCGAGTGTCTATCGCTGTGCAGATCCTTACAGATCCTCGCATCCTTCTCCTGGACGAGCCAACATCTGGACTAGACGCCTTCACCGCGAACTCAATCATGGAAGTTCTTCAAGGACTTGCCCAAGAAGGAAGAACGTTAATTCTAACTATCCATCAGCCTCGATCAGACTTGTTCAAACACTTTGGCAACGTGCTGCTCCTTGCTCGCGGAGGTGCCCCAGCCTATGCCGGTCGCGCCAAGGACATGCTCAATTATTTTCACAGGCAGGGATACCAATGTCCACAGCATTCAAACCCGGCGGATTTTGCCTTGGATATGATTACTGTTGACTTGCAACGAGATGATAGAGAAGCGGAGAGTAGAGATAGAGTTGAAAAACTCATCGAGGAGTGGAAAAGATATTCACCTGGAGGAGACAAGCAGCAACAATGGGAGATGGAGGGGGGGTCAAGGCTTCCAGAGATAACCGAAACCGATGAACTGGACGAAAAGAAAGTATTTGATGAGGGAGACGTAGCAGTGGTGAACGACGACGGCGAACCTCTGCCAAAGATTCAGCCTGTCACCTCTCGCAAGTCCTTCAACAAAGCCAACCTTTCAACACCAGCAGAACTGGGCGCTCTTGTCCACAAGCGTGCTTCTCTCGCCACCGCTTTGCCTCTGCTTTTGCATCGCGCCGTCATCAACACGCGCCGTCAGCCTCAGCTCATCATGGCTCGCACAATGCAAGTCGTAGGATTGGCCATCATCTTCGCCCTCTTCTTCGCACCGCTGCATCACGACTACTACGCGGTGCAAAACTGGATGGGCTTTATACAGGAAGTCGGTGCCTTTTATTTTGTCGGTATGCTGCAAAACGTGGCCATCTATCCCACCGAGCGAGACGTCTTTTACCGAGAGGATGACGATGGGGTGTACAGTGTTGACGCATTTCTGCTTTCCTACACAATCCTCGAAGTCCCCTTTGAGATTCTCAGCTGCCTCCTTTTCGGCATCTTGATGTGTCTCGCCGTCGGCCTTCCCAGGACGGCAACCATGTACTTTGTCTCCGTCTTTGGCTGCTTCGGGATAGTCTCCTGTGGCGAGAGTCTTGGAATCATGTTCAATACCATCGTCAACCATACCGGCTTCGCTGTCAACATCATGGGAATGTTCCTCTCCATTGCCACCGCCATGGCCGGTGTGCTGTCCATCAACGCCCCGAAAGCTTTCAAAGCGCTCAACTACCTCTCGCCCATCCGGTACGCATCACGTTCGATCGCCCCCTATGCCTTGCGGGATGAGACCTTCTACTGCAAACCGGGGCAGCAGCTTGCAAATGGTACCTGTCCGATTACGACGGGCAAGCAGGTCCTCCAGCTGTATGATTTCGATGACAATCCGGTGGTGAACGTGGCGGCTTTGGCTGGGTGTTTGGTTGTATACCGACTGTTGGCTTGGCTCTTGTTGAGACTGGCGAGGACGAGATGGGGCGGATCCAAGAAGTAGGATCAATCGCTATTTCGATTCTTTTGCACATGATACGCTCTGATGCGAGGCAATGTATATAAAGTGCTAGGTATTAATGTAAATATGCACCTTGGTAGTAATTTCTGAAGATGTTTCTCTGAGTCTAAGGTACCTCTATCAATAGATTCTATAGTTGGTGAATTACAAGATAATGAAGAATATAAACTAGCAGCATTAGAAGAACGGGTGAGAAGGTTGCGCTATCAACCACTTATTGTACACCTTATTTTTTCGCAAATTAATTGGCCAATACCCATCTTAAAATTAAGAAAGGCGAAATGCTGCCTTGTAATTGGCAGTCGATGCAAGGGATTCCAAAGGAATGCAGTCAAAAATATATAGAGAGACTACTATAATACTCGTCACTATTTAAAATGGGAAGAGGACTAGAGAAAAAAAGCAACTCGTCACCATTGGTTCCTCCAGGTGAGGTTCCATCGGTGGTGACCGCTTCATAGTCCCAGATTCGGCGTTTGAGAGGGGCGTGGGTCTGACGTCGGCATCATCCTCGCCCGTCAAATCTATAAAGCTCGTAGATTGAGCGGCAAACGGTCCCAGGGTAGCGTGACACTGCTTCTCGAAGAGGACCAGAGAAAAAAAGCGATGTCAACGGAGTAAGAAGTCGAAAGTCTGGTACCTAAATTTCGATTGCGGCTAACTATTATTACTGCTTTTTACACTGGTAAAATAGATTTAGATTAATAGTATGATTAGAAGAAATGATGGAATTATTATAAGTATTTATTTGCAGCTTGCATTAATGGGCGATTAGGTTTATTATATGACGTTAATAAGTTAATATTGGTGGTGTAAATACAGTAACGCTTCCTACAGCTGGCGAAAAAGAAACGAAGCCCCCTCTACTCTTCCATCTTTAATCCGGCAACAACATGATAGCAAGCGGAGGACAGAAAAACCGAGACTGGGAAGGTTACGAGCACCTACGAGTTAGATTATACACCTACAACTCCTAACTCTTCAAGTAGGTATCTACCTAGTACTATATCTATATTTCTCTAGTAACTACTACTGTATCTATATTTCTCTAGTAACTGCTACTATATCTACATTCTTCTAGTAACTCTACTATATCTACGTTCTTTAAGTAACTGCTATAATATTTACATATTTTTTGGTAGCTGCTACTATATTTATATAATAAAGTTCTAATGTTGGCTAAATAGGCGTTCTATGAGTGAGTTAGGTGCTCAACATGTTACACTGTATCTAGTAGGTACTATCTAGGTATTTATCGATAATCTCACATAGGGGGTGGCTTCGGGAGCGGCTTCGGGAGCGGCTTCGCCCTTTGTATTCTTCTCTGTCTTCGTGGAAGATCTCAGCATATGTCGGTAACGTCCGAGAACTTTTTGTGTCTTGAAATCAGGGTCTCGATTCAAAGCCCTAGCGGTCTCGGCTATGAGCGTGTTGGCGGTGGAGTATATGCCAAACCCCCAACCCGGGTGATCTCGTGCCACGAGCCCATTGAAGACTCGTAGGTCGCCCATGGTACCTATAAGTTGTCAGGTATGGGCACGGGATGTTTGAACGTATGAGGTGGCCGAAGTAGCAGGGAGACAGGGCAAAGGATGATTGAGGATACAAACTTACCGTCCAACACATGTAGCCACTCGAAACTGTTAGAGACTATGGCGAACCAAAGATCAAGTCCAAAGAAAAGAAATTGATAAGGCTTAGGAGAAAGGAAAGAAGTAAGAAAAGAGAAAAGAGGAGGAATGATTAGCAATAGAGGAGACTATTGCTGGCCAAGGATCAGGTGTAAAAAGAAGAAACTGATGAGGCTTGGAAGAAAAGAAAGAAGTAAGAGAAGAGAGAAGGGGAGGAAGGATTAGCAAGAGAGGGGAGTTTCGCAATCCGTGCACACCGCTCACAGAGCGAATGGCGAGGCGGAGAATGACAGGTGGCTGACGGGAGCCAAGTGCCAGCGGTTTGCAGCAACTGCACATATATTTGCAGGTATCATTCACCTCACAATCTCTTACCTCTCTCTTTCTTTGCAATTTCTAGCAGGTTCCACGGTGTTCCCAGTTCTGCAAGCTGACTGTGCCCGAGAGAGTTAAACGAAGTTTGGACAACTGCAGCTGTCCTTTCTTTGTCTCTTCTCCTTCTCTCACTCACAACCACATAGCGGCACCTTGCCAGCAGACTGTCGCCAAATTACCGCCAGTAACATTGCGAAAGTCAGCATCGCCACGCAATGATGGCGCAGGCAGACACCATCGAAGCTTTAAATATAGCAAATTTTATCTTTGACAAGAACCACATTAGCTACTCTGATGGGGTTGCGTGTGTGCAAGACTACTAGGCGCACGCGTTGAACTTATCTGAAGACGAGCGACGGGTCATGCGCACTCTAGCCATAGCTGCAGATACTAGAGAAATCTGGCTATACTAGTAGATTTTACATAGATGTAGCTATAGTAGCAGATACTAGAGACATATAGCTATAATAGAAGATACTGGACAAATATAGCTATAGTAGCAGATATTACTGGAGTTCGACTTCCGCCGCACGAGATGGTCGCGAATATAGATCTCTTAACACAATTGCAACCTCTGCGATTATTCGACTAATGAGATAGACGCTTTCCAACGCTTTCCAATGCCATAAAATATCCAGGAGTCACTTGGCAAAAGAAGCCGAAGCCAGGGGCGGTGATGAGAATGACCTAGAGGCCGTTGTTGTGTATAAGCATTCCTGCAACTTCTGCGACTACTCAACTAATGACAATGGCTCCTTTAAACGTCATGAAAAGTCCAAGGCTCACGTGGCGAAGGAAACAATTGCCAGCCTTATTATTAACGCCAGACTTAACGCCAACAGCGATGCCAGCGCTGCTGTCGAAGCAAGTTCACAATCGGTATAAACTTTAGACTTCCACCTTGGCGTTAATTTCGTTATCTGTGGGAGAGGTTTCGGGATCTTGTACGTTTTGGAGTCAACAATTATTGTTGTTATGGACGCTAGAAAATATCTCAGTCGCCTTATGGACGTCGCCTCAAGAGCATAAGTGGTTGAGAACAATCAAGCGGCCATTTTTGTTTAGGTAGCTGGCATCATAGATGATATGGACAAGATTTAGACAGGGAGAAAAATCATTTAATATACAATCTTCCATATGTTGATGAAGGCTACACTGCCAATCGTGAAGACCGCCCGTGGATACCTCTGCTATGACACCTCTACTGTGATACCTCACGCATCACCACACCAACACACACACACACAACCATTATTACGTTAATTCTAAACGTTATATTCTAATGCTGCAACCCTTCAATTGTCCATTCCAGCATCCCATCGTCTGTCAGCCACGATCTCTCGACAAATCACATCGTCAGATTCTTGCGCTACCGGTTGACGTCATTCGCACTGAGACATGATCGACGAATGATGGACCAGAATCGCCTCCCTTGCATCTCAGCCTCTCTCCAGACCCCACAAACAAGTGCGGTCAGGCATCGATTCTTTGACTGCACTCGGTAACAAAAGTAGGAATTGTCTCGCAGTCTGTACGAATGTATATCGGATCTTGCACTCTTGACTTCAACTTGGTTTATCAAATCGAATGCTATTACTACCTATTACCCGGCCATAAACCTCACAAATCTCAACAGTGCTTTCTACGCCATGAAAAAAATGCAAACCATGTACGTGCAAATGCATGTTATGCCGAAAACCAAACGCAATATGCCAGAAACGCCCGCCCGCTCGCACTTGAATATGCCATCTACCTCGTCCGTCTATTCGTTCATGCGCATGTCCCCCGGCTCCAAATCAAAAGCATTGACAAAATCATAGAATCGTACGTTTCGTATCGTTTACAAAGTCCTCTTCTCGGTGATGGACTCGCCAAAAGGCTTGGCAGCGAGGAAGCCGTCGCCGGGAGCCTCCAGATCAAACACCTTGCGGCCACGAAGCCACGTCTCCATGACCCGACCGGTGAACTTGTGGCCTTGCCAGGGTGAACAGCGGTTCTTCCAGCGCATGTCGCCCTGAGTAAAAGTCCAGACGTGCGTATCATCGAAGACGCAAATGTCGGCGTCCATTCCGACCTTGAGAGCGCCTTTGCGGTGAGAGAGACCGACCTGCTCGGCGGTTGCTTGACAGCAGAGGCGGACCATGTCGACGATGGTCGGTGCCTTTGATGTCTCGGAGCGCTGCTTGGCAGCGGTATGCAGGATAGGCAGGCCGAGCCCGACGGAGGAGATGCCGCCCCAAGCGGCGAAGAAATCTCCGCGGGCAATAGTTTTGGTTGGTGGCAGGTCCTTGTGGCTGTTGACATCAAGACCCGAATCTGAATGGGGAATCGCAGGTCTCTCGAGGTGGTCGGGCAGCAGTTTCAGCTGAGGTGTACAAGGTGAGTGGTCAGAGACGACGGTACGAATGCACGAGTCGTCGGCCACCAATTCCTCCCAGAGACCGTCCCGGTTGTTGGCCTCACGGATGGGAGGGCAGCACTTGTGTCTCGTGTCACCCTTCTCAATCTCTTCGGCTGATAGCCCCAGATAATGGAAGCAAGTCTCAGCAGTGATGTTGACTCCCCTCTGACGAGCAGCCTTGAGAATCGGAATCGCTTGCGTCGCCGACAGGTGGACAATATGGAGGTGCAGCGAGGGGGCGATATGGGCATGAGCAAGAATTTCCTCGATAGCATAAGTCTCGAAAGAAGGAGGCCGCGACTCGAGAAATGTGCTGTAGGCAGTCAATTCGCCTTTGGGAGCCGCAGGAGGATCAGACGTGAGGACGGCGTCACCAACAGAGTCGGCAATGGGAGGGATCATCTCAGCATGGAACATCAGAGTGGTTGGTTCATGCTTGAGTGTCTCCATGGCCAAGGCCACATCTTTGGCGGATACGGCAGGGAACTCGTCGACGCCGGATTCAATGAGGAAGCCCTTGAATCCTCTAACACCAGCCTCTACGAGGGGTTTCAGCTGGTCTGCGTTCCCAGGAATGACACCGCCGTAAAAGCCTACGTCTACCCAGCACTGGCCGCGGCTAGCCTTGAGCTTCTCTTCGAATCCCTGAAGAGTAGTCGTCGGTGGGATGGCATTCAGCGGCATGTCGATAACGGTGGTGACGCCACCGCTTGCCGCTGCTCGAGTTCCGGTCCAGAATCCCTCCCACTCTGTTCGCCCAGGCTCATTCAGGTGGACATGAGCATCCACAAGGCCCGGAAGCAACAGCTTGGGAGAGTGGTCTACATAGGTAGCGCTGGGGGGAAAGGCCGAGGCGGGAAGGATCTCGGGCAGAATGGAGACGATTCTGCCCAGCTCGGGAGATATGCAAATGGTCGCCGGAGAGAGGACAAGAGAGTTGTCTGGAAGTGTGAGGACGGCTCGAGTCGAAACCAGGACGGTGAGCGGCCCGACGTTGGAGGTGTGCGTGACGGTCATGGCGACAACTACGGCTTAGTCTTCTAGGCCTGTGTGAGTTAAGATGAGCTCCGAGGATGAGAGACCGCTCTCCTAAACGGTCCTTCACGATGAGAGACAATAAAGCGAGGTGCACAGTCAGAGCACGACAACTTCACAAACTACGGATGAGGAGGGGTAAAGAAGAGAAATAAGAAAGGAGGCAAAGAGACGGGACATCCAGGCGATGCAAGCCGCATCGTCGGCCGGAGCCGATGACGCTCCAGAGCAGTCTAAGCCATATGGTGGATAGTGGCTGGCAGGCCTTATCGTGGGATACGATGAGCCGGGGCGAAAGGCCAGATAAGAGGGGCCGGAGATGTATCACACATCGCTTACTCTGGAGTATCCTCCTTACTCCTGCTTCCATTCTCTACGGGCAAACTATGTTACGAACTCCGCAGCTTCTTTGTCGGGAGTGGTCCTCAGCAGAGTTGCAAAATTTTCACATCTCGGGGAGGCAAAAAAGAAAAAAAATTCTCTAGCGAAAGTGAAGGGATTCGCAGAACCCGGATGATCGCTAGCAAAGGGAGCAAGAAAAAAAAAATCTCCACCCTTATCGGCTTCGTCCGATGGGCCAGAGCGAGGATGAAGATCAGATTACCAGGCCATTTGGGACTGAAGGCGCGGAGCGCGTGACCAATCAGCATTTGATCGAGTAACAGTTACTCGAGACGGCGCGACAAGAGGATAAAGCTGAACGACTTCGGCGGTGTCGGGATTGACGATAAGCGAACGGCTAGTGGAGGCGTTATCAGCGATGGAATCAGGGTCCTTATCGGGAGCGCCACACAAAGTGGCTGAGAAGAGTAGCCAGTGATTGCCGTGGCTTGTGTGATAGTGAGGCTGACTAAGGTGATCACGAGGATCAACAGAACGAAAAGATGAGATGAGAAAGGCAAATCGGAGGAGTTGTGCCGTAGAGCCGAGTATCATTACATAAGGCGACGAAGAGGAGACGCTCCACGTGTTCTGCATTGTCAAGCTAATGCAAGCATCTACAGCTCCGGAGTGCTGCTAACTTGCTAAGTTCAAGGTTATTCTTAGGACCAACAACAAACAACGTTGCGGAGCAGCTTCATGCAAACGACCGTCCAGCTCATTCGCTACAGCCCTGGAAGATGCCCGAGACGATGTGCCCGAGGCTGGCTGGAGGCGGGCAATAGACGCCTTGGCACAATTAACGCGAAACAGCTTGCAAAGCGCCGTCTTCCGCGCGTCTACGAAGTACGAAGCACGCTCACGCTAAGTCTTTGGTCCAGTCCACGGTCTGTTTTGTTGCCCAACTGTCTGTGACCCAAATACGAGGCCTGATGCCTGGTTGGAAGACGGATCAGGCTCTCAGTATCAGCCATGTCTCAGGTGAGGAAGGGCCAGAGATGAAGCCCGTGTGAGCGTGGTCTACTTATATATCACTGGGACACACTACCAAACCGGGGAAGTCTCCCTTGCCGCCGCCAACTTGCTGCTAGTACGGCCTCAATCGGTCGTTCCCCGCATAAACAGGGCCGTCCTTTCGGCCTAATCACTGTCACTACGCCCAATGGGTGTCTTTCACGACAGCAAAGTCTCCTTAGCTGCAACGGATATCATCCCGATTCGCAAAGCCCCGCTATGAAGAGTGAATGATGAACCACATGCCGGCAGCATGTTATTTCCATTGACCACGTACAAGCACGGGGTATCACCCGGCGGGAAAGAGTATGGAAGTGCCGGCCTGATTATATACCCATTTTACGGTCTTTGTCGGTGATATTAGAGTCTCCGCGTAGGCACCCGGGGAGCCACTGATTTCCCTTGGCGTGCGGACTGCTTGAAATGACATGCTTCCTGGGCAGGCCAATGACAATGATTCACGTTATATGCAGCTGTGCGTGCTTTTTCAATACGATGGGCTGGAACAGTCCATTGGACGTGTTGATCAAGGAACAAGGTAGGTGGTATGGCAACACGTGTTAATGCGCTGGGAAGAGATATCTGGGATGGTTCTGTCAACCCAACGTCCAGGGGTGCAGCCATTAGCTTGGAGACGGACCTGAAAACTGGCTCACACATGATGGCTGCTGGGACTGGTTCGTAACCCAAGTGGGTGGCACTGTCTCGAGCTGGGCGCGTATCATGACGATGTAGGAGTGCAAGGTTGTACAGGATGTACTCGTGCTCTTAGCGAAGAAAGCAGGATACGAACACAAAGACGCAGAGGGATTTCTATCCTGGTGGTCCATCATGCCGAATCAAGACGCAGTCGGTATACCTGTTGTTCCCTTTCCCCGACCTGACGCTGTCGTGGCTCGAGTCGAGCCCAATTCCAAACCTCAGCTTGCAGTCTACTTGCGCATCCTTGCTTCTTTTAGCGTACACGCCTACTTCAGCCTCACCATCTCGCGCACTCACACCAGCATCAGATCCCCCACGCTCTTGTTTAAGCATGTGAACCTGATATGTTAGTCTATCTGCTGGAAGCGGTGAGTTGTTATTCTTTTGCATGAGCATATGTACGTGGTGCTCATACATGACACTAGTTGATTATATACAGTTTAGTGATGGCTATCTCGGACTGCTTTGCAAGAGATTCTCCCTTGCATTGGGCCATTGTCATTGTCTTGTGTGCCTCCCGCAGCCGGTGTGCAAGGATCCCCAGGCTTGCAGTTCACGCTTTACCTTGACAAGATTGTGCGGCATTCAGTCGTCTCTTGTTTCCTGCCAGCTTCTCGATAGCTTGTGCTTAGCGTTGCTGCCCGAGTGTCATAAACAGAGGGTTAGATGTTTTCATCCTCCTCAGTCTAGCTAGAGGGGTGAATGTATTGCCCAGTCTCCTGTTGAAGCTTCACTCAAGGCCTGAGAAATCTTCAGTTTGGTGGCCCGAAGCATAAAGTCAGCTCTTGTTTATAGGGCGAGTGAGTGGCCCATTCAGTCATTAGAGCTGAGGGGGGAGGGGAAGGGGGGGTTAGACTGCTTTGCCAACTCTTCCGGATTCGCATACCAGCTAGTCGGACAAGATAGCCGCCCTCCCCGATCGCTCCTAGTTTAGCAGGAGATGTCATCATATTGGCTAGTGCTAACTGGTGGTCCATCGTGCGAGTATGAACGAGTCCAATGGGCCGCGGCCATATACGCGCCGTGGAAGAGGGGGCGTCTACGCCATGGCGACTCTCTACCTGACCTGTGAGACATTGGTCGGCTAAGGCAGTGATCTATGTCAAAAGAGGGGAGAGGATGGCTAGAGTAGGCCTTGGTCATGACGGGAAAGGTCGAGACCCGGGGACCTTCCAAGCACCTTGGAGTTGACTATATATGAGGCAGGGAGCCCAGCATGTCTTCGTCTTTTCACATCAGCCTTCCATCACCCTTTCCTCCTAATTCCTCCCCTCAACCATCAACGAAACCTTTCGTCTCCTCCTCTTCTTCTTTCAGCTTTTGCTTGCTTCGAAGAAATAAAGCTTGAGCCTCTCATCCCACCACCAACGGAATAAAGCCCCTGCTGCATAAGCATCGTCATACCTCAGATCTCTCAAACCATGACACCCAACACAGATACACACATGCACCACGGCACCGAGGCTGACCAGGTCCTCCCGCTACATGGTACCCTGGATCAGGGTAACTTCCATATGCCGAACATGCCACCGGGGCCCATGTCGATGACATCCTATGTCACACCGCACCCGCACATGCAACCCTTTCCGACCAACTATGCCATCGGGGCGCCGGCCATGTGGGCTGCCGCCGGCGCCCCTCCGGCTTATTTCCCGTACATGATCGACGCTGCTGGTCAACGTTGGGACGTCGCTTCTTATTCTGATTGCAAAGCCGATTCTGGAGTTGATCAGATCAACGGAGTGGTGATAGTGTGCGACCCGGGGTCCAATGGCGAGGACCTACAAGCTCCCCGGGGAAAATACTATTACAACGGCTGCAAGAAGCTGGGCTCAGGATCACAGATCAACGGCATTGAAATTGTGCATCACGGCGGCTCTCCGGCACCAGCGGCGCCTGCTATGCCCGGCCGTTGGGAGAAGATGGATATGCTCACTGCGGAGGGCAAGGAGATTAAGGGGGCGCCCAAGAACCAGATTAACGGCGTCAGAGTTAGGCTGATGAAGAGGTCGGAAATGGGTACCACGACTTAGATTAGGAGTTTTTTTAGACGGTTGTTTTGTTTTAGATGTTGTGTACTATTATACCCCCCAATGTCGAGATGATCGAATAGGCACATGAATTGAGAGCGTTTTACCCTGTTACTTCAACACCCTCTCGCTATATCCAAGTATATTGTGACCATAATCTTTGAATGAAGAAGTATAATTATAATGAACATTAATTACATTGCTCCAAGCCCTGATTGGGGCATCTACCTGGCATCGTAGAGCATCTGAACTCATGATATACAGATATACTCGTACACGCCTCCAATCACCAGATCCCACGTCTTCTCTCCACTCTCAGAAGCGAATGGCACCTTAATCGATGCAATACGCTGCCGAAGCGAACAAAAGCATGCGCGAATCAAGTCTGATCAATTAATCGCTATTTTCCCATTGACGAACTGGCTGATCTATCAAAAAGTCCTGTTTCCTGTTCCCCCTCCTTTTGGGCATCCATCCATCATACCCCCGATCCATCGCATCCGTCAATCACAAGATATCTATTTCAAATTTCTTTTTTCAGTCGCGTAGTTTTCAATGTCTGCCCATGCAGTCCTTTGAATTTTAATCTTTTTTTGTTTGCAAATCAAATAGCCGACCCGTTGTGCCTTTCTATCAACATCTGCATGTGCTCCCTATAAGTGGTGATTTAACAATCCCGTTTTTTTTTTTGGCTCCTTGCTCTCACACAAGAAAAAAAAAATGGCCCCCTTTCTCCATCCAAACACCATGCCCATTTTGTTTCCCATTCTTTTCTCATGCCTTTTTTTTCGTTTCCCGTCTCATTACATATTTACCCTTTTTTTTCTTGCCCAAGAGTGGAATAATGGTACAAACGCCGGAACAGTATGTTGGTCTACTCCCCCCACGTGGTCTGTATTCAGGTTTTACCGCGGTGTTTTATCAGCTCCCTGACCTGTGATGCATGTGATTGGTTACTTTTGGCGCTGGATCGTCTTGTGAGCCATTTCAATGAGACCATCCTTGGCCTCGCTGTCGGGGAAGTCGGCAATGGCAGCAATCGCCCTCTCGGAGTAGTCGTAAGCGAGAGCTCGGGTCTGCTCAACGCCATCGCTCTGAAGCACCAATTGGCGAGCCTAGAGCGTTGTCAGTAACTTGTCTGATTACTATTCACTGCGTTTGTAAAACTCACCCTCTGGACGTCTCCCTCTTGGGCAAACTTGCGCCCAACGAGGGCTCCAAGCTCCGGCATCTGCTTCCAGGCAAACAGCAGCGGTGCCGTGGCCAGTCCCAGCTCCAAATCTGCTCCTGCAGGCTTGCCCAAGTCTTGTCCGCTTCGGGTGTAATCCAGCATGTCGTCCACCAGTTGGAATGCAAGGCCCAGGTTCCGACCATACGAGTAAGCGGCCTCGACCGTGTGCTGATCCGCGTTGCCGAGAAGCGCCGCCGCTCGGCAGGACTTGGAAATCAAACTGGCGGTTTTGAGATATGTCTTTTGCAGGTAGTAGCTCAGAGTTTCCTCAGACCACTTGGGGCTGCGCTCGTCGCGCTCCGTGTTCTTGAGCTGCATGAACTCGCCCTCAACAAGGTTGGCGATAACCGTGGCCAGCAGCTCCACCACCTCGGCGTTGCGCAGCCGTGCCAGCGCAACAGATGCCCTGCCCAGGAGGAAATCTCCAGCCAAAACAGCCATCTTGTTGCCAAACTCCAGATTGGCCGACGGCGCACCTCGTCTCGATACAGAGTGGTCAATGACATCATCGTGTAGCAGAGATGCTGTGTGGATCAGCTCTGTGATTTCCGCCAACCGTCTCTGGCTTGGGAGGATGTCGAGGTTCGCCGACTCGGCCGCTTCGCTCTCATACGATGTTGAGCTTGTCATTGGGTTGACGTCGCTTAGGATCTGCATGGGGGATATTGACGTGTCGATGCCCCTCGACGTCTCGGGAGCTACATCGCGGGGGCTCTTGGGACACAGATGTGTGGCTCGTGACATGAGCAGCACAATGAGTGGCCGCACATGCTTGCCCTCAGCCTGCGTATAATATTTGGCAACTCGATCGAGGGCTGGGTGACCTGATCCCAGCAGCTTGCGGATGTTGCCCGTCAAAAACTTCATCTCCTTGGCGACGGTTCGCAGCGGATCAATTGTCATAGAGTCTTTGGCCGCTCGCTTTGCAACATTGCCCACCACGTTTGTGGCCACCTGAACGGCGGCAGCCCACGCAGAGCCGCGGTTCGAGCTCGAGTGAATCCCGGCCTGCTGGATGGTCAAAACCCTCCAGGCAGCGCTCGATGCCATCATGGGCCGGTGGCAGACGAGGCATGTTGACGCTCCCACTCGGCCGGCATCGCGAAGAGCCGCCGAAGCTCCCGCACGGAGCCTCATCTGCGGCAGGTCTGCGGCAAGTCTCTTCGCAATCAAGGAGAGACGAGCTGTTCTTTTGCACTTTTCGCAGCGTCTGGGCGCTGGCTGGGGGAAATTGGGGTTGGTCGAGGGCCGCAAAGTCGCGCAATCAGTCGTCAGATCTGGTGGTTTGAGTCGCAAATCCAGCCGTCCGAAACTTTTGCACGGCTCTGGGCCGAGGGGCAGCTGGGCCTATCGCAGCTGCTCATTGGCTGGTGCTCCCCGGGCGATAGGCCCTGGAGCACAGGGGCCGCGAGCCCTGTAACGCTGCTGCACGACAGCGCTGTAGCGGTTCCCGTAGCAGTTCCCATAGCGCTCCGTGCGAACGCCCGCGATTACGAGCTAGTGTCGTTGGTCAGCCCGGTCGGCAATCAGAATTGGCAGCGTCCATTCGAAGAAGCTTCCACTAGAGAAAAATGCCCCGCACCGAACTCGTAGCTTGCATCCCGCTATTGGCTTCGGCTATCCATACGCAGATAGCAGTTGAGGTGATCAATGGATGCTTTTTCTTGACGGCTTCACACGGTACTCTACTTGCACGTCATTTATGATAACAGGAGAAAGCACATTCACTTGCCATGGTGCTCTTGACAATGACGCCGTCCATTGTGGACGCGCTGAAGCTGCTGGGCGAGCAGCGCAAAGACGACGAGCCCGGCGACGATGGAAGCCAGAATCAGCCCGAATCCGAATCATCGACAGAACCAGCAGTGGGCAATCCCATCTCCCACAGCGAGATAATCAGCCTTTACAAGAAGCTCGGTGCTTCAGAAACATCACCGCCTAGATACAGCTTGGAGCAGCTTCTCCAGGGATCTCGCGTCTATATTCCACCTCCTCCACCGAAGCCCGAACCCGTAGGTGCCTGTTCTTCCGTCTCATTTGTTAGCAGGATGGCGATGATCTACTCACACTTCTACGTATCCTTAGTCTGAAGAATTCAAGGCCCTCATGGCCCGTCTCCGCCGCGAAGAAGATGCTCGAGCCTACGAACGCATGATTAACCCGCCGCCTCCGCTCGAGACTTTCCAGCACCGATTCCCCAATGCCGCCCAAGCCTTTGCCGAGGCCAACCGGCCCTCCAGGTCGGAAGATCTTGGCGACGATGAGGTTACATACAATGAGATTCATCGCCAAGTGATGTTGATAATCAATTTTCTCGTCAGCATTGCTGGAGTCGCGGTGACACTCTGGATTGCCGGCCGCTGGTGGAGCCTCTCGTCTCGAATATTCCTGTCCCTTGGCGGGAGCATACTGGTTGCGATCGCAGAAGTAGCCGTTTATTCAAGCTACGTTTGGAGGATGGGCGAGGCGAAGAGCAAACAGGGCGCAGTGAAAGAGATTAAGGAAGTTGTCCAGACGTGGATTGTGGGACAAGGGGAGGGCGACGAGAAGAGCGTCTTGCTAGAAAGCAGAGATGAAGGAGACGAGCAAGTCAGGAGGAGAATCCCGAAAACCCAGACGGATGATCCAGACTCATGAAATCCGAGTCGGCCACCCATTGTTTTTGTATATTATTTGCAAGCGTTGTGTTAATACCCTTCCTCAAATGGCTGCGTCGATTCTTAGTGGTAGTACGAAGTAGATAGCTTGCCATAAATCGTCTGATATATGCGGTCATCATTTTGAGCAATTCAGCAGCCAAGCTCTTAAAATTATTGACAAAGTTCATTCCATCTATAAAATATTCGCTAGTAATAGGCATAATGGCGCCCGGATTGTATGTATGTACATAAGCTCGTCGACAAGATGAAGCGGGTGTGCATGTGACATCGCGTAAAGTGATTGTAATCGCGTCTCGACGCGTCTCGACGTGGGGCCAATTCTCGTGAGCACCACAAGCTTGGCGCCAGCATCAGGTTGTTTATTTTTCCCGAGCTCTATACCGAGATATTCTTCGTCTACAGATTGCGAATTGCAAATATTTTCTCACGAGGGAGCACTGTTGTACTTTAACGAGATACATACAACCAATCTTTATCTGGTCGATACCTGTGCACACTAACCACCGCGAAGTCTGAGTTACACAAGTGCAATACGCTTGGAGCAGCCATGGTGAGTTCTTCGCCCGAATATTCAATGTAAGTCCTTATTATTGCATTCTTCATCTTTTCTTCTTCTTCCACGTTGGATTCTTTGCTAACAGCGCTACATCAGAACAAAGCCTGGACTGCACCACCATCAGCGCAAGAGAGAGAAGAAGCCGCTTCGCACATACGGCAGACAAACCTCAACCCCCGAAGCGCAAAACGAACCGCCGTTAAAAAGGCAACGACTATCCGCACTCAAGCAGCAAGAAGAGAAACCAATCTCGCCAGCCGATAGCTCAGATTATGTCCCTAAGCCCGATGATGCAGCGGTAACAGTTGCGTCAGAGGCAAAAACAACACAAGATGGCCCTCATCAAAGCAAAACGGAAACACGCGCCCAGTCTCCAAAGAAGAGCTCTATCCTGAGCTACTTCAAACCAGCTCCTCAAAAACCCAGAGACGATCCACCATCCCAACCACAAGATTCACAACCAGAAGAGCCAATCTCTCCCCAGGAGTCACCAAAACGGAAACCCTCGAAACGAAAACCTCGACTTCTCAAAATAAAAGCCACCACTCACGATACCCCTGACCAATCCTCCCAGAAATCAGATTCCCACCCAACCCGCGATTTTCTCCAAAACGGAACCTCTAATACAACAGAACCAACATTATCAAGCTCAACATCCCCCTCTCCGGTCCCTGAACAAAAGAAACCCAAACCATTAGCAAAGACACGCTCTCCCTCCATCCAGACTACCCTCAACATCTCCGCGCAGGCTGCCTTCTCCGAATGCAAGATCTGCAACACCGTCTGGAACCCGCTGTACCCCGACGACGTCAAATTTCATAATAAGACGCACAAGGCCGTGCTCAGGGCGCAGAAGCGCAAGGTGGATGATTTATGACATTAGAGGGGATGTTTTAAATTTTGCATAGAACAATTCATGAGAGCGATTAGGCGTTGCTTGCTTATTCGGAGGGGGGAAACGGGGTGGCGCGGCAATAGGGACAGATTTAGATGATTACATTACATTGGAGATTATCATTTTACATCAATAGAATTGTCAGATTCATGGTAGAATAAACCATCCTTTGACTCTTACACATACATCGGTTCAGCCTCAGCCTCAGCCATTACGCATCGTACCGAGAAGCAACTTAACCCACTGATTATCAAATTCGTTTGCATTAACAACTGTTCCAGTGTCCTTCACAGAATAGGTATCATTAACCACTCAAAACAATCAGAAAACAAGAAAAAACCTCCCCAATTCTCCCCGAATCTTTTCCCTTCTCTTCACGAGTCCCAGATACTCCCGCCCACATACTAAGCAGCAGGCTTTGCATCACCACCCGTGACACCAACTTCCTGCGCCTGGTGCTTCTCGACCGGCGTGGACGTGGCCACGGGTGACTTGGCATCAGCTTCAACCGCCTTAGTCGCAGCCGCAGCCGCCGCAGGAGCCGCAGCCGGAGCCACGGGAGAGGTCATGGTAGGTGACGACTGGGTCACGGGAGACGCCGGGGTCGAGAGAGCAGGGCCGGCGTTGGTAACGCCCTGGATGATCTGGAACCAGCGCTGGGCGTCGGCGGGCGTGTGGGCCTTGAAGCTGATCTCGGAGCTGCCGGTGAGCTTGCTGCTCAGCGTGCCGCTCTTGTCCTTGCCCTTGATGTTGAACTTTTCGGCGCTGGGCACGCCGATGACGGCGTCGGGCAGGTAGATGGACAGCTCGGGCTTGGGGTCGTTGCGGGTGTCGTCCGAGTCCTTGAACTCGTGCAGGTACTTTGACGGCGAGACGACGTAGTAACCGGTGGAGTAGCCAAACGACAGCTTGTTGCGCGACTTGCGCTCCAGCGAGCCCTCGATCAGCGCCTTGGTCGATGCGTGCTCCATGTTAGGGAACTGGATGGCGTCGACGGAGCGCGGGGGGTCGTTTGCGCTGACCAGCCGGTCGGCGGCGCGGTGCTGGAAGTTTGTCCACTCAAAGTCGCGCGGGATGCACTGCACCGTGCCGAGGATGTCGCTGTTGAGCGCCCGCATCTTCTCGCCCTGGCTGCCGACCAGCTGCGTGAAGCCTTCCATGGCCTGCTGGACGACCTCGAGGATGTGCGCCTCGAACGTGCGGAAGTTGTTCTGCACCGACACCAGGTCGTTGCGGTGGTTGTTCTCGGCCAGCACCTGGTTGTGCAGGCGGTGCGTGACGCCGCGGCGGACCACATAGGGATCCTCGTGGCTGTTGGTCTGCCGGCCGCCGTGCGAGTCGTATGCGGCGGCCTGCTGGCCGAGCAGCTCAATGTGCTTCTGCGTCACATTGCGCAGCTTCTCGACCTCCTTGGCCGCCGCCTGCGCGCCGCTCGCGAGCTCCTTGGCCTTGTGCTTGATTTCCTTGTGCAGGCGGTCGAGGATGGGCCGGACGGAGCCCTTGATGCTCTTCTCCGTCTCGATGTTGGTGTTGATCATGGCCTGGGTGTTGGCTCGCATGTTCTCGAAGAAGCCCGCAATGCCGCCGAGGCTCTGGTCGAAGTGGTGGCCTTCACGCAGGGGGTTCGAAATGGTCTGTTGGAACGCCGCATGTCAGTAAAAGAAATATGAGAAGATAAAGATAGGAGAAAAGCATTGGCAAACCGCCAAAGGAGTGTAGAAAGGGGGATATTCAGAGCTGTATCTCACCTTCAAGACCTTCTCGTACTCCTTTGCCTGGCGGCCATGGACCTTCTCCACGGACTCGACATACTCCTCGAGATATCCCACCATGTGTTTCCACGCCTGCAGACGCTCTGCAAGCAATCCGGCGGTCTACATCTCGCTTGATTAGCCGCACGCACTTCAAACCTCAGCAAGACAACAAGGCTTCCTCTGCTTGCTGAGCATATGCAGTGTCACGTACAGTAGAAGGATCCGCCTCCGGAATGGCATCATCGCTCAATCCCGTCGTCGCGCGCGACGGCAGCGTAGTGTTTGTAGGCGAAGCCATTGTTAAAAGAATAAGTATGTAACTCTTGTTGCTGGCAGGGGTATTAAGAAAAAGATGTAAACCCGAGGTTTAAAAGGATCCAGAGAAAAAGAATCAAAGCAAGCAAGCGCAAGTAAGGAGTAGGTAGATAGGTAGGAAGAGAACACAAGCGCGCAAAGGAGAGAGTCACTGATTTACGAGGTTGCAGTCCATTGGATATTAAATGAGGGACAAGCTGGAGAAAGAAAAAGCCATTGGCGGTCACTGGCGTTTCCCACTCTCCCACCTCCCCTTGTCATGTCATTGCATGTTTAACCACAAACTGCTTTAGCTGGGGGCCCATCCTGTCCAGGCCGCGCAGCATTTGGGAAAACGGGCCATTGAGAGCTTCCACAGCCTCCATCGTGGAGTGGAAGGGGAGAAGTGGAAAAAAATTGGACTGCCAGCCAGCCATGGGGGGCGGGTTTGCCACTTTTGGCGGATTGTGGTAGCGCCATGTGCGGTGCGGTTTGTTTTAGCATTGGATTGGATCGCGATGATCATCCATGACCAAGGTTTGCGATCATAGTGGTTGCCATTAGCTCCGATAACTGTCGTCGATGATGCTGTAACTCAACACCACCTGACTTTCACATGGCTTCAGCTCTCACGAAAACTTGAAAACAATTCACCCTCAATTGCCTAAACATCTAAGACAAGACATGCACCTGAGTCCGCTGCTGCATGTTCCAGATCAAGCAAAAAAGGTCATCGTCTCATTTTGCCAGAGTGGGGGTTTTCAGCAGCGCAGGGGGATACGAAATCAACCACGTACTCGTATTTGCTGCCGATATTCCCTATCTGGGTAATTTCGTCGGCTCTTTAACACCCGTGAGGCCTCTCTCAATCACACCCTTATTCCTCGATCGTGAGTCTCAACACATTCAGCTCAAGATGCTGCATGTTCCAATCCTCTCCAAATCTTGATTTTCCCTTTAGGCGCATCCCCCTCTACACCAATAGTCACATCTTAGTGTCGCCCGTGACGTCAGTTTGCACGGACCAAAAAAGGTGTTTGTCTCCAGGAGAGACTTTTCCGGCGTGGCTGCAGAAACGTCGATGCTGTGACTTCAATCCTCTTGTTCAACTCGATCTGGCTGCTTGTATGCTCTGTACACGTACATACAACAAACTCTATCCATTGCGTCAGACGAAAAGCCACAGACACCCTCGAGGCCAATAAGGATCAATTGGCATCCAGTAGTCCCTGCATAAGTAGGATTTGCCCCTGAGCCATGAGGGGCCCGACTGAAGTGCAACGCCACTTGCATCGATTGGTAGCATTCGGCGTCTGTTTTGGTGATATCGCATTCAGCACAGAGTCACAGCATGAGGAAATGAGTGCCAAGGATGGAAGAAAGAGGCACAATCACAGCATCAGGAAATGAGATCCAAGGATGGAAGAAAAGACGTCCACAAGATTGTCCATCAGCGTCGTTGCTATTTGCTATACTAATGTTGGTGGGTATTTCGTAAATACTCAGCCCCGACCAGGCTGTTAATTGCGTGTCCAGAGAAGAAAAGTGATAAGTCATGATAACCTCTATCCCGCAGATGCCCAAAGTCTATAGATTGTATCCTGAAAAATGAAAGCCCCGCATAAATCGCTGACGCCGGTAAAAATCAACCAACCTGCATGCCCAACCAAAAGTGATAGATAAGAAGAAGGCGAAGAAGAAGAAGACGGATATGAAGGAGAAATACTCGTATATGTGGCCGTATAGAAAGAAGATTAAGACAAAAGGAATGGAAAGAGGGGATGGTTCGTTTCGTGATGCAAAATCAAGGCTGTGCAATCGGCTCCCTCTCAGACGGCCTGGTCTCTGACTCGGAAGAGATGTAGCCTCCGATGCGCCGAGGTGTCATCAGAATTAGAACGGGCCATGGGAGGTGACAGGGCCCGAGCAACGCTCTGCATATGTGTCTCGCGCACCTCGCCAGTTGCATGCTCTGTAATTGTCGCCAGCGCATCGTTGCTGTTGTTGAGTTCCATGTTTGGTGGCGTCCGCGGAGCGCTCAAGGCCGTTTGGTAGTCGGGGACGAAGACGCCCGTTTGAGTGCGAGATCGTGCTGGTGTTTTCACGGCTGTGGAATAGCTCGGTACTCTGTTCAACTCGGCAAACTCCGCAACGTCGACTTGGACTCGTTCGGCCGAGCTCCTTGAACTAGATTCATCCTCCTCACTGTTCGTTCGGCTCAGATGAGCTGGTGTATGGGGTGTATGAGGTGTGTGGGAGCTGTTGCTTGTCCCGTGTGTAGGTGAGTTTCTTCCAGAGGCAGCGTGAAGAGACTGATATGAGCTGCTTCGCTGCGACGGGTCGATAGAGACATCGGCCAGTCGAGAAACAAGAGCAGCCGGTGTGATGGGTGCGCTGTTGGCCAGGACCGACAGGTTTTCCGAAGAACCAGTCCGAGAGTGGCCGTAAAAGGGGCTGTTAAACCCAGAGTGCACAGCTGGCGTCTGAAATCCGGTCACGTCCATTTCGTCGTAAAGCTGGTCGAGCACATGTTCGCCGTATCCGGGAGGCGCAATCGATCCGAGATCTGGTTCGAGTGTCGCACCTCCGGGAGCCTGATTGACCAGGTTGCCTTGTTCGTCGAATGGAATGTTGGGCGAGATGAAGATGGAAACCGGGAGCGTCGCTCGCAACTGTTGCATGCATTGTTAGCCAAATGTCTCACATCGCCCTGAGCTGAGCCCACACAACCCCCCATCGTTGTGAAACACTTACCTCGGAAATGTGGCCGTCCGGGTTCCTGAGTGCGACGGTGAGCTTGATCTTGTGCCTTACTCTGATTCCGTGGTGGTTGAGATCCTGAATGCATTGGCGCAGCTTCTTGGGCAGAGGGAGCGGCTTGTTCAGCAGCCAGCCCTCCTGCCCACTGTCTTCAATCATGTCGTGCCAATGCTCCTCGCGATCCACTGCAAACTTCCAGGTTGCCACATCGCGCTCTATTCGGTGCTCTCGCATGTTTAGGCCGGTAGCTCCCTGAATGAAGCAATCCCGAATCTCGACCATCTTGGCGGTAACGTCCCCCAACTCAAGGCCCTTTAGGAGGGGCGAAAACCGCATCTCCATGTTGATGGTGCCGCCGAAAACAACTGCCTTTTGCGGAATGACGATCGAGTACTCAATCTTATTGGGCCAGATATTTTCGACGCTCATGGCGTGCAGGAACTCGAGTGCGCCGGGCTCCAGTGTCCGGATGATGCGGAGGTGCTTGTAGGCGTGCAGATCGTAGGCAAATTTTCCGCGGCTGACGGTTGCCTTTAGCCGGTATGTGATGGATGCTTCGGGGATGCCCTCGACACTCTCGGCAGTGTCGCCGGGCAGAGTATATTCGAAAGGATATTCATAGTTTCCAGCAGGCAGAGTCATGCTCTTGCCGTGCGTGCCAACAAAGGCAGGCCATCTGTGATCGAGGATGGTGATGGATCTGTCGACTCTCTGGCCAGTCACGCCTGGTGTGCTAGATCCAGGGTCAGACCAACTACAGTGGCAGACAATAAGGTTAGAACTTGGTATACACACTGGTAAGGCGAATGGTTGA
Source organism: Trichoderma sp. IMV 00454 (assembly GCA_001931985.1). Lineage (NCBI taxonomy): Eukaryota > Fungi > Ascomycota > Sordariomycetes > Hypocreales > Hypocreaceae > Trichoderma > Trichoderma sp. IMV 00454. The sequence goes on from MSJK01000131.1 coordinate 200,424, forward strand.
TGGGGGAATGGGAATCATACTGAAGTCGGAGAGTCCCAATCAGACGCAAGTGGACGTCTTCCATTCGGAGGGGCGAAGAAAGACATAGCACGACAACGCCCTTGAGGAGCTGGCCGGAAGACTCCTGTTCGTTTCCGCGAAAGACAATGAAATCATCATCTAATCTATAAGAGAAGAAGAGTTTAGCCAACCAAGGGACAAGAGATGCATTGCGCAGTTTGGGCAAGAGTTTGTCCAAAATGTGCCCCCATGAGCGTTGTGCTCAGAGACGGGTTGCGATAAGATAAACTCACCTGACATCAAACAGACTATAGCTATGACGTCCTGTCACCGAAGAAAATGGCTTAAAAGACGGCATGGTTCGGGTTTGGCAAAGCCGCAATTGCAAACAACGGCCAAGAAAACCCAGAGAGGGAAAATCAGGAGAGATGAAGTGGTATAGAGAAAGGAAAAAGAAGGAAAAGCAAGGAAAAAACCAAGCCGGAGCCGATAAAGAGGTGGAAACGCACGACAGCACGCAGAGACCAGACGATCGTTGGGTCTAGGATTCAATGGGCTGACATGCCACGCGCCAAATTTTCTGCTTGTTCCTTTCGCCTCTGACACACACACACACGCACTGACAAAGCTGACTGGCTGTGGGAAACTCCCTAGGCCGCCTCGCTCTCGGTCGTATGGCACCGAGAAAAGGGACCAAACTGATAGCGGCGGGGCCTCGATAAACGCCGCAGCAAGGGTCTTCCGTCAAGAGCCGGAAGTTGTTGGCTCGCAGCTAGTTGCCCGGTTGGTGGATCCGATAATGCGAAGAGAGTCTTCGGGACCTGCGATCAGATTGCGCAATACTAGGGAGTGGCAAGAGATTTGTTTGTTGGTGGGATGTATGTTGGGAGGAGGGAGAAAGAAGGAGGAAGAGAAGAGAAGAGAAGAAGAGGAACAAGAGATGAAGAAGAAGTGGAAACTAAGAGAGAAGTAGGCAGATTGGAAGAGGAGAAGACCAGGGAAGAGGCTTTGGAGCCAAGCCTCGGGAAAATCACAGGGCTCTACAGTTCGTGCAGCTAAGATGTACAAGCATGTACGATATCGGGGACGAAAGCCCAAGGGAGGTGTGGAACTGTGGTCGACATGACAGGAACTCAGCCCGTGGGTATTTCATCGTCCGCATCCGCATCCGTATCAATCAAACGCTCGGCTACAGGTACCAGCGGCCAAGTATTACTCCTACGGGAATAAAGGCTGCTTGGGGCTCCACGAGGCGGGCGCCCGATAGAGTATCAATCGAAATGCCGTGGCTTGGTGGAACGAGCCTGGCGGAAGCGTGCAGGTCGAACCGATCTCGTCACTTTGTTGTTCGTTCTCTGCCGCCCAAATCACAATCATCGTGCTTCCACGGGGGTTTTCACGTAGCATCGGAGCGCACATGCTCGTACGTGCAGCGGCAACAGGCGGCAACAGGCCACAATCAAGGTCATGATGACGGGCGAATGCCGAGTGCCGGGGAGACTCGCATGGGCTTTGACACATGCCAGCCCGAGCGAAGCTTTAGTTTAGAGGAAATGGAAGCCCGAATGGAAGCCCGAAAACGGAGCAGATGCGCCGCCAAACCGGACGGGAAGCATAAAGGCTTTTTCCACAGGCCATGAGTCGTGGCGCTTAAGGGGAAAGAAAAAATTGTAAAAAAGCCACCGTCAAGATGACGCCAGGGCTTGCAAACGGAATGGCGTTTTGTAAATTCCATTTTTCTAAACTAAATATGACATTGACAATTTGTGGTTTTTTCTTTTCATCTCCGCCTTTCCTCTTTTTATTTTGCCGTTAGTGCTGCTTCTAATAATATGGATGGATACAATGAGAGCGAGTTCCTTCGTGCACAGGCATTGCCGCTTTGAGCAGCAAGAAGCGTAAAAAATACTTCATACGATGTACCGATGCGGGTCAGACGCCTCGCCTCGATGCTTGCGCACTGACAGGAATGTAACCACCGTATTACAGATTCTTCATACTCGATGCGTATTAACATCCAGCCCTTGCCGTATCGCTTCAAGTATGGTTATTTCAAGCTTTACGACTTCCTAGCACTCGTAAGCAGTAACTCACGTCGACACAAACCTTGTCCCACGAGATACCGCCCCGGCATCGGACCAGGTTAATAGGCAAATAGAACAACCGGCTCTCGCACGCACACGAACAAGACGGCTATTTGCCCGGCGCTTCTGTACCGCTGGGTACTTGGACTCCAAGCATCTCCAAGCATCTCTAAGCGTCATCCAAGCTTTTCCCAAGCATCTCCAAGCCCTTGGCACTATCGATCGCAGTGCTTGTATGGATCGGCCACGGCTTGGTATTGCATCGTGAGGCAGTGCTTGCGATGCTCCCCTCACTTCGATGGCGTATCGCAGCTTACTTTGCTGTGCTTCTACTCAACCGAGTGCAACGGCGGATAAATATCTCATCGAGTGCTCACTCTCGACCGCCAGCTGACCCTCTTGGGCTGCGAGAGAAGAGGTCAGCTTCTCACCAGAGAGCCTGGATCCGTCGCGCGCTGCAGGTCACAGTCCGCCTCGTTTGGGCTGCATCCCGGTAGACTCAGCCTGCCTTGATTCTCGGCCAGCGCATCTCTTTTGATATAGCCGCTGTAATATATCTGATTGTCCGGCCGTCTGCGGCGCGGTGGAGACGTGACCAAGGCATTACTGTTGCTAGTTCGAGCTGCTGAGGCTTGGCTTCTGATGCTATCAATGGATCCAATCTTGCTGGTAAGGCTTAGCTACCGAGGCTTCCTCTTATACAAATCAAGCATCAGCCGCAAAATGACAAATTCCAAAAGGCCGCAATAACCTCATCAGCATCAGCATCACCTCACTCTGCCTACATGTAAGTCCACAACAACCAACTACCGACGCAATGCCACCCTTCCTCCTCCGCAACACTCTATCGTCAAACCAGATAAAGAAATCATATCAAGCTCGTATCAAAGCCCGCAGCTGCTACTAGCTTCGGCATCGAAAACGCCATCTCGAAGCTGTCTGATACCAAGCCCATGTGCCCAGCCAGGGGGTCCCATGAGTGGCTCTCTAGCTTGATACCCGCCCTGGCTGATCTTGCTGCTATCAGTGGAACTCCTTGCGGGCCGTCCAAAAAAAAAAGGGACCCTGCGTCCGTCCACCTTGGAAAACGGGCCTTGCAAGGGGGCACGAGAATAAAAAAAAAAAGACCGAGTCTTGGGGCATAATAGCGCAAGAGATAAGGGAAATCACAAGCTGAATCGCCCACCGCCTCGAAGCTGATGCCACATCAAGAAGTCCCATTATTTGAAAAGTTTTCTTTTTTTTTTTTCTTTTCATGTGTCATCCATCGAGATTCACTATTAGAGATGCTCTAATGCTACCTTGATATGCTCCATAGTGGATGTGATCTGCGAATCCTAGATGGCGCCTCGAGCACGGGATGTGACAGACCCTGGCTTTTTGCAACATTGACAACTTTTCCCGTCTCAACAATCTTGGAACACTGGATCCCACAACATTTTTTTTTTTCTTTTCCATTTTCTATTTTTCCGTCTTCTTGCCGCCGTTAATTCCCGTACAGCACAGTGAGTTCTCGGGTGAGCCTCGAAGCCTCGCTTCTCTTGCTTCATCCTGCTACTAGTTTCATGCTTCTCCCTGCTAGCGGGTGATTTTAGCACCAACGTGATTATCGTTGAACTGATCGCTCTGGCAACTTTGCCCGGAATCCACATGTAGCCGCCGACCAACTCAAACGTATTTACTCTACCTAGGCACAGAAAAAGATGCCGACTTTCATCTCCAAGAATCTCCGACCCCGTAGCGCGGCCTCTCCGGCTAGACTCTCCGTAACTATCAGACGCTCGGAGCACACAGCCCGGAGTCTACAAGTAGCCCGCAAATTGGGCTTCCGGCAGTGTAAAACACACGCCGAGGATATCAAGTCATCTGCGGAAGTCATGCTCGAACCCGGGTTTCGGGGAGGAAAAAAAGGAGAGGGAGAGAGAAGTGGTGCCATGACATGTTTTTCGACAAATGCATCATGAACATATGATCAAGATGAGATGCAATAATTTCCGCCCATCAGCAGCCGAAATTCTCCTAAACTGCTACCACACAGCGTCGCATTTCCAAACATCAGCATCGCCCCCCCACGCGCGTCTGCGTCGCCTGGCTTTCCAGAAACGGAGTTCCGCAGCAGCTCTTTCGGCCGGTGCTCGGGAAGATGGGAAACCGAGCCGAAAAGTCTTCGAGCCTCTCCCCGGGAGCCCTACTAGGTATGATAGCCCGGGCGCGGAGTAAACGGGCAAACTCTACCATGCCGTATATTCACATGTCTGTCTTATGCTACTTGTACCGAGTCCCCGATACGAAACAGACACAGAACAAGTACCGGTAAACTCTACCGCACGTGCGATGTGCTGGTGCCATGAGGTCCCATCGAATGACGTTGACGACACCTTCTCCACTGCATATCAGCTCATCATCCTATCCCGATGGGACAAGGGGGGGCAGCCATTCGGGTCCGCACCCATCACTTACTGTAGCGCCCGTCCGAGTACGCGTCGGCACATGTCGAGGTTGTGGATGGACCCGTGGATCCGGTGGCTTCTGATAATACACGTACTCGTAGAATGCCGTGCCTGGTGCTCTGTATTGGGAGGTAGTATGTGTGTCAGTTGCCTTGGAGATGTACCGTAGTATCGGCCTTCACATGAATCTGAAAGACGTTTAAGGCTCTCCAGCCAATCACGGCTTGGTCAATTCAACTCGATCCATTCAACCAACAGGCTACATTACTATGTCGAAGAGAAATGTACAATTAAATCGGACAGCAAAATCGGCTCCTTCCAAATAGTTCAAAGCAGCCATCCCTGAGAAACACCAAGCAAGATTATCTCGCCCGCCTAAATCTTGGCCACGCAAAATAAAGCCAATCAATCAATCAAAATGGGATAAGCGCCATCGAAACGCCCTGATCCATCCATATATCATCTATCACCCCTCACTGGGTTGCCGTCTGAACACCCGGTCTGTTCCATGTTCTTACATGGCCTATAAAGTTTGATCTCCTGCGTCAGCCAATGAAACCAGTGCTGTTTATCAAGATATAAGATTTCACGCTTACCTGACTTGCAGCTCGTGATAACAGCATCCTCGGTGAACGCTAACCAACACGCGGGGTGGGTATCAACCACGTGCGTCTATAATGGGTGGGATTAGTTGGTGGCAGATCCCCTGGGTGTATTTCCGAGTACTTACAAGGACAGGCGGCAGCATTGGTATCACTGCACGAGGCTGAACGGGGTGAGCAATCACATTCTCCTCCCACTCGTCTTCCAAGCCAGAACTACCCTTGCCCCCGGAATTAACAGAGGTGTTGGTATCTGTTCTGTGAGGAGCCGTGATTCTCGATGATACGGATCCCCGATGGCGAGCCGGTACCTGAAGAGAAAGAAAAAGAGTTAGCCTTCATCGTATAGCATGCATTCCCTGACAAGGTATCAACTTACGGCGGTCTTTGGCCGGTGAAGCATGCCCACGCTAAAATCCCAAAGACAAAGTCGCCCATCTTCTCCGACACTACCAAAGCGGTAGTTTCGGTCGTCGCATCGCCAAGGGTCAAATGCAAGGTGAGATACCCAAGATCGGTGGCCTTGGCACCGGGCAACCAAGGCCTGGTCAGCCATTGACCAAATAGATATCAAGTCATCTTGGCCACCAGTGAGGACGTACTTGCCGTCTGGCGTCCAGCAGACGCATGACAGCCCTCCGTAATACGCGTAGTATAGATCCAAGAGCCTGTTCATCAGTTAATATGCCGGTCTATGGAAATAAATGTCCCGCGTGCACTGTAGGCCTGCTTACTCTTCTTTGAGATAATCAATGACTCTCAGTGTTCCGTCCTCTGATACGACTGCGAGATGTCGATTATCAGGTGAAAACGCAAATGCATTTATCCGCTGGTTCGACAATTTCCACGCAGCCACCGGGTTGGTCTTTTGGTTTTTGGAGTGCACCGACTTGTTGATTCTGATGCCATTGCCATTCGCGGATCCGTTTGAGAGCTCGCCCTCGCTGCCGCTGCCGCTGGCATTTAGTCCCTCTTCCTCGGGATTCAGGTGGCCATCTTCCTTCTCTTTGTCATACACCACGAGCAAACCATCCATATGGGCTGCCAAGAACAGGTTTTCGGAGCCAGGAATCCATCGAATTTCGGATACGGGCGTGTTGTTGATTATGCCCTAGCTTAATATCAGTAGAGTTCTCAGTCAATTGGCATGCAATCATCCTTACGTTCTTGTTGAGACGTGTATATCGCTGGGAGATGGGCTCCCACCAGATGATCTCGCCGGTGGAGAAACCCATAATCACATCAATATGCGAAACGCTCTTTGTCACCATGTTGACATCGTGGCATAAACAGTGAGCCTTGGTGAAGAGGATCTTTGTCAAGTAATCTTGCTATAATCGGTGTTAGCCCACCCAAGCAAACCGCTGCAGCCAGTACCTATGCGTAGCTACAACTCACCTTGGTTGGTGATGACATGTCTAGCCACTGAAATGCTCGGTTAATGTTGGCAAAAGCAAAGAGGCCATCCGACGGGCGATCCGTCAGCTTTCGCGTGAGATTATCATTAACAATGACGCGTGAGATGAAGGAAGAGTTGCTCTTGGTGACATTATTCTTGGGCTTCTTTTTCTTGTTGATGTCCTTGGACACGGTGGGCGCCAGCAACGAATTGCCCTCTCCAAATGCTGGCGCAGATCCCATGGTCACGGAGCCAGTCGGCACTTCGCTTGATGCCGCGCGGCCATCCTCACTACTCATACCCCCCTCGGTCGAGTATCTCTCGCTGGGGTGCTCCTGAATGCTCGTGGTCCCGCCCAATGACAGCGTCGTTGCAGAGGGGCCCTTGTAGAAGAAAGGAGCTGGTCGCGTTTCCAGGCTCAGGATCGACATTTTCGTTCCCGCGGTCGCAGGCTTTGGGTCCGTGGCCAGCGGATTGGGATTGACCACAGGCGCTTCGGACGGATGAGGCGGCGGCGTTGCCAGATGCAGGTCTTCCTTGAGTACGTATGTTCCTATGGGCCGTTCGGTCAACCTGAGACCCCGAATCTGCACAGCCGCAACATGTCCGACTTACCCTCTCCGACCAGAAACTGGTATTCAGGACCACTCGGGTTCGACAGCGTGTTGTTGGTCTCGATCAGGGGCACGACTCCCCCGAGGCCGATGCCATAGGCGCCTGCGGGATATCGTGGAGGCGGTGGTAGAACACTGCTCTTGTCAGTCGCGAACACCTTATCGGACATAACCTGAGAGGCCGGGAAGCGGCTCATACGCACAACATATTGGCGGTTTATTGGAAGTACGAGTCGTAAAGCACAATGTCCGTCCCAGTGACGTCTTCTAGATATGGATTGCGCCTCGTGTCTGGCAGTCGTCGGTCGAGATGAATCGCAGTTGTCGCGCAAAGATGCTCGCTAATCGCTATCGCTACCACGGATGTACGCCCCAAATGCCGCCTATCTACAGCACAAATGAAGAGAGCGAGACGCAGAGACGGTGGCCGGGCGAGTGAAGGTGCTCGTGAGCGTTTCGTAACGGGATGGCCAACCTAATGAACCGAGAGAGCTGGATCAGGACATTCTCTAGAGGCAAAGAAGGCGGACGTATTTGCGCCGGGGGGTCTTTATCCGGAGAGCTGATAATATGGGCGGACTAGGACAAGGTTGGAGGAATAGCGTGTGGGGTAACGAATTCACAGTGGGGATGCAACAGTTGACGATTGAATGGTTGGACAGCCACTTTAACCACTAAACCCTAAGATGGCCAGTGATGCTCTCATGTAGGGCGATGCGAGCAAATAGGGATGTTGTCCGTGCTTTGGTATGGAGTGCTGGGCTCCGTATTTGGCAAAGCCATCGTGAGATGATGCTGCAGTATCCATGTGAAGGTCGAGGGACTGAGAGATTGGATGAAATTAAACAACAGGCTCATGTATAGCCCAGGTCGCCGTAGAGGCCCGATGAATGCAGGTACATGCAAATAATCGAAATTGCCTCACTGGACACATGTAGCTCTTTCTAACAGTGAACCGCAAGAGGGCCACAGAATACACGTAGGTACATACATCTGCACAGCATCGGCCAGCTGCTGATTGGGCCTCTGTGCACACCACTTCAGCGCCTGCTAGGGGTCTGCAACAGGAACTGCAGCCGCTAATGCCTTGTAGCACCTCAGGTGGCCGCTCAGTGCTAACCAGCACGTCCCTCCCACGTATCATGCGTCACCGCCTGCCAAATCAGCCCACGAGCACCCAACAGCCCCGCGGCAATTTAGCTGCACCTCGAGCGATGCGGCTTGTGACGTGGAAGCACTAGATTTCATCTCGCAGCTCCGGCTCCACAAGACTCCAAGCTTCTGCTCCTACATATTGGCGCCTGAGCTGTTCGATAGATACCCTGGAATTCTCTGCTTGAGGACATGGCCTCGAGGTAACACTTGGCTTAGCAACCCGGCATTGTCTTGACAGCTTGCGCGATGCCTACCGCAGGTGAGAGAACTCGATCCGGCCCGTTTCCGGCTGTGCTCCAAAGGGTCATGGGAACCATGATGCTAGGAATATCTACATGTACTCTACGTGACTGAACTAGAACTGACCTGATGTATTTATTCGCTCAGTGAAAATTTGCGTCTGCGGCGACGAGAGCACGGGCAAGTCGAGCCTGATTGCGTCTCTCGTCAAGGACCAGTTTATGACCAACAAGATCCAGCCTGTCCTGCCTCAAATCACCATTCCGCCGAGCATTGGAACACCAGAGAATGTCACTACGACAATTGTTGACACTTCGGCTCGACCCCAAGACCGAACGACGCTGCGTAAGGAGGTCCGGAAATGCAATGTCATTCTGCTTGTGTATGCCGATCATTACAGCTACGAGCGTGTCGCGCTCTTCTGGATGCCCTACTTTAGATCACTGGGTGTCAATGTCCCAGTCGTTTTATGTGCGAACAAGTCGGATCTGGTGGGCCAGAGCAGTACATCGCAAGTCGTCGAGGAGGAGATGCTTCCCGTCATGGCCGAGTTTAGAGAGATCGACTCGTGCATCAGAACCAGCGCAAGGGAGCATCGCAACGTCAACGAAGTCTTCTTTTTGTGCCAAAAGGCCGTGACCCACCCGATTGCGCCCCTCTTCGATTACAAGGAAGGCCATCTAAAGCCTTCCTGCGTCGAGGCCTTGAAACGAATCTTCTTCCTCTGCGATAAAAACCAGGATGGCTATTTGGATAATAATGAAATGCGAGACTTTCAATCTCGCTGCTTCGACAAGCCCCTTACGGACGATGACCTCGAAAACATCAAACTCTCTATATCAAAATCCTTAAGAGGCGATGTAGACTTGTCCAAGGGTATCAACCTGAAAGGCTTTCTGCAACTGAACAAAATGTATGCCGAGAAAGGTCGACACGAAACCATCTGGATCATCTTGCGCAAGTACCACCATACGGATAGCCTGAGTCTGGAGGAAAACTTTCTGCATCCCAAATTCGAGGTTCCAGAGTTTTGCTCGGCCGAGCTCAGTCCCGCGGGGTATCGGTTCTTTGTGGATTTATTCCTGTTATTCGATAAAGACAATGATGGTGGTCTCAATGATGAAGAGCTTGAGGCGCTCTTCGCTCCTACTCCTGGGCTGCCCTCTTCTTGGGCCGATTCTTTCCCATCCTCGACGGTTCGAAACGAAGGCGGATATATCACTTTACAAGGTTGGCTGGCCCAATGGAGCATGACGACGTTTCTAGAACCCAAGACAACTCTCGAGTACCTGGCATACCTCGGCTTCGAGCCTCCCAACCCAAAAGAACCCATCACCTCAGCACTCAAGGTTACAAAACCGCGCAAGAGGCGAAGGCGACCAGGGCGTGTCGAAAGGAATGTCTTCCATTGCTATATTCTCGGCGCATCAGGAGCTGGCAAATCATCTCTCCTGGACGCTTTTCTCAATCGCCCGTTTGACGACTTGTACCATCCCACCATTAAGCCACGTCGAGCAGTCAACAGCGTGGAACTTCCCGGTGGAAAGCAGGTTTACCTTATTTTCGAGGAGCTCGGAGAGCTTGAGCCGGCTATCCTAGAGAACCAGGCAAAACTGGACGCTTGTGACCTCCTTTGCTACACCTACGATTCATCCGACCCCGATTCGTTTTCTCACATTGTGGACATACGGAAGAAACATCCCCAGCTAGATGAGCTGCCATCTGTCTACACCGCTCTCAAGGCAGATAGGGACAAAACCATGCAGCGGAGCGAGCTGCAGCCTGACCAGTACACGTCGTCTCTTAACATGAGCTCACCCTTGCATGTCAGTGTCACATGGAACAGCATCAGTGAGCTGTTTGTCTCCCTTGCTGAGGCCGCGGCGAACCCGAGCACCGCATTCCCTAAGACTGACGATGACTCACCTGATCGGACAAGCTTGTATCTTACTCTGGGAGCAACGGCTTGTGCGGCAATTGCAGCTGTTATGATTTGGAGGCGGTCGACAAATGCCATGTAGGATCCTGGTACAATTTTTGACAACTTTTTGGATCCATAGCGTTTCTCTATCATTCAATGGTCGCAGCGGCTGTGTGCCGGCCAGTTCCAAAGATACGAGTAGTGTTGGTAATTTATGTGTAGGACGGCGTTTCGTCTTGGTGGTGGTTCCTGGGGTGCAAGCAGAAATTAGATTGGAGCTTATGATACCCGGTTTACAGATACAGATATGTTAGGTACGGTTTCATTTTCTAGTGGTTTTTATTGAATACGAATATGTAGAAGAAACAAAGATTGGCATTAATTCCACGGCATTAAAAAAGCGAGCTCCAAATGCATCGATGTAGAGCAAGTAAAAAGCACCAAACTATACTTTGTAAAAGCAAAAGCCGACGTAAAGGCTCGCGGCCTCCATCTCATCCTCCGAGACGAGAAGTCTTCCGCCACCTCTCTCACGGACTCCCATCCTCTCGCTCAACGGCCCAAGCTCCGGGTCATCCTTTTCCGTCTCCCAAATCTCCAAAAAGGGTCTGTGGAATTGCAGTTCCAGGTTAAAGTCCTCGGCCAACGCACGGAACGCCTCCCAGGGGACGACGTATTCTGGGACTTCCTCGACAGCCTCATCCAAGAAGAAGTTGTACTTCCAGCCAAAGGCGGGACGGAAGACACCATCTTCGGGGGTCTTGCCTGGGAATCGTACACGGTAGATTGAGTTTCCCCATTCGGCTGTTGGTTCGGCCTCGCCCTCTTCAAGCTCTCCGTCCTCGGGCTCTGCCGCGGCGGGAGGCGGTGTAGAAGTAGGAGTTGTAGAGCCGTCGCCGTTGACCTCCTTGGCCTCGCGTTTGGCAGCCATTTTGGCATTGAAAGCGCGAACTCGCTCGCCTAACACGTCCGAGTTGGGGATGCAGCCGATGAAGCGGCCGCCCTTCTTGAGCGCGCCGGCGACATTGCGGAGCATAGTACGAGCATGCTTTTCAGACTCGAAGGCGTAGTGCATGCAGAACATCATGGTGACGACGTCGAAGCCACGACGGTTCATGGTAGACGGGTCGAACCCGACTTGCCGGATGATTTCCACATCCTCAATACTCTCTGAGTAGCAGTCCTTGACGTGGAATCGCGCGTCAAAGAGACGAGGCGGAGGTCTGCCATGTCGTCCACCACGACCTCCTCGGCCTCCACGAGAACCCATTTGCCTGTATCGGTCTCTTGCCTGCTCAATACTGACGTTGGCAGGGTCCAGTCCGACGTAGAGCTGGATAGGCTGTGGCGCTTGCTGCCATTTGCTCAGATCACCGCCCTTTCCGCAGCCAATATCGAGAACAAGCAGTTCTCTGCCGCTCGACCGGCCCATTTCTCGCGATCCGGGCGTGTGGTCTTCATCGGGCGAGTAGCGCTGGATGATGCAGCTCTTGACCCAGTTGTTGAAGACGCGCAGGCCCTTGATCTTGCTCTCGCGGGTGCGCCAGTCGCGTCCTCGCTCGGGCACGCTGTTGTAGTGTTCTCTGACGACATCGTTGATGCCTCGAATCTTGTTTTCTTCCGCAGCCTGTGAGGCGGCGGCCTGAGCGGCTTGACGATCGCGTTCGATCTGGCGCAGGCGGATGGCCTCTCGCTCGGCCTCGGAGAAGCGAGCGCGCGCTCCTGGTCGCTTCAGCTTCCGCGGCTGCTCGGAGGGAGATATGGCACGTCGCTTGGGTGCCTGGAGGGAGTTGGCATTGTATGGCTGGGGCAGATCGTCGTTGACGTCGTCTTCAGCTGATCGCTTGTGGCTTCTCCTCGCAGGGGGAGAGGAATCGGGGTCGGACCGGCTAGCCATTGCCAAATGCAATGTTGGGATGGAGTCCGGTCTCTTTTTTTAGATTCAGATATTTGTTTTTGAGGTTCTGGTTCAATTGGGGATGTATACAATGAGTTTGTTGATGAAGAAGCAAATTTTGAGAAGTTGTTGAGTGGATGAAGTGCATACTGAGGCTCTGCCGCCCCAAGTTTGATAAGCGGCTGATAGCGGGAGCTCTGCCGTAGCCTGTGCTCCAGCTACACCTGCTGCCCACATCATGTACCTTGTCTACAATGACTCTACCTCTTCACATGCATGTAAACACAAATTGTAAATATCAATGCGGTATATTTAGGTAAAGGATAATTAAGGTAATAAACACAAGATCCCGATTCTCATGGGCTCATCCTGCGATAGAATAAAAACAAGGGCATAGTCTCCATACTACCTGGTAAATCTACTCTATTACCCTGTTAAAGAGGCGAAACACAACCGTTGTCACCGTGCTGTTTGGCCTACGAGTGTGACTCTCGATGAAAAAATCTTCACTTATTCCCTTGGCAAGCATCTCGAGTTCCTCCAATGTCCTTTCGCCACTATTCTGCAGTTGCCACATGGTGATGTTGCGGCATTGCGATATCTTCTCTAAGGCCATTGTTGACCATCCCCGTTTAGGCAGCAATGGTTCAATAACGATGATTCGTGAATCAAAATTCATGCCATGATGGCAAATATTCGTTAGCGCCTCAGCCATCTCTTTGTCCGTTCGACGATGTGTGAGTCCTGATAAGAGGTAGACCTCTGCTGAACGATCGATGGCCTGATTCAGGGAACGAAATTCGATTCTATTCAAAAGATCGGGGTTATTGTTTTTCACATAGTCCCTCATATTATTGATTGTGTCCAGATGAGCATGAACGTGGAATCGAAGATGAGGGAATAGCTCGGCCAACTCCCATGACCATGAGCTACGTGAGTCGAGCTGTAAGTGTAACATGTGTCAGTAGCTTGTTGCCCATACCATCGAATAAAAAGGCATATGCTATGGAATAGATGCTTACATCTACAATAAGTGCCCCTTTTCTGAGAAAGTACCAGTCAATGGTACCATGAGCCACCTCCGCCAAACAGGTTGACGGAAGACTCCGACTAGAGCTCAATAGGCTCATTAGGCGACTGTATCCATGAGCTTCCCCTGTCTGAGCTAAAAATTCGTCAAAGCCTAAATTATCATCGAAAGCAACATTTCGAGCTGTGTCATAGTCCTCTTCAGAGCCTGACACCTGCCATTCTGTCGTTCTGTCTACCATTTTCCCTATAGCCGGCATAACCGTGTCGCAGAAAAAGGGTAGACCATGAATGATGTCTCCATCTCTGGGAAGCTTCCATGAAAATCGGTTATGGCAAACAGCTTTGCCGTCCACTTCATGGAAAAAATGGCTTGCCATTGCTACTCGAAGCATCCGCTTGAGCTCAGAAACGGGGACTGGCTTCGTCAGCCAAGGAGTCATACGGCATTACATCTCGCTCCGGAATTCGATCGAATATCTTGAAATCGAGGAGCCATTTAAGAGCCCCTATGAACTGGACCTGTAAGCTGACATTAGCACCGGGCATGGAAAGTTCCTTCGCTTTCCTGGGGTTCCTGGGAAGCATAATTGCATTCACCTGAGATATTGCGATCGCTATCATCCCGGATGGCCCAGCTGCTAGCTCAATGATCTTGAATGCTGAATCAATCAGCTCTTCTTTAGCTTTGCAGACTCTGCCCGGCATCTGCGGTCTTAGAATAGGAACAGACAGATTCCGGTGGAAACCTTTAATATCAACATCCTCGTAATGGCGGTCCCAGGTCTCTGCCGCATCAGAAATCCTGTCAGCAAGTTTTTTCATCGTCATTACAAAATCCTCCCGCACATCATATGCGGGGCCCCTGGTGTTGTCCCAATCCATGACGGTGTCTGAATCCGTGTCTGAATCCATAGTCTTTAGTTGCCGACGAGAAAAGGATCAAATGAGAGAGTGATCAGGTGCTCCGAATATTTTTTTCCCTCTGGCATCTACGAATAGTTGGGGTAATGACGAGCTATATGTATTCAGATCGAAGTAGTCACACTTACCTTGTGTCAAAGGTGAAATTAGTGGCTTGTTAAAGAGACCTCAATGGCCATATTCACATCCTAATCTGCGGGATTCTTCAATTCCAGTGACTTATTGGTTTAGTACGCTTTGGCCATTTCCTTGAGACTTGGCAACAGGATTAAGCTGATTACATACCTGCATTGGTCCCGCAGGAAGCCTCACTCTGTGTTTGGATAGCGGTGACTGAGGCTGTCTTGCAACTGTACGTACATATCGAAGTTGGTTAATTATGGGAGAGACTATTCAACACCCCAAGTTAGCTATCCAAAGCCCCAGTGTAGCTTTGGAGCTCGAGTGTCTATGACAAGATGGAGAGGGAAAGCCCTTGATCTACCGCTGCTTACATGTCCGATCCTATGAGTAACTTCTCTGCTGGCTATTATAACCTTCTGTAGCTGTCACTACTCTCTATTACTATCGTTACGCTTTTCTAGCATCTGCCACTATAGCCATGTTGGTCTGGTAGCTAGTAGCATACAATTAACTTGAGATTCAAGGTGCTGGATAACAAACTTGAGCTGCTAAATAACTACTCTCCTAATTATCCTTCTAGCGAAAAAGATGTTGCTGCAGCATTGAATACAGAAACTCGACACATCGCGTGCAGCAGCCGTCTCAGTTCAATTCACGCGACAGAAACGGCATCATTCATTGCAACATCTTGTGCGCCACAACTCAGCTACCCAAATGGGATAAAATATTGAACTCTAATTTAGCGCTCCCCTTATTGGCAAATTGGAGTAGAATTTGCCGCCGTGCCCGCACCGTCATTAATTTTTTTTTACTTTCTTTGCCAAATGCAACATTTTGTCTGTAGGGTGTGTGAGGGGGAACATGAGAGATAGGGAATGGTGATTACATAACGGATGGGGATGGAGGAGCAAGTCCGCCCACACGCCAAGCACATGCAGTGGAAATTAAAAGCAAAAAGACGGGCTGATAAAAAGGAAAAAACCTGAGTGGCCCAGTACAGTACCGGAGAATGCTGGGATCCTCTGCCCCGTGGGGTAAAATATCATCGGCCCACTCCAACTCCTCCCCCACACAGGAAACGGCAGGCCATGAGCTAGAGACAATCCATCACCGTCCATTAGACTGATAGCTCTGTCTGTAATTATTACATGTAAGAAACAGGGCAGATAAGGAAACAGAAAAAGATGCACAAGAGGCCTATCTTGATCAATTTGCCTCTGAAATGACCACTGCTCCCGGGTCTAGAGGCTCTGCCATTGCAACTGCATCCTTCGTGCCACAGAGATTAATTACTAGTCCCCATGCCACCACGGTGGGCCAGCAAGCACGCAGATATTACTACATAGACTCAACTAGCTGGACGCCTTGTCAAGCTTGAGATCGCAAGCTTGCCGAGGCCGGCCTAGCACGCGCACCAGGCCTGGCAAAATCCGCAGGCTCGGCTCAAAGCTGGCTTCTCCTTAGTCGTTTGTAGTACGAAATCAATACTCGTACGTCAGGGCCAAAAGTGCCTAGCCGTGCCGCGTACTCGTACAGTACAGTATACCTAGTCGTTGTGTCATATCCGGGGCTTCACCTTTTTTGCCTTTTTTCCCCCTCTCCTCTCCACGGCCGGCATCTAGCTTGTGTCTGTGGCTTGTTCTCCAGCTGCTTCCCCTCAGCTTCCCCGCTCAATCCAACCCTGGCCCTTGTACATCCCGTATCCCAAGACATTCCGGTTTACTGTACTTTCTTCCTGTCCATCAACTTGGCCGTCATTTCGCATTAGCATTAGCATTGGACATTAGCATCAGGATTGGCAGTGTTCGTCCATTGTCGCTCGTCATTGCCTCGGCCACCGCTCGTTTTCTGCCGGCCAAAAAAAGCACATGTCGTTTGACAGCCCTGGGGCCGACATCCAAGCGACGCCCGGCCTTGCATTTACTATTTTTTTTCGCTGCCATCTCCAACCCCAACGGATGACGGCACGCGACCGATGAGCCAAACACAACGCCGTTGAGCTGGTCCTTTGCCCCGATACTACGGATTACTGCACTTGGCCTGCCTCCAAATCGGGGAAGCTGTACCTTGTGCCGGCTCCACGCTGTAGCCGCCTGGGGTCCTGGTTCAATTCAAGTGTATCGCTCGCTTTGCCTGGCCGGATCAAGTCGCCGGGCTCTTTTCTTGTTCGCCTGTGCTGTGTGCTCCATCACATCTCGCCTCGCCTCGCTCCTTCATCTGCAAAACAAACACCCGCGGCCAGCCGAACCTTGCTGAAGCACGCCTGCGGCTCGCCTCGACTGACTTGACTCGACTCGTCTGTCTGATGAGCCAGCCTCGATTGCTGCTTGCTGCTTGTCCATTGTTGATTGGGCTCGGCCTCTCTCCCTCTCCCCAGTCGGCTACATAGTCGGTCACCTCTTTTCCTCCTCCTAGCCACTGTGGTTGCAGATAGCAGACCGAGTGCGAAACCCGGCTGACCCCACACTGCTGTTTCCTCTGGGCCGTGTCTCTCATCTCTGTCAAGGTCGGACGGATCCTGTTGATACTCTATCTGTTGTTTATTCGAGCTGCCGTCCCTTGATTGCTTCCCATTCCCCCATCCCCCACATCCTCCACCCCCAAATCCCGTCGCCGCTGTTGCTTCGTTGCTCCTTGTCACTTATACCATACCTTGACGGCCTCGCTTCTGCTCGTAATGCTCCCGCTCCAGACCATGGACGGCCCGGTCGTTCTGCCACCGCCAGACCAATCCAGTGCCCTCGCAATTGCCGAGGTGGGCGAGAATCGCAACCAGAAGCCCAAGACATTGCCTTGCAAGTACTGTAGCAAGCGCTTCAGGTCAGTCTAGCCCGCCCTGCTCCGCATCTGTCCAACTCTGCTGCTTCGTGCTGTGTTGCTCACATGACCTCTTCTCCTCGAGTTACAGACGCGTTGAACATGTCCAGAGACATGAGAGGACTCATACCAAAGAGAAGCCCTTCTCATGTGGTTGGGACCGCTGTGGGAAAACCTTTGGACGACGGTAAGAGCAATTCGTTCCCCCCCCTCGACCCTGTTTGCCCTTTTCCTTGCACCTTCAACGAGTTCCCCCTCCCTCAGCCGTATGCCCGTAAGTACCTACATAACCCATGGCGTGGTTCAGCATGAGGTGATGCGATGCTGTGCCTTTTTTATGTGGTGCTTGTACCCATACCAGTACCCGCGCCTCCTCATTGCATTACATATCCCCCCTTTCCCCTCTTCCAAAGTGTCACCTCTAGCCTCACCCTAAGCTTCTTGCCTAAGCTTCAACTTTGCTATTTTGCTC
Organism: Trichoderma sp. IMV 00454; assembly: GCA_001931985.1. Classification (NCBI taxonomy): domain Eukaryota; kingdom Fungi; phylum Ascomycota; class Sordariomycetes; order Hypocreales; family Hypocreaceae; genus Trichoderma; species Trichoderma sp. IMV 00454. The sequence goes on from MSJK01000131.1 coordinate 218,151, forward strand.
GCCTTGATCCACTTTGCACTTCCCACCTCCTCGCTGCACTTACACGGTCCCCGCCTTGCGTTGGGTTATACTGACTTATATGGACATCAGCGATCTTCTCGTCCGGCACGAGAAGCTTGTTCACCTAAACGAAGGGCATAAAGATGTCTCCAGGCCAAGGAAGCTCTCTGGCACGTCTATGCACAAGCCATCTCTGTCCGATGGCCATGTCGACCTCGATGTCATGGGGATTCACAGGTTGCGGCCACCCCCTCCGCCTCCTCCTACCACAACCACGCTGCTTCCCCCTCAGCCATCACCGCCGCAACAACAGCAGCAGCATCAGCCCCAGGCGCCTCCACCACCATATCATCACGGCTCCATGAGTTCAGATGGAAGTCATCATCTTGGCCAGCAAGACCCGCAAGCAGCAGCGCGAACTGCAGCTTGCAATCTTGATCTCCTTTCCGATGCTGCGTTGGCAAGCGAGGTCAACACTATCCAGCCTTTGCTCAACGGCATGCCCCAGCAGCCTCCAACTCACGCCAGAGTCAAGAGTTATCCGGATACTATTGAGGGATATGCGGATCGTGCGCGAGCAGATCCGCCAATTCTCGCAGCTGCATTTGGTCCACAGCCTCAACAACCAGCGTACGAGGATTACAACCTGTTCCTTGACGATTACACGACGCCGCAGCATTTCCTCCCTCCACACTTTGAGCCTGACCAGCAGATGAACTTCTTCGCTCGGTCTCCGGCCGTGTTTCAACGGGGGGGCTCAAAGCCGAGTTCACAGCTTCCCTCCCGCTTCGGATCTCTTGCACCTGATGTACAGGAGCCCAGCTCTCGACTGCACGAGGAGACGTCGCGCTCCCCCCTACGCATATCGGTAGTTGACCACGGCGTCATAAAGAATCGTCTAGAAGAGTTTTCGTCTGTGCTACCGGCTGATTTCGTTTTCCCTTCTCGCTATACGCTCACCCGTTTCTTAGAGGGATACATTGGGGGCTTCCATGAGCAACTGCCCTTTTTGCATTTGCCTACGTTGTCGCCCACTGAGATGGCACCAGAGTTACTTCTTGCCATCCTGTCCGTTGGAGCGCAGTACAGGTTTGAGAGTAAGAGAGGATATGCCCTCTGGTATGCAGCAAAAGCCATTGCAATGGAGCAGATACGACGAAGACATAGCTCGGAAATCCATGCCCTCTTGCCAAACGCATCATCTTATAGCCCTCACTCGACACGGCCTTCTCCTAGCACTTCTTACCGGCATTCCTTTGCTTCAGCGCAATCAGAGAGACCGATTACCCAAGACACGCATCGGGAGCCTTAGTAAGTATATACTTTAACAATTTCCATTTTTCGCATATACTGTTCCATAAGATGCTAATGTGTGGATTTCTAATTGCAGTTCTCCCAACACGCCCCAGTCTAGGTTGGAAACAATCCAGGCCGTCTTACTCCTATTCTCGGTTGGGTTGTGGGGAGCCAAGACAATCCTAAATGAGGCACTGTCTTTGCAGAGCACCCTGGCCATCTTGATTAGAGAAGAAGGGCTTACTGAAGACATTAGCCAAGCAAGCGTCACGGATTGGGATGCTTGGATCAAGCGCGAAGGGGCCACCAGGACTAAGCTGATTGCTTACTCCTTCTTTAACCTTTGCAGTATTGCATATGACTTGCCGCCTCTCTTAGTCACGTCGGAACTCAGGCTCTCTTTACCTCTCCCTGCTAGACTCTGGAGGGCAGAGACTGCTTGGCAGTGGCAAGAGTTGCGACAGTCTACTCCAATGGTGGAGATTACCGTTCACGAGGCCATTGCTCGGCTGTTTGGCCGAACGAATCAGGGGCTGCCAAACCATCTATCGTCGCTGGGCTTCTATGTGCTCATTCATGTGCTCATCCAGCACGTGTATTTCTTGAAGCAAACTTCGCTGGCAGCCGGCTTGCCGTTTGAAACACAACGCACCTTGAAGCCGGAGGATGTGGAGGAAGTCACCCAGGCGCTGCGAGTATGGCATACTACGGTCGAACAGCACCATTATCTCCTTGCCACAGGATCAGGGCCCTTTGCTAGTACAGACTTTTCCCCTGGTGGCCTGTTGGCCTACAACGCGACAGCTCTTCTGCGCCTCGCGTATATTCGGCTATACAGCGATGCCCCTCCATGTCGAGAGCTGCAAACAAGGGATTCGATGCTGATGGCATCAGCCATGATTTCCACGCCACTGGTTGTGCGCAGTGTGCGACTCCATGGGGCGGTATTTCAAGCTGTTCATGCATTGTCTATGCTGGTTAAGGCGGGTGTCAACTACGTTGCGAGGACCAAATCCACAGAATGGAGCATACAGCATTCGTGTAAGTTTCGCCCCTCTTTTCTTCCCTGGTGCGTTTCTCCTTTGGATGAATATGAAGACTAATGTCGTGGTTTAATAGTATGCAACTTTGAATGCGCTCTTCTTTTAGCCAAGTGGCTCTTGACGCTGGCGTCTCTCACACCTTCCGATGCTCCCATCAGCCTTGATGAGAGGAACCTCTTGGAAACAGTGAGGCGAATGTTGGACGAAACCGAATTCGCCGTCCCCGTTGATCCATCTTTGGCTGGCGCAAATTCCAACCCACAGATGGAAACTGCAACTACGGACCCCATGAAGTTGAGACAGCTGGCGAGTGCGGTAGTACGCCTCTGGGCTGAGACGTTCAAGGGCACGCACATCTTTGACATGATCAAGACAATGGGCGCCAGCTTGGACGGATACGCTGATCTGGTGGACAAGCCGAGGGATCGCGTAGCCTTGGCACCAACTGCGAACATAAATTGAGGATGAGCCAAGGATTCGCTGGACGGATCTTGTTAGGTGTCTTGAGGGTATGACGGGCTTTCCATGACCACGTCGGGCGTTATTGGAATACAAGATACCATGCTGGAGCACACTAGCGGGCGAGCAACGGCTTACAGTCAATGGGAATATGGGACATTTGATTTTGGCATATAGGGGACAAAATTGCACACATTGGATGGCTTAGGCAGATTTTGGATAACCGCCGGATGCGGAACTAGGGTATGAGAGTGGGAGGAGTTTGTACATGTGTAACATGCAGTTTGTTGAGCGCAAATGAATGGAATACCCCCTTCTCTGTAACTCTGTAACACCTTCAGGTAGCATACTGTGAATCAACAAGTGAGATCGCTAATTCACCAGATTGCGGGGGATCTCGATACGGGTACTCGGGATGGGGAAGCTGGGGTATTTTGAGGGCAGCTGATGAATAGTAAGCATTGCCCATTATGGATAGCTCGACAGCTAACGATTACTTTGACGAGCAGTGAGGATAAAGTGTGTACGTTGCACACGAGAGAGGCTTATAGTATTGCTATAGGAGTGGTAGTACTCAATCCAGTTCAATGTCGGACGACAATTAAGAGAACCGAGGGAAGATGCACACACACTAAACTGGGAATGCTGCTCCACCCGCGTCAGGATTACTCATCCCCCGGGAAACGAAGCACGACATCTCGTTAACTTTCCTTTTGGGCATCCGGGTGATGCGGTTGGATGACGATGATGGTCTAGAGTGCGAGGTGTGCGTACACAAAATAACAATGAATTTGCCCATCCAAGGCACAGCAGAGTGCTACAGGGAGGGATACAGTACAAAGAAGCCATAGCAGCCACTCACTGTATCTGGCTGCTCTCTGTACATACATACCTGTCCATATTTTAGCATGTGAAGTCCGGGGGGCTTAGCCTCCATAACCTAGAGCCCCAAAGTATGGGATGGGGTCCGAGCTAACATGCAAGGGAAAGGGCCATCGGAGGGTGGGGCTGCTGTCAGCGTACTGATAGACTTGCCTCGGCATAAGGCTATTTGTTCGGGAGCGGTAATCTGGGGTCTAGAAGGGGACCTGCTCCTCGTAAGACTTTCTGACGTTATAAGAAGTGCTGATTTTGTGTTTTTTTCTTTATTTGCGATTGACAAAGAAAGAGAGAGAGCGTTTTTTATTACTTTGGGTTTGGATGCTGGAATAGAGAGACGATACACAAGACAAGGAAACAGACAGGACTTGCACAAGACATAGAACAAGAAACGCGACCTCACCTCATCCACGACGATGCCTTTCAACACAGAGCTCACCCGCCGTCTGGGCATTCGCGGTATGTGCCTTTCTTTCCTGCTACTGTTGCTGTTGCCTTCGTCAGCTAACTAGCTCTCTCTCGTCCTCTAGTCCCCGTCATCCAGGGTGGCCTCATGCACGTCGGCACCGCAGACCTCGCGTCCGCAGTCTCCAACGGCGGCGGCCTGGGCATCATCACCGCCCTCATCTCCCCCACGCCCGAAGCCCTGCGCGCCGAGATCCAGCGCTGCCGCACCCTCACCGACAAGCCGTTCGGCGTCAACCTGACCCTCCTCCCGTCCCTCCTCCCGCCCGACTACCCGGCCTACGCCCAGGCCATCATCGACGAGGGCGTCAAGATTGTCGAGACGGCTGGAAACTCGCCCGGCCCCGTGATTCGCCAGCTCAAGGCCGCGGGCATCACGGTGCTGCACAAGTGTACGACGATTCGCCATGCTCAGAGCGCGATTAAGCTGGGCGTTGACTTTTTGAGCATTGATGGGTTTGAGTGCGCGGGACATGTTGGCGAGAGCGACATTACGAATTTTATTCTGTTGAGCAGGGCGAGGCAGACGTTGAATATTCCGTTTATTGCTTCGGGAGGGTTTGCTGATGGGCAGGGACTTGCGGCGGCCCTCGTTCTAGGAGCTTGTGGTATCAACATGGGAACCCGGTGGGTAGCAACCCAGGAGTCCCCTGTTCATGTGAATATCAAGGAGGCCATCGTCAAGGGCCAAGAGACGGACACGACGCTGTTGCTGAGACGTTGGACAAACACCACGAGGCTGTACAAGAACAAGGTTGCGACCGATGCGCTCAAGATTGAGAGGGAGAGCAAGTCAGGCGAATTCTCGGAAGTAGCACCTTACGTCAGCGGAAAGAGAGGGAAGGAGGTCTTCATTAACGGTGACCCGGAATATGGTGTAAGTGATTCCTCTTCTTTCTATCTTCTGTCTATTTCTTGGACTTCAGTTGCTGATGATGGCTGCGGTAACAGGTCTGGACGACAGGCCAGGTCATGGGCCTTATTCACGACATCCCGACTTGCGCCGAACTGTGTGCTCGTATTGAGAAGGAGGCGGAGACTGCGCTGAGGGAGAAGCTGGCTTTGATTGTGTCTGATTCGAAGCTATAAGGGATGAAATAACGGCATGGGTTTAGTCGATAATAATGAATGAAATAAGGTTCCCTTTTTATTGAGTCTCAACTTTATGCTACCCAGAACAGCTGCTTGTGTGTTATGATATGATATCTATACTAGTCGCCATTTCAAGTTGTGTATCCAGCGTCCTGGAGATTACAGTATCATAAAGATGGGGAACAAGTTTTTTTTTTTAAAAAAAAAAAAAAACTGGCGCTTCTAATATCTGCAAGTATCGCTACTTTCTCTAGTATCTGCTAGTATCGCTACCTTTTCTACCATCCACTACTATCACTCATTCTGGGGCATCTGCTAGAGCATGCAGGTGTTAGTGAAATTTTACTGTCATCCTGTTAGTCCATGACGTGGTTTCATCTCCTTCCCGAATTCCAATATCCAGCTCAACATTATCCTCGTTGGGAACCAAGGCAGGATCTATAATAGATGCTTCTGGCTTGTATTCGTAAAGATCTTGACATAAGCCAAGCTCTGGCGGCTGCGTATCGGGCATAGTGATAGGCGTTTGTTGTCTGCTTCGCTGTGTCTCGAGCACGGTTTGCGTAGAAATTTGAGAAGCGGTCAGAGGCGGTTTTGCGGTGTTCATTCGCTGTGGCGCCATTTATTTGTTATATCTGCAGTTCAGTGAAGTTTAAAATAGATCTGGTTGTAGAAAAAAGAGACTCCATGTATAAAGAGCGTAGAAATGGTGAAAGTGTGAAATGCGGATAATAATAACGAAAGGTTCGTATTGTTGCTATTTCTTCTAGTTTCTGCTATATGACCACTATCATTTTCGAGGTGATTGTTATCACACGCTATTACTACCATCAAATCTTTTCATATACGTCCCACGGGCTTTATTGCTTTGTGATACCTTGTATTTCCTTGAACCATGATTATAATTATGTTAATCCTCGATATCGATGGATTGATATTCAGAAGCAATTACCTCGCGATTAACTTCAGTAACGTCGATTTACACCATACCCAATAATCGCAGCTTATCCACCTTATCTTAACATGCTCGAGCAGCTGCATGAATTCAAGGCCCAGCATCTGTGGCAGCCGCTGCCAGCCGTCGACTGGGCTGCCAACCAGTATTCAGTTTCATTTCTCTTCAATACCAGAATAATGACGCGTCTCTCTCTTCTCTCTTCGAACTTCTCTTTAATTTCATCTCTGCACCAGATCCACGCGCCTCTTGACAACCCTCGACTAATCCAAGACAGTTGAAAATGTCAGCCGTAAAGACTGAAGTGAAGAAGGTCATCAAATTCGGCGTGGAGGATCTCAACCTTAAGCCGACTGATCCAAGGTACAAGTCCGGAATCCAATGTCTTCGCGCATATTGGTCACAGGCAACCACACTCGAGACTCACGAACAAGAAGAAATGATCAGATACCTGCGGAACCACGACTACTACCACTACACCACACCCTCTGCTAGAGTTACCGCCACTACCCATAAATTATATCACGCGACTATGCGAGCGTTCGATTCCGTTGGTCTTGAAGGATTGTCGAGGCCAATTTATATCATCTTGTCATCGTTATACCTTAAGTTGCCTGTAGACTACCGCCAATTGATTCGAGCTCGTTTCGGTTCTCTCGACATTATCAATCATTCACAAGAGTATTTCAAGGCGATCAGCGGCACAGAAGGCCCCTTTACTACAGTCACAAACACCTCACCCAAGATCCCAGGTACTGGACAGGTCTTGATTAGCAAGTCCGCCGTAACCACCAATACCACGATGATTCGAAATAAGAACGAAGAAGATGTCGCCTCTGGTGCAGGACAACAGGTGGCCCTCCTTGACCCGGTGGGACAGGTAAAGCAGAGTGTAGCTCTCGAGGAAGCCAAACGCCCTCGAGCGCTCTCTGACATTCCAGCCATCGAACCCAAACGCACACGACGAGCAGCTGACAATGGTGGTTTTGATATCGACCATGTAGTCGCTGGCGTCAAGTCGTCCTTCGCCATCCAACGCTTTGCCGACGCTGCCAAACCCGCCTCGATAGCAGCCGAAAAGCCGCGAATGACGAACTCTGACCTCCTCGAAATGAAGGAAGATGTGAAGATTGCCAAAGAGACTGCAATGAGGAATGAGACCAAACTTGATGGTTTTATTTCTGAGATGCGTCAATTCATGACTGCCTTCGCAAACACGGCAGGTATTCCGCTGCCAATTGAAGTCGTTGACGAAAGCGACAATGACAACCAAGAATGAGGATTGTCGCCCCGATAGATGACGGCATCTATGAGTACTTTGGTGAACGCAAGATCTGTGCAAACATGAAGTGGGTTTTCTTTCTTCTTTCATCTTGTTACTTCGGTTGCTGACATATTTGCGATGGATAGGGCTGGATAACGGGCTAGATTAGAAGCCTCATTCGCGACATTTCGGACTTTGGGGAACTGATTAGCCGGATTGAGAGGGAGAACTTAATTATGTCTGATTTAACGTGATGAGGATGGAACGAAAGTGTAGATTGAGTCTTATTGGCAATCTCCAAAGGGTGAGCTTTTTATTATTGTATCTCAAGTTAGTGTTGACCAAGACACCTCCCTGTATTATGACACCTCTCCATCTTTTCAATATGGCCACAGTGACTATGATTGAAGTGCATAACAAGTATCTTTATTCAACTAGCTCATCAAGCCCCAGGTACTAGGTAGTTATCCGTTACTGTTGATGCCTTCTCTAGAACTTACCAAATACATCTACTACTGACTGATACTTCGAATGAATACCGGCCTTTATACCCTAGCAGCTGTGACCAGTTGTCACCGTTTATATCACAACCTGTTCGGTTTTACCTACAGTTAATGCATATTCACATGACTTGTTACTTATTAACTTCTTCAATTTCTCCCCAAACGGTTTTCTCTTCTTTCTTTTCTTTCTCCTCTTTACTTCTCAGAGTGTCTCACGCTTCTTCTCTCAAGTTTAAAAAAAACCGCCACAAGATCGGGGAGATTGTTGCTGAGAACGCCGCGATGGAGACGATCAATGACGAAGACTTGTCAGACTTATCGTTTCTAGATCCTGCCGCATACATGGAGGAGCTACAATTCTACGGCGACGATGACAGCTCCTACATAGATGAAGACGAAGTCATCACCGAGTATGCTACTGAAGAAGAGGGTTCCGAAGAGGATTTCTCTGAAGAGGAGGTAGTCCCAATACCCCCAAAAGCAGAAGGAAAACGCGTTGCGTCTCCGATGCCTCCTGGTGATCAGCCTCTTGACAAGCGTCCGCGACAATCCACTGCTGAAGAAGATTTCGACATCGCCAAGGTGGTGGAGGCTATAGAAAAAAACCCATTATGGAAGATGAGCCACAAAGCGGCACCCTGCGAGAAGCACGAGAATAGTCTGAGACTTCTATTCAACAAAATGATTCTCATGGAATTTGAAGCTCTGGAAGAAGTGAAGAACAACAAGAATTTTAGAGAGGAGATGAAAAAATACTGGGAGGAGGAGAAGAAGCACTGGGGAGAGATGAAAGAACATTGGGAGGAGGACAAAAAACACCGAGAGGAGGAGAAGAAGCATCGGGAGGAGATGCGGGAGTTTATGGTCGCAATCTCCAATGCCTTTGGCGTGACAGTGCAGGCCGAGAACACGTAAATCTTTGCAAGACGGGGAGTTGGCATATGGCTGGGGGCTTGGGATTCATGAATACAGGGCATTGGAGTTTGGCCACAGTACTAGCAGGCGTTAGATCACGAAGATATCCTGGCGACGAAGATATTGCCAAAATTTGGTGGCAGGAATGAACTGCCTATTCAACTCATAAACTACAGAGGTTCAAAATCTAATGCACACTTTAAGAGAGCAGCTATCCAGTAGTCCAAGTTTGCTAGATATCTAACGTTGACCGATACAAGAAAAGAATATCGATACTAGAAGCATGCAGCATGAAATCCATGGTTCATTCGGTCAAAGGCTTTCCATGAGCTGTTAGCTTCGACATAGGGCGTAGCATTTGTCTATACATTCATTATTGCAACTAGGTATGGACAACGTGAGAGTTCTGGTGACTGATTAGAATCCAATTTAGCTTTATTTAAATGACACAGATGTACGCTGTAGCTATTATATGATAGAAACAGATAGTGAGACTCGAAGAAAGCAAAGATACTAGAAGAAAGTAGCGATACTAGAAGAAAGTATCAATACTAGAAGTAAGTAAAATCCAGGGCCAATAATAGGGAGACGGCAAAAAAACACAAGGACGAGATGCGGATATTTATGAAGAAAATGACCGAAAAATTGGGCAAAACCACAAAGAAACCTTAGCGACGAGGACATGGCTTCATTTGGGGATTTGGACGTTTACGGGTATAGGAAACTGGAGTTGGCTTATGATATTGATGGGCGGCGACTATCGAACAAGTGGCCTGCATCTTCTTACAGGTCAGACTTTTATATTAAAGTCGAAGAATCCGGATCATATTCCTGATTTTGATCTTGGAATCTTCTTCGTATGGCTGCAATATGTAGCGCTTCTGGAGAGCCAGAAGAATTATCAGATGGTGACGATCACGAGGAAGCCTATAACGACGTCGAGATCAAGTCAACCCTTCCAGACGAGAATAACCATCTCGACATCTACCAGTGGAGAGCAGAGGTCAATTATAAGGTTGAGATGGAGAACGATATCGATGCTGAGGTTGATAAAGATAGACAGCTTGATGATGATGTTCGAGGCGTGAAGTCTTGGGGACGAAAACGTACATTAGTTTCTGGCGAGGGTGTTTGGAGTTTGTGAATATAGGACATTGGGGTTCGGTGACAGTACTAGCAGGCAATCGATCATGATATCGGGATGATACTAGAGAATCATGGATATAGGACATTGGAGTTCGGTTATGGTACAAGGTAGTCTTGCCATTCGTCCCATCTATGTCACCACACAGGATACAAATAGTTTAGAAGAAATCATCAAAGAAACCATTTCCTGCCTCATACATTGCCATTTATCGCGATATCCCATGATGCTTTTCTTTACCCAACTAACTTCAAGGAACCGTGTATGTCTCGTCTATTATAATCCAATCACCGACAGCAAAAAGTCTTCAACATCAGCCAAGCCATCACCAACACCAAATCTTCCCAAAACATTCACCGCGTCACAGACATCACCAAGCCCACATCCCCATGAAGCTCATCCTCTGCTCCTTCGGCTAGTTACCAACGCCGGATCCAAACGCCTTCCTGTCTCCCTCTTATACTCAGTCTCCCCCTCCGGAATCCTCCACCGCTCATAGTAATACAGCTCCGGCATCCTCGTCTGCGTCTGCTCCTCCAACTGCGCCTCCCCATCACGCAGGCCAACACCCGTCTCTATCAACGACGCTCTCCCCTCAGGGTCGATAGCCTGCCATCCTTCCGGCGATGACCGGCGAGAGACCACCAAGTCAACATCCTCGGCCATGGAATACGTCGCCTCTACAACAGCTCCCCTGACGCCGCAGTAGAACGACGTCGACAAGTCGGATGCCTTGGCTAGGGAGTGGACTCGGTCCATGGATGTGCTGTAGATGTGCATGACTGCGTCCGGTCGCCAGCTATCTTGTCGTGATAGATGGTGCCATGTGCATGCTCGACCAGATGAGGAATCACACTCTTCGACTGGATTGATTTGAAGCCCATCGACTTCGTTGATGGCACCGTATTGATGGGGGCGTCCGGGGAGAGGCGTGTTTGCGGAACAAGGCATGGCATTGGTGTGATGATACGGCTTTGGGAAACGAAAGTCGAAGAATCGAAGATCGGGGCTGCAGTTGTTGCCAGCTACGAATCGCTCGGATCCGTATACTAGCAATGAACTACTAGCCTGATATGGCTGGAAGCCATCGCGATACAGGACGTCGTGGGCTGAAGGAGTTCGTAAATCTGATAGCCTAGTATCACATATTCGAGTTAGCTGCTTGAAAAGTGGCTCTGAATTTGGACATATTGTCGTCTCTCATCTTACCTGTGGCTTCCGTCGTCCCAGGCACTGAGCAGCAGATTATCATTCATCCTCGTCACCGGCTGGATAGCACGAACTGTCGTCTTCTCAGCCGATCTCTTGGAATCCGCCGAAGCACTGCCATTCATCCTGGAACTCATTGCTGCATTGAAAAACTCGATTCCACTGGGCCTCATCTTGGCCCATCTCAAAGGCTCGGTACTGCCACCAATGCTACAAGCAATCACATCGTTGGCCATGAACTTGGCGCTGCGCAGAAGCGAAACTTCGTCGACAGAGCCATCTTTAGCCACGTCGTAGTACAGAACAGGTTTCAGTGTTGCCTCTTCGGTATCGGACAGGTTATATAGCGTCAGGACGGAGCTCCTGCAGCTGGCCAGCAACTTGGCGTCAGACTCCCACTCGGTCCACGAAATCGCCCTCTGTCCAGGAGACTTTCGGCTTAAGGGTACTCCGGATAGGTTGTTAGTGTCATGTGAAGGAATAAAACTCTGAGATGCGTCTGACAGTGTCTCATCCCCAATAGACAAGAGCTGAAGACTTCCGTCAGCCCTTCCAACAACCACCTCTGGGACCTGTTGGCGTTGAATGAGGCTGATTGCCGTCACGTCTCCCGTGCCGGCCGCATATCCAGTCTCACGGCCTCCCAACTTGCTCCAGCTATCCGTCCCCTTGCTGCTCACGCCCTTTCGTCGAAGAATCAAGTTCTCTCCCGCGCCACATGCCAGCAGCTCTTCCTGCGTCGCCACCACCGTCGTAGCATCAATGACAGAGTGAAAGTTGACAGACTGTCTGCTCCTGGGAAACTCCCTCCTCTTGGTCCGCGCCGGTGGCTTTTCTCCATACACCGTCAGATAGAACCCACGACTATCCCAGCACCGGTCGAGATACGTCAAGCGGTCTGCCACAGCGTTCCAGCCCGTCAAAGCACCTAAGGGGATGTTGATGGAAGGGAACTTGGCCCTCACGAAGCTGCGCCACCCGCTCTGGTTGATGACGGCATGGGCATGTCGTGATGCGCTCGCCAGATGAGCCACATCGCGGGCCGTGTCCAGATGCTGGACAATGTCGAGGATGAGATCGTCTGGGAGACTCCCCAGCGATGCCACGTCCATTATGATTACTGTTCAAGCAGTCTCATAGAGAGGTCTATATCTTTTGTGAAATGTAAATGCAGAAAGCAAGAAGAAAATAAGAAGAAGGAATATGCCGCGTAATTATCATCTACTGCATCTTTATGGTCGTCCATTCGTTAATCAGCTTCAGTTTCAATTTCGATTGCCTCATGGACGCATTTTACAGCCCTTGCAGTGATGATGATTCATCCACTAAAACTTACTAAGAATTGACGGTGGCGCAACAACTTGTCTTGATCCAAAACGTGGCAGCCACAGTCTGACTCACGCCCAGGCTTCTATTCTCTCCAGGGTATGCAGATGCTTAAGCGAAAGCCCCCATTATGACTGGTTGAGAGGGAGGAAGAGAGTCATGAGGATCATGAGGAGAGATGAATGACTTGGGCTACAGGAGAGGCTGCCTGCAAGGCGTAGATAGTATATGCCTCTAGCGGGTCGGGTCGCCTCAGTAAGCGCACGGTATACTGCCTAAATGGAAGACTTTTACACATCAGAACCAGCCATTATCGCACCATACTGTACTGTTATACAGTGTAGATATTAGGCATTTATATCTGGGTAGGCAAAAGTACATATGTAATTGTTGATCTATACAGCGTTTCATAGGAATGATACAGAGCCGAAAGCACCTGTTCACAATATAATATTCTCACTCGATTGCTTCTATCCAACATCCAGATACATCACACAACACACATCTGATTACATGCTTCACTCTCACGAACAGGGCAAATCATATATGTACCCCAAGTCTCATACCCCTGCTATACTATATATCAAACCCTATCTACAACCCATAATCATCATCGCCAACCCGTATACTTATGCATATGCTGAAAAGAAAATCCACATTGGTGGTTTGCTTCCCTCCCCCCCTTCTATCACTCTTTGGATCGGAAATGAAACAACAACCTCGGCCAAACCATTTCCAACGCCAACATCAAAAAGAACGCCTAAAAGTATGGTTTTCCAACGTGTCTCGTTGCAAAGGTATCACCAAAAAAATGGAAACCCCCCGTCAGCCACGCGCCCCCCCTTCTCCTCATACAAAGGAAAATAAAAAACAAATAATGAATCACATTAACAGATACAATGCACGCGCAGCTTTTTCGGCCGCAGCGACATGCCAGGGTCGCACATCTGCTTCCCTATCAACCACTCCGCGGGCCCGGGCTAGGGTGCCCAATCCTCTAAAGTATCCCAACATTTCTCTGAAAAGGGGTTCGTGCACTCGTGGCATGGCCTCAGTGTACACCAGGTTGACTTCCATCACGATAGGAGCATCTTCCACTTTGATTCCTGTCCGCTTGATGAGATAGCCACTGATCAATGCGGGGTGTACTTCCAGAATGCTGGTGGAGTTGCTGAGCCGGTGGCCGGCAATAGCCCCCCAGGTCTGATCAGTGACATCAGTCAAGATGGCATCCAGGTCCGCATCGGCAGCGCCAGCATTAGAAGCACCACCATCACCAGAGGGTGTAGCGACTGCCACGCCTTCGCGAGCGGGAGTCGCAGGAGTTGGCGGCTCTGGAGAAAACGCGCTTGGTAGCGGTGTAGATGCTGGTGTATGCAGAGCAGCCGAGGGTGGCGCGAGCTTCACCACCGGCGGTAAAAGCTGGAGCGATGGGTTCGTATCGACCGTAAGCAAGGCGACCGTTACCTTGGCGTTGATCTCGGTGCGGGCCAAGTCAACCCAAAAGTCCATCTCGTGCTGTGGCATTGGCCCACACTTGGTGATGATGACTCTCCAAAGGACCTTCCACGCAGATATTAATTCAAGAGTAGTCTCCCATATCTCATTGGCAATCTCGTTCATGTTGCGAGATGGCTGCTTCCCCTTTCTCCCCATGCAATAAGAAGCCGTTGCTTGCTGGTTTCCCCTATCGTCCGTCCATGCCGCGGTAATCCATCGCTCGTCGACGCTCTGGGCGTATGCCACGTGAATGCAAGAGTTTTCGCGAATGAGCGATGCTGACGGATTAGTGGTTAATTTAAAATCAATGATCCGTGGTAGAAGCTGCTCGAGTCTAATGGCCGGAGCAGGCATTGGTCCTCCAAAGAGAGTACAGCGATCGTAGGTCTCAATGCAGAGCCTGACCAGATCTGAAGTCGGAGTGACGACCAAGGCCGAGGGGGAGGACAGAAGATCTGCCGATACTAGCTGCAAAACTAGATCATTTTGCGGAGGCTCCTTTCGGGTTGCCAAAATCTTTTGGTACGTTTCAAAGAATCGCTGAAACGCTGTGCAAGATTCAATAATGGTCCCAGGATTGTCCGGCGAGTAGACGAAATAAATAACAAAGTTGGTCTCAGTAATTGCGAGGTTGGTGAAAATCCCACGCAGCACTTCCATACTTTCAATCATGGCCGATCCATGTCCCGTCACCGTGGCATCGGGAGAAGTGGTAATCCGATCAATCTCATATGGCAAAAGTCCTGGTTCCATATCCGCACCGAGTGGCATGACTTCAAACGTGCCCAACTTCAAAAACTCATAAACACTTTTGATACGGTCCAGAAAGGTCTGGACGTTGTCTCCCATTCCAGGCCATCCAGGATAGACGCAAATTGCATTAATGTTTTTACTGCCAGAGGAGGGAGAGAGGCCCAGGCTCTCCCAGAACGAAACCGCCGACGGTAGAACAGACAGCTTCGTGTCTGCCCTTTGGACTTCCAAATGTGGGCTAGGAATCTGATATAAGTTGCTTGGCCGCATAGCTTCGGGGTTTCCTTCTCGGCCAGGTATCTGCCGCGGCTGGAACTGGCTCAGAAGCGGTATGTCTTGAATATCCAATAGGCCTTTCAAGCGCATAGGCATGGTGTCTCCAAAAAACTGCGCAATAATATCTTCCAGTGTATGAAAGGCGTCTCGACTGTGAGTTAATAATTCTTGACGCTTTTGACTGGCCGACAAAGTGGGTGCTTCGAAATCCGATGCTCTAAAGATATCCAGCCCACCAGTCGCTGCTTGCTCGGTCACAATCTGCGCAATCTGGACCAGATCGTCATCATTCAAGGCCATATCCAACAACAATGGTTCTGGGTCCGAGAACAATGCAGAGAGTGGCACTCCTGTCATGTCAGACTTGGATAGCCGCGGTAGCTCCATGGCCAGCTGATGATCAGGCTCTTCAATATCACAATCTCTGAGCGAGGTGATTTGAGACAAGATATCGTCATCTGCGTTTAATATCCTAATACTGGCCTTGTGAGGAGAACCAGGCTCGTCTGACGTGTAGCTGGAGTCGTCTTGGTCCGATTCAGCGCTACTATCTTCTCCTGAGATCGATCCGTCCAGTTTCATCGGGCTAGTCGTCGACATTTGCGGCTCCAGTGCGGAATATTGCTTGGCCATGGCGCCTCGAGTAATGGGCCGATCCTTCTGCCTCTTGCTGAGCTTGCCATGCCGTTTCAGATAGTCAGTTTCGGGCACGGCTCGAAGATCAATGCTTGGCCTTTCCATCTTTTCCACTTTTGAAAGAGCACTCAGGTCAAAGAGCCCTCCTTGCTCATATTTCTTGTTAATCATAGGCAACGCTGGGTCAAAGTCGAGGCTCTCAAAGATCTTGGCCTTTCTCAACGTGGGCTGAGAAGCCGAGGTGGAATCATATTTTGGCATTTTAAGAGATGCCTTCACACGCTTAAACACCGCATGGGGGTCAAAAGGGCTAGACTCGCGCTTTGCGGGCGTTACCCGTATCTCCCCCCGGCTGCGACGAGCTGGGTCTTCATTCTGGCTTCTAGCATGCTTCAGCTCGGGTTTAGCAAACACTACCCTCTCTGACTGAGGAGGAGGGAGTGGAGGAGGAAGGAGAGGAGTAGAAGTTGGTGGCGGTAGAGAGGGAATAGGGGCTGGAGCGGGAGCGGGAGTCGCAGCCTGGGCCGGAGTTGGGGCTGAGGGAGTGGCAGGAGGATGAAGAGGCAACGATGTAGGCGTTGGTGCCAGAGGGAGCGGCGTGGTCTCGACAGGAATTACAGTCTCTTCAACGGCTTGGGGTGGTGGAGGAAGTGCCATTTCTGAGCTAGATATATCAGCCATGGGAAGATCGGCATCCATGTCGTCTGGCTTCTCGTCAAAGAAGTTAAAATCGGCCTCAGTAATGTCATTGTCGTCAAACATATCTCCTCCTATCTCCCCCCCAAAGACGGTCTCGCCGTCACCAAGAACATTGCTATCGCTCCGGTGTCTCTTGGAATCTGCAAACTCAGGAGATTGGTCGACGCTGTCTCCCCCAGTTGGTTCATTTTGAGCAACAGCATCCGCTTCCGCCATGACTGGAACGGATAATGGGTTACCTGGACTGGAAAGAGTACCATCAATGGATGGAGTCACACCATTGGGCTGGTGAACTCCATCCGGTGGCGTCGGGTACATAATACCAGCCGTGGCCGTATTGGGACGCTGTAAGGCCACGGGTGATAGGCCGCTGGGTTTGGGTGTTGTCTTTGACTCTGCGCTTTGTGGTTGAGGATCCTTGGGGAGATTGGCGGCACGCTCCAGGGCTCGCTTGGCTTTCTCTTCCCTTTCCGTAATAGAGGCATGCCATCCCTTGGCATTACCTAGTGGATCATGGCTTTCTTCATGGCCGCTCAGTACGGTATCTACTACGCGGCTGGTAGAAGATGCGTCGACGTTCTTCTTGCGGAAACATAGACGCCTTGGCCATGGCAGCGTGAATGAAGAGCTTGCACTGGAGGATCGTTGGTCGCCCCTAGTATCTGGGTTCTTCGGTTTGGGGACCAAGAGATTCACCCAAAGACAGCCTCCTAGCGTCGAGGCAGCTATGCCTCGGAAATTCAAGAATCGTAAGCAAGCCTGTTTCCACAACGACTCTTGTCCGTCAAGTCCACCACGGAAATTAAAGAACTGTGTCATGGGTGTCTGAGCTAAACTCGTCAAGCCGCCGTCTCCAGGAACAAAATTCTGAGTAGCAGTCATGATGCCAAAAGGAGCAGCAAGAACAGAATAGCCAGAGGGGGCCAGACTCGAGGGAACAGTATCATCTAGTGATAATATCCCTCTACACTTCGTCAGAGCCAGGCTTATCATCAATGCTCCCGTTGTCGTCAAATACGCCCTAAAAGTGCCCAGTATCTGTGGTCTTCCGATGGCAACTCCATGTGGTTGTGCATCGTATGCCGTCGGAGAGAGTATAACAGTCCTGTAGTTGAGAGGAACTGCCCCAACTCGGCGACAGAATGTGGTAGATATCGTCAACAGGACAGACGCAATGAATTTTTCGTAGAGTGCTCTCTGTGCTGTTGATGTGGTCTTGGACTTTTCAGCCTTTGGGTCCGGGTCTTGCGTGATGGGTGCGGTGGTCTGCAAAGGTGATGAGAGAGTTGGACGGTGGGCCTGTTCCAGAGCAGAAGCAGTTGACAGGAGGCTCGTTGGCGTGCCACTGGATTGAAGGCCTTGAGATCGAGGCTTTTGTATTATCGGAGGCTCTATAACACCGTGTTCTCTCAAAGCTAAGCCATGCCCGGTCACATCGGGCGGCAGCTCAAGGCTGTCGCCCAAATCATCCGAATTTTCATCTTTGGGGAGAAATTGAAAGTGCCACAGTGCCTTTTTGGTCGCATCGTATAAAACGATGTGTCCCTTTTCCCTTAGTGAGTTTTCAATCTCAAGAGCGACCGAGGCGAAGTTTTGCGACAGATTGGATGACGGTTCGTACAAACGATAAGCGATCGACGAGACATTATTCTAGGACCCGGGGTCAGCCGAAGAGGGGAGAGCCATCAAGCGAGGGGCCATGCTCACAATTAACAATGTATTAGTTTCATATTCCCCAGTATCCATATCGACTGCTTGTAAGATAATCGGCTCGTGGCAGCCGGTGACAGCGCAGTTTGCCGTCGTCGACACGAAGCCACGGCGTCCTTGGCTGTCTCGCGCAAACGGTCGGACCGAAGGCCGGGCTGGAGAGGTGTAGTAGTCAAGTTCAAGAAGCCCTGATTAGGAGGATAAGCGATTCTGATGCTCTGTGCTGCCCGAGCTCCATCTCAACGAGGGTCTTTGCCGATCGATGAGGCTGTCGAGGAGCGTCGCCCCGATAGGCGCGCGAGCTCGAGGAACCCGGTTGGTTATAGAGTCACGAGGCGTCCGAAGCACGGGGATTAAGGGGAAGGCAAAGTCTTCAGGAGCACATCAGCCACATGCCTAATATTGCCAGCATGTGCAGCCTCAGGCCATGGGGCAGTCGAGCAAAAGAGGAGATGATGATCAAGCAACGTTGAAAATGCACCGCATCGCGGAACTGACAGGGCTCGGAACGTCTCCAGGGAGTCCGAAGCGTGCTGGATCCAGCGCGTGGCGGCGATTGGCTGGCCAGCGCTCGGTCAGGCGAATCCATACAAAGCGTAGTGCTTGTGTGGGGGCGGCTCACCGGTCACCGACGTGGGGCTGGAATTTTTCTTCACCTTGATTTTTCTGGTAGCCCGCAAAATTGTCTGGCATTGGATCTTTGTCTCTGCTCTGCATTTGCGACTGCAGATATTTTCAGCCGAAATCCCAACGAGGGAGCCCTGATACTCTGCATCCGCCATGAAGCTCTCCAATCCGGGGCAAGTCCCCGTCTATACAATTTCGGGCGCATCTACTGCGCGTCCTCTTCCAGATTGGCTGGCTCGCCGTCGGAAGCGCAGTCTGAAGAACGATGTCGAGTACCAGAATCGCGTCGAGCTTTTGCAAGATTTTGAGTTTGAAGAAGCCAGTCAGTGTGTCCGAATCAGTGAGGATGGTGAATGGGTCATGAGCACGGGTACCTACAAACCCCAGCTGCATGTACACAATCTTCCACAGCTCTCTCTCTCATTCACAAGGCACACGACCTCGCTCAACGAGACCTTTGTCCTGCTTTCTACCGACTACTCAAAATCCCTACACCTCCAGAATGATCGAAAACTCGAATTCCATACCCCCATGGGCTGCCACTATGAGGCGCGCATTCCCAGATACGGTCGAGATCTTGTATACGATCGGCAATCCACCGAGGCCCTCATTCCCGCTGTTGGAATCGACGCCGACGGCAAGGGAGAGGTTTTCCGCATGAACCTTGAGCTTGGAAGATTTATGAAGTCATATCAGATCGAAGTCGGAGGAGATGATGAACTGGGCGGCGGTCTACAAGGAGGCATCAACGTTGGCAGCGTGAACTGCGCTGCCATCGCCGAGGATACCCACAACCTGCTTGCATTTGGTACATCAATAGGCACAGTAGAGTTTTGGGATCCCCGATCAAGAGGACGGGTTGCGCTGCTTGCCGGCCACGACGGCGGCGTCACAGCACTGGACTTTCACTCGTCCGGTCTGTCGCTGGCCACTGGCAGCTCAACTGGCATGATCCAACTATTCGATCTCCGTCGCCCTACCCCCTTACTCAAGAAGGATCACGGTTATGGCTTCGCCGTGAAGAAGTTGATTCACATGACAACGGCTTCACAAGAGAAAAAGGTTCTGTCGGCCGATAAGCGCATCATTAAAATCTGGGACGAGTTGACGGGAGACCCATGGACATCGGTTGAGCCTGTGGTTGACATTAACGACGTGGCTTGGTGCAAAAACACTGGCATGCTGCTGACGGCAAATGAAGGCAAGCAGCAGCACGCATTCTTCATCCCACAGCTCGGCGCCGCTCCCAAATGGTGTTCCTTCTTAGACAACATGGTAGAAGAGATGGCGGAAGAAGTCCGCACCGAGACTTACGACAACTACAAGTTCTTGACACTACCAGAGCTGAAGCAGCTCAGTCTAGCACACTTGATTGGGAAAACCAACCTACTGCGACCATATATGCACGGATACTTTGTGGCTTCCAAGTTATACGAGCAGGCCAGACTCATCGCGAACCCTTACGCATTCGAGGACGAGAGACAGAAGCGCGTCAAGGAGAGGGTTGAGAAGGAACGTTCTAGTCGCATTAGAGGCACGAAGAAGGTCAAGGTCAACCAGAGACTTGTCGACAAACTTCTCAAGAGACAGGAGAACAGAACCCAGGTTGATACTGATGCCGGTCTTTTGGGAGACACCCGATTCAACCAGCTGTTCGAGGACGAAGACTTTGCTGTTGATGAAGCCAGTGGTGAATTCAAGGCTCTCAACCCTAGCACAGCGGTTCAGCAAGCTCTGGAGGCCAAGCACGGAACTACCAAATACCAGGGCAAGGACTCTGATGAAGAGTCTAGCGATGATGAGCCCATCTCTAAGCCTAAAGATGACGTGGTGATGAAGGTATCATCAACGCAAAACGAAGGCCGACAACTGAAGGATTCCGCACTGGGTTCAAGACAGCAGAAGTCTACACGCATCAACAAATCACAGAGTGGCGAGATTCGTGGAGAGAGACAGGTCACATTTGTGCCAGAGTCAAGGAAGAAGGGGCGGCAGCAAGAGGAAGAAGAAGAAGCTCCTCCTCCGCAAAGACGTTCCAACAAGGGCAGGCGAAGCGCCAGCTCAAACACATTTAGAAAGATGTGATACCCATAAACATTTGAAATACCAAAAAGAAAGAAAAGCAAAAGGATATATGTATATACATTCGGACACCCATGAGCGATATCATAATTTCATCCATAAAAAGCACACAAAAGCAAAACTCGCCATTAGTCGTTCCTAATTCATGCCTTGACGCCTTTACTACCTAATCGCACCCACAACCACGCACAATTCGCCATCGTTACTTCCCACCAGACTTTTGTGAGATGGATTTGCTCTCGCTACGAGCCAAGCCCTTCTCCAAATCTTCAGGTCGAAGTCGGGGAGTTGGAGGCACTTCTTCGAGCTTGGTTCGTCCACGTCGGTTGGAGCGCGTTGAGCCTTTGACAGAACGGGGGAATTCAGATCGCCTGGGAGTAAGAGCGGTTGCAACCTTTTTCGTTGATCTTCTAATGGTCTCCTTGATGGTCCATTCACGCTTCTTGGCAATGAAGAAGAGAGTAGCGGTTGTTACTAGAGGATGTCAGCATACTGGGAAATGAGCTGTGTTGAAGACCCGCGGATTTTGCTTACTGCCGATCAGGATGACAACCACAACAACGATGATGATGGCCACCAGGGCTCCAGTTGAGAGGGTAATAGAATTGGCAGAGCTGTCGCCCGCGGCACCAGCATCGGTTCCGTCTTGCGCAGTGATGCTGCCGGATTGGCCCTGCCACGAATCGTCCGTGGCCAGCGGGAAATATGCAGAAGTCTGCGACATGGTGGTATGCTTTGATTGGGTTTCGGCGTCTTTACTCGTATGCGTATGTATGTTTTTAGTAATGGATATCAATACACAGCCAGGCGGCTTGTTTGAGAAGTCGAAATATCGTACGAGATATCTCCAAATGGGCAGTCAGCAGAATAAGAATAAAACAACAACATCCAAGAGCTCAACCAACGGACCGGAAATAACTGCGCCATAGCCCACCCTTTATTGCAACAAGCCCTTTCTTTGTCCCCTCGCCTCCTCCCCATTCTGTTCCGCCTGCGACAAGTGCCTGCATACAAATGCCGGCCAAGGCCCATGTATCAGTAAACGCCCTGGGCATCTCAGGCCCCGTTTTGGCGTGGCCCTGGGCTAGTTTCTTTGTGACGCCTGTGCCTGGATATGACCGAACGTCGGTGGTGCGACCTCATGATTGGCCTCGTCTCACCCAACAAGCGCCGACGCCAACGGCGCATGCAGGGGCCTCGGCCAATGAGGTGTACAGGATGCAACTTTGTCGTCCTGTGCATCACTTCAGCGAGCCAAACAGCTAAAGCATCACTGCGCGCCCGCAGATTCTGTCTGTGACGGTTCCGTGACGACGTGAGACTAAATGATCCTATTTTTGTGACTGGGGAGAGCTGGTGCATCGCGCTTATTGCTATTGAGAAGGCCTAAAGTGCATCACTGTGATATTTGTGATTGACGATGGCATTTCCGATTTGGGAGGGGCAGGTCCACGCAGCCTTGGAGTCGGCCATTCGCATTGCAGGTTTGGTAATGTAGGGGCTTGAGACGGTGAAGCTTTGTTCAATGCAGAAGCGAAGGATTGGATGGAAGAAGCGTGGTTTCTAACTGCCATGAGGATACGCGAGGCGGACATTTTGATGTCATTACTCGCAGTGTCTCAGGACTGTGAGACAAGGCGCCCAAGGCATTTTGAGGGTATCCACGACGGCTGGTGTGTTTCGGTCATTGTATTGCGATGGTAAGAGACAATTGCCGCGTAAATACTCGTGGGTTCTATTTATGTGCATCTTTCATGATCCGTTGATTCAAGGGAATGACTGGTAGCCGTTGCAAGTTGGCGAACACTTGGATAGGTAGCTTCAGATAGCTACAATCGCTACCTTTTTCCAGTATCCGCTACTATCTCTGCACCTCTCTGGCATCTGCTATTATCTTTGCAATTTTCTAGTATCTGCTATTTCTAGTATCACAGTCAAGTTTGAGATACTGGGTGCTGGATAGCCAAGTTTGGTGTGTACTTTGGCTTCATTGCCTACCAAGCAGCTGGCGAATTGTTACTTGACCTCAAAACCCACAGATGAACTTTCTTATCTTGATAGAGCAATAATGAGACTCAGAAAATAGAATTGTATTACATGCGGATTTCCTTTTGAAGCTGTTATCATGCCCTTGCTGAATGTCGATTTCTTCTGAGGCAGGCGTTGAGACTGAGTCTCTCCAGGAGTAGCTTTGGAAGGAGCAGCAGACCTCCTTCCACAACTACCGTCTAGATGAGCTCGCTTGCTGCAGATTGACCGCTTTAATTCTGCAAATTCCACAATCAAACTGCCAAATTTAATTGCAACCTCTCCTCAAACTTATCCTCGTAAATTGCAGTGAACACTTCGACATTCGCATACCCATTGCGTCTACCCAGTAACGACAGAAGCGGGCAGTCACATTCTACAATCTCGCATCACGCATACGCAGAGATGGCTCCTCAAATGGGCATTAATTTCACGCCTCCAGGTCCTGGTGCTGGATCTGGTGGCTCAGCTGCCGTCGAGAAGTTGCCTGACTTTGCATGGGCAATCAACGAAACAGGCATCGGCAATGCATTCCCAATGATTCCAGAACTGTCCTCTCCCAAGAAGGGAGATGGCCGTCGTACAATTGACAGCAAGAAAGAAATCTCCGAGGCAGTATTGTCAGAGGGCTTTACCTTTCCACCCAGAGATCTACCTCGCCCTGGCCAATTCACCAATATTCAACGGCATAGTCTGTTTACAAAGCCCCCGAGTCCTCCGCATCCCGAGCCAAGCCTGAATCTACCTGGTTCGCCACCAAAGGACAACACCATGGATATGACCGCCAGAGCTTCACCCTTGGACTTGCCAGAGATATGTCTCTCAGGAAACCCAAAAGACGCAGACGCAGCTCATAAGCATGGAGGTAAAGCAGAGATCTCTCAGCGAGACGAAAATGTAAGATGTCTTGGGCTCAGCAATTCTTTTTTGAATGAGTCACTCCTTTGAATAATGGGGCCAAATATCTAACAAAGTGCAGAAGCCGATATTTTTCATGTCTCCTGGTAGTACCAAGTCCAAAGTCATGCCTGACTCTCGGGGCCACGAGACGGACAAGACCACCAGGCTGACGTCGCCACCAAAGCTTGCATCTTCGCCAACACAAAGCCATAATAATAACAATCTATTCAAGGCCATTAGTCACAAAATGGTCACTCGTGAACAAGATGGCCCATCCAGTGCGCCAAAAATGAAGGTTTTCAACGATACAAAGAGCCAAAATGTACAACGCCAGCGCACCCCAAGCATCTGTGGCGACCTGGAACTCCCTACATACCGCAGTCCGTTGGAATCTCGGCCAAAAGATCCCAAAAAATATAAAGAGAGCCAAGTTGTTTTTCTCTCTCGCGATTCACATGAACGACCATCTCATCGGCGGTCCGGCTCAACCACGAGCAGCAACATCTCCAAGAAACGGTCGCGCGATCACAAATCAGAGCACAAGTCAAAAGTGAGTCGCGATCAACGGGCAATTCAATGTATTGGCGATTTTTGGAATCAGTGTATCGAACTTGCAGATGAAGAAACCGAGGTAACTAGGTCAGAGCTCAGAAGGCTCAAAAAGATTCTTCAAAGTGAACAGGAGAAGCTTGGAGATATAGGAAAATTACTGAAAGCCAAGGACGCGGAGTTGTCCGCCATTGAAGCGCGTTACAGCACGTTGTTTGAGAATAACAACCAAGTGACCAAAGAGAAAGAGAGGTTGGGTTCTGAACTCACGTCCCTGAAGGAGCAATTGTCGGAAGAGAAGAAGCAAGGGAAGCTTGCTAATGACAAATGTGACGCCTACCGACGTAAGCTCAACGAAACCATCAGGGAGCAAGGGGTTCTCTTTCGGCGTGCGGAAACTTATTATAAAGACACGATGGACCAGCTGCGGAAAGAGAACGAACACAAAACAGCATCCTCGGAGGCCGTCGACGAAGCTTTGAAAAACAGCCTCAAGATCCGCGAGGAGATGAAGAAATGCACAGATGAGTACCGCACACAAATGGAACAAGATGTCAAAAGGAGTAAGGCATTGCCTGTGAATGCCGTTGTGATATTTAACTGATCAAGCAACAGAGGACCAGGTTATATCAGAGCTTAAAGAAAGGTTACATCTCCAAGAAGCTTTATGGGCCCACGAGAAAACGCTTGCCGACAAACTGAGTGTTCAAACAAAAGAGCAAGACGCAGTACATCAGTGCATTTGGGCTTTGGAGGCCAAGGTGGATTCCTTTATGGCGCATCATACCATCCAAAGCGAACAACGTGAATTGGATGCTAGATCGAGTACGCAAATGATGAGCGCGCTAAAATCGAAGTACTTGACTCTCTATCTTACTCTGCAAGTTCGTTCCTTCTGACATTTTGACAGGTTGGATGCTCTACTCGCAGGTGGAAATCAGCTCGCGTCCAAGATGCTTTCGCAAGAGAATCTTGAGCTCAAGCTAGCTGTCGCCGAAAAGAACATTGTTGAGAGGTGAGAATTATGTTAATCCAGCGGTCTTTTCATTGCTTACACAACAATAGCTTATTACCGGTGATTCTTTCACTGGAGAGTGAGCAAAAAAATGTCTCAAAAGCAGTGTCACAATTGGGGGGATCGATTGGGCAAGATCTCGACCGCTTCAAAGGGGAGGCAAGCCGGATTGTGAACGCATTGGAACAAGACGAGAAAGGGACCAGCGCAAGATTTCAAGAGCTATCAAGCCATCTTCAGAACTTTGATTGCAGTTTGAAGAAGGCAGTGGGCTCTTGTGAAAATATTGGCCAAAGATTTGATGTCCTCGCAGGCAACGGACAAAGCAATCAACGCGAGACAATCAATATGCTACAAGATGTCTTGCAGCGGATTTCAGCGCACGAGAGTAAATCCAACGAAAAGGATCAACAGCTTCAACAAGCGTATGAAGAACTCACTAAAAAGGTGGAAGCAATGATATCTGAAGCAATGAAAAACGGAGAAGAAACCATGGAGCCGTTGAACAATGCCATTACCGATCTTCGAGCCACTTTGGAGCAGGGGCTTGGGCAGGAGAGAGAGAAGACGGCACAATTGCTTCAAGTCAATGAGAATGTCTTGAATGTTTTAACAACCCATATAAGTGAACAGAAGCAAATCGCGACTCAGGATGGCGACAAATTTTCCGAGTTACAAGCGACATTGGAAAACGAGCGGGAGACGGCTGCTCAGCTAAGAAACAAAATCCAAGTATTTGAGCAGAAGGCTCAAGAAACTGAAATCCTGCGAGATGAATGGCTCAAGGATGTTCAAACAATTGACAAGATGCGATCACAGCTCAAGGCCATCGCGATGCGGATCCCGCAGGTCGAAAATTGCGACAAAAAGCTAAACAGAATCATGGAGATCAGTAGATCCATACAATCATCAGCCAGCTACCTCGCAACGGAAGAGGAATGGGTTCAGTCAGCGATTGCAGACAGAGTGCCGAACCCAGCTGTCTCGGACATAGTGACATCCTGTGAAGTTAGTACAACACTGTTACCTCTCCTGGCCGAATCCGACGGCATGGCAGAGTACCAGCCATCAACCAAGGAAGATGTTATGGGCCGCAAAGTCACTGTTCACAGTCCTGATCCAGGTGAGAGATCGCCGTCACCTCCACTAACTGTGATGCAAGAGCAAAAGCGTCGTCGTGAAGTCACTCAACTCAGATCGATTCTCAAAAGCCATGCCATCCCTGCCACGGTCGAACCAGGCAGCGTGGAAGGCCATCCCACTCTACCACAGACTGACCAAAGCAAAGTCGGCCAGGCCGCGAACGGCTCTTTCAACAAGCCTCAATCGGCTTCGACGCAGGAGATGGTTGCTGAAATTCGCTCGAGACTGATTCAGCACAACCACACCTGGGCATTCCCAACTGTTGCTGATTTCGAGAGAGACATTCGATTATCCAGCAAGAAAAGGCAAGCACCTCAGGGCAATCCGGTGTCTTTAGAATCGTTTGAGTCCAACCCCCGAGAGACGAAGAAGCCTAGAACTGAGCACTACATCGAGGAGTAAAATCCAGTGAGGAAGCAGGGCGGATGATTGGTCCGCAGATGCTTACGGGTGTACTCCTACTATGGGTGGAAGCAGTTTGTACTTTCAACGCGAGTACTTTATTTTGGCAGCATATTTTGGCAGCAATTCACTGTTCCACAGCTAGAATGAGAAAAGAATCAAAAGTGGAAATATTTGGGAGTGAATTTTTATTCCAATCAGACCAGATATCGTGACCTGTCAGCGCATCGAGCGCAATGCCAGCCCATCCCCAAACTCCAGAAATGCTCTTCATATTGATACATGTACATAGGTGGCCGCAGGTTCGAATAACCAGACCGCCCGCAACCCAATCATTATTTTTCCGTCCCTGAGGTGTATAGTTTGAATTTTACATTGCTCGGAAATGTCTCTATTTGGATCGCTTTTTCGTTTCTAGGAAGAGGACCTTTTTGCGGACTAAAGAGCGATGGGAAATTAGCATTGGCGTCGGGGAAGAGCAGATGTATGTATGGCGGAAGACGATTTGTACCTATCGGGTCATATTTCAGCATTCCCATCATGGGCGCCGTTCTAGGCCGCTTGAAGGTGTAGAAGAAGCCGGTCATGGCCATGGAAATGAGCCGGACGTTGATCAATCTTGCCTTTGCTGCGAGGATATTAGCAATTGTCTATTGTTTAATTCGCACGGGATGAAAGATTCCACTGCAGTATGAGTCGGGAGCTCACCTTTCTTGGCCATTGTGTCGATATCTCCAGCGCTCGAAAGATGTCGTTCGATTGGTCTCTCGCGATAGCATCGTAAATTCCTAGCATGGCGGGACGATTCTATCCGGGTGAAAGTACCGCCGAGTTCCGACAACTTGGGCAATCCGATTTTTTAGTAAGACAGCTTAAAACCCCTGCAGAGCAACCCGAATTACGTTATGGAGCCCGCCCGCCGATAGCGGCTGACCCGTGCTCTGAATCCTGCCATATTCAGAGCTAGGCTTGCAGCTCGGGGTCCATCCCGTCACCAACGGCGCAAGTATTATCACCGGTGAAGGAGCAAAGAAATTACACATATCAGCCTTGCGCAGGAATTGTCTCTCTTTTGCGGTCTCTACCCGTGTCCATTTAGCGGTAGTTTAGGAGTATGTAAGCCCTGAACCTTGTACACACTGTAGTTTAGAGATAAAGGGTGCGGTAGCCAAGAGTAAAGTAGGGGAAAAGCCACGAGGACGTCTCAAGCCATTGAACAAAATCCATCCATCCACAATCCTTTTGGCATCTGGTAGCGCTCCGGCTACACTCGCGCCCTCCATCGGTGCTCTGCTATATTACGTTTCATTTTATTTCATCTCTCTTTTCCTTTTTTACTTGATTTTCGTCAATTTTCTTAATAATTTCGGCATCATGTCGAGGGCGCTGTTGACGAGCAACACGGCGCTGCCTACTGGGAGGGCACTTCTGGGTGTGTCGCGGATAGCTGGTAGGTGTCTGACTTTCCTTTTTTTTTTCTCGCCATCAGTTTTGCCCTGTTTGCGCCGCTTCAGTTTTCCTGTTCACCTCTCTGGTACGTCATTATCATGCTTCAGCTGGCCATTGGAGCGAGGGATCACGACAATTATACGGGCCAAGGGAGCAAACCAGCTTCAGCTCATGGCTGCATCTCACAGCGAAGCCTCTCTTTTGTCCGCACTCAACATGCAACAAACACCACCGATTAAATTAAATCTAAGCGCTCCATGCATCATGCTCCCACAAAACCCTCCAATGCCGCAGCTATCCCCAGATCCACCAATCTCGATAGGGCGTGCCAGACGATGCGTGGAGCGACTGATGCGCTGATTTTTCTATTTTCTGCGTGTCATGGATACTGGATGAGGTGTGGTGGTGAATCCCTTTCTGGGCAATGGCTTGGGCCTAACAGCAGCCAAAAGAAGCGCGCAGATCCCGTGGATTCCCTGGCCATCAGCCGAGAGTTTCCATGGCCTGCCGTTTGTGTGTTTGGGGGATCTCGGGGTCCAGACGCTCCACTCGCCTCCAACAGATCCTTCCCCGTGTTTTTCCTTTTTTTTTTTTTCTACTTGATCTTGTTTTTATATCCCCATCATTTTGAAAGAGTCTTTTTCTTTTTGGTTTCATAGAATTCTTCTTTTTGCCCGCTTACACCAAAAAAAGGTCTAGAAGCCGCCGGTCATCGGCGATCGCTACTCACAACTTGTGCCCCGCCATCTACAACTTCTCAACCCCACCATCGCAGATTCGTCCCTCGATCATTCTCAACTACCGCGAAAATGGGCCGCCTCAACATCAACAACATCAACCCGCACGTCCGCGCGGCCGAATACGCCGTCCGTGGCGAGCTCGCCGTCAAGTCGGAGGAGCTGCGTGCCCAGCTGAGCAAGGGCACCACCAGCCTGCCCTTTGACCAGGTCATCTCGGCCAACATTGGCAACCCCCAGCAGCTGGACCAGAAGCCCATCACCTTCTTCCGCCAGGTCCTGAGTCTGCTGGAGAACCCCCAGCTCCTCGAGAAGGAGGATGTCTTGATCAACGGCCTGGGCTACAAGACGGACGTTGTTGAGCGTGCCAAGTGGCTGCTCAAGAACTGCGGCTCTGTTGGTGCCTACAGTGCCAGCAGCGGTGTATACGCCATCAAGGAGAGCATTGCCAAGTTCCTCGAGAGTGAGTAACGTTTCTTTCTTTTCTGATACTGAGCTGAGTCGGCTTACTGACACAACTTGTTGCTTTACAGGAAGAGATGGCTTCCCCGCAAACCCTGCCAACATCTACCTCTCTGCCGGTGCCTCGTCCGGCGTCAACACCCTTCTTCACATCCTCGCCGAGTCCCCCAAGTCCGGTGTGCTCGTCCCTATCCCCCAATACCCTCTTTACACCGCCACCCTCTCCGTCCTTAACGCCACCTGCGTTCCCTACTACCTCGACGAGTCCAAGGCCTGGGGCACCGACCTCGAGGCCATCCGTTCCTCTTATGAAAAGGCCAAGTCTGAGGGTGTCGATGTCCGCTGCATCGTCATCATCAACCCTGGCAACCCCACCGGAGCCTCTCTATCCGAGGCCGATGTGCGCGCCGTGATCGACTTCGCCAGCAAGGAGAAGCTCGTCATCATGGCCGACGAGGTCTACCAGACCAACGTCTTCATCGGCCAGTTCCACAGCTTCAAGGGCGTTCTGCGCAAGCTGCAGCAGGAGAACCCTGGAAAGTACGACGACGTCGAGCTGGCCTCTCTTCACAGTGTCTCCAAGGGCATGGTGGGCGAGTGCGGTCACCGTGGTGGTTACTTTGAGCTTGTCGGATTCGACGCCGAAGTCGAAGCCACCATTTACAAGTTCGTCTCCATCATGCTCTGCGCTCCCGTCATTGGCCAGTGCCTCGTCGAGCTCATGGTCAACCCGCCCCAGCCCGGCGAGCCCTCGTTCGAGCTCTACGACAAGGAGTACAACGGCATTGCCAACGGCCTCCGCGAGCGCGCCAATGCCCTCCACAAGGCCTTTGAGCAGATGGAGGGCGTCGAGTGCGGCGAGCCCCAGGGCGCCATGTACCTCTTCCCCACCATCACCCTTCCCCAGAAGGCCATTGACGCTGCCACTGCCGAGGGCCGCAAGCCTGACGAGTTTTACTGCATGAGACTGCTCGAGGCCACCGGCGTCTGCGTCGTTCCCGGCAGCGGCTTCGGCCAGCGGGAGGGCACCTTGCACTTCCGCACGACCTTCCTTGCCCCTGGAACCGAGTGGGTGAGCCGGATCACCAAGTTCCACCAGGAGTTTATGGACAAGTACAGGTAAATATGCCGTGTACAGGATAATTACTGTTTCAAAAATAGGGTAGAGGTGTTTTCTTAAAAGGGACTGTGAGCGAGATTTGGATATTTTTATCGCGTGGGTGGATAGAGAATAATATAGTAGAAAATGATAGACGTCTTATAAAAAGAACTGACTGGGTGACGTGCATTTACGGCGAAACATTCACAGCGTTAAATTAGCCCCTTGTTTTTTCGTCTTTATTCTTTGTGTCTGTCTTGTTTTATTTGTTTGTTTGTTTTATCTGTTGTATAACGACTCCGTCTAAACGAGTACGATACAACTCATGGGCAACTTACAGTATGACGCAGCCCTTTCTTCCTCTTTTCCCATCAAAGTCATTCATTACTTCCATGCCACGCTCATGCTCTCTCGCTACCCCTTAGTCTGACAGCCTGGCCGTACTTTTGCAGCTTCGTAATCAACTGATCGCCCTGACGAACGACGTCCTGGTACTGCTTGTTCTTGTCGTCGGGACGGTTGGTCTCAATGACGCCCTTGCCGGTGACGCGGTCAATGGTGCAAGGGATACGTCCAGCAGCAATGAATCGAGCCAGATCGCTACAACAAAACGTTTATTAGTAACATTCATCAAA
This sequence comes from Trichoderma sp. IMV 00454, assembly GCA_001931985.1. NCBI lineage: Eukaryota > Fungi > Ascomycota > Sordariomycetes > Hypocreales > Hypocreaceae > Trichoderma > Trichoderma sp. IMV 00454. The sequence goes on from MSJK01000131.1 coordinate 249,403, forward strand.
AAATTTATAATTGCAGGAGATGTGTATGTGTTAAACTCACCGGTCCAGAAAGTCGACCGTGACGCCAAAGTCGTTGGCCATGCTTTCTAATCCGACAACACGGTAGCTCTGCAGCAGCTGCTGGTATGCGCGGAGGCGCATCTCGCGGATGAACCAGCTCTTGTGCTCGTGCAGGTAGCGGTCGTGGTTGAGGAACTGCTCCTCAACAGAAGCGAGGGACTGGAAGAAGGTCTTGTAGTTGCCATTGTACAAGCTGCTGACGAGCAGGGCGAGCGGGCTAAAGTCAATGGCCATCTCCGCCTCAGGCTGATCGGTGCTGGTGCCCAGGGTCGTCAAGTTGACCGCCGTGGTGGCCGCCGCCTTGGGGAGCTTATCGCCCATGGAGTCGTCGGCGCCAGGCCCAGCGCTCAGAGCACCGCTGAGGGCCAGCAGCTTGTCCTCGCCGTCGCCCATGATGGCCTTGATCTCTGGTGCGTCGACGACCTTGGACTTGAAGTCGACCCGCTTGAGGGAGACGGAGCCTGTGAGGACCGAGTAGACGACGAGGTTGGAGTAGGTGCAGAGCTCGTAGCTGGTGAATGTGGAGAGGGAGTCGAGCAGCAGCGGCGCGGCGGTGTTGTATGCGCGGACGGTGATGAGGTGCAGGCCCTCGTAGGCCTTGAGGCGGTTGCGGCGGTCCCAGTCGCCGCCCGTCTCGACGAGCGTCTTGGCTCGCTCGACCTGCTTCTTGACGAGGGGCTTGTCGCCGTAGAAGAGCCCCATGCGTATTATGGCCAGCACCAGGTCGATCTTGGTGCCCAGGATGCCTGTCTTTTCGAACAAGCTCTCAAACTCGGCAATTGCTTTGTCCTGTGTAGAATAACGTTAGATTCAGCTCATCTCAGCTCGGTATCCCCCCAATCTATGGGAGCATCATGATGTATCATCGCACCTTGTCGCCCACTCGAGCCCAAAAGTCGGCTCGCTTGCCCTTGGCCGCCATGACCTCTGTGTCACCAGCCTGTTCCTCAGCCTCGTCCTGCTCCTTCTGGAAATCGGCCAGCTCCTTGTCGTTGTCCTCCTTCAGCTTGTTGTATAGATCCTCGTCCCATGGCAGGTTGACGGCCCCCGTCGCAGCCTTAGTTGCCACCATGCTGGATTTCCGGCTGGGGGGCTTGCCGGGTGCTGAGGAGCTGCTCTCGCCCACGGTGTTCAGGATGCCCTCGATGGGATGGGCCAAGTAGCGGTAGAAGGGCGCCATCTTGTCCTGGGCGATGGCATCTTGCAGGGCCTTGACGGCGGCCAGCTGGGACTGTTTGGACGCATAGCCGTTTGTGAGGGTGAAGACGTGCTGGGACAGCGGCAGCAGAGGCCACTTGACGTACTGGGGATCTGCGCCCATGGTGACGGTGACGGCAGCTGTATTTGGGGATGCTGGATGTTGGATTGGGGGTTCAAGCTGTCGGGAAATCGGGGAATCGAGGTCGAAAGGGAGTGGCTTTGGTATGGTCGAGAACGAAGACGGATGACGGAGTTGGTGATGGTGTTTCTACCTTGTTCGAGCTCCCGCAAGGCCAGCACTAGGGCGCTTGAAGCCTAGCGAGCTGCTGGCCTGGGCGCAAGGCTTCAGCAGGACACGCACCACTGCAAGTGCAGTACAGAAGCTGCTGCATGGATTACCTCATCTGCCCCTCAATCCAATCGATATGCAGTGGCCTACCCTGGAGCCGGCACAGGAAAACCGGGGGCCAGATGTTCAGCTCAATGCTAACCTACGGACATTGTCTCATTCTAATAGCTTCAACTTCTGAATTGCTTCAATCTCCATCTCACGGCGCAGATGTAGTAAAGATGCCGAGCCTCGCCTTCACATGACCAATTCGTGGGTAATCAGCATCTACTTTTAGCTCCTCTGCCTCCATGCAAGGCGCCTTGCTATTCAGCCTCACTGCCGTATCCCTGCCCACCGGTCAGCTTCTTACTTACATTCCCTTGCCATTCAATTGACCCAGAAGTACTCGTATATCAATCCAGACCTGTACGATATCTCTTTTGACCTGACCTGACCCTTGTCCGCCATGTTTGCCGCCTAGTCGTCTCCAATATCTGTCCTTGTTATCGGTTACACCCATCCACTCCGTATACTATTTCGTCCCTATATATACGAGAGCCTACTCCGCACTACACATGCCATCATCTCTCCCCTCGACAACATCAAAACCAACAGTCACCATGGTCAAATTCTCTCAACTCCCCTATGAACTCCGTGAAAAGATATGGCTGGATACCATTGAGCCTCGCCTCGTCGGCCTCATTCCCTGTCTAGTCAGCAAAGGCAAATGGAGTGTGAAAAGCACAGCTCGTCCTCCCGTGGCCTTGCAAGTCAACACAGAGTCTCGCCGTATCGTGAGCAAATACTACAAAATCCTGGAAACTCACAGCGCTGCAAATCACAAGACCACCATCTACGATGGGGAATTTGTTGCTCTGGATGTATCGCCGCACATCTTATTCAACTTTGACATCGATACTCTTCACTTTGCCGACATGGCACCTCCCGATAAACCTCTGCCAGATGTAGAGGCGAGGATCAAGCCGAAAATTCCCACAAATGCCCTGGATCTTCTCATCCTCAAAGAGTCCTTTGACGCGTTTCAAGGGCCTGGGTTCAGGCTCATGCTCAACGCGTATGAACGCCTCCAAGACTGGCCCTATCTCCTCGAGGCAAAGGACGTTAGCTATGATTCTATTCGTAGCGGAGATCCGACGCTGCTCAACTGGACTCACATCCATTACGTGCGCCTTGACTTTAACATCTTTCTGTCGGATCTCGCCATCTGGTGGGGGCACATGCATCCGTTTGTCTTGTGGATGCAGCAGGCCGCAGCCCATGTTGAAGCCCCTGACGACCCAATAAGGAGCTACGATCTCGTCATGGTCAACGGCCGAGGCGAGAAACGGAAGCTGCAGAAAACATTCCGCCTCGCACTCCGTCCAGAAAAAGAAGCCGATGCAGCATACCAATCCCTGTCTCCTATTGAGCAGCTGGAGCAGTACGGTGCAGTGGTCTTCGAGGAGGTGTTGCCTACGCCCGAAGGTAAGGCCATTCTCTTTGAAGTTGTGGATCCTCTCATTGGAGGCGAGGCCATTGCCAAGTGGAAGCAGTTCTCTATAGATCAGAGGGCTAGGCCATCGCCTCATCTCACCGTTCTTCCGAGAACGACGCCTTTTGGGGCGGACGTGGCAGTGTTGTGGTATATGGCCAAGGGGAGACGGGGACTGGCTCACGGTGCCATGTCTCCTGTCCATGGTCTATGTCTTGCAGACTATGGAAGAGATGGTGGCTTCCGCGGCAGGACTTAACAAGTATTTACTTTGTTTCATCTACTATTATGACAGCTTTCGGACACATTTAGGCAGGCAAGGAGCGGGTTATTTGGTTTACATATGAGGCTGAGGCTGAGCTGAGGCTCTCTCGACTCCTCATTTTAATGACTGTTACGATATAAACTCGAATGAACAACTATCTAGATAATTGAATATTATCTGGGCAACATACTTATTCCATCACATTTCAGCCAGGATCAAGAATAGCTGAAATCCTAGCATCTCAGTCAAGATCCTCGAACCGGGTTGCTGGATTGATCAGGAATCCATCCAGAGACAGCATGTTATAGCGCCCGTCCTTATCGTCACGAATAGGGACAGCAGGGGGCTCATTCGCAAGCCGTCTGGTGAAACCATGAGAAAGCAGCAAACCTGTGATCCTCGCCAGCTTGATAGCTTGTATCTCAACCTCCGCCAAGCCTCCCACCTCCTCTCTGAAAACGTTCCAAAATGTATCCTGTAAGTCGGCATAATCTTGATAACGTGACCAGCCGTCCCGATAATCGAGCTTGCCTGTAAAAGATTGTATAGAATCAAGCTTTAGGCCAAACGGGCAGATCTCAGCTTCTGCCCAGTCAATGACGCCAACCAAATGACATGATGTCTCGTCGACCATGATATTACAGGTGCTAAAGTCTCGGTGGAGAAGCACCATTGGTAAGGATAGAACGTCATCGATCGACCTGATGCAATGCTCGATAATGGCGTGGAATCGATTTGGCAAAGCAGAGAGCAAAACTCGTAGCTGTTTCGTGTATGTCTGGCCTAATTGGTCCCGATACGCAGAGTCGACTTTCAGGGGATTTTGCCACGAGATCACAAAGAAGCTACAGGACATTAGCTAAATATACATATGGCTATTCAACGCGAGGTTTGCTAACCGTGCTATATCGGTCATGAACGTCTTGCGCCATGCAATCTTTTCTTGCGAGTTGTCAGGCAAGCCATGTGCCAAGATGAAGTCCAAGTGGGTGATGCCCTGCATACGACGCATCACGTATACATAAAGAGGCTCTTTTCCTTCGCTGTCATCTCCCATTTCGCCTTCGAACGAGACCTCCGGCGCCAGGGCTCCGTATATCTTGTGTGCCAGTGCCGTAGTCTCGGTCTTGAGCTTCAGGGACTTGAGCCGGAATTGGACGACATATTCAAGGCCAGGTCCAGCATAGACTGAGTAGCTACAGTTGCCCTGCCCGTCGACAGGGGTGACACTGCCTCCGACGAGTTCCTTTGCTCGATCATCACATGCAGAACGAGCAACTGACGTCTTGGTCACAAAGAAAACGGCAATCGCTTCGTCATTATCGTATTCTGAATATGAGATGGACATGGTGCAATGAATTGTTAAAGTCACGCGTAATGGGACAGTAGAGCTGAGATATCAGCGAAGGTTAAGTTTCTGGAAAATGAAGAGGGCATCACGACATCTGTTTGCTTGTCCGTGCCCCAGGCTGACAAACATGCGATACGTCCAAGCTCCTATCTCCGGCCATGTGACTTGGCCTTGTTGTTCATTAAGTCGGTTTGTATCTTGGTTTAAAACTTTTGTATAGTCCTATCCTCATCTCCCTCTGTGTGGTCAATATATCACGGTCAAGCTTGTTCTCATCGCCTCGCCGACGAGATGCCCACTCTCTTGCTGAGACGACAATCGACATAGCGTAGTAAAATAATAGTTTATGTGGCAAAGGCAAACAGGAGGACGAGTATCTTGAACAAAGTATATAAATTGAGGATGTTTATTAAAGTTCGGCGTCTTAGTTCCATATTGTCCCATCCTAATGATTGATCTCCCCAGACAGCTAGCAGAACAGACTGTCCCATGTCCCCCCTGAAACCTAGATGCAGTAGATGCAGTAGATGTAGTAGACGTAGTAGACGTAGTAGATGTAATAGACGTAGTAGATAAAGTAAACGTAGTAGACGTAGTAGACGTAGTAGACGTAGTAGACGTAGTAGACGTAGTAGACGTAGTAAATGTACTTTATTATATGCTATGGAGGCTTTTACGAAGGTTGCTCCAAGTGCCAGCCAAAGACACTTTAACTCAGATTTGCTTATATGGTGTTTAAAGTATAAGACACACATCCGTATAGCCTTTGCACATTAAAAACAAACCGGAATCTACCGCTCTCTTACATAGACTATATAAACCATTGTTATTGTGCTCTCCCCCCAAAAACACAAATCTGATTTCAACAACATCTTCAATCTTCATACACAATGACTACAGCTCCATACACAATGGCTCTAAACAACAAACCCCTCGCCAGTACAAATGGCTGCCCTGCATTGCCGTTACTTGCGAATGACAAAGATATGCCAGTTGACCTCAGTCTGGTCTCTCTATTTGAGGGCTTTGCTGAGGCATCATCAACAACCGGCCCAGACCTCTGCAGTCTCGGCCCCAAAGATCCGGAACTTCGCCGGTTACTTTCCCTTAAGATGTCTTACGCGCCCCGAGAAGTTCAACCTACAGAGAATTCTGGCACAAAGATTGGTGCTGGTGCTTGCGGCGTTATTCTTGCACAAGAGAAGAGTTGCTCCGTTATCAAATTAGCCAAGAACGATCAGACAGCCCTCTGGAATGACTTCAACATGCACAATTTGATCGAAAGACATTTCCAAGACTGGGGTTTTACAGAAGTCAAAATTCCGCGCTGTTACTACTATTCCCCGAAAGAGAACAACCTCTATTTCAAGAACCGCCCAGACGTTACCCAGGCGGCTCAAGATTTATGCCATCTACCTACCAGCATCCTCGTCACACAGAGAATCCCTCCGTTACCTGAACGTGCTCGAACTTTACTGATCGAAAAGTATTGCGCGCCACGGATCAAAGAAGCCGCACTTACAGATGCGTCGAACGAAGAGTGCTTGGTGAGAGTATACCTCGGTTCACTAGAAGGAAAAAGCTCAAGACTCTTCTTCTCCTTGCGAAACTTCAAGCTGCATCTCAACCAAATGGTGGACCTCCACTTAGACATCAAGATGATGGCCGGCAGGATAGGGGTAGCCATGGCGCTTATGCATTGGGCGGCTGAGACCGACGCTCGCGATGTCGAATTTGTGCTCGGCAGTGATCCGATGAGGCCATCACTCACAATGAGGAGCACAAAGCTCTGGGTCTTGGATTTTAACCAAGTTCAACCGATTACGATGGATGAAGATGGAGTAGCAAAGGCCGTTGAAGCGGCTAGGGTTAATGATCCGTATCTTCCAAAGCCTCTTGGAGACTCCCAAATCGAGAAGCAGGCTTGGAATGCGTTTACTGGGAATTACATCAGGGCGGCTGATATTATCCTTGAAAACAAGGGTCAAAAGCAACTGTTGAAGTTGCCACGAATGTTTATTCGAGGGCTTATTGAGGTACAGAAGTTGAAGAAGGAGGCGAAGAAGCTAGAGGAGGAAGAAGGGGATATACCATCTTGAGGATAGATAATAGAGTAATAGAGTAATGTGTGAGCAAATAGTGTGTTAATATGTAATATATATCTACTATATCAATTACATCTACTATGTCTACTATATCTACTTTTCCATAAGTGCGGTCAGCACGCTTAGTGTAGACAGTTCGGAACTTCACTAAGAAGGCTGTTAGATCCTCAACGGCCATACAACATGTCCGAAGTCTCTCCAGCATGGATTGGTCCTCCGTTCGAAGGACCTCCACGCTTGGTCGTCCACCACAAGTGAGTGGCTGAATCCTTGGCTGTCGATCCTTGATCCAGTGGTATAACCCGTCTGCATTCTGACATATCCCAGCGCAACATGGCGTCAGCACAAGCCTGAGTTGAGCTATATCCTGGGGTAAGTTCTACCCTGTGGGAGTGAATGGTACTGCCCCTGACGTCGCAGTAGATAAAGGCGAGGATATATCTACATACTTAATCTTCTACAGTCATCATAATTTATCTAGGTACTCTATCTATTATATCTATTTTCTTTACTATGTCTGCTATATCTACTTCATCTATTATATCTACTTCATCTATTACATCTACTTTATCTATCGCATCTATCACATCTACTATATCTATTACATCAACTTCATCTATCTCATCTACTACCCATAGGTAAATAAATATATCATTGGAGAGTCTCTTATTTGTTCCAATACATGTTTCTACTATTTACCAAGTCAATAGCTACATGTTCAACTTATATACTATATCCGTCGTTTCCCCAACTCACCCTCACCCCTGAATAACCTCCTTCACCCCTGCAGCGAATACCCAACATCACCACTCTCACTCCCCAACTTCACCAACCTCCCCCTCATCCCCTCCGCCCTCCTCCTCTCCCCCTCATCCTCCAACCCCGAGAAATCCACACCGTCAACCCATCCCCCAACCCCATGCTGCAACACATTCCTCGCCCGTAACTTGCTTCCCCCAACATGTCCCACCGACCCATGCAGCGTCACCCTCTCCTTCGTAGAATCATACACCCCCCGATGCAAAATATTGTTATTGTAAAACGCAATATCCCCCGCCTCCAACTTCACGACAATCTGCTCCGGAAGTTCCTTTTCAAAAGGCCCAGCATTCCGCTCAACTTCCGTCCTCGCCCTCCGATGCGACCCCGGCACCAAAACAAGCGACTCATCCTCCCACAGCGCAAAATTATACTGCGCGTGAAACGCCGGTCTTCCCAACCTCTCCATCTCCTCCTCAGCCGACGCCTCCGCCGAAATGTCATCCCGATGCCACCTTAGCTCAAAGTCCTTATCCGGCCTCACCAGCATGTTAAACAGCTCCATCACAAGCTCCTCATCCTCACACTGCAAAAGCTCCCTCACAATACTCAGAATCTCCTCCGAAAAGTACAGCGCCGTAAACGTCTCGTGGCCTGGCATCGAAGGCTTCATCAGGTGCTGCACGCCCCAGATGCCCTTTTCCATCGCCTCCTCGTGGTTCCACGGCGGGAACTGTTTGCCTACGGTCCGCACGTGAGGCCATTGGCCGCTGCGGGCGAGTTGTTGTGCTTTAAGGCTGGCGGTGCGGAGGGCCTCGAGTTTCGAGGGGGAGACGATGGATTTGATGACGACGAAGCCGTCGCGCTGGAGGTTGGCTAGGTGGGAAGATGTAGTTTGCGCGGGCATGATGTATGTGGTTGTGGCTTGGAGTTGTTGGGGGTTTCTTCCTTTATTTCTTTTATTGTAGATATGAGTAGAGAGTTAAGGCTAAGATATCACTTGGGAGAAGGTTGAAGATGTATCTACTCCGTACACATGAGATGTATTGTGCCTTATATCATGGAATGCGGGGCTGGCTAAATCCTTCTACCGTGATGGAAGTCGATTTTTATACGAAGCCCCTCAAGATTCACATGCATTTCCACGACTAACTAGTCCGTTCTATTCACAACTAAACTCCATTTCCTTCTCCAACTTTCAGCCACAACGGCACAGCCTGTAGATCAACATCCCAAAAGAGCAACAGCAGCATCTCCGACTCAAACCGAACCGAGGCCACCGAATATCGGTTCGATATACTCCGTAGCGATCAAGTAAAAAAACCGGGGCAACATACGATCCTTTCCCTCTATTCTCTCGGGGTTTTACACAGTTAAATCATAGTAGTTCGCTATTTCAAACTCCATAGTTCTGCTCTAAAATAAGTCAAATGCAACGTACCATCCCAACCCACCCCCCATCTTTTAATGCCCATCCTTCACATCTCACACACTCTCCGGCCACCGCACAATAAATCCCTTAACCGTCTTCTGCACATCCAAATCGCCCGGGTCGTTTTCAAAGAGCGGCTTCTCCAGCTTCTTCTCCAAAACCTGCTCCACATCGAACCCTGCCTCGCGCGCCACATCGAAAAAGCCCATGTCCAGGTCCTTCTTCCACGGCCTGTACGACGTGAAGAAAACGTAGGCCGCGCTATCTCGCGAAGCCTTCATCGTCTCCCTGATCGTCTTGACCAAGGCGCCATGTTCTGAGTGTCGGAAGAGTAGATCCGCCAGAATCAAAACATCAAAGCGCTTTTCCTCTGTCGCTGAACTTGAGCCATCTTCGTCAGATGAAAGACGGGCAATGAGAGGCACCGGATCTCCACCCCAGACAAACCCAGCCGCATCAATCGCCTTTGCAATGTGGCCCTTTGGCTCTGTGGTCTCATCACACTCATCAATGTTCTTCTGCATGTTCATGACGAGATCCGGATCAGGGAAATCAGTCATGACAACCTTTTTTGCTCCAAGAATACCGGCCACAAGTGAAGGAAGTCCGGATGCAGCTCCGAGCTCCAGGACAGTCTTGCCTCGTACCCGTGCAGGATCCTCCTCAAAGTAGTCTGATATGATCTTTGCGCCGTTCCATAAATGATGTGCCTCCGTAGGGCTGGAGCCAACCAAGTGCAACACAACCTCCTTGCCGCTTCCCATGGTGAAAATTTGCTTCGTTGGTGGAGGGGTAGAGGGGTAGTAATCTTCGGGATCGTCCATCAGGCCCCCCGTGCCATAATCGTCGCCCTCTTCCATGTCGACGAAGTGATAAGAAATTAGAGAGAGTAGTGTATTGCCGAAAGAATTCTCAGCAGAGTGAGCCTCTCAAGGTTCAAAATAACAAGCAACTAAACAGCCGACTCTGTATGCCAAATTTTAGCTGCTGTGGTGCGAAGAGCCTGGAGACTCTCTTTCCGAATGATTTGGTAGTTCGTGCTGCTATCCAAAGTACAATCCAAGAGACCGGTTCTGTGATGTCGCAGCTAAGAAATCAGGTGTGTTGTGATCTATCAGTCTCCAACTTTGATGAGTCCAAGTCGCATCTCTCAAATTTTTGGTGTTGGTGGGGTGAGTTTTGCAAGCGCCGCCCTCACAGTGTGAGATCTAGCCCAAAGACTGACAGCCACCTGTTTTGATAGTTTAGCAGTCGTGATACCGCGATCATCGTCGTCTTCATTTGTTCGTAACCATGGCATGCCACAATAATGATTGAAGTTGAGCATGTATAGACGCACATATCTTCAACTCCGGGTCGTTGTAGACAGACAGACGAGGAGCCAGCGCCTTCGATACGCTGCATCCATCTCAAGGCCCAAACCGCTGTCTGGCCAACTCTCTCAGCATACTCACCGTCTCGTCCTCCCTCTCCTGCCACGCCCTCCTCTTCTCCGCAATCTCCTCTCTCCTCGCCCTCTCCATCTCTTCCCGTCGAATCTCCCTCTCCGATTTCCGCCGCTGCTCCTTCTCCTTTGCCTTCTTGTACTCTTCTAAGCTGTCGCCTCCTCCCATCAACTCGCTATCACGCACTTCTCCGCCAGGGCTCTTTTCTCGAAACGACCGCATCTTCTCATTGACTTCCTGCCGCTTCTCCAGCTTGCGCTCGCGGGTGCCCGCCTCGGCGCGAGGGACTAGCTCTTCGAGACGCTCCTTTTGCAGCTTCCGGTCAGCTTTGCGGGCGGCGCGTAAATCTTCCCGATCAGCCTCTCTAGATTCCGCGACAAGCTCATCGCGTATAGCAAGGTCATCTTTGGTCGGAATCCCAACGCCAGCTCGACGACTGCTGGCTAATGCGCCTGGAAGCACAGGGCCGTAATCCTCATCCTCGTCCTCGCTCCTAGAGCTGTCACGATGCCCAACTTCTCGTTCCCGTGGTGCATTTTGCGGTTCTGGCTGTCTCTTGGGTAATGGATCCCGCTCAAGAATACGCTGAAACATGTCGGGATCGTACCACCCCTCAGCCAGCTCTCCACGATTCCACTTGCCCACGAAACTCTTCCACCGACCTCGAACCTCCCGATCATCCATATCCTCAATGTCCCGTTGCTTCTGCAGACTCAGGTATTCGCCAAAGAGGGCCTCAAACGCCCCAAGGTCATCCTTTGAAAGTTGCCGGGCCCCATATGGCAGCGCTACTGCCACCTGGCTCGTCTGTTTGCTTGCACGACTCGACGAGCCATGGTGCCCATCGGATGAGCGCGGCCTTCGAGGCTCCCTCTCCCTGTCTCTCCTCCTGGGTGACCTTCTCCTGCGCTCCCCCAAGTGTCTCTGCGGACTTCCATCTGGTGACTGAGATCTATTGTCGCGGTGGCGCCGTGAGCCTCCTTCTTGATGTGAATGGCGATGACGCGATTCATGTCCGTCGCGTGTCGAAATCCTGGAAGACTGAGGCATGTTGATTATTCCGTACACTATGTGAGCATGTAATATGAGGCACTGCAAGCCAATAGAATGCTGACGAGGGTCCCAAAAAAAGAAGCAGATAGTCCGGATGACCAATCTCAGCTCGTGTCGCAATTATAGCAAATCTGAAAAGGAAGAGTTGTAGTGAGGCTTAGCCAGGTATTGAATGTCTTAGCTCTGAAGCTGAGCCAAAGCGTGAGAACTTTCCTAGTAGAGTAGCACAGTGCGCCCCACAGTCCTTGGCAGTCATGCTTTTCTCCTAGTGGCCGTTAGTCCCTGGCATTGTTAAAGGACAACCATGATGGGCTGAACTCTCCTCTTCAATTTGAAGATGTCCATAGGTACTTTGTTTATATAGGCAGACATTCATAGATTCTCACAGATATGGTGTATAAATACAAGGACAAGAGATGCGAGATGTAAATTTTGACCCACGTTGGCTACCTAACGACAGAAATACTAGACTGCAATTCAGTTCCAAACACTCCCTTTCTACTGTTTATAACATGTTGGGTATCTATCATTAGGAGCAAGCAAAACAAACACTGCGTAGTATTCCTGAGCGGCCTCGATAGGATTCGTGGTTCATATAACGCTTCCAAAAACTTCAGCATCGGGCTCATGGCTAATATCATGCCGTGGCCCCTTTTATCATGTTCCCTTTTATCATCATAGTCCAAGTTCAACACCTTCGAAATCAGCGGAAGCGGAACTATTGTGTATGGCGCAGCCAATACACTGGCAATCATCCCCACAGGGACAGCTGGCCATTTCTCCTTCACATGAGTCGCCGAAGGGGTAGCTGACAAAGAAAAAGTCATTCGCCGACAAGATTGGCTCCTCGCCAAGGCTTGAGTTGGCGTCTGAAGGCGTCTGCGCCATTGTCGGCGATTTGGTTCCTTCCACCTTAGCCATGATGGGCGTCGAAGCGCCATTCGGCGAGTGGTTAGCGGGCGAGACCGCCTCGTAGTTGCCATTGGGAATGCTCTGAGCACTTTCAGAATGCCTGTGACGCTTATACGCATCCTCCCCCATGCTAATGGCAGACCGTATGTAATTCTGCGTCGGTTGGTTGTACGGGTGTGTAGCACAGCCTACGCACTGGCACGAGTCTCCGCAGTCGCACTGGTGGCCCGTCCATGAATCCGCCTCCAAGCCATTGGACTGAGACAACTGCAACGGGCCGGCCGCATTATATGACATAGCCTGGATATTCGCCATCGGTTGGGGAATATTCATCATCACCAACTGCCTATACTGATCAGGTTGAAGAGGTTGAAGATAAGAGCCGTAATGTGGTGGATATGCGAATATAGTGGGTTGAACCATGTAAGGATACACGGCATTTGGCATGCCCATCGGAATATTAAACTGCGGCATCATCAGGCCGTTAACCTGGTTGGGCATGTGTTCGTGTGGCTTGATCTCGGGCTTTTCCGCTCCAGATGAGCAACAGCTTCCAGGCTCGCTCTTAATGATGGGTTTCCCGTTTGGCATGGGCGTCTGCCGTTCATCTGCTTGGGTGGCTGTCGATTTCCCACTCCCACAGCAACTTCCGGTTGCCGGGGGGGCAGTTTGTCCATTCGTGACGTGAGCGTGGCCATTCGACGCTGCCGGTTTGGATGCAGTGTGGTCGGCGATGGGATTCGCTGATGCTACCTCCTGGTATGGTGGAAATATAGCTGGGCCAGGGTTGAAAGCGTTACCATTTGGGACAAAGCCCATTATGCCATGGCCGATAGGTATTGTGGGTATGCTGCCACTGGGCGATTGTGGAGACCTCGATTCAGGAGATGATAGAATGTTCAGCTGGCTCGCATCTATTCTCTCCAAACTTGCAGCGTCGATGGGTTTCCTGCCAGAGGCAGTCTTGGAGTTTGTTTTCTGCACGCGGTATGCTGGTTTTGTTGCGGATCCTTTCGTGGACGGGCTTGGGGGCGTGACCAATCCGTTGGACGTCTCTGGACTCTCCTGGTCTCCCGCCTTGCGGCCAGGCGCTTTTTCTGAAGTGCCACAGCGGCATTTCTGTTTCTTGGGGAAGGCAGCCGTAACGGCAGCACAGCCGCAAAGCTGTGACGAGGGATGCGGACACGAACTGAGCGGTCGCCCTGGCTTGCGCACGGGGACCATGAGCCGCTCAGAGGCGTGTGTGCATTTGGTGGAGCGATGGCCTCGGATGCACGGCTCACTGCACAATGACGGTTAGTCGCAATGAAAGTCGAGCAGAGAAGACAATGACGCAGAGGCTCTGCTCATCAAGGTTACAAAGTAGAAGAGAAAAAACAAAGGCACATACCAGGCCATCTTCTGCCCGTTTATCAGAGGCATGGCGAGATACGGGATGTGGTTCTGCGCTTAGGATCGTCGGATTTCAAAACAGCTGCGCGCCTGAGCCAATGCCAAGTGCAGCGATGCGCCGCAGTCGAAAAAATTCTGTGTATCGCAAACAGCGCGCTTCAGCGCTTCAAGTTAGGCGAGGAGTAGTCGTAGACGCAAAAAATCACAGCGACATCGAAGGTTGAATTGGCCTGTTGATCGTGTAATGATGAATCAGCCCGTCGGAAATAGTTTCCCCCCAAATATGTCGTGATGGCAGAGCCGCTGAATAACGATAGACCCCCCGGCGGCGGGAGTCAGCGAATGGCGGGGAGAAAATGGCCAAAAAAACGTTCGATTTCGACCAAGTGCCGTCGAGTAAAAATAGCCGTCGACGTTTCGATCAAGAGTGCGAGTCCGTAGCAACCAAGGCTCGGGTTTCCAGAGCAATTGTATCCAGCAATCCTCTCATGCAGTCGATTCCCTGCCCTGATGGCGTTCGCACTCGCCAAAGTCGTTTGAAGTCGCAAAAAAGAAGGATGAAAAGGGCAAAGTTTAAGTGCAAAACCACAATGAAGCGACAAAGGGACATAGCCTTCTGTGGCTTGCGCATCTGGAACCGCTGACTTTGCACTCATTTCCCCAGGCGGCGTGCGGGGGGCCTTCATCGCCTTCCCAGGGGCTTCTTTAGCGGCTAGCCTCAGTTATCACAGCGGGTGCATCTGCTGCAGCTTCAGTGGCCTGCATGCGCTAACCAGGGGCCGCAAGGGTGCTTGGTGAAACGCCGTGCGTCAAACGAAACATTTCCAATGTTTCTGCTGCCTTTGTCTTGATCCGCCTTGACCCTTCAGCCTGAACATCGATATTACAACTACAGTTACTGTTTACTCTGCGCCGGGAAATGGAGAACATCCATGAAGCCATCGTCGTCATGGAGGGTCCTTGAGACGAAGTGAGAACATGAGGCTATCGGTTACCCGCTTCTCAATACCCGGTACCCGCCGAAGCAGACACACTCCAAGGCTATTAATGTTTAATTCATCAATGAATGGATCTTTTCGGAGAGTTGATGTACAAGCAAGTATGTAGCGAATGGATCAGCCCCCAGTCCAACGTCATTGATTCCATTGAAATGCTATCAACTGCGCTCTATCATATACTTGGGCGCAGCAACAGCTCAAAAATGTAGAATTTCAACCACAGCATCTCCAATGCATCCGTCGAGTAATCGGGTAAATTGTCCCTCCAATCCACGGCATCAAATCAATAATCCAGCCCGTCTTCCCTCCTTAGCCGGGTCTAATCCACACCGCAAACCCGCCCCATTCACGCCGCTCCCGAAATCCCGAAAGCACCGGAGCCGTGCGACTCCAAATCGGAAAAGGCAGGGCAAGAAACCGCAAAACTTCACAGTACAGACCCAAAGAAACATATACAACGATTAGCATCTCGCCAATCTCGCAAGAGCATCTTCATCCAACGCACAAGCAGCACAGTTCAAGCCTATTTTTATCTTTTGTCATTCTCCACTGACCACATTCGCCCAGAGAAGCAAATGTTCGCCCGTGCCCGCACATAAGTTGAGCAAGTTTCTATTGGCTGCCTCAAGGCCCGCGTTGACACTCACTTCTCACGCGCTCCGAATAGGTTCGGCCTATCTCATGCACCTGTTCCCTCCCAATTCTTCTCCAGCTACCTACAGTAATAGCCGCGCGCATGCTTCCCGCTGTTAGTGAGGGCGCACAGCTGTACGTGATTATCAATGTTGTCTAATAGCCAGCTGCCTGACTGGGACAGGCAGTCTGTCAGTGCGGCCGTCGTGCCTTGATCCTGATCCTAACTCCGGCTGTCATAATCAACTACACATGTATCTTCTATGACTCTTATTCTATTCTGTGTAAGCCTTGTTGCCCTTATTGGTTACCAAACGTCCATTTGTGACCTGAATGCTCTTCACATGGGCGAACTCGGATTCCCGAAGAGCTCCATATATGGGAATCCCCAAGGCATCGGGTATCTAATAGGCAATAGTATACTACATACGTAGGCTATCTGCTCTAATAAAAAAAGTCATCATACGGCCTAGAGAGGCTGCAGCTCTTGTACAAGACGCTTTAAACAATATCCCATTACACCCTTCCTGTACGCCACGGTGCCCCCGTTCGGGCCCTGTTATCCGTAGATTATCTCAAAATCATACAACTCCCGGTTCATCATCATCTGCCATAAGTTCCTTCTACAGGCTTCAAACTAGTTGCCGTCCGAATTGTCCGAATCAGCAAACATATCGGCGGCTCGCATCCGCCTTCTAGGCTGGCCTCGGCCTGCAGAGTGTGACTCCGCTTGGGGGTCTGCCTCTACATCATTCGATGTATCCGTAGCCTTTGCATCATCAGCACCTTGTTGTTCAGCCTCGTTACTTTTACCAACATCAGCCACGTCTTCATCGTCGTCTTCATCCATAGGTTCTCCGATTACGTCGTCGTCGTCATCCTCAATCGGCTCTCCATCCAAGTCTTCGTCTGCAAGAGGTTCGCCATCAACGTCATCTTCTTCGATAGGCTCGCCTTCTGCTTCCTCCTCTTCCGCTTCTTTCTCCTGCTCCTGCTGTTGCTGTTGCTGCGCCGCCACGTCGGCATCACCAGTAATAACAGGTTCAGACGTTGTGGGGGCGGTCTGGTTGGCCTCGACGACCTTCCATTTCCCCTTCTTGATGGAGTCATCAACCTTTCCTTGCGTCTTGAGCGTTGGTGGATTCTCAAATGCGCTCACAAATAGTGCATGGCTTTCTACCGGAAAGACGCACCATCCTTCCCATAGGTTTAGCACAAGGGTGACGCTTCGCTTCCACTTTTCCGCACGTAATCGACCCCAGCCCAATTTTTCAGCCATCATGCCTAGGCGTTCAAACACCTTCCTGGAGCGCATGGCTGTCTCAAGAAGTTGTCGATAGCGCCATGCATGGCGTACACTGCTGGTAGAGGATGATGACAGAATATCGCTAACCACATACAAGCCAATCAAGGTGGCCGCGCTTGCGTCTGTGTTTTCACTTGCAGCAACGGTGCCTTCTTCGGCGCCTGCTGCTTGTTGCTCTCCTTTGCCATCCTTTTTCGTATCTTGATTGGTGACCGCCAATGATAGAGGCCGTTCAATGTTGGAGACGACCAAGTCGACAACTTCATCAGCACCGCGGCTAACATGGGTAATGGCAAAGGCCGTTACTCGCGCAATATCTCCCTTGCGAACCTTGCCAATCGTAGTGGGTAGGCGGGATAAAAGATGAACTAGCTTGGCCTTTTCCAGTGGGTTGAGAAATGTCTTCTCCTCCTCGCCAGTCGGACCACCTTCACGGTTTGCGTCTCCGTCAAAGTCTTCATCCTCTGAAGAGTCATACTCCCCGTCTGAAACAAAATCATCTAGCCTGGTAGTATATTCGAAGCGGAGGCCCGTTTCTGGTGTTTTCCACGCATGGCCTCCGTCAAAGAGCGGGACATATTTGCCCTTTTTCTGTTGCAAATGCGAGCCAGTAATCACTCCCCAGAGTGTCCATCGATACCAAACGCCGCCCTGGCTCCTTGCATCCCATAGCCAAGCCCATCTTTCCTCTCTCTGAACTGATGCACGGGACATGAGTAGAGCCTCAAAGTCGGGGCCGTGTTCAAGGACACCTTCAATCACCTTGTTGATGAGTCTAATCATTCGAATATCCTGAGGTGGCTTGACGGGCACATATAACAAGCCAGTCCGGTTTACACCCCCTTGTCCGCCAGAGTATGAAGATGGTGGGGCAAATCCCCGGTGAAATCCATGGCGTGAATGATCGTTGTGCCCAGCTCCAGACTCTTGGTCTACTGACTTTGCTCCAAAAGGTTGAGATGAAGAGCCAGAAGAACCTAGTCCCGCGAGCGTAGAGTTGCTAACGGCAGAGGAAAGATGGCGATGGAGAGATAGATAATAGCCGTAGCCCATATATCGGTTCTGCAACGAGCTTACAGCAGCATCCATATCTGTTGCAGGAGTCTCTTTGGACAGGGTCACGATGGCAACCGTGCATTTCCTCTCAGACCCTCCAGGCCCGGCTGGAGGTTGAATTTTGACATTCTCGACCGTCAGGTTCGTAGGTAATAGTGATTTGATTGTGGCAGGGGAGATTCCAGGGGGGAGATTGGACAGCCGCAGAGTCGGCCTCGCTATGGCCTTCTCTTCGGCACGGTCGACCATCTCTTCATCGTCGCTCTTGTCCTCGAATTTCAAGGTTGCTCTACCCTCTGATTCTTTAGAAAAGTCGTTAAAGGACCGCTTCTTCCCAAACGGCATAGGCGGCATCCCCAAGCTCCCCGGTCCGCTCTTCATCCCCGACGACGTGCCAAAGTGTCGCCGCGATGCGCCGCTGGGACCCGAGGGCGGCGGCGGTCCACCAAAGTTGCCAAACCCAGGCCGCTGATTCCGCTGCGCCGACGCGCTGTGCTCCGCATGGTCATCTTCGTCGTGATCAAAGCTCTTGATAAAGTCTTCGTATACGGCAGCGGTTTCTGCAGCCTCGCGCTTACGCTTGGCTTCAGCCTCGGCCTTTTGCTTCTCGAACACGGATTGCTTGGTCGGTTTTTGGAATTTGGATTCCAACCGAAGTGGATCGGCGGGGTCTTTGGAGGATGACATCGCGCGTAGAGGTTGTGAGAGGTCGGAGGAAACTGGAAAGTTGCTAGGCCATGATATGGGAATGTCTTTCGGTTGAGTTGAGCTTAAGCTTAGCAGTAGCAACACAAAAGTCATAGCGCCATCGACCAAGCACTGAAGCACATGTATGCATTTATCAGCCACAATCTCACCATTAACAGCATCAGCCTCGATAGTAGCATATTGCTGCCTTGGCTGATAGGAAAGACCAAAGCCCGTAAACCACAACCATTCACAAAAATGAAAAAGGGCACAAATTATTTTTTTCCAACTTCAACA
The DNA here is from genome assembly GCA_001931985.1 of Trichoderma sp. IMV 00454. NCBI lineage: Eukaryota > Fungi > Ascomycota > Sordariomycetes > Hypocreales > Hypocreaceae > Trichoderma > Trichoderma sp. IMV 00454. The sequence continues at coordinate 268,177 of MSJK01000131.1, forward strand.
TTTTTCATATTACTGCCTGCACCAAGTATCTATCAATCTTCACTCACAGACGATTCATTCGACCCTGGTCATCAATACCGAAATGCTACCAGCCCGGACATGCCGGACGAGATGACGGCATGTCTTGCCTCATCTCCCCGATAGTTCCTCTTGCAATATCAACCCTGGACTCCCTCCCCTGCTCCCGTCCATCGTCACCAGCCCCTTGAACTTCCCACCAATTTCTCGGCCTGCGTCTGCTGCTGCCTCCTTCTTCCACTTCCACTTCTCTCCGAGCTTGCCTCCATTCCCTGCCATACAGTCCACCAGCTTGTCTCCAAGGACGGGCAAGAACTTATACGCGTGCCCGCTGTCACCTGTCGCAACAAACAGCCCTTCCCAACCCGGATGCCAATCCGCCAAGAAGTTGCCGTCGCTCGTGTCGGAATACCAGCACAATCTCGTTTGCTTCCATGGCCGGCTGTCCAGCCCTTTAACGGGGGACATGTCCCTCAAGGCTTGGCGCAGCGCCTGGTCTGCGTCTGGCGGCAGTGAGGTAGCATTCCTGCTCCCATCCCGTTGTGTCAGTGGTCTCGACACCACAATGGGCTTGCGTTCCTCAGAGGGCGAGGCAGGCAGTGCTGTCTCAACGAGTACTGGGTTGAGGTATCCAAAACAGTGTCGCGCAATCTTCAAGACGCGCGACTGTGGCGGAATGATAAACAAGCCAGTGCTGAGATTCAGTGCGACAGGCTGCTTCGCCAGCACCTCAAGCTCTTCCTCTGAGATGTCGATGTAGCCCAAGGGCTGGGCTGTGGCCTCTACTCGTCCTCTCAGATCAATCAAGCTGCCCGTCCATGCGCCTGCGGCGACAAATACGACTTCTGCCGTCAGGACTTTGGAATCGCTCAGTCGTGCGCCAACAACTCTCTTGCCTTCAGTAATGAGTTCCTCCGCTCGTCCATCCACAAAGTTGACCCTGCCTGTGGCCTTGACACGGTTGTACATCCATCTCATGCCCTCGCCGGCATTCGCCCATCCGGAAAGCTCATTGACATACCCCCAATCGCCGGGATGGCCATCAACGCCCAAGGCGTGCTGCAAAGCTGCGGGCGTTTCCAGACGTCGGATTTTATGGGCCTGCCCGCTCTCATTGGCGATGCGTGTTGCGTTTTCGCAGCTGGACTTGGTATAGCCCATACCTGACATCTTGGGCTCCGTCGACTCATTTGCCGCAAGAAGAAGGCCAGATTCGGTATATCGTCCCTGACCACCAAGCTCATCATCGCCTTGCTTGCGCCACTCCTCCTGTGCAAAGGCTGCCAACTCGGCATAGTCCGGGTCGGCATAGTCAGCTCGGATGATTCTCGACGAGTCTACGCTGGCAGAGTCTCCCGGTGGGAAAGATGCTCCACGCACATCGTCCACAACGGTGATGGCTGTGTTATCAAAGGACGACCTCTTGGTGAGCGCCCAGGCGGTAGAGAGGCCAAATACTCCCGAGCCGATGATGAGGATGGATTGAGGAGAGTGACTCATTTTTGAGATCGCCCTGGTATTTCAAACTTGTCTTGGCCAGAACGAATGTCATGCGCACAGAGATTTGGACTTCTCGGATATTTATTCTTCATTTACGACTGCCGCATGCTATCAGGTTTCTGCTATTACTCAGAGGATCTACAGGTCCAACTTCAAGGAGGGGTGTTAATTCTCGGGAGGGGCATCCGATGTTCGGGCAACTATCGGCTTACCGAGCGCACACACACACAAAGAACCCCCACAAAAAGCGGCATGCCGTGAGGAGAGAGAACTACGTAGAATCACATCGACACACGAACGCAGGTGAGATCAGGCGATATACGACGATTTGAGGACAGAATCAAGCATTCTTGTGATAATGCTAACTGCAAAAGACCAGTCATGGCTAGACTTTTGTAACAGCTACGCCCTGTTACAAGGACCAAAAGGGCGTAAACTAATCATATCTTGTCCCCCAAAGGGCGTAAGATGTCCTCATAATTTGTTCAGCTCCACAACCACATGTCACGGAGCTGCAGCTTCCTCACAGCACCAATCAGCCACTCCATCTTGGCTGCTCTCCCACTTCACCAGCAACATTCCTTCGATCCACTTTCAACTTGACCTTTCCCCCTCGAAAGCATTAAAAAGGCCGCGAAAGACTGGCATAGCAGTCTGAAGGCGGCCACGAGCAATCTATGTTGTGTCGCGGGATGGGTAGTCTTTGTTCTTTTTGCCGTGAACCAGATCCATCGTAAGAAAAAAAACGCAATAGAACCTCTTCCTGGCCTTCCCCCCTTTGCCAACGCCAATGCAATGCAAGCAGAAATCAAATGGTACAGGCGGAGCCCGACAAGACACTCGGTTGTGGCCTGCCGAGGTCTTGGGGCGAACGACGTCCTATGAAGTAGTCGTGGTATCATGACCGTAATGGTCTAGTCATATACGTCGGTTTTTAAAAGGAGTAGTAATTCGATACTGGTACACGAGATGAAACATCTCTGACCATGCCCATAAAGTGCATTTAGACTTTCCGGAAATCTGTAGCATGTGCGTTAGTAATGCACCGTCTTAAAAAATAAAATGTAGTTGCAGAGGGTAGACAAACCTTGAAGCACAGGGTAGATCATTTCAAAAGCTTGGTAAATCTCCTCTCTCACTTTGGCACCCGTCAAGACAATCTTGCCGGAGACGAAAATGAGCAGCACAATCTTGGGCTTGATCATACGGTAAATCAGACCAGGGAACAGTTCAGGCTCGTAAGAGCTGAAGTTGTGATGGCGAGAGGCAAGACCTTCGAGACGAATAGGGAACTTGATGTCGCAAGAGCCGACAATGTTCTGGATCTTGAAATCCGTAAACTTGGCGTTGAAGCCGAGCTTTTGGATGATACGCGCATATTTTCGAGAGGCCAGCTTAGAATCGTCCTCGGACTTGGCACCAGTAACAACCATCTTGCCGGAAGCGAAGATGAGAGCTGTTGTCTTGGGCTCGCGGATACGCATGATGACGGCAGCGAAACGCTGTATGCTGTTAGCACCCTTATGCCTCCATGAGAATCTCAGTGGGCCGCCATGTATTCACCTTTGGGTTGTACTCGGCGTTTCGTGCGTGCAGGGCAATCGTCTTCAAGTCCAATCGGCAGTCGAGATTCACGGTTGCCACGATGTTCCTTTAATTGCGAGATAAGTCTCAAGGAGCAGAACCAAGTGCACTCAAGTGTATACATACTGCAGAGTGGGTGTGATACCACTGGGACCCTGAGAGGCTGCAGGCGTGGCAGCGGGAGTTGCAGGAGTCACCCCGTTCCCATTTGCAGCCTGCTGACCGTTGGGAGCCATTCGCTGACTGCCATCGGGGTTGGTTGATGGTGGTGTGAGCTCGTTAGAGGCACCGGGGAACGACAGCGAGCCAGGAGCGGTAAAAGCCTTTGCCTGCGCGGCATTGGCCGGATGCGTTTGAATGCCCTCCATGATCGCGACTAGAGATCAGAAAGTTTGCGGCGAGGCTGCAACCCTAAACTGAGCAGGTCTATGCAGGAGATGATGTTAGCCACTTGCATATCCTGAAGACTATTGGTGCATCGAGGCAACCCAACAGATGAAAAAGAGAGAAGAAGCAAGTGATGATGTAGCTGCTGACAGGCACGAAAAGCAGAGCTCTGCGCTGCACAGGCTGAAAACGAGATGAAAGAAAGATGAAGTTGGATGAAGGGAGGCGAAGTCGCGGTTTTGTTGCTGTGGCTGCTGCAGCGCCAGCTGGCAGACACGTGTTGTGTTTTGCCACAGCAGGGCGGTGCAGTGAATGAGGGAATGGAGGGAGAAAAAAAACACACAACACAGAGTTGTGGCCACCTACCTAAATGCGGGAGATGAACAAGTGAATGTCTCCCCTACAGAATGCTGCTCAAGCAGATATTTTTTTTGGAGTCCTTGCGAATGCCGGGCGCAAACAGCAAGGTGGGTAGAATAGGTGAGAACGAAGGTCGGGCCTTGGAAAAAAGCGTTGGTCCAACAACCGAGACTCGGATCGTCTCGTCTTCACTTTCAAGCAATTTTTTTGGAGGTTATTTCTTTTTTAATTGCGTTCTACAGAACGAGGCAACGACTCGAAGGGCGACGACGACGGGCAGTACTTTGTATCGCTTTGAAGTCTTCGTCGGCGATCAACAAGATCGATTGCACCCGTGGGATTAGGGAGCGACGGCGTTAAGGAACGTGTTCCAGTTCTCTGTTATTGCCTGGTCGCAGGACGTCGACACCGTGCGACCTAAACGGAGCAGACTCGCTTATTCTGCTCGTTGATTTTCCTGACGCGCTTTTAGAATTAAGGGAGAGGCTGTTCAAGGAACGTTGACGTCCGATGAAGAAGAGAGCGTGGATAGTAGGAAAAAAAGGTGGCAAGCGAAGCCTTTGAGGATATGTGGGGCGTGACGTCGTTGGAGGGGGAAAAATATTAATGAGAGGGCCGAACGTGTGTGGGAGGTACGCAGGGCCGCCGGTCGGAACTTCCTCGCAAGAACGAGGAAACAGCGGATGGGGAAGGGCTGGGTACTTATAATTCTCGCTCCGGAAGGCCCAGGCAGGGCTCCCAGGCAACAACACCACCTGTGGCGTCGCCTCTGGCAGACCCGAGCTCAGCTTAGCGTGTGCACTAGGCCCCAGTGCGGCCAATCACAGGCCCGCGCCGCCGTGCTTTTATCTCCTTTGCCCACCACGGCTCACAAGGCCCCCTGAAGTATCGCGGTATCATGCAGAACCTCGCGGTACCAGCGCTGTGGCACCAGGATAACGGGGGTGAACGAGGGCGAGACAAAGGTGGGCAGGGGTGGGCAGCTGGCGGTCACGGTGTCTGCTGCCAGGGCTTTTGAGGCCCAGCAAACGCACTTCTTCCAACCCGACCACTGCTTCATTTCACTTGCACTCTTTCTTCCTCTTTCTTCTTCCTTCGGCCTGCATCTCGACGTGCAGCTTTTCTTTGCTGCTCTTTTGTCGTCCCTTACTGTACTGTGTGTGTTGCATGCAGTTGACGGGCAGCGCAGGCCCCTTTGCCACTCAACCATGCGTGCAGCTGCGATGCCATGCTCGCTGCCGTCCGCGGAAGCGACAGAGAGCGTACGATAAAAAAGCGAACCGTCTCGGACCCGTCAATCTCCTCTGGTCTCTCTAGCACCGCTCACTGCCTCCCTCTTCCTCGACAAAAACGACAGCGCACATCGTCTCGGATGGCGAATACTGGACTGGACTGGTCCCGATGGGGTGACGGGGAAATTCGCTTGACTCTGGTTTCCGTGTCCGAGTTTCCAGCCAGTTCTGTTGCTGGGGCGAGCGACGGTCAATCAGCCCCAGGCAAGTCGACGGGGCTGGCAGTGGACCCGGGTTGGTCGCGTCGCGCCCATTCGCCCCCCCTTTTCTGAGCTTTACCCACCAACCACTCCCTGAAATTGCGTCTTCGCCGCCCCCTCACCCACCGAACCACGTCCTTTCAGCGGCCACACCACAACAAGTTACTGCCTTGGAACAACACGAGCTTTGAAACACGCACCTTTGCCCCTGTTGCGTGGCCGGCCAAGATAAGCGACATGTGCTCACAGCTACAAACAGCATGCGTCTCAGCATCGTCTCATGTCCGGCGGCAGCCAGACGAGGGCATTTGTGCTCTTGTGTCTGTGTCTGGGATGGAATCTGGAAGCGATTACGAGTCGCGTCGTACGGCCGCACACAGCAGAAATTTTCTATGGTTCTGGTGGGCAAAGTCCGCTTGGGAGGAGGCAAAAATGGCACAAGGCGGCATCCTGGCGTTAGTGAGTCATTGCCTGTGAGCCAACCATGGGCCTTGAGCCGCATCCACCCAGCAATCTTGCTGTTTGCGGCCTTGTGAGTGGCTCCGGCGCCAAGTACTGGGTACCAGCTCGGCTGCCCGCTTGACGCGCCTCTCTGTCACCGTAACCTGTGTCTGCCCAATGGACTGGACGCGACAACGGGCTTCTCGACGCATGCACGAGTACAAGACCCATGAGGAGCCCTGTTGATATTTTTGCTCATTTTTCCCATCGTTTCTTCTCACTTTTTTTCCATTCAATGTGGATAAGCGAGTGCGAGTTGCAGCTGATGGCCGTGTTCCGACAGCGTTGCGCCGTCCCCTCGTAGCCTGTTGCACCGGCGCAATCGCGGAAGTTTTGGATCGTTGTCACTGCTACATGGCCTGCGCGGCCCAAGTACCCCGTTAACAATTTTCCAACCCAGTGACCCCCAGCTGCTCAGCACGTTACACTTTGGTCCCTAGCGCCGCATCGCTGCCAGAACTGGATACTTTGGCCGCCTTTGGGTCCAGAAAAAATTTGCTTTCTCGCCTGCCCAGGCCCGTGTTGGTGTAGCATTGAGCGTATCCAAGCAATTTCTCTCATCGTCGTCACGACGTCAATAATTCACGCACAAAGAAGTTTGAGGCGAAGAGTGCTAAAAGAGCTAGGGAGAGAGAAGAAAAAATATTTTCTTCCCTGCCTCTCTATTTTCTCTCTTTGATGTCCAGAATCGTACTCGCTTGTAGTCGAAAGTAGCACTGCTGCTACGTCTCTCTGTACATGTGCACGTTATCCTGCTCCGTTTGCCGAGTCGGAGCCTCTTTTGGGACACTTGTGCAGCAGACCGGAACGAACAAGAGGAATTCATGTTTCACTGCCAGCGGTACCTTTGGCATTCTGGCCTCTGTGCAGCTCTGAAATGCAACAAAAGAATGCACACACAATCCCTTTGGGACAACAGTGCATAGGCCAGCAAACAAAGTGGCTTGCTGCCTCTTTTCTTTTCTTTTAATTTCGATCCTCTTTGTACTTTGTAGCTGCACCCTTCCTGCAAGAGCCTGACTCAACAGACAGCATGAGGCTTAACGACACCAGCAATAACGCTGCTCATTGATTGCATCACGTATAAATGACCATCCATGGATATTAAACCCCAAACCTGCTGAAAGACAAGGGACCCCCAAAAACGTTCCCCAGACTTGTAAAAAAAAATCGAACCCACACACAACAGCCCAGTGAGCGCTAGCCATTGCGGAGCAGACCGATACACTTTTTTGACACATGCAAAATCAAGAAGCGGCCGCATCCACTCTCATATCAGCACTACTTAGGTACCTTGGGGCTGGTCTATCTGCGCGAGCCAATGCAAGAAGCAAAAAAAAACAAGGCGGTGATGAAGTGGACTCTAGCTTTTCCATTTGTGTACTACAAACTTTCGGTGAGATAATTTACTGTTCTTTTTTTCTTTGTTGTGTTTTTGATATTTTGATATTTGATTGCTTAAAGACACGTAACCACCTATATACTGTATTTCTCGACTCATACTATGATATACGAAGAACAAAGAAAAAAAAAAGGAAAATGTCAGCCTGACCGCCCTGTTTGATACTCCTCTCCCGCTCCTGCCAGCACCTATTAAAAACAGGAAAATAGAGAATACTTTTTTTGTTGCTGGGTGTTTTCCGTTCCCAGGACATGCATACATTGTACATATCAATACATCATATCATCCAGACCCTCAAAAAAATCGGTCGTGTGTTGTGTGAATCACGCCTCCTCTCCAATCGATTTGCCTCTCATGTCATGTAATACTTGGGTCCTTCACCTCCCTGCGGAACTTGCCAGTTGATGTCCTGGTGGGGAGCCTTGATATCGCACGTCTTGCAGTGAATGCAGCTGTTTTTCACTGTTAGTCACTTCAACTCCCCAAAGCAAAAGAAGACAAGGATAGAAGGGGTGGATGCAAACTCACTTTTGTGCGTTAATCTGGAATCGCACGCCGTGCGGTTTTGACTCGTCCTCCACGTACTCATACACTCCAGCCGGGCAGAACCGGTTCTCCAGGCCCTTGAACGTCGGATACGTCGTGTCAGTGTGGGCATCCCAGTCCTTGACTTGCAGGTGCACGGGCTGGTCCTCCTCGTGGTTGGTGCCCGTGCGAGACACGCTGGTCAAGATATCAAAGGTAATCTTGCCGTCAGGCTTCTCGTACTCAATCTTGGGGAACTTGTCGGCCGGCTTAGTCGACGCGTAGTCGGGCTTGCCGTGCTTAAACGTCCACGGGACGCGGCCCTTGAGGACGTACGCCTCCAGGCCGGAGTAGGCCACGCCGCCGTAGACGCCGAGCGGGTTGTGCCACGACGGCCGCATGTTGCGCACCTCCTTGAGCTCCTTCCAGATGGACGACTTGCGCAGCGCGTCCTCGTAGTCGTAGAGGAAGACGGTGCCCTCGCTGGAGTCGTTGAGGGCGTTCCACGCCGCCTCTGCGGCGAGCATGCCCGACTTCATGGCGTTGTGCGTGCCCTTGACCTTGGGCACGTTGACAAAGCCGGCGGAATCACCAATCAGGGCGCCGCCGGGGAAGGCAACCTTGGGTATGCTCTGGAAGCCACCTTCGACGAGGCCGCGGGCGCCGTAAGAGATGCATTTGCCGCCCTCGAGCACGTTCTTGAAGAGCGGGTGCAGCTTCAGCTTCTGGAACTCCTGGTATGGGGAGAGCCAGGGGTTCTCGTAGTCCAGAGACACAACCAAGCCCAAGCTCACCAGATTCTCGCCAAAATGGTACATGAAAGAGCCGCCATATACGTCCTTGGGCAGGGGATAGCCCATGGAGTGGACAATGAGGCCCTTTTCGAACTTGGCAGGGTCAATCTCCCACACTTCCTTGACGCCCAAGCCGTATGTTTGGTGCTGGCTATCCCGTCGCAGGTCGAATTTGCCAACCACCTTCTTCGTCAAGCTGCCGTGGCAACCCTCGCCGAACATTGTGACTCTTGCGTGAAACTCCATGCCTCGCTCAAAGGAATCCTTGGGCTTGCCATCTCGTCCAATTCCCAGGTCGTTGGTGGCAACGCCCTTGACCGATCCATCAGTGTTGTAGAGAACCTCGGAGGCAGCAAAGCCGGGGTACAGCTCGACGCCAACCTCCTCCGCACGCTCGCCGAGCCACTTGACAAACTGATTCAAGCTGACAATGTAGTTGCCGTGGTTGTTCATCTGGGGCGGCGCCGGGATCGGGATCGCCGCCGTCTTGGTGAGGAAGCGCATCTTGTCCTTGCCGGCCGGGGTCGCATGTTCAAACCGCGAAGGGTTGGCCTCGTCGAGCCAGTCGGGGATCAGCTCGTTGATGGCAGACGGCTGGATGACGGCGCCGGACAGGATGTGGGCGCCCACCTCGCCGGCCTTTTCCAGCACCAGCACCCGGAAGTCCTCGTTGCCCGCCTCGTTCGCCAGTTGCTTCAGCCGAATGGCGGCGCTCAGCCCCGCGGGACCGGCGCCGATGATGCAGACGTCCACCTGGTCCGACTCACGCTCAATGGTCGAGGGGTCGAAGGATTCGTCTTCGGCCGCCATCCGCAGTCGCATAGCGGTGCTGAAGGGTCTGACGGCGGCAATTGGCATGCCTGCTATTGACGGCCGCATCGTGATGGGAGCTCTTCGAGCAGCCGCCACAGGCCCGAGGAACCTTGCTGGCCGACATCTTGGAATCGCGCGGGTGGTGCGCAGGGCGCATCTCGACACAGGCGCTGGAGCCGGCATTGTGGTGACTTGGACTTTTGGAATTACTCGCAGCTCCAAAGCAAGCAATTGGCGAAAGAGTGGAAGAAGCTGGCCGGGAAGAAAAGCTGCGACATCGACGTCAAGGACCGGCGCCGAGTTACTATTATCTGCCCAGCGATTGGCTACCAAGGTCCGACCTGATACCCGGGACTCATATAGCCGATTGCAGCCGGAGGGGCCCTGTACTTGTACGGTACTTGGGGAAATGAGATCCCGGGCCGCGAGCTGGTGGCTAAGCTCGGCTTATGAAGTAGCTCCTAGGTACTTTTTTCTCCAGAGTTTCGCTGCTGTCACAAGCCTGTAATAACCGACCCCAGAAAGTCATTTGATGATATGATTTCAATATTTATTATGTCTACGATTTGAAGTATCTTCCCATCATGATGCTGAATGCTGACCGATGCCGCAGATACCATGCTCTCTTGGTGAAACCCAGGGTAAAAATTCTCACAAATTAAGCCCACCGGCTTCGATATCGGCGGCATTGTACGTTTAAAGCTGTGCGGCTAGCCTTCTATCGAATCCTGCAGCTTCGTAGAGCTGCCTGAGGTACCCACGTACCGATCGGAACGACCCATGGCGGGGATGACAAGCTCCCGAATAGGACGATTGATGTTTAATGCTAATCTTAATGATACAATAGTCCAGATAGCATCAATAATGCCTATCAGGGTACCTCCGTATTGCAAACCCAGGATGCGTGGTGAGCTGGCATTGTGGCATGTGACGCATGACCCGTGATAAGTCCATGTACCCGTGTCGAGCTCTGAGCTGTTCCAAGGTTATAAGTCCAAAACCCGCTTGTACCTCGCTCGAAATAAGGCGGACCGTCTGTCTTAGCCGCGGTCCGCAAGATGCGGTCTGCAGCCCATTCAAGACAGAACAAGTTTAAGCCGAGACTATTACCCAGTGATGTAATCCGTGCATTAAATGTCTGCTATATTCACCTATTTCCCTATGCAATCGTACATGCGTAGCTATAAGATCGAGGTGCCAAGTAAAATCCAGATATTCAATCCCGAGGTACAGGGTAGTCTCGGAGCCAAACTCCACGCTGCAAGAAACTTATTCATCTACCTAGTATGTCTGGTGGTAAACAATCAGCATGCGTTCAATTACTTGAAACATTCATTTTGATTGAAAAAGGGCCAAGAATCTTGTCTCCAGCGTATTTATTATGTCTCGTAATAATCTACAGTATCCGAAACGGGGATCCAGAGTGTATCCAGATGATCCCATAACGTCACAGGGCCATCATGCTGACTATCACATCCGTTCATCTCACCATCCCACCCTAGACTTGAAACAGTTCATGCTTATTTTGTTCAACATACGTCAGTATCATAATAATAATCTTGATATCGGGTTGACTGCAGTTCATTGCTGTGAAGATCTCTATGTACTCTGTATACCACCCGTCATGCCAGTAGGTATACATGATAAAGCAAGTCAAAGGCGAGTCACAGGAAGAGCGCGACATTATCCAGAGTGATCCTATTCTAACACTGTAATTCATATACAAGCCATACACCGACTCCTTGCAATCCAACTCAGTCTCCCGTCTATCGAAAAAGATGACCTAGCCCTTAAAGTCTAACTCAAATCAAACCCGGCCCCTGCCGTTATCGCGTAGAGCAATTTCTTTCGTAAAGTCGACTCCGACTTGTAAATCGGCAGTTTTAACAAATTAACACACGTACTCGCGCTTGGCAATCGTTCCTGGTCCGAGCTTCCATCCCGGATGGCAAACTTTGGATTCAGTTGCGCAAAGCCAAGCAGCGGTGCTCTTGGAGTCGACGTGACGTATTTGAGAACATCGCGCCTCTGAGCGTCTGTGAAGCCGTTCATAACGTTCCAGAACATCTTGATCGTGGGGTGTTCCTCCCCGTCATCGCCTATGGTATAAAGGCCGCTGTAAACTGTGTTTTGGCGTAGGTTGTCAACGTCAATTGCCAGCGAGTCGCCGCCAACCAAGCGTTGTAACTCAGACTGGTTAAACATCGACAGCCACGACGGCCGGATAATCTCGCGAAGTCCGCGCAGGAAAGCAGTCGTCTGGGGAGCCGGCTGCACGACCAGGCGGTGGCGAGCTGCGTATGATATGTATAGTAGGCGATTGTCGTTGGTAACCACCATCTCATCACCACCAGGTACCAACTTCCTTGTGACAACCTCAACAGGGTCGCCCGGTGCCGAGATCTGGTCCGTTATCGTAAAGTCAAGCCCCAGGGCCGAAACATCCCCGGAATAGTTTTTGAGGTGAAGGAGGCCCTTGTATAGCTCTTCGTCCATGTCTTGAAGATCGTTTACGCTACCCTTGTAACTGTTCTCTTCTTTTCGACTGGGCGACGGCCACTTCAAGAGGAAAAACCCGGCAAACGCAAGATCGACGAGAATGCCTTCATACATGCATTTCCCCACAATGCGGCCGAGAAATTCATATCGTCTGAGCAGACCAGACACAGCCTCCCTCCACTCAGGATCGGATTCCGTGAGCCCTTGCTTTCGCATTGATTCGCGAAGCACATCCATGGCCGTGGGATTGGGATACAGCAACTCTTTACCACTGGATGTGAACATTCCCAGCCCCCCAGCCCCGTTTCCAAAGGCTTCTGACGTAACGCTCGTTAAAAATTCTTTGGTAACACCGCCACCATCGATACCAGCTTCAGGGGTATCGAATTGGTCGACAAAGGTTATCTGGATGGGGTCCTTGAGGCCTTCTCCTAGCTGGTAAAACTGCTCAAACGCATCCTCAAACAGCTGGCCACGACGGATTTTTGCGTGATGCCTTCCCACAGGAGCCATCAACATCACATGATTCCCGCCCCTGCGGATTCTGTCGAGGTTGACAAATTGTCGAAATATCATTACTCGCGTCTCAAACGGAACAACAAATGGGATGTGCTTTAATACCTCCAATTTAGGTCCCATCTCGGCGAGTCGTCGTTCCCTTTGGGCGCGCATCTGGTTAGCCTTGATCCTCTCCAGTCTGACATTACGAGAAAGCCGTTGCGCGGCAAAAGTTGAATGCAGTCCGTAACCGTCATCAAACGAAGGCTCTTGACTGTCATCCGCCTCCATGTCACTATCATCAGCCTGTTCTTGAATCTGTCTCTCTTCTTCTGCTATGACGGCTCCAACGAAGTCTTCCTTCTCCAGTTTGCTCGTCATAAGCCAGTGATCTGCCGACAGAAAATGCTTCCTCGAGTCTCTCTCGTAGAGCATTTTCAGCGTCGTTGTAATGATGGCGCGAAGGCTCTCTAGATCGAGTTTGGTGGAGACGTCTGAGGCTGGGCTCTTGCTGGAGCCCCTGGGTTCCTCTGTATTTCTTGACGAGTCTCCCCAGTATGAGTCCAACCGGGACTTGGTTGATGCCTCAAGAGCTGCTTGAGTCTGGGTGATCTCTTGAACACTATAATGCAGAGCAAATGCAGTATTTTTGAGGAAAGTGATGAGCGCCTCAACATCTTTCAATGCCAAGCTGCATGATCGGGTGCGTGACTTTGGTACATCGCTACTAATAACCTTGGGATAAATGCCGCTTAAAAAGTCTTCGTCATCGCTGATCCTTAGGATGAAAGTGTAAAGCTCCAAGAATAACAGAATAATTCTCCACTCTTGCTCTTCTGTATGCGACGAGGACTGAGCTGAATTGCCATAGAAGTATCTGTGGAGTATTTTCGCTGGTCGCTCTGACTCTGTCCTTAGTTTTTGGAACACCGAGGTCTTGGTCATCATCTGCCAGAGGTACTTGACAATGGGGACCGGCCCCTCTGCAGCAGGTATCTCCTCGAGAAACAGCCTCATGCGCGTATCGTCGGCTCTGCTGGGGAAGCTTTGAAGCAAAGCCAAGATATAACCAGCAAGGAGCTCACTTCCTTCAAGCTCTTGGGTTGTAGATTGTGCCAGGCTGGTGGAGAAGTCATGTAGCAGATTAGAAATGCCATGATTGTCAACGAGCCACAATAGTTGACGGGAAACGTAAGATGAGGAGGGGAATACAAGAGGCCCAGTGGCCGGGGCGTCGGGGTTTATTCGAATACTGATATCGGATGACAAAGCGGATAACTGTGTAAAAACGACCTTCAGATGAACCAGGTTTTGAGTTGAGCTTTTCTGAGCTCTGCTTAAATCAATATAATGAGCCAAGAGCCAAAAAAGGCGATCCTTTTCGGGCAAGGTGTCGGATTTATAGTTGTAGGAATCCAGTATCTCCTTTGCGAGCTTCTCCGTATTGATGCTTTGGGCCATCCGGTCAATGTTTTCCTCAAAGAGATGGATGTCTTGGGTTGTTAAAAATCGAAGCGCCAACGCCCTATATGCATTCGAATCTGTGTACAGGCGAGTTAGTAACCGGCCTCATGCTATACATGAAAAACTTGAAGCTACAATAGGACAACATACTGTTTCCCGCGCTTGCAGTCAATGGTGCCGAGAGAGATTTGACCACTATTTCCACCCATTCTTTGTCGTGCCTTGTTTGGCAAAACTTGGCCAGCGCCGTATAGTATTCGTCGACCGATCCAAGAATCGTGAAGGGGAAGTTGGTGGCCAGGTGGTTGATCAGGAGTAGGAGATATTGTAGTTCCAATGGCGTATTGCTAAGCAAGCTAAGTTAGCACGTCTGTGATGTTTTGCAAGCTTGCGACAGCTTTTCACTCATTGTATGTCTCTCGGAGGGGCAATTATAAACATACTCTGTGGAAACTGAAACACCCAAAGCTTGCACAAGCTTTACCATTAACTTTTGAAGGCGAGAAGGATGACGGCTGGCGTCGCTGAATTGCTGTAGAGATATACTATTACAGTCGTTGACGAATAAAGACAGACGTTGCATGTCGCCGGCCCGGTTGGACGAGAAGAAGGACAATAGAAGAGGGAAAGAAGCATATATCCTCTGGGAGGCATCGCTATCTGGTAGAGACTGATAGATGAGATCAAAGTCATGCCTGTGCTGGTCCCTCAAAGTCGACCGCGATCTATATCCTCGCCATGTTCTCTGTATCTGCGATGCTGCCTTCAGACGCCGCCTCTCGGCCTGTCGCTTTTCTCTGTCGGCCTGGGCATCCGACACGGTCTTTGTAGCGTTCGAAACGGCCGAGGGCGTCCATGATGTGTTGGAGAACGGGTTGCTGGCTTGTCCGCTTAGGTTCACGTTCCTCGGCCGCCTCGAGTTGCCTGTGAAGGTTGAGAACATGGCGGCGGCTTGGACTTTGCTAGTAGCTACACACAGACATTAAGTGAACACGGATATAGATGCCACACAGACACCTTGTACGATGCTTCCGTGGTGTTGCGGTTGTTGTGGCGATTCTAGAAGATTCAGCCCTGAAGCTTTCATCAGTCATCAACCTGGATACGTCTTTGCTGCAGGCTGCCCATAGCATAGCATCATCACTGGTGGGGCAACATTCGGCGGGCTTGGGCGGGCTAGTGTCGCGTGCTGATAAGATAAGACGAATACCGCAATCAGGGTCACCGCCTTTGACATCCCACCAACACAGTGTGAAGGCATATGAGAAGCTACTGTTACCCTTGTTTCGTGGGGAGCAAAAACAAAGGCGTGCAAGTGGTACCAAAAGGCAAATTCCAGCTCATTCAGACTTTACATTTCCCGGTGGCCACTGCGGCTGCAAACTAGCAGAGACAAAGGCATGAGCACGAGAACAGGCTTCTGCCACCGCCTCTCAAAATTTTCAAAGAGCAGACTTTGCATCACACCCTCTTCCAGATAGGCCGGTTGTTAGCCTCGAGACTTGGCTGAGGCGGGGTTGCCGGTTTTTCTCTAACAAAGAGATGCACAAAGAGCGGAGATTTCTGCTACCGGCTACTTTGCCATGCACGGCAGCTGGTACCTTTTGGCTGCTTCTTAGGATGCTTTAGTGGCAGCTCCGGCAGTGTCCTGCACTGTGCCGGACTGTGATACCCTAATAAATCTGGTAGGAAGTCACAACTCGCCGCTAAGGAGGCACGGAAGGTCACTCCACCGCTAGACAGGTTTAGCAGCCCAGCGAAAAAAAAAATGTCAAGTGGTTGAAAAATCTCTTTTTTTCCTCTTCTTCCACACAACGCCCAACTTTATCCCAAACAACACAAACCCATAAAAGGCAGGTTAGTTCAGAGGTACGGTCTTCGACCTAGTTCTCTGTTCTTGCTCTTTTCTTTTCAATCAAGAAAACCAAAAAAATTTGAAAAATCCAAAAAACCCTACCCGCCACTTTCAAGCCCCCCCGCGACGTCGACGAGCAGTCACCGCAGAAAACAAAACAAAAAAACAAAACAAATCCTATCCTTTGAGACAACTCACCCCAGTTGCCTCTATCACCAAGTCGCTCAGCCTGCAGATTGTCTATTCTGACTCGCCGAGCACTCCTCTTTCTCATTCTCTTCCTGAATCAGTAAGTCTATGCTGATTTCCGGGTATTCTGCTGGCAGAGTTCTCCCAGCGAACCACGTTGCTCTCTTCCTCCTCCTTTCAGCCGCTGACCCTGTCTCTTTGCAGCCTTGTTTGATACCCGTGATTTAGTCAACCGATACAATGGCCGCCAACACCGCCTCGAACGCTGTTGACCAGCTCGCCAGCGATCTCAACAACACATCCCTCAATGGCAGCGGCGATGTCAAGGCTCCTGCCGTCGACACTGCTGTCAGCGCTGGTGCTGAGGATGCCTCTGCTCCTACCCCCACCACCGCTCCTCACCCCCAGAACTCGGCCTCTCTCTACGTTGGAGAGCTTGACCCCTCCGTCACCGAGGCCATGCTCTTTGAGCTCTTCTCTCAGATTGGAGCCGTTGCTTCCATCCGTGTCTGCCGTGACGCTGTCACCCGCCGCTCTCTTGGCTACGCCTATGTGAACTACAACTCCACCCCCGATGGCGAGAAGGCTCTGGAGGAGCTCAACTACACCCTCATCAAGGGCCGCCCTTGCCGTATCATGTGGTCCCAGCGTGACCCCGCTCTGCGCAAGACCGGCCAGGGCAACGTGTTCATCAAGAACTTGGACGTTGCCATTGATAACAAGGCTCTCCACGACACCTTTGCTGCCTTTGGCAACATTCTCAGCTGCAAGGTCGCTCAGGATGAGAACGGAAACTCCAAGGGATACGGTTTCGTTCACTACGAGACCGATGAGGCTGCTGCTCAGGCCATCAAGCATGTCAACGGCATGCTGCTCAACGAGAAGAAGGTCTACGTCGGCTACCACATCCCCAAGAAGGACCGCCAGAGCAAGTTCGAGGAGATGAAGGCCAACTTCACCAACGTTTACGTGAAGAACATTGGACCTGATGTCACCGACGACGAGTTCCGTGAGCTGTTTGAGAAGTTTGGCGATGTTACCTCATCTTCTCTGGCCCGCGACCAGGAGGGCAAGCCTCGCGGTTTCGGTTTCGTCAACTTCACCACCCACGAGGCTGCTTACAAGGCTGTTGAGGACCTCAACGGCAAGGACTTCCGCGGCCAGGAGCTCTATGTTGGCCGTGCCCAGAAGAAGCATGAGCGTGAAGAGGAGCTGCGAAAGTCTTATGAGGCCGCGCGCCTTGAGAAGGCTAACAAGTACCAGGGTGTCAACCTGTACATCAAGAACCTTGATGACGATGTTGACGATGAGAAGCTCCGCCAGATGTTTGCCGAGTTTGGCCCCATCACCTCTGCCAAGGTCATGAGGGACACCCCTCAGGAGGGCGACGAGGAGGTCAAGGACCAGGAGAAGGACAAGGAGAACCAGAAGGAGCCCGAGAACGAGTCCGAGTCTGCTGAGAGCGCTGAGAAGAAGGCCGAAAAGAAGGGCGACAAGAAGCTTGGTAAGAGCAAGGGCTTCGGCTTCGTCTGCTTCAGCAACCCCGACGATGCCACCAAGGCTGTTGCCGAGATGAACCAGAGGATGATCAACAACAAGCCTCTGTACGTTGCTCTCGCCCAGCGCAAGGACGTCCGCAAGAGCCAGCTTGAGGCTAGTATCCAGGCTCGCAACCAACTGCGGATGCAGCAGGCCGCGGCGGCAGCTGGTATGCCGCAGCAGTACATGCAGCCCCCCGTTTTCTATGCTCCTGGCCAGCAGCCAGGCTTCATCCCCCAGGGTGGCCGTGGCATGCCTTTCCCCCAGCCCGGAATGCCTCTTCCCAACGTCCAGGGAGGTCGCCCTGGCCAGTTCCCCGGATACCCCCAGCAGGGTGGCCGCAACGTTCCCCAGGGAATCCCCCCCAACATGTACGGAATCCCCGGCCAGTTCCCTCCTCAGTTTGGACAGCCCGGAACTCCCCAGTTCATGGCTGCCATGCAGCAGGCTCAGCAACAGGCCGCCGCTCTTGCTGGAGGCCGTGGTGGCGCTCCTCAGGGTGGTCGTGGTAACATCGCCGGCATGCCTCCTAATGTCCAGGGTGGAATGCCTGGCTACCCCCCCAACAACCGCCAGAATATGGGCCGCAACAACAACGGCGGTAACAACAACGCTGGTCGCAACGGCAACTTCCCTAACCAGCCTGCTCGCGACAACAACACTTCCTCTCTGCTTCAGTCTCAGCTTGCTGCGGCCCAGCCTGCCCAGCAGAAGCAGATTCTTGGAGAGCTGATCTTCCCCAAGATTCAGGCCATCAACTCTGAACTTGCTGGCAAGATCACTGGTATGCTCTTGGAGATGGACAACTCCGAGCTTGTCAACCTGTAAGCTTCCCTCACCCTATTTTTCTTGGAGACAAATTTGTAATACTGACTTTTCTGCCTTAGCATTGAGGATGAAGCTGCCCTGAAGGCCAAGGTTGACGAGGCGCTGGCCGTCTACGACGAGTACGTCAAGTCCCAGGCTACTGGTACCGAGAAGAAGGAGGAGGAGACCAAGGCTTAGGTAGAGCCGGTCTTGCCGCCTTTGACACGCAACATCGTTTCCTTTGTCGTTTAAAAATTTGACTACGGTGCGAGATGGACTCAAAAGTCACCGAATGATAACGTGGGATGCAATATGATAGCCACGGTTGCCCAGTCTATTGCATCATGTAAGGATAGACTTATTTGCTATATTTTTTCTCAAGGATGAACAAAAGTTGTGTGGTTTGGAAGGTGGTATTTTCGGAATGCGGGAAAGCCGCCTTGTCCTGGCCGGGACGAAAAAACGTCGCCGGCAAAAAAATCAGGCTCACCGGGATGGCGTTGATGGTTTTATGAAGGCTGCCTCTGGGCTATACCCCCATGAACATGGTCCACTCTCACTGGCAAAAATAACGGAGGCAGGGGCTGAAACGGATAGGATTCTAGGAATTTTCTAATAGATAACATGTTCTTAAACAACTTGTGTGTGTGTATGTGCCTGGTTATAATGTGAATAGTGAAGTGTGGAGTTGTGAACCTCCTTTTCATCTAGATACCCAAAATGACCTTGTTACAGCTGGATTTATACAGGCCGGCAAACACTACTACGCATTCTTTAATTGAGAGAAGAGTTCTTGTATAGACGAGGTGTTTTAAATGATACGAAATTGCTTTCAATTGACACTGCCAAACCTAGAAGGTAGAACTACTGGTTACATACCCAACCAAGCCCAGCGCCCCGACCAAGAACGTGTTCACGTTTTCATCTAAGAAAAGGCGAACCTTGGCACCGAGTTGTAAATAAATGAAAAAGGAAAGAAGAATGAAGATTAAAACAACGCCCTGCCCTTTGACCGATACTGAAAATACACAAAATACCACACATGCCGAGTACATTTGAGATACTACAATATGTGAGAACAGGATAGATAGAAGGATGTAAGGAGAGTTTTTGAGGAAGGAGAGGAAAGGATTTCGCTTGGCTTGCAGGTAAACTCACAGAAAAAGAAAAAAACGCCATATGAAGAGAACAGTCCACGCCCAGACATAAAGCAATAGAAAAAAGGAGAGAAGAAAGAAGAAGAAAAAAGAAGAAGAGAAAAGGGAATGAAGAAGAAAAGAACATCTATGTGAAAAACTTTTTGTGTTCCGGCTTTTCACCTAAATGTGCGCTCCCTTATTTCCTGCCACTCCCTCCCTTGGAAATGAAAAACCACCAAAATAATGAGGAAAAACAGAAACAAGAGACAGAAAAGGATTCGAAATGATAGTATATACTTACCGTTCCCCATTGCAGCGCCGTAAAAATGGTGGTTTCCAAGCGAGCCACCCCCTTTACCCTTTGGTCCTTTGCCTAGCCATGCCTTTGGTTGCCTTAAAAACCGATACAAAACAACAGATACAATTAAAAATAGAAGAAGAACAGTAACTCCACTAGAGTGTGTCGCTGACCAGAATAAACACACACGCTGTTGGCGATGAGGCCATGCTGTTGTGCCTGACATGGAAGATAAATAAAAAAAAGGATAAATAGCAGAGAAGTTTTGTATATCCCCTCCCCCAGAACAGAATGATTGATTCGACGCCTTTAGAGAAAAAGACAAGAAAACAAAACAAACACACAAAAAGGGGGAAGAGGACTACGAATCTCTGAGGAAGTCGCCCCGGCCATCATCTAGTCGTAGACTTCTCGGCTGCTGCTTGCTCGGCACGCTGGCGTAAAGCGTTTCTAGGACTTTTCCTTTTTGTTGGCGCCGAATTTCTGAGAGATGGTCCCTCACGCCGGATAAGCTGTCGATCTGATCCTCGAGAGTCAGGATGGTGGCATTGGTGCCGCGGACGAGCGGCGAGATGAGCTTGGTGCGGAGCCCTTCGAGCGACGTCTGCAGCGACAGGAGCTTGCTGTGATGGTTGACCAAGATGCCCTTGTTGCGGACAGTCTTTTCCCTCACATCGCGCAAGAGCACGCGGTTCTGTTCAAACTTGCGCAACTCGGCGGCGCGCGTGCCTAGAATGCGCACCCACAAGCTGGCCAGCATGTCGCTGTGAAGCTCCTCCTGGGCGGAAGTCTCGCGCGCGACGGTTCGCGCAAGGTTGAGAAAGTGCTGGTCGATGCTGTTGAAGAGACCGTAGAGATTCATACTATAGCGAAGCTCCTCACGAACGCTCTCCTCGAGAACCGACAGGAATTCGTTGAACAGTAGCTGGACCATTCGTTGCTCGCGCTGCGGGTTGCTTAGTCCAAAGACGTACGTAGTAATCGTGCCGATCGGCGTGGGAGCACCGGAGGCGTCCTCGAGGACATGAGCCTCAGAAAGCATATTGTGGATGTTATCGTAAGCGGAGGAGAGGGTGGAAGGAGAAGGGGCGCTCTGGAGGCGATTGAGATGCATCTTGGCCCAATCCATGACATTGAGGATGCTGTTGTACAACGAGGCGCAAACGCCCATGTCAACTTCTGCTGTTTGCTTCTCTCGACACACCAGGGTCACACGAGGGGGAGTAAGGGAAGGGAAAGAAAGACTCAATTGGGAGATGGGGTAGGATGAAAGAAAGATGAGACGATAAGAATAAGAGAGGGGGAGGGATTGCTATCCATTGACTTACCCGTCAATGTCACCATCAACAACAGCAAAAAACTTGGTCATCTCGGTCGCAAGTGTCTTCATTGCGCCGCTGAGGGCATCGAGGTCGGAAACGATGAGCGACGCATCCTTCATTCCACTGGTTCGTACCGTCTCCCCGAGGTCCCAGACAGCGACGCTGGTGGCCTGCAAGTCGTGCACCTGCGTAATGGCATGCTCCGAATAGTAAATGAGCGGCTCAAAGGAGCGCGCAATGCCAGCGACCTTTACGAGATCGCCGACCGGCCGCGGTGCGGGTTCTTGGATGAGCGTCTTGAACATTGTGATACTGCAGACGGCGAGGAGCACACTGAAAAGGGTAGACGTCCATGACGCAGTGAGAGCGGCGTAGCGTTTACGGATGAAAGCAATGGCAGTTTCAATTGGTTCGGTTCGCTGCTGGACTTCAGCGCGCACGGCGAAGCGGATGTCTATCATAAGAGACAACACAGTCAGGCGCCAAGTCTAAGTCTGATGATACCAAGACGAAGACGCAGATGCAGATGGGCCGCGCCAGGCAGAGCAGGCAGCAGCGGCAGCGGCAGCAGCAGCAGGCAAGGAAAATGCGCGGCGCAACTTACAGTTATCCGTCGGCGGCGGCGACTCCAGTATCCTCTCGAGAACGGGCGGGGTCGGTGCCTCGAGTCGCAATGTGCCGCTCCTGTTTCCCTCTGGACTCCGGCTCCTCACCTTGTCCGGGCTCATGCTGCCGGTTGGGAGCCTCGTGCGGATCGCCCTCTGCAAAATATCGTTCTGGTTGTCCAGGTCGTGGTCCAGGTCGTCATCGTCATCGTCGTCGTCGTTGCGATCGCTAAACGGGGTGTTGCGCATGTGCAGGCGCATCGGGGCCATTGCGCCGAGCGCATCATGCGACGGCGGCCGCCAGAAACCGTTGCTTCGACTACCGTTGGCGAGCCTCCGCCACGCTGGAGGAGAATAGGAACCTGCGGACGCGACGTCCAGGTCCGCTAGGAGATCGTCCTCTATCGCCGCTTCGCTGGGGGGGAGAACGGATGAGTTCCTCGTCGTAGATAGCAGCGGGCTTGCCGGAGTCTCGAAATCCCGTAATGAGGCGTCGAGCCTTTCTTGGGGATCGGCCATGGTCGCTCTCTTTGGCGTAGTAGTCCCTCTCCTTGTAGTCCTTGTAGTGGTCCTTGGGTTCCTTTCTGAAGCGGTCTTTGAATGATGAGGATGTTGAGTCCTTCCTGTCGCGGCGGTAGACGGTCAGCGACTGGTCGCGCAGTACAAGCTGTCGGGAGGGCGAGGTGGGCGACGGCGGCAATGTGTTGTCGTTGGTGTTTGCGGCGGTTAAGAAGCGCGGCAGGGTGAATCGTGGTAGGTTGAACGATGGCAGTTGTGGAAGATAGAAGCTGACGAAGACGAGAAATACAAGCAGCGCAGCCAGAAAGGTGCTGGGAGTGACAGTGACGCTGATCAGGGAGACCTGCTGATTCACCGTCAAAAGCGAATACATGGGAGAGTCTGAGGGCGGACAAGGCCCAGCGGGATGGGACTAAAGAAAGGTGTGTCGACCGGTCGGTAGTCGGCCGTGGGCTTGGTCTGGCCTTGCAACTCCAGTCAGTCTTCGCGTTGTCCAGACCCCGGCAGTGCGGTAGGTGTATGTGTACGCCGTGTGTCTGTCTGGATGGAGTATGTGCGAATGTACACGGTACTAGTTATCCGTAGGCGTGGTTGGAATGACTGGCAGGTTGGGGAAAAGGGTCGGTCGACCCAGGCAGGCTTTCTTCCCAAGGTCGACGAGCTAAATACCTTAGATAGTCCCGCTCGGTCGATTCCGCAGTGGCCTGCAAGGAGAGAACTGGAGAAAGAAAAGAGGGAAGACGTCAGGAAATCCGAACAACCCTGGTACTGGTACTGGCACTGGCAGTGGAAGTGGGCAACGATCGATGGTGCGGGAGAGCGGCAGACGGGCGATGAATCGTCGGCTTGTCCTTGCTTTTTTTTCTTTTTCGGCGTCTTCTTTCGCAACAGCGTCAGCGTCGGCTATTCTTCTTTTTTCCCCTCTTGTTCGGTTCTTGTTTTTGTTTTGGACTTGTTTCCGAACAATCGTCTTTCCCTGCCTCTGACTCTGCAAAAAAGCCCAGATCCCCCTCCCCCTTCGTACCCAACTCTGAGCTTCCTCTCCCAACACTGGGACTCGACCCAAGCAACCAAGCCCCAGCCCTGCAGTCGTGACTGGAAGATTGGCGCCAGCCCCGGCAGCGGCCACTCCCCTTCGCGCAATGGCTGACCGTGTTGGGGTGGCAGCAATCGTGAGAGGCTGGGCCGCCCTCGTGGCACGACATTGACCCAGCCGGCGCGGCCAATCAGGCGTGCTGCTCACATCTCCGTCCGCCGTTTCAGACCATCTGAACAGGCCACCCCCCTCCCCTTGGTTGAGTCCCCTCTGCTCTGCTCGCTCCCTGGGCTGGGGACCCAGCAGTGTCTTGCCTTTCCCTTCTCCTCCCCCCTCCGCCATGATCCGGTCCATGGTCCCTCCAGCTCGAACCCCCACCTGGCAAATGCAATGCCTCGCTGGTGTCTGCCTGTCCTTGCTGTCAATCCGCCATGGCCCCAGACCAGAACGGGCAGAATCTAGTCAGGATGCCACCATGGCGGGCTGCAGCAGCACTACTGTACCGTACTCTACTCGTATGTGCCGTGTCCTCCATGCAACCGCAGAAAGAGCCGGAATAGCGTGAGAGAGCGCAATCCGCTCATTCGTCGATGCAGCCATAGCTTACCTGCAGCATCGCATCAACAGCAATGACAAGACACGGCTGGCTGGCTGGTGGCGGTTTATTCTTTGCTGCTTCAATGCTATTGCTCGCTCCAGTCCGTCCATCTTCCCGCCCTCTGGCCCTTTCCAGCCACTAGGCTGCTCCCGTTATCTCTTATCACCCCGCAATTAGTGGGCTTTCTTCTTCTTCTCCCCAAGCCGAGCTTCGCCACCCCTCCATCATGAAGGCAGTCCTGTAGCATCATCTCTTCGGCCTACTTTCTCCGTGGCTAGACTAATTGATATGTACGAGTACAAGTACATGCACGCACTTTGCAGTTGGCATCGCCCCATTGTTTTTGAACGAGCCAAGCTAGAGTATCTCGTGGGATATGCCACACCACCCCCTCCTTCCCTCCCTTGAGCTGGCGTCCGTCCATTCTTTGCTTTTTTCCCTCGCTTGCTCGCTTTTCCTCATCCGAGGGCGAGACAAAAAAGGGAGAAGGAAGTCAGATCAAGGAAACTAAACTAAACTTACTTAGTAGTGCCACAACCGCACAAAATCTAAGCTTTCTGGACGGGAGAGGCGCCCGCAGAAAAAGAAAAGAGAAAGAAAGACATGCCACCACACTCGCAGTCGATCCTCGTCACCCGCGGATCGTCCCAAGGTGCGGACCCTTCAGAATCCTCCCACCCTTGCAAGTCTAGGAAAGCCAGATGCCTTTTCACTTAGCAGCCTGTAAATATACAGATACCGCATCTTAGCACCCCGTCGACTTGTCTTTGTAGAGACTAGGTACGCTGTACATTCCACTCTCATGCTCCATCGATCTACCAAGCAGGTACTCCATACCTTAGCAGATACCTTACCTTACCTTACTTCCCTAGCAGTACCTCTATTCCCGTGCATCAATCAACCATCACCAAAAAGACGCCCCACCCAGCCGAGCTAAACAGAGTCACATGAGAAGTCATCTCTCACCGTACGCTCAACAATGTTTTTTACGGGCAGCAGTAATACGGCACTTTGCTGATTATGGCTCATACATACAAGGGACTCAGCACGTGCATGCTATATGACGCAGTTGCATTAAGCTAGTGAGAGTGTATCAGATGAGCGGGCTAAGAAAGAAAGAAATCGACGCTATGTTTTCCATTTGTGGTTTTATCATCGCCCTGTTTGGTTCAACTCCTACCCGATTTGCCCTTGAAGCAGCACACCCAACTTCATAACCCATCACACCTTTGATAAAAAAAGCAACTCAAGTCCCCAAAGAGAGACTAAAATGAGCAAGAAGGATACTTGATAAAGAACAGAAAAAAGAAAAAAGACAACGCCGTCTCGCGCCTTGGCTCCGCTGCTGCTAGTTCGTCCCTTGAACTACCCAGTTTATACAATAGTAACGTGCGCTTGTCCCCCGTGGTCAACCAGCTCAGGATGTGGTTGGCTCACTCTCTCCCTCCCCCGGTCACAGATCCTCACATCCTCACCCTCACCCTTGTGCGGAATGGATGGAGGGGCGTGGGGAAAATAAAAAGCCTCGATATCAGTCTTCTCTGCGTTTGCCCCAGACGGCCAAGATCCACGATGCTTGGCAGGCTCAAGGGCTTTGCCGCTTGACGGACTTCTAGTCTACTTTGGCGTTGGCCAGGCTTCTGGCCGTCGGGTTGCTGATGTTGTTCACCTGCTTCACCGGCGTCCGCTTGTACTTGGACTGCTTGCGTAGTTTCTTGCGTGCAACCATGACGGGCACCGAACTCTTAGTAACCAGGTAGTTGGAGAAGGACCCCAGAATGACACTACGTCTTTGGTTAGCGAACCCTCCTCTTCTAGAAATAAAGCTCAAGCAGGATACATACCCCTTGAGCGCGCTTCGGCCCCGGCTCCCAATCACAACCAGAGTGGGATTGACAAGGTCAATTACCTCGGTCACGAGATGCCGGGGGTTCTTGCAGTGCAGGACTTCTACAATCACCCTGACCTGGAGCCGAGTCTTCCTCAGGAGACGGAGCACCTTATCTGTAATCTCCTGGACCGCGCGATTACGCTCCTGCTCGGCTTTGTAGCGATCACCCCGATAGAGCGGCGCGGGCGAGCCGCTTGGAGTGCCAGCGTTAGAATCGCTCCGTAGGTAAAAGCCTGAGCTGCGCTTAAACTCAGAGACCAAGTTCACCTGCCCCGGCACCAGCTTTGTGTTTGCCATCAGGTTGATGGCCGCTGCCTGCTCCTTCATCGCCTTTGACTCATCTGGCACCAGAGAACCCTCTCCCGTGACGATGCCCGTCTCCTCGTCAATGCAGTAGATGGCTACCAAGGTATCGCCATCTCGGAGAACTGTACCAATCGCCCACTCGAGGGCATGCGTTGATTCATCACTAAGATCGGTCGCAACCAGATATTTCCTCAGCCTGTGGTTCTCTTCTTCGGCGGCCTGAACCATTCTAGTGTAGTCTCCGCGGTAGATGATGCGAATGGCGCGGTGCGCTTCTGGCGTTTCCAGAATATTAGTCATGTTGAAGGACAGGTTTTGTGCCCTCTTGATGTCGTCCATGTCGGCTTCCTCATCTGAGTCCATGACAGAAGGCGTCCTCGATGGCGGCCCTTGGTCGTAGCTGGTAGCAGGATGAACGCCCCTGTTGGCCTTGGAGGGCTTTGTAGTGTCTCCAGTGGCGGTTGTCACCTTGATCTCGGGCTCCTCAAACAAGGAACGGTACTGGTATTGAGCTTGTTGAGATGCCACTTGCGATCCTGTTTACAAAGTCAGTCATCTTTTGGCCGCCCGCGTTCGACGAGGCCTCTTCGGTTCGCTTACGTTCTTGTTCAGCCGCTGCGAGCAGGCTCAGTGCTTGCCGCCCCCCAGGTTGTGAGCTGCCGCCGGCGGCGGGCTGTTTGCTGTCTGGCTCGGTATCGTGTATCAGAGACCGAGGAGACTTCTTGCGGCCTCTATCCTCATCTTCAGATGACTCCTCTTCTTCTTCGTCACTCGAGCCAAGCTGCTCGCCATCCGGTCCAACATAGTCTTTGACCAGCCTGCCCTCCCCAGCTTCCCCAGACTTTTTTCGCATAGCCAGTTGCGCCAAGCTTCCGCTAGACTGGATGAGATTCGCATCTGACAATTTCCGGTAGGCATTATTGAGGTTAACAACTTTGCCATCATTCAACAGAGCCTGGCCTGGGGGCAGCTGTGGTGTGGAAAAGGTCGCCGGTGATCGAGACCTACTTCCCCAACGACGATTTTGAGTCTGGGGTGACTTGGACTTATTGTTGAAAAGACGATTGCCACCAAACGGAGACCGGCCTCTATCCGCAGGAAGCTGAAGTCCACTGTCAGAGCCTCTCAAGACATCTCCTAGGGACCCTCCGCTCTCTCGCTTGCTGTTTCTTGAAGACGACCATTTCACCGAGGATTGGGAACCCGAGCCATGCGAGTATATACTAGAAAACTGGTAGTTGGCAATCGGATCGTTTCGGCGGCCACGTGCAGGCTCGGCGAACTTGATGCTAGCATCAGATCTACTTCGCGGATGTGGCGCCAAACTAGATGATTGTTGCGGTCTAAAGGGCTCACTGGGGGGCATCAGAGGAGAGCTTGGAGTTGAGCTTCTACCCGTCCGCCTAGGAGAGTCCGGCACAGGGCCACTAACATCGAGCATGCTGCGGACCAGCTGTGGGGAGGGCGGCGCATCAACATCCAGCATGCTTCTCACTGGGCCCTGAGTGGCAGTGGGAGTCCTGTTGGAAGACGAAGAGGTGCTGCCAGGGGGAATCTCCTCTTCAGCAATGTCCAGCATGCTCCGAACGGGAGAACGCGCTGCGTACGGCGAATCTGACCGACCGCCCCTTGCCGGCGGAGCAGGAGCCTCATTAGATCGCTCCAGCAGAGCCAGAACTTCTTGCCGCTCCATGTCGAGCATAGCATCGATACTCATGGGAAGAAATTTGTTATTATTGTTGTTCGCCATGGTGACGGTTGAAGCCGGCAGGCTTGTATCTTGTTTGTAGGATAGGAGACGATTGTTATCGCAGATGTGTCCAGACAATCGCTGTTGTTAAGGACAGGAGACGGAAGACGATGGGCCGCGAGCAGGCAATAGGTGATGGCCGATGTGCCGAATTAATTGCTCTCAACGCCCTTAGACACGTGCTGCTGGCCGCGGTAGGATCCGATATAGATTGATGCTGCGATAGCTTCGATGGGGAATGTGTGACGGGTGGGAGGCCGCCGCAAATCCTAGCGGGGCAGCTTTCGATTAAGTCGACGGCGAGTCGATTGGGTCCGAGTTGGAGGCCAAAGGAGCATTGTGCATGAGCAGGAAAGCGGCTAAGCAACGGGTGCGCGGCGCCTCTCAGATCATGGCGCAGGCGCTGGGCGATGGGACGATGCTCAGGAGCGGACTTGGATCCGGTGAGGCACACGATGGAGAGCCGGGAGGGAGAAGGGGAGAGAAGACGGGGAAGCTGTGGGCCCTTTTTTCTTCTTGGAGTGTGATTTTCGAGTTTTGATATTCTGGTCCCCTCTCAGCGGTGACAGCTGTAGCGATACTCTCCGCGGCACTTGGTTGAGGGCGGGTGAAAATGCGTCAAATAAATTGTGCTACCTGGTAGATTTTGTTTTGACCAGGTCTGTTGGAGTCGGTGGTTGCACGTCTGGAAGATGGATGATAGCCGGAGCAGGTCCGAGACGGGAAAAGATGGAGAGCCTGGGGGCAGCCTAAAAAGCTCCAGTGAGAGAGGAGGGGCTTGTAGGGCAGTGACGAAGCTCCGTTTAGCGGAACGAGCTGTTCCTAGCACGCCCTGAAGCTACTGGACGGATTTGCTGCTATACTGCTTAGTCTAGAGCCTATTATCCAACTACTCATGTTAAGGTTCGGGTGCTATTAGACATCAATCCATACAATTTGATGCCCAGGCTTTACATAAAGGCGATGAGGGCCATCGTGAGAATTCATCTTTGGCCCCCAACACCCCTAAACCAGCCCGGCCTTTCGTTAGCAGCCCGTGGCTTTCCCTTAGCACGGCAGCACAGCAGCATCGCGATTAAGTTTAATTCGGGGACGCAAGGGAGAGAAAGCAAGTCGCATTGCATGCCCTCGTGCATACCTGGTCAGAAAAAAAGGGGGTAGGTTTTCCAGCCAACGAGAATGCTAGCCTCACAACCTCTTCGCCACCGCCGTTAAACGAGGAGAATCAGAAGCTTATCGCTCCTCACTGTGTAACCTGCAAGTATCGTATGGGCTGGGTGCAAGTATCGTATGGGCTCAACTCCGTGCCCGCTTCAGTAAATTTGTATCAAATTGCACTGGACGGTTTTGCACTGCCCTGTGCTACTCCGCTAAACGGCTGGCCTCAGAGTGCTCTCATTGGGTGTTTTTGGATGTTGCGTGCGACTGACCATTCTTTGGTCTGTCTGGTCCTATTAACCTTAAAAATGGGCTTGGATCTACCCGGATCGGGGGCCGGCCTCCCAGTTGCTCTCTTTTTTGGGTGTGCGTATTTTATGAATTAGAGCCGGGCTGTTGGTCACATGCAGGCGATAGGCCTACAGCAGGCCGGATTTGAGGGGCGTCGTGATGTGCATTTATATGCTGATCTATACTTGATATGGAGCCAGTGTTTGCAGTGCGCGTGCATATAAAAAGCATCAATTTAATGGACAATATATACATCCGTTGGGAGCATTGAACCTGACACTATTTCGCGTCGACTTGGTTTCGCAGGTTGTTCCACTACCTCATGTAATGTACAAGCCTATTCAAAGCCTATCACGAACCCACCTCTTTTTTTTGTTCATCTAGTTCGCTGCCGTAGAATACACATCTAATATACATTCAAGTTCCGCCGTCGCATCATGTCGTTTATTTCTTCTTCTTCGTCTTCAGCTTGTTGGACCCCACGTTGGCTCTAGCCGCAGTGCCAAGCTTGTGTACCAGCTTTCTCTTCTCCCAGACGCTCGACCTGCCCTCCACCACGGCGATGATCTCCTCAGCTATCCGATGGGCAAACTGGTTTCGCCCACTGCCCTTCGATGGCTTCTTGTTGATGACGTCCAGGATCCATTGGAACGCCATCCGTCGGCGCTGTCTGACGGCGAGGGGGACAGGGAGTTCCAGGGCACGGCCACCTCCACCAGCGCCGGCAATGTTCCTTACTTTGAGGAGTGGCGCAACCGAGTCGATGGCGATTGTGATGTAGAGGACGGGGTTAAGAGGGAGGTGGGCGGCGGGCGGAGTCCCTGGTAATAGGGGGAATTTCGGGCTGTAGATGGGGGCGGGCGACGTGCGTAAGAAGTTCATGACAGCAGCCATGTTCTAAAGCTGTCAGTATTCTCATCTGGTAATATGCCGGTCGGCATGTATCATGACTTACTCTTTGCGCAACACTGAGTTCTCCGTGGCGCATCAGGAGTCTAGTGATTTGCTCCAGCACGGGGTGGTATCGCTTCTTGACATGAAACCCGTCTGGATAAGGCTTCTGGGGAAGACCAAACTTGTGGCCAGCGTTTTGCACTTCTGTGCCAACGGGGACTATTGACTGTGACCCGGCAGCAACAATAGCTTCCGCCTGCTCTGGTGGGGGAATGACACCCTCGCGATATAGAGCCTCCTCTTGCG
The DNA here is from genome assembly GCA_001931985.1 of Trichoderma sp. IMV 00454. NCBI lineage: Eukaryota > Fungi > Ascomycota > Sordariomycetes > Hypocreales > Hypocreaceae > Trichoderma > Trichoderma sp. IMV 00454. The sequence continues at coordinate 298,517 of MSJK01000131.1, forward strand.
CCTCTGTCAAACCGCCCTCCCGCTGACTCGTTACGGGTCGACCGCCGTATAGAATTTGTTCCAAGGTCGCATCGTCTAGCGCTTCAATAGATGACGCTTGTGATGAAGATGCCTACGTTCCCAGCTGGTCAACATATGTGGTACACTCGACTGGTGGGGGAGGGGAGAGGGATCATCCAACCTCTTGTGCGGCTTTCTGAGTCAATTCTCCAGAGGCACCCTCAGCAGCCTTGGAACTTCTCGATTCTGATTTCGAAACGGATCCGGAAGCTTCTCTCTTCGCACCGCTCGGGGAATTGGAGGGTTTGTTGGTCGCATCGTCGGCATAGAATCGAGTCGATGAAGCCTGGGCTCGGAATGGCTGAGCCGCAAGGCGAACGGGCTGCGTCCGGACCGCCAGAGTCCTGCACGCACCCCAAATCTTCAATCTTGAAGCCATGGTGGTGCTCCGTGCTACCGAATGGGCTCCCTAGGCGCAATTCGTCGTCGTCGACACTTTCGCGTGATCGCCTTTCAATGTCCCTCCATGAAAATTACAGCCGCCCACCACCCGCCATTGCTGTGCCGATCGGAACAATTCCCGGTCCGAATTTAACTCCCGCTGCTCTAATCTGCTTATGTCATCCCGCTACGATGCTCCATCCTTGCACGCTCATCTGAGATGGCTTGACGGATGAATCTGAGCAATCCTTGCAGCTTGTTCCACAGCATTGACTGGCAGCTGCCCATCCCTTGAACGCCAAGGTCGGGGCTCTCATTTCCTCCTTGGCCACATGACCTCGTCCTACCGTAACCACTTGATACGGTCGCTTTTACGGTGTACGAAGCACAAGTATACTATCTAGCAGTTTTGGAGCTGCTGACTTGTTGGTCCATTCCTAGGTCATGCGATTCTAATGCGGAGATTCTTTTTTTTAACTGAATTGACAAACATGGTAATTATTAGTATCAACCTTCCACTCTCGTTATTGGGCTATGCGCCAGTCACCATTCTTCCATCATTCTTGAATTCGTCATAATCCAGCATTCGTCTTTGGTGTTTCCTGATATTGAGATCGAAATGCGAAGTGAAATAGCCCTCCCAACTGCTAAAATCAAACCAAACCAAAACATAACAGAAAAAAATCATATCAAAACCCTAGCAAAAAAAGCAAAACAAACCCGACAAATGAACAAGTTCGTTAGTCCAATACAATAAACTCCACCTTCGCAATCGCGATGCCAACAGCGTGACAAGGATTTCTGTGGTCGTGTGCCGCCCTTTTTTGTTATCTTCCACCGACAATGCTGTTGATCGGGACTGAGCGGCCACCAAGGGTATTGAGCAATCAAGGCAAAGGCCAAAAGAGAAGATTCTCGATCTATCAAGAGAGAAGATTCTCAATCCATCAAGAGAGAAGATTCTCAATCTATCAAGAGAGAGGATTCTCGATCTATCAAGAGAGAATTTTCCCAAACATGGCAAAATTGCAAATTGCGCCGTTCCCATAGCCGTCTTCTTTATAACCCCATGGTGGAAGGCTTTCTTTCTCTGTACTCCAACTCCAAACATGATGAGAAACCCTACAAAGAAAATGGAAAGAGAGCGAAACAAGTAGAAAAAGAGAAGGAATGAAAAGCCAGGGATGCAAGTCATTTAGCTGCATCCTCGACATCTAGTGGCGAAAATTCCGTAGCACCAGCGAACAATGCTACTAGGCATGCAAGTAGCGGTGACTGCTCACCAAGCCGCCCTGCTCAGCCAGTTCAGGGCGCACTCGGCGGCATCTTCTTTGGCGTTGTTGAGATTCTTGCCATCGTACCAGTATCGTGCTGCGAGAGTCTGGCCTCGGATTGTGACTTGGCTGGACCAAGCTGTTCGGCCGCCTAGAAAACAAGAATCTGTTAGCCAATGGACACAATCAAGTGCCTAAGAGGTAGTAGGAGGGAATGTGTGCATACCTCGGCGATCAGACACAATCTGGAAAGTGGGGGGCATGATCTGAGCATCGCGGCAAGCCTCTATATATCAAGTCAGTCATGTCAAGGCGACCATCAATGGCAAATGTGGCCATTCGTACCTTCAAGGCGCTCTTGCCAGGTTGAGCCAGAGGTGTAAGAAGAAGCAGAGGAGGTGGTGGACGACATTGTGGGTGTTATAGGTAGTGGATGGATGCGATTGGTGTAAGGTAGTGTAAATGTTCGAGGTCGAGAGGAAGCAAAGAGGCGAGGAGGACTGCGTATAAGATGGTGTCGAGCGTCGAAGGGGGCCAATGGTCGGGGCGAAGAGAGGTGAGGTGTGGCAGACTTTATATAGGTATTATATAGTATGGCAGATCGAGCGAAAGGCTGGAATGAGGGATGGATGGCGGCTCTCAAGGGAGTATCTGTATCCAAAGCAGGAAAAGCGGCGTGTGGGGTGAATCTGAGCACTTTTGCGTTGATCAAGACAGTCAAAGCACTGGTCTGGGGATGGCGGGATGGAAAAGAGAGAGGAGTCTGTGGTTCAGACGGCGCAGACGCGATGTCTTATATCGTGGTGGACTCGGCCTGACCAGACGGGGGCTGGTCTTGTTTCTCGAGCTTGGTGGAGAGAACAAGTGGACGAGGATGAATCATCCGAGACGATGGACTAGGGGGCCCCAGCAGATGAGAAGCAGCCGTATGTGTGATGTGGCAGCCGGTGAGAAGCTAGTAGGAATTAGATGCAGGCGGGCCGGAGAAAAAAACGAGAGTCTTGGTATCAAATTTAGGCGTCGAGGTGGTGATTGCGCTGTCAATGCTTGCAGCTCAGGGTTGGCGTGTTTGACACGGAGCGGCTGCGGCAGACTGCATGTAAGAGGGCCTAGACAACGGTCAAGGCAAAGGGGAGTACAAATATTACAATGGACGGCAAGGCGTACAAGGAGGCGTCTCTCTATATGCCATCATATGTCCATTGGGTTTCTATTCTAGTCCATCGGCGACGTTAAGGGGGAGATGATGGCCGAGCAGAAACAAAAGCAGAGAGGGTCATTAACTTTTCTGACGCTGCTGTTGGATTCTCTGCCACATGTAGCCCAGGACCGGGGGTTAAAAAAAGACGACTAGCATGGGGAGCACAAGGCGGGCATGGGGCCAAAGAAGCAAGCTTCAATTCAAGCAGCTGTTCCGTTGGAGGCGGACGAGTGTGATGGAGCCGGGATCATTTTGCTGGGGCTGGTGGATGGTGATTGTCTGCTTTCCTTTTTCTGGCTCGACTTTGACTCCCCTGCACCGGCAAAGTATTGGTGTATGAGATACCAATAGATGGAGTCAATGTAATTTCAAGGTTGAGCTTGAGTCTACCAGTAGGAGGGTGGGGTGTGAATTGTCAGTGCGTGTGTGTGGGAGCGATGCGCTGTAGGTGCTGTGCTGTGCTGTGCTGCGTTGAGGTAGCATTCGACGTTCATCTCGTCCTGTCTTGTTGCTCGCCTATTCCCAGCGCGAGAGCTTGACATGGCCACATTTGGAGGCCGATGTCTGAGACTCGCGTTTGTTCGTTCTCCAGGTTCCGAATGAATAATGAAGTTGCTGATACAGTACAGGTTTCGGCAATATCAATATCAGCAGAGCACACGACGAGTAAAAAGACGGCACCGCCAAGTGATATCCCAAAGTGAAAACACAGGGCAGGCACAATGCATCTTGTTAGCGCCATTAGGCCGGATCTCAGCCGCCATGCCAATGGGAGGCACGACGATGTCCAAAGCCATTGCCCCTGCCCCTGGCAACTCTGAATAGGTATCTTCCCCGTACTCGATACCCGGTCCCAGCCCAAACCACGCGGCGTGGAGGGCAGTACCTCATAGTACCTCGTACTTCTCCATACTCCTTACCCCGTACTACAGAGGCCCTATTTAGTATCTTGACCTACTGGAGTGACAAGGAAGACAAGGAAGCCACCGCCGTGCAAACGCGGCACTACTGCCGGCGAGCCCCACACCGGACAGATTAAGGTCAGTGCACCTATTTTGTATGGAGGCAGCTGTTCGCCCTTGCCGGCTGCTGCGACTTGTACTTTCCATTTACCACAGATGCGGACAAATGCTACGGGGATGTCTTGGGTACCACAGAGGTAGAGGTACTGACGTCAAGACGGGCTGGATGCCTAAGGTATCGAGAAAAAGGAATAGAGACGAGACAGGGAGAAAGAAAGACAGATAGACAGACAAAACATGTCATGATAGAGCATCTCCGACTTCACCTCCAAGTATTACTGCGGCCATGCATACAGGCATATAAACCACCCACACCAGGAAGCATACCCACATACACGTTGCATGCATGGATGGCTAAAAAAACAACTTCTTGGGCCACAATGGGCACGATGGCTGATCCGTCGCTCACCAGCTTCAGCAATACAACAGCCGTTCAGCAGAGGCTGACAAGGGGGATGACACTGGGCTCCATTTTCCCAAGTATCGGCGCTGCTGGATTCTGAGCCTTGATACGTCTGCCGGACGACCAGGGGGATTCAGTCATCCTCAATACCCTTACCCACCCGATACAATTGGTGCATACAAATCAGCACTGCTCATCCTCTCACTGCTGAAATCTCTTCTTCTGCCTATCTTGGTATCATCTCTGCCGACCAAAGCATACGACTGTGGCTCTGTGGCACTCCTGCTTTGGGCCAATATGCTTTGGGGGTGTGCAGCCGTCAAAGCCAAGTTTCTGCGCTGTCGCGCAACCAGCCACTCCGTGCTCCGTACTCACCTTCATGCCAGCTCGGCCGTGAACCACTGATTCCCCGGTCGACAGTCCGTGTGACGCGGCTCTTATAAGTTTGCTACCCATTAGCATTTACTGTACTCCGAGGCAATCCAGGCAGTGCTAATGCATGTGCGGAGCAGGTCCCATCCACGCTGTCAGCCAGAATACAGAGTCATACGGAGTACAGCTTTCAGAATTGCTGGCGTTTGGTGGTGCCGGCGTGTCCGCCGGATCCCAATCCCGGGCACCAAGTTCATGGCTCGATGAGTTGTCTCAACACCTTGTCGCCAGCTTACCAGTTGCTGGCAAACACATACATGGCCCCTCCCATCTAAGCAGCAGGGCTGAGTGGGTACGTATGAAAATACGGATGGGGAAGCTAGGAAAGAAAGAGATGGAAACAAAAAAGAAGAGAGAGGAACCGAACCGGCGTTCTGGCTGCGAGACTACCTGAAAGGGACCACTCTCCTGAGCTATGGGTGCATACGTGCATATTACTTGGGACCAATATGCCGTCAGGTATGGAGGCTGTCTGCAACATCGGCTACCTGTCAACGTATACCAAGTGGTATTCTTGAATGCGCTGAGGTTGTGTTGCAAGAGCCAGCCACTAGGATGCTTCCCCCTTGGGATGCCGAGATTGCTGGCAGGGCGGGCGTGCATCTATGGGCGTTTGTTATATGTGCATACGCGCACATATACATACAAAGTGCACATGCCTTTGGCGTGGATGTGTTAGGCGACGAACCAACTGGAGACGTGAGTAGTAGATCGAGGGAGGTCCAGCTGACAATTACTAGTTCCTACTAGGCTGGTCGATACCTCTGTGTAGAGCAAAATTGCGGATTACGAGTACTCGGTGCTGCTAGGCCATAATATCATCAGAACACGAGTGGCAGATGGGAAAACAGCGTCTGAATGTCCAGCGATGAGAAGCCCACATCACGTCGGCGCCGATTAGTTCCTTTTTCAGCACGACTCTATCATAGGAATATCACAGAAGACTGTCTCTCCTCTTCCACCTCCTTCATTTTGGAGCGGTTATTTATTCTCGGTGGTCCACCCGCGTTTGGAGCCCATACCGCAGGATCTCAATGTCAGCTAAACACGAATGTACTACAGTTCTGTGGTGCAGGTCTGTGGAGCACACGACGACTGCATTAGCGGTGATGCCACTTAATGCGTGTTAAGGCTGAAGTCGCTGTATGCCATGTACTACCACCCACTCAAGCGGCATCGCGAAGTCTGAACCATTCGACTCTGGGGGATCTAAAAGCGAAGTGCCAACGCATTGCTTCCAACCCTGCGCCTAGAATCGTGTATCAATACATACATGCAACAATACCGGTACAATACGGAGTACAAAGGGTCGAATATCTGAGCCCCGAAGGAAGGGAGGGAAAGGCTAAGAAGCCAACGAAAAAAAAGAAAGCAGCAGGGAAGGGTAAAAAAAAAAAAAAAAAGTGAGCACGGGATGACGGCGGGGCATCCTGACGGTGACAACTAAGCACACACGACTGACTGACGATAGGCCGAAAAGGGGCGTGAGTTGGGCATCAGAGCGGGTCTCTTGATCTTGTTTTCTGCTTCATTCAGTTCAAAAGGACCGCAGCCTTGGTGTGCGTCCCTAAAAGGACCAAGTAAGGCACGAAGGCAGCCTAGTATATAGGTATGTGAGTGTGTGCGTGACTAAAGTATGCATACCTAAATACAGGCAGGGAGCTATATGATGCCTGTTGTCGTCCCAAGGCACAATATTCATATATGTTGTGCGACGCATCGATATCTCTTGCACAGCAATATGTGGATAGGCAGATTTCGTCTCTCTCTCTGCGCATTGCGCCAAACTGTTGACACGACGCACGACGACACGACACGACGCAGATTTGGCGCCTCGATCAAGTACCAAGAAGTACACGCGCAACCGTACGACCTACTCCGTAAGTAGCGTGGAGAGAAGATGCTGGGGTTGCGAAGGGGTTATGCTTCCTCTTCCACACCGGTGCGGAGAAGAAAAGGAGATTTGAGACATTGCTCAGGTGTAACCATTTGCGCTTATATGACATTTGGAACCATGTACGTACCTGATACTACTTGAAATTTCGTTTCGCAGCTCGCGCACTAACACTCGAGCCGTCCAAAGGAGATGCAGATCATGAGAGGACTACCAACCGACTGAAACAATGGGAGAGGCGCCGACGCTCTGGAATCATGTCGCATTGCGGTGCTTAGTACGACAGGCCCAGCGAAGAACTCAAATCTTAACCATACCGCACCATCTACTAAGGCATCCCTGGCGCAAAGATCTCTCCCGCCCCGCAGCCCGTCGCCAGAAATCGAGCCGCCTCATAGATTCGGCCATTTTGTTCCCTCGGAAATGGACGACCCTCATGATATCATCTGCGCGCTGCACGACGCAAGACATTGTACAGGTCACGCCTGCTTGGCTGCTTGGGGTCTCACCTGTGGGATGAGATGACTACGAGCACATAGGTAGGTTGACACTTACGGCCGAGCGTGCACAAAGACGGCGCTTAGCCACTTGTAATGGCTCTCTTTCCTTTTCCCAGCTTATTCCTCTGCCTTCAATCACCCGTGTTTTCATTCCCTTGTATTCCAAGCCGTTCCGCGAAGGAGGCCCCCCACTTGACGCAACTCGCAGATTGCTTTACAAGGCATCATTTTGGCATCCACGTATCTTTGGGCGTACTCGTACGTACTAGTACAGGTGTTTGTTAGGCACCAAATTACACACCAACGGGACTCGGGTCTGGGAACTGCTTCCTTTTTTTATCATCTAAAATAGTATCCATTTGGTGGCTGCAAAAGGGGCAATGCAATTTACCTGGGCCGCCGGATTACATCGTCGTCATTGAACTTGTTGTCTCTTTGGGCATCATGTCTTGACAACAAACCGTCGTGTACTTGGCAATGCCGTTGGCATTTGGCCCCTCGCTTCCGAACGACGGCTCGCGGCACCGCCTTGTGGGCCGGAAGCCGGAGCCGCTTGTTTGCTGCTTGATCTTCTTTGCAGTCGGTGAGCGAGGCGGAAGTGGCTTGGATAGAGTATTGGGTCCCAGTCAGTTAAGCGATACGCCATGATTTCTCCTTGGCCAAAGAGTCGGTGATGAATAGTCGGCGCCCTGAAAGCAAGACGTCACGAGTGAGCCAGGACGCTCTGCAGGAGGCAGCCAGCCGAGACCTGCAGAAAAGCGAAATGTCACATCGCCATCTGCTTGGTCTCACGGCGCGCTTGACTACTGACTTGTACGTGCGTTGCCCGTAACTGGCCAAGTGCTCAAATGAATCATGTAGCTCTCAGAGCTGCTGGGTTTGAACGGATGACAGAAGTGGAAGAAAAATACGACGTCTACAGAGATCGTCTCTTGTTGGCATCTCACACGCAGTTGCCGAGGAGCAGGATTCACCCCATGGCTCCCCCTCGCCTCATTAGCCTTGGTTGAGGCGCACATGATTTGGCAAACCCAAAAGCTGCACAACCAAGCTGGATCTCGCACTTTTGTTGTTGTTTGCCTCGTCCCAGTCACATGGAGTCAAAAACCATTCGGTTTGGCTATGTTGGGGAAGAGAGGAGGAAGACACGGCACTATGTCTAACAATAGCTGGTTCCACAGACTGCAGTAACAACAAAGTCACACAGGTTGTGTTGGCCAAAGTTTCTGTACGTGGCCATCTTCCATCATGTTTGACATGAACAATGCCATCTATGCGGCTGCAGGCGGACAGGCTGTACCCCAAAGAAAGTGAGGCTTCGAAATCCAGCGGGAATATGCCTCTCGACTCTCACTAGAAGACCTCTCCGTGTTCATCCCGTTGCTGTCGGGATAACACAAGATCATGTTCTTGACGTGAATCTAAATTAACTTCCCCCCCCTTTTCTCAGCTAGTTTGCTGGCTTTTTCTTCTTCGCCGCGTGCTGCCACCCTCTCCCGTCTGGGTGCCGTCAGGCCGCTTGGTGCCCATCCAATAGACATGGCGACTTCGGCGCAGGGAGTGGGAAGAGAAAAGGTGGCTTGCATATGCTTGACTGGCTAGTCACTGCCGCAAAAAAAGAACTCGTGCGGACAATTCTGAGTGACTATTGGATAATATGCGTGGATTAAACGTTATCACGCAAATTGTGCCGTCGTCGTCGGGCTTCTACAGCCGTCCCGGAAGTGCACTTTTAATTTTGAGATGGACGGAATCAGTCGCCCCAGCAAGTAAGTACATGGCAGGGCATCAGTTTGGCATCTATTCATCTTCCTCTCTGAATATCCAAGCAGCACATTATAGTCATGCATACATGGCACCTGCCGTCCTGAGAGAACGCCATCTGCTACCACACAACCGGATGCACACGGCATGTACTGATGTTTACAGTAAGATATCATGAAATCATCGAACTCGATATCGTGGGAAAGACGATATATGAGCATAAGAATCAGTAAGTTGTGCTAATCAATGTAAGAAGCATCCATGCCAAATCATGTACAGGAAACAACAAGACCAAGCATATCCTTGAGATACCACATGATAAAATCACAACTTCTATTGGCTCCATACAAGAACAAGCATAACTTCCCACCGCCCATCACGCGTAACCTTGTAGTGTATGCTTAAATCAAAAACACACCCTGTAGATCCCGTCTCATCCTTACCCGCCGCCAAACCAAAACCCGCAACTTCAGTAGCCTAGACGGGAGTATACATGAGAGCAGCAATACGGCCAAGTGCATTCAGTCCAACCAACCAACGGAAGCAATGTAACAGTCTTTCAACTCCAACGAAATCTCTTGTTCATAAAATACTGCTGCATTCAAAATCCCGTCGTACGGGCCAGTCCCGAATTCCCGGGTCAGCTCTTGCACCACTCCCTGGTGTCACGAAGCCTTCAACCGCCATGAGCATCAGGTAAACAAGTATACGAAGGAAGACGGGAAAGACGGGACGCAGCTCCCCATGCCTGTACCATGAACCTATCAAATCTTCCTCTCATCTCGTCCCTCCGTATCCACAAAAGAGGAGGCTACCCGTTCGTTCCATTAGCATCATGTAACAAAGCTTATCATAATCAGCAAGAGGTAGTCTTAAGTGATATACTTTCTAATCATCAGCATGAAATCACAGATTCGACAGAAAACACGCATACGAGGCCATCAATGTTCACTTTCTAATCCAATGCCTTGTCTCAACATCAATGGTCAAAACAGAAACATGTGCACTGGCCTTCTTTCATGCAGCGTAGCAGTTCAAGCATTATTTCCTAAACAAACTTCTACCTTCATTTGAGCGTAAAACTATTGCTTGTTCCCACAAACGACGACACTCCTCCAAACAGTGCCTTGGAGTCGCCGTAATACTTGACACGGTATGTTCCCGGTTGCGCATTGCCGTATGTCTCCCAAGTGATATCCACCTCGCTCTGTCCCAAGATGAAGTTGGTTCTTCGCCAGGTGTAGACCAGGAACCAATCCGAGTCGTCACGTACCTGCGTCCATGTCCCGCCGCTGCCTTGTTGCTCGATTGCCGCAAAGGTTTGTTCTTGGCGGAGGTTGTTACGTGGGTTAGCACCCACGAAAGTGACGTTGACAACATCACCGATATTATAAGTCAGGTTCGGCTGCACCAAAACGTTGCCAAAGCTCTTGCCCAGCGGTGCGTTATCCTGGACAACATCGGTAATAAATGAGATCATGTTCTGTCGGTTGTCTGGAGGGAGGACACCTTGGGAGGGGGTGCTGGTCGAGCTAGGTTCAAGGTAGTGCAAGTTGCTGACGGTGAGATTGATGTAGGCGTTGAGCTCGTTCCGACCGAAGAGGGTTGAGGCTCCTTCGTAGCGCTGGATATCGTACTCCTCAGGTGTTGCGCAGTAATGAGAATAGCTGTTTGCTGGGCCACCCAAGACGACAATGGGGTCCTCATCGAGGAACGTGGCTGCTTCCTTTGCAACTGCGGCCTTCCAGCGTCGGCCAGCCATAGTGGTAGCTTCACTAGGACTGACAATGATGACAAGCTGGCCTACGCGGAGCGCCTGAATGTCCACGATATTCGGCGTCCAGGCGTATGGCGTCGATATCTCACCAACATCTAAAAGAACAGGTTTGGGCTGCTGGCACGCAACTTGCTGGGGGCCCGGTGCTTTGAGCAGACCACCAACAAGTGACCAAAAAGGGTTGTTCGGCGCACCAGAGTCACCCTGAACGAAATCAAAAGCGCCGGGCCAATCAGAAGTTCCAGCAGCAAAAGAGAAGCCGAGAGCGGCCGGGCAAGTCTGAGCCTTGGTTCCGTCTGGCAACGTAAAGTTAAAGTATCGCATATCCTGGAAGAAGTGGAAGGCTTTGACCGTGGATCCAGAAACTGCAGTAGTAGATGATTTCAAGTTGTCCTATGATTTTGTAAGTTGCAATTCCTTTTCCATTGAAAGAAGGTAAAAGTGGATATAAGTGAAGTTATTGGGAAACGAGCAAGCAAAAAAGACAGCTCACTTACATAAATAGTCTGGGCTCCAGCAAATTGCCTGCGGCCCATTTCGTAACAGCTCTTTGCGCCGAGATCCAAGGCCTGGAACTCGGGTCCTCGGCCATGACAACTTTGCGACTTACCATCAGCACAAGTGCTGTTTTCGAGGCTACACTGCTGACCAGAGCCATCGTCACACCAAGCACCAAGAACATTGGGAGTAGTATCGCCAACATTGGCCTGACTGAAGCCTGCCACGAAATCATCGGCAGCGGTAGCGTCATTCTTCATAGCACTCTCGAAGAGCCATGCAGCAACACCTTTGTTGTCACCAGCAGCATGAGTATTATTTCCAAGAAGAGAAGTTCCGTGAACAGGGAACCATGACAAGACACCGATGTTCTTGCCGTCAGAAGCGCGCTGGAAGCGAAGCAAAGTCATGGTAATATCGGTTTCCGCGTCATACTGGGCTCGCTCCTCTTCTGGGTTGTTGAGGTACGCCCAAAGCGAACGGTTGATGGCGCCATCGGGAATGTCAGTTGTGCCGACATCGAGATAGCCTTCCTGGAGGCTCTCATGGGCGCGCTGAACAGACAAGACAGCACCATTGACGATGGCTTGGTAGCTCTGCTGGCTCCAGCCAAGGGACGTGATCTGAGGCAGCAGGTAGTTGAACCAGGCACCGGGACCAGAGTGGCTGTGAGTTCCCGTCAGAGCGATATTGTTCTGACCATAGACGGCATAGTCACTGCCTAGAGCCTTCAGACCGTCAAGGAGGCCATTCCGCATAGCAGTGTCTCCAGACTGCGTGTCGAGGACCAGGTAGACAAATCGGTCACTAGGATTGTTCTTGTCCGCAATGATGAAAGCACGGCTGTAGAGACGCTGGCGAAGGCCAGATCCCGTCTGGTCCAGGTTGGCATATCCGGCAAAGCCAATCTCCACCACCGGGCCTGTGATATCGGCCTTGCCCACGCCGATGAGATACGACTGGCGATCCGCATCGGCGAGCTTCTGGAATTTGTGCAGTTTCCCGCCGGGCGTAGCCGTAGCAATGGCGCCAAAGAGCACCACGGAAAGGAGAGCAAAGATGCTAAAGATGGAGAGCGCCGACCGGGCCCTGCCGGTAAAGAGCAACGCCATGGTTGGAGATTCGAGAGCCGGAGCTGGCGACTTGACTTTCTCCGCAGTTGGGAGAGGAGCCAGTTTCTCCAGCTCTCCCTGTGAGGAGTCCGCCATGCAGTACTTATTTATCTGTGCAGTTCTCCTAGTATAGGATAGGTTAAGGTAAGGCAGACGTGAAATTAATGCCCAAAAGTCGTGAACTGTCTATCAATGCTTCTGCTTGTAGTATCGGCACAGATCACTTGACTGTAAGGGAAGCAGCTTGCGTTCCGCTCCTGCCCATTAAGACATGGCGATGCCATCCAAGGAAAGGGCGGCATGCCCGGCTGCCCTCCAACTTTAAGCTCCGCACCGCTAGTCCCGATACGCGGAGCTATACTGCCCTTGCGGGGTTAGTGGCAGCGGCAGTCCAGATCCCGCTGGGGAAGGCTGTCCTGGGACAATACAATTGGCGTTGTAAAAAAGGCAGCTATGATGCGTAATTGCGATATTTAATGGAGTATTTATTTATTTTATTTTAACTAAGGTATTCTCCGTATTAAGCGAATAGCCTTGTCCAGCTGTTTCTCTCAACTCCTTTTTACACTCGGGATTCCACACTCGAGATTCGAATTGCATGTCCATATAATGACAAACACTCGGGGTCGGGTCAACCCTATCATATCGACAACAGACGAAAGAACCGCGAGCAACCCCAAGCGACACAGTCAAGGTCGTATTGATTGCTATCGACATTCATGCGACCCCCTTCTGCGCAGCACTTACAATTGACACCTTACATCTAGGAGGGCACCGGCCGGTGGAACGGTCAACGTAGCATCGGCAGCTCAGCTTCTTAGCCATCATGCAGCGCCCAGAGAAAGCCAATACGAGTCCGGACATGCAGTTGAGCACGGCTAGGCCAGCCGATTGTCGTCACATCGCGCAGCGAGACAGACCTGAATGGCAGATCCAAACAAAGTGCTGCGCGTGTTGGCTGAGCTGTGTGACGGCAGCCCCCCTCCAGATCAAGGTTGAAAGTGCGGGGAGGGCCGCTAACATAGATGAACTAGGTCACCCGCCATCCGCGGGCTCCATTGGACAAATGCCAGTCTGAACCCACTGTGTCTGCCGAGACTCGTGTATTTTTGGCGATGGAGCAGGGAAGAAAACCGGCCAATCTGGCTCTCCTTGAGCGAGTCAAAGATCTGCATACTGAGCCAAGACGGCGGATACAGACAATGACAGATCACCACGTCATCGTGAGTGTCGTATGTCAGACGTGAATCTCTAGAAGCAGGTACAGGCAACCAATGCCGCCCGTTGTCTTGGCTGGTGTGCAAGGCGAGGCAGCGTCATCACCACCACCATCCCACGAATCGGCGCGATGCCTTAGTCGAGCGGGGGGTGTCAACGCTGGCATTTCTACCACCGCCTTGAACAGTATTATGTCCGATTGCCCGGCATGAGCCTCGGTTCTGCATCCAGAAAGAAAGAGAAAACAAAAACCCCTTGTCATTTGGCTTGTGCAAGAGCCCAAGCTGAGATGGGGTTTTACCTTAGTAGGTACCTGTGAAGACTTGTCTGAAGTGACATGTACTATTTCAAAAACACCAATGGAGAGCTTCTCCGACTAACAACGCCTTGGTGCCTAAGTTGGCAAAAATCTCAAGGAGACAAGATCAAGATTACATTAACCAATGTATTGTTCTCATCTCATAGTATCCGACTTATTAATGTACAGCCACTGATTGATTCTGCCAATCCAAAGAGTACACCCTTTACTCATACCCTACACTAATTCACCACGAACTTGCCATTGCCTAATCCCTCTTCTCCAAACCAACGATCCAAGGCGCATAGTTGTACACGAGATATCCATCCACAGCCAAGCACGTCGCAACTCCATATGCAATGTACCTGCGAGATTGAGGCGATAAATTCCTCCAGTTCCGTGCGGACGCAGAGATGCTTGCGTCGGCCGGCTTGAGGGCGCGTGCCGAAGTGGAAAAGGCGGCTCGGGTGGCTTGCGACACGACGGTAGAGAACATGATGTGCTTTTTGTTTATTCTCTTCAAGAAAATAATAATGAGTAATTGAGTGGTTTTGCGTTTGATTGTGTATTCTGATGATGAGTTTATTGTTTTACTGGGTTGAATTGATGCGGATGTTCTATTTCATTCAGTTCATCACGGTCTTTATATACGTAGCCGCTCCCATGTTTACGCCACCTTTACTCTCAGCCAGCCGTTATGCTTATTCGTAAGGTTTGCCATTATGCCCCAACGCCACAATAACACTCTCCACGCGCCCCATCATTTCAGGTACAATCGAGCATTCCGAAAAAAATGCGCATACATAACTTAACATTCACTGCGGCTTCGCGGGCCGCGTTATCGTCAACGGCTTAAACGGCTTGCGAAGCCTATCTAGTCCCGGCGGCGGACCCAAGCCCACCGGACGCCTTACGCCGCCCCTGGAAGCGGCAGAAACAAATGTCGTCCTGTGAAAGCTCGTTGCAGGGCGATCTGGAGCAGGAACCTCTTGTGTGGTTGCTTGTTCTTCTTTCACATCTTCAGCTCCAGCTGGTCTTGGTGGTGAGCTCGAGAAGCAGTGATACCGCTTCTTCGAGCTTTTGTCGTCTTCCTTCTTAATGACGCTGGGCCTGTTCAGGGCGTTGCCGCTGGCGAGCTTGTGTTTAGCCAACGATGGGTCGACGGCGGGTAGTTTTGGAAGCTCAGGCGCCTTCGTCTCGGCCGCCATTCTAGCTGCGGATCGAGATGCTGCGAGCTGATATCGAGCCATGGACGCGTCTGGACCGCCGAACCCGCCGCCTGGAGCCGCTGGTTTCTTTGACGCTGTGGTTACAAATCCAAGGAGGCTGGACTGGTCTGCCTTTCGACGAGTTGTTCCCATCTTGACGGTTTTCTTGGCTGCCGCCTCCTTCTCTGCTTCAGCAGCGGCGGCCGCAGAGAGAGCGTTTTGATGCGCTCCAGCTGACATGAACCCGGGCAAGGAAGCCATGGTAAAGTTGGACGCTTGCTCCATAGTTGTGCTGTATTCCTTCTTCCATGGCCGCTCCTCGGCGGCTTCTTCGTCGTCGTTACCATAGCCCTGGTTGTTCAAGCGCTGCCTCTTGGGGCCCTTTGGACGATATCCTTCTGCGTCTTCTTGACCCTCCGCATCTCTAGTGTCGATTGGATCTACAGGAAACAGATTGTCCTCTGGGGAGAACATGGTTGGGAGTTTGGCAAAGATTGCTTTCTCGCTGGGGAGATCCCTTCCAAGGATTTTTGCGACCCCTTCTAGGATTGGTCTGTTAAACGATGCTCCTTGCTTGGCAAAGGCCGCTGAGGCGAATGGTGAGACGAAAGGCGATAGTTCGACCTTTGTGCCCATGCCCTGAGACCCGTATAAGGGACAGCTGAGGTAAAGCAACGCTTGTGCTCTGGTCATGGCTACATAGAGGAGTCGCCTCTCTTCGTCCAGGTCCTCGGCCCTTGAATGGGGGATGGAGCCGGCATAGACTGACGGAACAAACACAATGGGCCACTCGAGCCCTTTGGCAGCGTGAATAGTTGATATAGTTATCACTGCCTTTTTCTCTGCTCCTTCGTCGTTTTTCTGAGCATCTGATGCCAGCGCGACGTTTGCCAAGAAGCGGCCCAAGATGCTGTCATCTTTCACCTGATCGACGTTGTCGATTTCAGGTAGCATTTCATCCTCTAGATTTGCTGCATCTCGTACAAAATCATTTGCCAAGCTGAGGAATTCCTGAACGTTTTGCCACCTCTGCTCATGGTCTTCGGGATACTCTGACTCGAGGTATTGTTTAAAATCGAGCTGTGACAGTAACTTCTCAATTAGATCAACTAGAGTATGTTGAGAGTCCTCTGTGATTTGCTGGGCTTGAGTTTGAAGGTTTGAAATTATTCTCAGCAGCTCGGTGTTGAGCTTTGCCTCCATCTTCGGTAGTATCTTTGTCGTCGCTTTACGACTGCCCTGGCAGTGCTTTCTCAATAGCGACCAGAGACTTATTTTCAGTTGTTCAGCCTCTTCTATTAGTCGTTTGATCGTCGTGTCTCCAATCCCTCGACGGGGAACGTTGATGATTCGGGCAATGGCGTCGTTGTTGTCCGGCTGATAGATTGCGCGCAAGTAATCTAGCAAAATCTTGATTTCTTTCCGTTCATAAAACTTGTGGCCTCCAATCATCCGGTAGGCAAGCCCCGCCTTTCCCAATGCCGCCTCGATGTGTCTAGAGAGAGAAGCAGACCTCAGTAGAATAGCCACGTCTTCGTATGTGAGCATATCCCCAAACATCATGACAGCCCTTTTGATCTCTGAGACAATCCAGTCTCCTTCTGCGGCGGAACTCTTTAGCTTTCGCAAAACTGGTCTTGCACCTTTTGTATGGACTGGCAGAAGGACCTTTTGATATCTCTTCTTATCCTGTTGAATAACTGTTAAGGAGACGTCGAGGATTGACTGAGACGATCGATAATTTTCCTCCAAGGATATCTCATCGGTGTCGGGATAATCTCGCAGCAATCGGTACAAATTTCGGATTTCGGCCGACCGCCAGCCATAAATGCTTTGATCAGGATCACCAACAATTGTTATTCGTTGACGAGCTTGCGCAAATAGTTTCATCAACTCATACTGAATGCCATTTGTGTCCTGGTACTCATCAATGAGAACAGCCTGAATGTTTGACACACAGGCGGGGTATTCCCTCAAAAGCTCGACACAGCGCACTAGTAGATCATCGTAGTCCAATAAGTTTGATCGTTCCAAGTGTTCCTGGTATTCCTTGTAGCACTCGTTTAAGGAGGGATTCTCAGGCTGTTTCTTGTTTGGGGCTGCTTCTGTTGCATGACCCTTGGCCTTTTTCTTGCTGATCCATGACCTTGCATATCCTGGATCAATGTTGAAGTCGTGCCGCTTGCAAATCCGCTGAATTACGGCCCTCGAGTCGCCATCATCCGCAATACCAAACTTGGAGTCGAGACCTATGTGTTTCCCATAGGCACTAAGGTACCGTCGAGCAATGGAGTGAAAAGTACCAAGCACAATCTTTCTCTCACAATCTGGGCCAAGGACCTTTCCAATACGCTCTTTCATTTCCCGGGCCGCCTTCACCGTAAATGTAGCAACGACGATGTCTGACGGTTGGTAGCCGGTTTGCTGAACCAACCACACGACGCGTGATGTTAGAGTATGCGTCTTGCCACTGCCGGGACCGGCTAGAATGGCGACTGTTGACGCATTGGAAGTAACGGCACGGCGCTGAGCCGCATTCAGTGACTTTAAGATTGGGTTTTCAGCCTGAGCCGCTGTCATGGTGGTGGTTAAGGCGACAGCGGGCCAGGTGTGTGATTAAACAAGGAAGCAGAGATTAGGCATCGAAAGCTGATGTTGCGAATCCAAGCAAATGACGATGATCGAATTTCCAATACAACAGACATAGAAAAAGGACATTCAATTCAACAAGTCATTGCGATTTTTTGCCTCTTCATATCAACCTCGTCCATACTAGACGCCGTTATCGAAACGCGTCGACGCAACCAACAAGAAACACGGCATCGCGAAGTCATGTGACCATAAAGAGCGCCTTAGTAAGCATATGGAAACGCAATTAGGTACGGCTTTGAAGCTGCACCCATTTTAACCATTTTAACCATTTCGAAATTTGAGATTTGAGATTTGAGAATGGGAAAATGGAAGAAAGAAAGAGCCCATCGATGATCCTTCGTGATTGTGAATGTTAGACGCGCTCATCTGTGCTATCTGTGATGGGTGATGAGTGATAGAACGGGTGATGAGAAATGCCTTCACATCACACGATTAGTTGAAGCCGTCACAAATCCAGAATCCAGAATGCAGAGATGGCGTGACTCGAGTGTTCAACGATGAGGTCCGTCAGCACGATTGGTGTATCTGTCGATCGTCACTTCAGTCACTGCAGATTGCAGAACGAGAAATTCAGCCATGCCCAAGAGGCACCTGGATCCGCTCCGGCGGTGTGCCTGGCGATGTGACGAGACATACAGGACGGGCACCTCGTTGGTCGAATCTGGGTGACCCGGGCTTTGGAGTTCAGGGCGCCCATCACCACTAGCAGGAGTGGCTGAAGGGGGAGCCGGTGCTATCGCTGCTATTCTAAGCAGCCCTCATCGCCGGCTCGCTCTAATTGGGGAGGCATTTGGACGAATCGTCGCCGGTGTCACTGCAGAGAAGCAGGGGTGAGTCCCGATGTCCTGCTTGTGTGAACACCGGCGCCGGCGGCTATTGCTAGCAGGAATTTCTCACCTTATTAGCGTCGGGTGCCCGCCTTGCATATGGTCGCCTGTGATGAGGGGAATAATACTGTAAGCGATGCCGTTGAATATGAGAGAACTGAACAAAGAAAAGAAGGCAGAAGAGATCTTAAGAATACTACTGTACTTGTCGTTATACTATTAAGCTAAATAACCGACATGCACGTTGGCTGTGGCTTGGTTGAATCGAGGTCCAGTATCGTGGAATTGATTACACCTAATTGATTACAGTAGGTCCAGTTCCAATCACTCAGGGCTCTCCCCCTCCCTGTGGGCTGCTGGCGGGGCGCTGCAGGGAGCAAAGCTTTAGTGCCTTGCATCGACTCTCCCAGCCGGCCAATCAGCAGCCGGTGGCGCCCGTCACAGAGCAGGTCGGCGCTTAACCACCAGCTTCGATCCAACCACAGGCTCGAGATGGCCTCTCCGTCTGCTCTCTGTGCCTTGAGCTCGTCGACGCCATGTAACCGCCAGAATGCATCACCCAGCCAGTCACAGACCGGCAAGCTGGGGACTCCCAGGTCAATCCTCGCCCGGCCCCACGAGCCAGCGCCAAAGTTGCTCCGGCCAGCATCGCCAGCCGCTGTGACGACTCTATCAGTCTAAATACCCTTTACATGCCGCATATTTCTCCTCACTCATGTCACATCTCTCTTGGGTCATGTTTCGCATTTCAACGCCAGGAGGTTCCATCACGCAGCGATCGCCTTCATAAGAGCAAGGCCGGTCTCCATCATGCTTTTTGGAACTCGTCCTCGTCTACCATCATCATCCCTCGCTCTCTTGACCTCTGTGCTTCTGTGGCCTTCTGCCTCTGCAACGCCGATTCACGACACCAAGTTTCTACCCGCGCAGATTGGCGGTATCATTGCGGCATACGGAGTCTCCTTGGTGCTGGTCGCCATCCTCTTGCTTTCGCTTTCTAAACGACGAAGAGAACATCTCAGTGGGAACGATATCCCCAGCTACGTTCTTCAACTTCCGGTAGACCCAAAGTTCCAGCAGTTCCAGCAGCAGCAACAGCAGTTCGATTTCGCAGCTCAACCAGAGGGCCACGTTGTTCCTCCTCTGATCATTCCCAAGTCCGAGTACTATCACTCTGGTCCATACAGCGCCCGCATCTTCGATCCCAAGGCGCATCCCGCATCATACATTTTACCATCGCCCTCTTCGTCTGCTATTCCTTCAACTCTTGGAGTCTCACCACTTGTAGACCAGAACGTCGTTGCAGCAGACAGAGCCATGGCGCAACAACAGCTTGAAGAAATGTACAAATATGTCATGGAGCATGAGGAGGCCAAGCAAAAGGGCATCATTCTCGAGTCTCCAGTTGCCTCTCCGAACCCTCAGCGCGACTCGGCTACATCAAAGACCGGTCTGCTGTCAAAGAAGAACAAGGCCAAGCCTGCCGGGTTGAACCTGGCTGCGGCTAAAGAAGAGAAGTCCCAGTCAAAGACTTCGGCTCTCTTTTCCTCGCTCCTCTCACCGAAGAAGAAGGCGGCCAAGGGCATCAACATCTCGTCCCCCATCATGACGCCCATGTCGGGAACTTTCCCTCAGCATGAATCTCGCGAGATGAGCGCCATTCCTCCAAGGCATTACGCTCCCGCACCTCCGCCTCCGATCCCAACGGACCAAATTCCTTTTGGTGGCCCCAACGCCAGGATGTCGGGTGCTCCCATCACCCCCGATATGTCTCCCGAAAGCATTCAAACCATCGACGAGCGCATTGGAGATGCTTTCGGCCGCGCCAATCGATCGAGGACTACGCTGCCGTATGGCGAGAGAGAGCCCGATTCGGCCACCACGGAAAGCTCGCAGGCTCCTTTGGTTGGTCTTCCGTCATCTCCCAAACCCGGAAGTACGTTTCCTTCGCTGCCGTCTTCACCCCGGCCCGGTGCTTCCTTCTCCCGTCCCAACCCGCCGTCTGCGGTCCGAACCGGTGGAGCCTTGCCCCTTCGTGCCTACGAAGAGCAGCTGGGCTCGCCTTTCGTCACTGCTCAGACGACCAAGCAGACAGTCTTTGAGAGAACCGGCCCTCTATCACCAGGTGGCGGCATGACTCCGTTTACCGGAACCGCAGTGCCGTACTCTCCGTATCAGCCGTACACTCCTTGCGTCCCAATCACCCCTGGCTTGGTTACCAGGGAAGATCGCAAGCGCATGAAGCGAATGGTGCCCAAGACGCCAACGTTGGAGATGGTTAAGAGCTCTGAGGATATCTGGTAATTTGGTTGTGATGGGAGTAACAAGCAGTTCTTTTTCATACATTAACTTTTCTTTTTTCTCTTACCCCCTATTTTTTCACGCTTCTACTGTTAGATAATTTGCTGGGGCTGTCCCAGGAAGGGCACCTTGATCATGTCGCCGTGATTTTCTTCTCATTTTCCCCAAAACATGGCCTTTTCATCTTTTTTTTTCCATTTTTTTTATTGCACACATATATCCAATGACTTGGGCCAGGAGCGCAGGATTGAGGAAAGAAGGAAATTCATACCCCCGCATATTTTGTTCACGACTGACGAGATTTTTTTGTACTTGATAAGCCTATAAGCATCTAAAAAAATCCATCATCAATAATTGAGTGTTTGGTATTTGAAAGAAATAAAAGATTGTATCTCTAAAGATTGTTGTTTTCGTCATTGTGTAAAGGTGGTAGTCGTCTAAATGTGTGTTTGCCTGTGGTGTGTTACGTTGGACGAAGGAAGATCTCTTGGAACAGATGATGACGAAAATCTTCGAAGTCCGTAGCTGGAGAAGGTGACACCCCTTTTCCATTGCTCAATACTCTTTGCATGTCTATTTTTGCAACTGTGTCAGCCAGCTACACGCTGATGTTATCGTTGCTACAGATTTAACATTCGACGGGTGCAATCCGCAAATACCGTAGGTAAGCACACCTATCCAACGATTACACCTTAGTCTATCTGGAAACAGACACCAGAGCTATTCTACGTTTTCTCGGCGACTAGTAGTATATGGCCCAAAAGGATAGACTCATAGCATAGCAGTCATCAGCCTTTAGAGGTCATTACGTTCTTAACCTGACGCAGATCGCATAGCCATGAAACGTCGTCTGGAAAGACTTTTTGTTTCGTTTCTTGTCGTTTCGTTTCCTCTTCTCCCCTTTCTTGCCCTCGCTTCTTCTTCATCTTCTCCACCAGCAATCACCACGTTTTGTCATTGTAAGCAACTCACAAAAGCAAACGTGAGGTAATCTAGAACAATGGGGGCATTGAAGCGGCAAGACTTAATTAAACTTAAACTCAGCCCCGCGGATTTCGAGCTGGTCGCATAAACGACTAATACAAAAGAGATTGGTACGTAGTATATCAGAAAACCCCCCTTACAGTAGTAGGAGAGACGAAAAGCCATGTGATTTTGTGTCAACACTTCGGTTCTGACAGCTCGTCTACTGCTATAGCTCTTGTCGATCCATGCCGCGGATCGTGTTCCGCGCCGATTTAAATTGAGCATGCTCCGTAAAGAGTGTTACCTACGTCCTGCTCTGAGGTCATAGTACTGCTACTATCTCGGTGACTACCACGTAGCCGGTAGGCATTGCTAAAATTTGATGCCCATCGGGAATGGTTGGTCTTGGTCTTGGTAGTAAAGAGTATGACTCGATGACATCTCTGCCAAGCACATGTGTGAATGCTCTCTGCAAGTACTGTAGTGCTGGCTGCTACCCAACTATCAGGCACTACCTCATATCTCCCACCAAGTCCAGTAATTTGAACGTAGCTAGCATGGGATCGGATCCTGCAGACGTCGCTTCCGCGGTGATGGGCACGCAAGATGTGCAAAGAAAGGACAGCCGGCCGGAGCAAGCTTTACGGCCTCGTGCACAAACTCCCTGCTCACACGGGCTGGGTGAGGAATCCTATTCAATGCAGCCAATATCGATCGACCCGCTCGCGGGAGGCGGGGAATATGCACGGGAGACAGCCTGCCAACATGGTTCAGGACTAGTCTGGCAGGCTATCAAAGCAAAGAAGGGAGCGCCAGACTCTTTTGTGAGGGTACATGAATCGACAAAGCTCGGTAACGGTAGCGAGCAGACTCAAGGGAGGGATGGAGAGGCTGAGAGCCCTGGAAAACGTGGGCTTAGTCAGAAGGTGATAGGTAACATGTCAGGAGTGATGGCTGTTGCCCCTCGTGTGTGCTCATTGAGCTTGTGTTAGCCGAACGGCGATATCAAGTCGACGGCCGTTGGGGGGAGCGGGACGTTGTGCTAGAGGCCATGAGGTTGCGACGGCGCTGGCTCCGAGGTGGCTGTGATTGGCCCCGGTACGAATAAGTGACACACGCAAGTCGCTGACAGATACGCCGTGCCGGGCTCAAAGTGCCACAAGCCGTAATGAGAGTGAGTGAGTGAGTGAGTGAGCGAATGGATGTAGAGCATCCGGGATTGGGATTTCGTCGGGATTTCGGACTGCATAGCGGTTAGGTAGGGAATAGCCTATTGATTAAAAGTTGGACCCGTATTGTCCGTGCCATTGTTCCCCTTGAAGGGATGGTAGAACCACATAACGTTGGCAACGTGAGCTGGTATGTGATGCATACTCGTACTGTGCAGTACTCCCACGGTAACACAGAACATTGGAGATGAATGAAATTGAAACACGCAATGCGCACAAGGATGCCAATGAACTGCCTGTATGCTGTACAGTCAGCACTGTACGGGTTGCTCACTTGCACATGCAAAAATTACAGGAGGGCGCCGCAGCTGATGAAAACCGCAAGGATGCTGCAGTGACCAGAGCGCTGCCAATTGCTGGGAGCCCGGAGTCGACTTGGAGTCCGAGCAGCCACTCAGAGGTCCTGGCGATGCTGTGGCTGAGAGGCTAGAACGTCTGGAATGCGGCACTGGTCTCAATCAATGTCTCAGGCGGCAAGTGTCTTTGCTCTGTGCGATGATTGAGGAGACACCAAAGACTGTGCTGTGCTCAGCCAAGACACCAACGGCTAAGCAGGGGGGAGTAGAGCAGAAACGTTGATGAAACTGTACGAGCACCGTGTGTAGCACGGAGCTACCAATTCCATTGGCGTGCGGCATTCCGCTGCGGCGACGGCGGCCAAATGGTGAGCGGCCGCCTCTAAGACTTCACGTGGCACCTTTTGCTGGCTTCGACTCTTGTAAAACTTGCTCAACATATTAGTCGCAGGCGCCCGTAGCTACTCGAAGCTTCCCGTAGCTGCTCAAAGGAGTATGTAATAGCTGCTGGGCTCACCCATCAGGATCCATCAATTCAATGCCAATATTTAATCAGTGCTTCTCGGTATTCGGCTGGCCGGCTGGGAGTTACACGGTGAATCTTGGCGCCTTTGCAACTGAGCCACAAAAAGGCAAATGCCAGCTCGCGCGTGTACAGGCCGAGGGGCGCTAGGGGCTTATTTCGCCATGGAGGCTCAGCTTGCGCGCCTTGCATCGCTTGGCCTTGTTGATGCCACTGAACATCGAGATCGCAATTTGATGTCTTGTTACAGTATAACTCGTACCTGGAGGGACATTGCTGTAACTCTGCTGGTATGGATTGGGGCGGTTGGGAGAGGGGCCCTGTCAGGTCGATTGCAGATGGCATGTCGGCCAGTTCCCGAGCATTGCAAGAGGTTGAAATTGAACGTCCA
This sequence comes from Trichoderma sp. IMV 00454, assembly GCA_001931985.1. NCBI lineage: Eukaryota > Fungi > Ascomycota > Sordariomycetes > Hypocreales > Hypocreaceae > Trichoderma > Trichoderma sp. IMV 00454. The sequence goes on from MSJK01000131.1 coordinate 322,744, forward strand.
TGGTAGGAAGACGGGAGGTGAGAGCACAGCATATAGGTACAGTACGGGGTAGTACTTGGTACGGAGTACAGGCAGAATTATTGCTGATATCCCACTTGCCGTGGCGTGCCCTTCGCACGGAGTACTTTAGGTACTTTACGAAAATGCCACGGGCGCTAGTCCTGTCCTGGTGCATGCAGACGACTCCTCTCCCTTGCGGCATCTCGTGTGAAGGCGTTGATTGATCCATCCACATGCTCCAAGTATGGGTACATGGCCATGCAGGTGGCTGTACTCGGTACCTCTTGACAGGCCGCGTATCCACCCAGCGTCAACGTGTCAGACTTGTACCAGTACCTGAGGGACGGCATCTGCACAATCACCTACACTCTGGCTTGCTGCAGTGGCCGATGTCGATATGCGCGTGCTTTGGGCTAGCCTGCGCAGAGACAGTACAGGTATGGACTCCATCCCCCCTACTCTACATGCATGGACGAAGAGAGGGGAGGGAATAGGGCAAAGGGCAAAGGGAAAAGAGATTGGAAGAAAATCCTGCACTGCACTGCAACTGCAACTCTGCTGGACAACGCAGCAGCACAGACAGCCCAGCATATCGCCAAGCGGTGGATCCCGCCCATACGAGTACTCGTACATTCAGAGTAGAAGAGGCAAAACAAAACCTCAGCGGGTTGGCAGCTAGGCAGGTGGGGGCTTCTCGGGTAGGCCTTTTCACCTTTTAGCTTTTTCCCTTGCTTGTTGCGGCGTAGCCTCGCCTGATATCGGCTCCGGATCGTACGATGTTCCTGTCGTGCATTGCCTGTCTCATCTTGCACCTCTTTCTCAGTTTTCCGGCTGTCCGTACCGCATTGCCGTGGCCCAAGCCAGACGCTCCCAACACTCGGCGCCCGAGTCCAAGCAAGAGAGCAATCAATCCCATCGATCTGCCATTGTCCCGACGATCCATCGATCCATCCATACTCGTACGGTGCTGTACTCAGGCGAGCCTAGCCCGAGCCCGTGCAATCCCGCCCAACCCCATCCCGACAGCCTGAGCCTTGGTATTGGACTGGACTGGAAGAGAATAACCAGGGAATACCAAGCCAGGCCAGCTCGAGCAAAAAAGGAAAAACGGGAAAACAAGAGAAAAAAAGCAAAAGGAAAAAAAGGGAAAGAGGCGAAAAAAGAGAATTCCCAGCTGGGCTAAACCCGCCCCCTGTCTGATCCAGCCATCGTCATCTCTCAGCTTTTTTCCTTCCAAGTTTCTCTTCTCCTTGCCGCTACGGAGATCCGAGTACCAGCCCTTTTCGTATGTTTCTCGGTCTGTAGCACGCGCTTGCTAGTTGACCGTCAAAAAAAGAAAAAAATCCGTCGTCTCGCCTGCGCGCAGCCATCCCTGACCATCCCACACCCTCGGCAAGCTCCCACTGGGCGTCTGTCTCAGCAGATCCCGCTTTAAGCTGTCCACCCGCCAGGGAAGCAGGAGAAAAAAACAGCTGATCTCATCGTGCTATCCTTTGGTGAGAGCGTCCACAGCTTCTGCACCACTCAGTCCACCTGGCCCGTCGACCGCACGATTCTCTGCCTACTATCGAGTCACTTTCCCCCCCTAGGCCCTGACGCACTCCCGCCTGGTCTCAGTCTTTCCATTCTCGTTCTCTGCGAGCCCGGCTGTCGCTGCATGAGCTGATCCGCGAGCTTCCCCCGGTCTCTGCAGCCGCCAATCCCCTCCCATGGCTGATGAGGATGGCACCAACGGGCTTGGGTTTGACGACCCAAGCTTCGGCTTCATAGGCGGTGGCCCCGTGTCTCTCGATGGAATCTCAGATGCTCCCAACTACGGCGGCGATCCCTCGGCTGCCTTCCTTGACGCTGGAGTCTGGCCTCTAGACGCCTCACCTCAGGCCAACTCGTACGACATTAGCAGCAACACCACCCTCTCTTCAGCCCAGCCAGGATACGTGTCCCCGTCCTGGCCAGCCCCAACTTTTGACCCGCGACAGCAGCAGCAGCAACAACAGCAGCAGCAACCCGACTCTGTCGCCTTTGGCCTACCCAACATCGACCCTGCGTCAGTCTTCCTCCCCGGCGTAGCGGCCACCAAGCGGGGCCCCCTACCGGTATCCAAACCCTCTCTACGATCTGTCACTGCCCTGAGTCCTGCTCTGCAGGAACAGCTGCGAAACATTGCTATGCCCCCTCATCTTCAGTACGGCTCTCCCAAGAGCGCCTCCAGCCCTGAGTCGGCCAAGACTGGAGCTGCCTCGTCGCCAGACGTCTCTGGCGGCTCTCAAAGGGATTCCAGGAAGCGTAAGATTCCTGCCGACGAAGAGGACGATGACGATCTTCTCGAGGAGGGCGGTAAGCCCATCAAGAAGACGGCTCACAACATGATTGAGAAGCGCTATCGGACCAACATTAACGACAAGATTGCTGCCTTGAGAGACAGCGTCCCCAGCCTGCGCATCATGAGTAAGAGCGCCAGGGGAGAGGACACGACTGAGGACCGTGAGGAATTACACGGTCTTACACCCGCACACAAGCTCAACAAAGCGACTGTAGGAATCCCTCTCAGGACTTTATGGAAAACAAAGAATCAAGGGGCATCATGTCCCCAATGGCTAACTGATGATACAGGTTTTGAGTAAAGCGACGGAATATATACGCCACCTAGAGAAGAGGAATAACCGATTGCTGGATGAGAATAGCGCCATGCACCAGAGAATCGCCGCCTTTGAGAAGCTGTTCATGGCTGGAGCTATGAACGGCTCTATGCCTCCAATGCAGCAGCCCACACCGATACAGTATCCCCAAGATGGCCAGTCGCAGCAACAATCACAGCAGCAACAGCAACAGCAACAACAGCAGCAACAACAGCAGTCTCAAATGTCACAATCCCCGCTGGACGCTCAAGGCCAAGAATCTAGCGGAATGCCCAATGGGATGATTGATGTTCCAGAGGACATGAAACGAATTCTCTCCCAGATGCCCGGCCAGCCATATCCCGTCCCCCAGCAGCTATTTCGGTCCAACCCGACCGTGGTTGGTCAACAACAGATCCGGCCGATGCAGCAGCAGCAGCAGCAACAACAGGGCCAACCCGGATGGAGCGCAAGCCCCTACTTTGGTAAGCTGATGGTGGGCTCGCTCGCCGGCCTGATGATATTGGAAGCAGTTCGAGAAGAGGAAACGAGCAATGAAGAACCTCAGGGCCGTGGCCTGTTTGCTCTACCCGTGCAGCTTCTCAGGCATATGCCGTCTCATCTCAACGTAGGGTTGGCAGGGTATCAAGCCGACATTTCCATTAAGTTTATGCTTCTTTTCGGCCTTGTTTTGTGGGTTTTCATCCCTTCGCTGTTCTCGGCAATGGACCGAAAGCCCAGGAAGCAGCAATCCACTGATCTACATCCCGTCCCTTCGCTGGCTTCTCCCATTAGTGTCCGTCGCCGCGCTTGGGAGACTGCAATCCAAACTGTTTGGGTGCCTCATCACAACTTCTTCCTCGAAGCGGCCGCGTTGATGCTCAAGACGCTCAAGCTTAGCGTACGCAACGTCTTTGGCATCCACGCCTATCAACTGCTGACCGGGTTGACTCCTGAACAAGAAGTGGCCCGAGTCCGTGCCTGGGCCACTGCTCTCGACGCACAGCTCACAGGAGGAGATGCGGAGATTTGCATGAGCCGCCTCATCCTGACGCTGTTGGCGTCTGGCACCGTGCCCAATACCCCCAGCGGTCTGATGCTCAAAGCACTTCACGTTCGAGTCCTTTTGTGGGACTTAAGCCAGAAGTGGTATCAGCTAGGTTTAGTCAACTTCTTCGCTACCAAGGTTGCACAACGGCAGTGGAACGCAGCTCGTGACCTCAACAACAGACTAATCAATGGCCTACAAGAAGACGAGATTTTGGAGATGCAGCGAGCAGGATACGTATTACCCGATCACTTGGCTGCCTTGGTCGAACAGGAGTGTGACGCCGTTCTCACCGCCACCGTCATTCAACGAGCCCACAATCTGGCCTTCAACATGGAAACAACACACAACTCAGCCCCGATTGACGGCATGGACTCGGTAGTCGATGATACGGCGATTGGGTCCCCGATGGATGCTCTCGCCGCTTGGTGGTCAACAGCCAAGGTGCACGACGTTTTGACGACAACATTGTATGGCGATGAGGAGGCGTCGGAAGACGAAGTAATGAACCTGGCCGTCAAAGTCGCACCATTGGGCTCAAATGCTCGTGCACGGGCAATCCTGGCTCGTTCTGTCCTCGGCTACAAATCCCGTGGAGACAACATTGCTGCTGCTGTTCAGGTCCTTCGGGTCGATACTGGTAGCAACAGCCTGATGGACCCTATGGCACTGACTTGTTCCGAACCGAATCCTTATACCGGCCTAGCACCGACTCCTCTCCAACCAGACGTTGCCGATCCCGACCTTCAGCTTTGCCTTCGCTGTGCCGTTGCTACAGCTCACCTCAAACGACTAGGTGGCGAGGCGAGCACGAAACAATATGTCCGCACCTCGATCGAAAAGGTGATTGACTTGACAACAAAAACACGAATGACGCTGTTGAGCTTTACGTCAGTCATGGAAGTTTTGGAGCAAATCCTAGCCCATAAAGATACTACAAACAACTTTGCACCCCTGGTGGAAAGACTAGCCGCCATATTGCGTCTTTGGATGGGTAGCGAACTAGCACTAAATTGCGGTGTACCTCCCGACCTTCAGGAAAAAGTTATCAATAAATGCCTGGGCATTACAAAGAGGATAGTGGGCATGGAGGTAGATACAGGCTACGACAGCATGACAGACGACGAGGGATTATGATGATTGTTAATGAGGAGGAGAAGAGAAAATGAAGACTATGCGCAACTGCATTTCGAAATTTGTTTTTACGATACTCCACTTCAATTGGCTTTTTGTCATTACCTTTTTTTTTCTAATTTTTCTCCCCCGGTTTCCTGCTTTTCTGGGCAAACAGGTGTTTTATGGACGACAATTCTTTACAGATAAGAAACGACGACCCCTTATACCTGGGAGATGTATGTGTATATAAGAAAGAATCTGTATCAGGAGTCAACTAGCCTCATTACGACTTTATCATGCAACAACAAGGCAGGACAAAAAAAATTATTCTAGAGGGAAATTTGGGAGGGGCGATTAAGGGAACAACAACTACTACTGTATTTTCATGGCAGGGAACGCGTGTTCATCATCTATCTGAGCTATTTGGGACTTGTTTTGTTTTGTTTTTTCCCTCTATTTCATTAGTATTATTCTTCCTCCTACCCCCTTTTTCTTTATCTTATCGTTTCTTTGCTATCGCGGTTCGATACCTGGCGGGGCGTAGTGTTAGGGCCTCATTCATATTTAGGCACTCATGAAAGACAGGATATGGGACAATTCCTGAGTTAAAAAAAGAAGTTTTGGTTCAATTTTTAATGGGTCTCATTCATTAATGACTGTGAATATTCGTGTGTGTATGTTCAACGGGGTAACGGAGTAATAGCTGGCTGTGCGGCATTTCTGGTATATCGGGAGATTCTTGTTGATTAGCTGATGTTGATGTAATGGTGGTGCCGTGGGATTGCGGTTGTTTCGTTTTCACGGGTAGATCCGATCGGATGTGATACGATTTCTGGTCATTTTGTGACAGGAGATTTTGATAAAGGTTGGCTGACTATCCAGTGTCCCTAATTGGATGTCGGGCAGCAATTCATATCCCACTTGTGTCATTTCCTGGCACAATACTTGATGCTTGTTAACAGCTTACACTACCTATCTGAGGAAGATGGGTAGTTATCACAGTAGACATTCCAGGGGCTACAAGTGTTATTTGGTAGATATCACACTCAGAACTCTGAGTGGTACGGTCAAGAGGTGACATCCTGGAGATAGTATATATATTAATCATCGCTACATAGAAACGCTACCGATCTACTTGTAAAGTAATGAATAGCCAAGGGGGTTCATGAGCTCTAACATAGTCAAAGTCTTGTACTCCGAGGCCTATTGTCTCTTGAACAGCCTCTCCCAAAAGATTCAGGCGTCCAGCACCCAAGTATTCACGCTTCGTAATGCCAAAACCTTCCAGCAAACGCAACTATACCAAACAGAAGAATTCCAATCCCAAGTGTGAGCATCATTGTCTTGTTCCAAAACCCCCAATGAACATGTATACATCCCGTCCGTACACGTCACATCGGCCGGGCCGGTATTTTGACTTTACGAACCACCTCGGGAGGCGGAGTAGTTCCAACACGATTCCGTCTCCAGTACGAGGACATTGTTTGCTCTTGAACGAAATAGATTTCCCTCTCGTCATAGTAGGGCAGCGTCTTGGTTCTGAGGGTCCTGCTGAAAAAGCCGCCGAGTACCATTATAGTGTTAGAAACCTGTTCGGTGACAACCCCCCTCTTCACTCCACGTCTTCCCGTAAAGAGGCTTCGGGGATAGTAATTCATGCTTCTGCGCTGATATAGCCGGGTTACCCACACGAACATGGGACGTCCGTCTGGTCCGTGACGTGCGCTTCTCACAATTTCGCCGGAATGTACGTATGGGGTGTATATAGGATTGTATATGCCTCTATCATATACGTCATGTCGTCGAGATCGAATGTCAGGGTCTTCAAATGATGAATCTGAGTCATTCGCTCCTGTGTCGTTCGCTCCTGTGTCTCCCGCTCCAGTTTCAGCAGCTGCTTCAAAATTGTAATTTGCTTCAAACTTCAATGCCCCGAAACTGTCTGCTTCAAACTCTTCCCGCGCATAATCCTCCAGGTCAAACATGTCCAAGTCAAACTTACCTCCATCGAGCTCATCATCTGGTTTGAGCGCGTCTGCTTGAAGTATTTCAAGCTCAGGTTCGTTTCGTTCATTTAGTTCCGCTGGTTCGCTTGGTCCTTTCGAACCGCGTGATTCGGGTGGTGTGGTTAGACCGCGAGGATTTCCCATTGCATGGATGACTATGGGTTTGTAATATATTGTTTATAGGATTCAGCGTGATACTTGAAGAATGGTAACGAATGTTGCTTGTGTAGAGTGTTGGTAGAGCGTTTGATGTTGGCAGTTCTCGTGTGATGGAAAGGGGAGTAAAGGGCACTTGTACAGAGGAAGGAGCTGTCAAGCCAGTGGAAGTATCGACGCATCTATGGAAATGCAACTTCTCAATAAAGAAGTAGGACCGAAACTCTCAATATATAAACTGTTATCAAAGTCATGCAACGATATGATTGCTTAATTAGTTACTTATGTCGGGATTTGGTGCATCATACCTCCCGGCTAGCATCTGCAGCACTGCTTTCATATCACATGAATTTACTTCAAATGAAGCTAAATTAAATAGAAAAGACAAAGAAGCATCCAGATATTTCTCCTCATTACTGCTAATACTCTCAAAGCTTGCCTCTCTTCTCATCCTCTCCTCAATTTTGTCGCTCTCATTCACGCTCCAGGGTAAGCACCGTACTGTACCTGGCAGCTCCCAGCACGTGGCACAACGTCATCCCGCCTTATAGTTCAAGTCCCTAATCCAATCCCTCATACAAACACCACGAACCACGCAACATCTCACTCACTCACACCTTCATACTCATCCTCACAACTCTCATCTCTCATCTCATCCCTCACAACATACAAAATGGCCACCACAACGACCTCACCACCACCACAACCTCAAAATCAATCACAGTCTACATCCCCCTCATTCCCCTTCCCCCGCGAATACTTCTTCCCCGCCTTCTTCACCCGCCAAACAAACATCACCATCCACCACGCCCAACTGACAAAATGGTCCGCCCTCATCCTCGCCTACGCCCGCCACCACCGCCTCTTCCGCATAACCATCTCCGCCGCCGCAGAGTCAGACCTCTTCTACAACCGCGGCATCGATCGGCGCCTGTCTCCGCCCGACATCCGCGAGGTCCTCGACTTCATGCGCAAGGACGGCCGCGCAGAGTTCCTCCGGCCCGGCGATGCTGACGCCTCGTCTTCTTCTGCTGCTGACGGCGGTGATGTCGTGTTTTTGTATTGGCGGAAACCTGAGGAGTGGGCAGCTCTTGTTGAGGCGTTTGTGGAGGAGACGGCGCAAAAGGGAAGCGTCTTGACTGTGTATGAGCTGACAGAGGGAGAAAACACCAGAGGAACTGGTAAGTTTAACCGAGAGACCCCTTGTCGCATAAATTCATGTCACCCAAGTTTATCTAGGCGCACCTGTACTAATCAAGACATGGCAGAATTCCACGGCATGGACAACCAAGTGCTCATGAAGGCGTTAAACATCTTGGTCAAACGGGGCAAAGCTCAAATCTTCGGCTCCGAAGACTCTCTCGGTGTCAAATTCTTCTAAAGTAGAGGACTGCACAAGAAGAAGCGCAGAGCAACAAAAGGCTACAAACCGCAGCTGGACATGCTATCCTCCCATCCCCCAGCAAGGCTATTATTAACTATCCTCCCAACACCAACCATGATTCCGCAATCCACCCTTCCAAAAACTCCGTCATATACTTATATCATCCAAAGATGTCATCACTACCTCCGCGTAAATACATGTCCTATTCTGTATCGAGCAGAAACTTCTTGTCAAACCGCACTTGCTGTGCCATTGCCACGTCGAGAAGCCAGTCAGGCGATACCACCCGCGGCTCCATATGGCCCTTTTCCGCCATGTCCTTGAAGCGTGGCCACAGCTGCTTCTCCTCCGGGGTGGAACCGCTAAGAAGATAGACCGGCTCGGGAGGTGCAAAGTTGTCTTGCTCTGCAGTAGTTGGCTTGATGTTCGATCCACTTCGTGCACGGTAAATCATGAACATGGCACCGTTGGCTTCTGCTATAAGGCGATAGCTGTTGGGTCCATTCTTGATCTTGTCAGTGCAGAAGATGGGAATGCCTCGAAGGAGTTTGCCGCGGTGAGCCTTGGCCCTGCTGACGGACCTCTCAAGGTCAATGTCGTACTTGGCTTCAGCTTCGGAGTCTTTGAGGATAAAGTCGTCCACGTCCTGAAGCTTGCCAGTCTCGAGAACTTTCTCGATAAAGGTAGAAGATATGACGGTAGGGCCGCGGGCCAGGGCACATAGGAATTTGACCGTCCTCACAACATGTGGTGCGGCTAGGTAGTCACAAGGTTGACCCTCTAGGACAATTTGAATACCGAGATCGCGGAGTTTTCTCTGTAGATATACTGTTAGTAATGCGACTTGATCGGCCGGGGCAAAGGAATAGAAAAAATAAAAGGAGGAAAACAGTTGTAACTCACCCGATCTTGATCTTCTTTATTCTGGTTACCCACCCATCTCGTAAACCCCGTTAGGATAACACGCATTTCGACACCAGGTAGAGATGGCCGCGACTTTTTGGCCGGGCGGTCTTCATCATCTGCGTCATCCTTATGACTCGTTGATTTTTTCGCGCTCTCAGCCTTCTCCTTTTCTGCCAGCTCTGCGGCTCGCTTGCCACCAAATGGAGTTCCTGGCTTGGTATTTCTCTTCTTCTCCTTTTCATAGAGCGCAATATCCGAAGCGATTGTTGAGAGCACGTTCATGGCCTTTGCTTTGGCACTGCGTCCACCGCTGGAATTGGCAACAGGCGTCACGTTTTCTTTGCCAGGTCGGGTTCTTACTGGCGTAACTTGTTGCGTAGTACGCCGACTCTTCTTTGCAGCAGCAGCTGACGGAATGCTATCCTCCTCGCTATTGTCTTCCTGCATGGTGGTGTCTGAGTCTCCGTGCGCTGCCTCGCCAATAACCACGCCCTCCGCAGGACCGTGTGAGTACGCATTGTCTTCAGCAGCCTCCAGAATCTTTCTCTTTCTCTTCGCTCTCGGGGACATGCTCTCTTCGCCTCCGGGGTAGAACAAATCTCTCAGCCGAGACTCATTGAAGGAGGTCTGTCCGATGATTTCGCCCAGATTTGTTCGGGGAGGGAAATGGTTGTACTTTTTAATGTTGACAGGCTGGATTTCGCATTTGGCGTAGCATTCTTCAACCCAGAGATGATTTACCACCGTGATCCCCCACTCAGGAGCAGCTTTGCACTTTTCACTAGAGTTGCGAGCAGTAATGAGATGGGTGTTATCCGCTTTCATAGTCTTGGTGAATTCGGCGCCGCAAGCCTTGATGAGATTCTCAAGGTAGATACGAGCCTCGCCACCGTAGTTGGATACGGTGATGCGCATGTCCTTGAAGCCTGGGATGCCATTCCTGGGGATGGGGTAATGAAGTAAGCGACGCAGGGGTGACGTCCAGTCATTGTGAACAATGAGGAAATAGAGCCACGACAAGTTGCCAACTTCCTTGCAAGCCTGAGAGGCTTTCACGTACTGCTCGCCGTCTCGGTACTGGCAAATCAAGGTAGTGCACTCTTCCACATCATCCACTAACCGGCCACCACCATACACGATGATATCCTTCAAAGCCTTCTCGAGGCGGGGTGTTATCTTTAGGTCGGAACCGAGCAGGATGAGCTTGTCCTGGAAGACGGTAACGGGTGGCCTGGCCGAGTTTCCGTCGGACAAAGATATAAACTCAGGGTTCGCTGAGGATGCGCCGACTAAGTTGTTGTTTGACGGAATGTCGAGCTCTTCATCGGGGTCCTTTTTCAAGATTTCGGGGTCGGGAAGAAGGTAGGGACCCTCGTCGATCCTCTTTCCCAGCTTGAAGCAATCATCGAACCTAACCAAAGGTATTTAGCCTCAAAAAATTCCTCGTAACCGCCATCAACACACTTACCAGTGCGGCAAAACCACCTTGCCCTTCCAGCCTTTCCCCATCGCAACGACAACCTTAGGATGGTCCATGGACAGCGCGCAAACATGTGTAGTCAGCCTGCCCACATCCTTCGACTCCTGCCCTCCCAGCGCCATAGTCGCCCCCAAGATACTCTCCTTGTCCATCTGCGGCAGATCCGCGCACGTAACGACAACCTCGGAGAAGATCATGCGGGGATCGGGCGAAAACGGCCGTACTTGCGCCTGCTTCCGCCGAGATATTGAAATGGTGATCCAGTGCGTGTTCACAACCGGAATCATGTACGCCTGCGAGTCGATGTACTGCGGGAAGTCAATCGTGTTGGAGACGATGTGCGTGACTCGGTCAATTGGTATGGATCCATCGCGTCGATAGTCGACCACTGTGGCGCCATTCTCCGTTAGAATAGTCGAGAGCTGTCAATGACGATGATTAGAATGCGAAACGAAACAAGAATTCAAGTTTGTCGTAGAGACCACGGGTTAGCACACGTACACTGCTGATCAATTTCGGAGCCAGCTGCGCGCTGGGCACGAATGCGATGAAGCATTCGCTGAAGATGCCCTCAGCATCAGCCATGTTGCGAAAATGCGGCGGTATCTCCAAGAATAAGAGTCGACTCTCTTTTTCCCCCCTCAGAATTTAATAAGCAGCAAAGAGCTCTGATTAAACGCCTTCAAAAAGTGCTTCTCGTAATTCATACAAGGAACAGTTTGACAAAGGAGAGTAAGGAGAAGAAAAAAAAGATGATCGTGAAAGATTGACGTAGCCCGACGCCTTATCCTTGGCGGCCTTGCCTTTGTTTGTGGCCAGACGCGCTCCTTAGCCTCTTTACGCGAAGTAGGCAGGCTGTCACATGACTTTGACGTGGTACACGGTACTTTGCGCTTTGCGCAAAATGCGGGCTAAGAGGGACCCTGAGAGTCGTATCGTTACTTTGGGCGCGACAAGCCACGGGAGCATCCACTTTACACGCCCATCGACAGCTTCTCAAAATAGTATCGGGAGCAGCAACGCGGGATGCACATAAAACAACATTGAAGACGTGTTATTTTTTATAGCCCCAACGTCACTCATCATCAAGAACCAACCCCAGACTTCCAACGACACGAGAGCAGTGCCATTGTCAACATCTCTCCAAATGGGACTTGATAATACCTCACCTTCATTAATTTAGTATTTTAAACAAGGACAGTCACCGACACAGTGGTCAAGATTGTAATGTAATGCTTTTCTTTTGATCCAGGACATGCAATGCAATATATACATGTTGTTGCTGTTTGAATCTACATGACGCAACATTCGCTCTTTGCAGCAGCGTACCGTCAAATGCTCCAGACTATAACCATCGCCCACTAAGAACAAAGAAAATAAAACTAAAAAGAACAGAAGCAGAAAATTACAAGGAATCAAAACATACAACTGAGAAAGGAAAACAGTGAATAAGAGTGTGTAGTGGGGAAAAAATAATAAAAAGAAAACCCCGGCTGTGGCGCCAGATAAGAAAGAAGCAATGCTGAAACCGGCGCCTCTACGTATGCATCACCTTCGCATACCCCGTATATCCCAGTAAACATAACACATCATCCCAGGTATCATGTCTTTGCGTACACACGTACGCACGCACACACACGCACTTTCTCTTAGACAAGCTCGAAAAAGAATGTTTGGTTTTCGGTTTTTTGTTGGATTTATTCTTCTTCTTATGAGTCCACGCATGCCAATGCGACGGCAGCTCCTGTCAATGAGCTCTCCTTGGCGGAAACAAGCTCAATGAACTTTGGCAGGCCGGATGCGTTGCCTTCCATCAACTCATTGATGTATCGTTGGCAACTAGCCAAGTAGCCGGGGTAGTGCTCAATGACACTGCCATTGAACGCAACGGTAGTCTTCTCCATCTTGATGTCGTCTTCAACTTTGGATCGAAGGGGAGAGGATTCAGGAAGGGTTGATAGGAATTTTTCATCACCCTCCAGGCGAATATCCCAGAGAGCGTAGACAGCGGAGGCAATCAATGCGCTTGAACGCACAGAAACGAATGATGCAATGGCCTTGATGGCGCTCATGTCAACAACGGTGGGAGTGTGAGTTGAAGGGTACTTTTCAGTAAAGATGCTGATGGCCTGTGATAGGTCCGTAGTGGTGTCACTAGATGGGCAAACATGTTAGTTTTGCTACAGGCTGACAAATCATCAATCCAACGCAAAGGCGACTTACCCCTCTATTAAGGAGATGACTTCGGTGCCGAGAGAATAAAGCTCAGTCAAAGCAGTTGGGACGATACCGCCCAGAAGACCAGTCGTCTGGATGGCCTCCACCAAGGCCAACCGGACAATCTCGCCAAGGTACATGCCGCTAGTCATGTACTCCAAGGGCTGAAAGTCGGGTCTGGGGTGCTCCTTGAGAAGCTGTTTGTCCCATCGAGTCAGGGGCAAGATCTTGGATCCAAACATGCCGAGCTCTGTGTTGACGATGACATGAGACGCTTCATCGAACCAGCCGGCTGGTCGCTCGCCGAATTTCACTCGGCCAATAGCTGAGACGGGCAGATAGGCAGCGATGTTGACACCGGTACCCAAGATGAGGCCAAATCGTGTCGACGAGTGAGAGTACGCTCGTGATAGCAAGCAGGCACTTGAATCGTTCAGAATGGTCTTGAGCTCGACGTGGAGATTTTGGTTCTTGCATGCGGTTTTGACGATGTCTCCTAGGTCCTGTCCAACAAGGCCAATATCGGCCAAGAAGCCCTTACCCATCGCTGCAAGTCTGCCACCACCGAGAGAAGTTTGGCTTTTTTTTTTTAAATGTCAGTTTTAGGCGCAAATCGGTCTAAATGGGGAGAAAAAAGACTCACTCGATGGGGAAACTCCACGCCAAAGAAAGAGGCAGCGGATCCTCAGCACTGTGTTGTCTGTTGAGCGTGCCTTGGATCGTTTCGGTAATACGCGCAGCCATCCACTCGAAAAAGGCGATTCCTTCCAGATCCTTGACCTCCTTGGTGATTTTGTAATTTTGGATGCTCACAATCTCAGTAGCGCTTCCAGATTCTGTCCCGCGTCCTCGCAGTTCCACCAAGGCAACTCTAAGTGTCGATCCTCCCACGTCCAAGGCCAAGTATTGTCCACGTTCGGAACCTGATGGTAGTTGGTGGCTGTATGAAGGAAGCATGCACTGCAAATCTGCGTTGAGCCCCTCCAGGATCTGCTTCTTCAAGTTCATCGAAATCTCCTGCAGGCCATCGCCGCTGATGGGACCGACCAGTGCGGCCTCGGCATCCTTTAGGAACTGCTGGAGAGTCTTTTTCTGCCCGTCTGTTTCCTTGCTCTTCTTATTGCTCGATAACCAAAAGGCCAAGATGGCCTGTATCAGGGACTTGCCCCTAAGCAAGCTTTTGACGACGGCGGCCATGAATGCTTTCCGGAACTGTGACATTGCTGAAAGATATTAAGGACCTAGCGTGAATGGGCAAGGCAGAGGAGAAAAGAGGCGAAAGGAACAAGATAGTCGGATGAGGTTAGGGCGAGATGAGGCTGATATAAGAAAGTATGGAGACTGTAGGGCATCAAGGATGTGGTATAAGCAAAGGTCACCAGCCAAAAAGTAACGAGGGTGATGGTGGAGGTGTGATCGCGGCAAAAGAAGCGCCGAACAATCGAGAGGTACAAAGACGGTCCGTACTCTGCCACGCCAGCAAGGGGGAAAGCGACGGTCACCCGTATCTTTGCTTGGTAAATGCAAGACAAGGCGTCCAAACACGAGGTCAGGCTTGGGACCCGATCGACAGGCACGACTCGGAAGCGCGGGACTGATGGATCTGTAGCAGCAACAACAACAACAACAACAGAAGGGCCGTCGACCAACAGAAGGCAGCGAGGGAGAAAACTACTAGGTAGTAGAAGAAGCGATGGAAGGGGAAGTGGAATGGAACCTGCCCCGTGCTGATGCAATCTCGGGCAACGGCCACCTCACAGCTGGCAATGGGGAGAAGAAAGAGGGTCGAGAGAGGGTCGCATGGGGAAAAAAGAGATGCGGTCGTCCAGCCAGGTCGAGGGTTGGGCACGGAGTAGTCCGTATAGGTGGTAGGTCTCCCTTGAGTTGTCGGGTCGGATGGATATGCGGAGGGCCGGCGAATGGCAGCGTCCGGATGGCCACAACAAGGTGAGCGACAGAAAGGTAACCAGCTAATGGGCCTTGCCAATCCAATGTAATGTAATGTACAGGTATGGTGGCAGGTCAGTCAGCAGAAGGCGTGTGCCTCGAAAGGTTACAGGGCATGCCCCGTGCTTGCGCGACAACAAGGCGATCTTGAGCTAGATGGAGCTTTTCTCGTATGCAGACTGCCGAGAGCTTGTTCGCCGGACCAGACAATGGAAACCAAAATAACGTCGCACGGCACGGTGGAGCCGATCAATGGCTGGCTTCAGCGGGCACGCACTGGCAGAAGATCAGGTACTTGTACAAGTAGTCGTAGCTGGCTGTACAGTACAGTTTCTCGTATGCTGCGAAAGGGCGAGCAAAGGGGGAGAAAGTCAATGGCGGGATGGGGGTCACATCGGGGCTTTCTGGCTGGAAGCAATAATTATCGCAGGGCACGCGCTCACTCGCAAGACAGCAGCAATACGAAGCAAGTCAACAACGCAGTGGCGCGTGTACTCCATACTTGCCCGTATTTGGCACAGCAGCGCATGCGACAATGGAGACGGCCCAAAGGGAAAGGGACGTTCGACGAGATCAACCTTGGTAAAAGGAGATGGAGGGCTTCTGGGTGCGGGCGACGCTTCCATTCCAGGGGGGCCAGCCAAGGGGGAAGCCGTTAGCGGGTGGAGAGGCAGAGCAGAGGGAGTGGCGCTGCATGGGATGGGCAAGGCAAGGTGAGCGTAGGCAAGACAAAGAGGCAACGCAAAAGGATAGGTGCTCTACTCGTAGACTGTTGGAAGTCGAGCAGAAAGTGAAGAGGTTTGTGGTGTTGTAACGTTGCGGTGGAGTGCTGGTAGCGTGGAGGTTTTGACGGCGACTAGGCGCGGGATGGACAGGGGGGGCTGGCCCAGCTGGCCGGGAAATTTTGCCATTGGGTCCGGCGATTTGGAGGCGTGCTGATGGCCTGAAATTGCAGAGATGCAACGGCGCGGAGCAAAGTACGGAGTACATGTACAGGTACAGGGAACCTGCGGAATTGATACACATATTGGCGGCTCAGCGGAAGTGTCCATGTACATGGTGCAACTCAACTGAAGAATCAGTCAATCAATCAATCCAATCAATCAGCCAGTCAGCTTAATCAATCAATGTTGATCACCTAGTCAAATTGGATCCAATGCAATCAATGTGAGCTGCGGGCCATCAATCCATTAATCCATTAGTGGCGGGTACAGCCCACCAGCCACAGCACCGCACAGCCTGCAATCGAAGCCATGATCCACCGCATCCATTTCATGTCATTTTCAAGCTTGTTCCATTTCAATCAATAGTGATTTCCGGGCCTGTCAGTCTCCCAAGAGCCGCCCCATCGTCATGTTACGGGGGCAGTTCGTTCGATAGTACGGAGTACGGAGTACATGCAGCCAAAAATCTCCCTGTGGCGCAGAAAGCCCCAACCGCCAATGGAACTCGAGGTGTGCACCCCCATGTCTCTCCAATTCAGTCGTCTCCAACATTGCTCCAACTCACTCAGCGCTGCCTATGTCTCTCTCTCTCGTTGCCTTTTGCCCCCATTTAGGGGTCCCTCTTTGGGGGGCGCAGTCTGCCAAGAAGCCACATAGCTACGATGCTCTCTGTTACTGTTACTGTTATTGTTACTGTTGGTTTCGGTGAGCTCAGCTTCGTTGAGGACCTAGGCAAAGCTAGAGGTGTGCGTCTACATTCTCGTGGGGTGAGCTTCGCGGCCGGCGATAAGATTGATGGGAACAACATGAAAGCTACTATGCTGTACTCGTACATTGAACAAGGAGTGCCTGTAGGCATGCGTCCATCCATGCACCCTCGTGACCGCAAGGTTGTCCCTTAATGCGTCCAGCAAGAGAAAGTGGTAATCGCATATACATACATGGCACAAACGCTAAGCCTCGATCTCGAAACACTCGTCCTCCCAATCCCAACTTTAATCCTGCCTCGGCTGCAGTCGCCTTCCTATATCGTCTTCGCAGGGCCAAGCCAGCCCTGGGCACTGGGTTAATGCAGAGATTGTAGATAGCGAGCTGCACCTGATAGGATAATTTGATATCAGGTGCAACCTCATCTAACGGCCGTGGTTGAACTTGTAGCATTTCGACATTAGATCGCCCGGATAAGCATGTGCATCACCTTTCCTCCTACTAGATTAGTATGCTTCCCGGACGGAGCAGCGTAGCATCGGCGGTATCTTGTATCCGAAGCCATCTGTGCATTCATAAGATCGTCTAACCCTCGTCCATGGAAGCGCTTACTCCAGTCGTAATGCTTGAACGAAACATGACGCTCTTTTTGCCTGTGCAAACGCGAGTAATATTGCAAGCCAGTCTCGGCTAACAACAAAGTCACCAGCTGAGAAGGCATCTGACTCTGGCATGGCATGGATCTGGAACCCGGCCAGCGTCGCAAAGAGATGCATACAAATCTCGATAGTACTACCTGCACCGTGCTTCGTATAACGAAGAAGCCACTTCGCCAAACTTCCTGTGTTACGGTGCCCGTTGCGGATATTCAATGTTGCCTCGATGTCTCGGCGTGGATACATGGCAGCATCAGGACGATGAGACGAGATGACATGAGACAATACTCGCATCACGATGGAGTAAGAGTTTGCAAACAGGAGACGAGTCGCACGACGGCCTGGGGTCACAGTCGTGAATGAGTGGCCAGTGTTGAATCTCGACATGCCAGGGGGTTGTTGATTGGGCTTAGCATCTCTGGGAACGTTGAAGCCACGAGACGGCCGGCCAGCAACATTGAACGAGACGTCGTCGAACATCGGTTGGCAGGCAACATGGCCCCGCCCATAATTGGCCGAAGGAGATTCTTCTTCACCTGATGCGATCCATCGTGAACAACTAAACCTCAAACGTTGTACTGCCGTGCTGCTGTTATGGATAGGCAGGTAGTCCGTCAATCCTCTGTCACGTACCACCGATCCGGCAGTTGCCACTATTGATGAGACCTCTGGGCGATGGGAAAATCCACCAGACGGAGTAATGAGACATGGAACGGCTCTGCTCCATCTACCACTACGAGTCTTAGTCTACAAGGGGAGCTGTTTTAGATGATCAAAATGTCTAGTCGGATGAGCCTCATGATTGGCTGCCCTAGCGGCAAACGGGCGTGAGCTGGATTGCCCGTTATAGACGTCACGAAAAATGGTCGCCCCGTTTGCAATGCCGCGATGCAACAACTCGCATTGGAGGCACTATCGCTGTGTTGTGGTCCTAGCGATGGTTACGGTATAGTATCGAATACGGAGCACGGCAAAGCATTGGATATACCGGGCGGCCGTAAGGAAACTCGAACGGAGCCGGGACTGTCTTAGACAAAAGAAGAATTGAAACCCTCCCCACCACCAACGTCCATCAGTTACGGGGACCCAAAGTGGCGCGCAACCGATGGAAGCATGCAGTGACGTTCCATCGAACCAAATTTTTTTTTTTCTCGCACACCCAAACCGAGCATCATTCGAATCGCCGGCCCACTAACATTCCCAGCGCCGCTCACATGGCACCTCCAAAGCGTGCTAGTTTGCCGCTGCGACTTTCGATGTTAGTGCAGTACAAGCCCGTCACCTCAAGTGGCAGAAACACGCCCCCAGCCCAGACGCTCTTCCCGCAGTCTCCGTTCCGTTCGTTGGGCTGTAACTCTGCTGTATTTGCCCATGTGTCGCCAATGGCCGTTACCCATAGGTACCCAGCGATGACTTACTTTTTGTATCAAGTGTGTCGTTAAGCGCTCTTCCGATTCAGGAACCTGGGGCGGCTTTTGGCAGAGTTGCATGTCGCTCACTTTGAAGGGGCGCCCCTCCTCCCCTCCATACAAACTGGGCTCTCTTAAGCCATGGGAGCCGTAGTCCTGCCCTCCCTCTTTTCTTTAGAAAAAGTTTCTCTTCTTTTCCTCTCTAAACTAACGAGTTCAAACATCTTCTTATCCTCTTCCTGATACTCGACCCCAGAAGCAGCTTCAAATCCCCTCTTACTCCGACCTCCCCGGAGAGCCTGTATATCCATTATCCGCCCCCTCATAACACTCACATCTTTTATCTCTCCCCCACACTAGTCCTCTTCTTCCCTCTTCCAGTCAAACACCATGCGTTTGATTATTCGTGACGATGCCAACGGCGCCAGCGCCTATGTCGCAAACTACATCATCGACCGTATCAACACCTTCCACCCTACTGCCGAGAACCCCTTCGTGCTCGGCCTGCCCACTGGCTCCAGCCCTCTAGGCGTGTACAAGATCTTGGTTGAGAAGTACAAGGCCGGCCTGGTAAGCAAAAATGCACCATCTAAAGCTTCTTGAGCCCCAAGTAGCTAAATGAATGAATCATGCTAGGTCTCATTTGAAAATGTCATCACCTTCAACATGGATGAGTACGTGGGCATTCCCCGCGACCACTCCGAGTCTTACCACACCTTCATGTGGAAGAACTTCTTCTCCCATGTAAACATCCACCCCTCCAACGTCCACATTCTCAACGGCAACGCACCCAGCCTGGAAGCCGAGTGCGTCGCCTATGAGGATGCCATTAAGAGAGCTGGCGGCATCGACCTGTTCCTCGCCGGTATTGGTGAGGACGGCCACATTGCCTTCAACGAGCCCGGCTCCAGCTTGGCCAGCCGTACGCGTGTCAAGACTCTGGCCTATGACACCATCCTGGCCAACTCCCGCTTCTTTGACAACGACATCAGCAAGGTGCCCCGCATGGCCTTGACTGTCGGTGTCCAGACCGTCCTCGAGGCCCGCGAGGTTGTCGTCATCATCCTGGGCCAGCGCAAGTCGCTTGCTCTGCAGAAGTGCATTGAGGAGGGTGTTAACCACATGTGGACCCTGTCCAGCTTGCAGCTTCACCCTCACCCCATGATTGTGGTTGATGAGGATGCCACTGCCGAGCTCAAGGTCAAGACTGTCAAGGTAAGAAGCTCTCTCATCTCTTCTCATCTCATCTTTTATCTATAAACATAGGCTGACTCGAGGATTGTATAGTACTTCAAGAGCATTGAAAAGGTGGCCATGGACGCCGGATTCGAGCAGATCCTGCCATCCAAGGTCCGCACTGGCAATGGTCCCATCCCCCAGACCAAGGTGGAAGAGGTCTCCTCCCCTACCATCCACGCTCCTCAGCCTACCACCTCTCGTCTTCTCCGGGCCACTCCGGCCACCGAGTACCCCATCCGCTCCGTGTCTCCGGACCTGGTCCCGGACCGCATGGCCTCCCGCATCCCTGAGCCCCACCTCACCGACAGGCTGACCCCTAACCCTGAGCAGCAGGCTGTTCAGCAGAATGCCATTACTGCTTAGACGGCAAAAAAGGAACACGAAATCATGGAGTTTTAGAATTGGTTGGCTCTCGCTTTATTATTCTCTCGTTATTCACACGTAGGATCTTGGACGCTTTTTGGGTTTTTGAATAGGAGCCTTGGAATGATGTATATATATACCACAACACAGAAATACAAAAAAGGGTTAGCAAAAAGATAAAAACATCAAAAGACTTATCAGGCATTGACAGTTGGCTGTCTGTCAACGTATTATCCATCCGTCATGTTGTTTGATGTGTTTCTTCTGTAAGTGTGTGTTAAGACATTTGTCGTCATTGAGCTCTAGGGTGGCACGTATCACGCACGCATGCTCAACATCAAGTCTGACAGTTGAGACATGCACGTCATACATGATCGTCTACTCAAACCAATGGTACTTCCAAGGTACTTTTTATCAATTTAAATCAAGTCCGTCGTCGTCGTTTGATAACCAAAACAGAAGACAGCGGTTAAAAGGCAATCAAAGTGCCCCGTTTAGGCCAAATCCAAACTACTACCAGACACCCCCCCTCCCTATCACCAATAGTCCCAAAACTAGCTGAAGCCGATTTCCCATCGCTGGGAAAGAGATGACATTCCCGCCCCTCCCCTTGGTATCCTCTTTTTTTTTTACTGTTCCGTCCAGGCCACGCTTGGGATTCCGATTTGCTGTTCGTTATTTGGGGGGACAAGCAGGGGGGTTCCCGAGAGTTTGGGGGAGGGAGGGATGAGTTAATACAAGCTTATTTTTTGTGGTGGCCGATGGGACTACTGTACTGTCGGTCAAAGAGGGAGAGCTGGCGATGGGATGGGGATGGGGATGGGATGTGTGCTTGGGGACCCCCATTTTACGGTGTTTACTTGGGATGATGCGTGGGGGTGTGATTGGGGAGGCTTTGTCTTATTCGGGATGCGTGGGGAGGGATGATTGAGGCGCGGGTGTTGTTGATTGCTGGCACGAGTATGTTTTAAGCTTGTTTTGTATGCTGTTGCGTTTTCAAAATTGTTCTTCTGTTGTTTTATTTTGCATCGTGGGGATGCTATTGTAGAATTTCTTTGAACCACGTGGGCTTCTTTGGAATACTACATGCGTAACGTGGATTGCTAGGGTTTCGTTTGCCCGTGGATTGTTGCATTTCTCCCTCTTTCGTCTCGGAGCTTTGGTCAAGATGAAGCTGGTTGCTTGTCAATGCCAACTTTATCTTCCTTACATTCTGAGAAGGAGATCCATCGGTCGTCACTCCAATGGATGTCCAAATGTCGTGATCTTACCCTAAATCTGCGGTGTCTGCCTCTCTTTTTTGCATCAAAAGTCTGGAACAGTCTCCTCCGAGTGATGTCTCATAAGAACTGCTACGTTACTTGCCCATTCCTCTCTCATCCCATCTCATTCATCCAATGTTCATCAGGATGTCTTATTTTCTGTTTCTCATAGCTAATATGATTTACATTTTGAAGCTCGGCATACACAATACATAACCGGACCGAAACTGGCACACGTATGATGCGAAATGTGGATACTTCTGCCCATGCTTGCCGTCCATCCGAAGCGAGATGATGATCATACTATTTGACCACTAATAACGACAACTTGAACCACGCGATGAGAAACAAACTCCAATAAAACAGACTTTTCTTATTCTCTCTGGAAATGACCTTGAAACATCTTTCGATACGACTCTGGCATCTGACAATTGCAACTTAGGTGCCCCAGCACTGCTAGAGTAGCATCCAAACGAGCCGGAAACGCGTCCACAAAGGTGGTAAGGTAAGCATCATCTGCAATACAACGATACAAGGCATATCACGCTCACTGTGCCGTATATCGGCCGAGACAATAAACAAACATAGATTGAAGCCCCAAACGAGTGCTACGCTGCCATCGAAGAAATTCGCCTACATCACATCATGCCATACCATCTCCCGATTTCGAATTTATACTATCACCTGAAAGGGAAAAAAATACTACGGGATAAAAAATAAAAAAGTGTCCGATGCAATGCACGTCCGAGATGCTGCCAGCTAAAAGCGGGAACCTTAAGGGTCCTGGTCCTGGACATGGGAATTGACAAAAAATTGGATCGCGTTGTGGACGACGGCTACGTTTCATCGCATGTGAGCGTGCTTGTACGCGATTCATGTTTTATTTTCGTGTTTTCCTTTTTTTCTCCTTGCTTTTTAATCCTATTCTTTTCGCTTCACTCCTGGTGTGATTGCTGCTTTAATGGTGTGATCGAGAAAATTGTCGTCACTTGATCTAAAGCCTCCCGAGGTCCTCATTCGGAGCTCCCTCTGTTATACCATTTCTTTCTATTTCCTCATGCTTAAGTGCTACCTATCTACCTACATACTCGGATATTTGTGATCGAGTCTCAGGCAAAATCCATCTTTGGGCATTTCATCACCTTCTGAAGATTACATGAGGAATCAACACGCCAAATCTTCAAAAATCGATCACAGAAACTCTTGAGACGAGACAGACTGACACGTCGGCCCAGATACAACAAACAGGCACAGCATTTCTTTTTATGAACCATCGAGAAATCGACACCGTAATGTTTAACGAATGATTTACATTTTTTTTTTCTCCTCGCCCTTGCACTCATACTATCCATGTCCCCACGATTCGAATAAAAGAAAAATACCAACAGGGAAAGAAACGAAAGAAACAAAAAACACAAGAACCAGAAAGAGCCCCTGGGTATATATATCCCTGCTGTGTCCCAGTCATGTCGTCGCATAATGAAAAATAGCCCGCGACTTTAAAAAACAAAAAAATATCCCTTGAATACACGGGCTCCCCAACGACAAGGTAGGAAGAAAGATTTCCGCACTATGATACAATGAAATGCTGCGATCCCGTCGGATGGAGCCTTCGTGATTTCGTTAAAAACATGTCCCCGTTGCAAAATTCGCCGTAAATGGTAGCACTGCGTTCTCGCAAGTGTGATATGACACCGGGCATCGATCTCTAATCGGCGGTGAAGTAGCGCTTGACCTTTCGGCCTATCTGCTGAGCCTTGAATTCTGGCGGCGCAATGGTGTGGTGGACTATGTGCGGCCTATATACAGCATCGACTGGTGGCATCCTACAGTTGCAGAGTTAGTCTCCTGATACCAGTACCACAAATCGGCAATGTTTGTAGCTGTTCCAACTTACCAGTCATCAACACTAAGGGGAAAGTATTCGTAGAGAGGATCTGCTTCCTCAGCCGGGCTGTTGCTGGCGTTTTGGCCATTCGCTGGGTAGGCTTTGGATAGCTGTGGGCTCTGCAGCTCAGCACTTGATCTGTTGGGGCTCTTTTCGTCCTCTGATAGCGATAAGGTGATGGGGACCGTGGGATTGGGCGGCCTTGAGAAGGAATTTCGATGGTTCGGTGGAGGGCCTTTGCCTGTAGGATTTTCTGTCGTCCATGCCGGGACAGGTGGAAGCGAGACTGTGGGAGATAGAGCCATGCGCTTCGCTGGGTGCGGACTCTGGCTGGGCTGTGGTGCAGCCTGCGGAGTAGTCCATTCATTTCCATTCGACTGGGCATGTCATGTTAGTATCCTGATGCTGAAAATAGAACCCCATGTATGAACAGCACACTTCCAGCCAGGGCCGGGGGCGTGCTGAGGGAGCTGCCACTTACAGATGGGTATCTTGGCAGGGAAGCCAGCAAATTGTCTCTCTCCGCCTTGGGAGTGGGATTGTCCGTGCTGTTTGTGTTTCTCCTCTCTAGCTTCTTATCACTGGTGAGGTGCACGTCCTTTCTACTGTCAAAGTTCCGCGGGCTTCGCCCTCGAACAATGACCGGGCCGGATTGAACCTCGGCGATTTTGATAATCTCCCCCGATTTCGTCTTGCCCAGCAGATTGATCTGGACTACATAATGCTGCTGCAATCCCTTCCGCCGGCCGTTGTTAGCGGTGGCGTGCTTGAACTGCAGTCTCTTCCAAGAGACGGGTAGAGAGACTCTGTTGGCATCAATCTCGCGGCCAATGCTTAGGTCAAGAGTCAAATTGGGAGGAGCAGATGCGATCTTGGCCTCTTCTAATTGGGGGTTTGCGCCTTTCCATGGTATTGTGATGATTTCAGCGGCTTTCCCCTCGATCGATTCCAAGCCCGTGATGGACGCATAGAGCTCCGTAATGGCTGTCTGGCGCCCCTGTTCATCTATAACGTTGTTCACGGCTCGAGGCAAGGTAATTTGCCCTGAGCACTGCCACAGGTTCCGACGATAGCACGTCAACTCTAGCGGACGGCCTGAATTCTCCCCGCCAAACACATCCTCGGCAACGAAGAACATGCCGTATAGCTCCGCCGTCATGTTTAGATCGGCAAACGCTCCCGCCTCATCCACTATGGTCGCATGCATGATCGGGTCAGAGAAGCCCAGGAGCTTGTTGTCCAACTCCTGGGGAGATGCCTCGTCATTCGCGGCATCTTGGTTGGTGATGGGCTCGAACGGGCGAGACGAATAAGAAAAGGGATCTTCAAAGGTGGTGACGAAGTTGTCGAACTCGTACGAAGGCGTAAACGGAAGAGGTGCCAGCGCGCTGCCGTCGCTACATGCGTTGCTGAGAGTCAGTGGCAAAATTCAAGGGGGAGGGGGGAAATGGGCTTAGGTGAGAACGGCTTGTAGAGCGGTTCCCAGCTACGCCCAAGGAAAAAGGACACTTCAACATACAGTAGAGATTCGTGAAAGTTAAGCTCGGGATCAAAGGAATCCATTCCCATGGGAGGAGGCGGACCGTGATTCATCCCCATCGCATCGTTCGGCGCCGTAGGGGCAGCAGGCATGGCCGGCATGGAGTTGAAGGCAGCCATGGCATCATCCAGCCCAGCACCTACGCATCGAGTCGCAGAGCCGCCGGGAGGGTAGTGAGACGAAGACAAAAAGCAAACGGCACAGGAAGAAGAGGATGCGAGGAGAAGAAAGGCGAGCAAAGGCCGAGGTCAAGGGTTTTCCGGTTCGCAGCAGCAATGATGACGCCGGTTCGCAGCAGGTTCTGGAGAAGCAGTGCAAATGAAGATGGGGAGACGATGGAGTTTCCAGGCACGGGACAGCAGCGATAGGACCGAACCGGACGTTGCTTCGGGGGGGTCCCAGAGCCTTGCGTCCGCTGGAGGCGCTGAGGCGCAACCACTACAAGTACAGGACAGTACCGTACAGTACAAGGTAACCCGCACTTGTACCGCGCTGGGCTGGGGGGTGTTCGGCTTTGGCTTAAGCTCTGGCTCTCGCTCGCGCAGGCATTCAAATGAAAATTCAAAATGCCCGCGGCCAGACTCTTTGACAACCGTCCATCGCCATTGGGCCGGCCCTGGGCAGTGGAGCATGGAGCTGCACGCGGGCTGGCGTCTCGAGACCCTCCGAAGGACGCTCTAGAGCCAAGTGAGAAGCCGGGGACTTTGGGGTAAAACGCGTGCAGCGCCATGGTTCAGCGGGGCTGCCCGCTATGAGATGCCCCAAAGGCCACTAGAGCCGGTCGCACTGCAGGGACAAGTGAGGAGGTTGTCTTGTGTCCCATCTCGAGGTTGCTCTTGGTGACATCCATCTGGAAGTGATTGCATTGCATCGAACTGCTGGGAGCATCGTGGGGACCATGGCGGTTCCTGATGGCCGAGTTTCTGGCTGGAACGTTCCGATCAATAGCATCAATCAAATCAGCCCTATCGCTGCTGCGTGATTTGACGCTCGTTATCTCTCGATCAGCGCAGCTATCTCTGGCTCAGAGCTGTGCCGTATCCACTGCTATCTTTGCCTGCCGTCTGATTGTCGCTGTCAAAGCAGATAGGCACTTCCAGCTATCTTGAAGCTAAGGTGCTATCAAATTGATATCTATCTCTTTAATAATTGAACCCACGTGCATTCTATCTCCTCCTATTCCATATCTGTTTGTCACCGTCAACTTGATTTTGTAAACCTCAATCTCCTCACCGAAACTCGACTCTCGAACATGCGACATGTGCCCTCCAACCCCCCCCGACGCCTAAAGTACATGTACCCTTGCCTTGCCACTTCGACTCCTGGAATCCGCTCAGCTCTTCTCATCAAAAAGTCCGGGGTCGGTTGCAAAGACGGGACGCGCACTAGCCAGAACCTACGGTTGGTCGGCACTCGCCTCAGTCACTCCATGTCCGGTATCATCCATCGTCTGGCGCCATTTTCCCCATGGGCAGGCCCTGCCAAAGAGGAGGTGTCCGATGCTATTGATGCTTGGCCCGGATGTACTTTGTGCGATTTGTTTGCTAACAGAAACATCTCGCCTCCTCCACAAATGCCGCCAAGAGGTCATGAGCCTGGCCCGCGCAGCGTCACAGGATCGCACGTGCAATTTGCAATTTCCAGAGCTGTCAGAGACAAGCAGCAAGGATCCATCCGGCGGCATTGAAGCAGAAAGCTGACGGAGGGTCGGCTCGGTAATTTAAGCTCACTTGGCATGGAAAAGTTGTGCACATCGTATCATGGTTTGAAAACCCGACGAGTAATACCTGACGTGTCCATTCCCAGGCACGAGCACCCGAACGGGCCTCCCCCTTGAGTTTACACAAAGCGGTGCTCCAATCGTATGCTCCAATCTCCAATCGCAGCTCAGACTTTCGCCCCCAGATCTTCTGATTTATGTTTACTCATATCAAGGATATTTTAATGTTCTTTGCCTAACACGGATCTGCTAATGACGCCCTGCAATTTCCAAGAAAAACAGCCCCCAATCTATAGAAGTTATAAAAGAAAAAACTTTGTCCCTTTTGGTTTTGGTTTTGGTGTTATGCTTATTGTTGTGTGTTAAATTCCTGCAGCTGTCAGATGCATTGACTCGTTCATTCATTCATCAGTCTTCCGTCGGCATCAATCCGGTCAATGGATCGACAAAATTAGTATTCCATCAATTGACCTTCCTGTTCCCTCTACAAATTGTGGATGACGCGGTGAACTCTGGTGCCAAACTTCCACACTTCGTCCAATACCAGAGTGCTGGGCTGGCCGGGCGTCTTCGCTTCTGAAAAGATGACCAAGTCAGCGTCAGCACCAGCGTCAAGCGATCCTTTGACTCCCTGTAAGCCGAGCATGGCAGCAGGGGTGGCCGTCACAGCCTTGAGCGCGTGTGGAATTCCGGTGCCTGTCCACTGCAGGAAGTTGTTGACGCATTCGAGGAGGGTGATGGAACTGGGGGGGTTGATTCTAATGTTAGCATATCCTGCGGTGTACGTGCTGCGATAACAGCTGGGGGCGAAGAAGTGGCAAAAGAAAATAAGAGTGAGCTTACCTGCCGGCAATGGTGTCGGAATTCTCCAGGAGCAGCTTGGATCCCACCTTGACGATATTGCACGTCGTGTCACCGTTGGTCCACGGGTATGCGCCGTCAGGCAGTCCGACAAGGTGCATGGCGTCGGTGACGAGAATGAATCCGTCGGGATGTGAGTTGAAGGCAATCTTGATGGTGGTTGGGTGTAAGTGGATGCCGTCGGCGATGATGCCAAAGTACGGCCGCGGCAGGCTCTCGGCGATGCCCAGGACGCCGAAGATGCCTGGGTTTCGGTGATGCAGAGGACGCATGGCGTTGAACAGGTGCGTAATCATTGTCGCGCCCTGCTCCACGGCCTTGGACGCCTCTTCGTAAGTCGCCTCGGAGTGTCCTACGGAGTAGATGATGCCCTTTGCCGTGAGCTCCGGAATCAGCTTCGTCATCTGGCCGCGCTCCGGCGCCGCCGTGATGTACTTGATGGGGATCTTTTCGCCCTCGGCGCGAGGCGTGAGATTGTGCTTGCCGTAGCACGCCTCGAGATCCTCGTACGTCTGCGCCTCTATCAACACGTCGACGTTGTGCACGCCATTCTTGGTCGGGCTGAGGAACGGCCCCTCGCAGTGAGCGCCGAGCGACTCGGCCCCATCTTCGGCCTCCTGCAAGTGCCCTGACGGTCCTAGGAACGGAAGAGCCTACATGAAAATGCCACCAGAGTCAGTTCATGCGTAAGCTAATAAATAACATGAGGTCGAGGCAATCCCCCCCACCACAAATGAAAATGAGAATGAACATAATTATAGATCACAGAAATATATGCAAGGTGACCCACCTTCTGGTATAGTTCTGGCCTCTGGCTGGTGATGGTGGGATTGTACGATGTGACGCCCGTCTGCACCAGCAATTTCTGCACCTCCTTGACCTTTTTGCCATACTGTGACATGTCATCGAGCAGCGTCGAGAAGTTGAAGCCGAACGCGCCGTTGAGCTGCACATCGATCATGCCAGGTGATATGATGCGACCGCCGAGGTCGATGGTCTGGTCGGGGAGGACGAGGTCGTCGAAAAAGGCAGCCTGGCTGTTGACAACCTTGCCGGACAGCGAGCTGACCCAGAGATCCTCCTCGACCAGCTTATCGCCGCGCAGGAGGCGGCAGTTGGTGAACTTGGTCAAGCCATTTCTTGGCCGGAAGGGAGGGGACAGTGCTATGGGCATGTTGCTTGCTCCGGCGCTTCCCCTTGTGAGCAGAGGATTTTGTTTTGTATAAGTCTTTTTGTTCTTTTATAGGATCTTCTGATGCTAGAGATGTTTTTCTCGGGCTTCACGGAGGATGTGGTGGAAACAAAGATTCAAGAAAGAGCGCTCTGGGAGAAGAAAGACTCGGGCTGCTTGTCCCGGCACCGTTTGATACTGGCTCCATAGCAGAACAGGAAGCAGCTTCAACGCCCGAGAGCAAGGCCGGTACATGTATATACGGCATTTACAAACACCACACACCAGTTGAGAACCACACGCCTCACGCCTCACGCCTTTGGTCTCACTCCCTTGATCCGGCCGAGTAACTACATAGAGTTCGAAACCTGAACGCCGATTAGCGTCCGATGGTAGCAAGCGCCTAGGTTATGGAGCAAGCAGCATGACTGAGAGAAAAAAAAAATCCTCGCCTATCCGTTGAAGTCACGGTGCCATGTGCCTTCGCGGTGGAGCTTGCCCGGCTGGAGTCTGGACGGGGGGTCCAAGAGCTGTTGCACGCAAAGATCTGGTGAGTTATGGGAGTACATGGGCTGTACTTGGGCTATGACGTGCAGAAAAAGAGATGGACTGGATTGTCTCATAGTGAGTGGCGCTTTGATAGGGCGTGGTGCTAAGAAAATGGGTTGAGAAGCTATTTGGTCTTTACGTGTGTCTTTTGCCTTTCTCCCGAAGGCCGCTTATTACAGGCTGAATGCCTTCATTTTTTTAAATCTCTAGATTCTGGATTCAAAAAAGACTTGGTGATTTACATTGTCCTTGTAAAAAAGAGTCCATTTTCTTCATTTATCGTGCATAACTAACGTCGTCAACATCCATTTTGGCTACGGCGAATTATTGCAGATGCTAGCACTCTAACAAGATGCCGTTGTATGCACATGTACCCAGTTCCGCTGCTACCTGAGGTGGCCCAACTTACAGTGGCTGCTGAAACGGGCACAAACGCAGTGCGGGTGGCGATCAAAAGCCTGGGCTGGCATGTAACGTTGACTTGCAATGCGCTAAAGGTACATGCGAATGTACCAGACGAGTACGGTACGGTGCGGCAACAGCCCACTTTGGGGAACACGCGCTGAAGCCAATCCTGGAGGAGCCGCTGGAACTGGAATCGGCCGCTGGAATCGGAGCACCGTTGATGAGGAGCGACTCCGCTGAGCCGCCAAGGCTTAGTTACCTGTAGTACCAGCATGTAGGCAATTCTTCATTGAGGACAGATGAGGGCATCAGCTCAACACTTTGGCTTGTCTTGTACTACCGTCGAACTTGGTAACGCCACTACCTGTGTTGCCACTGTGTTCCCAAGACTGCAGACAGCCGTTTAGCAATAGCAGACCCCCCGGCCTACCGACGACTAATCTTGATAGCCCAGTCTAGAGCCTTGAACTTCCGAATCCCGTGAGGCGCCCCCCGCCGAGTTTATCTCCTGATTAGCCGACATTAAGCCGGATTATCAACCGCGGCGGCCTCATGTCATGAGCGATGCTCGAGACATGGGCCTTTCAGCTGAGACGTAGCGAATGCCCTTTGCGTGTTGTGTGATCCCCGTACGAGGATAGCCAGACAAGCCCACTCCCGGGCCGTCACTTTGTCGTGAGACTCTCTCTAGTTGAGCTTCCTCGACTCGACTCGACTCGACTCGACTCGACTCGCCTTGCGCCCACCAGCGCCGCCGGTGCTCGCTTGCCATGTCCTGGAGGTGATTTTGATGACAGGCTCGCGTCTCATCCACAATGGCCAACTCCATCAGCGGCTCTTCTGCCGACAAGTTTGAGCTGGATCCGCTATGGCAGAATCTTGATTGGTACGTGGCACTGCTGTTGATCTTTTGCGACTGTCCCTCTATCTATCCCTTCCATCGGCTTCAGTGATGCGACACTGCTGCTGTAGCTGTCTATTTTGGCTGCTTGAAGTCTCTCTACATGCTGTTGGCTTGCTAGCTGCAATGACTATGATTGACATGGTTTACTTGATATAGGGCGATAGGGCAGATGCTGCTCATGGGCTGGGATGGCACCCAAGTTACGCCCCAAATCAGAAGCCTCATTGAGGATCACCATCTCGGCTCCATCATTTTGACGGCCAAGAACCTGAAATGTGCGTGATTCCCCCTCCCTTCAACAACATATTATCCTCGTGTGTTCTATGGGCCTGTTATTCTTAATATTTCTGCTCGTATTCCTACTCGCGCACTTACATAGACCTCCTGTGGTGGATCCGGGCATCTTGCTAACTGGCCAATTAGCGGCGCATCACACTGCAATGCTCGTTCAAGAGCTTCAGATGATTGCCAAGAACTCCGGTCACCCACAGCCACTTCTCATTGCCGTAGATCAAGAAAATGGCGGCGTCAACAGTCTGTTTGACGAGGATTATGTCTGCCAGTTCCCCAGCGCCATGGCCATTGCAGCCACTGGCAGCCTTGAGTTGTCGTATGAAGTCAACAAGGCAACCGCCACCGAAATCGCCGCCTGTGGTGTTAACCTCATGCTTGGCCCGGTTTTGGACGTTCTTAACAATGCACGCTATCAAGTTATTGGAGTGCGAGCCTCGGGTGATGACCCCCAAGAAGTATCTCAGTATGGACTGGCAGCTTTGAGTGGAATTCGTGACGCTGGCGTGGCCTCTTGTGGAAAACACTTCCCATCCTATGGAAACCTCGACTTTCTTGGCTCCAATCTTGACGTACCCATCATTACTCAAACACTAGAAGAGCTGAGCCTTAGCGCTTTGGTGCCCTTTCGAAACGCCATCTCCTCTGGGAAGCTCGACGGCATGTTCATTGGCGGATGTGGCATCTCCAACCCTTCCATGAATGTCAGCCATGCTTGCCTGTCTGATCAGGTTGTCGACGACCTTCTCCGGAACGAACTTGGATTTAAAGGCGTTGCCATCTCGGAGTGCCTTGAAATGGAGGCACTAAGCCAAGATCTCGGAGTTCAGAACGGTGTTGTCATGGCCGTAGAGGCAGGATGCGATATCGTGCTGCTCTGCCGAGCCTACGACGTTCAGTTGGAAGCTATCAAAGGCCTCAAGCTGGGCTACGAGAACGGCATTATTACAAAGGAGAGGATTTTTACCTCCCTGAGAAGAATCTTTCATCTAAAATCGACCTGCACTTCCTGGGCAAAGGCACTAAACCCTCCGGGCATAAATCTACTTTCACAGATTCGCCCCTCTCATCTTGCCCTATCTCGGCGAGCTTACGATGATTCCATCACCATTGTGCGGGATAAGGAGAAGCTGCTGCCCCTTTCTCTCTCAATGCATCCCGGTGAGGAGCTTCTCTTGCTGACCCCCTTGGTCAAGCCACTGCCAGCCTCCTCTTTGACTAAGAGCTTGCTCGAGTCAAAGAACGATGCATCTATGATTCACACTATGCACGATAGATGGAGTCACCAAATTCGAGAAAGAAGCGCCATCATGAGTGGAGAAGGAGTCTTTCGAGAATTTGGCAAAACGCTTGCAAGATATCGCAATGAGAAGCTTCTACATACAAGCTACACAGCCAACGGAGTCAGGCCAGGTAAGAAATATGCTGGTGGCAGGAAGGATTTCCAAGGCATTCACTAACTCTATTCTGTAGTTCATGAAAACCTTATCAACAGGGCATCTTGCATCATCATTTTCACGGCAGATGCAAACCGAAATCTCTATCAGGCCGGATTTACCAAACATGTTGACATGATGTGCTCTATGCTTCGTAGCAGAGGGCAAAAGAAACAGCTCATTGTCGTTGCCGTGAGCTCTCCATACGACTTCGCCATGGACAAATCCATAGGCACTTACATTTGCACATACGACTTTACGGAGAATGCCATGGCTGCCCTCGTCCGAGCGCTAGTCGGAGACAGCAACCCGGTTGGTACTATGCCGGGAACCCTCCGAAAGAGCAAGAAAGTTCTCAAGTCTCGACAGCATTGGCTGGTGGAAGAGTTTGATAGCAATCGGGATCGAAAAGGCCTAAACGACCTCATTCGGGCGGTGCACAGGGCTAGCGACCAGGATTTCCGGTACCTGCAGACCACTACCTCAGATACCTTTGTCCTTGACAACCCGAACATAATAGAGACCCATTTCGTGGTGCGAAACAGTAGCACACAGGCCCTTTACGGCTTCGTTGCTACATATTTCATCCAAAATGTCGGCATCCTTGGAGCTCTCATCGTGGACCCAACCAAACGGAATCTGTCGATTGGACGATCTCTTCATCGCCGAGCACTGAGGAGCTTAACGCAGCAGAGAGGCATCAAGAAAGTTCAGCTAGGATCAAGCTTCCCTGCTCTATTCCTTGGAATCCCTCTTGATATCGAAGTGACGACGACAAAAGAATGGTTCAGCAACAGTGGGTGGGACACTCAGTTCCCACGAAGACTCACAAACATGGTTATCCAGGATTTGAGTGCGTGGTATGCTCCCGAGGGACTTTCGCAAAGCATCCAGCGAGCCAATATTAGCTTTGACCTAATATACGGCCTTGAAAGCGGAGACACGGTGATGCATCATGTACGAACCCACGCAAGCCCGGAAGTTCTCGAACTCTACCGAACCGCGTTGGAAGAGAGCAAGGCATGTGGCATTGTGCGAGCCAAGGATGCAGGAGGAAATCTGCTGGGAACCATCATCATTTGCAGGCCAAACAGCCCCCTCGCCAGATATGTTCCCCCGCTGGTGTCTCTCGGTCAAGACATTGGCGGTCTCCTGGCCCCAATTGTTCCTCCGGCTCCTCTTTCGACTTTAGTGCTGCAGGGCCTTGCTTTGATGGGCCTTCGACAGAACAAGGGCCACAAAGCAACCAAGTCGGTTTTAAGCTGGGTGCGTTTCTATTGAATCCCTTTGACTGATTCCTTTGAGTATTAACACGATGCAGGTTGTGGATGATGCGTTCGAGCCGCTGGTGGCCATGGGATTCGATATTTTGCAGACATTCGAGGAGATAACGAATTCCCCTGAAATGTGAGGACCATCATTACTCCTGAAGCCGAGATTAATTGCGCTAATCGATAAGCAGGTTTCAAACTTGATGAAGATGGACTGCTATTTGCATTGAGCTATGTTCCTGCTAATACCCGTATGGCATTGCTTTCTATTGGATATCCCCTATTAAGGGCTATTTTACATTCACCTCTGCTTGTCTGTCTTGGTGCCGGGTCTAAATGAGGAGTGTAGTACCGGTCATCAATTCATTGGCTCATCTTTCATTTTTGGTTTATTCGCTGATTCATATTGGATACCTGAGGAGCAGCAAGACTTATGATTCTATGTACTTATTAGTTATGATCACTTTACATGTACTCTCACGCCTTTAGCTATTGGTTGTTGTATACTAGGGCAGATTGAATAAAGAAGCAAGTAGGATTGTATCTCTCTTTTGACTTATTGTGACACGCTTGACAAAATAACACGATATTAACATTCTGTTCCGTCATGATTTCCTTCTTGGCCCGGCCATTTGCAGACGCCCAGAAGCAGGCTCATGCAGTCTTCTCATCCATCCCCTCACGCAGAATGGCAACCTGCTTCTTAATCTCGACCCAGAGCGCCAATTCATCGAGCTCCGGGCTCTCCTCTACCGGCCGATCCAGCACCTTGACCCACTCGTTGTCCGCCAAATCCATCGTCATAACCATGGCGTCGTCCTCCGCGTCGTCCTCATCGCCATCGCCAGGCTGCTCATTGCGCGCAATGGCAAGCAGCGCAGCCACAAAGGCCTCTTGCATGTAGGCGAAGCTAAAATCGTTTGTGATTTCCGCAATGGCAGTGCAGAGCTTGTCGGGGAAGCTGATGGACTTGTTGTCGGCGAGCTTCTTCTGCCAGAATTGGCAGTAGGCGACGCGTTGGTCAAAGTCTGGGTCTGGGAAGAGGTATTTCCTGTCAAAGCGCGAAGGGCGTTTCTAAAAACGAAGCGTTAGATATGATGAAACTATGCTGCGGCGTTTTAGGGGCGATTCACAGAGATGCCTGGATCTAATCGTTCTAGATGATTGGTGCTTCCGATCATGAAGATGCCGTCATTGCTCTTTAGACCGTCTACTTCGTTTAGGAAATAGCTTCGAACGTCGTCGGTGACAATGGTGTCGAGGTCTTCAAAGACGAGGTAGCAGGGTGCAAACTCTCGCGCCTTTGCGAAAACCATGGCGATGCTTCTCTCTGGTCCAAAGAACTGTGTTACGAATACTCTCGTCAGCCAGATCTCCATGTGAAAGCGATTCGACCATTCTTAACGGGACAAGTACCCGGGGTGACAACATACCGACTTCAGAGACCTCACATACAAGGTCGTCACGGGTTGCTTCAGATGATAAAGCATATTCATCGTAGCCTTGATCGAAATCGTCTTGCCGTTTCCAGGCGGGCCGTAGTAAATGATGCCTCGCTTCCACGGCACCTTGAGCCGAGCATACGTACCCCTCGACCGGAAGAAGGACATGTGGTCCTCGATGAGAGCCTTCTTCATGTCCTCATCCAGAATGACATTCTCCCACGACGACTTCATCGCGCTCTGGTACAGCTCCGCGCTCTTGGACCAGTAGCCGCCGTCAAACACCCAAATCTCCTCGTGCAGCTCGCTGGTCCACCGCCCAGCGGCGAGAATCAGCTGCTCGGCCAGCTCCTCGCGCGTGGAGAGCACGAAGAAGTTTGTGAGTGTGGGATAGGCGCCGCTTCCGTCGCGGCCGCTGACGAAGTACACGATGAAGTCTTTATCCTTCCATTGGAACAGGTACTTTTCAAACAAGACGTTCTTTGCAATCACGCCGAGATCGCCGTCCATGCGCCTTGACGGCGGGACGTAGATTTTCCACGACAGCGAGGACGGGACGTGGGAGTCGTCGTCGCTGCCGACGGGCGTGAATGAGGCGTGGCCGCCCGATGCGTAGGCGAGCAGATTGCATGAGTCTGCTGGAGCGATGGAGACGGAGAGATTGGGATATTGTTGACGCAGGGCCTTTGAGATGGCGGCGTCGGTGTTGACACGCTTGGCGCTTGTGTGGGAGAAGAATTGGCGGGTGGTTTCGTCGTGGCTCTCGTGGGCGTTCATGGACTCCAGAAGGTCTCGATTTCTACGTGCAGCGCCGTCCATTGTTTTTGACTCGATTGATGAGATGATGATGGTCTCTGTTTGGGTTGGAAAGTGTAGAGATGGCCAAGTCAAGAAGTCCGACGGTGAGAGGAGCGATGATGACATGCGTTTGCGGCCGGACAAGGATTGATGCACCAGCCTCATTTGTTTACGTACCATCAAGGTGGTTGGGGAATACGAGTTGGTGCATGGTATTAGAAATCGCAGCACAGACGACAACTGATAAAAGCATATTTGTGTTGATGCAGAATCAATCGCTCAATGTATTTTATACGGATTCGATTGGGATTGAGTTAGTAGTTCTACTACTGATGGTGCACTTCTTGACATGTGAACACGCGGTGTAACAGCAGCACATGCATGTCTCACTCACACGCCCTATTATCTATACACGTAACTAGCAAATTCACATCT
The DNA here is from genome assembly GCA_001931985.1 of Trichoderma sp. IMV 00454. Taxonomy (NCBI): domain Eukaryota; kingdom Fungi; phylum Ascomycota; class Sordariomycetes; order Hypocreales; family Hypocreaceae; genus Trichoderma; species Trichoderma sp. IMV 00454. The sequence goes on from MSJK01000131.1 coordinate 358,914, forward strand.
ACTTCATCTAGCTGCATTGTTCTCTCACCAAAGCCTCTCTCCTGTCCAATTCCACCAAAAGATCGATAAGACATTTTGAAATCATTCAACATGACTTGGTATCTTACGCCTTTGCCTTTCTCGTCGTCAGTCTCACTCTCAGATCATCAGTGCCCTTGATCGACATGATGCCAAGCACCGGCTTGCCCTCCTCTGCCGCTGGAATAGGCTGATAGCCATCCATCTCGACATCAAACCTATGAAGCAGCATGGCAACAAACAATAAGACGGATCTCTTCGCCATATGTCTTCCGGGACACATGGTGTTCCCTCCTCCAAACGGCCTCCAGTTGTTGCTTTGCGTCAAGGTCGCCTTCTTCAGGAAACGTTCGTGATCAAACGAATCCGCCGTCTCGCCAAAGACGCCCCTGTCAAAGTGTAGCTGGCGGAACGGTATCATGAGCCTGTTGCCTTTGCGCAAGACTTTGCCTCCGATGATGGTGTCTTGGGTGATGAAGCGTACGGAGGCTGCGTAGGAGGACATGCGGATGGTTTCATTCCACATGGCGTTGAGCTGGGGGCATTGATTGTGCAAATGCTCGAGATTGACAATGCCGTTTTCATTAAAGGCGGCTTTTGTTTCGTCGCGGATCACTTTGATGAGCGAGGGAGCGTGGAGAATGTAGGTGAGAAGCCAAAAGGCAGCTTTGCGCGTACTCGTATTGATACTATAATGTTTGTCAGTCTCTATGAACAAGAGTTGGATGAAATTATTAGAGAATTGAATAGAAGAGAAGCTTGAGTAGTAGACGTACGCCCAGTATATAGCCATGAACATGGTTGCAATGTCATCCTCACTGATATCCAAAGCCCGCATCTCGTTCTCCATGACTTTAGTAAACCAAGCCTCGCCAGATCTCTGGCTTTGAGGCAGTTGGATGTACTTTTTCAACGCGCGCTGAATGATGTCTTTGGATCGCTTCATCTCTCTAGTGAGGAAATCGGGATACTGGTAGAGAACTTGCCAACTCAGCTCGTCATAAATGACAAATTGTTTGGCAAGCGTAGCATCAATTTGGTCAAGCTCATCTCCAAAATATGCTCTCTGCCCAGCACGAGTGAAGAAATCAGAACACCACTCCATGAGAGGGAGCACAATGTCGACTTCAGTCGATTTGAGGGCATAGGGACAGACAGCATGTAGCTTTCCAATATTCATGCGCACATCAAACCACTCTAGGAAAGAATTCTCTAAGGAATCTAGTCCATCTCCAGGAAATAGCTGGTGAATATGTATTTGTCGCGCCAGCGTCGCCAACGGCTTTCCTTGGGGGTTCGCAAAGCCTCCCTTGTCCTTTGGCAGTGGTGAGTACATTGCCTGGATGCAGGACTCGGTGTTCCCCCAAGCGCGCATTAAGGCCTGGACAAACTCATTGAAAGATAGGGTCTCTGTATTTCGGTACGCGCTGGCGACGTCTTTCGGCTTTGTAATGACATATATCTTCGATCCGGCGATGGTCAAAGCAAACGGCTCGTTGGTGTTGCCGAAATAGGTCCTTTGAGAGAGGTAGTGCTTAGCTCAATGTGTGGTAGAAATGATGTGAATTATAATTTCTTACCTAGCTTTTGTTAACAAAGTATTGGAGTTGTTGAAGAACGCCGGTGCATGACCTAAATATGAATTGTGTCAACAGTTTCCAAAGTCTGCCTCTAATTATCAATTTGCGCAGCTTACCCAAAACTAAGAAGAGTATTAGCAATTGTGTTCCTCTTGAAAAATATAGAAGAAATGACGGAACGAACATGAAGAAAGAAGCGGTGGTAGTTGATGTTTTTGATCGACTTACTAGGAATGCAATACGGCAATTCTTGGGGATCGTCCGGATATATTTGAGGAAAGACAGTGAATCTCCAAAGTCTCCAAACAAGCCATCCAGATATTAACGCGACGGCGCTTACAATTAGGACTAAATTGTCCCGAGAGTTCTCCAGAAGAGCATCAAAGGCCAATATCACCTGCCAAGCTAGTATCATGAGTAACATGATGGACTGGGGCTTGAGAAAAACACTCAGTAACAGAGGAAGAGGAGGAGATTGTCGCTTAGAATAAATGAGAGAAGGAGAGCACTTATGTGGGCTACGGCAGACCTGATACTCATCTATATGATGATGCGTGCGATATATAGACAGGCATGTATATTTATATGATTACATATTCCCAGCCGGATTGTCAGGGTGCCATATGCCAAGACCTGTACAAGAAGTATGGCATATACTCCATTATACTTTTCTCCCCAGGATCTCAGGCGAAATCACATTTCAGTCCACTATAATGATAGCAGGCTTAGAATCCTTTCCAATATCTGGCCTATAAGGAATCCAAATTTACGGCTCGGGAGCGCGGGCCGGGCCACCATCAGAAGCAACCGGCTCCTTGGTGACAGAACGCCCCAACGCCACTATCACCCTCTAATTTCCAAACTATAAGCATTTATACCAGGCAGCAGCCCTGTGATTGACCCAGCTACCCGGTTAGTGGTGTTTGTTGTTTGTTGAACAGGGGCCGGATGTCATCTCAGCCGCTCGGCTGTGCCCGAGCAAACAGACAGGGCTGGCCAATAGCAAGGTTCATAACCCTGCTTCGGAAGAAACCTCCCGGATGCAGTTGAGGAGGATTTTATCTCTTTTCATATTTTCATCTCTTTTTTTGCAGCAGTTGAACTTATTCTTATTGCACTGAGAACCGATATTATACTTTTTCTCTATCCTTGTTAGGCTAAGAAGAAGAGAGTAGGAGACTGTTGGGCTGCTCATTTGGCAGATGGCCTTATCCGGGAACTTTTATACCGATTAAACAGCCATTCATCTTGCTAGCAAGATACCATAGCTGGTTTGTAACGGATATCCCTTTTACCTCTTGTTGGGCATTCTCCCAAGACTCACGACTAGGATCCTTGCCCGTCACTCCCTTCTCTCAGCCGCAAATCATAAAGGGATGATTGGATATTAAGATATGTGCGTGGCAAGGAGCTGCGCCTCAAATATCCTTGGCTGTCTACGATCTGATGGTGTTTGAGTCTAACGACGCTGTATACAGTCGGCACTTATGCAGCCTCTTTCTGAGAGTTCCAGGGGTACAATTACCGGTGTCACAACATCAGCCGATGAACTTGGGCCGTGCTCGCGGGGTACGTGCTTTGTGGGGGAAAATTATAGGCTTTGAGCAGATGCGTGGAACACGATAGGTGAGGAGAGTGGGCGACTTGTGAGAGCATATAACAACTGTGGAAGTGCATAGTATCGTAATAGGCAATGTACAAATAAAGCATGTATAGAACCTATATACCATGTGGCCTACGATAACACTTATCTATAAACCGTGATGCGAGCATAGCTCGGCCAAGTTTATATGAACTGATCTATCAGTTGGGGCTGAACGGATTGTGATGCCTGTCTCTCTACTTCGCATATCAGTAACAGGGCTGTGGGATGGGAACAGGGTAGTGAAGCGAACTGTCCCCTAATAGGGGCTTTGTACGTATGTGAATGTGAAGTAGAAGCTCCTGGTAGTGTTGAAAAAAACGAGTTTGCTTATAGAGACGTCAAGATTGGCTGTATACCAAGGCGTAACCCTGGAAATGTGCGCCCAATAAGTCGCATTATATTATAAAGAGGCTCAGTCATCTAAAATTGAGGGCTTCCCATTACAGCCGTGCCTGAACTCGATCCATCTCTGCTATCTTTTCTCCTTTTCAAAAGTTCTTAAGCTCCCTATATCATATCCTTGAGCTCCTCCAAAAGATCGAAGCGACAAAATGCCTGTCATTACAGATACCGTTCTTCTTACGTTTAAGCTGGCTGCCCCAGTGACATACGAGAAAAGGCTACTTGGAGTCGCATTTTTAGTTGCAGTCTTGCTTATGGCTCAGTTTCACCGCGTCAGAACGGTCAGTTAACATGTAGGATTCCGTGATTCGTGGGGGTGCTGACTTTTACTGGATTATGGAAATGTAGGCAATTTCATTCTTGGTCCGACGTATTCATGGAGTTTTGTATCTTTTCTTAGGGCCCAAGCTCATCGATTGTGCATATAATCGGGTAAGAAGAGTGCAGGATGGCACATGTAAACACTCACCAGCGAATCTGACATCGGATAGGCCCAAGGAAAACCCTTCAAAGTTTCCACTCCATCTAATGACCATCTTTTCATCACGTCCACCAGTCTTATCAAGGAGCTCATAAATGCGCCATCTCAGAGTTTATCGCTACATGCTGTAGCTAAAGAGGTAAACAATGCCATGATCAACAACCGACGTCCTATATACCTAACGAAGAAGCAGATCCTGCAACCCAACTACACAATGTGCGGTTTTGAGGTGCAAGATCATCGTGGAATTGAGGGAACGGGATATGTCCGTGCCCTTCGAAGCCTTCTTACTTCTCACCTCTCGAAATTCCAACCCCATCTAGAGGGTATAGTGAAGAATGCTCTGTTGAGTGAACTGAGAGACGTGCAACCAGACGGTATTGAAGCCAACTATATCCTAACGTGTTTCAATTGCACTGGGTGATCTTTCTAACATAATTTCGACAGGGTTTGCTCATGCGAAAATTTTCCCATTGATGAAGACACTCGTTACCAGAGCCAACTGCTTCATATTCTTTGGCGAAGAACTCTGTACGGCCCCCCTTTCCTCTCAATATCCTTTGTAAAGCGGCTACACACTAACGGCTGCTACATGAGAATAGCCAAAAACACAGAATTTACCTCAGCAGCCTTGGATTTCCCTCAAGCCGTCGCTATTGCGGCTGAGGTTTTGCGTATAACACCGGAATTCATGCGGCCACTGGTAGCATCCATCGTCACCAATCGACACAAAGCCGCGACAACAATCTACCGCTATCTAGTGCCAATTATAGAGCAGCGACTTGCAGTTAGAGGACTTCAGTCAAACAAGGCCACACCTGTGCGTTGACAAATTGCCAAGCTAATTCGTACGTGACTCTGTGTGTATAGCTGACACAGCCCAGATGGATTGCATGCAATGGTTGATTGACAACTCGCCTCGCAAAAACCCCTGGACGCCTGCGAAAATGGTGGGCGAAATTATGGCGGTTTGGTTTGGATCAGTCCATCAATTGGCCATGGTATGAAAAACGTCCGCCTTTTATGCCAGATCGTTGTAGTATGCTGACATTGTTGATAAGACGTCGACATATGCAATTCAAGATCTATGTCTACATCCCGAGTACGTTGAGCCATTGGCTGTGGAGATTCGAGACTGCTTTCACGCAGAGGATTCTCCAAGAGATGTTGAAAGACTGCCGCTTCTTGACAGCTTCATCAAGGAATCAGTTCGCAACAGCAACTTCGATGCCAGTAAGTCAGCTGCATTACCTTTACAAGACGACTCCCATCTTCAACAATATTGACTTACGGTACCCTTAGTTACGTGTCGGCGCAAGGCTCTCGTCCCGTATACCTTCCAAGATGGCTCATCCCTCAACACGGGCGACTGGGCATGTATCCCCCAGCGAGCCATGATGCAAGACAGCACGCGATACAGAGACCCGCAGACGTTTGACGGCTTCAGATTCGCGCATGACAACGCCCAACACCAGCAGCATAAGCAGTCTACGGAGATACCTAGACAGAAAGAGTTCAAATTTACCGATGCCACTCTTGATTGGCCAATTTGGGGACTTGGAAATGCGGCTTGGTGAGTCAAGGATGATCTGCTCAAAGAGAGCGGCTGAGGCGTTGTATTGTACTAATGGAAAATGATCTACAAAAACAGTCCCGGCCGATTCTATGCCTCGCTAGTGACCAAACTCATCTTGATCCGCGTCTTGGAGGACTGGGAGGGCAAGCTACTTGAGCCTGAAGCACCAAGATCCATGACCTGGAGGTCGAGCATCGTGCCCCGGAGCAGCACAATCATCATGTTTCGCAAAAAGCATCCTTAGTAGCAAAAGTAATTTGTTTTACTGTGCTGTCACTATATATAATGTCGGCTTGATGAAGCAATCGTACCTAAGAGATTGAATGTATATCTGGTACCAGGTGCTCACTTATGCGCGTTGTGAACTCTGTTATTGAGGGGGCTATTGGATTTCTGTTGTCAAATATACTTTGATCTAGCACATTAGTAAAACAGTGATATTGTCATATCTTTGTAACGATGTGATTCTTTCTTCCATTCATCCTGTCTTCAGCCCTCCCCTAGTAGCCGCTTACAAAATCGAGCTTCCGCGACTACGGTCTCGACGTTCTATACAGACCATGCCCATTTTTCAAATCTCATAGCCCATGTCAGCCTCACTCAGATACATGAGATCTGATTCGCCGGGGCACTCCGGCACACATGTGCACAGGTCTGTCTAGTATCTGTGCCCCCTCCCTGAAGAAGATCTCATCCACCGCTGCCGAGCATCGCCCTGACCATCATAACGACGAAAATGAGCCAGTGAGGCAACACATGCGCAACAAGTGGCCACGGGAGGGGCCTAATGCAACACAAGTGCCACTAAACAGATCGATTACCTTTGGAGCGCTGCGCCACGGCTGGCTGAAGGCCAATCCCAGAGTCACAGTCGCCTGCATGAATATGTGAGGGGCTTGTATTCATTTCTATTCTTCTCGTATTGGAGGCGTCTAGGTTGCGGGAATCTACCTGGTTCATGCCCCCATCGCGTACGGCGTGACCTTGCTAATTGAATCAGCTTGGTGTTGAATTAGTTGGACTAGCAAGTCGTATCCGGTGTGCCGGCTGGAGAATCTGCAGCAAGGTCTGTGCTTGAAGCTGTTTCTGATGTGTAATTCGTACGCCCTACGATCATATATGGAGCATCCTATGTTAGTCTGATGCCTGATTTGATGCCATTGGAAAAGGCTCTGTGGATCGTCGAAGGTTGAAATTCAAACTCAACGTATCGTGTTTAGGTGGATAAATTGTATTCCTTGCTGTTATTACTCAGGGGTATGGTAAAAAGTCTTGTGTATATAGCTTCAGCTCCTAGCAACACGGCTATGGCCTACACGAGGGACAAAATGCTCTTCTATGCGCTCATATACTTTGCGATTCATTTTCAGCTTTGATTCAGGATACCCTTAAAGCCTCTACGCACTGGCTGTTTTCCTGGTTTGACTTTGGCCACATCTTCTCCAACCCGGAACATGCACATTCATTCCCCCGCTCCAGCTTGCCAAGCCACCAACACCAACGTGCGAAGAAGGGAGATGGAGCACAATGAGAAGCCTTAGTAGATCGCGCTAGGCAGGTTGAAGATTCGCATCTTGGCTGCTCGATGTGATGAAACTCTCAAAACATTTGCTTGTGGACCGTAAAAGAAGAACACGATACAAATCTCCATGCATCACCGCGAAGTTTGGGAGTTCGATCGCTACCGATATGAAGCACTTCAACTGATTTCTATCAATAAATACATGTAATCCTGAATACAGACGCTCTCGGAGATCTCAAGAGTGGCTAAATCGACTAATGCGTAAAGCGCCTTCCACACTGTTATTGAACCAACACCAATGCTATTTTTTAGCTCTTCATTCATACCTTTTTGGTTCATCAGCTGTAGCTCTTCAAAGACTAGCTGATGCCCTTTGGAGATTTAAAAGGATGGAATCTCAATGCGTCGGTCCTAGAGGGGCGACTTGACTGCATGTCTATTATATTCGTTCTATTCATCCTCAATCATCTCATTGTCGTCTTGGATGTAATTGCATATATTCTCCTGCTGGCATCGTCTGGTTCTTGAGATGAATTAGTCGATCAACCAACCGTTTATATCTGCTCCTTTATATAACTGACAGATACCATTGTACCTTCACGGCGGCGGCCAACAAGCGGTAGATCGCCTCTCTCATGAAACCTCGACTGGTAGTTGGAGAATAAGGGAAAAGAAGCATAAGAAAAGCAAAAAGGAAAAAAAAAAAACAAGCTTCAGACAAAATGAGCAGTCTCACTATACCCCCAGGCACAGATCTCTGCCAGCTCCCCGCAGCGATGCCTCCTCCCGGTGTTGTTCCTAACTTCGTCGATCCTGAATCACTTGCGCCAGCTCTCATCGCAGTATCGGCGGTCATGCTCACCTGGTCGACAATATTCATTGCTGCGAGGTTATGGATGAACTGGCGGGACTTGAAATTGGCAGATTGTAAGTTGTAGGACCGAGCGATGGTAGCGATAATATGCAAACTAACCATCTTCACACAGACTTTGCCATCATCGCCTGCGTTCTCAATGCGGCCTATACAGGGCTTATCCTGTCAGGTATGTTTCATCAACAAACCCTCGAATGTCGCTTTTGCCCGTAAATGCTCATCTAATTACACTAGTTGCTCGGTATTCACGGCACCAATGGAATGTGCCCATATGTTGGTACACTGCAACATACTTGAAGCTTATCTTTTCATTTGGCATGCTGCTTGGCCCCGCCATCTTCTTCGCCAAAGCTGCCATCTTGCTGCTCTACCTCCAAATATTCTCTGCAAATAGGACTATCCGCATAACTTGCTATATTCTAATGGTCGTCCTTACACTCACCTACTGGACCAACTCGATTCTCGAGATTGCCTTTGCATGCCCACGACCTGGCGAGACGTGGATAGATCTTTTGACGAGTGGCAATCCCGGAAAGATCATCTACTTCGGACCGGTTCAGGGTTCATTGGCTGTCGCCATCGATATAGCCATCTTCATACTACCACTGCCGGTATTATGGAAACTTAACATGCCCCTCAGAAGACGCATCGCTTTGTGCGCCGTCTTCTTCACTGCCTTGATGTAGGTGCTCAACCATGATTGTTGCTAGCGAGTACACGTGCATGTGCTAACATGGAGGCAACAGGGGAGTTATCGCCAGTGTCATCGCACTTTATGGCCGCATCAAGTTGCTAGGCACACCAGACCTCACTTGGCTCGAGACTCAGTTGTTTATTTGCATGTAAGTAGTGCAGCGCCAGCAAGTAACGCCAATAATCCCATCTAACAAGTGTTTCTGCACAGCATCGTCGAAAACAATGTCGCTTTAGTGGTCTGCTGTGTACCTGCTTTCAAGAACATGTGCAAGAAGCATATTGCAGAAACTCGTGTATGGAAGGCGTTTATATCCAGAATCCACCGCAGACGCAGCGGCAAAGGTGGTGATGGAAGAGGCGGCAAGGACGTCGAGAAAGACGGCAACAGACATTGTGGCGGCCCTCGACTTGCTCAAGACTATCTCAACACAGAAAACTCCAAAGAGTCGACTTATGAAAACGAAGTTGCTTCAGAGGGAAATCTCAAGCATTTTGTATCCCACGGACAGGGCTCTGGCAGTTACGATGCGAGCAGCTATTCATCACGAGTAGTTCATATTCACGGCGGCACCAAAGAAGAGAATGAAATGCCGGAATCGGCAAATGCTGGCGCGAATGGAATTGTCCGAAACATTGATATCACGCAGGAGGTTCATCCTGACCATGTGGTTTAGAAGCGGCTGAATATTGCGACTCAAAAATCTCTCTTCTTTGTCGTTTTTTTTCTTTCCCTTTCCTCTATATGCTCAATCACTTTTAAAATGTCATAAGAAAGCGAGACTCTGGATTGAGCTAGATACTATAATAAGAGCTATTATTTGCAAGTTGAGGATGACAAACCGAGTCGATCCTTATCGTCAAGGGTCTTCTGTTGTTGGTTCTGGTTTACACGAGCGGGGCCATCTCCAAGCCGATTCTCATCCAAGGCCGAAAGCACGCACAAGACAGAGATTCTGATCCTTTTCGAGACTCTCATAAACCTAGTTGATGTTCATGTCACCGTAGTAATTGTTTATTGCAGGCGATCGGGATGTGTGCCGACATGGGGCTGTTACTAGATCTGCCTCGTTGATCGTGCCGATCTTGACTTGACACACAAGTTGCGTGAATGGGTGCATGTACATGCTCCTACGAATCCTTCAGGCTCACGATGAAGTCAAGCCCAATTTTAATTGCGGAGAAGCTCTCAACCCTGTCGACAGCCGTGAAATCAAGCCGCTAGATGCCAAACAAGTGAGGGGAATTACACGGCATGGACGAGATTTGGTTAGCACATGTTGCGAACCAACGTTCAGTAGAGAAACTTTTTATAGCCAAAAAGAATTCCTTGTTGCTATTATTGTAACTCCTGCAGTGAACGTGACAATAAAGTGGAAGGATTGAAAGCTGAAAACCCCGTTCTTATTGAATCGCTGCCCCCTCCCATCATTAACCTCTCTTCATCTTCCTTTCGGATGTAGTATATCTCTCTCATTTGGCTTAGCCATTGTTGCTTAGAAATGGCCAAGAGCCAGACAATCCTCATCACCGGCTGCTCCGCCGACGGCATCGGTGCCGTCCTCGCCCTCACTCTCGCAAAACAGCACCACCATATCTTTGCGACTGCACGCGACACGTCCAAAATCCCCTTTGAGCTCAGAAGCCTCTCCAACGTGTCTGTAATAGCCCTCGATGTCTCATCCAAAGAGTCTGTAGCGGAGGCCGCAAAGGCAGTCGAAGAGGCGGGACACTGTCTGGACGTGTTGGTGAACAACGCAGGGTTCGGATACACGATGCCAATTCTGGACGTGGACATTGACAAGGCGCAAGACTTATATAATGCAAACGTCTGGGGGGTGGTGAGAACTGTTCAAGCATTTGGTCCGCAGTTGATCAGAAGCAAAGGTCGAGTGGTTAATATGAGCTCCGTGGGCTCAGTAGTCAACACCCCGTGGATTGGTAAGTGTGATTCGACCCAGTACAGATGATCTTGCGTTGTGTTTTCATACCTTTCCAAGACAAACAGACGGCGAATGAATACCGTGATTAATACATCAGCTTCTCACAGGAACTTATGCGTCCCCCAAAGCTGCTATCAACAGCATCTCCGAGACGCTTCGCTTGGAACTTTCCCCCTTTGGCGTGAGCGTCGTGACCATCTTGCTCGGCACTGTAGCCACTCCATTTCATGCCAATGAGCCGATTCCTGAGCTTCCCGAAACATCTTACTATGCCAAAATCCTCGAAACAATCACCAAGTGGGCCAAGAATGAGCTCGGTCCCAAAGGAGGGTCTACACGGGAGCTCGTCAATTCTATCGTACCAGATATCGTGGCGAGTAACAGAAACGGAGTAGTATGGAGAGGATCGTATAGTGGCATCATCCGGTTTGTGACAAGGTGGCTACCAGTATCGATACTTGTAAGCATTTTCCATTTTTTATATGCCACCTTGAATGGGGCGAGTTGGCCGCATACTAATATGGTCTACTGCTTCAGGATATGATGATGTCTCAGGACCAGGGTTTGGATGAGCTTGCCAAGGCGTGAGCTAAGGTCTCACAGATGGTGAGAAGTGCCGTAAAAGTTGTGCAGCCGAATATCTGCAATTCTAATTATGAACTCTTGACGATGAGCATGAGCTTCCCATTCAAGCAGCTTCATGCAATTGCTATTTAGCAACAAGATGCTTAACTTATTTCCTAGAGATCGATACAAGGACGTTCAAAGAATGGAGTAAGAGAGTTGTAGCTCACCATAAGTTATGGGAATCATATCTCTTTGGGCTCTTTGTCATAGATATTATCCTCTAGCTAAATCTAGAATACTGTACATTACAAGGCCAAGTATTTCATAACGCTTGTTCTCTTTACAGCTAATACCCTACTGGATGACAATTGCACCTCTCCACTCCCTCACAGGAATCCTCCTCAGAAACTCCTCATTCGTAAAGCACTTATCCAAGTCAACCTCCGGAATCGTAAGCTGCAGCGTCCCAACTCTCTCCCACCTCGTCTCAAACGAATCAGCCTCAACCCTCTGCAGCGTCAAAAACCTTGCCCGGCCATGTTCTGCACGGGGCCGTTGAGCAGCAAAGATGAGCACGCTGATGAGTTCGCCTGTGTCGTGCTTTCGAGTCCAGTCCTCTTCTGTTATTGGAATGGACATGCTTACAAAGGCGAGCCTGCCGGCGATGCGGTACCATTTTTTATCCCACTCTTGTCGTTCGGCGTGGTAGCGGCGTGTTTCGCCTGCTCTGCCTGCTAGGCGTCTCCATTCCCAGCTTCCCTTGACTTCATACCTAACCGAGTACTTCAATACTAGGGGGTTCCGTACTTCAAGCAGCGTAGGAACTTCGGCCTCTAGTACATCTGTAGAATACAAATTCAGCAAGCGTAAGCACACCGGCTCACATGGTGATCTTAGATAAAGATCTGCTGCCCATACCAAGTGAATCTGGAGTGGCTCTGCGGTAATCAGATCGCTCATGAAGACACTATGCTCGTCTGACGGTGGAGCACGCCATGATACCGTGCCTTGCCATCCTGCCCATGTCCAGGATGGCAGATGTGTTCTGCGAATACAGGGCTCTGAAATGAACATTTGATGCTCTGGACCGCTGCGATGGTACCATGAGCAGACTGAGAGGGCGAATGTGATGTAAGAACCCGTGAGGTCGACTAAGATATCGTTTGTCCACATGGGAATGCCAAGATATATACAGAGTCTCTTGTCTCTGTACATGCCGGCGATGCCAAGGAAAGCCTTGAGTGAATCTCCGCCATGAGTTAGTTTTCTTGCCGAAAAAGCACGGATATGGTCATTCAATGATCGTAATTGTGACCCGGTGGAGGCTTCGTCTGGAACAGGAAATCCGTATTCCAGCCGATATTCATCTGTCTGTATAACATCTCGTTGATGGCTGCCCATCTCCAAATCTCCACCAGATGTCTCACTCTTGAAGATTCCTCCCAACATATAGTCCTCCATATGTTGTCCATTGGGTATTTGAGGCAAAATCTCACTCCTTCGCGAATCCGTAGCATTCGGCACAGAGATGTGATTTCTGTGAAGTAGCTCTAAAGGCATCCGGAGACTCTCATGTGCAGCCATGCAACGACACTCCCAATACATTTGATGGTCAGTAAATACTAGACGCCGGTTCGACAAGACACCTTCCTGGTAAGTCCATCCCCTCGTCCAATACTCGGATGCCAGAATCTCTTGACGGGGATCCTGGAGTGCAGACACTAGAAGACTCCCATTCTCTAATAGAATCTTGGGCTGACCTTTTCGAGGCGTCGATCGTACCCCGGGAAGACCATCGCTTGCTCCCGACCCAGAAGCTGATACAATTGTGAGCTCAGCATATTCGTAAATCGTAGTCATCCGGGATATGAGATAGTCTTTTTCCACAGGATCAGATTGGTTGATACACAATCGATCAACCCACAAGTATCTCAATCCCAGTTTATGAGATACCGCAACGGCATCGAGAACTGTTGCAGGCCAGTCAACCAAGTCCTCTGGCCGCTGACCCCATACATAGCTGAGTGCGGCATACTCAACGCCCCAGGGCATTTCCACTACTGCCGGCGGATCCTTCTCGCAGTCAATTACACGAAACCCTCGAGTAATGGTATCACCCTTGTTCGGTCGACTGCAGGAGCTCAAATGCCACTTTCGACAGAACGAGAGCCACTCCTGTGCAACAGTGAAATCGACTGCGTCACTGAGATGCCGTGCTTCTAATAACGCGGGAATATCCTCCTCGTTCTCATCAGGCTGCAAAAGGTAAATAGGTCCAACTGCCGGAATGTCTTTATCCAGCCAATTCTCGCCATGACCTGACTGTGGTATAGACGGAACATCTGGCACGACGCCCATCCAGACCGCATCTCGCGTATTGTGCCAGGCTGGACTCTTCTTCAATCCGGAGAGGCCAAAAATCCAACTCTCGCTGCTGCAAAACCCAAGAAGCTTGTATTTTGCATGACGCTTATCCGGTTGGATCCTCATGGACCAAAAGAAGCGACAAAGCGGGCATGTTGCTCTCGCTGATAGACGACTCCCGAAGGAATGTGCAAAGAAAGCATCTCCGTAGAATAGAGGACCATCGTTGCGCCCGCCGTATAGTTTTGAAGGTCGCTTGATCAGGCCTCTTCTGGCTCTTTTGAAGTCTTCAGCAGCTTTATGGAAGAGGCCGTCGATGTCGAGTTGTTTGCATTCTTGGCAGAGATTAACTGCATGACTCGTTTTCTGGCGTTTATGTCCAGTTCTAGCGTCAAGCGTGCTCGATGAACCAGTTTCGACATCCTCCGAGTTGTCGTCGCGCCGTCTTTTAGAATCCATAATTTCGAGATGTTGTACAATATTGAAAGTTAGACAAATAAATTAATCACAGAATCCTATTTCAAGACTAACGGAAATAAGAGGGAATCTCCCATGCTTTTTATCGCAAAGCCTTGGCCAGGATAGTATTGCGACGGTGGTGTGAGTGGTTCTCAGCAATAGCGCGGGAGGCTTATAAGGCATTCTGAGAGAGTCTGATGATGGCTTGCAGGGGTCTTGAGCACAGCCAGCGGCCATGAAAGAGGCCATACGGATGCTTCTGCGGCGCGCGTAAATCGAATGCAGTTTTTTGAAAGGCATCAATAATAATGTCGTTGCATACGAGTTTAAACATATATAGAGTCTTAATGCAGAACTTGAATACATGTAACCACTATATGAACTGTATAGGCGTAAACGAAGATATGGATGCTCGCCTTGGGAAACTCTCGATTTGATAGATTCAGCCTCAATCTAGGCAAGGCGGCAACCCATCATGCACGATCATGATGCAACGGGACCAACACCAAGTCCTTGACATCCTGTTGGTTGATATTGCGACTGCATATTTACTATCACGCCATCAATCTGATACAGGGGCTCTAGGCAGATGTGCATTGTATCAAGAGGCAGCCAAATGAATTCTTATTGACCTTGCGGTAGAGATTATATGCCAGCGACATGAATGTAGCATCTTGTACAATTAGCCCCAGTACTCAACTCTTTGCAAACTCTTCTATAATCTCCTCCAACACCCTCGTCAACTCGCCTGGCATTGACAAAAACGGGCTGTGCGAAGAGTCCAGAGACTTGACCACCCACTCGACTTCCGATCGAGCAATCAAGTGGTCCTGTATGCCAATAGGAAGCGCCTTATCCTGGAGACAGCGAATGTAGGCGCGGCGGCGGTCATATGCGTTGTCTTTCCATCCTATTGCCGAAGGGGCTGTTTTCAAGGACAGTTCAGAGTGTGGCATCAGGGTCTCTGTAACGCTGTTGGCTAATCCAGCTGAGCAATCGTGATGGAAGGTCTCTGTTGGGTTAAACGTGTAGAGAAGGCCTTCTGTTTCAGCCTGGCATTGAAAGAAAATGTATTATTAGCACAAGAAAGGTAAAGCCATTCGAGTGTTGACCTGTCGAGAGGGGAAGAAGATGAAGACGGCGCAACAACAGTTTAGCACTCACTTTGGTATCATCAATGTACTCCAGCCACTTTCCACCCACAAGTTGAAGAATCCCCTCGTCCTCTGCAGGTATAATGGCGGCCAGATATACAATACCAACGACACCCCCCTTTGACCCCTGTGCTTCTCTGGTCCTCTGGTCTAGACCTGGATTGGCGATAACTCCCGTTGCAACCAACCCGCCGTAGGAATGGGCGACGATGATGACATCTTTTCCATTGTCGACTAGAGAGGTGAGCAAAACTTTCACCTGATCTTCGTCGTCTTGGACAGAGACGCCTGCTGTGTTAAAACTAGGAAGCGAGAAGGCTTCAGCAGAATATCCTGCGGCTTCTAGCGATTCGATGAATGTGTCGAGGTTTGAGGCCGGGTACCATGCTCCGGGGATGATGAGAATGTGCGGTTTCAGAGAAGAGGAAATGGTGTCCATGACTGATACACGTAGAGTTCTAGAGAATTATGTTTTGTACGTATTTTCGTATTCTCGTGGAGAAGAATCAGAAGGTGAGTCTAATGCTTCATGTTAGACGTGACTTTACTCTTTTCAACGAAACAAGCATGACATTTATATAATTTCAACGCCAAGCTTCAACGATCAACCAACTTCCTACCGTCTCTTGGCAACTTTCTTTTTCTACATCTTAACAGGTACATTCTATAGTTGGAATCATGTAAGCCGCCGTTGGGGATTGATTTTCCGAGATCCAAGTTATTAATGGGAAGTTAGTTTCATGATGAGATGACCTATCAAGCATAGCGCACTGGCTTGTTGACCTTTTAGTTTGCATCAAGGGTCACCAAAAAGACATCATTTATTCATACTGGCACTTTAGCATTCAACCTAGCACCAGCCGGTACATGTATCCGGCACCTATCCGATACGGTTGCTATATGCCACCGGGTGCTAGCCGAGTGCTAATGGATAGGATTCAAGCGGGAGTTGACGGATAGATGCCGGATAAGTAACAAGCTGCACGAGACCACCGCTAAAAATGCAGATAATTGAACTGTTACGTGCGGAGATCTTGCGACAGAAGGTAATATGTAAGCTTAAGGTTATCAGATCCTACCCACCTTTGCTGAATATCACTATGCAGATGGCAGCGTGGGATTAGAATAAATTGGATGAACCGAGATCTAACTAACGCCCGTTGATAAGATGGAAATGCTACTCACAAACTCTAAATCGACGTAGAGAGGAAACCCAAACAAAAGACATCGAGGTATCATGGAGCAGAATGACATACATATAGCGCTACCGATACAGTGATTAGTTCTATCTTGTCTATTATAAATCGAGCATAGCTGCTCCAATAATGGACAAGGACTGAGAACAGACAAAGTCAATTGGCCACTTAGAAATCGATCACTACCGCTTTCTTCTTCTTGCTCTACTGTATCTTCATGATGTATGCACTTGGCAGAAGGTAGACGCTGATTGGAGCGAATAGGATGGACGCCACCACGGACTATATATAACCATAACCCATCAATAACTGAGTTATTCCCACTATTATTGCCAGACGAACAACTGATTTTCCCCTGACTATCCCACCGAGTTCCATGCGCTCCAATGACGACATGTGCAGCGGAGTATCTATGGAGAAACAAGACGGAGAAACATGCCGCGGGGCATATCTTGGTGGGGTTATATGGACGGGAATATATTCGGCTGGGCGAGAGACGGATGCCCGATGCCCGTTGGAATAGATAGTCAAGAGGAATTTATTCTTGAAATCATCATCTTTCATCAAACTCCTTCACTATCACTGAAATGGCGCGACCGTATGAAGGAAAGCTGGCCATCGTCACCGGTGCCTCGCGAGGTTGGTTTTCCCCGTCGACACATGTAGCTTACATATAGGCCTTACACTATGTGATGAGCAACATGTAGCCTTCTTCACCACCACCTACTAAGTCATGAGACAATAGGTATTGGAGCGGCAACAGCCAGGCGGCTTGCGGCCAAGGGCAGCAATGTCCTCATCACCTTTACCTCAGACTCGTCCAAGGAAATGACGCGGCAGCTAGTCGAGGAGCTCACATCAAAACACAAGATCCACAGCCACTCAGTCCAGACAGATCTCGCCCAGGCATCAACAGCAGCACCCGTCATCGTCGAGGCCGCCCGGACCCTGTTCCACAGCTACAACCCGGACGGCAAGTTCCAAATCGACATCCTCATCAACAACGCCGGCGTCTCATCGAACCAATTCATGAACGACCCCGAAAAAGGTCCCATCGTCGAAGCCGAGTTTACCCGCGTCTACGCAGTCAACGTCCTGGCACCGCTGCTCCTAACACAAGCCGTGGCACCTCACCTCCCCACAGACCGCTCCGGCCGCATCGTCAACGTATCCAGCGTGTCCGCGTCCATCGGCTACCTAGGCCAGTCCGTCTACGCAGGCAGCAAAGGCGCCCTCGAGGTCATGACCCGCACGTGGGCGCGCGAGCTGGGCGAGCGAGCAACGGTCAACTCCATCAACCCGGGCCCGGCCTGGGGCGACATGTACGCCGAGGCAGGCCCGACGTTCTGGAAGCGCAACCAGCCGTACGTAGACGCGGCGCCGCTGATGGCGTACGACGGCGAGGCTGAGGTACTGCGGCAGGCGGGCGACGAGGCGGAAAGGTTTGATAAGCTGGTGAGGGAGAGCATGGGTGGGAGGAGGCCCGGCTTTGTTGATGAGATTGCGGGCACGATTGACATGCTGTGCACGGCGGAGAGCGGGTGGACGACGGGGAGCGTGGTGTGCGCCAATGGCGGCATGCGGATGACGATTGCGTAGATCTACAGTACATAATAGAAATCCATAAGAAATGTTACTGACCTGCCGCATGTGAATTGGTGATTTTGAAAAGGGCCTTGGTAGTCTCGATGCCGTGAGAGCGTGCGTCAATTGGTTGGACTTGGTAAGGTATACTCGTTTGTGCTACTTTGTGCCCCTCCATAGAACACTGCCCCGCCGCAATCAATTCGGTGACGCAGTTGGTTCATGATGCGTGTGTAGCTCAGATGTGATGAGCTCTGCCAAGCTGGCCTTGCGAATGACACGTGGATGTTGGTCGTCAATTCGAAAGCCACAGAGAATTAAAGTGTTTCAAACTTCTCCAAATGACACACATTTCAACGACAAGCATTCATTCACAGCTCAGCGCCTGATTTCGCAAACTGCCTTCTTTCACAACCACTCCCACTTACACCAATTCACGGGCTACAACACCTGGTCATACTCACACCCTCGCAATCTCTCAACAACAAACATGTCCACCTCAACCCTCGACTTCCGAGTCATCGTCACCGGCCAAGACTTTACCCCCGAAGTCGAATCCAAGCTCGCCGACCTCCTCGATGCCGCCATAAACCGCGGCACAAGCCCCGAAGTCACAGCCGACGGCATCGACAAGCTGTGCCCCCGAAACGAAGATGCAGAGGGCTTCCTCTGGTCGCTGTGGTCACTGCTCGCCGACGTTGCCAAGCGCATCCCCCTCGACGACCCGCGCCTCCAGCACCTCGTCAAGATCCTCAAGGCGCTCAACGCCAAGCAAACCGGCAGCGTCGAGATCTGGGGGTCGCAGCACGAGCTGTGGGCCGACATGCCGCTCTTTGGCGCCGTCATGAGAGAGGAGTGGAACGGTGAGTTTGCACAGTCTCTTGTGCTAATTAGTGAACGATATATATGTGTGTGTGTGTGATAAAACTACAAATTTGCTGATTACTGTTTGGTTTTGCTTTCAGCCTCTCCTGACTTCGACAATAAACCTGACCAAGCCACCAAAATCGCCCAGTGGCTCTCCCTCAACTCCTTCGCCGCCCGCCTCCTCGGCGCCTCCGTCTCGGATTGGACAAACTTTGCCATATGGGAGCTTCGCGGCGGGCTGGAAGAGCAGCTTTCCACTGATGAGGCCAGAGACACACACTTGATCACTGCATCTGAGTGGATCACCCAGGCTGGCCAGGTGCTGTACAAGGAGACAAAGAACAGTGTCGAGCTTGATTCACAAGCTACCCAAGCTCTAAGTCCGGGCTCTCTCATTGATGGAACTAAGTCAGGATTCAATGAGGAGAGATGGAGCTTTTGGAAGCAGAGGCTGGAAGAGCTGAGCGCAAACGCAAGGGCCGAGGCTAAGAAGAGGACGGAGAAGGCGTTGGAAGTGATCAAGAACCTGGAGGCATAAGCCATCTTAAGACGAAAATAATAGACATGAATCTTTTCTTCTTCTTCTTTTCCCCATGGGCCAAATGTTGGCAACCCATAAATATTCGCTTTCTATATCATGAGCAGCCTCGGCTTCATATATCCATCCCAAATAAAAACTTCAGAAAAAACTCCAATGCGCCCAACTCTACCATGCTCAACACCATTACGCATACATCATGTCTCCATCCTCCTCTTCGTCATCTTCCACAATGGGAACCTCCTTCTTTCTTCCCATCTCCTCACGACACATAGGACAAGTCCCCTTACTCCTCAGCCACGGCCCAACGCACTCAAGGTCGAACCTATGCTTTCCCTTACACGGCAGCTCTACAACAAGGCAGTACTCGTCCTCCAGATAAGGCACCTTGCAGATAGCACAGTCGTCCTCCTTATCCAGCTTCTTCCTGTTGACGCGGTCCAGCATATCGACAAACTCCTGGCTAGCGCCCTGCAGCCGCGTAGGCGGATCGTGAATGTCCTCCTCGAGCGAGTTGATGAGGTCCTCGAGAAACGAGCGGTTGTCCGTCGTCGGCGCCGTCGTGAGCAGCGTCTGCATCTGGCTCTGCAGCAGCCGGAAGAGCGCGGCGGTGTCGACGGGCGTGGGCGTGGCGTGCGGGTTGTTGTGCGGATTTTGTGTGGTCGCGGGCTCGTCTAGCTGGTTGAGGAGGGAGAAGAAGGAGGCCATGTCGACGCGGCGGCCGGCGCGGCGGGATTCGGAGAATTTGACATTGTGTTCGACTGCGTGGTGGTTTTAGCAAAGGTTGTGTCTATTGGAGATGTAGAGTTGTAATGGATTGAGGACTGAACTTACGTTCGTATTGAGTGGCCATGATAGGCAAACTTTGGGTGTGTAGGTGTTTTGCGTGAATGTGAGGCTATACGAGTCGGTGCAACAGTAATTCTCGGTTCACAATCAGGCTGTGCGCATATGATGGATGTGACGACGATGGCGGACTTTTGATGGGAATTGGAAAGCTTCAGTCCTCCCAGGCAGAGAAGCTGTCGCAAGCCCACTTGCGCCTAGCAGCGATGGAGGGGCAATGTCCGGCAGTAGAGCACTTGGAGGGGCACCGATAGCGCCTAGCGAATGCGAGGGACCACTATAGCCAAGGTAGCTCGGCTGTAGCTCAGCCCTGGAGGTTGAAATTGAATTGAGCTCTTTGCAGCACATGTAAGCTCATGCAGTTCCCAAACAGGACATCAATCAATTCGACCAGCATTTGATCATAAGCACCAGCCGGGGCACAGCGGCGTAATTGTCCCGATACCTCCACCAGTTGCATCGATCCAATTGATGCCTCGAGCGTCAATCCAAAAATCACGTCACGGAACATCCCGCCCCGTCAGAAGGTTAATACGATTCATTTGATGCCCTAGAACCAAGCAGGCAAATGGTAATAGGCAACCAGAACTTTTCAATTAGTAGGCCTAGTACCTTGGAGTACCTCCAAAAGTCCGCTCCTATCCGCTCTGTCCGCCGTATCACATGGTAGCCGTTGCGTTGGTTCTTGATTAGATGTTGCCATTCTCGCCTGCGGGCGGAAATCACACATAGACATGGGCCCAATCATTCCAGAAGCTCGGGCGTTTCGGGCCGCATTTGTTATTAACTCCATTCCATCATACGCATTATCTTTTAAGGCACGAAGGCATTGATACTTGTATATATGATGGGTACCCAAGCCAAGCTGCTTGCTGCCCTCTCTCCCCATCTAGCTCCTCTTACCTACTCCGTATAGCTCCCACATAGCTTTCCATCTCTGCTTCTCCAGACTCTTTCTTTCTCTACACAACACATCGTCATCACCATCGACAATTCAAAAAAGAACAATGGCTGCTCCCAACTCCGCCGCCGTCTTTGGCTCGACCGGCCTCGTAGGCTCCTTCATCCTCTCCAACCTCCTCGCCTCCGGCCCCTTCAGGCCCGTCCACACCGTCGGCCGCCGCGCCCCCAAAGCCGAGTCTCCCAACCTCAACTCCATCATCGACGCCGACGTCAACAAGTGGCCCGCCGCCCTGACGGCCATCTCGCCCGCTCCCCACGTCGCCTTCTCCGCCATCGGCACCACCCGCGCGGCCGCCGGCGGCATCGAGAACCAGTGGAAGATTGACCACGACCTCAACGTCGAGGTGGCCCGGGCCGCCAAGCAGGCGGGCGTCAAGACCTTTGTCTTCATCTCCAGCGTTGGATCTGATGGCATCCTGGCGAGCACGTCGCCCTACAGCAAGATGAAGAAGGGCGTCGAGACCACGGTCAAGGAGCTCGAGTTCGACCACGGCATCATCGTGCGCCCCGGGCTTATTATGGGCGAGCGCGAGCAGAAGCGCCTCGTCGAGGGCCTGGCCATGACGTTTGCGCGCGGGCTGGGCTTCCTGGGGCTAAAGGACAGCTTTGCGCAGGATGCCGAGGTGATTGCGCGGGCGGCGATTCGGGCCACGCAGCTGGCTGACGAGGGCAAGGCGCCCAGCAAGTTCTGGATCCTCGGCCAGAGCGACATCATCAGGCTTGGCCGGACCGAGTGGGAGGCCAGTAAGGAGGAGGCTAAGGAGGAAGCTCAGTGAACGGCGAGACTGTTTTTTCCGACATATCACGGAGAGCTGCATTGTTTTGCGGCATCTATCAAAGAATCAATACCCACCGTCTCTCTCTTTTTTTTCTCTCTCTTCATTCTCCTTTGACGCTCTTTAACACGCAGTGGTTCGTCTGAACTCGCTGACAGAGAGCCATTGTTGAGCTCC
The DNA here is from genome assembly GCA_001931985.1 of Trichoderma sp. IMV 00454. NCBI lineage: Eukaryota > Fungi > Ascomycota > Sordariomycetes > Hypocreales > Hypocreaceae > Trichoderma > Trichoderma sp. IMV 00454. The sequence goes on from MSJK01000131.1 coordinate 381,139, forward strand.
AAAATTGTTGGAATTGGAATTGCAATACCCCCAGTGCTCAGATCAATTGATTGCGCATTTGTTAGGAACAGGGGACCAGAATGATACACACAATATGATGATGGCAGATAATAATTTGTAAGGCGTTTTGACGCCCCGGACTTGCTGGGGGCCATTGGTCAGCACTGGCCGGCTTACACGTAGTTTTGAAATTGCATTCAAATGATACCTCCAACCATGGATTTCTTTAAAACACAATGATGTAAAGTCTCTTATCTTGCTCTTGATGAATTCATGACCATCCCTTCAAACATTAAAAAGAGTCATCAATCACAACTTCTCTCCAGCAACACTATTTTGAATCCTACAACGATAGAAAACCCGCTTACCCGTGTCCGGACTTGCCCCGCGGCCGAAGCCCGAGCTGGAAACTAGACCCAGCGCCGCAGAAGGCATAGAAGATAGAAGAAGGAAGAAAAAAAAGTGCCGTTCCTTTGGCTTCTGCCCCGCCAATCTTAGACCCGCACGCGATCTGCTCTCTCTCTCCAGGCAATCCCGCGCGGCTGATAAGGCATAATTACGGAAGCCCCCTCCACCAGCTATCGATTCAAAGAGTCATATACCGAGTTTCTTCTTTTCAAGATTTGGGGTTTTCTTCATTCCGTTGGGTCTACACATACAAGAAGAGAGTATTAAAGTCTCTGGAAGAGTGTTTTTGAGGAAACTTTGTCTCCGCGAGCTGCCGGCGCATTCATCACTTTCGTCTTCAGCCATTTGACTCATCCGTTCTCAACTCAACTCATCACAAACTCACTCACTCAACGTCAACAATCATCACAATGTCGTCCCGCCCCGACATCGTCGGCCCCCAAGCCGGCCCCGAATCTCCCTACCCCTACAAAATGGAAGGCAAAGTCATTTCCGGCTTCGGCCGCGGCTCCAAAGAGGTAAATATCTACATCCATCCCCCTCCCTCAAACTCACTCCCAGTATCTCACAGAAAACAGCTCGGCATCCCAACCGCCAACCTCCCCGTCGACGACACCCTCACCCCCTGGATCGCAAACATCCCCTCGGGCGTCTACTTCGGCTACGCCTCCCTCGCCCTTCCCCCCTCCCACCCAGACCACCCTTCCTCCGCCCCCTCCGGCGCATTCACCGTCTTCCCCATGGTAATGTCCATCGGGTACAACCCGTTCTACAAAAACACCGTGCGCAGCGCAGAGGTGCACATCCTGCATAAATTCGGGCGCGATTTCTACGATGCCCACATGCGTCTGCTGATTCTGGGTTTCATTCGCGAGGAGAAGGATTATAAGAGCCTGGAGGCGCTTATTGATGATATTAACTTTGATTGCGAGGTTGCGAAGAAGAGTCTTAGTCGGGAGGGGTGGGCGTGGGATAAGGGGAGTGAGGAGGATGCGGAGTGGTTTGTCAAGCCTTTATAGATGATGTTTTTGTTTTTTAATTTGTTTCAGTCTTTTTGTTTTCCTGGTTTTGCGTGGCAAGGACAAGATCGCCGTTTTTATTACATCAGGTGGGAGGGGGAGGATACAAGGTTGGGATAGGCATCACCATAGACATGAAGGAGAGAGAGAAAAGCACCGCAAATATTCTTGGATAATAGAAAAATACAACGAAGCCAATAGCATCATACCGGCCAAAATACACAATCCCCCCCTCTTGGCCAGTTCACACTTATATACTAGATGTACGTAAATTTGAGAATGTGTGTAGGTAAGGTATGCGTTGTTATGTGTTTTGTGTCTGTATGTGTGTGTTTGCGCACGCGGGTATCATCCAAGTAATCCCCTCTTTTGTCATTAAAAGTTTCATGTCATAACAATTCCAGAAAAACAAAGTACCCAAAGCCAGAAATCATACCCGTCACGAGATGCCCCGTGCCTTTCATGAATGACAAGCAGAAAAGAAGAAACGTAGTCCTATATCTAGCCCATAATAGCCCACCGATTTTTTTAAGGGGTAAGCCGTATAATGCATTACCTCACCCAGCCCATGGCAAAACGTTGAAAGAGAAAAGCAAGAATCGAAAAACTGCCAACACCTTATATGCATAAAAGGTTAACGTATAGAGAGTGTGCCCACTAGGGGCGACGATGAGCGTCATACAGCGAGCTGATGCGGCTCTTGGTTGGGGTGATATCGGGGCAAGAACTATTAAATCATTAGCATACTGACAGCATCAGATATTTAAAAGTCAGAACTCACGTTAATGATAATCATCATGGGAATGTCAAAGACGTCCCGCTTAATCGTCCAGCAGTACGTACAGTCCACTTTCCCGTCCTTTTCGATGCGGGAAATGCCGTGCTCGCTGTCAATCATAGTGACACGACTACTCAGGATGCCCGTCCGTGGGTGTCTCTGAGGCCCCAGCATTTCCTTCGCTTCTACCATCTCCTGCGTGCGATACTTCATCAGCCGGCCGCTGCGCTGCACCTTGCCTCGGCTATCTTCAAACGCAAGCTGGGCAAAGTCGCGATAAAATTCGACAAGGCTGTCATCATCAAGCAGCTCGCCCAAAAAGACTGGTTGTGGCCGTCCGTTGTTATTATTGCTGTTGTTATTATTGTTGTTGGTCTGCATCGGTTGGTTCTTGGCAGGCGTCACTTGGCCAGATGAAGCCAAGCTATCGCCATCATCTGTGCCCTCGTCAGAAGATCGAGTATAGATGTTGCGATTAGGCGCCTTGCCCAGGAGCACGTCCTTGGGCCAGCCCGTCAACGCCGCAAACTCCTTGTTCACAGCCGCCACCTCTCCGGAGCGTCGGCATACAATGGTCGGCGCGCAGCAGTGCTGCAGAAAGTCGTCAAACTCGACAAGCGTCCGCTGGAAGCATTTTTCCATAAAGATGAGATCTTCGCGCGTCAGGTCCTTGGTACAGGAGATGAACGACGGCCGAATCTCTCCTAACGACTGAGCAATCTTCCACAGCTTGCTCAGCGGCAATCTGTTGCGTAGGACAGATATCATGTTGTGGAATCCAGCGACATAGGGATAGGGCTCTTTGACACTTGCATAGATGGATGCAGAGTCCCGCTGTCTCTTGCCGAGAATGGACTGTACCATCTTGTCCTGCTTCGGTTTGAGGCGAGAAGCCCCGGTCATGTTTGGCAAGCCAGGGAATCCGCCAGCCGCCGGGTTCGGGGAACCATCCATGATGGCCTGCGGACTGGCCGTTGCGTCGGTGCTGGGACTGGCCAAGCTGTTGGGCCCAGCAGCAATGGCAAATGCGTGAGGGAGACCGTGCTGAAGATTGCCTTGGGTGTATATATTCGAGCCGCCGAGATCCATACCAGCATAGTCGCCCGCCATGGCGGAGTCATACGATCCGCTTCCGTTTCCAAACATGGCTGCGTAACTCGCCTCAGTCTTTGGAGTTTGCGAGATGGAGTTTTCCCGAGGAGGCGTCTCCGCCCCGAGGCCCATCTTGTTAAGAATGCCAAACTCCCATCCAGCATATTGACTGCCAAAATTCAGGCCTTCGAGATCAAAGTTATAGAGCGCCGGGTTGCTAGGGTCAAACAGAGCATTAAAGTCCATGGTGTTTCCTTGGAGCATGCCGCCCATGTGAGCTTGGCCTGCCGCGGAGGCACTGTGGAAAGATGGCGAGATGGGTGATGCCTGCGGGTTGAGGTGGATGGCTTCAGGGATGGCTATCGGTGGCTGACTGACGCTTGGATAGACTGGGAACGTGGCACTGCCTTGCGATAGAAAGCCGTCGCCCGTAGCCGTGCCAAGAACGTTGTTGTCGGAGTGAATAGAATCATGACGTCCGTTGGCCTTTGCAGAAGGAGGAGGACTGAAGTTGGGGCCGAGGACGGGTCGAAGGGCTTCCGGAGGGGCATCATGCAGATATTTGGCCTTTTTGCGCACGCCATCCTGGCAAGCATCGGCAAGACCACGTTTGATGCACCGCTTACACGGTCTCTCATCTCCTATAATCCAATGTTAGTCACAGCTAGCAAACGGTATTGAAAGCTTAACACGGCCAAGAAAAGAAATAACGAGTTCAATTGGATATTCAAGAAATTGGGTTGCAAGAGGGGGTTTTGGGAAAGGGAGAGGGAAAGGGGAGGCTCGTTCTCCCGAGAAAGACGCACCGCATGTTAGATGTGCCCTCTGGCAAGCAAAGCATGCTCTCCTTGCTTTTTTCCGCCTCGGCCTCAAAGGATCCTTAGGATCATACTTCTTCTTATCGTCGTAACCATTGGCCGCCATTGGGTCGGCCATTCTCTCGTCTTCGTCTTTCAAGAGAGTCTCCGAATCTTCCTCGTTCTCGGATACGGGATCTGAGACGTCTGCCCCGTTATCTGACATGTCTTGGGGCATTTTGGCTGGTCTTTATAGAATAACAAAGCCCCTCCTTGGCGCATACACAGCAGAGCAGGTAATCCGTTTTGCTCTTTGCGAATCAGGGCGGCGATCGGGCTCCGTTCCCCAGAAGTCTCGTCTCCCCCAAATCCATCCAACTCTTGCGCTGATCAACCACACCAACGCACGGCTTTCGTGGCACGAGCGAGCAAGGGCTTGATAGTTACACGGCTATGACTTTTCTTTGGGGATGTGCGATTAAAACAAGAGCGATCCACAGTGGCTTGAAGCGCGCCAGGGATATATGCAGCTGGCAAGACCCAAGGTGGACGAATAACAGCGAGCCGAGCCAAACCGGGCTGGACTGAGCCGAGCTGAGCAGAGGGCAGAAGCACAAGTGGAAAGCAGAAGCCGGAGCAGAAGCAGAGCCTCAACGTTGCTCGTGCTTGTATGCGCGGTATGTATGAGACAGTGTTGCGCTGACCGGTCGCGGGAGGGACGATCCGTGTGGGCTCCCGGCAGTTGATCGGACGGGAGGCCGAAAGCGACAGGCAGGGCCAAATAGGTCGGGGATGGCCAAGTTCGTATTCTCACAGCGGTCGAAGGCCAATGGGCGTCTGTGATTCGTGAAGCACGCAGGAGGGCGTCTGGTCGTGTGACAAGGCGGCAGAATCAATAGAGCGGCGGCGCCGGTGGCATGGAGGCCAGTGAATTCCAGCGCGGAAGCGCAGCCGGGCAGGATCTGTCCTTCTCTCGGATAACGGGGGTGTGTGATCGATCGGCCCAGGTTCGAGAGACAAGATGTAACGCCGCGTCTGCGCAGGAGGGCGGACGAAGGATAATGGGAGTGAGAGGAGAGGAGAGGGGGGGGGGTCGGTTCCCAAGGGAGAACTGCGAGATTGGAGAGAGAGAGAGAGCGCGAAGAGATTTTGAAGTAGCTACCCGTTACCCATACGCTTGGCCGCGCCCACCATTGGATTGGGGGTTGAATGATGCGCAGACCAGGAGCAGAGCAGGCGGGAGGCGACACGGCGCTGTGAGGATCGGGCCCGAGGATCGCAAGCTGAAGTTGAGGGCGCGCAGCAACGAGGCATGCGAGCAGCAGCAGCAGCGGCTCGGCTGGGATGACGCTGAGCCGGAGCGATGGCGGCGATGACGGCAAAGGACCCGTTTGCGCCTGTGCGGCTTGGCCCCTTTCCGCTGGCAGCGATGCAATGCGGCTGCTGGCCACGGCAACCGGACGGTCTGGTTGGAAGAAAATCAAGGCCCAGCAAGAAGAAGAAAAAGACAAAGGAAACAAAAGAAGCTGAGGCGCAAAGACGGGAGGAGAGTCAGAAGTGCCGACGTTGCTTAGTCGTCGAGTTAAGCTACCGTCAGAATTTCGAGCGAGGTTCGCCCACGGGCATCGGGCATGCATTTCGCAATTGCAGCGGGCGATGGTGGGTGCGCAGCGCGTTCCAGGTTCTGTGTGCCCGCTGGAGCCCGCTGGAGATGGACAGCACCGCTGCAGTGCCGCTGGGGGAACGGGCTGGTGCTGGGCTGGTGCTAGCACTGCTAGTGGGCTGGACCGCTGGGGATCCCCCGTAACGTTGTGCAGGACTGCGGGGTTTTTGCTCCAGGCCTTGACCCGAACTGGGCCGGTGGCGGCGGCGCTTGGGGCTGTTTGGGAATCAGCTGGACGCTGAGTGGCCACGGCCCAATGGTACATGCACAGTTGGCCGCGAGTTGGTAGCTGGTACTTGGGCGCAGCCGCATGCACGGGGCGAGCGAGGACGAACCAGGTACGAGTACACCTAATGGATCAATGGATCAAATGGACTGGACGGCTTATGCCGAATCAACTGGACAATCTTGACTAATGGAGTAATTCGTCCAGTGTGCTGTGCTGCATATTTGCTTTGGGCCAATTACAATTGAGGCGAGTCCCCCAACAACATTAACCCATTCAGGTTCAATCAATAGCAGCACAGCAACTTGAATGCAAGTTTGAGGCGTTGGGAGTGTCGCGTGTGTCCGTCCTTTTGATTACAGGCGCTCGTACAGCATCGGCCTGCAGGTCAATTCACTAGATTGCGGCAGTGATTTGCCAAGAGGGGCCCGGCTTTCCAGGCTGGACCGGGTTGCGATCCTTCAAAGGCTCAAAGCTGGTTCTGGTTCTTCACCTCCATCCACTCACTGCATCTTTTACCCACAGCTCCTCACCGGTGAGGGTCTACAAGTGCCAACATCTCCAGCACGACGATCCCTCAAACAAGCAGCATCCCGGTTGAAAAAACTCGTCTGTTCTGTACAAGCCGTCTACTCTGCCCAGCCTCACAAATCTCACAGACGCGCAAGGTATTCCCCTAGTCCCTCTAGTCCCAACCGCGGCCGCCATTCTGGGGTTCGCCGGTGGGTGCGGCTAACTTGAGCGGCACCAATCCAGAAGCTCCAAAGCCCAGGGGGTGCCATTATTTGCTTTTTGGGCTTGCGAATGCAGGTTCGCTGCATGTGTCAAGCCGGGGGACGGGAGAAATTTTCAGTTCTTTTGTTTTTTGTTAATGAATGGGAAAATCTCTGCCCAACAAAGGCAGCAGGTTTTGTGTGATGAATACAACGGCTCAACTCCTAACAAGATGGAGAGAAAGCATGTTGGCACTTACAAGAGAACAAAGTCAATACAACACACAGAACGGCTATAGAAATAGTCTGGAATACACGTACCCACTAAAAAGATGTAAAAAGAAAAACAAGGAAAAGAAAAAAATTGGCTTCTTGAGCTTCTACGGCTAACACGAAAAATCTCGGAACCCCCTCCCCATGCTCGATCAGCGATAACCGAGTTCCCGAGGGACGCCGCTCCGAGTTCCTCAACAAGTACTACTGTATACCGGTCCAAGCACGCTCGATGAACCAAAAACCAACCCCCTGAACATTGTGTGTGTCAATGCAAATGCAGCTCCAAATTGTATACGAAGGTAGCTTGCCCCCTATTGAGGAGTCGTGCAGGAAGTTGAGCATTTTTAGAAAACAATGACCAACTGCCCTGCCTGCCTCCTCATTGTTGTAAAACATGCATGTCCTTGTTATTCGGCCTGCCCCCAAAACGACATGGGACTTGGGGCAAAAGTCCATCTCATCTACGAGTAAACGCTGTCCACATTGTCTCAAACACAGCATAAACTCTCCAGTCTCTCACATGGATAATCCATGTTTCCCCTTACATGCAGTCTCACATGCCACGGCATGCCACCGCTCTATCAAGTCAATTGCATGGACCTGGACGTTTTGTACTGCGTAATCCGCAGGCCCGTATCACCCGCATCTAGACCAGGCTGTAAAGTTGCTGCAACCCACCCCCAAAGGGCAAAGACTCGAATGGAGAAAAAAAGAAGAAAAGCCCTGTTTCTGCCCTTGCGCATCACAGCAACTTCTCCATTGGTTCTTGGAGCTCAGCTCCGCATCCTGCCGTGCCATGGACTCAACTGTCAAATCAGGGACGGCAGAAACTGGGACTGTAAATCCACCAAACCTCGGCGAGCGTCACTCACTACCTAGGTGGGTTATATCAAGTATAGTACGGATGTATTTAGTTCCTTGCCCAGCTTGAATCCTTCTTGTCTCCTAGCTCATCACGAGTTGTCTCTTCCATTAACGGTAAAAATACAAGTTGCCCCCTCCTCTCAACTTTAAACGCCGCCTTCATGTATCCCAACAAGCCATCCGTGGCTTGGCTACCCATTCTCCGCAAGCCACACAACACCAGGCCACCACACAGCTTCACGAAATGGCTTCTCTCTCTGGCCTTGGCAAGTCTCGTCCTTGCTCTCCATAGTAATCCCCCTTGCGTCCTAGTTGACGCGTGCTCTTTCTTGCTTTTACGCCCAGAGACGCTCTCATGCAGACGCCCGTGACTCACATTCAATCCCTGTCCCCAAGAGGCAACTCTTCTTACTCGATTGGTCATTCATCCCCTCATCGGTGTGATATAATCCAATTTCTTCTCTCTTATTAGTATCATAGTCTATAAGTCATATCCGTCATGTCGCTCATCCCATGCTACAGCCTCGGGGTATAGCCGAGACGTGGTGTCTTATCCGATAGTCCATAGTCCAAAGAAATCCGTCACATCTTGTCTCTTTTCTCTTTTCTCCTTCTCTTCTTCTTAACTTTTCCCTTACGCCCTAAAACAAAACGTATTATCCCAAAATGCCCTGATATTAATTAGTATTGCACTCCCACACAAGTACGATTACAGTGCATCGTACACCTCCCCCCTTGTCTTTTGTCCTCCCCCTCTTCAAGCCACTTCTAAAAGCCAGAAGGTAGAGCAAGCAGCCGCCCTCCTAATTCTTGGCAAATCTGCTCTTACTCCTAATCTTCTTGCCGTATTTGAAAAACAGGTAGGGGAACGGCATCATGGCCACGGTTAGGAACGCCAATAGCGACGACGCCCACTGGAATCCGAGCTTGTTATACATTTGTGTACCAAACAGGGGGAACACAGCTGCAAGACCATCAAAAGTTAGCATCACATATCACGCCACGGCTTCATACAAAGCATGACAGATCATTGACTTGGCATACCTGCGAATGAACAGCGCACAAATGCGTTGGCGGCGAGGGCACTGGCGGCATACATGGGATAGGCGTCGACCTGAATACACATCCGTCAGTCAGTACATGTTGCTGAAATTAACCCAACATGAGTCAGGCAGGCATTCTACGGATTTTGAAAACTTACCAAAAACGTAAAGACGCTGGTGAATACAAGGAGGTTGCTGCAAAAGGAAAATCCAGAGTCAGCCACCGAAATCAAAGATCCAATGAGGATGTTTACTTTCCAAACCGAAACAGGTCATGCTCTGCTCCTCCCACCGAGAGCAAAACGTGAAACCGGCTGAGGAGGGGCTGGAAGAGTAAGGGAGGGCTGGATGGAGGGGAGGGGAGGGGAGAGGAAGAAGGAGGGTGGTATCAAAGAAACAAGGATCCCACTATTTGCAACGCTGCGTCACCGTGGCTCAAAGATGCAGATAGACTCACCCCAATCCAAAGATGGCCGATCCAATGATGGGCACGATCCAGGGCACCGACGAGTACGTCGTCCACCCAAACATGAAGATGCCAATGGGCACCAGGACGGACCCCACGATGGCCGACGGCAGCCGAAACTCGGGCTCGCTGCCCCCCGGGACGCCAGTCTCCTGCTCCAGCTTGGCCATGAGCCTGGCGCGGATGCGGAACCACACCGGGTCCGTCAGCATGCCGAGCACCATGCCCACGCCGATGCCCACGAAGGTCAGGCCAATCTGCCACAGGTTGAAGCCGTGGTTCGTCGCGAAGACGAGCGGGAACGCGCCGAAGAAGAGGTAGAGGATGCCCAGCAGAATGGCGGTGAAGATGCACAGGCTGAGGCACATGGGCTCGAAGATGAGCAGCTGAAAGGGCCGCTGCAAGGAGGTGCCCACGGCCTGGACCACAGTCTTTTGCGTCTTTTCCGAGGGGGCCAACCACCGCTCGTCGCCGGTGTCCTTTCGCAGCTTGCGAGCCTTATTTCTGAGAATTATCGGGTCTATAGTTGACACGTCGAAACTCTCATGTCAGTCATACATTCAATGGTTCCTTCTCATGTTGGTGTACTTGTTAATGAGGGAGAGGGTTCTAATCTTACGGTAAGTCTCCGGCACCAGGACAACGATGGCAACCCACATGACGCCAGCCCAGATGAGCAGGACATAGTACGTCCACCTCCAATGCGTAAAGTAGTTGATGAAGCCTCCCAATAGAGGTCCAAGACTAGGTCCAACAAAGGGAGCAATGCTAAACACCGCCATGGGCAGCTGCAACTCGTGCCTCGCAAACAAATCGCCCACGGTGCCGCCAGACACGGTCAGAAAGGCGCTGCCCGCCAGGCCGTCGAAGAAGCGGACGACAACCATGGTGGCAATGTTCTTGGCCACGGCCGAGGGGATCAGCCAGATGAGATACATGGTCCATGATACCAGGTAGATGGGCCGGCGGCCGTAGAACTCGCTCAGAGGACTTAGAAGCATAGGCCCAATGGCGATGCCCAGGACAAACGTCGACAGGCCGAGGTCGGATATCTCACGCACATTGTGGAATTCGGCTTCCATTTGCGCGTAAGTTGAAGTGTATATCGAGCTGGCGCATGTCCTGTATTGCACAAGAGATTAACTCCATGTCAGCGAATATACTCTTGTTGCTAGTAACCTGAACATAATGTGCCGTGAGTGAGACAAATGCAACAGACACAAGCGCCATAAGGTTCCACCAAGGCGTGTGCCCATCTCTTTGTCCATGTCTCTCTTTTTTGCTCCTCATGTCTCACACAATCCAAATGATATCAACCACATCAGAAATCAAATAAAACATCACGACTTACACTGTAAGACTTCCACACGCGCAAATCAGCACAATCAGCCACTTGCGCGCCTTGTTAAAGCTCCGAGGACACAACGGATCGTTATCCCCATCATCCCAGCCAACCTCGTACGGGTCCGTCTCCGGCTGGCCAGCTTCCAACGCCTTGTCGCCGCGCTGCTGCTCGTCTGATACACCGTAGCCGTTTTGCGACCGCGTGCGGTCCAGGTCCTCCCTCGTTGAGCTCCCTGTTGACGGCGTCATCTCCAGCCGTAGATCATCTGCGTCCTCCCCCAGGCTGGGGTTCTCGTAGGGCTTTTCGCCCTTTTCGCGGTCCGCCATGTCGGGCGCGAGCGTCGATGCCGTGTCCCCGTCCGGTGTCGGTGCCGTCATTAGGTTAGCGACTCACTCTCTCTCTATGTGTATCTCTCTCAACGGTCTCAAAGTGGGAGAACTGTGGCCAAACTGCGTGAAAGAGGATTCTAATGAGATAATGCTAGTTGTGTTTGATGAGAGTTGAGCCAAGATGATGACCCAGTGGATCAACGCCCTTGTATATAGCAGATTCTGGCAATGGTGGCCAAGATGCTATGCAGGCATTATCAATCAGGAGGTGACGTGACGGTGAAGCATTATCAATGGAACCCCCCTCCAGAATACGCCCGAATCTATACGAGTATCCCCGGGCCTGCAAGTCGATCGTTGAAATAAAATCTCTCTCATCCGAAAACCCACTCGGAGTAAAGAAAGAGAGAAAAAGGAATGGGCAAAAGCAACCCATACGACACACAGAATTAGGAACTCAATGTTACCAATCACCAGCCCCAGCCTTCGACGAAAAAGCTCTTAATCAGCCGTCGTCAATCGCCATCGTCAGTCAGTGGATCCCGCCCGGACGGTTTTACATAAAGGCGAAGAGCGAGCAAATCCAACAAGGTCAAACACCAAAAAGAGCAAAACGAGAGGGTGCGGTCCGCTAACTGCCGGGCACACTCCGTCCAAATCAGGCTATGCATACGTCCGGTCCTTTTCTCCTCTCCCCGGCAGCTCTCGGCGGCAATACTTACCCCAGGAGGAAATTGATTTTTTTTCCCTGGCTTTCTTGGCTTATGTTTCTTATTTGTCCAACTAACAGTGTTATTACGAGTATGTACTGCAGCTCTGATCCTTCCTGGGTCTTTGTTCTTAGAGCTGGTAAACCCTTCTAATTCCCATGGCCAACAAGCGAGAAACGCTCCCGTCTCGGCGATTGGACGCCCTTCCTCACGTATTCAGATGTATTCAGAAAACCAAAATTTTCATTCTTCTAGTGTACGAGTAAGGACAGGGTCTTCGTCCCATTGTTTCCCACGTGGAGACCAAAGGCACCGGGGGTTCTGATACCACGACTAATACGGATGATACGAGAACGAGGGGAGCTGCTTACATACCTAGCATTACCAATTAATAAAGACCTCGAAGGAACAAGGACGTACTGTAAACTCAATTAAGCCTACCTAACCAAAGCTCAGACCTTCAAGCAGGTCCAGCCACACACGCATATTGCGTCAAGCAAGCCCTTCGGCGTTACGACCCGCCCTAGGCCTTAGGTCTTAGGAGAAAGCGAGGCTTCGGGTATCGCGGGTGCTGCGGCCGGGCCTCGCTCTCGCTCTCGCGTTTAAAAGAGTCATCTTTAATCCGTAGATTCGATGCCAATGTAAAGCTACACCGTCGCCCTGCAGCTGCTCACGCGCCAAGCGAAAATATCACGACTGTTGCTGACTCGCGAGCGCATCACATCTGGGGGCCGAGAAAGTCGTCGAGATTACCAATCCTCACGATCTCGTATATTCATATTCGAGCCTGTCTATGTACAGCGCACACTGCCAAGGCATCACCAACGCCATCATCAGGCATCATCACCTCCAATATCGATATACAAGTCTAAAACAACATACCCAACGCCAGTCATAAAACTCCCCGACCTGCTCGCAGACAACATGAGCTCTTCGTATGTACACCAGCAGGCATTCTATAAAACGCAAAACAACAGGGTATTCTCCAAATTATGTATACTCGCATCCTCCCCATATTCCCCCCTTCCCTCCGCCGGATATGTAACAATCAGCCCCCCCCCCCCCCGAACAAGACAAAATAACAATAAAAAAATCAATAATACTCAGGCAATCCAGCCGCCGCAAAGTCCGGCACGTCTGCGTCGCAGTTGAAATCCCGCTCCCACGCCTTCGACGGCAACACGCCCGCCGCCATCCCAGCCTGGTAGCTCCATTGCGGCGAGCTCTCCGTCTTCCACGTCCAGTACCACCAGCCGAGCCCCTTTTCGAAGCTGTACATTTGCGCCTCTGCAAACATACTCAAAAACTTTTTGTACTCGGCGCTCCATTTGCTCGGGTCCGCGTTGGCGTTGTCGCACGAGCACTGGCTGTTCTTGGTCGGGCAGTCTGGCGACAGGATCGCCGTGCTCGCGTTGCCCGTGTTGAGCGTGCCCTCCCACCGGTTGCCCTGGCCCACGTTTGTCACGTACTGGGCGCAGTCCGTGTCTGCTTGAGACCATTCGGCGAATTGCGTGGGCCCGTAGCCCGTGCTCTTGTCCTGGCTCTGCAGCGCCTGCTGCGTCCATCCCTGGCACGCGTACTGAATCTTCTTTTGGTGCGTGTAGTCGATCTGGTTCTGGTTGAAAATCACGTACTGGTGGACATCGAGAACTAGCCCGTCGTAGCCCTGCATGAGGCCCTGCCAGTTGTCTAGGCCCATGAAGCCATCGCCAAAGATGACCAGCCCCTTGAAGCCGTTTTTGCGAACCATGGTGAATGCTGTTTCTGTCCAGTTCACCACATCGCTGGCCTTGAGAAAGGTCATTTTAGGCTCGTTGGCCAGGCCGTAGTGCGTAATGATGTTCTGGTATCTGTCCTGGGAGAAGAACTGGGAGAGGCTGTTGTGAATGTCGAGGGATCGCTGCGCGTTTAGAGCTCCGTTGGTGCCGTTGAGCCAGCCGATTGTGCCCTGTCTGCCGCTGTGGTTCCATCCATTCTGGCTCCCTGGTAGGCCGTGTAAGTCGAGGTTGACCCGTAGACCGTATTTCCTAGCCCACTCGATGCCGCGCAGGAGGTATCGCCACGATGTTCGATAGATGTACTGGTCACCGTCGTAAACTTGGACAGCCCAGTACGAAAACGGAATGCGGACATGATCCAGGCCGGCGTCGGCAATAGCTTTGAAATCATCCTCAGTAACAAAGGTGTTGTAATGATTCTCAATCGTCGATGCGGCCTTGGACCCGAGATGCGCGCATAGGGTCCATTCGTCCACGATTCCGGAACCAGAAGGATAGTTGAAGAGAGATGGTGTGATGAAAGGCTCAATCGATAGCCACCCTCCCAAGTTGACTCCTTTGGCCGGTGTTTTCGAATAATCCCCCCAGGGCTTATCCAGAGCAGGCACCTTGCTGTTCGCCTGAGTAGAATCGTCCCATTTCGAATAAAGACCCATTACAGGAAGGCCCCCAACCATCTCGTCGGTGAAGGTGGTGTTGAAATCTTCTGTGCTCGCCCAAGTCGAAGGGTCGAGATCTGTATTTTTGTACTTGAGCGGAACATCGCTGCTGCTTGCAGAAGACCCAGACGACGAATCATCGCTACTACCACCGCCCGATTTGTGCTTTGAGCCGAGCACAGCAGCCACGATAATGATAATTAGGAGAACGAGGGCAACTATTCCTCCAATGATCCCTAGCAACAAAGGTTAGTGACTCTTCTAAGCAGCCGCTGATCGCCAACCTACATTTCTTTCTCTTGGACATCCCCTTTTTCTTCTTCTTCTCCGGCTGACTATACATGTCTTCTTTTCTTAGACTGTCATAGCTATCATCCCGCGAGTGACCCCCAAACCCAAACCCAAACCGCCATCCCTTGGACCTCCCCTCCTCCATCACTGCCCCGCTGACAACTCTGGACTTTTTCTGCTTGCTAGGCTTGCGGTATTTCTTTGGCACAATGCTTGGCTCAGTCTCTGGGTCGGGACTGGGCGACCTCTCTCTTGCTCTTGTCCTCTCCCGCTCTCGCTGTCGCTCCCGCTCCCGTTCGCGCTCGCGTTCTCGCTCTCGCCTTTGATGCCTCTCCGCGCGCTCTCGGGCTCTCTCATCAGGGTCTACCTGTCCTCTCCCTCGATCGCGGTCTCGCTTCCGCCGCTCGCGATCGGCCTGTCTCTGCTGCTTCACATTATCCTGGTTCAGTTGCGCCAGCGCATTTGCGGAAAGCGACTGCGACCTGCTGCGTCTGTCGGCTCTGCCTTCATCTGCGCTGCTGGTGCCTCTCCGCGTCTGCGATCTTTTCGTCCGCGGCGGTCTGTCCCTGTCCCTTTCCCTTTCCCTATCTCTGTTCCTGTCTCTTCTGGATGATTCGCCTCGTGCGCTGCGGTTGCGGTGGTGGTGCGCACGCGGTACGTCCGTGTCGCTCATCGTAACGTCGTGACCGAGCTGGAGCTCGCTAGTATACAGAACGCATAAACTCGAAAACGCATCGATTTCTATTAAAGTAACGCTGGAAATAAGTTCAAGAATCCATTAAAAGAAGAAAAACACAATTCCACATGCTCTACAAAGGACTCAAAACAATGCCATGGCCGTTTAACCGATTATACACGTCACCGGGCTGAGTTTTGCAGGTCAGATTGCCAAGGCTTGGCTCGTTGGCTGGGCAACACGACCCAAATCGGAGATTCGGCCGGGAGGACGGCACCAGGCCCGGAAGCGGCACGGCGGAGCAAAAGATGCAGAGTTATAATTGGAACGATTGCCGCCGGTTTATATTGAGCATGTAAAAATACGAGTTATAGATTCCAGGAGGACGTCGCAAAGAGTTTGTTGGTGCAAATACATTGCTGAGAGCACATGTACTAATTCTGGTATAGCGATAAGGACGGTGTACTCTATGCGGAAGCTATACGAAGACAAATCTTGGCAATACCACCAGCCACCGGCCTGGGATTTGCACTATAATCTTAAGCGCAGCCAAACATTCAACACATCAAAGAGGTATCCTAGAATTTTCAGAGCAATTGTTACCATCTCTTCAACAGAGGCTCTCTAGTATTAGTATAATTAGTGTCCATAACAGTAACGCACTCGTTAGCTCATTTCAACGTATTGGGGCTTGAATACTAGGTAGGCTCTCCATACATGAACCTCTACTAAGTACATATTACCCTGCACTAATAAACTGTTGATAACTGCAATCATTTCTTTTGACAGCTGCATCTGCATACTAGGTAGGTATTATAAGCTCCCTACTAGTCTACAAACAAATACAAACTCCAGATTACTAAGACTCGCACCTCCTCGGTTCTCCAGACCACTTACCCCATGCTTATTACCTTAGCTTCACCGTCTAAACCACAGACGCCAATTCTGCCGGCTCCAGCCCCGCGACAGGCCGCAGCAAGCCGAGCGCCATTGCCATCCGTCTAAACCGACGACGACCGATGAGAATTACTTTGGGCGCAGGAATCGCAATATCTTGGACCCCGTATCTCTCGACTCTTTTCTGATCCTCATCCTCACCCACAGCATCAGAATCACCATGAAGCGTCAGGCGATTCGTCACCTAAAGGGAGCGCTGGCGCATCCCCGAGCTCGATCAGCAGCACCTCTGAATCTGGCACGATGCTATTCCACACACCCCCCGAACGCAAAGCTCAACCTGCCCATTGACTACTCGACAACCCCTCTGCTGGCTCACACGTCGGCGATAGCCAAGCAGAACACGGAGATCTCCTCCGACGTCCTCCATGGCGCGACCAAGAAGATGAACCTGTTCCAGGCCATCAACGATGCCCTCAACATCGCCCTGACAGAGGATGAGACGGTTTCCGTGTTTGGCGAGGACGTTGCCTTTGGCGGTGTCTTTCGATGCACCATGAAGCTCGCAGAGACGCACGGAGCCGACCGGGTGTTCAACACGCCGCTGACGGAGCAGGGCATTCTCGGCTTTGCCATTGGCATGGCCGTCGAGGGAATGCGGCCTGTTGCCGAGATCCAGTTCGCCGACTACGTCTTTCCCGCCTTTGACCAGATTGTCAACGAAGCGGCGAAGAAGCGCTACTACGAGGGTGCCAATGGCCGGAGTGCTGGAGGCATGACTGTCCGCATGCCCTGCGGAACCGTCGGCCACGGTGCCCTGTACCACTCTCAGTCCCCCGAGGCCTTGTTCACACACGTCCCCGGAATGCGAGTCATCATGCCTCGATCGCCTCTGCAAGCCAAGGGACTGTTGCTGGCGGCCATCCGAAGCAACGACCCCTGCATCTTCATGGAGCCCAAGATCCTGTACCGAGCCGCCGTGGAAGAGGTCCCCGTGGCACCGTATGAGCTGCCTCTGTCCAAGGCGGAAGTCATCAAGGAGGGCAAGAACGTCACAATTGTTTCATATGGTCAGCCGTTGTACAACTGCATGGCGGCCATCAAGCAAGCAGAGGAGGATTTGGGCATCTCCGTCGAGCTGATTGACCTGCGCACAATTTATCCTTGGGATAAGAAGACTGTGTTTGAAAGCGTTCAGAAGACTGGAAGAGTCCTGGTCGTCCACGAATCCATGGTGAACGCGGGTGTTGGTGCCGAGGTGGCTGCGGCCATTCAAGAGAACGCAGATACCTTCAACAGACTCGAGGCTCCCGTGTCTCGTGTTGCTGGATGGAGTATCCACAACGCTCTGATATTCGAAAAGTTTCACGTCCCAGATGTTGCAAGTGAGTACCCCCATCCCTATATCCTCTCGGGTAGCTTGAGTCGGTTAGCTAACGATGTGTTCTCCAGGAATTTACGACAGTATTAAAAAGACGGTTCAGTACTAAGAATGTGGGGAGCGAGTAACTTGTGTCTTTATTTTTGAATTTCTAGAGCTTCTTCCTAGCATAAACGTAAATAATAGAGAATAAAGCCTTGTGTAACATATAACATGCCACTGTACGAAATCCATGCCTCTGGGACTTGACTGCGCATCGAGAGATTTAGTTCCCCGACTCAAGATGCGCCACCAAGCAGCATTCGCCAGCAACAAGACACAAGACAGCTCGGGCACCTCCTCTGCCTATAATAAGAGCATCTGTAACTGCCTTGATGCCCGCTTACGATTTAGGGATCAATGCAAGCTGAATTGGTAACAGAGTACGTGCGACCACTGCAAAAGGGCCATAGTCCGGCTGTGTACCCCGCTAGCGATTGGATATGGAGACCAAACTGCCCCTCGTGTCGATGCCCCGCCCATGCTTCATCTCCTGGCCCCTACCCGATTGCGGTGTACGTCAAAGCTCCCAAAGAGCTGGTCCGTTTCTCTCATCTCCTCCAAGCTAAACCTCTACAATGTCGCATATCGAGACGGTTTCTTCCTTTGTCCAGGGAGCTCCTCCGGGAGAGGTGAGCTGCCCCGAGCCTCCCTACGCGTCATCGCTGGCAAGCTAACCTCCAACTCCCGACTTCTATTAGCTCGCAGATGTCGTTGCCGGTACGATGCAGCCCAAGACGGAATATTTCTTCAAGCTTCGAGGAGCAACCATTGACGCGCGGATTCTGCAGACATCAAGGCCCTGACGGCCTCCGAGCCCAACATCGTTGACGAGCTGGCGCCAGCTTTCGAGCGGTACAACGAGGAGCAGTTCATCACACTCAAGCTGCCGGGAAGCAGCCAGCCGGTACGGCACCTCGAGGATATACGTGTAACGGGAAGGGAAGACGGCTAACTTGCCGAAAGGTCTTGATCAGCCCGCACAACTCGCTGGGCGGCGGACGATACTACGATGTCGAGAGCTCCTCCAGCTTCGAGGTGGACCATGTGGCCCAGGCACGTTGGACATTACGAGCAACTACAATATGGCGAGCTGGAACTAACTGGGGATACAGAAAGCCAGTGCGGTGCAGAGCTACGTTCTGGAAGGATCACAGGCGGACCTGGTGTGAGTGCTCGGCAGCGGAACCTCTGCTGGCACTAGTTATAAGCCGACTGACATCGTGGTAGTAAATCAACATTGAAGAGCTTGGGAGGTTATGTCAAGGAGCACTTTCCCAACGCTGCTCTTGGCGCATACCCTGTCGAGTCCGACTCAAAGGTTGCCGTTGTCGTTGTCGCAAACAAATACAGCCCGAACAACTTCTGGTACGGACACTTAACAGCATACGATGTGCTACAGATACTTACAGATTATAGGAACGGCCGATGGAGATCCGTATATACCTTTGACCCCAGCTCCGGAAACCTCGAAGGCACCATCATGGTTGACGTACACTACTACGAAGACGGCAATGTCCGGCTGCTCACCAACAAGGCCGTCAGTGCCTCCATCCCCTCGGGCACCGGTGCTGGAATCGTCAAGGATATTGCGTCGATAGAGAAGAAGTATCAAGAGGACCTCAACAGGAGCTTCGTGAGCCTGAGCGAAGGTGCGTTCAAGGGCCTGCGGCGACAGCTGCCGGTAACGAGGCAGAAGATCGAGTGGGACCGAGTCACGGGTTACCGCCTGGGTCAGGACATTGGTGGTGGCAGCTCAAAGCGATGATTTTAGTGATTTATGATTGGGCCATTTGGGAAGAAAGGTGCTTCAAGACGGAGACGATGCTTTTTCGGTGGATTAATAGAGTCAAAGAATGAATATGAGCAATGAACAGAGCAGCTGCTGTTTGACTACTGCCCCGCCTCCGGTCGATACGTACTACCTAGTACTTACTGCTTGGACTACAGAAACATGAATATCCCGACCCTGGTAGTATCACGGGAAATTCTGCTTTGGGAATCGCCCATCTGACTGCATGGAAGCGCGGGCATCGCTAGAAGAGTGCTAAGAATGAGTAGTAACTGGAAGCACTAAGCATATAGTATGGTACATTGAAAAGAAATTTTTCACTTGGGCGAATGCTGTTCCGTGCTTGGCGTAATCGTGTACAGAGTATGCGTTATAGCGTGAGTTGGTCGTTGATACCCCAGCCTTGCATCTTGAGACCGACCTGTGAAGAGCCACAGTAGTCCACGGATTTTCCGGGTATGACGCGGGGCCGCTGAGACAAGGGACAAGGCCAGCCAACCGTTTGCGATTACGAAGTGAGACAAGACACTCTGTGATATCAACGTAGTAGTAATAGTACTCCGTATATGTAACAGTAACATTACAGTATCGAGCATCCGGGGTTATTGGAATAGGTGCCACCGCAAGAAAGTATCTAGGAGAGGTTAGGATTAGCAGACAGAAATATGCATAAAAGCATCTTCCGAGGTTTTCGGAATCGGAACGTGATGAATACAAAAAAGAAAGCCACAGCATAATGGAAAGTGCAGTAGACGACGGCTCACCACGGTAATCAACAACCGTGGACAAGTCCCGTTCTGGAGGAGGAGTCGGAAGGACAGCACGGAAGAGGGAGGGGGAACGGCCTAGCAGCAAGGCTAAGATAAGCCCGCTCTTGGTCTCTTGAGCTAATGCTACTCTGGGGCAATGCGAATAAGAGGATGGAGATGGGTCTAGCATGTGCTTTCCGATCATATCCCGAGCTCGAGATACCCGAGTTGGCTGGTGCTGTACTGTAAATGCCGGTATTTTCAACGCTCATTGGTACGACGACTGATATGATGTATTTGAGGGTGCCATTGAGTCAAGGCCAGTTTACGGTATACATGTAGGCGAGACAGCCGGTGGCAATGAGATTGTCTTGATCTTAGTGGGATCTTGACGCTAGCTAGGGAAGTTTTGTTCACATCGGAGCGTTTCCCTCTCAATGTAAGGCATCTGATATGAGATGCCATGGGGAATTGCGCGGAGTATTACTACCACTGCTTTCCAAAGCCTTCCATATCAGCGAATGCTACCACACCCCCGATGTACCCCCGGTTTTTCGGGTTCCTGTGAGATCCGCCAGTCGCTGACCCGAAGACCAGCTAGCAGCAGGATGTCAATAGGAGGATGCTGGGATTTGAGACGAGGGATGCGCTTAAAAGTAATCCGACGTTGAAGGGATTCGCTGGACGGTTAGGCCTACCTCAGGCAGTTAGTTGGCTGAGAACGCCGCCGGAACGCCTCAGAATCTGGATTGATGAGATGCCCTGGAGCGAGGCGAATCAGAGCAAGCCAAGCGGTAATTTTGCAGCGGCTGATTGGGCGAGTCAATGACCCCTGCGGACCCAACGGAATTGATTTGATGGGGCCCGACAAACGCTAAGCAGCGCAGAGTGAAATGGCTAGTTGGCATTTGCAGAACTGGGACTGAGAATGGCCATAACGCTTAAAGCGATTTTATCGTACTCGCATCGGCTGTTCCTCTTCTTTCTCTCCCACCATCATTTTTTGACCGACTTTGCCAAACCAAGTTCCTTTTGGGGTTCCTCGCCGCTCTTCTTTTTCTCTCTCTCTCTTACTCCTTACTCTCTCTTTTAAACAATTTGCTTGCGTTAAGCCCAATTCGCCCGCCATGTCTACCGAGTACTCTTACCAGGATGTTGCCGAGCACAACACCAAGAAGGACCTCTTTGTCGTGATCCACGACAAGGTCTACGACTGCTCCAAGTTTGTCGACGAGCACCCGTACGTCTTGCAGTTCCCGATCCCGGCAACCAGTTGTTGGATTCCCCTCTTTTCCTCCCGGGAGGGGAAACAGTGCCAATGTTGCATGGAAATGTCATCTATTTTTTTCCTATTTGCTGACACCAGTGTCTTAGTGGTGGTGAGGAGGTCATGCTCGATGTCGCCGGTCAGGATGCCACCGAGGCTTTCGAGGATGTCGGCCACAGCGACGAGGCCCGCGAGTCTCTCGCCACGCTGCTCGTCGGCGACCTGAAGCGCCAGGTATGCGCCCCATCAAGTCTTGTTTGCGACACTGTTCCTTTGTTCACAACTAACATCTGTCTCCAGCCCGGCGACCCTGTCCCCAAGGCCGTCTCCCAGAACACCCCCTCCGTTGGCGGTTCCACCACCGGCGGCGGCTTTGGCCTCTACAGCGTTGTCGCCATTGGCGGTCTCATCGCTTACTTCGCCTACCAGTACATCCAGGCCAACGCCGAGCAGACTGCCCAGGCTGCCTAAATCGCATCATATCCATGACAGGGTTTCAACAACGAATATAAAATTTAAAAAACGAAAGAAGAGAAGAAAGAAAAAGGGGGAATCATGCCCGAGCTTTCGCTTCAGCGCGCGAAGTTGTAAACAGGACAAGAGCTGGGGAGAGGATTTGTGACATGTTACCTTTTTCGAGCATGCAATTACACGCCGGGGAACGGATCTGGGATATTTTGATAAGCGTGACAGTATAGAGGCGTGCTGTCAAGAATTTTCGGGCACTAGACCATTGGGAGTCATTGTTACAGGAATGAACTAGATAATGCCTTTGACGGAAAATATACAGGCTAGATATCTACGATAATCAATGTTTTTTTGGTTGACACGATGCGCATATGACAATTCGCAACTGATGCTGGCAGTGACAAAGAGAGCGATGCTCTTTGTACTGGCTTTTCTCATTGGCCCGATTGCAAACACAACTTCAAAGTACGAACATATGCCCGGAAGACGCACTGACTTATTGTCAAATAGATCTGAACAATGGATTCACCCCGGTCTCAGTTTCTGCTTGCGTGGCATTCTCAACAAACGATAAGACTGATAAGCCGAAAAAAAAGAGTCAAGCCACAACCTTGATTGCCTAATGCGCCACACTGTGTCGCATCAGCCTCTTCTTCCCGTCCCCATACGAACTGAACTTACTCTGCATCCGCTTCAACCTCTGCTCATCAACCCTCGTCAACCACCTCGCTCCCTTTCTTTTTCTCCCCGCCTCTACGATACTGCTGCCGCTGCTAGGTTCATCCCCGCCCAACATGTCGTCGTATCTAGAGAAGCAGTCCTCCGTATTCAGAGGCAGCCTCGCCTCGGCCGCGTCCAAACTGTCCAACCCGTCGAGCCTCAAAGCCACGGCCTCTCTCGCTCCGCCATCGCCCTCGCCATCCGCCGCCTCAGACAGCAACACGCCTACATCAAAGAGGAAGCGTGATGTCGCTCCGGAAGTGCCGTTTTCGCAGCCGCAGCTGACGGGATACGGTGCCGAGGTCAAGACGCAGATGACGTTTGCGGTGGAGTACCTGAAGAAGAAGGGCGACGCAAAGACCATCACGGACATCATCGACCACCTGAGTCTGAGGAACTACACGGAGGAGCACAAGAAGGAGCTGACGGAGGGGCTGAGGGGGCACCCGCGGGTGGAATGGAAGCCGGATCCGAGTTTGAGCGAGCAGACGTGGAAGACGGGCACGTACAAGCACCGGCCCATCATCCCGGGAGTCAAGGACGCAACGTCGCTGCTGGCCCATCTGCAGCGCAAGACGGATGCTTCGGGGGTGTCGGTCAAGGACCTCAAGGACGGCTGGCCCGACTGTGAGGACACGCTGGCGAAGCTGGAGGGCGAGCATAAGATTCTGGTGGTGCGCACAAAGAAGGACAACTTCCCGCGGTATGTGTGGGCCGACGACGCGTCGCTGCACAACTCTGTCGAGCCCGAGTTCCAGGCCATGTGGCGCCGCGTGCAGCTGCCTAGCCTGGACGACATGCACCGCAAGCTGGTGAGCGTTGGGCAGAAGCCGACGAGCGACGACCCGCGCAAGGCCGCAGCGGTGGCGGCGAAGCCCAAGCAACAGAAGAAGAGGGCCGGCAAGCGCATTGGCAAGGCGACCAACACGCACATGACGCACCTGCTCAACGATTACAGCGGCATGAGGCGATGATGCGAAGATGAAGCGAATGTGAGGGGGGCACATATTCAAACTGTACGGGATAACGCGCAAGGACATAATTTTTTACGGGAAACTGCTGGCGAATTGTTTTTATTCTCAACATCTTTTTACTTTTTTGTTCCACATCGACTTGATTCGGAGAATGAATGGCCACACACAAAAAAGAGACGACAAAGATTGGTTTTCACTCACAGATTGGTGGGCTGGCTGGAAGGCACTAGAATGGAGTTTTGAGGAGTTTTTGCATTGGTGTTTTTTTTTCTCTTTCATTTTTCTTATACTACGAAAGAAGAGGCAAAAAATTTATCCCGACATGAATCGACAGCTCACCACGGGATAACGGGGCATTTCTTACATGCTTTTTGTCAATATAGAGAGTCGGGGAAGTGCGGACGACGCTTTACAGATTTGGCTTCTGTATGTTTTTGAACGAAATAGGGATTAATTGGAAAATTCCGTGAAACTAACAGAAAGACAACCAAGGTAATAAAAGGAAATGATATAAAATTCCCAAGCCGCCGCCCTGGGTACCCAGGGTATTGACAAATTGTGATAATGCGCCTTCAACACCACTAACCTAATGCTATATTTGATATCATTCGCAACCGGCGCCACCCCAATTTCATCCTTAAACACCATAACAAGGAAAAAAAAGAAAAAGAAAAAAAAGCTCCTATATGAAGATCGCCTACCGGGGATATAACGCCAAAAATCAAGAAAGCAAAAGGATATCAGAACTCAGACCCCATGCGCAAAAATCTAGAAAGCTTCGCCAGCCTGCCGAATCTTTTCAAACAGGCTCTCAAAGACCTGACTCTCCTGGTATCCTCCGACCTTGTACCGCCCCTGCACCATGACGCACGGCACAGCCTCAACCCCAATAACATCCCTCGCCGCCTCAGCCATAGCATCAACTCTCCGTGCGGCGTCCTCGTCTTCAAGCCCCAGTCTCACCACAGCCTCAGACATCCCCGCCGCAACGCCGACGCTGATTAGCCAGCCTTCGTCGCTGACGTCGCGGCCGTCCTCGAAGTGGCCCTGGAATAAGGTCTCGACGATGCGGGCCTGGGCGGCGGCGCCGAGCTCGTGCAGGGCGAGGGCGATGAGGCGGTGGGCGGGGCGGGTGCTGCCCGTCATGCCGCGGATGGAGAATGCGATGTCGTATTTTGCGCCGGTGACTTGGATGCGGGAGAGGAAGTTTGGGTAGAGGTTGTTGAGGCGGTCGTAGACGGAGCGCTTCTCGACGTTGCCTGCGCCGGGGGGTGTTAGTGTTTGCTTCGGTGATGAGAATGGTGATGATGGAGGGGTGTGGTGAGAACATCATGATAAGTTCAAGGTGATTAGGTCATCCATGTGCATCATGATTTGTAAGTCAAGACAGCATTGCATTGCGCATTGAACAGCACCAAAAAAGGAGAAGAAGTTAGAAACAAAGAGGGCAACTCACGCTTGGCCATTGTCTGCGCAATGTAATACGGCTTATAGGCCACCTCGAAGCGCACCTCGGGATGCTCCTCCGTGTACCGCTGCATCAGCGCGTCCAGGCTGTGCTTCTCGATGAAGCACCACGGGCACAGCAGATCCATGTAAATCTCCAGCCGGATCAGCCCTCCGGCGCCGCGGCCGGCCGTCGCATTTGCCGCTTTGTCCTGTCGCATCGCCGCCGTGGCCGTCGGTCTCCGTCCAGACGAGGGCAGAGGCTGGCGCGCGGGCTGGGGCGATGTTGTGAGGTTATCGTTGTGGTTGTGGAAGTGGTGGTTCGGCTGGTGTTGTTGCGACGGGACGCCGATGACTGGTGATGCACTCATCTTTGTCGTCGTTTTGCGGGTTGCCACCGTTGGTGTGGTTGAGTGAGATGCGACGGCGGGAAAGTGGGATGAGAGGCTATGAATAGAGGGAAACGGAAAAGGATGTTCCTATGGGTGGATTGATGTCGTGTGAGGGTATTATATTATAAAGAAGGAAAAAGATAGACAGAGAGAAAAGCCAAGACAGAAACGCCAAAAGACTGAGTAATGATGTGGAATAGACGGAAGCAAGAAATTAGAAATCCAAAAAAAAAAAAGGTTATTGTTGCCTCTTTTAGTCCGCGCGAGTTGCGGATTGGATGGGATGGATTTCAAGCAAGCTTCTTAATGATTCCAGCCAAAGAAAAAAGTGACGCTACCCGCCCGCAGCCTCGGCTCTCGCCGCCTTGGTACGAGGTAAGTCTGTTTCTTTTCTTAGTCAGACCTTGGTTCCTTTTTCCGGGGGTCTCCTAAGCCTTCCTTCGAATCCCTCAGAATGGAAGGGGATTTCAAATCGTACTCGTAATAGAGCAGGAAAAAGAAGCAGGGAAGGATAAAAAAAGAGGGCGTCAAGGTGCACCTAAATAAGAAAGTGGACTTTGCGACTGAAAGCAGTATATGCAGGGAGTTTTGTAGTGCGGACTAGGGGGAAATCCTTTGGGTGTGCTAATCGGCGACGACTATTTTCGTCATCAGATCTTCCCAGGGGGAGAATACAGAAGAAGATGAGCAGAGATGGATTGGAAGACAAATATATGTGGTGTAAGAAACAAAAAAGAGAGAGTGAGGGAAGGAGAGAAAGGGCGTCAAGAAATAGGACCGACACGGCTGGAATCCACTTGACTTGCTCTCCCATCCCATCCCATTCATTTCCCTTGATTTTTGCCTTTTTTCTTCTTCTGGCTCCTCTTTCGGTCGAGCTGAGTCGAAATATTGATTTGATGACATTTTCTTCATCCCACGCGGATCTCTCCGGCCCCTGCGGATTAACGCCGCTAAAAGGTTACAGTGCTCAAGGCCAGTAAACGGTCCCGCGATTACTGCTGTTTTTCAGGGCGCGCGGGCACTATTACTCTTTTGCTCCGTACAATTACTGTAAAAGGGAATCCGGATTACCAAGTTACGGATATGCATCTACATTCTCTGTATTCTTCAATGAAGTACGATCAACCACGATCCATCAATATGATGTTCAAAACAAGACATGAACGCACACACATCACACATGGAAAACACATGGGAAACAGGGATTTCTCATCTACAAACCCAAAAAGAAAAAAATTCGGGGCGGGCGAGCAAAAGGCGAAACGAAAATTACCTGATGGAGCTACTCGCGGACTTTGGCTTCAACGGACTGAATAGTAATATGAAATTCACGACGATTACTGATCGGATCGCCCCCCATTATCCTGATTGGTGCTAGGCAGAAAAGGCTGGAACCAAGATTGCGGAATGTTCCTTCGTCTTGTATAAAGTGAAGATGCCCTTGGGTGGCCGGCGACGAGTATGTAAGTTTCCCCGTTTTGCGTGTGTGTTGTTTGTTAGTTTTGGTGCACCGACAGAGTTTGAACGGGAGGAATTAATTAATAGTAATCGTTTTGTTCGATTTTTGAATTTGTGATACCGAGGAATAAGTTGTATATTGCATTTTCAGATTTGAGTAAAGTCTGTAATCAATCAGCCAGAGGCAAAAGATGGCCAGAAAATATCATGACTTCAAGGAGAACGAGGCGAAACAAGAGCACCCATTGACGGTGCAAGGCTTACTTGTATATCCGCCAGCGTACAGTAATCATTTCCGTCTCGGATAAACCCCAGTAATCCTAACAAAATACACGACTCGACAAACACATGTAATGCATTACACACATCACACATTAGTACATTACTCGAGGAACTACAGCTAATCTCCCCGGATTTTCCCCTAACAGTTATTACTCTAACAAATAAGCATCTTCGTCATTTTCATCTTCGCCCAGTTGCCCGGAACTCGGTGTCCCATGTTAGTGTCAGCTCTTCCGTCTTGTCGCTTACTACGTATACCGGAAACAATCCTTCCCGACTCTTATACCAGGCGCAAACTCCCCATCTCATCTCATTATCGACGATGCTCTTATACCATTTTCCACGTCTAAGGGATAGCAGCCAAAGCAGCAAGCAAGTTTCTTCATCTCGAATACAATCCTATATGCCCCCCAAGTCATGGAACATTGAACTCACTCCAATACGCTCCAATACTCGCCTCCTTAAAACTGATTACAAAACCAAAATCAACCATCGCCACAAGCGCCACACCCATAAACCACCCATCACGAAAACAACTTCTTCCTCTCACCTCTTCTCTCTTTTCTCTTCCTAAATTTTTGCAAAACCCGTGTCAGCGGTCAAACCCGCATCATCCCACCAGCATCATTCCCTGCGCAACGGATTGGCTCCTCGTTGCCCGCCCGAACAAGGCTCGACGACTAATCAGAAATTCATAGCGTCGCGGCCTCTCGCGTTGCCCCTCGCCCTGCTTCCTCCTTTTGCAACGTCATATCGGCTCACTCACTTAGTTCCTTTCCCTCAGCACACTTCACATGGACGACTTTTACAACGGCTAGTCGGGCATCTCAAGCCTAAAGTTTACTTTGATCACAAAACGAAAAAGAAAAGGAGAAAGGGAGCAAGAAGCAAGTCACATCTCGTGTACAATTGGTCACTGCGTATTCCGTAATGTATATCCGTACAATTTCTCGCGAAGAGGTGCGCTTTTGAGCGCCCTTGTCTAAATAATTTGTGCCAACAGCCAAGGAAAATGCGTCATCGAAGAGAGGTGGACAGCTCTCCCGCCGTCTATATCTTGTTTCCGTTTCCCAGCCCGTCTTGTATGCCACCCAGAAAAAAAAAAGAGAAAAGACGAGCAAGCAAACACACTTGGTGCCCTTCCACCCCTCCTTATAAACTCCAGTCTTTCCTCCCCTGCCGGCGTCGTGTCAAATGAAAAACGCTCAGTCCATGATCGTCAAGATTCCGGTCCGCCAGTCTATCGCCCAAAGTCTATATGAAGAGAATAACAAACATGAAAATAAAGGAAATACGAGGAGAGAGAGATAAAGAGAGAGCAGCCAAGGCCCAGAGTCAGCCCTAGTGCATACAGATAGCCGGCCTCTGCGCTGCCAAGCCGGCAAAAATAGTCGTGTACGTGGTTGATGTGAAAGTTAGGAAATTGGTTTACAGCAATGTGCGTGTCAATGTTGAAGTCATCATTGGAAAGAGCCATCAGGCAGCAAGCACTCGGCTTTCATCAATGGTATTGGGTCCCACTAAGCCATGTGTACCAGACCAGGCTCGGTGCTTTGCGGCCGTCGCATCTGCTGTGGTGCGCCGTAGTACATCTGGCTCATCGAGGGGTTGGGTGGGTAGCCATCAGGGTCGGGGTAGACGTAGCTGCCGCCGTTGTGAGATGGCGAGTGGGTTTGGGGAGATTGCCAGCCAACCTGGCTCATGTGAGGACTGCCACCTGCGCTTCCAGTTCCTGCCGGGTGCTGCTCCAAGTTGGGCTCCAGCGTGGGAGGAGGACCGTAGCCGGTAGGGTGCGAGGTTGGTCGAATCCCGTTGTTGTAGCTGGCGGCCGACGTCGTCGAAGTAGGACTGCCCACACGCAGGTGGGGAGGCAGCGTGCCGCTCTGTGTCATGTACTGGAACTCGGCATGTCGGTTGAGGCCGTTGGATCCCGAGAGGTCCAGAGCAGGAGACATCATGGTGTGGTGGCTGGGTGACGGGGTCGTCAGGGGAGAGCCGTGGCTGGACATGTGGTCGCCGTCAGAGCGAGCTTGGCCACCGTTCTTGGCCCTTGAGGCCGCGAGTGCCGCCGCAGTAGCCGCCGCAGCCTCTTCGATGGTGCCCGTGTGGTGGTTCTGGTGCCGTGTAAGAGTAGTGCGCCTCGTAAATGTCTTTTGGCAGTCGGCGTAAGGGCACTTGTAAGGGCGTTTTCCTGAATGCGTTCTTCGATGCCGAGCCAGAGAGCTGCTGTCACTGAATGGCTACAATATCACGAATTAGCGGTGTTTGCTTTGATATTCTCAAAGAGCAGAGAGCTCAACACTGATTACTAGCTTACCTTGGCACAAGTCTCACAGTGATGGGGCTTCTCGCCGGTGTGGACTCGTTGGTGAACAGTCAGGGCAGATCTTTGGATGAACTGCTTGTTGCACTTGGGGTAGTCACAGACATGAGGCCTGACGCCTGTGTGGATACGCTCTGTAAATGAGTATGTTAGCCGCGGTCTCTTTGAGTCCTCAGTCTCTACAGCAGCTGGACTCACCATGACGGGCAAGGTCGCTTCTTCTAGCGAAGCCCTTGCCACAAGTGCTGCAGGGATAAGCTTTAACAGGAGCGGCAGGAGACTGCTGCTGTTGTGGTGGCTGCTGCGGAATATGATGCATAGTCATGCTGGGCACGCCGCCCATCCCGGACATATCAGCAAAGCCACCCATCTGCATCGCACTATGCATAGGGTTCTGCATCTGCATGGGGGCTTGCATGGCCGTTGGTGAAGGATAGGCGCGAGACAGGCTGTGAGCGGAGTAGGAAGAATGCTCAGACATGTGAGGAGAGGCTGATCGGTCCATCGTCGGCTCATGCTTAACGAGGCCGAGGTGATGCTGGTGGTGATGGTGGTCGGGCATGCCTCCACCGAGTCCGTGAGTCATGCCGCCTTTGTTGTTCAGCATATTGGTGATGTCCATCACCTCAGGCGAAGCCGAAGACATGACGGCATTCGGCCTTGCGGACGAAGAGAGGGTATGGGGTAACATGGTATGGCCAAATGCCAATCGGCGATCTATGAGAGCCAGATTGTAAAGCTATTGGGCTCCAGTCAGTAATGAGCCAAGTGTCAAGGATGCGCGCACACAATAGACCATGGGGATATCATCATTTGAAGGAAGTCGATCAGGTGCCAAGCCACCACTCGTCCACCAGCCGTTTGAAGCCATCGCGGAGACTTTTTTCTTACCGCCCAGTCGGCTTGGGTAGCAGTTGAAGGTTCCCAAGAGCTTGGGCCACCCACCAACAGCACCAGCCGACATTTGGCCCCTTCTTGGATAGATGACCCGAAAAATATCAACAGTGTTTAAACATACCTTTCGAGATCTGATCTGATATAGAGAACGTCAGGGCTTTCGTCCTTTGTTTTCTTCGCGCCGCCGCCGTTCTCGGGTCGTCGCCTCCAATTTGGGATCGCGGAAACGAACGTCTATGTTAGGTACCACGAAACGTATCTTTGCGCAGTCTACCCGCTTCTGCGAATCGATGCCTGAGCTCGGAATATATCTATCGAAAGAGGAAAAGTGCAGCGTTGCAATAACTCGACGTGTGTTGCCACCGCGGGGCAGCGTCGCAGGATATTTGTATGCAGGCGCGGGCAAGCGAGAGGACAATATAAGGCAGGCGAACTCGTCACGGGAGAGCGCAAAGGTGATCGAATATTGGACGAGGTAGAAACGAGATCGGACAACGCTTGTTCAAGTCGTAAGGAGATGTCGCATGAGAGACGGAAAGCCCGACGTTGTTCGCAGATGAGATTTGACACCCAAGATGCCAACCAAGTGGAGGAAGAAAAGGAGCCCGTCTGGCCACGAGGATTCAGAGCAGTCGAGTCAGCCTGCAGAGCGGAAAGCAACAAGCTGCTAGCGAGAGAGACTGATCATAAGCCGGACCGGGGCGTTGAATATGCAACGGGCGCTGTGGTCGAGGGTGCTGCCGGGTGGTCAAGGCTGGGTCCGTTCGGTCAGCCGCGTTGCGGGAGGAGGGTGGGCTGAATCAAGGCTAAAGGAGGGATGGCAAAGAGTAAGAGGAGAGAAGGAAGAGGAGAAAGAGAAAAGGAAGAAAAACGAAGGAAGAGGCGTGAAGCAGAAACGGTGCAACGAACGGCCTGTGGGTTGAGGTGGGAAAAAAAGGGTGGGAAAATGGATTGGAAGTCGGTGCCAAAATGCGGTCGTCCAAAGCAAGTGCTTCTGGAACTGGCGAACGACGTAACTTTTTTTAGGGGCCCAAGCCTTTATGACAGGCTTGCTGGCTGGGTGCAGGGCAGAAGTAGCAGGGGTGGGCCTGTCGAGAAAAGATGGAACAAAAAATCTCCTGGACCGGCTCACCCTTGCGCCGCGCCAGCGACCCAAGCAAGCAAACAGGGGTGTGCATGTATGGATGGATTCGGTGCGTTGATGCTCTTGAGAAATGCAATGCAGTCAGGATGGATGGATGGCTGTCGACTTACTGCGTAATGGCTCTGAATATGATGCGATGTGCTCTGTGCTCTGTGTTGTCTGCGAGTTTGCTATCAAGGCATGAGAACACGTGAAGAAGAGGCGAGCTCTGTGCGTATCCTCTCAGGAATGCAAGATGCTTGGTGGTTCGACGTTTGCCTGGCAGTGCGTGTCCTTCAACGGCAAGTCGTGTAAGGCTGGGGCTACCAGTACCAAGGAGGAGGCTCGTCTGGAACGCCAGCTGAGGGATGAAACCGAGAGGTCGACGTTTTGATCGCAAAAGGGTCCCGGGCTCAGACCCAAGGAGCAAAGCCGACTGCAGTCTAATATAACCAGACGACAAACTCTATTGCTCCCAGCTGGACAAGTATCCGTACTATTAGTTTGGCAGAAGGGGTGGAGGGGGCGTGTGAGGAGAACGAAACCGTTGCTCTGGCGTTTGTTTTGCGAAAGGAGTTGGTTCAGAATAGGTGCGGCATCTCGATCATGAGAGCTTTCACAAGAGGTGAGAAGAGAAAGAGAAAGCGGGTTGGCTCTCGGGTGAAAATCAGCTGGCGTCGTTGCTAGCGGTCCGAGTACCCTTCGGGTCAGGCAGGTAGCAGTACCTAGCAGTGCCTAGCATTGGCTAAGCGTGCGCGCCGGTTCGGGACCGATGTTCCGTACCCAGTACACAAGTACCGCTCTGGGGACCTGGGCAGGACGCAAAAGTCTCACTCCACAGTGTCCCGATGGACAGAGAAAGATTCATTGCGGTGGAGCGCTGCCAGGCTCTGTTAGCGCAGCCTGGTCCAGCGCTAAAGCCACTACGGAGCAGGGATGCAGTTGAATTGATGCCTTTTTGGGGCATTTGGGGTTTCGCAGCAGTCAGTCCTCGAGTGGCGGCTACATGCGGTGAAGAGGATGACAGTAGCATCGAGTGTGCTATGCCAAAGGGAGGCCCAGATGAATCAATTAATTGATTGATGCTGGCTCTGGGTTGTGAACCATGGGTGCGTGCACACATACGCCCGCCCCTGGATGCATACTGATACTACCTGTTGCATTGCATGTAAATGG
This sequence comes from Trichoderma sp. IMV 00454, assembly GCA_001931985.1. Lineage (NCBI taxonomy): Eukaryota > Fungi > Ascomycota > Sordariomycetes > Hypocreales > Hypocreaceae > Trichoderma > Trichoderma sp. IMV 00454. Next base: position 413,659 of record MSJK01000131.1, read on the forward strand.
CGGCCCAAGAGACAGAGAGAAGCAACGCAGCAGACGCACACGTGCAAGTCCTTGGAAGCATCCATATACATCTAGGATACCTGGCTGGCTGCAAGGTAATGCCTGGCACCAGGTGGTATTTGATCCTAGCGGCAGTGGCTTCAAATCGTCCACGGCAGAGCCGCTAAAGGGCCCTGGCTGGCTGACACAAGCATGCCAGATTCACGGTGAGGTAATCCGTGGCATGGCGAGAGAGAGCGGGAGGACATGCAGGGCATCATCTCAGACACGGTATGTGGGCGTTTGAACGTCTCCGGCTGCTCGAAATTACATCAAATGTAAACAACAAACAGCCAGATGGGCCCTTCATTTTGCCGTCATTTCAGAACAAGCGCCTTTCGCTCTGCCTGTCTGCTCTGCTCTCCTCCCCGGCTGCCACTAATAAGGGCTGGCAGTCATCTTATGTGATGGATTAGCATCTTGGTGCCACATCCGCAACCCACCAGGCACGGCGTTTCCGGCTGTTGCTTGGGGTCCGCTGGAGCATGCTGACCGGTGAGAAAGCCATTTCCCTATTCTATCGATAATACCCAAGCCGACACATCAGCATGTAACATTGCATGCAATAACAAACACTTTCGTTTTGTTTCGTGTTTGACGTTTCATGCAGTTCATACGCGAGCACATGTCGATGCGTTTCGCCCGCCGGAGCAACTCACGGAGCAATTCATGATGCGCACCCGCAGCCACCGCCAGACTTGCCATGTTGGACCCCTTCAAAAAACGGGATCCCCAACAACTACCAGGGTTTGGCGTGTGCGTTGTACATCCATACCTGTACTTTTCGATATTCCCCGGCCGAGCATCTCATCAGACCCTGCGAGAGCCGAGCGTCCTGGGGTGTGTGGCAATGGGCCATTATCCCGCCACCTTCCATTAGACAGTTGGCGGCGGCACGGAAGAATAGTAGGTCAAGCTTATGTCGATGGTCAATCTTTCTAGTAGAGGCAGCTGTACTTGCGGTCAGCAACCAATTTCAGCTTTCCGCTTCAAAACATCAATGGCGTCTCTCTCCCTTTGGTGCGTTTTTCGCCCATCTTCGCAAGTATCGGTGACAGAGCCACCCCCTTTGGTAGGGAGGAGACGGCATGGCCCAGCTAGTCGTGGACCACTTGGCCTCACGGTGTTAGACACAAAGCACAAGATGCGGCGAATATGCATGTGCAGGCACATGGAGTACATGTTGTAATGCACTGCACATGCAGCAATTTCATTTCCCTCAAACGTGCATGGCGGGCGATCAATAGCGCAGCCCAAAAGGCCTCGGCCGATTGGCAAAGTCGTGCAGCCAATGAAGACTCTTGCTAGACGACGCCTCTCGCGATCTAATGAACCCATGTGCTCTTTTTTTATCTCTCAGGCATGCAATTGTCACTAGACTGGCCGGGTCCAACAATAGAGATGCAAATGATGTAATTCAGATTGACGCATGTTAGCCGCGATGATGATGGAAATAAGAGGTGGTACGTGCTACACGTCAACGCCAGCGTAAGAGTTAGTACAAACTATACCAACTTGTCCTTGTGCGTTTTAATGGGCCATCTGAAACAAGTCGGGCTGCAAGGTAATCAAATCAAGTCAATCAATCGACCATTCATAACACCACTAGGTTAGTAAGGAATATAGTAGCGTAGGGACTAGCAAAAGAATCGGAACAGAAACTGCTCCAGTGCTAGCACGAGTAGCCAGATGCAATGCTACGGGGACGGCTGTGCTATGCCACGAACATCCAGTGCTCCATAACCGTTATGCACACATTGGATAATAGAATGGATTCTATTAATCATGCGGATAGGTCATGGACAGAGGCGCAGCACCACTGAGCGACGCACCTCAGGTACCGGCGGCATAGGGGCCAGGCTAATGGCGCCACGTTATTTCGAGGGAGCGGGAAACGGGCCACTTGCATTGTCGCGACGGCTTCATCTTGCAGCTTGGTGATTTCGGCCTGGGATTCCGCAGGCGATTGCCCACGGATCCTCATTCTCTCTCGTGCTCACGCGATGCAGATGCAGAGCAGAGCGCACCACACGCTACGACCAGGCGCACGTTTCATCTGTGCCCGCCATGGCGGTTAGCATATGGAATCGATCACATCTCTCATCCTAAATGAGATAAGATGGAGCGGCCCGCGCGTGCGAGTAATTGCGTAGGCACTGTGCAATATACAAGCTCAGCTCCCGGATCGCCAGGACAGGATACTTGGGAGACCCAGACGTTCCCGCTTGGAGGGTGACGGTGACCACGCTGGCATCTCGCCACACATGCCTCAGACAACAGGACAAAGAGGTATTTCGTAAACAGGCTGCATATGGTCTGTCGTATGCAATTTGCATGTGCGTTGTATAGTAAGCCGCCAAAATCGACCGGTTGCCAGTACTAGCCGTCCTAGTGCCCCGTCAGTCGTTCGAGTTTCTCGCAGCAAACATTTCATCTGCAGACGACAGACCAGACTTGTTGGACACCCACACGTCGTGACAATGGCGAACAGGAGAAACGGGTCACGCCTCCAACCTCCAGGCAGCGATGAGACGGCCAGAGAATGACCGCTTTCCCGCAAGGCTTGCATGACACTCCACCCACCGTCATTAGCTCCCAGCCAACGGCCTCGAGAAACACACAAACGTCGTTTCCTCTCCGTTGTCGCCGTTGCGAGAGCCAGGGGTGCCGCCTCGGTTTCCCTGTCTGTGCATCTGGTTGGCTGCGTGGAGAGGCCGATGGCCAATGCATCCTGGCGGAAATTGCTCTAGCCATACGTGGCAGGATTCTGGAATTTCTCTCGGCTCTCTCCTCGAAGGCGGCTCCACCCTCCTGGATCGATCCTTGTCGCCTTGTCACCGGCGACGAGGGATATGATGCCAAGTGCGACAAGGCTCTGCCCAGCCCCATGCCATCCACCATCTCCCTAACTCACTCCAGCTTTCGCAGCCCCGCCGCCAGTACGCTAGCTGCGCACAAGGACGGAGCGCGAGCATGCACAAACGGACAGGATGGCATAAGGAATCCTTCTGAAAGCGTTCCAGAAGCCTGCGCCCCGGCCAGGCCTCCACCAATGAACCGACCGTCGTATGGCTGACGGACCCTAGCGATGCAGTAACGTGTAATTGTCTGCCCTCCACCCCTCGCTGTCAGTGCCGGCCAGTATGATCACCATGATCGGCTGCTGGCTTCCGTGATCCGTCGTAGAGCAGTCCCCAGCGTCAGCCACGTATTGGCTTAGGTCCTTCTCCCAGACAAGAGTGTCCTTGTCGGCGCTCTGCAACAGGTCAGCACTCGCATCACTCAGCGCAATTTCTCTCTTTTCTGCATCGAAATCAAGCGTCACTTTCTGCAATTCCAACGTTGTTTAAAAATAAAATAATGAATGATGTAATGAGGGATGATCCTCCCTACTCGAAATGCGCGCCCATAATGAAGGGGCTGAGGTGGTGGATCGGGACAAAAGTAGCCCAGAGGCACAGCAATTCAGCTGGCTGCCCACTCACCTCACTGCCCACCCCTCCTCACCATTGGAAGTCGTGGGGAAAAAATACATGTACAGTAGCTGCTGACAACAGGGCAAGGTCACCTGAATGACGCGTGACCAACAAGAGCCGCAGAGCCGTTCTTTCACCAGTCGGAACAACTCGAGGCTTCAATTCAATTCATCCATGATGATCTGTTGCAATTCGATCCACCAATCAAAGCTACAGGTCCAGGTGCGCACAAACCAAAGATTTGCGTTCAACTGTGCTCGTGCATGCATGTACACCTTACACCCCTTCTCCAATACTCGTGGCATGGATCGCGATATCTGATGAGCCTCCAACGCTATATCCCAACCTTGCAGGCCTTGCAGCCAAGAGACGCATGGCGCGCTCAAAGTGGCTGGTGGCATGCAAGGAATCCGTCGCACCACGGCGGTTTAATCTTGAAACCACGCAGGTGAAACAAACGACCGACCATCACGCCCACCCCAGTCACCACAAGCCAGGGACCAGGATACGATATTAAGTGCTGCGACAGCTGATCTACATGTACGCAAAGCTTCAACGGGCAAGTTAATATTAGCATCATCACGTTTGGATGGGCCGCGGCCCGATGATTTTCGAGCCTCGTACCTCGTTTCCCTCTCAAGGCCCTCCCAAGGCAAACAACCAAGAAGGACAGTATTCCCACATGCCGAGTTTCCAAAACCAGCGCCACCAACAGGGCTCCCTCTCCCTCTCTACGTGGAGCTCGGTCAACGAGCAAGCTGCTGTTGGCACCTGTTGCTTTTTGGGGATCGGCCAACCAACACCCAAGCAAGTGAATACGTGGGCCTCGAGTGTCGCTACAAGACAAGGCGCAGATGAAATTCCGTTTGTCTTCTAGCCCTTCAAATGTCTGCTACTGTACTGTTCGCTACTCAGGCTCAATATCTGCTAATTTCACTAGCCACTCCCTTTTTGAATTGCATCCTGCATAGGGCTAAACGGTTGGCCAGCTAGGACATTACCTTTGCGGTGCATGGGCGCCTTTTTAGCGCAAAGTATTCTCGCCGCAAGCTGGGGCAACGGATCAGGACTGTGTCTAACAATGGCTTAGGCCTGGTTCGGAGGCCAGTTGTTACTATTGTCGACTGGGTCCCGAATATGGACGACGGATGACGGAGTACTCCGTTCTTTCGGCGACTTCATACGAAAACATGCAAACGGATCCTCACCACCTACTCATTCGGAAGGCTGCCTTGATCGCTTAATGAAACTAGGAGCGCCCAATGAAAGCCTGCAAGAATGACCAAGCCCAATGGGAAGAGAGATCGACGCATTGTCTGCTTGTTTACGAGACGCCTCAATTCCCTCTGCATCAAGTATCAAGCATCTAGCGACTTGGAACCCAAAATGAAGTGCTGACTACATTCCTATCCTTGCAGACTACCTACACCGGGCTTATTCTGACCAACAAAGGAAAGCCAGTTATGAGTGCCGGCAACTCCGTGCACCCCCACGCTTGCAAAACCGTCAGAAAGGGGACATCCGATGCCGACTTTGGTGAGGAGCACACGACACTATGTGGCAGCTTCAGACGCCTTGTTCGCCGGCAACGTGGTGTCTCACAGCGCTTCATCTGGCACCTGAATTTCGGTATTGGGAGGGAGGGTATAGCGTCTTGAAGATTATGCCACGAGATGATGGTAATGGCTTGATCCTTTCCCTGTCCTGAGCTTCCTTCTCCCGTCCGGGGGAGGCACCGGCCAAAGCCGTCGTCACCTCGTGGTGGTATCGAACGTGCGTAATTATCCGGTACTAGGTGACATAACCCTTACTCTCGAATATTTCTCCATTTTGGGCATTAGGGAGTGAACCAGAGCAGTTTGTTTTTCCGATGACCTCAACATGAGAGCCCGCATATGCATTGTGAGTGCATGATGGAAGGGGGGTCTCAATACTCTCGACATTCCCCACGACTATTGGCACGATTTAATTGTTTGCTATTGTGACATTTTACTCAATGCATATCTGGTGCCATTTGGTTGTGGAGGCAAGATGTGATGGGTGCCTAGGACAGTTTTTTTCACATCAACTGATCTGAATCTTCCGACAACATCCGCACCGACACCCATCCGTGGCGTCGTCTCTATGAATCACTCGTACGGGATCCCCCCTATGCGTTCACTTACACGCGCCGATCTGGCCCAACTTAAGGCAGAAGTGGCATTTTCCAAAAATAAAGCATTGATGCGGCATCGCTAGCGCCTTGGTTCGGGCAGCCAGCAATCGTTTGTCTTCCCCTTGGCTATTGCTGACCGTTTTCCGGTCCGTCGAAGTTCCAAGAGATCGGCCGACCTAAACGCCGGAATGCCCACCCCCCAGGAGCCTTTTAGACCGCCCATTGAGGAATGTTCTCTAGCAAGGCAAGGAAGAAAACGGTCAACAACGCACGCACGTACGCCCGCCAGCAAACGAGAGAAAAAGGTTTCCGTGCAAAGTCTCCGAAAACCACCGGCTCTTGGGTGGTTGGCCCTGGGGGGGTGGGCGTTGAGACGGACCGTGCGTATTTTCGGCATTGTTGTCTGGCAAATGAGGGGGCGGCATGCACCTTGAGGGTCTGATCTTGTTGTCTCTTCTCCTGTCTCTTTGTTTCTTTCTGCCATGTGGGGAGGGTGTGAGTGGAAGAGGCTTGATTCTGTGAAGGGTTGAGACATGTTGCACCCTCTCTGTATTGTGACGATCTTGAGTTGTAATATCTTGGCATGAGCTACTTACCCTGAAGTTTTGCAGATGGGTTTGAATGAGATGTGTTTGGAGTCTGTCTGGATGAGAGTGAATTACTCTAATTCTACGGATGATGGCAGTTTCATCTACATTGTTGAGATAGACTCATTGTGAAACTCGTAGAAGTAGTTTAGGGAGTTAGTAGTCCATCCTTGTAATTAGGTTGTATCAAGTAATGTTGATGACGCAGTTCAATATGGTTCAACTCAATATCAAACTCTTGGCATTAGCAAACTCCTCACGCATTATCACATGAACTAGCATCCCAGGTATTGTTCAGCTTCATCGTATGATGTACTAGAAACAGTAAACATACGACTCCCAAGTCGGACTCAAGGACGAATATGACGCCGTATGACTCAAAACTCTTCAATTCAACATCACAAACTAGCCCGAAAACTGAATGAAGTCCTTCCCTGAAATAGAACAAGACAATAAAATAAAAATAAAAATCCTTTATTGGAAGAAGAGGAATCAACAAGCTCATTTTGGGAATCTTTCAGATGACCAAAGGCACGCACACGCGATATCATGGCCTCATGAATCATTAGATATTTGCCCGCTTTCCAAGGCACGCATGGAACCCTCTCGGGGAATAAGTTCCAAACGAGAAAATAAATAAAATAAGAAGTGAATAGAAAAAAGTAGGAGAATGTCCAAAACGGTGAATCAACACACTCGCCAACCGCGGATCAAAGAATTAAAAAACACAAATTCCCAGTGATATCCGTGTCAACCTCACTCAACAATGTTTCTATCAGCAAACGGATCGTCATCGTCCTCCTCGTCAGACAAATACGAGCCCTGTCTCTGCTGAGCCGTAGGCCTGGGGTTCGATGGCAGCGGAGGTGGTATCGGGGGTGCTGAAAAGGCAGGCTTCGAGGCAGGCCGAGGAGGCGGGGTCGCTCTTGGGGACGAGTTGATGCTCAGACCGGCGATGTCGGGATGCTCGGCCCGGGCTGGGGGGGATGAAGCGTCCTTGGCGGCCAGTTCTTCTTTTCCTTTTATAGCAGCCACTAGGAAGGGGATCGGGGTCAGTCTCAGGGTTCAAACGAATGCGAGGTTTTGGGGATTTGTCAGAAGGGGGGTAGTAGTTCTTACTTCGGTATAGGTGAGCTTGTTCCGCAAGTTCGTCATCAGAGTCACTGTCGGCATCGACGGACTGGTCGAGCTGCTCAAAGGTCATGAGGGCGTGGACCAGTTCGTCGTTGGCGTGGAGGAGTGGACCTAGCCACTGTTCATGTTCGACGTGATGAACCTGCTTTAGAGTTAGATCTGCTGAAACGAGACAAAAGCAGAAGAGAGGGGTATATGATGATGACTTACAAAGCGCAAAACCTTTCTGCGGAGAAGCTTGCAAGACTCAAATCTCTCGACAGCCAAGTTGTTCTCGGAGATACGCTCACGCTCACGGTTAATCGTCTGCAAGACGTTGAGCAGGTTCGTTGCCGCCAGCGATGACTCTGCAATGACAGACTTCATCCCCTCCTTTTCCGCCTCCAGGTTGAAGGGCTTCCTCTTGCCCTTGGTCTTGCTACTGCTGCCACTCTTCTTTTTCTTGTCGGAGCTGCTGAATATGGAGCCGCTACTGCTAGACACAGAGGATTGCTGACGCTTGAACGAATCGACCAATGACGATTCGCGGCTATGAGACGTTCGACTGTGGGACGACGACGACGGGCCGGCGGCAGGAGGAGACGGGGATTTCGGAGACGTTGGCTCGTCGTCTTCCTCATCGCCGAATGGGTTCTCGGTTTCTTTCAGCACGCGCGATCTCTCCTGCGTGACGCCAACCTTTCGCTTCGGCAGCTCCTTGCTCAGCCGAGCAATCCTCTCCAGGCCGGGCTTGTTGCCATACTGGGACCAGCTGTTGAACAGCTCCCTGCACTTCTTCCTGACCTCGGGATCCGAGAGGTCGGACGTGCCGCACACGCGGAGTCGCTCCAGCAGAGGCTCGTCGGCAAAGGTGCGCGTGAAGCGCGGGCCGGCGTTTTGGATGAGGCCGTCGAGCAGGACCAGGGCGCGGATCTGGCGGTGCACGTTGCCGTACTTGAGCTTCTTTCGAATGGCGCGGGCGGCCTCCGTGGGGCCGGAGGCTTGGATGGTGATGACCTCGACGAGGTCGGGGATGCCGCTAAGGTCTTCTGCTTCGTAGGCCTCGGAGGTGAGCCTCTCGATGGTGACCGTGACGGCCGAGTAGGGCTTCTTCTGTAGACAAGAGGCGTTCGGTTAGCATCTGGCGATAGCGATTCATGAGGTTGGGGAGAGGCTTGGAGCTGGCTGTACTTGTTGGAACATGGTGGACGATAGAGGTGAAGCTTAGCTGGCAGGTAGAGAGCAGTAGTATAAGTCTGGATCCACGAGCAACACCACACAGTGAAACGGAGCTTCCAGAAGCTTTCTTTTGATGTCGCCGCGGTTGCTGGTGTATTTATACAGCTGTGAGGTATGACGAGCTCGTCTCTCGTGCCACGATATTCAGCTCAAACCAAACGTCCGCAGCGCCACGTTGTCGCAAGGCAGCTCAGCTGAGCTAATAAGGCAGCTCTCTTTCAAACAAAAGCAGCTCAACTCGTTGTTTGTTATGTCGCGCAATCCCGAGCGCTCGCCGGGGTTTTCGCGTGATGTTCTTGGATTTCACCGCCCAAGCTGTCAGAAAAAACGATTGGCATCAGCCGATGATGATCCTTTTTGGTGCGGCGCTTGGAGGGGGAGATTCGGCAAATGTCGTTGCCCAGTTTTGAGGGTCCGTTTGGGTGATTAAAACGCGGGGCTGGAGATGTTTCGGGGCTTTTGGCGGTGGGGGCATGCGGTGACGTCGCTTTTTTGTCCGCCCTGGTTTTTTTGGTCTTGCAAGTTTGGTTTTGAAACGGCTTTGTTCTTTGACTGGGGGTTTTGCTTTATTCCAAGTTCAAACGGAGGATTTGGATTGGGTTGAATGGAGCATTTTACGTGCATTTTCTGTGGTGGATATCAATGGCTTGATTTGGAAGGCTGTGCAATTGATTCCAGGTCCTCCATATAGCATCATGCGTGAGGTTTCGGTCCAACGGCTGTTGATTGTGAAGACAGTGATCGACTGATCTCCAAGACAAATAGTATAAAACGTAGTGTCAGGCCTATGAGTAAGTGTCGGAATATAGTATTTAGACTAATATAAGTATATATATCGAGTACACCTCCAATACTATTACGCGTATACACATGATCCATGGGTTGTGTAAGTTCGTAGCCATACTTTCAACCCCCACGCCCATCCAACTCTATCAGAACCGAGGTCTAATTTTAGCATTTGCATCGCAGCGCCATGCAGCAATAAAAAGAAACAATATTTAATCAGAAAAGAAGCGAAAAAGAAAACAAAAAGACTTCATCATGCATTGCCTAGTCCTAACAATACTAGGTTCGCAACATTCATTATCGCAATGAGCAACCAGACAAGGGCGCTGATAATGATGAGCACCCAGCCGTTGGACATGTCCGTCCCTGGCTGGCCAATCGGTCGGCCGTCTTCCCTCGACTCGATTTGGAGTCGGGCTCGACCGGGTTGCACCGTCATGTACCGTGATCGTGCAGTGAAGTAGATGAGCGGGAATGTCACAAACGGTAGCACGGTGCTGAGCACTACCTGAGAGGCGTTGAGGGCCTTATCGAGACCCGTTTGGCCAACCGCACCGGCGATGATGATGGAAGGTGTGATGCTAATAGATCGCGTGATGAGGCGTCGTAACCAGGGCTTCATCTTCCACCGTAGGGCGCCCTCACTAACCATCTGGCCGGCGATTGTGCATACTATACCAGCCGAGACACCTGAAAGAAGGAGAGCCAGGGCGAAAATGGTTCCGGCGCCGGATGAGATGCTCTTGGAAAGCAACTGGTGAATACCAAAGATGTCTGCGGTAAGGGCGTCTGGGTTGCCGTAAAGCGAGGCACCGGCAACGATGAGGATGGCCGAGTTGACGAACAAGGCAAAGGTGAAGAGCGACAGTGCCAGCTCGGTGATGGAGTACTTGAGACAGTGCTTGATGGCGGCTAAAGAGGGAATGTAATAGACCTTATCGTAATTCTCGTCCATGGTGGATGACGCCGCCGACACGGGCTCCTGGGGCATGAGGTTGTGCTTCTGGTCGTAGTCCTTGAGGCGCGGCTTGACGATACCGGACCCGAGGTACAGGCTGTGAGGCATGACGGTGGCGCCGAGGATGCCGCATGCCTGGTAGAGGCCGTCGGACTGGACAATGGCCGAGGAGGGGAGGTAGCCCTTGAAGACCTCGCCGACGCTGGTGTGCTTGATGAGCGAGAGCTGGATGCAGAAGCAGATGACGACGCCCAGGACCAGGAGGAGGACGAAGAACTCGAAGACGCGGAGGCCCTTCATGGAGCCATCTGGGCGGTAAAAGACGAGGATAGCCATGACATCAAGGATGGATAGAGCACAGCCGGCAACTAGAGGCAGCTTGGGGATGAGGAGGTTGAGCGCAATGGCCGTGCCAATGACCTAACGAGAGACAGCAATCAGTACACCGGATCACTCCAAGCGGGAATGTAAGCATTGCATACCTCGGCAATGTCAGTCGCGATAATGGCAACTTCAGCGAGCACATAGAGAAAGTAGTTGAGCCATCGTGGTAAGTAAGCACGACATGCTGATGCCAGATCAAGGCCCGTGACGGTGCCCAGTTGGATGGCGAGGCTCTGGAGGAGGATGGCAAAGATGTTGCTGAGCAGGACGATGAAGAGGAGCTTGAAGCGGTACGAAGAGCCCGCCGCAATGTCGGTAGAGTAGTTGCCAGGATCGACTATGCAAATATATCAAGTTAGCTTCGTCTCATCCTTCTCTTTCTCTGTCGGCATATCATGAATTGTTCATGAGGGGAGAGAATTCTTGAGACGCCGACTTACTGTACGCAACAGAAACCATAAACCCAGGTCCCACAAACTTCCCAAACGTCATCAAGACATGCTTCAGCCTCGCCAGCGGCGTCCTGCGTCTCGATCTTGAGCTGCGTCCATTCGAAGTCGCGATTGAATTCCCATCGCCTGCACCGCGGTCCTCGTCGCTCGTGCCCAGCAGCACGCCCGCTGCAATCTGCGCGTTCTGCGTCTTGCTGTCGGCGGCTCTGTCGAAGGAAACAATTGGCGGCGATGTCTGGCGGGCAATTGAATCATCTGTGACGTCGCCGCCCTCGGTCCCGGGTATCCTGTCCATTTTGGCCTTTTCGTTCAAAAGGTGAAGGTGTTTCCTGGTTCGTCGCCTTCTTTCCCCCCTTTTTCTGCGCTGATGCTGCCGTCCACCTATGAAAACCAAGCAGAATCCCTGTTTAAGAAATGACCAGTTCTGGGTAAATATGCCAGTTGTGTCGTCGTTCTCTTAGATCTCGTCAAAGCACAAGCACGCAAGCACCTCGATTCGGTCCCCCGTCCATCAATCCGTCACCCCTTCCAATCAGAGAATCGCGCGGCACAGAGACAGTCGTGGCATGCATGCCCCAGAAGCAAAAAAAAAATCGAGAAACAAAAAAAGACGGAAACGATTTGGTTTCTGAAGAGGCCACAACCACGGACGCTGAAAAAAGAAAGTGGGGACTTTGCTTGCGCTGGTTTGGATGACTGGCGTTTCCGGAACTCTATGTCTTGGACTTATTTTTGTCTCAAGCTTGCTTGTCTTGAATGTGTATGTTCTGTTCTGTATGTTTGGGTGGAAGAGAGAGGAGGCTAATTAATGAGTCTTGTGGTTTCGCCTCCTGAAAGAAGAAGCTTGGACTAACACAGAAGTAGAAGTGTAAAGTATTTGAATCTCTTACGGCATCGGGTGGACAAGCCCGAATCTGCCCGGAAAGACTTGGCTCCGGTCTCACTGGCGTGCAAAGCTCGACATGTGCCGACAAAAAGGCTGACTTGTTACTCGCCCTTCTACTCGCAGATAAGAGGGAAGAAAATTAAATGATTTTGCTGCCCGAATGTGTTCCCAATGAGAGATGCAGATGCAGATGCAGATGCAGACGAGAATTGTCGTCGAGATAGAGTCCCGGCCGGTATGCTCCGCCTCGGCGATGACAGCCGGGGGAAAATGGAACGGTCTAGGTTTTTCGTAAAAGAAGATTTAATGCAAGGGGTAAAAAAACTCTTGTTAATCACGCGGCCCGAAGCACAATGTCAGAGCAAACAGCCGAAAAAGCCAAGGCGGAAGCTTGAAGTCTTTTGATCACTGTCTGGCCAAAGAGGCGCTGTTCCGACGCAGATGACTTGCAGATGGGCTTATGCTTGTTAGTGGTTATATGCAGCCGCGATAAAGAGTGATCGGGTGTCGAATTATCGTGAAAAAGGAGAAACGAATTCGAAAGAAGATTCTCGTCAGCACGGAGCAGCGGCCTCGGTATTTACCACTGACTCGCTGCGAAGCTCGACCTATGTTGCAACCACGATTTATTTGCATGTAGACCCTGCCAACAAAGGCCCGGGATCTCAGTGCCGTCAACGGAGCACGTACATGTAACATACTTACCGTAATACACACATCACATCACATACATGCAATCTTTCATACACTCTTCCTCTTCACCGTCGGGGCCCCTCTCCGACCGGGTTTCCCCGGAACCTTTTTCTGGCACCTTTGAGTCAAAACTCTCTCTAACCTAAGTGGAGATTGTTCAAGGCTGAGAGGAAACGAAGTAGCATTTCGGCTAGCCGGTTGCCGCTCCCATCCGGGTTCTCTAGTCTCTGCGCCGCCTCTTATTTCTCTTGCGTTCTTGCGGTCACATGCTTTGGGGGCTGTTTTTTTTCTTACGTTTTCTGTTAGGTTGGTTTGGTTGGACCTTTTTTAGTTTTCTTCCCCAGATGCAGTTCCCCCGCGTCTGGCCGAGTTTCGATACTCTTTAGGCCGAGAGGCGTTGGCGATCTTGACATCATAGGAGCTGCTCTCGTTGCTGCACCAGGGCTTGCGCGCATCTTTGAACCAAATACTTCGTAGAGCAATTGCTGCCCCATGGTTCGGAAGCATCGTGTCAGATACATTAATCACTCATAACTACTGTACGGAGTATCTGCAAGCACTCTTTGCGCCGGGGGGCAGTGCAAGGCCCATGAGCCGCGCAATGTCATCGGTCTTATGCCGGCATTCAATCGGAATACGACTCTGGATCCGTCGTGCCGGTCTCGATATCGAAGCTCCCAGCAACTCCAATAAGATGTAACGTAAAATAACAAGACGTCCAGACGTACGCGAAGAAAAGCGGAATATGATTCTTCTCCTGAATTTCATCTTGTTCGACCCTATCTAGTGGTATATGTGGAATTCCCAACCATGTTTACTCAATAATCAATCCTCCTTCCAACAAACCGCATCCGAGTCTGTTGAAAGACCTTTTTTCTTTGTTTTACAGTCATTCCTGGTAGTAGCACAAAACGCCATGCTAGGTGTTCAACTCGCCCTCTCTATCCTTGCCCATGGAGCCTCCCAGCCCCTCTCCCCATCACAGCAATATTCGTACATCTAAATGGCGTGCCACAATATCGGCAGTCAAATGTAGACCCGAGGGCCATTTTTTTTCCTTCTCTCTATTTCTGCTTCTTGCCAGATTTGGCCACCTCACGCTCGCGCTCACGTTTGGCGTAAATCCCAGCAGTGAACGGGTCCTCGAACCGCAGAGCAATGATGTACACGACGAGCACGCCGACGGTCAGCGCAATACCAGCAGGCTTGCCAAAGACGAGGGCGGTTCCCAGAAAGTTCATCGTCGAGCCCCAGTACATCGGGGCCGATGTCACGTTGAAGGGGAAGCCCGTCACCATCTCGTCCATCAGGATGCCAAAGTAGTCGCCCAGGAAGGTGCCGGTGATGCCCAGGCGCCACGTCGACGAGACGACAAGGATGTTGCCGATGATGAACAGGGTGTATCCGGCAGCTTGCGAGTACAGCGTCTCCAGGAGCGGGTGCGAGGGCTGCTCGGACAGGGCCGTCTTGTACAGCCAATCGCGGAGGAGGCCCAGCGAGAAGATGGTCGCGGCGAGGGCATAGCAGGCCGGGTAGGGTCTGCCCCCGAACAGCCTTGTCAGGACCTTGTTGTGGTATTCTGCAGAATGGGTTCATTGTCAGCTGTTTTGCGACCTGCCAATCGGGAGATCAATCGGGGCATGGGCTTTCGAACCTTGACGAGCGACAATGCTACAGGAAGACGATGTGTAAGCAAGCTATACGGTATCACAGACGCGGACAGGATATTCCATTGAATTGATTCTTACTTACTTCCAGAAGAGCGGGTTGAAGATGATTGACCCTGCCGAGACTGTGTTTCCCACTGATTAGACATCTGCTTCTCTTCTCGTCTGCCGGAACAGCTCGCGCCGCTTACTCAATAGGCTCTGCTTGTCTAGATCGATATACTCGGCCAGGTCGGCAACGTTGAATGATGACGCCATTGCGGGCTACGTGAATCTAGGCAGTTTGACGGACTGTAAGGAAGAAAGTAAACAAGCCAGATGGGAATCAGAAGAGAGAGTAAGAAAGGCGATAGAATGCACACAAACACAAGCGAGAGAGAGAAACGTGGCTGATTCTGGCCGGGAATTTGAATCAAATCAAAAGTACAAGGTCGCAGGGCATAGCGTCATTGAAGGTACCTGCTAACGAAGAGTACATGCAGCTCCAGCTCCTTCCGGGTGCGGGGATTGGTCACTTGGATGGGGCCCTCAACAAAATTGGCGTCTGTCACAAGCAAATTTACCAATTCCAATTCCATTAAGCCGCCTCTGCCAGCCTGGAAAATGACAGGGCATGAGAAAAAAGAGAGAGAGAAACCTATAGAAGAGGATGAAAACTAGCACTAGCTGGTAAAATAACCAGGGGAAAATGTAACCGCTAATCCTAAAAATACACTCCCATGTATGAGGTAGCAACAGCTCGCGTGTCCAAAGAATCCCCCTCCGATGCCCACGGAATTTGAATCCTCACGGCGTCGCCAAGGGGACAAAAGCCTATGTCCCGCCGACACTGGTCGGCATTTGGTATCTATAAATCCATTCACTTCCCTCACAATACAGAAATCGTCATCATCAGCTCATCCACGAGTCGTGGCTGGTTTGAAATATCCTCCCTCCCTCACAACGCCTTAAAACGCCGCCCATAGTGACATGTTTACCGCCTATTTCGAGTCTTCTTTCCTGCCGTTGCAGTGTCTTCCTCTTCTTCGTCCTGGCCCTTCTTGAGGTCCTCTGTCAGGCCCCATTCTTCCTTGTCGTACCAGTCTTCGCCATCTGACATGTCTCGATTTGGCCCGCAGTGTGCCTCTGCTTTGGACCAGTCCAGCACATCTTTGCGGAGCCTCTGTGCTCTCAGAAGGCCCAGGTGTAGTCTCGCTGCCCCTCGGCAGACCTCCTCCTGCTTTTGCACGTACAGGGCTAGGAGCCGCCTGATGTCTTCGGCCTCGTTGTCTGGTAGGCCGAGGTTTCTATCGAGCGAAGCATTTGTGGGCGGCAAGAACATCGGGTGGATGTATGAAGCCTCCGCGTCCTTCTTGGCTTCTGAGTTCTCTTGAGAAGCCTTGTTTGTTGTTTCAACGCTATCCTGCATTTGGACGTCTTCGCTGGGTAGACGGCTTCCCTTTTTGCGACCTTGACTTGTATTTTCGGCCGATGCTTCTCTGCCGTTTGTATTTCTCCCTGAGTCGCCATTAAGTATGCTTTTGCCGTTGTCTTTTTTCGCGTCTTCTGCTTCATTGGGCTGCTCTTTGGAAGCTCCGTCATCTGTCTCCATCGCCACATCCTCCTTGGGGGGTGTTTTCCTCTTCCCGGGTGATTCAGCATCACCCATGGGCACATCGGCATCTGCTGAAGCAGCGGTGCCCTGCTCACCCGGATTTCCCGCTTCATTTGTACTGGCAGCATGAGCCGCGGACCCATCAGGCTTCTTCGCGCCATTCACCTTGGACGGTGAAGATGTATTATCGCTCCCCTTAGAGGGATCCTGAGGCTGGTGAGCCTCATTATCTTGAGTATAAAATTCGATGTCGTTGGTGCCGACCATGGTTGAACACGGTACCCAAGTGGAATCGCCGCAGAGCGAGGTCCATAAGTGCCGAACCTGCCACAGCGATCGGTTTTCCTTTTGCATTATGCCAGAACTCTGCTTGACTAGCTCTGTGAGGGTATTGGAGGTGAAGGGCTTGGAGAGGACGGGATGGGTTGGGAGGTCGGTTGAAGCAGTGAGGGGCGCGAGGATGTCTGTCAAAGTCAGCGCGAGCCCTGCCCAGGCGGGTTGCACGGCAAACGTACGTTCCAAGCGGATGTTTGCATAGGGATTCAGCTCCGCAGCTGACAGTATGGCCTCCTCGACGCGGGATTCATCGTCGTCGCTGTCGAATTCGTAGCCGTCTTCGTCGACCAAGGGGGGGTTGCGATGGATAATGGACCTTCGTACACCGGCGTACTCGACGGTCTGCGTCAGGTCAGCAAAGTCAGGAATCGCGCCTCACGGGGCTGTGTCTGTGTGTATGGACGGTCGGCCGTACCTCCTTGTAGGCTCCAGGTCCTGCCGAGGGCATCAATTGTCCCTTGTGTGCGAAACGCGCCCTCTTCTTAAGTTTGTTGCCTCGATTCGTAAAGCTTTCGATCTCCGAGTCGGAGTCAGACTCTGTCGACGCCAGCGGGTTAGCGTGATCCGCCTGTGCAGCGAGTGGTTGGAGAGCTCACCATAGGCTCTTCGTTTGAAGGCCTTCTTCATGCCGGCGATGGTTTCGGCAAAGAGCACCTGCTGCGACGCCATGATGGGCAGATCCAGACCCAGATCCCGAGGCCAGCCGACCGATCGAACGAGGGTAGAGAGAAGCGCTGAGCAGGTCGACAGACACGAGGGCTGGAGAGCAGAGAAGATCAAAACCGAGTCGGCAGCGAGTCTGTGATGGAGTCGTTTAGCGCACTGAAGGCGGCTTCATAGGGTCCTGCAGGGCCTCGTCCAGAAGACCCCAGGGCTTCGTGTCATGCACAAAAAGTATGAATAGTAGACAATAGGCTGGAGGAGCAAATTGGCCCACGACGAGGAGAGCGGCAGAACAGCAGCGAGACTGGACAAGGCTGCTTTGGCTCTGCCCACTTTTTTTTCCCGGAGCTTCTGCAGCCAGCACGGCCAGGACCAATCACAGTCCGAGACACGGAAGCTTACTTTTGCCGATGCCGCGCTCACTGTTTTATTTGCGCTGTGACTGTGACGTAGCATTGCCGGGATTTGCCGGGGTTTAAGCGGAGGTTGTCAAGAAGGGGTCCAGCTTGTCTGTCACTCACTGATGGCGTGTGGCTAAAAGACAAAACTCAATTCATTCAATAGAGCTTATTCTGCTTTTGTAGAGATTGTATCTATTAGAGGTGTAGTAGACAGAATTCACAGGCTACCTCATTCTTCCCTTTGTCTGTATACCTTCAGTTGAATCACCCTTGCTTGATTGAGACTTCAAGATGCCTCACCCTACAGCAAACACCATTTTTTGATTCACAGCTGTCAATTGTGTTTGTACAAATTCCCAATTGTTCTGCGTCACTGTAGCAATTCCACCTATATCCATGCCCCTGCAGTTTCCCCCTGCTCTCACAACAATAGACTCGGCACTCCATCCATCAAATCAAAACCGCCTAGTCTAGATCCATGCGCACGTTCCTGAAGGATTCATGGCCACCTCTAAACCGGCTGCTCCCACACAGCGCACGGTTTCTCCTAATTCGTACTGATCGACACTCGGCACTCGCCATTCTTCACCTATAATTAGTTCCCTTGCCCAATAAAGTTGCGGTCTGTGCAGTCTTGATGTCAACTTTATATGAAACCCAAAGAGTTAAACTTTAATCTCCTGGAGAAAGCATCATGATACATGTGGAGTGCACACATATCCCTGTATAATGCTGTATGTTGATCCTTCTCAAGGCTTTCCAACGTCTAAGCCATGCCATTGTTTGTTAAAGCAGAGAGATAATTTGTCTGAATGCTCGGCCTATGCAAAAGCAGGTGGGCTATGCGTTGGCGGGTGGTTATTCTGGATGAAGGATGAAAGGTTGCAGATCTAGTTTATACAAAAGATATCATCATGAGGCCTCATTGAGAAAGAGCAGTCAATTACTTATATATAAGGCGCTGGCAACTCCGGTCAAAGACTGGAAATAAAACTACAAGCAACCACGCAGAACAACCATTGTCTCTCTTCATATTCCCATCTCACTAATAAATTCTTGAGCTATATCAGAAGAAGCTCACTGACATGAAAGCCTCTCCCGTCCTAGGGATAATTGTGTCCCAGCTATCCCTTGTAAAAGGCGAATGCCTTCCTCAAGTAGACTTGGGATACGAGATCCACGAGGCACTCAAATATAATGTACGGCCCTCTCTTCTCTTTCTACAATAAAGGAGCAGCTCTACTAACTCTTCGTAGGAGACAACCGACCTCTACACCTTTAGCAGCATTCGATACGCCCAGCCTCCTGTCGGTGACCTGCGCTTCTCTGCTCCAAAGCCACCAACAGGCCGAAACCATGTGGTGCAAAAGGGCAATGGGTCAATAATAATGTGCCCTCAGGGGTCGCCAGGCTGGGGCAGCGCGAATTCGGACTACGGTCATGCGTTTATAAATGGGAACCTGTCTGATTACAATTACACGGCGGAGCACGCAGCGCAAGAGTTGATCACAAAGAAGAATGCTCAGACTGTCTTGGAGCTCCCCCAGACAGAAGATTGCCTGTTTCTCGACGTCGTTGTTCCTCGTGCTGTGTTTGAGCGCCGAAACTCGAAGGCTAAGAAGGCTCCCGTATTAGTCTGGTTCGTCTCAATTGAGGCAAAAGAAAGATTTATGCCATTTGGCTGACATATTGGATAGGATGCATGGAGGCGGCTACATCTTCGGATACAAAAATGATGTCGTTGATGCCACTGACCCGGCTGGTCTTATCAATGCAAGCCGAAGCGATGGCTCAGACGGCTTCATCTATGTCTCTTTGAACTACCGGCTTGGAGCTTTTGGCTGGCTTGCTGGGCCGTCTCTTGAAGCTGCAAATGGCACTGCGAACGCCGGCCTCCACGACCAACATCTTGCTCTTCAGTGGGTGCAGAAGAACATTCATCTTTTTGGAGGAGACCCAAAGAAGGTGACGCTTAGCGGCCGTACGTACAAACCTTTAATCTTGATGTCCAAAGAACCTCAAACTAACTTTCATAATCTTCAGTTTCCGCAGGCGGTGGCAGTACAGTTCATCATATCACGGCATACGGTGGTAAGAAGGGACCACCTCCCTTTGCCAGGGCCTTCATCAACTCTCCTGGATACTTTCCCATCGGCTCCAACTTCCAAGCCGAAAACATCACGCAATATTTCCTCAAGTTTCTTAATGCGAGCTCAATCGAACAAGCTCGTAAGCTCCCAGCCAGGGCTCTGATGGAGGCAAACGTTGCGCATACATCCAGCGTTGAGACGAACTTTGTCTACGGTCCCGCGGTTGATGGAGACTTTGTGCCTGCTTTACCAGGCTTATCGCTCCTTTCTGGAAACTTCCACAAAAATATCGATTTACTGCTCAGTCATACACGATATGAAGGCGGCGAGTATTCACAGCCTTTTGTGCAGAACGATGATGACTTCAAATCCCTCCTTCATCAGCTCTACCCAGGCATCGTGGATGAAGTAGCCAATTATATCATCAAAGATCTCTACCCTGGGAAAGGTGTAGTGCGAACCATTGATTTTATGGGCGACAGTATATTTGCATGCAACACGAACTGGCTTGCCAGGGCGTTTGCCAACCAGACATACAACATGCAGTTCAACATCAGCCCTCCTTTCCATGCATATGACGAATCGTACATCTGGAAGGGATACGGGAGAAATAATTTCGGAGCTCCCGTAATAGAGTCACTGGCGTCCTCATGGCAAAGATATATCACCAATTTTATCAAGACTGGCAATCCGAATGGCCATGGCCTGCCACCATTCCCTCAGCAGGGACAGAATGCGAGCGCCAACATCTTAACTCCGGATGGTATCATCACTGGACAAGATTCCACTGCCGGACATAGATGTGAGTGGCTACAGAAGGGTCTCTTTGTTTGAGACAAGGGTGTGTGGGATGTGAGGTCCCCGATGAGCAGTGATAATTGAACGAATATGTCTTATGTTTGATGTTATTATCAGTCTTGACCAAGGATTTAGTTCCATGAGATGCGTTATATCTCAAAGACATAGTGGTTATATCTATATCGTGTTGCATGAATAATATGAATTCCATCTACATCACACAGCAAGGAGCTGTCGAATTCCTCCCTGAAAGCTCCCTTCCAGCATCAATGAGTAGTATCTCGTGATGCACTGGAACCTGCGTCTGCTTTCTTCTCTGCTTCAAACTTTCAAATTTAGCTCTTAGCCAGATTGCAATGTCAAACCAATTCGCATCTGGGAAATCTGTTTCGTAATCCCTGACGATGCGTTCAATTTCTGCCTCTGCCCCTGCATCGTCTGCCGCAGCCCAGGCAGTGCATAAACTCAGCGGGATAAGTATCGCGCCCAAGGGCCTATAGCTCGATGCTCTTGCTGCAATTTTTGCAACCTCAGAAATGAGAAAGGCAGATTCCATCTTGAGAAGTTCATTGCTGGGTTCGAATATTCGCAGGATGGTGCCAAGGAGGAGTCCGATGGAGACTAGAACGGATGCCACACCTTGGATACGCACATATGCTCTAAATGAGGAGATATCAGTTTTAGGCGTTATTGATTCGGCCATGGCTGTTACATAGGTATAGAGGCTTTTAGATTCGCTAAAGGCGACGTGATAGCTGCTTCTTAGGTCATGCAGGTGAAGTTCTGGTTCCTGGAAATAGCCTGGTATTTTGACCATGTGTTCCACTGTGATGGTTTGAGTACCAATTCCTCTGTGGTCATCGACTCCCCATGGCTTCTCGGGTCCGTAATATGTCTTCTTCAGGTTCACGAGCCAGGGGCTTAATTTTATGTTTGGGTTAGCAATGCTCTCAAATATCTGTAAGAAGAAGTGGTTAGTACAGTATCTTCCATCTTCGCAGATATACGAATGTCATACCACGACCATGCACACTGTTACCAGAATCTGACGTTCAAATTCGCCTCGCCAGTCCTTGTCGGATACTTTATTTAGAAGGTGCATTATGCCGTTTATGTGGTTGACATTTTGACCTGGTGATTCGGAAAGCCATCCCTGACAGAGAAGAATCAGGTATATAGCACATAGCGAGTCTACTATTTGATCCTTGTCTTGTACTAATGATCCCCGGAGAGTTTGTAAAACATTGCCGAATTGTAATAGGTTTTCTACAGGCTGTGGTTGTTTGGACTGTACCGCGGAGAGGGTACTCGCGAATGTTTTTGCCGATGCATCAAGCAAATCACTGGTGCCCATGCGCCTAGGTATTTCATTCAGAAAGACGGTCCACCCGGTGACATCGTACCGAGGATCATCGACCTCCAAGACGGACACAAAGGCCCCTGTTGCCAAAGTCATGGTATTACTGGGAGGAGATGATGGATGGCCGACGGGTATGATTAAAGTGCCACCAGTTTCCCGATCGTGATCTTCAGAGCCGGTAATTGCCCTCCTTGATCTACTGGCTGTGGTTTGGACCTTGAACATGAACCGGCGCTGGCCTGCACCAACACAAGGGATTTGAAGACGCGCGCAGCGAGAGCACGCTGGTTTTAATGTATCGCACTAAGACTTGCAGTTTAGTGATATCTCATTGGCCTTGTATTGAAGACTGTGTCAAACTACGAACCTTCTTCTTTTGCTCTCGGCAGGCATCACAGCCACGGCTTGATGGGGTCCCGGCCATGTCTTTGAGAGGGAGGACAAGCGCGCGATTCTACCAAAGAGGGTCTTTGGTGATGATGATGATGTAAATTACTTGTCTTATTTTCCATAAGGGAACCAATTGAAGGATTTGTGACAGAGCACATGTATGGCGAAGCATGGCACTAATAGAAGTCAATGTAGACGATGCAATGCGTGGGATGACGTAGAACCTGCACGATTACTTGAGTTGCGAAGGATTCAGACTTGTTATTCCCTGCTCTAAGATTGATTGGATGACATGAACAGGAATAACTTGCTGCGCTTTGTTGAAGATTGGCCACAGCGCATGGTATTTCCTCTTGGGGAAATCCTGTGTAGATCTCAAGAGAAGGATGGTGACGACACAGCCATGAACGCAACAAGCATGGACTAGCTGTAACTAAAGCGATTTGGAGGATCAAAAAGGTTATAAATGATATATGCGAATAACACTGAGGGCGATTTGGTTCCCTCTTTCGCCCCCGGATAATTAAAACGTGCAACACTGCCAACATTGACGATTGCCAACACTCTCCATCTTCACTTACATGTAATTGATTCTTGATTATCAAGTAACACATACACAATGACGAGTTTCTTCTCACGACATTTCTCTAAAGCTCCTAGCGACGCCAATTCTTCTTATCTCGAAACCAACACTAGGGCCTACGACTACACATCTCCAACTCTCTGTATCAGCACATCCACGACAAATCCCGGCCTTCTGGTTGTGCAATATGACGGCGCTCCACAGAATACATTACCGTTATACTCAATTGCCCCCCACGCCATGTCGCCAGGCATGCTCATCGTCTACCGCGGCCTTCCCGATCCCACCGGCCAGATGGGTCCCATTGGCCACATCACATGCAGCTCGGAGACTTCAGCCGAGCTAAACATGCGCGGCTGTGCCATGAAGCTCAAGATGAGCCAACTATCGGGCGACTTTTCCGTTACTGGCACGCCGATGGGCAAGATAAAGTGGAAGTCTAGCCAGCTCACGGGGGGCTCAACTCTCACGCTTTGCGACAGTAACGGCAAGAAGCTTGCCAAGACGAAGACGAAGAAGGCCGGGTTTGGCGATCAGAAGATTGAGATGCTAGTCCCGTATGATGAGATGGTGGTTGAGATTGCCGTGGTGACGGCGTATCAGGCCAAGGCGATGGCGGAGCGAGCTATTAACAGCGTCGTGGAGGTTATGTCAGCCGTTTCTGGGTCTTAGATAGGCCATGTGTCATGTACCTTGTCAAACTTTTAGCGTTTTCTTAGTATGAAATTGATCCTGGCAGCCAAGAATAATTTTCTTCAAACCGTTGAATTTGACAGGTTGGCTTGCCCACAGTAGAAGAGTCTGAACTATCACAAAGTCAAAACTACTACTTTTGTCTCAACTACACCACTTTGCTCCTCCGGTTACAAGTTTATGGATTTCATTTTCTATCCATCATCGTCTTTAAGAGTACTATACCAATCAACGTCCTTCTCAATTTTATTTTTTCTTCTCTCCTTCTCTTTCTGTCAGCTTCATCCACATAACGGAGCACAATACGGAGCTCTCCGTGATGCAAACGCTCCGGTCTCCACCCCGGTCACCTCCGATACCGCTTCAAATCCCGCTACAATCATCCACCGAGTCCACAATCTAAATTTCACGATCCACAGACAGCCCACAATGGACAATTTCGATGCCTTGATGGGCAAATTACGAGCCGGCGTCTTCAACAACAAATCATCATCGGTCTGGTGGTCTAGTGGTATGATTCTCGCTTAGGGAAAACCCAAAGTTGTTCTGCGAGAGGTCCCGGGTTCAATCCCCGGCCAGACCCGTTCTCCTAAGCTTCGGCTTAGGAACTTTCCTTTTTTGGACATTTTGCTTGTGACTTTGGGTCATGGGAGCGATTTTTTGGTGTTTATTTTGTCCTTCGTGCCCTTCATACTGGAACGTTTGATGGAATACATGTAAAAACTCTATGTGAGAGTGACTATGTCTACAAGAACTTTTCAATTTGAATCCAATGCTTTGTGGCTATTCTTGGGAGATGACCTGACTCGCGGGCAGTGGATTATTGGTTGGTGGCTGTTAGACTATGAACATCACTTGAGGCTAGCATTCAGACCCAGTGTGGTGATTGATCACATGTAAGACGACGAGTAAACGGGGGATGCCAAAGTTGATAATATTATATGTACTTCAAACATTAAATTCCTTGCATTGATTCTTAAACAGACAACTACATGCCGGCTCTCCATAGCCCGGTACGGCATTCGACTACTGGAACAGCTTATAATAGACACGCTTCCAAGCAGGCTGAGACGCTACCCACTCCTTGTATGCGCGGATCTCATCCCAGTTCAACTCACGGCGGCCAGTGTCAACATCGATTTGCGACACCTTCAGCCAACCAGTGCGCTTCCAGACATAGCCAGCAACCCAGAAGGCAACGACGATTGGGAAGGCGAGGTAGGATTGGAAGAAACCCTCGGCATCGTTGAGCTCGGTTGTACCTGGGGGAGCGATGGCCGTGAAGAACTGATGTCTGTTAGTATCAAAGTAGACTCTGCACACGTTGAGAATTGGACTTACTTGAGCAGCAAAGCAAATGAAGCAAATGAACAATCCGATCCATGATCCAACCACGCCAAAGATTGCCTTGAAGGGAATCTCATCCAGGGTGTGTCCATGGTAAGCCCATGCAGCACGGAAGCGAATATGGGCAATGCAAATAGCAGCCCAGGCGAAGAGAACGGCAAGACCAGAGAGGGCCTGCAGCCAGTTGAAGACAGTAGGTCCCGAGGCACTGAGGTTGATATAGGCGAGAGGTCCTGTGAGAAGCATGACAATTGTAGAAGGGAGACATCGTCCGGAGCGATCAATGTAGGTGAACCACTTAGGAGCATATCCCTGCTGGGCCATGGCAGTCAGCGTGCGGGAGCCGCCGTAAACGCTGGAAACACCAATGGAGATGACGGAGATGAGGATAACGGCATTCATGAAGTGGTCGAAGCCACGGAGACCGGCATAGAGGCCAACAAGGACGAAAGGCGATGCCTTGACGTCAGTATAAGCCGCGCTAGACAGGAGTCTCGGGTCGTCTGAGGGAATCAAAAGACCGACAAAAAAGAGGCCAAGCACGTAGAAGAGGGTGATTCGCCAAAACACCTGCTTGATAGAGCTAGGTAGTGACTTGACTGGGTTGCGACTCTCGGCCGCAGCAAGGCCAACAAGCTCAGTTCCGGTGAAAGAGAAGGCAGCAGTAACGAAGACGGAACAGAAGCCTCGGAAGCCGTTGCGGAAGGCACCAGGGTTGTGCCAATAATGAGCTCCTATATATTCGGAGTATCTTCCACTCGAAGGCCCACCGCCGAGCACAAGCACAAAGCAGATGATCATGAAGACGAGGGTTGCCGCCAGCTTGATGACCGAAGACCAGAATTCTTCCTCGGCATAGCCTATGCTTCCGAAGATGTTGATGAGGATAATGGCGACCCAGAAGATAGTGATCCAGACGCCGACGCTTATATCCTGATTCCAATATTGAATGACGAGGGAGCAGACTGTCAATTCGAGTGGTAAGACGACAAACCAGAGGAAGAAGTAATTCCATCCGACTGCAAAGCCAAACGAGGGGTCGATGAAGCGAGTTGCATATGTGTAGAAACCACCGGAAACTGGGTACATGATGGCAAGTTCACCAAGAGCAAAGACTGTGGCGAATTGTGAGTAATTGTATATAAATCGGGAGGTATCTTGGGATATGCATCGTGCGTGGACTTACCGACGTTGAAGACCATGAAACCGACGACGAGGAAGCAAATAAGAACCGAGGCGGGACCCTGTACAGCGCAGTAAATGTTAGCATCTATCGAATAGCCATTTTTCTTCTTCTTTTTCTTTTCAATCATCACTTACACCCTTGGCCAAAGCACCACCAGAACCAACGAAAAAACCAGCACCAATAGAGCCTCCGATAGCAATCATCTGTAAGTGCCTCGTCTTCATCGCTCGGTCCAGTTCCACCAGTCCATGTCCATAGTGCTTCTTCTGGAACGACTTGGCGTTCAAGCCGTTCCTCGTCCAGAAATCCTCATCATCGTATGAATTTGTGAAAGCAGCGTCTGATTGCTGCACCACAGCAGTGTCTTGCACGGCCTTGCCCGCGTTTCCCTTCTCCTCTGCTCCCACGGACGGTGAATCGCCCGAACTAGCCCGCTGGGACATTTTGGGGCTGTTCCGTTGCTCTTTTTGGAGATTTTCCAGAAATTGGGGTATTCACACACAAAAAAGCCCGTAGCGCGCGGGTTGGTGCCGGCACTTGGAGATCTTGGGCGCAGAATACAGCCTGCCCGAGTCTTCGGGTATCTAATGCAGGGCGGAGGCTAGAATATTTCCAGAAGCCTTCAAAAAAGCACGTCACACGGAACAGGGCAGCAAGGGGAGGGCCGGGAGGGCTCAACACTTTTTATATTTTTTTCAACCCCCTTCCTCTTGTGATACTGACACTAACACGCCCAATGCTACACACATCAGCTTGCAGGGCCAACAACAAAGCTGAACGGGAAGAAACCAGGAAGCGGGAACCCTGAGTCAGTGGACAAAGCCATCAAAGCTTCCGATAGCCGGGACCGGAGAGGCAAGTCGAGGCCGGTTGTATGATCTGATTCCATTTCGAGAGCCCTTGCGCAGGCTAACGGGGCAGAGCACGGAGCGGTTCTCCTCGTAACATACAAAAGCAGTAACATGGTCTGCGCCTAGCTCCATACACCAAGGGCAAGTATTCCGACGCAGAGAAGGATTCTCGTAGCCAGTAGCTCAGCGGAACCGTTCGTAGCCCGCCACTCAGAAAGGCTCGTGGGTCGCCAAGGGACGCGGCGCCATCGCAGGGACCCAGCTTGACATGTTAATCCCGGCAGATGGATAGGGCGCGAACGACAGGAACCCACTTGTGATGAGACGGCTGGCCAGTCCGCGAGGCTGCTGTTAGGTAATTGTCATGCTAGGGCAGGATGCTGAGATGTGGTTTCACGACAAGACTCCAGCCGCTTGTTCGTCAGAGACTGGATTTGTATTGGCGGCATTGGTGGTGGCACAGAGTCTTGGTGGGTTGTGATTTGAGTTGCTCTCCACTTAGTTTGGTGGATGACTCCAAGTTTTACATACAAACATGCTTTTTCACAGAGGCTTGGAAAACTCATCAGATGCTTGCTCGTGGGGGCAAATTCGGGGAACTCCAGATTTTGAAAGAAAACAAAACGTAACAGACTTTGGGGAAACGGGCTGTGATCTCTTGGCAAGTTGATACCCCGGATCTCCTGGTTGATGAGAAACCGTCTTGAGGATGGACAGGTTAGCGTTTGAGCCCTATGGAAGTACTGACTCAATCATCATAGACTCGGACACATGAGCGTTATACATCCCGAGTGAGAAGCGTGCGTGATAAGCAATACGAACGAACGCAAGATAGGCAAATCAGCTGCTGCATGCAGCAAATTGAACCCATCCCTCCCATCAACCCATGCCCACACCAACCGTTTCACAGCCCAAGAGCCAAGCAAAAAGAGGGCGCAATTAGAGTTGTTCCTCCGCCCTCGCTAGAAGCCCAAGAGAAAACTCAGCCCTTGTCCACTAAAAAGCCCTGGCCCGCGAGTCATGTCCTCGAGAAGCCCCCAAACTGGCCCGCTTCCCCGACCTGCCCCAGACCCCGCGACGGCCGCCGGTCTCTTATGTCTCTCCTCCCACCCCCAAAGATTGCCGATGCTTGCCTTTTCCCGAACCCGGTTTGATTCCGCCAGCACCAGAATCGTTCTCGTAGTGCTCACTTGGCTTCTAGAACTTCGCAAACCGTCGGGTGGTTGGTCTTATCAGCGGCTGATTAACGATGAGGCGGCGCCACGTTTGGGTGCCCTGGGAGGTGATTGGCCCGGGTGCCTTGATGCTGGCTCTCCGACGGGATGGATGGCCTCATATCGACAGATTAAGGCTGTAGCTGACTTGTCGACCTTAGGGCGTGATATTAACAGACAGTAGTGGCTTCATCTCTAATATTAGCTTGATTGTTAGGTAGTTCTCTGTTGAACGACTCTTGTGTTTACTATCAGGAGATTGTCTCGTGTTGGAAGGCATCAGATCATTTCAATTACTATGAGAGCATTGTAGGCAGTGTAATCCAGTAGATAGGCAAAGAAAAATAATGGATATGGCACAGTTAAAGGTAGACATGTCATGCTTATGCTGGAAAACGAACGCAGCCATCCATTGTATAATTGTAAGCTATACAGGTGCGCATGCCTCATGACTTATCTCGGAGTAACGATCAAGGAATTACTACCGCATTCTCCGAGAGAAACTACTAAATTAGAGACAAAGTGATTGGCCAAAGATTCATTTGCTTATCTCACTTGTCAAATATGGAGTCAACATCGAGGCCAGCCCCAGTTGCAATAGCGCCTCTGTCATGATCAACACTCTCGCTGCCCTCGCTGAAATAAGCGCCCAAAACGCCAAAGACGCCAAAGACGCCCTCTCCATATCATACCATTCATTGGCTTCGGGTAAACATTCCTGAAATCTCAACAACTTTTATCAATCCATTCCATCGTAGTCTCACCGCTGGCGCTACTTGTGGAACTGGAGACAAGGCGGATATGCAGTGCCACCTCCGCATCTTCAGCCCGATATCACAGGCATTTGCCTCGGGTATTTCGGTTAACTTCGTATTTCAAACGATGGCATTCACCTTGTGATACCATTTCAAGCCTCGCCGTTATGGAGCTGAACGACATGCTGCTGCTAGTACTGATTGAGGACATCCGTAGCGAAGTAACCCAAGAGTCTTGGCCACTTAATCTGCAATCTAGAAGTTCTCCATAAGACAAAGGGGTCAATCGCCAACGGCTAGCCACCTGCCACCTGCATAAGCCCAGGATATACGTGTGGGGGGATCTCTCATCATGCATTGCAAGTCGTATGTCTGCCAAGGGCGTCTCGTAGCACGAGCAATTTCAGCTACCCTGCTTGCACCCAGCTCAAGAAAACTTGCGCAGTCTTCAACAGCTCAACTTTCTAAAACCACGACATGATCAATCTTCAGCCCAGAAAATAGTCTGATGGTTTCCCTTCTTCCCTATTCGTAACCGAAAATCGTGCATTTTCTCTTTCTGTTTGATGATTCGATTGCCTATTTAGGAAGAACGGAGCCGATGCGAACTTCTCGGCCGCTTATACAGAGACTTCAGCTCCGGAAATGCTTGAGAGGGAGTGAACTGGAATGGATCCAAAGTTTCGTTGAGTTTCTGCATCACACGGCAAATGCGAGTAATAACGTCCTTAAAGATGGCCATTTGCTTGAGAGGGAGTGGAGGGGATTGAAGTTGTGCAATGCAAGCAACAGCTGCGAACAAGGTCATCGCCACTCTTAGTTCAACAATGCCATCTCAAGAGTAGAATACTAGCATCACATTTACGTCGACACTGATATCGTACTTACACCGTGAGGGAGCCAAATCGAAGTGAATACTATGCAATTGTGCATTCTGTGGGCAGCCTAGCAGGCAGATATGGCGTCCTCGCCGCCACTGGGTAAGATACTGAGCCAATCTCTATTCAATACGATAAGAGACTACAAACTAAGATTTCGTGTCATCGTTAGATATAACCTTGAACAAATTCTAGGCTTCATAAAAGCCGCAATACGTAGAAGATCGCCCCTGTGCTGCCACACACTCCAACGATGTCCTCGTCCACGCCGCCACCCAAGCTGCCCGTCAAGCTTCTGCCCCTATCACTGTGCATCTCTTCAATTGCCAAGATGCGAGCATGATTGAACAGGCATTCGAGCTGCCGTCCGACTCCATTATGGTGGCTGTACCGCATCCTTCTAGAAAAACAGAAATTTGCCAAGACGAAGGAGCAGGTTATCTACTGCCAAGCCCAGAACAAAGTGGCGACAGTAGAACGCTCGGACTCTTGAGAGAGAGAGCAACGCGTGTTCTATGCCAGTATGAACATGATCCGTTTTGGCGGAGGACGATTACCGATGAAGCGTGGTAGTTTGGGGAAGTAGGAGCTGATCAATTCCTTTTGAAGCGTCACGAAGTGTCTAAAGGGGTTTCGGTGACAGGACACCCCATAGATTTTGGGACGTAATACTCTCCCTTACCTTTCTCTGAGAGCGGGTGATGTTTCTCATAAGCTATTACACAATATTTATAGGCTTCGCGGAGACCAACGTAGGAAGACTCTCGGGGGGACGTGGTTATCTTCAATCATTCCGACATCAACCCATCCTCGTACGACTCATTTGGCATGGCGGAGTTGAGCTACTCCTTCTACACCACATAATAGCTGGTATGCACAAATTCAACATGTATAAGATTGTACTGATGAGCTACTACGAGCTGTTGGAGCAGAAAACCAACAATATTCCATATATGCAAGCCGTAGATGAGGTGATTAAACAGGCAGCAGTAGCAATAGCGAGGTATAGAGATGATGTACGCTCGGCTGACAAGACGAAGAAACTCTCGACTATGAAATCTGTTAGTAATGACTACTTTATTTCTATGTATTTTGTGGCACTATCCAACTTTATCTTCATAGTATCATGAAAGCCAAATCTTCTTATACGTATCATATCAGTGTTTTAACAATCAGCATAGCATCTGAAAACCGACATAATTCACTTATTCAAAGCCCAAATCCTATGTCCATCCACCATCAATCCTCATGCTCTGGTTCGTCACCGCAGCGCTATCATCTGCAATCAACCACATGGCCATCCTCGCCACCTCCACCGGCTCAATCAGCCTCTTGATCGCCTGACTACCCAGAACCTTGGCCTCGTACTCAGGCGTCATAACCACCGTCCTCTCCCTCTCCGTCGCAATGGACCCCGGCATGATACTATTCACCCTGATACCCCGAGGTCCAAACTCATGTGCCAGCGTCCTCGTCAGTCCCACAACGGCGGCCTTGCTCGTCGTGTAACCCGCCTGACCCGTCGCAGAAACGAGCCAGTTGATGCTCCCCATGTTAATCACCGAAGCGTTTCCGGCAGCAAAGAGAAGCCCCGGCAGCAAGGCCTGGGTCAGGAAGAACTGATGCCGCAGGTTCACAGCGACGCTCTCATCCCACCACTCGGTCGTGATTTCCTGCGAGGGCTTCACCATTGCTCTCGCGGCACTGTTTATCAGTCCATCGATCTTCGGATGCTCTTTCAGGATCTTGGCCGCTGTGGGTTTGAGCTCCTCGTCGATCTTGATGACATCGCAGTGGTAGTATATAGGCTTGTGTTTGACGCCCTGATCAGACACCTTTCGGACTAGAGCAGCGGCAAGCTCGTCCTCGACATCGAAGAATATGACTTGAGAGCCCTGCAGGGAGAACTGCTCAACCATTTCCGCGGCGATGCCCTGCGCACCGCCTGTGATGACGACGGTGCGGTCGACGAGGCTGGGATAAACGGCGAACTTGGCCTGAGCCATGATGACGTCTCTCTACCCTTGTGCTTATTTAGGTACTTCCGAGCTGTCTTGCCTTGATTTTGGTATTTTTCTTTACTTGAGCTGTTAAGATTTGAGTTGTGAAACAAAGAGAGCGGTTTTATATAACTTGTCGATCGGATGCTTACGATCGATTTATTGAATCGTACCCCGCCTTCAGCTCTTCGGTCTGCCGTGTCCCGAGCTACTTGTAATAGGGCGTGTGTAACGTTACTGGGTTTCCCCAGATGTGGCTGTTCCAAACGACTCTCAAAAGCTTCAAGAGCATTGTACGATAATGATATTATTGGTTGTTCCTTGTTTGACTCGATTGTCTGTTTTTTATCTATGCAACATGAAGTTACTATGCGAGGTTGTTGAGCTGGGTTATTGCCTTTGATATACGTCTCAAAGGTTCCAGAATAAGATATATGTGCCCTGATAAGCCCAAAAAATACCTGATGATAATTCCAACTCCTATAACAATTGCCATATATTCATCGGAGCCCCTCAGCAGCATCTACACCCTCTTCAGGCTTTCCCAGGTGTCTTCCCTTTCTTCGGCGGACTCCCACCACCACTCCTCCCTCCCTTCCTCGTCTCCTTGCCCGGTCCCGTATCATGCGCCTGCTTTCCCTCTCCCATCGGCTTGTTAAATTCTTGATTCGCGCCGCTTGCATGCAGAGGGTTCATCTCATTGCCTTGGCCCGCAGTCTCCATCTCCGACTCCGGAGTCGGCTTCGACTTGGACGGGTCAAACGCAGCGTCCTTTTGCGCCGCGACATCGTCATCTCGACCGGATCTCGTGCCATTGTTGGATTGGGGCTTGAGAGATTGGCGGTCTTGGGAGTCTTTGTATGGAAATCGAAGGGCGGTGGAGGTGTGATACAGTCGCGGGACGACTGTCATGCATCGCCGCGAAGTCTGAGCGAGGTTACGAATGCTGGATGCCATGGTGAATATGATTGATAGTATTGTTTTCAAAGTTTCTTGCAAAATGGGTTCAATTGGCTTTTTTTGTTGTTATATTTATTTTTGATTGCTGAAATACTTGAGGTCATTGTGACGCTTCGTGAAGCTCGTCAACAGCCATGTATGTTGACGTCATCACGTTTCCACGCAGCACTAAATCGATGCCTTTAAACGGGCTCAACAAGGTGAATTCACGTTGTAATGGACTGGCGATCATTAACTAAATTCAATTGTCTTTTTAACTTTAAACAAGGCTACTGTGCATCGAGACAACAAGAGGTAGTAATCGTAGTGGGGTAGTTGTCTCAGTCTGTTGCTTCACGTGTCTTGTGTTCGCTTGTCGCTTATAGATGCCAGGTTTAGATTCAATGGAGCAAGTAAATACACAAATAGCTTCGCTTCGGTTCATTCAGCAGGCCCATTGGCGATGTTCATCACTTCTTGTCACCTTTAAAGGCTCATAATAACAGGAATTAACACTGATAGCAAAACCACTTGAGCTTATAACACACAACTCCTCTAGAAAACAGCAGCAAAAGCATACCTATCCATTTTAATTAGATTGGAGGGAATAAATCCAGCATGAAAATTTCACCATATCTAATAGCAAGCCGCATAGTTTACCATGAACGAAGAGACATGACCGGATAATCATTTTGCTGTGAAACTTTTCCCCACGTTGTACACAGACACCATCGTCAGTGTTTCTCCTTTCTTTCCTTTACGAGTAATCACAAGCACGGTCCATGTAGCATTTTCCTAGTGCTCACGTCGCTTCTCTCAAGCATCACCATCATGCGCGCGCACTGCAAACAATCGAAACGAAACGGCAGCACAGGACTGTCAGTCTACGGAGCTCCCGTGATGGGCACGGAGCTTTCGTAATGGGAAAGGGGCTTCTTCGGAGGTGCCGCCGGTAGAGCAGAAACAAACAAGTTTGCTTCTGTATGTGCACTGCATACTATGGGGTCCTGCATGCCCATGTTGTACGACCAGTAATATGATGGCCGTGAGCGAACAGACCGCTAAAACATCCGGGCGATTCGACATCGGAAACATTTGGCCCACTCAATCTTCGAGACGACGCACATGTTTTGGTAAGGCAGGGACGTGCTTTGGATCAAGGCGAGAGGCTGAATCATTCGCTTGTGAGAAGATATGAAGGGCAATCATGCAATTCTTCCGAGTACGATAACAAGATGAGATGTTCTAAAAACAGGGTGCCGCATCTTACAGTGCTTGAGACTATGCCTAAACTTCGCAGTTGGAAAATGCAGGACCAGTGTGGTAAGCATGGTTGAATCTCTATGCAAGGAGAACATCAGTGCCGCGGACCGCCTTCTGTTCTCCAAGTTAGGTATTCTAAATAGTTACTTGGTAATGAGTAAGTCATCGCTTAAACGAGACCAGTTGGTCGTTCAAAGGCTGGAATTAGTCGAATCCGGCTGCATTGAGACCGTTTATGTGACCGAGCATGCAGGTTAACTCAATGGGAATTGTTCCTATCAGGTCACCTCCATGTCTAACATGATATGTATACCGCTTCATATTCGATAATGCAAGAGTATGATATATCTGTTCCTTTGACTTGGTTATTGAAGTAACATGCAATTGCATGTTGGTACTGGCAATTAGGTACGTGTTAGCATCATCCCGCTCATAACATAGGTTAACCAACAAGAACTTTTCGATGAGATAGGAAACCGGCTCTTTCCCAATATGGCCAGGTAACAGACAATGAGGTGACTTCGTATTGGCCTAGAAGTGAATATGTGTTATGGTCTGGTATGTCCCTTTGTAGGGCTAATGTTGCTCAAGCTTTGAACACTCCTTTATTCCTTGCCTTCATTCTACATTCTTTGAGGAGGTTGAACTTGTTCTTTACGCCCGTTGCAATCTTGCTAAGTTCATCCACGAACAGTCAATTGATAGTGTCATGTGCCGTGAAACTTTGTGTGCCCCAACAAGTCATCACAGATTTCCCTAGATACATATACACTCAAGTACAAAGATCTATGGCAGCTGCTCGGCACTAGTAATAATCAAGACACGTCTACCAGTAATAAGAGCCGAATACCGGCAGTGGCAATAGCAGTAATAATGTATGTTGCAGATCCTATTATATCTCTTGCAACTCCGTTATAACTGGGGAAATAGGGGGCCAGATCGGCTTCTGAGCTAGTCACGGCATATGAAGCACCGGCCAGGAGAGTCCATATACGATTTCCACTTATATATAGAATACTCCGCAGACATACATGGTTTAAATACTACAAAGAGGTAGCATTGAACGGTATATACAGTACTGGGTCCGCTCAACATATCCGAAGTATGGAGACATTGGGGTCCCTCCTGGCGTCGTTGCCCCTGTCAAGATGGTATCACTGCAACCCCAGATGGGCAGCTTATTGCTCGGCATATGCATTTATTTTGTCTACGATGAGACGCGCGAGCCAATGACACCAAGTATGATTCATGGCACGCTTTTGCTCCATCTTTGTTTCTTAACTCTGACCTCTTGCTGATTGACCGTGTCCTTTCTGCAAGCAGCTTCCTAGACCGCTGAGCTTGACGCGGTCAACCCAACGAAGCGGCGGTACATGTAATCTGGATGCGACGTAGCGACGGCTGCGTGGGTTGACGCACGACAAGTTACCTCAATCAGCCAGAGCGAGTCCCAGTCAAATCGACATAATTACTCGACAATGGCCCTGAGAGTGCTAGAGCATGAGTAATGGATTATATTACCTAGATTTCAGCTTCGGAAACCGGCTTAGAGTGGCCCGGCATCACAACGACGCGGGGGAACAATAATAATCTTGCAGGAGGCTAGAGCAAAGCACATGAAGCAAGCCTAGCACGGGCTACTAAGCTCACTGCTGCCTGTATCAATCCCATGTCCACGACCAGATTACAGTGACAGTTTGGGGGCTCAGATACAGTAGCTGCTGCAAGTGCTCCGTACACAAGCTCGACCTGCAAGGGACATTGGCGATTTTCCCAGCGCAGTCCGGCGCAAACCAACGCCCAAGGGCAGCACCTAGTGTGGCGCGGCGTCTGTGAGAAGTCGTCTCGTGACGCTCCAGATAGCGGCGAGTTTGCAACTGGGGATCGGCGCGACACGTGGGCTAGCAGGGATGCGAAGCAGAAGAAACGGCCAGCTATAAAACTGAAGAGCTGATGATTTGGTGTCTGGACCGAGGAAATAGTCCGGATAAAAGGGCTCCCATGCAATGAATGAATGGGGAAGAGCGAAAGCTGATTATGACTGATCAGTTAAAAAGTGGCTGGCCAACTAACTAGCACTGTGTGTAAGGTAGTCGGGGCTTTTGATACATGCAGTAATATCGAATTGAACGAATAAGGGTGAAAAGCACCAACATTTTGGCTTGGAGGCAAATCAAATCAGCTGCAAGCATCCGCGCAAGGCGAAGGATCGTCTCAATTTAGACTTTTTGCCAGGCCATCCTGTCGCCGCGGCCAAGATTGAACTTGGCAAAACGCCGCTCGCCGCTCTTTGCAGCGCGCGCTGGGGAGTTTCTGTAAAATGTCCAGGATTCAGCTCATGACGAGGACGATTGATTGGCCGTGTCGTTTGCAGCTGCACAGTGCAATTGAGCCGCACGTGCTTGGTTGTCGCACAGGTTTATTCAGCAATTGACTGAAGAATTGGATGTTGGATCAATGGGCAATTTACCTCTGACACGGTGGGCGAAACAGTGCAGCTCCAGCTCCAGCGCCCTGCATATGCATTTACTATTTGATGAGGACTGAGGTGTGGGCATCTGCAGCTGCATTTGCTTGCACCGGCCGTCTGGTTCGCCAATTCAACAGACTACCATCCTTCTGTCTACTGTATTGATCCTTCTACTGACTCCGTACCCATCCATCCATTCAATCATTCATCCATCAATCCATTGTTCAAACGATACCCGCAGCTAGTCCCCCCATTCAGCTCACCACGTGTCGCGGCCCATCACCAAAAAGAAAAAAAGCCAGCTAGGTTCCTCTTGGTCATCTCCTCCGAGCAGACCGTCTTATCTAGCCAGCTCTGCCTACTTGCACTCGAGCTAGATGGGCGCCACGAGCTGCTGCTAGCCGGTCACTAATGCCCTTCGCTTGGCGATTTGGAGCCCCCCGGCCGCGAACAATCCAGCGTTGGTCAGCTCTGAATCCGCCGCCGGACTCGCCGACCAGGCGGCTGTTCTGTCTCTGTTTGACACTCCCCACAGTGCCAGAGCGGCTGGTACGGGAGTGCGAGCGATAATATCGTACATGTACCAATGGATGGACGACATGGCGAAAGGGCCGGGCTTGCAATAGTGGCAGAGCGTGAAACCCGGCTACTGATTGATGCTCGTTGCCCTATTGACTCGTTATCTTGTGCTATACCAATCCACGGTAGCCTCCTCCAAGTACGAGATAGTATCGGCTATGCGGATCCCGTGTACGAGTATAGCAAGTACTCGTTGACATTGATGATTTTCCGGAGTCTTTCTCCCTCTCTCTCCTTTCCCATCTCCTCATATCCATATCCCGATTCTTAGCGGGTGGCAACTTAACGGCATCAGGTTTCTGGGGCAAAAAAAAGCCAAGCAAAAAAAGGAACATGCAAAGAGTCCAAGTGTCAGCTTCCAAATGCCATTCCAGAAAGTCCCGGCCGCTCCATGGCCAGCTTTGACAACGTGGTACGCGCAGTAGTTCGTCTCCACCACACCAACCGCAATCCACGCCTCGGAGCAAAAAAGACCAGACAGTGAATTTGGCTATTGAGTGGCCAGAATCAATCATTGAATAGACTGGGTCCCGCGGCGGCATCGAATCACGGCTGGCCAGTCGCATACATTTGCTGCACACCCAAAAGGCACGCGCTGCGAGTTGAGTTATTGCTGGAGTCGCATCGATGCAACACCACGCACACAACGGAGAGTAGGTACCGGTAATTACATACACTTGATGGACGATGGTGTTGCTGATACGAGCTGCAAGTCCGAGTAAGACTCACGTCGACGGAGCCCAGACCGTCTCCCGTGCGTTGGTGGTCGGTGATATCGTTGTCAGCCAATATATGGAAGTACATAGGCCAAGTCGAGAGATGCATCAAATGAGATGGATATTGATGCAGGAGGTGTCGCTGCAGGAGTACTGGAATAATATTGGAACATCCAATGTGCTGCTAGTGGCACTACTACTGCTACCCCATCTTTGGAGCACAGCCAACAAGGTGAGCCCACGCATCGCATCCCGTCATGCAGGTGAGCTTGCGATGGATGAATCGGGCAACATAACACGAACAAACACCAGCAGAATCACACTCTCACCGGCCGGTTTCGACTCGTGTGCCTCGTTTCCTATCGCAACAGCGCGCTCTGTGTGCTCCGTACGTGTAGTGACCCCTTGCTCTGCGGCTTCTGTGTGGTCCATCTCGTCGAGAAGCTGGTCATGGATGCGACACACCGCTAGTATGAACCCTTCTGTGCGACTCTTGACGACTCCGTACGACTCCATATCTGCACCATCCATTCCACTGGCAGGGTTCGACAGAGCAAGTGCCGTCGACTTGCCATGCATGCCATGTCTGTCTGTCTGTCATTTTTGGTCTATTTTGGCTAGGATTTGGGACATTGTCCTCTTCACTATGCTATCGATGGATTGCTATCATTTGTATACTCGTACGGAGCACTATCTCTCCAGCTCGTCTTTGCGTCATCCCGGAGCCCATGCCTTTTGCAGGTTGGTATCAAAGCAATGGCTCCAGTTTATTGACTCGAGTCCTCTGCTTCTCTCAGCTCTGTGTATTGCGAGTATTAGCAGCAGTAGTACATACCCCGTACCCACCGCTTTATTGTCATCCATTGTGAGGGACTGTCCTGTACACCAGATCAACGCATCCGGACTCTGTCTCACTCCCACGATGCATCAATCTGCAATACAACACACAAATCTCAGCCAGCACCAAACCAAGCCCGCGTCCGTCACAACTAACATGGAATCCTCTCCTGTTGTGTTTCCCTGAAACCAGGCCCTGTAACTTCATGTGCCGGACTCACACAAAGCACACCGGAGGCATTGAATTCGCGCCCACTCTTGGGAACGGGTCCCTGCACCGCACCACTGCAGGTCTCTAGCTGGCACAGGCACTAAAAGGCGCTGAAGCTGCCCACTGCATTGCCGCCACGGCCGCGCTCAGTCGCTCCTCTACCGGCGCACATCTCCACTAATACAGGGCGCCCTCGCCCGCTAACCTCCCCCCCGTTCCATCAAATCTCCCGCATCTTTTTCAGTGCACTGGCTAGTCTGGGGCGAGCATTGATCATCGCCCTCTACCACCTATCCTTGCAAGCTTCGCTCCTCTCCTCGACCAGGCTCTTTTCTTCCTCTTACGCATCCTCCACGCTTTCATCCTCTTTCGTCTCGTCTTATTCCCAACCCGCGACGGTCCTTTCTTCATCCATACCTATCCTGTCGAGAGCAATCGTCGCCGGCTTCATCGACCTCTAGTAACGGTTGCAAACAGCGGGACGAACGACGCTCCGTAATACCCCAACTCAGATACGAGCCAGCATTGGGCCCCAGAACTCCAACGGTCGAGCTCGCCATCAGAATTCGGTCAATTCGCCGCCTATCCACATCTGCTAGCCCGCCCATTTGCGACCAGACTCGACCTCCATACCTCTTACTCCTAAATCCCCCCCCACCGGCCTGCCGATTCCTCGGCCACCGCAGAAAAGAACAGCGACCCGAGCAGACAAACTGCCATTTCCCACAGCATGAGCCTTTGCCGTCGTTGAACGATCCAGCTGCAACTTTGTCCCTCCAATCCTCCCCCAGGCCTTCATCATGGGCAACGGTCAGGGAAAGCCCGTCGACCTGACTGGCGAAAGTACGTGCAAAACCCCCGAGCGAATCATTGCCTACAGCATCCCTCCCTCCTTCTTCCCCCCTCCCACGTGTCTGGCGCGTGGTGCAGCGACGAGGGCTGCATTCTTGTCATTTTCTAAGCTGACCTGACCGAAACATCACAGCCAACCTCAACCACTTCCGCTTGCTACGAGTCGTCGGCCGAGGCGCCTTTGGCAAGGTCCGCATCGTCGAGCGCAAAGACACAAACTTGGCGTTTGCGCTGAAATACATCCGTAAAGATGAAGGTCCGTCAAACGAGGATTCATGATGCTCGCTGTACACCAAGACCGGTGTGCAGCACATCGGCACAGCAGAAACAGCACGGCTAACACCCCAACAGTTGTCAAGTCGGAAAGCGTCCGAAACATCATCCGTGAGCGGCGAATGTTGGAACACGTCAACCACCCCTTCATCTGTAACTTGCGATACAGCTTTCAGGATATCGAATACATGTGAGCCCCTCCAGCCCGCGTCAGCCCCCTAATCTTGGACGCCATGCTAATGACATCTCCCAGGTATCTCGTCGTCGATCTCATGAGCGGTGGCGATTTGCGATTCCACATCTCCAGAAAGACCTTTACCGAAGAAGCCGTCCGTTTCTGGATAGCTGAATTGGGTTGCGCCCTCCGCTACGTCCATAGCCAGAACATCATCCACAGAGATGTCAAGCCCGATAACGTCCTCCTCGACGCCGAGGGTCATGTCCATTTGACTGATTTTGTAGGTTCTATCCAATTTGTGAGATTGCGCGGGCTGATAAGCTGACTGGACTCCTTGCGTAGAACGTGGCTTCTGACATCGTTCCGGGGCGCATCATGACTAGCAAATCCGGAACCTTGGCTTACCTTGCCCCGGAAGTCTATTCAGGCAAGGGATACGACATTCGTGCGGATTGGTGGTCACTAGGTGTATTGTTTTACGAG
Organism: Trichoderma sp. IMV 00454; assembly: GCA_001931985.1. Classification (NCBI taxonomy): domain Eukaryota; kingdom Fungi; phylum Ascomycota; class Sordariomycetes; order Hypocreales; family Hypocreaceae; genus Trichoderma; species Trichoderma sp. IMV 00454. The sequence continues at coordinate 454,034 of MSJK01000131.1, forward strand.
TGCATCTATAACAAGGTATGTTTTTGGTTTTTATGCTTTCGCAGCTCCCGCTCCCGCGATGCAACTCTCCCGATTACGATTTCGAGAATCTTTGTGACTAACCAAACCCAGCGACCATTTGAGGGCAACAGTGAAAACTCGCTCAGCCAACAAGTTCAGTTTTCTCAGCCAAAGTATCCCGTTACGCAGCCCCCCGTCTCGTTGACATGTCTGTACGCCATCCGCGCCGCACTCGAGCCGAACCCCAACAATCGACTCGGTTCAACATGGGAGAGCTTCATCTACAACGATTTCTTCAAAACCATCAATTTCGATCTGCTCGAGCAGAAACGCATCGAGCCTATTTTCGTTCCCTCGTCGGACAAGACCAACTTTGACGCAACTTACGACTTGGAGGAGCTGCTACTCGAAGAGGCCCCTCTTGAAGCTCGCGCAAGACGACAGAAGCCTAGAGAGAGGCTAAAGGAGGATGCCACCGATCAGGAAATTCGCGAGGATGAGCTGTACAGAATGATTGAAACGGATTTCCGTCCGTTTGACTATAACATTGCGGCCTATCAGAAGTAAGTCGAGATGCTCTCCTTTCATCCAAAATGCACAATAATGGAATACTAACCTCCACAGACTCACTGCCATTCATGGCGAAGACGTCGATCCAGCTGCAATTGCCGCCCAGGCCCTTACGACAGACGAAGCTACGCAGATGAACGAGCCGCCGCCAGAGACCTATCCAGCTCCCCCTGTGGAACTCACCGTCAGCGCCGATGGTCGGATGCCTCCTCAGGGTCAACAGGCTGCCTACCCCGGACAGCCCCAATACGCCCCTCGACCGCCGCCCATGAGCAAACGAGTTACCAGTCCGACAGGTGGAGTGCAGGTGACACTGGATGGCGGAGGCAGCTGGTCAGATCTTGCCCGTCAAGATGCAACGCTTCCCAAGGATGCTGCTACCGCAGCAGAGGCCAAGAACGAAGGGTCAGGCGGGATGTTTGGATTCTTGAGGAATAAGAAGGGTAGAAATAACAGCCCCAAGCCCAAAGAACGTGGCGTGTTGGGCAAGGAGGGAGCCAGAGTGGTCATAAGCTGAAGAGCCAAGACCAAGACTGTGATGGATTTGCGACGACACAACGTCTTTTCCCTCCAATGATAGCGAGCTGGATGCGATACCCACGAGGAGAATGAGTACGCGATACGGGCTAATGGATTCACGCGGAGTTAACGGAAGATTGACTGATATTCATACGGCCCGCTTGAAGCGCTGGCCTCGGCACCTCCTGGGACGGAATCTACCTCAGCATTGCTTGTCTAGTCGCCATGTCAGGCAGGCGGACGAACACGAACACGATGCCTTTTTCCTATTTTTTGGCCGATTTTCGTCCCCATATGAAACATCTCGGAGGCAGACATTTAGAGCACCTCTCCTGTTCCATATCTGACGGCTGCAACGCCTTTTCGATCGTCGATACCCATCTCATTGTACGAAATAACCTCCCTACCGGCAGGGATTCACATATGCATGTCCTAACGCTTTCTTTCATCTTCGAATTTGTTTTCTTGGATAGAGAGCAATGTCTTTTTTTCACCAATTGCTCTAAGTCGTTATTTATTATTTCGCTCTCCTGGTTTTGGCGTTGGTACATTTTTAGACGTGGAACACGGGCAGAAACAGCGGGCGGTTTTTAGCGGGAATATGGATATCTGCATCATCCCCTCGTAGTATCATACTTTCACTCAAAGTACACCATGATGTCGTTTGGAACTCGGCCTAATGTTATAGACAGATGGAGGAAGAGAATTTTTTTATGTAGCTGGCCATAATTATGATGCATACATACCAAATACCAAATATATAGTCAAATGAGCATAAACGAGCGTCCTCTCCCCTCCATCATGCTTAGGAATGAAACGATTTTCTATACATATTTATGTTAGCGAAGGGTGCTTGCATTATTCTTTCGTGGTGGGCTTTCAGACTCTTGATCTCACCATCCTTTCACCGAATCTCGATATTCCAGATGCGGATTAATAGACGGTTTCCGTCAGGATCAATAGACAAAATCACGATTCATGGATACGAACTTGGATCGGTAAATCTCCAATTTACTCTAAGAGGTCAAACAGCAAGGCTAAGCAGAAGCAGAAAGTCGGTTTCCAGCTCTCCACACGCTCTGATATTTGCATTGGCAAAAAGACAACGCCGACGAGATTTCGGGAGAGCATGTGATGTTATTGCATATCCTCTTGCGCTCCTTCAGACTCTCGACACTTGGATGAAGACATATCACTGAGATTTGTGGCACGATGTGTGTTAAATCGTTGCAGATTTCTGCGACCTCCTAGCGAAGAATATATTTCTTCGTATATGTTGTACCAACTGTTTAATACTAGGTAGTAGCACGACCAAGCGAAGGTCAGAAAAAGCAAGACTGCAAAATGAATACGTACGTATATTCAGTAATATGATCACCTAACCAACTCGTAGGACGCCTACCTGAGAAGCGTGAAAGAGCCTGCAAGGACCCGTCATGACACTTATGGCCAGACAGAAGATCCTATTGGCCTCAGATTCCCTTGAATTGCTGCAGGCATACAAGGGAATGGACCGAGTCGATGAGCCAGAGGTGGAAGAAGTCACAGCAGTGACTCTATTCAGCTAGCACCCGAACTTTATTATATATAGTAGCAGCCATTAGGAAAATGCAGACACAGCAGTAGTTACTAGAGAAATATAAACATAGTAGTAATTGCTAAAGAGATATAGATATAGTAAGGAAATGCAGATATAGCAGCTACCTACTTTCCTTTTATAAGTGTATGGTTTATCGTGGGTGCTCGAAAATCTTCCCGGTCTCAGTTTTTCTGTCCTCCGCTTTGCACGAATACTCCTTACGTAACAATATCCAGTATATTGGACATACAAGAAAAAATGAGCATTTCGCTTTCCAATGCTTAGAAGAGATGTGTGTATCTTGTTAAGTATGTTCATTCCAAGCACATGATAACAATCAAGGCGTGGCCTTTTTTGCAGTCTCATGATACCCCATGACTCAACACCACCACTGACTGACGACATCGCATACAGACAATTCAGGCAAATCCCAAAAAGAGGGGGCAAAACGAAAAGAAGGGGAAAACCGTCTAAGCTTAAAGGAACACTGCCTCATTTTTCTGATTGTTTTCGTCCCACGCCCGCACCCTTTTTTTGCCGCGCTTCCGGATTTGTTTAATTTGTTCCTGATTATCCAAGCATGACACTACGCTCACTCACACACACGTTTTGTGATATGTAATGACTCGAGGCCAAGTGCGGGTTATTCCGATACTAGCGGCCAAGAGGATTGGGTGGTATCCAAATGATGCAACTTGGCAGAAAAATTATCCGACGAGAGAATTGACATGATGGACAAGCAAGCAAGATATTTAGTATCGATTGCTTTGTTTAGGATGTTGGATAGATACACCATCGAGTGCTTAATACTATATCGTAGACTATATCGTAGATCTCGATCCACGGACCTACCATTGTGATTTTTTTTTTTAATGGTTGGTTATTGCACACACGGAAAAGGATGGATCGGAGCATATATGCTCCCCAAAGGAAACAAAGCAAAGACCAGTTCTTTTCAATTACTGCCTGCGTGTATGTCCTATGAAGCAAAAGAGAACGAAGCCGCCCATAGTTCAAAAACCTTTCAACTGCAGTCCAGAGCTAACCGTCGTGTAAACTAAACGAGTTGTTGGTACAGGTACGACCCGAGAAGTGCTCTCGAGCCTAGATCGATCCAAATCGATTCGTTCATGCGAAAGAGCGAAGAGAAAAAAGCCAAAAAAGATCGATTGATTGCAAAGTGTAGAGCGTAATCATTCATAGTAGAGATACAACAACCAGAGTCCCTAATCGTAAAATCAAAAAATAATACCAAAATTATGCTTCAAGAATGACGAGTTGTCCTTTCGTCCTATGTCCATCCAATGCTTGAAAAAGCCCGGGGTCACTGGCCTTGGCCATGCCCCTCTGTTTGCTCAAAACGCCGTAAAATCCATGGATTCTTTGTGTCCTCTTTGCACCCGAAAATCGGGTTTTAACGTACACTTGTGCGCCACTGGAATGCCTGTGATTCTGTTGAATCATGGCATCACGAGATTCGGCTCGGGCTGGCTCTTTTCAAGTGAGATGCCCAGCTTTTCAGCCGAGCAATCAGCCGCCTCTTTACCCATGTACTTCTTGAGGATGCTATCGAAATCTCGCTCCGCAACGACTGGTCCACTTCCGGAGCACTTTGCCTTCTTGGTAAGTTCTGAGCACAAGCCGTCTAGATCAAACTCGCCATTCTGAGCCTTGGGGCATGCTTGTAGCCTTTCCCTGGGTACACATATTAGTATATAAACTACACAAAAACTCATACTCGTGGCGACGTACCAAAGCTGGTTACAGCTCATGTTTGACTTTGTAGTGACATCTTCATCTGCGTTTTGCTTTGCATCGATTTCATCAATGAGATTGGTCTTCTTCGGCAGGTTGGGGCTGGCAGCAATGTTATAAGGAGTGAAGAAGTCGGCCTCAAGCGAGTCATTAAACAAGTCGTCAAATGTGTTGTTCGTCATAACATTCTCCTGAGGCTCTCGGTAATCGCCAAACAATTGCGGGTCAAACTGGCCGCCATTGTTCTGCTGTACGATCCAATCGAAGCTGTTGTTGCTGAAATCGAGACCCGAGAATTGAGCAAAGGGCCCTTCTGTGGTAGCCATGGAGGGATGCTCCTCGCCAATGGTGGTCAGGGTATCAACGGGCTTGAAACCCATGGGGGACTGGGTGAATGGCTCGGGGGATGTGCCGCACGACGAGCTCGCGCCGACATTGGAATGAGAAGATGCTGATGGGGAGCTTGTGGTGTTATTCAAGCTGTAGTTGGCCGAGTCGACGCTGGCCCGAGATCCAGTAGCGGCAGAGCTGCTGCTCATAGACGGAGTGTGCATGTTGAACACGCCATTGTTAAACTTTGCGAGATCTTCCTTGAACTGCGCATTTCGTGCCTGCTGTTGGGAGACAACTTTGTCCAAGCTCTGGCTTGTAGCAGGGCTATTGGCCTGTTGGGAGCTGGGGCTGATGGGTTGCGACATGGACTTCTGGTGCGACTTGGCAGGGGCAGGGCCAGGCAGGGTTCCGAACTTGGGGAACTCAAACTGGAAGCTCACATCATTGATGTTGTTGATGGCTGCGCTACCAAAGGGCTGGGCACGGGCAGTCGGGACAGATGACTTGGGAGTAGGTATGGAAATCCTCGTCTTGTAGTGGTTGAGCTCCGCAGTGATACGCTCAACTTGAGCACGAAGCATGCTGTTCTCATGGTTGGCGGCTTCCGAAGCCTTCTCCAACTCCTCAACCTTGGTCTCAAGATCCTTGAGATGCTTCTCCTTCCTCTCTCTGAAGGCACGCTGAGCAGCTCGGTTCTGAGCCTTGCGCTTCTGTGGTGGGCTTTGTTAGTGGACAAGAATTCGAAGAATACTTAAAGGGGGAACAAAAATTGGAGCGTACCGAAGTTGGCTCTGAAGTGAGCGGCTTACGGCCAGGCTTCTTGGGGACTTTGTCGGATCCTTCATGCCTCTTGGACTCGTTGCCAGGGCTGGCGTCGTCATCCTCATCATCAGGATGGCTCCTCTTTTCGGGGCTGTCAGTTTCAGTCGAGTCGGACTTGGCGCTCATGGCACTATCCGGAACATCGCCAATCATGCTGGCCTGGGCTGCATCGTTGGCAAATGAAAAATCAAAACTGGAGTCACCAAAGTCGTAGTCGTAGTTGTCGAGGAAGGGGCTTTCCTGGAATGCAGCGCCGTCAAGGTTCTGGAGCGGATTCGTCTTGAAAGAAGTCGGGGACAGCGAGAGGCCCGTCTTTGCATTCGCCTGCTGCTGCTTGTTCGCGTTGAGAGCCGTGAAGAGAAGATTCTGCTGTTGCGGGGTCAAGAAGAAATTCGGTGGCAATGACGAGCCACTTCCAGAACCGGTTGTCGCCATTTCAGCAAGTGTCGAGAATAGAATTTATCAATAATGGAAGCCAATCCTGACGATATCGCTGCCCTGAGAACAGTAGACAAGAGCACCGGTCTCTCTCAGTCTCTCAGCACGGACTTGTTCGGTTCCCTCCACAGCCGCGGGTGGCGGGGAGATTGATTTGAAATGCCAGACGCTAGGGCGCCAGAGATCCAGGGGAAAAGAAGTCTCGAGAGCAAAAGATGCGACGATGGGGGATACGAGCAGATAAGAATAGATGAAGAATGGCAAAACAGGAAATCCCGGATGCACTGCACGTCACGGACAGACGTAGTGGTTATGCCCAGGAGTGTCGTGGTGATGATGTTTGGTTGGTGCAAGAGAACAACGGCTGGGAGGCAAATGAGAACGTTGGTAGCGGCTCTCCAGCGTCGTTCCTTAGCAGCTGTGGGGCAAGCGGATGGCCAGGGAAAGGGAAGACACTGGCTTTTTTTGCTGCCTGAGTCAGAAAATTTCTTCCAGGCGCTTCCGTGCGGCCTGGCAAAGAGGCAGTACTGTATCGTCAACTGTAAAATGCTGCGCACTGTGGCATGTAGAAAGAGGGGACAGCGAGCATGTGGTGATGCTGGGGAGACGACTCGACTGATGCTGGACAGGATGAGGATGAGGAATCTTGCCGCATTTGTCAGCGGCAGCGCAGGGCGGGGGCAGCGCAGCAAAAGTCGTCCGGCTCTTCAGCCCTTCCAATAGGGTGTCTAGCTAGCGTGCCGCCGCCCTGCCATTGGCCTGCCATTGGAGCGTTCTCGACGTCCTGCTCGGCCTGACCGCTGTCCGCTCTGCCGCGACGCCTCGGTGTCGGCCCAGAGGCTTGACAGCGCCTGTCGATACAGTATTCGACGCACTGTGTCGCCCGGATGGCTTCCCATCAATGGATCTTGCTTACGGAGCATCTGCGACTTGACCCGGCGGCAATATTAAGACGCTTAATGCGTGCTTCGTGCTGCCATTGACGAGCAAACACCAGGCGATATGTTTCCGCGAATGCTCCATACCCTCGTGTTGACTATAACAGGTCGCCATCCCTATTTGCATGCGTCCCGACGAGATCCTCTCCTCTCTTTTGCTCCCCTTCTCCCCGTTTTTGCTTATTCGCCTTCCTTCTCCAAGGGCACGGCCGTCCGTTAGTGCATGATAGCAACATCGCCTGTCCAGCATGAACCGGGGGATATATGTACATACAGCCGACATGCGAGTACCTGGAGTACCTTCGCTGCGACACATCTCTTACCGAAACAGGCACTACAGTTGCTGACGACTTCGGTACCTGTCCCGTACTTACGAGTACCCGAATGACCATCGACCGCGAAATACAGTGCTAATCGAGCTGTGTCAGCCTGTGCCCCTTCGGCAATTGTGCTGTGTCCGACCGATATCCCCAGCAATGCCGAAAGCCAGGAACTCGTCAGTCACTGTGTCGCCATGTCTCTTTTCTTGTCTCGACTTGGCTGCTCCCACCCTCATCCCGATATCCAAGACACAGACAGACATGGCAAAAGGCGTTGAATCGTCAGCAACCTACTCGATTGCCCAGCGGCCCGTCGCCCGATGAGGTGATTTGCCATCTGATGCAGCTAGCGCTGCGCAGAGGACAGACCAAGCCGGATTCCCCCAATAACATGGGAGACCCTTTTTGCCTTTCTCTTCACGCTGCAACTCTTGTCAGACAGCAGGGGGCCACTAGCCATCAAAAAGGACACAGAAGAAGCAGATACACCGCATGCCCGCTTCTGTTAGCCGCGAAAGCCCGCAGTTCCGCACCTGTATGCTACAATCTCCGGGCGTTGAGTGGGGTTGACGACCAATTAGCGGCTGTCCCGCTTCCGGAAAAAGGACCCTTGGCTTCGTATCCCCGACAATGGAGCACGGAGTAGCATCTCGGTTTTTCTCGATAATACGCCCTTGGGCGCATACGAAGCGCGAAGTATCAATTATTGATGACTTGTTGGCCGCGTGCGTCTCAATGGCTGAGCTCGCCGGTCCTAGCTATCTTTGATACTATCAAGCTTGGTTGAGGGGCGATCGAAGCTAGAGGAAGTATATCCGAAGGATCACGGAAGAATTCATGCGGCACACTCTTGCCGACGTTCGGCGGTTTTCGTCGAATTCTTAGAGCACTCCAAGATTGACGGCGAATGCTACTATTCCCAGCTACCACTATTACCCCGCGGCGAAACAGCCTTACGATTGGCCGGCGAGCTGGATAAGGCTATTGCTCAATTTGAATTTTGGCCAAGCTCGCTGGCTGTTATCAGCAGTCGAGTATTTTCCTATATCGTCGCTAGTGTGCGCAACTAACTCACTCGATACGAAGAATGCGACTAATGGGAGGCGACTTTATGCCCATCTGGATAATAATACGCTGTCGGCAGTTACTCGTTGCATAGCTTAGTGGTTTGAGAGATTTAAAACTTGAGCCATCAGCTGGACTTGGGCGTTCATGATGAAACGAGGGGCAGATTCACGACAAAAAGGCCACGAATTGGACAAATTGCTTCACGACAAAATGGATGCTACAATATCATCACCATTGGACACAAAAGAACGAATGTGCGAATTCAAATCATCAATTCCTGCCTAATGAGGCTATGTATTCCCTTCGCTCTGATCCGATTCAACGCCTGTGAAGCTATCGAAGCTTCTTATGCCAATCTAGTTGTGCTCAGCCAGCTGCTTGTGAGCCTCGGCCTTGTTGTTGTGGCCAGTCTCGTCGAACTTGTCACCAAGGGCGTCCTTGCCAGCGGACAAACTGCGGATGTGTTAGCGGACCACGGACTTGTTAAAGTTCTCGGAATATTTGCTCCGGCTTACCGAGTGCTAACGTCGACGTTGCTGTCCTTGGCAATCTCCTTGTTGGTCTCCTTGCTGATACCAGAGGCAGCGCCCTGGACGGACTCAGCGACGTAGTTGACGGCTTGCTTGACAGTCTCCATTGTGAAAGTTGGTTGGTCTCGAGATGAGATTGTAAGTTGTGGTGTAGTTGAGAGTTGAAGAGTGTTGTTGAGATGTGTGTGAGTGTGATGATGCTAAAATTCAATCCAGAGACGGGATGTCGACGAGGTTTAAATAAACAACGGCGGAGCCTTCCAGGAACATGTAATCCCCTATGAAACCCGCATTCCGATTCATTCTCAACATTTCCATGTCATGAAAACGAGTTCCCAGAAGCCATGATCGTCACTTGTCAGGCACAATCGACACTCAATTGGCAGCGGATCCGGTAGTAAGTGGGCCAAAGTTGGATCATCCACCAATGAGAATGGTAACACATACGTCATTTCAACTGCCCCAGGACAAAGCTTAAATCACATGCACTCCATAATTCCCACTCTGGGCGAGCAATGACGCAAAAACCAAGATGTACAAACCCTCTGTCGATCGCAACATCTTGGCTTTTGAAGAGGATCGAGTTTTGGCCCTCAAGGCAGCCGGTCGATTCACCGTAAACGATGCGGAGAACATGGAGCTTACTGGGGCAATTTAGCTCAGGCCCTGGATCTAGATCTGATTGGGACCTCTCCACAATGCACTATGACGGCATAGATTCGTCAACGAGCACCTTGAGAGTGAGCAAATGGCAGAGCAACATGTCGATGAATTGGTAGGTTATTGATGTGCAGACGATCATAGTTGGCATAATGGCCATGAGAAGCCATCGTGGGACTTGTGATAACCAAAATGTAGTCGATGCTCTATCTGCCATACACTATCATTTAGCCCGTATAGACGTCTTGCTGAACCCATCACGAATGCAATCTAATAACCTCTATCTGATTCCAGCGAACCATCGTAACTCTAAACACTGGTTGCATCTCGCAGTCGCACTAGCTTCGGGACAAGGGAGACAAAAAACTTGGCACAACAACCGCGGCAACGCGAGCAGGGCAGTGATATAACAGGTTTTGTCGTCATCCGAGCGGATCAATACCCTGAATATCCCTTTCCAGACGTGGCGTAAGACGGCCAGTGTCGCTTTCAACTGGCCTTAGCTTGTCCAATGTTTGCAATCACGAGACTTGCCTTGCTGAACCTCTACGCCACGAAAAACGGCGTACACCTAAGCCACTTATCTTATCTTGTTGGGAACTGAGGCGCTACGATATCTGGGAGAACAATGCAGAGAGTGGCCGGGTCTGGTATGGACGTTCTACGCCTTATTCTACGTGTTCAAAGTGAACCGCCAGGCAAGCTACAGTATAGAATAGAATATTGTTGCTGCACTCAACATTCAAGCAACAAGTCGCCTACGCTTGCTGCTTATGTCCTATGCTGCCCCCGTTACTTCATCACGCCATATGTATCCATTCTGGACAACATTGAACTGATGTCACATGCTCAACAGCAGTTAGTAATAAAGTGTTCCACCTCTCAAGCCGATATCATACCACTTTAATATCGCGAGTGCTTGCATATGATTCGGTAAATATTCCCGATTATAGCATTATTTAGCGCTGCTGCTGTATTTCACTTCATTTCTCATTATTACCCCTTTGGTATATAACCAGGCAGGCTAATAGTAGGTCGATAAATGAACAAGCACACTCCCGCTAAATTGATAAGATGGCTACTCCGTTAATCCGTGCACCCGTTGTATATGGTGACTTGATAGATGACATAATAAACAACATTCAATACAGAAAACACCATGTAATTCATATTCGAAGGAAGCTGTTCTAGCAGAAAGTTTGCATTTTGTACCTACCTAGAAACTTACAGGGTAGGACTTCACTGCTCCCATGATGATGGTCGTATTGGAGTCTCACGTGATTGCAACACTCCCCGCCCACCCCCCTCTGCCGCATCCGTTAGCCTCGTGAACCAGCACCAGCTCAGCTGCCGATTTCCATGTTTATCCCTTGAGAACAGATTCCGGAGCTTCGTAACGGAAACTTCGACAAGGACAGCGAATTCAAGATATTCGGGTTATTTCTCCACGCCGCGGACGAAGCCGGCGTCTATACATTATGGATCTCGCATATGATCATATCCAGGAGGAAGCCTACAAGATCCCCGAGGAGTCTGGAGAGAGCTCCAAGCAGGAAGATGCGCAGACTTCCCTGAACAGCGATATCCAGGAAGCTTACAAGGCATTCTCCGCAAGCCCGTGGGGCGCCAAGATCGGAGGCTTCTTTGGTAATGTAATCAAGCAGGTATGACAACCGGGCTGCCGCCGTATCACCGCTATTCGTGGCTGAGGCTCATCTGCTGCAGGGCGAATCTGTCTACACCCAAGCTTCCAAGGAGTTTGCAGAGGTCGGCGAGGATGCGCAGAAGGGATTCACTAGCCTGCGAGAAGCCGTCGTAAACAGAACCCGATCGCTTTCTCTCACCACCATCATTCCCGACTTGTCCAACGCCGAGGCCGACGATAGCCAGAGGACCCCGACGAATACAACGGCCCCGGAAGCTGGAGATGGCTCTTCTACCCAGGAGTCTGAAACTGTGCTGTCGCGCCTAAGGACTGAGGCTGCGAAGCGTTTAAAGGACTTGCAGCAGGCTGAGGATGCCGCCGACGAAGCTCTGCTCAGATTCGGAAGCAATATTCGGGACTTTTTGCGAGATGCGATTAGTGTTGCGCCTCCAGATGAATCAACCGAAGGCAACCAGGTCATGTTTGAGAGCAAAGATGCTCAAGGAAAGCGAGTGATTCATACTTCACGATTCGAGGCCCAGCTACATGTCATCCACACCTCCCCGGAAAGCTTCTCCAAGGACCCGTCCGCTACGGAATATGACCAATGGACCAAGGGCTTTGATATTGATGAGCAGACAAATGAAATCAGCGGCGACTTGGCCAAATACCCCGAATTGCGAGCAACTATGGAGAAGCTTGTGCCGGACCAGATTCCCTATGCCGACTTCTGGAAGAGATACTACTTCTTGCGCCATGGTATTGAGACTGCTGAGTCACGACGACGTGATCTTTTGAAAGGTAAGCTGATGCTAATCATATGCACTATTTTTGCTTCTTTATACCTATTCTATCTAATAATCATTTCTTGCTGACACACTCTTTTCCAGCTGCGTCTACTGAAGATGAGGTTGGTTGGGATGATGACTCCGAGGAGGAAGAGGAAGAAGAAGACTCCGAGGAAGACGAAAAGTCCACAAAGCCTACCCCAACCGATAAATCTACCGCTGCCGATGCCAAGGGAAAGAAGCCCGAGTCTATTGCTTCATCAACCACGATCCAGGACAAAGACACGAAGCCTGCTGAGTCCAGGAAATCCAATGATGAAAAATCCGAGGCGGAAACCGATGCTAGCTACGATGTTGTTGGAGCGGCTTCAGGAAAGACGAGCCAGCTACCTAGCCAGACACCAAACAGCCCAAAGGAGCCCAAGAAGAAGGGGGAGAAGCATGATAGTGACGACAGCGACGATGATAGCGAAGGCGACGATGACGACAGTGACGAGGACTGGGAGTAAATTTGTCCCACGTGTGCTCTGTGCGTCTGCGGGTATAATTTGTTTCTTAGAGCTTGGGCACTTTGGCGTTTGGAATTGCTGTCGCCTCTTCGGGAAGTCGAGTCGTCACGGCGCTGTGTACTTGTGTGTTTTGGATCATGCCAGTCGGGATGTGCTCCCCACAGCGGTAGCTTGCTCCTCTCATGTTTTCTGCTACTCGAGGTCTACCTCTTCTTCTTGGTGACCTTGATGAAGCCGTCCTCGTCAATTTCAGGGGCAGGTTTTTCCTTGGCAACAGGTGCCAGGGGTGGCGCCTCGTCCATATCTACATCGCCTTCGTTGTCTTCATCGTCCTCGCCACTGTCGCCAGACTCCCAGTCGGTATCCTGGTCCTCATCCTCGGCTTTCTTGAACATCTGATCCACCTTGGCACCCTTCTTATTCGCGAATCGCTCGCTCAACGTCTTGACCTCGTCATTGAATTCGCCAATGGCGCACTCGGCTCGCGCCTTGATAATGGATCTGGCAACTTCAAGAGCAGAATCATCATCTGTGTTGACCTCGAACTCGTCAATCATAACTTGCAGCAGCACCGTCTCGACGTCCTCCATATCCGGTTCATCGGCGGCGCTGATGATGTTTGCAGGCGCTCCGGGCTGCGCATCGGTGAATTCAGGAAACAAATCGACGACGGCGCCAGCAAACCAGTCTCGCTTGTCTGCAGAGTCGGGTCCTCCCCAGTTGTTCTGCACCGCGAGAGTCAAGGCCGGCCATAGGTGGAGGGCGCATGCCACTGCTTGTTCGAAGTTGGACTGCCGGAGTGCTGTATTATGCAGAGTTAATAAAGCAATGTCCCAAGGCCTGATTAATACCCTTGCTCCCACTTACCCGCCGGCGGCAACTGCGCTGCCTCTGTAGATGCCATGATGCTGATGCTGGCCTTGAATGTATTAAGCGGGGATATGGAGGGGCTCAAATTCAAACGGCCTCCAGTCTGCACAAAATTTTTGGTGTTCTTTTTTTTTTCATTCCCACCCGCGAATTCTGTGCTAGATTGCCTGTGCACGGACCACTAGCCTGGCGCTGAACCAAGCTCCCCGCGCTAGTACTAATGTAGTAACATACTTTTTCCAACCGACATTCGAGGATTGGGAGCCAAGATCATCCCTTGCCATATGAAGCATGACATCATGGGGGCCCCTGATGCCAATATCAAGATGCTTTGACCTCGCTGCCCTTTTTATGCCGGTGTGTCGGTGTTCGTATTTTCCCGTCTCTTAATTAGACGGCGCTGTCCCTTTTATACTCGTATTCTTCTATAAACCAGCAATCCGCACGAATCGATGGGACCTGGAGGGCAAACGAGATCGCCATGAACAGGCTGAACACGACGTCGGTTTCTCTGGCCGTAACGCCAACGGTGGTTACCACCTTGTTTTCACACGTATGTTAAACCCAATGGCGACGGATATGATGTTGCTGGCGTTTGATTTTGAAGAGAAGAAGGAAATCCTTTTGGATTTCCTTAATGAGTACAATTGTGCTAACTCGTGCTCTGTTTGGGCGGGTTGTAGTACCTGAACAAGAAGAGCTTGAAAGAACACCCAACCACGCATCTGTCGTACGACGAGGGACTGCACCTTATTCGATCGTTCCTCGAGTATGCCTCTCAACACACCGTCGAAGAGATCCAGGGATTCACGGCCCAATGGGTCCCGCATCCGCAATGGGTCAAGCTGGAGAGCGTGACCATTCCCGACGAGCACCTCGGCCGAGCAGCAGATTTAATCGAGGGGGAGCTGGGACCGGACGGCATCCGCCAGGTTGGCGGCAGGAAATGGTGGCACTGGCGAGGTCCGAAGGGTCCTTTGGAGGCCGAGTGGATTGAGATGCGGGCGGATGCCAATGAGCGGAAGAAGAACAACGAGCCTCTGCGTCGCGTGATGCTTTATGTACACGGAGGTGCTTATTATTTTGGGAGCGTCGATGAGCATCGGTATCAATTACAACGCCATGCGAGAAAGCTGAAAGCTAGAGTCTTTGCACCGCGATATCGACTGGCTCCTCAATTTCCGTTTCCTTGTGGCCTCCAGGACTGTATCGCAGCTTATCTATATCTGCTGACAATCCAAGACCCGAGCACAATCATCTTTGCTGGAGACTCGGCAGGCGGTGGTATGGTCACGTCCATGCTGTGCCTTCTTCGAGACCAAGGCATTCCATTGCCCGCGGGTGGCATCCTCATTAGCCCTTGGGTTGACTTGACGCACTCGTTTCCCAGCGTCGCCCTCGAGACACCGCTGGATTACATACCACAGTCAGGATTTCACCATAAGCCATCCAGGGCGTGGCCGCCGCCTAATGACGATGATGTGAAGATGCTCAAAGAAGAGGCGGACAAGCGCAAGAAGAGCGATAAGAAAAAAGCTCCGTCTACGGCCGAGCTAGAGCAGAAACAGCAGGATCCCGTGGTTCCGATAGTTGATGGCGAAACCGGCGTTCATGTTGATAGCGCTGGCGTTCATACCGAGACGGAAAAGTTTTTGACCGTTACAATCGATGGAGAGCTGATCACCATGAAGGACCAGATTCAAGTGAGTTCCAATTTGTTTACCGCTGGATGGAAATGGAGCCTAACCTCTGCTAGATGTATACAACAAATGCTCTTCTATCACACCCGTTGGTGAGCCCCGTAAAGCAACCAACTCTTGGTGGGCTGCCACCTCTTCTAATTACTGTCGGAGGTGGCGAGCTTCTTCGTGACGAGCAGATTTACTTGGCTCACAAGTGCGCCAACCCGACAAAATACGCACCACCAGACGCGGACTTGACGGACCATGGAAGGAGATTACTTGCCAAGTACAAGCCTACTTATGTGCAGCTTCAAGTGTGGGACGATTTGTGCCACGTTGCTCCGACTCTCAGCTTTACGAGCCCTGCCAAGTACATGTACAGGTCGATTGCACAATTTGGAGCCTGGGCCCTAGCGCGTGCTCAGAACAGAGATATTGAGATTATGGATGACGATGCGATTTCCGTCATTACGAGCTCTGGCTCTGATACAGAAGCTGGGGGCCAGGAAGAACAAGACCAGAATAAAGACAAAGAGCCAGCGGATGAATTGACCCCCTCAGAGGTTGGGAGGGCAGGAGATCCACTCCCACCATTCAAGAATTATATGATCCGACAGCGCATAGCTCGGAATGGCACCATTTTGCCTCTTCCCCTGGAAACAGATCTGCCTGGATGCAACATGAAGCCTGAAGAGATTGGAATCATCAAAGAAGGCCCTGTTAGAAGGTGGCTAGAAACCAAGTGCACATGGGACAACAAATACTCTAGTGCTAAAGCCAAAACGCACAAAAAGATTATTAAAGAGATGATCGTTGGTTATAAGGATTTTGGCCCGGATGAGCGTCCGCCGCCTACCGCACTGGCTGGGCGAATCCCCCTGGGCACCGAGTTACAGCCAGGAAAGAGAAAGAAGAGTTTCGGCCTGGCCATTTGGTCTCTGTGGGGATCAAAGCATGACGAGATGACGGTGGAGAGAGAGCAGAAGGCTAATTACGAACCCGAGATGCAAGCCGTTACTCCGGAGTTGACTAACGAGGTTCCGTTGGACTCTGGAGGCGACAAACGTGGACATAGCCGCAGACCTTCTCGTCAGCGGATCGTTCGAGACGAGCATCAAACTGGCAGCGAAGAGACGGAGGGGGAAACTGTCGTGGAGCAGTTGATTGCCATGCGCCGAGAGCAGGAGGCAGCTCACGATGGCCTCCTCAGCCCAGACTATTCGCCTGACACGGGCGTGGCTGGAAAGAGGCCGTTCCTCGATGGCATTGCCTTACCGTTCAGCATTAAGAATGATGCGGAAACGGCGAGCATGATTACGCTCAATTCAGCTATGACGCCTGGGTCGCGACCTATGAGCCCGTCGCCCGGACCAGCATTTGTTGGCGTGACGGACTCAAAGACAAACCTATTTGAGGAGAAACCCGCTGCTAATGGGGTAGCTGGAGATAATGAGAAAGTCGAAGCAGAGCGTCCGGGCATTGAGACTTTTGTGACAGCTCAAGAAGACTTGCCGCAGGTCAAGATAGAGATGTGAAAGAGATGGGAGGTGTGGATAATTTCGTCAAGAGAAGGGAATAATGGGGGAAGTTTGAAGGCAAGAAGGTTAGCCAGCAAGCAAGCATATACCTAGTGATATCCTGGCCACATCAATAGTGGCGCGCTCTTTATTTCCTTAAATTTGAATTTGGATTTTTTTTTATTCTCTCCCCCTCTCTTTCCTTTTATAGTGTATGTTTAGATACCGTAACTAATCATACATGGCCGTGATGGTATCCTTTTCTCTCCCTCCCCATTCACTGTTTGACTCCATCATACATGGTGGTGGTACAATGTTCGTAGGGTGTATATATACAACTTAGCAGAATACCCTTGACTTCTGCTGTAGATTTATTCGTAGATGTGCCCTCTTCTTCTTTCGTCTCGCCATGTCGTATGATATCATAGAAGACACTTAGTCAACGCCGTTATACCGCTTCCACTGCTCGACGTAAAAGTAAGGATCCTGAGGACCTTTACTCAGACCCTTGTAATCACCAGGCTCGGAACGAACTTCTCTGCTCACAAACGGAGTGAGCTGCAAACAAACCACAATGTTAGTCTCTCTTTCTGCCAATTGCCTGCTTTGGTGTTTCTTTTTTGGTGGTGTTTTCTTTTTCGTACCTTGGACTCGCTGAGGTTCTGGGGCACAACGTATGTGCGCACTTTGCTCCATTCGATCAGGTATCCTCCGTACTTTGTGTGCCGACCCATGGAGCCCGTTCGGTTGCCCTTGTAGAAGCCGCGGCCGACGTCCTTGGTTGTGAGCTTGAGGTGGCGGTATTTGCCCACGCTGAGGATTTGCGTGGGTCTCATTGTTGCGGGGGAAGGCGAGGAGCCGGAAGGTGAAGAATGCGAAGTTGCGCTGCCGAGCAGGTTTGTGGTTGGAGATTGTTTGGTGGATTGAGAGGTTGTTTTGCATCATTCAATTGCATCTTGAATTTTTGGGTAGAGGGTGCGCTTGTTCGGCTTCCGGCGTTCTTCCGGCGCCGGCTCGTTTTGTGCCGCCCAACAATTGGAGCACTGGAGCTCTAAACGTTGCCGCTAATGGCAGGTCAATAGAAGTTGTCACTTTCTGAGCTTCATATGCGGCGAGCTTGTGCCATTTCATCAATATATCACGGATCAGAATGTACACTCGATTGATAATTTAGTTGTTATTTCTGAATATCCCATCATACTATTTTTATATAAGCGTTTGCTAGAGAAAGCCTCAGAGATACCTTCGTTTACAAGGTTGCAAGGTGGGCTGCTTTGCGCCGCAACGAGGGGCAGCTTTTGCTCTTGAGTGATGCTAACGCTGCTCCACCACCTCCAAGCAAGTGAAACCAGTTGCGCAATTCCGATCTGAATGCGAAGCTCCTCGGCACGAAACAGACGCCTGGCCTATGTCTTCTCGACGCCGAACTAATCACCATGGATGGCTACCCTTTGGGAAGCCTCGATCATAATGTGCCGCTGATTGTGGTGTCGGGGTTGACTTCGGTTCCGCCAGACCAGCCTCCCAAGGCCAAAGGCCAAGGCGTTCTTCTTCGGTCTGATCTGCCGCCTCTCGAGGGAAAGGAAGCGAACTTTTTGGAATCGTATTTTGAAGAGGTGGACGAGCGCGGGAAGTCATGGACTGTGGTCACGAGGGAAGAGCACTTCAGGCTTCGTGTCAAGACCGTCGGCAGGGTAAGACGAGTTTGCAATGGGAGCCGAGCCGGTTGCGCAGCGCATTTCTGATATGAATATAGACTTTTGTCCTTCCGTCTCGACGAGCGACGCTGCCTGAGACTATCGAGCCGTTGACGACCGCCCCGATTCTACACTCGCCCTTCTCGCCGCTCAGCCCTTCGTCGGCTCTGTACCCTGATGGACTGATGAATGCGCAGTGGATCAAGAAGCACCAGGAAGAAATACCCAGCATATTCGTGTGCTTCCATACCCTGACTAGTGATTCAAAAATTGCCGTGCAACAAGACAATCGGTTAAAGTCTGCTCTTAACGGTATGAGAGCGACTTTGGTGGAATCGGGATACAAGACACGCCTGGTTGTTATCATTCTCGGCGATGCAGAGGCTAAAGCTAATCTGACTGCCGAAATTATCCAAGATCGATTGGAGGGAGTTCGAAGGGGAACTGGTTTAGACCCCAAGTCGATTTTCTATATTCCTCCCCAGGAATCGCCGTCGGAATTGAGGAGGGTGATGGATAGTATTTTCGCTCTGCTATATAACACGGCCATCGAGTATTATCGAGATCTCGGGAGACATGCTAGGAAGAAGAGATCCCGAGGAATCGTCCCTCAGCCGACGTTACCACCTACTTCTGGAACATCGCAAACATTGTCGTTGCCGGATTGGAATTTCCGCTATGATTTCAAGTCTGCCATTTTCGCCGAGTTTCGCCAAGAAATTGACGCAGCGATTCGATCTTTTGAGCAGGCGTATGAAATCTTGCTTGGTCAAGACGTGCTTGATATCATCCCCAGTTGGAGCCCTCGATGGAACGAGGCACGACTTCTGGCGGATATCATATCTATTCGCTGTCTACGGCTACACTTGTGGATGGGGCAAACGAGCCTGGCAGTTAGGAGATGGCAGTCTCACCGTGACCGCATCAGCGACTTTGTTGACCGCCGAGGAAGAGGCACCAACAATTATGGCTGGCAAGCTTGGGAATCTCGGTGGGCAATGGTGATGGCTAACATGATTGAGATGGTCGAAGTTCCGGGCTTAGGGCCGTCAACCATGACGATTTTCCTTCAGCCGGAGAAGGCTCTCTTTGGAGAGCGATTGCAGCCCTGGGAATTATTGCATCATACAGGCTATTGGTATCGGATAGCAGCGCGCCACCTTGGAGCTCGCAGAACATTAGCCCATAGGATACCTGACGATGACAGAGGAGCGCCGGACGCTTCGCCCGCGTCAAGGGTGGCGAGCAAGGCCATCCGCTACGATACATACATGTGTCCTCCGCCTCATGAGGAATATCCGTTGAACGGAAACGGAATCAATCATGCACAGCTAATGATAGACTGTCTTCTCAACGCAAGGGGGCAGTTTCAAGCACGGAAGCAGCACCGAATTGCGGCAGAGATATCCCTAGAGTGCGCGAGAGAAATGGCGACATTGGGGAGCTGGAATGAAGTGTTGGCCATGCTTAGACCGTTGTGGGAAGATAAGTCTTTCCGCTCCGAATGGTGGTTGGACATCTCTGAAGAAATCTTGTGGGTAATGAGGCGAGCGGCGGCAGAAACTGGGCGGGCGGATATTGTGGTCGCAATTGACTGGGAACTAATGAATGAGCGTGAGTTTGATTTGATGCCGTTGATACATATGCTTGGAGCTAAGCTAATACCTGACATTCAGGGTTTACTCCCAGAAAAAAATGGCACTATGATCTTGCCAAGTCATTAGATGGGGTATCGTCGACATCTAGACCATTTATTACCATTTCGGATGACGTAGCCTCGTCTTTTATATCAACATCCTTTGCTTTCCGCTCTAAAGAGGGCCGGGCTGGCGAGACATGCTTGGCCCAGCTGTCGCTAAAGTCTGAAGCGCTTCAAGCAGCTGCACCAGTTACTTTGTCTTCAATCCGGGTCGAGTTCGAGGGTCACCTTAAACCGATTACGCTTATACACGACTCTGACTTGCCGACGAATTCTTCCGAAACTCCTGTTTCCGTAACCCTCATAGCTTTGACGGAGCAAGTTGGGGGAGATGCCAAGGAAAGTGATGAAAGTGAAAAGGAGGACAAAGATGATGGAGACGGAGACGAAGTCGAAGACAAGGACGATGAAAAGGAGGGTCAACTGACTGGCAAATGCGATCTTACGCTCAGACCTGGCCACAGACAGGTTTTTGAGATGAACATACCCTTGCGAGAACCAGGGCAGGCGTCGGCATCTCGCGTGGTTTTGACTTACAAAACTGATACCTTTGAGTTGGATTACGCGCTATCATTGTCAGAATCAGGCAAAGTCACAGGATGGTTCGTTCAAGGCGCGACAAAACCACGGCTGTCGAGACCCGACGGGCACATTTTACATATACAACCAAGGCCTCCCAAGATGAAACTGAGGCTGGTAGAGCCCCTCGGCCAGTTCTATGCTAATGAGCCGATTCCCCTGCGGATTGGCTTATACAACGAAGAGGACGACTCTGCTAATGTGAAATTGGACATTCGCATTGTTGGAAAGGTTATTCCTCGGTTCCGAGTGGACGCTGACGAACACAAACGAGAGGTAGACGCTGCCGAAGAAGAGTCGCAAGTGACGGGGCTCGCTCTTGGTCACATAGCCAGCTCTTCATCGTTGGAGTTGTCGATCCATCTCGACCCAGCACCAGCGCCTACAGCGTACGAAATACAGATTCGGGCGGATTACCACTTGGAATCAGACGCTGCAACACCGATCGTCCAAGTGTTGCCGATTCACCTTAATATCGTGAACGCGTTTGAAGCAAATTACGATTTGATGCCGCGGCTTCATCCAGATCCCTGGCCAAGCCTGTTCGATTATGAAGACCTGCAAGATGTGTCTGATGGCGATGTTGTCCAGGCCAGGGGTCTTGCGCAACAATGGTGTTTGGTTTGTCACTATGCATCATTCGCTACAGAAGATTTGGACGTAGTTGGTCTGGATTTAGCCGTTACGGCTGTGACGCCTGGCGGACGGTGCCAGGTCGTGAACCAGCCCGAACTCTCAGCAGATGGCATGATTGTGGCTCCAAAGACGATGTATGAAGCTCGATTTGGTCTGGTGGCGCAGAAGATTACGTTGGACGACAGGCATCCTGTCGCAATCGACTTGGCGTTTGTAGTCCGCTGGCGACGACGACGGCAATTAGCAGATGGCGAGAGCAATTCGATCAATGTCACGACGATGACGGTTGGGCAGTACATGGTGCTTGGGACGGAGCCCAGAGTATTGGCATCGGTGCTTCACAGCTCGCAGGAGCAGGCAGGCTTGGTTCGACTCGATATTACGATTGAAAATCCATCTAGTCATTTCTTGACATTTGGATTGGTGATGGAACCAAGCGATGCGTTTGCTTTCTCTGGATCGAAGCAGACGACGGTGCATCTGCTCCCAATGTCAAGACGCACCAAGACGTATCGCCTGCTGCCACTTGCACGAGGCGTCTACATACGGCCGGGATTGGTAGTGAGGGACAAGTATTTCCAGAAGGTGTTGAGAGTTATTCCAACAGAGGGGATGAAGATTGACAAGGACGGGCTGCTGGTATGGGTTCCTCCAGCGCCAGAGGCAGAAGAGAAGGCGGAGGGATAGGTACCCGAGGAATACGCAAATGCAATACGCAGAATCTTCAGCATTGATTTTGTCTAGACTAGATAGGGGAAAATGATTTCACGCCGTCTGACTCCAAACTGCTCCCCCCTTTGTCTGAGAGTAGGATGCAAACATTGGTAATTCGTACACAGGCTGGAAGTTGGCCTAGCCGACAGCCGTGAGGAAATAGCCGTGACGTGACGCGGTGATGATAAAAAGGCGATAGCAAAATCCGAGATCATATCATTTGGCTCGGCCATTTACACGTACTCACGCACGACGAATGAACAGCGAAGTGGTTGCTGCGCGGACAATGTGCGGTTCCTTGTTCTAATGTGAAGTCGATAAACGCGGAACTTAGACAACACCGAAGAGGTGTGCCTGAGATCTAAGATTGGGGGGAGAAGTTGGGCTAAGCTTTTGCGGGTGGAGATGCGGTTCCTTGTAAGAATGTGGGTTCTGGGCCTTTTTAGCGGGTTGTAGGATCTGAGGAGCGTGAATGTACGCGTATGTATGTATGTATGGATGGATTTGGGGAAAGGATTTTAGTACGTGAAGTTGTGAGTGAGCTGTAGGTTTGGGATATTGATCCTTTCTTTTTGATGTTACATCTCTATTGTATGATGTATTTGCTGTTACACCGGGAGACTTAACACAACACCAACTCTTCCAGATCGTGTGTTGATTGCCAACATACGAATATAATACATAACGCTCCCCCGGTCCATACCAGCGGCAGCTAGTTTATTCTCCCGTAGAGTATTAGAAACCTTCGCACACCCCCCTCAATCCAAATCTCTTCGATCCTCGGACATCGGTCAACCTCCAAGTCCGCGTCTTACTACCACGTTTCCAAGGGTCAGCTGGCGCTCTTGGGGCCACTAAGCTATTTCAGGAGTCATTCACCCTTTGAGTCATGAGCAGGATTTGCAGACTAAAAACGCTGTAGTTGATGATTGGTTCGGGGCGGCACGAAAGGTTAAAAAAACAATAGAACCCGCCCAAAAAAATCATTTATGCTTTAATTTCCGTGTAAGGGGAGGAAGGATTGCAGGAGAGTGGAGTTATGCTTTGTCATTGATTGATTTTTTCTAAGAGGCTTGGAAGAAGGGAGGGCATATTGTATCGTGAAGCAGTTCGCCACGTCTTTGCTTTGTGGGGATGAGAGGGGCGTGTGAGTGTGTCTTGCTGTCTGCCGCATTGGATGGAGTGAGTTTTCCGGATTTAATTTACGGCTTGATAATTGGATTCCTTTTCTTTTGCTCTTGTTTGTACTAGTCTCGGTAAATGGGAGTGGACTTTAGTGTGCCATCTCATGGGCTTGAGTCATTCCGATGGCCGAGACGGTTTTTACGGTGAATGATGAGACGATTTTTGTCGTTAGGGGGTGTGTGGGTTGGATTTGGATGTTGATGTGACTGTTTGGTATAAGGCTGAAAAGGTGTACCACATTCTTGATTTTCGTATTTCCTTTATTATCTACCCTCTGCACCTTGCATTGGCCAGGGAAGTGAGACGAAAGAAGGATAACACGCAGCCGATCGAGAGAGGCTGAAGCGCTAGCAGTGATCGGTTTTCAGCCTAGATCGCCTCTTCAGCTCCTTTTGTTGGAGGACTTAAAAAAACTAACAGGGAGCCAACTTCTTTTTCTTTTTCTTTAGTCTTTCTCACACAAGTCCTGTTTTCATATACAGAGCGGGTTAAAGATGTCTTCAGCATCGCCAACTCCGCGTCTTTCATCAGACAAGACAGAGCGCGGCTCACTACCGCCGCCTTTGAACCACGACAACGACGATGTCGAAAAGGAAATCGCCGTGACGGGAGAGGATGTCGTGACGCAGGAAAAGGACGGAGGCGTCATGGAAGATGTCACTCAGACGACCACGACGGCGACGAACCCTGCAGACAACTATCCCAAGGGACTTAAGCTCGTTTCCATCGTCTTCGCCTTGTGCATGGCTATTTTCCTGGTTGCGCTGGATCAGACGATTATTGCGCCTGCGTTGGGGACTATTACTGCGAGGTTTCAGAGTGTGAAGGATATTGTGAGTGCATCCCTTTTTCTTCGGCTATTTTCTTCCACTATTGTCGTTGAGATATGACATCAATTGTTCCTTTTGCATGTTGTTGTTGCTGTTACAAAATAACTGACTCTTTAATCAGGGCTGGTATGGCTCTGCCTATCTTCTCACCACCACGGCCCTGCAGCCAATGTATGGTGCCATATACAAATACTTCAACGTCAAATGGACCTATCTCGCCGCCATCTTCATCTTTGAAATCGGCAGTTTGCTCTCGGCTGTAGCGCCTTCATCCAAGGCACTCATTGTTGGACGAGCCATTGCAGGAGTAAGTTTCTTTCCAAAGCACATGTTATAGTAGCTTAATATCAAGGTGCTGACCGACACGGCTAGATTGGAACGGCGGGCTTATTCTCTGGCTCCATCGTCATCATCTCTCTATCAAGTATGATTCCTAATTAAACTCCCTTTCCGTCGTCAACATGAAATAGCAGCTTGCTAAACTGGATTGTTTCTGTAGTGCCTCTCGACAAGCGTCCCCTTGCCTTTGGCCTCATCGGTGGCATGTGGGGAATCGCCTCCGTCGCCGGTCCTCTTCTTGGTGGTGCTTTCACTGAAAACGTCTCCTGGAGATGGTGCTTTTACATTAACCTCCCCATCGGTGGCCTCGCCATGCTCATTGTTGTCCTCATCCTGCACGTCAACCGCAACTCGGAAGATACGCTCAACATGACCGTCATCGCCCGCATCCTCGAGATCGACATCCTCGGCACGGCCATCTTCATCCCCGCCATTGTGTGTCTCCTGTTGGCTCTGCAATGGGGTGGTTCGGAATATGCTTGGAGCAATTCAAAGATTATCGGCCTCTTTGTCGGCTTTGGCCTCATGATTGCAATCTTCATTGGGATCCAGTTCTGGAAGGGTGATAAGGGAACTCTTCCGCCGCGCATGTTCAAGGACCGCAATGTGCTCCCTGCCATGTTGTTCAGTCTGTTTTTCGGCGCTGGCTTCTTCCCTCTTGTCTACTATCTTTGTGAGTTGCCTCTCCACAACATTGACGATAGCGACTCGAACAATTTGTGCTAACCGAGTCAACAGCTCTCTACTTCCAAGCTATCCAGGGCGTCAGTGCCGTCACGGCCGGTATCAAGATCTTGCCGCTGCTCCTTTCTACTGTGCTCATCTCAGTCCTCTCGGGTGGCCTCATCTCGGTTATTGGTTACTACAACTACATCATCATTCCATGCATGATTCTGTATACCGTCGGAACTGGCCTTCTTACAACTCTCGACGTCCACAGCCCGCTCAAGGAGTGGTTTGGTTACCAGGTCATTGCCGGCTTGGGAATCGGAGCCGGTTTCCAGACTGCCGTTTTGGTTGTGCAGACAGTCCTCACGCAGGAATGGGTTCCTATCGGCACTGCCTGTGTCCAGTTTTTCCAGGTCCTGGGAGGCGCAGTTTTCGTTGCTGTTGCCCAGACTCTCTTCCAAAACGGACTCATCGACCAGCTTGAAAAGGACAACCTCGGTATCGACCCTCAGCTCTTCATCAACAGCGGCGCTTCTGAGATCAAATCCGTGCTTGCAGGGATCAACCGCCTTGATGCATTTGACGCTGTCCTGAAGGCATACATGCTGGGTTTACGCCATACCTACTACATTTCCGTTGCTTGTGCCGGATGCGCATTCCTGTGCTGCCTGGCATTCGAATGGAGATCTGTCAAGAAGGGCGTGGACGGTAAGAAGACTGAGATGGCACCGGCCATGGTATAACTATCCAGCTGAAGTTACCACTCCACTCTCCTGACTCCTTTGTTTCGAGCTTTGTGTTTTTCTATACCCATGGAATTTGGACATGTACAAATAGTACTGCATATTTTGAGCTGCATAGTGTAATTAAATTAGGAATCACATATAGATCCTGGCAATATCTAATAGACGCATGAATCACTCACATTACTGCGTATCGTCCGGAGGCCGATCCCACGATTTCCAGCTGGCATTTTTTCGTGTAGTTGCTCCGAAATCTCGTCCAACAAACTGAATAACCCAGTCTTTGACGAGTCGTGTCTTTTCCCGTTGAGGATGCTTCGCAGCCGTCCGTCTGGCGATGTCTTTATTGTCATAGTAACCGCCCCCTTCGCTCCGCCATAGGAGGCTCACTCGCGTCAAGTTCTTGCGCAGACTCTGGCCGTAGACCTTGCCGCGAAAAACGTGCAGTGCCACATTTTCCATCAACACAATGTCTTGTCGGCGGAGCTTGCTCACTTGGCTGGTCGAGACCTGGTCATTGGATAGCCAAAAGGTTACTGCAAAACCCGATTTGGTGTCATCACCAACCAGGACTTCGACCAGCGATAAAGTTGTGCCCCAACGCGTTGTGACGGTCCGAGGCTGGGCGATGGAAATGACGGCAACGATTAAATTCAGTGTCACTGTCTGGGGGCTTAGGGCGAGGATGCGAGCTGCCGAAGGGACGTCTTCCAAGTCTGAGAGGTGTGATGGCACAGGCGTTGGTAGTGACCGGGTGGGGTCTTGAAGGGAGACCTCGTTTGAAGACGTCGTGGTGAATGATGCTGTAGTATCTTCAGTTGTGTCTAAGCTGAAGCTGCCCAGTTGACTGGATGGTATCAAGTTGTGAGCGGCCAGCGACTCCTCAACAAACTGTGTAAGGAGCGTTCCTCCATCGTCGCCACCGTCAAAGGATTGTGTGCCATCTCCAGGGAGAGCATCCGCCGTGGTGAAGAAGTCGCGATGAGCTTGAAAGGAGATGTCTAAGATGCTGTGGTTTTGGCTCAGGCCAGTGTGAAGCGGACGACGGTTGAGCGGCACAGACCGCCAAACGGCATGTGTTTGTGATGCAATTTCACCGCCCGAGGTCGGGTCTGTGTGTTGCCGTAGTTTGTGTTTGCCGGTGTCTAGAGGGCCAAATATGGTATGAAATGGTTCCTCAAAGCTGTCGAGAGTACAGGATTGGGGGTTCACAGAGGTTGGAGACGGGGCTCCGACGAAGAGGATGAGGCTTGGTGAAGGCGTTGGTGCTGGAGCAGGCATATCTCTTGGCAAATGAGAATGCTGGAAAGGATTGAATGCTGCAAAGGGTTGACGTTGCACTATTCCCTTTTGTATTCGTGTTTGTGTGTCTCAGCTTGAGGCTATCTCTCTCTCTTACTGCGATGCTGTTGAACCAACCAACCGCCTCCACAAAAGACCCCTGCCATGCCCCGGATTTAGTACGTGGTCATGTACGAGTCCATGTAACCCGCACACGTGAGTATTGGTTGCTTGTCACTCTGTAAGATGTTGATGCAATAAAGATGCTATTCGTTAGGCATTGATACGTGGCATTTCGTAGCTGGGTTTTTAGAAGTTGGCGTGAAATGTGCAAAAAGCTTCAAAGACAATGACAACAAAACTCTCCGCTTCACGTGTCCTCTCAAACCCCGTTATTACATTACATAACGCACCTAAGACGCTTCTCCATACTGACAATGAAGCTGAGATTTGCACTAGTCAGCACCTAAACGGTATCAGCCGTCGCCATAACGCCACTATAATCGAATCGGTCTCAGCATATGGATCGCTGCCAGCGTGTTTATTTGTCTGGCCCCCGATTTCAGGTACCAGCATCTCCAATCGCCTTTGCCGAGGCTCAATCTCCACCCGAACCCCAGAAAACCCAGCCATGCCGAGCAGAGCCCATAAGGAGCATCTTGCATGCGGCCTGCCGTTTGCTTCTGAAAGAATGGAGCTGAGGCTATTCAGGGCTGTCCTATTCACGAAGCCAGGCTGTTAAGATTCAGCGATAAAACTTGCAGAGTCTGACTGAGTTGGCGACTCAAATATAGAGCAAGCATCGTGGCAAATCCTCAACTATCCTGGTATTCCGACGCGATACAAACGGCCTCTCACTCCCTCTCCCTCTTTATCAATTCAAACAGCACAAGCCGCCATCAAGATTTCCCTCTCTCTTGTGCCTTATCATAACCAGAATTCATATCTTGTATATACACACGTATAGATAGATAGAGCGACACAACCATGGCTTCTTCCTCCTCACCCTCATCCTCCGTCTTCGACATCCGCGAGCACACCGTCCAGGCATCGCACATACGGGAATACCCTCGCGCAACCGCAGTCTCGCAAGACGAACCGTTTCTGCTCAGCGTAAAGCAGTACACTCCCAGGCATGGCGGCCCCCCGCGCAAAGGCGACATCACCATCGTGGGCTCTCATGCAAATGGCTTTCCAAAGGTCCGTCCCTCTCACACCCTCGAGATGTCATGACGAAGAGTGCTAATCGAGACCAGGAACTCTATGAGCCTCTCTATGAGGAATTCTTGAAAGAGCTGGAGAAGCAGGGTCTTCGGTTGCGTGCCATCTGGATCACTGATGCCGCTCACCAGGGCCAAAGCGGCATTCTCAATGCGGCCAACCTGGGCAATGACCGTACGTCTCTCTCGTCTCTCATTCTTCATCTCACCTCACTCTACCCCCCATCTCATATCCTTCACCTTACAATATACATGTAATAAATAAACAAATATACTAACCAGTGTTAAAACACAGCCAACTGGCTCGACTACGCCCGCGACATCCTCCACGTCATCAACACCTTCCGCATGCCCCGGCCCATCATCGCCATGGGCCACTCCTTTGGCG
This sequence comes from Trichoderma sp. IMV 00454, assembly GCA_001931985.1. Lineage (NCBI taxonomy): Eukaryota > Fungi > Ascomycota > Sordariomycetes > Hypocreales > Hypocreaceae > Trichoderma > Trichoderma sp. IMV 00454. Next base: position 482,557 of record MSJK01000131.1, read on the forward strand.
CAAACGCCCTCACAAACATCGCCCTCATGCACCCGCGCCTCTTCACCGGCATCGTCATGCTCGACCCCGTCATCGCCCGCTTTACCGCCCCCAAGAAGCTCCCCAGCTCGCCCGAGACCTACCGCGGACCGGCCTCCCTCAGCGCCACCCGCCGCGAAGTCTGGCCTTCCCGCGCCGCCGCCGCCGCTGCGTTCCGCTCGAAGCCGTTCTACCAGGCCTGGGATCCTCGTGTGCTTGAGCTCTTCATCCGGTACGGCCTGCGTGACGTCGAGGCTCCGTCTGCTTCTTCTCAGCAGGATGAATCCCAGACCCCTGTTCGTCTGACGACAACCAAGCACCAGGAGGTCTTCACTTTTATTCGTCCCCTTTGGCCTGCCATCGACCCCGTCAGCAAACTCATCACTCACCCTTCCCGTAAGGCCCCCGACCACGACTTCGACCCAGACACTCCCCCCATCTTCACCTTCTACCGCTCCGAGGGCAACAACACCGCCGCCCGCCTCCCCCACCTCCGCCCCCCAGTCCTCTACATCTTCGGCGCCACAAGCGACGTCTCCCTCCCCCATCTCATCCGCGAAAAGCTCGAAAAGACAGGCACCGGCGTCGGGGGCAGCGGAGGCGCCAAAGCCGGCCGCGTAAAAGAAGTCACGCACCCCAAAAGCGGCCACCTCGTGCCTCTAGAGGAGCCCGTCTTCTGCGCAAAGGCTGCGGCCGAGTGGGCCAAGATAGAGATGGACAAGTGGTGGGAGGAGGAGAAAGAGTATGAGGAGTGGACGAAGAAGCCATTGGAAGAGAAATCGACGTTGGACGATGAGTTTATGAAGCGCCTTGTGCCGAATCGTAAGAGCGACAAGACGAAAGCGAACTTGTAGAATAGACGTGTCTTTTCTCGGCTCCATCCTTTTATTGATTTGGCGGCATATTTTTGTTTAGATAGAGGATTCTTTTTTCTTCTCTTTTTGCATTGTACAAATTCGATGCAGCAAATAACCCAAATCTGGCATTGAGAGTATATGTCCATTGGCAATGGGGATTCAGTATCCAGTTGGATGATAATGGGCCGGCAATCCGATTCACACATAATGACCATCAATGAATTAAAAAAATACGATCCGTCGATGTAATTCTATAAAGCGTCATCTCATGTGAAAATATGCTCGCCTTTCACTCACGCGCAAAAACTCCTCTACTTCAGGGAAACGAAATACAAACATGACATATTTACAATCAATACGCTTCAATATCTAAAGCCGCTACAAAGGACATCTGTTGCCATTCTAGGTGCCGCTTTCAAAATACGCTTGCATTCAATTTCTTTACAAAAAGCCGCTGAATATCCAAACACTAAGCTATGCCATGTTTGAGCTTACCCAAAACAATCTCCTCTTATCCTATCTGCCCCCCACCTCAATCACAGTCGTTCAAATATAATACATACTATCCCTGAGATTGGCATGCACTTGTCTCCCTGCCGTGCCAGCTCCGGCCCCGGATATCGTTGACACACTCTCCGTATCATCCCCAGCTCCGTAATGCTCAGGGCGGTGTTGGCGAGCCCGTTCGCAGACAATGTCCGCATAATACGCTGGCGGACAGATGCTGACGGCTTTGGTGGCGCGGCCAAAGAGATAGCACAGCTCGTGCGTCAGACGCTCCAGCTCGTCAGTCGCCTTGCCACCGAACCTCGCGCGGAAAATTTCGTCGAGAAGAACGGTATAGTGGGCTGGTCGAGCGGTGCCTTGAAGGGCTTCGTGGGCTGTCATGAAGAAGTCCCAGTACCTTGCCTGGGTCACGCCCCGATCCACGACCGTTCCATTGATGGTATTGCCAGATTTGGACATGTCATCTGCTGAAGTAGGGTAAAAGCGAGTCTGGTGCCGCTTCACCGCGACCAAGATTGTGAGCTTTGGCTGGGTTTGGGTGGCGGGATACTTCTTGCGGCAGGCCTCTCTGATGATTGGGAGTTCATTGTCGAGCACCTGGGAAAATTGACTCTCGGAGACGCCGTCTCGGTAGATGACGATGTTTTCTGGATATTTGTTTCCATTGTGCTTGCTCCAGGTATCCAGCCGTATCATAAACGCATCTAGTAGTTTGTCGCTGAGCATCTCCTGCCTTGGAGGTTGCTCCCATGCTATCGCAGGCCACTGGGCGAGATCTCTGTCGATGCTGGATACGAACCCGGCCAGACTGGGAGTATCGTTGCCTTTCCTCTGGCTCATGTTGGTTGGGTGAGTAACATCGTAGCCAACAATCATGGCCTTGCCATCACTCAGAATGCCAAAATCGTCTCGTAGCTTGTGGTTGGTGCCGCCGGCCTTCAGATTGATTTTGAGCCCGACGTTGGCAAAATAGGCTGGATTTGCCTTTGCAAACTGCTGGGCTACTACGCAACTCGTATGAATTCCATACGTACAGTCGCCCAGCGTCTTGATCCTGCTATATAAGCCGGTGGAGTCCTTTTCGGGAAGGATGATGACGAAGAGCTGGACATCATTCTTTTTCAGCCAGTCAAAGACATTCTCAAGATTCGAGGGATCGGCCACCTCCCGGAATGGATCCATGGGGGTTTTGTTGATGTTGATGCCCATGCTAACCAGCCATTCTCCGTAACTTAACACCACCGATTTATCGACGGCCCTCCTACGCTGATGATCTGCCATGAGATTGACCCAAGTCCAGCGCTCAAACCTCTTGCCTGGCTTGACGACCTTAACTGATCTCATGTTCCATTGGCCCTTGGATGGAGCTACGTCAGCCCTCTTACCATTGGCAATATAGCTCACCATCGGCGCATTGAGAATTCTTCCTTGTACGGTAAGCAACCTCTTGTCGACAGAGAGGCCGAATTTGTCTAGTTCGTTGTCGTCAAGATTGAGAGCCTGACGGCTGGCCGCGCTAATCGACAAAGCATTGGAATATGGCGAGCGGCATGCAAATTCAAGCATTGCTGTTGTCTCCTCCATGGTGAGAGTGGCTTTGATCGCCTGTCCAGGCTGGATCTCCACCATCTCGGCCGGAATGTAAGTGAAGGGATTTTGGTCAGTGCCCATGTCGATCAACGGATAATCTTTCAGTGTAATGTCAAAGCCTTCGACTCATGTTAGACCCAATCTCTCGAAAACAAACGAACGTCGAAAAGAAAAATATCAAAAAAAAAGGAGGGAGGGGGGGTTGCTTACTCTGTTTGAAATAGTCAAAGACTGTGATATATCGGCCTCCTCCTCCATCCGTGTTCTGCCAAAACTGGACATTTTTTGGTCCCGCATACTCCCAATCACGGTCAAACTTTGGTGGATTGGCAATACCACGCCCTTTACGGAATACATCCCCAGCAGTGGCCAACCCCTGTATGGCCTTGGATCGACGAATTTTTTTGCCTGTGGCGAGAATCATGGTTCTCCAAGCACGCGATTTGGGCAGGAATTTACCAAAGGCCCTGAGCTTCTTCATGGCTTGGTAGTCGGTCTTTGGAGCAGCCCTCAAGCCTAGGTTGTCGAGTATGTCTGTCAATGAGCCCGACAGCCTAAAGACACCGTGGGTCACGTTGACGTTTAGTAGGATGCGGCCTGTTCCCAGACGTGTAGATTGGAAATAGCCGCGGGCGGCGGACAGGGCATGCCAGTTATGGGTGAGCTTTTCGATGACCTTGTCGTCGCCAAAGGGGAAGAAACGGTGTGATCCAATGGTACCGGTTTTGTCAAAATCGCTCCTTGGCCCGTGACCCAAAATGGTGTTGAGAGCATCGACGGCTTCGGGGAAGCGTGGGAAGGCGACGTCTTCGTTGGCAACCGGCTCGTCACCCGAGGACGTCAGATACTTCTTCATGCTTCCCACATCAATCTCACTGGGGCCGTGAAAATGGACACTATAGGTTTCCAAGACCTCATCATCTCCCTCATCTTTGGGAATCTGGATGATCATAGGGTTTTCAGGGAGGTTGACTTTCTTGAGCGTGATGATCTGGCTTTTGAACTCCGAGGCAGCGACAAAAGTCTTGTCTTGCTCCAAAAGCTTTGCAAGGGTTTCCTTGACAACGAGAAAAAGTTCCCTGCCCCTGACCTCCTGTTCAGTTTCCTGTGTCCCCTCTGTGCCGGGAGCTGGCCTTGAGGAAGCTTTGCCGCCACGTTTGGATGCTTTCTTCGGAGCTGCCGACTTGGTCACCTTCTTCTTGACCTCAATGGTATACTTGAAGAAAGAATCACGAGTGACATTGACCTTGAAGTAATTTGCCCAAAGAACGACGGGTCTGCCCTGTGAGCCGAAAGCTGGCCTGGCAGGGAGCCGGTCGTTCATTATAGGCGGGGGTTTGGGGCCAACATTGCCGCCTCCTCTCTTTTTGCCTTTAACACTCATGCCTGCCATCTGAGAGGTGATGGATGCAAGCGAGGCGGATTGCAGTGAGACAATCTGAGTTTCGAGTTGAGCGACTTCAGCATTGGGAGTTGGAATCGCATCGCCGTAGCTACAGGACGAGTTAGGCAAATGTTGACAATGATGTGAAAGATAAAGTCTTACCCAAAGGCCCTGGAAATACCAGGAGAGACATCACGTCCCCGGCCCCGACCTCGACCGCCGCCTCGTGGGCCATCTCCCCGGAAGCCGCTGAAGCTACCACGATAACCGCCGCGTTCTCCTCCTCCACGATCGTAGCCTCCTCTGCCACGACCTCCACCGTAATCTCCACGATCGTAACCTCCCCGGCCGCGGCCTCCGCCGTAGTCTCCGCGATCAAAGCCTCCTCTTCCTCGACCACCACCCCGGTCGCCGCTACCGCCTCGGTCACCGCCGCCTCGACCCCGATCGCCGCCCCGGCCCCTATCACCACCTCGGCCGCCACCCCGTCCTCGATCGCCACCCCGGCCCCGGTCGCCGCCGCGGTTGCCGCGGTTGCCTCTGTCAGCCATGAGAAAGCTCTGCGCGACTTGAAGGAAGCAAGATGTATATCAAAGATGTGTGTAAGTGATATATATCAGGGATAAAGCAAAAGCGCTGCGATGAGAATAAAGATATCAAATATTGAAGTAAAAAGCGAGGGTATAGATAGTCTGGCAAAGAGTAAAAGCAATTGATGGCTGAGCAAAAGACGGTATGTGAACACAAACAAAGGACAGAAAAGCAGATAAATGGGTCGCTCTGGAAATGTCAAGCGCAAGAGGGGCGTGCTTGACCAATCAATCAAGAAGAGCAAACGGCCAATGCAGCAAGTCGTGATGTGTTGCAGCTACCTTAAGCTGCCCGAACTGCGCAGCAGCTCTATTGCCGTGAGTCTGAAAAGAGACTCGATGGGTTGGGAGGGTTGAGGTTTGACTTTGGGAGGCGAGGAATGACGCCAGTCCAAGAGCTCCCCACAGGGTCTTTTAAGAGGGCCCTTATCGGGGTTCTGCGGGGTGAGAATACAGGTGCCGAGTCAGCCAGAGGTCCGAGAGCTTCTCATGCAAGATATCGCATGCCTGCAGCTCTTTGTTGGTTGCGTCGTTTGCTGGTCGGCCGTGAATTTCGCGTATTGCCTTGCACTGAAATCTGCACGCCGCTTTGCGGAGATTTGGCTATGCACCTACACGCTGCAGTTGGGCAATGCGTGTTTGTTTGTAGGTAGATGGGTCTGAATGGAGATGAAGAGGCAGACAGGTCCCTTTGGTAGATATCCAGCCTCGTATAGTAGCTGTTGAATGGCGAAAAACGCCTAAGAACGAATATGTAATGCGTTGATGTAAAGATTTGAGAGATCCCGCGTGTCAGTGCAGCCATCAACACACCATATATATCTGCAGCTGAAGATGCCCATCTTCATTGATGCACACCCACTTCCCAACATCGGACGGACAGCAGCAGCCAAACAAATTCTTTTCCCTCCCACCCTTGCGCAAGCCGCTGGCCTCCGACATGGGCCTCGTTGCCATTGTCGGCCTCCCAAAGAGTCACCGTCCATTATTCCCGCTGTCCGCCCGCGCAGGTCGAGGCTGATTCGCTCCAAGTAACAAGAGTGACAGGACGCCTAATTTTCTGCCTGGCTGGGCACCATCTGCGGCATTCTGCAGCATCTGCACCCGCTCCGTCATCGCCGATTGAGAGGTTCAGCCTCACATTTCTCGACACCTAGCTAGGCCAGGAGGAGGGGGCCTGCATTCTGAGAATTGACATGCAGCCGTCGGTTGCACCCGCGCTTCACTCCACCTCACGGCGCGTCAGGCCATGGAAGCTTGAATGTTGATGTTGTGCCTGTCGAGAGCCTGATGGATGAGGCATCGTCACCAAGGCGGGCCTCAGACCTCTGTCCCGGCACGTGGCCCATGAGCCTACAGTTGTCGAGGATAATGATTGCGATGTGCTGTTTTTTTCATTCGGCTGGTATCTATCGAGCCCATTGAGTCTAGTGGTGTCTAGAGGTTGTGGTTGCGGAACAGCCTTGTTCTCTTCATCACAGCGGTACATACTTATTGCAGCGTTGCATGCAGAGTACATTACATTACATGTATGCAGATGTAGGCATTCACCTTTGCCACTCCGGAGTACCATTTCTCTCACCTCTCAATGTACATATTGACGCCCGACCTTTGGAGTATGTACTCGGTACCTATGGAGTAGATCTGCCGTATAGCCAGTAGGCGTTGATTTTCTTATGCAACACTCACAGATACAGCATCCTTTTGTTGACCTGTGTCTTCGGAGCATCCCTCCGTGCTGTCATTCATTCGTCCGCTTGTTTACGGCGGGCGTTGTCACACTGCGGACACCAGTGGTGTTCAAGAATAGGGCTTTCTTTAGCCTTGGCATCCACGGCTTTGTATCGTGTACAGAACACCTGCGCGACCATGGCTCTAATATCCTCATACAATTTTCGTAGGCGTTTAGCCTGCGTAGCCCTGGATAAGCTACACCACAGACAGTTTCACCTGACACTGAACAGTAACAAGAAGGAAATCACAAAGAAAAATGTAAAAAAATGAAACCAGTCAAAATATTGGCAAAAAATGAAATTCAATTCCGGCGCCGGGAGTCGAACCCGGATCGCCGCGGGACTTTCAAGTGAAAGCGCGGTATGCTAGCCACTACACCACGTCGGATATGCTTATTTGATGCCTAAGTTTGGTCTAAATTTAACCTATATAACGCTAATTGGGGCACGTAGAAGGTTAGTTCTGCCGTTGTTTGCGCAAACAGACGCCTTGGTTATATCTGAGGACAAAGCTTTCTCTTAGTGTCATATTTACCAGTTGGTTGAGTATAGTACTTATTATGAGCTTCTTGAGAACAGTGATGGTTGGCGTTGATGATGTATCTCATCAGATTTGGATGTGGCACATGGCCCCTCATTGACATTGCAGTTTCACTTCAGCAACAAGTCTATGCGCAGATGTAGTAAATACCTACATGGCCATGGCATTGTAAATTTGTCTAAGCAAATACGGAATTAAAAGAGAAATGCGGATTTTATTACTATTGATGACAGAAGCTTGGGTCAACAGAGTCAGTGGTGAGTTGCGCATGAACGCACTTGATCAACACATATTATATGTTTCCTTTATAATGCAAATCATGCTTCTACGTGGCAATACAAATCCAGGTAAATATTCTTATCTAGCTTGTGATTGATATATTGCATAGGTACATGAATGCGCTGCCTCTGATACAACGACACAAGTCCACTTAATTATTCGTAGACATAACCCTAAGCAATGGTACCAAGTCCATTCAGTCTTTCAGAGTACATAGGTATGTTTACCCTCCCAACACTTCACGATGCCTCTTGACAAAGTCCTCCACCGTCTCTGGGCGACGTCCAGTAATCTTCTCCACGACATCGTTTGTCCCGTCCATCAGCCCCTTCTCATGCATCGGGACAATACCCTGAACGTGCTGAGACAGGTACGGTATGTCCTGGCCCGCCACTTCCCGAACCCACTGCTCTCCAGAGATTTGCTCGTAGCGAATCTCTTTGCCGAGAGTCTTGCTTACAATCTCGGCGATCTCAGGCGGCGTCAGCTCCACAGGTCCGAAGAGTCTGTAAGTCTTTCCCACATGAGACCAAGGGTCGGCAAGGATCTCGGTGATGACAGCCCCTTGATCCTCGCATGAAATCGGGGCAAAGCGACCATTGGGCCCAAACGGAACCGCATAACGTCCCTGCCGAATCATCCCTTGCATAAAGGTCAACCACTCATTGAAAGCTGTTGGCTGGAGATGGGTCACAGGGATAGGTGCCCAGTCAAAGACTCGCTCCGCAAGCCAGTGATGCATGGCCGAGTCGCTGGTGGCATCCGGTCAGGACGTCCGCTGCGAAATGTTCAGAATGAATTCAGCCTTGGCTTCGATAGCTGCCATGGAGTAGTTTGCTGTCGCTTCCACAAGGCCGGGTTGCATAGGGTAAACGAAATAGGCGCGCTTGACTCCCTCAAACGCACGTCGTACAGAGCGGAGGTCGAGATAGTCACCGACAAAGATTTCAGCGCCCAAGTCTGAGAGTTTGCGAGCACGCTCGTCGTCTGTGCGGACCATGGCACGGACAGGATAGCCTCTTTCAAGAAGCATCCTGGTAGCAATGCTACCGGTGCGACCTGCGGCACCGGCAATGAGGATCTTGGGCTTATCTGACATGTTGTTTTTTTATGTATCTGATGTATCAAACTGATGGATTATGTTTTCTTCATCTTATTGCAGTTCTGATGCTCTTGTTATATAGAAACATCTACTGCTATGTCGTCTGAAAAGATTCCTCATGCTCATTTGTAGCACATCGCGCATAGGCTATCCAAGTTTACAGTCGGGTATTCGAATCGTAGACTACCAGGGGACCATAAACCCATAAAGAGGTGATGATGCAAAATGTACAGGAATCATTCAGTGATTAGTAGAAATAGTATGGTCACCCTGAAGGAGCAGAATCCAGGATTCGGAAGTTACCGAAGTCGTACAATGCACAATACAATCACAGGCAATGTTGCATAGCATATACAACCCAATGGAAAATTTACAATCAAGACGATATACTCATTCTCTGAGAACAACATTATCATATCTGCCGTTTTAGTATGCTCTTCTTCGATTCGCGGGGGATTATGACAAGTCATCCCAAGATCTGTACGCTGAGACTAAAACAGCCTACAATTCTCCTTTTTTAATCTGCAAATCTTTCACAATGTCTTTTGTTTTTCCCTTCCATTTTACAAAGTAATTTGCTGTGCTGCGAGTCATACACAAACATTGATCTACTGGTGGATATTGTTCATTATACAGTCTCATAGATCTGCCAGGGCACCATTTCCCGGTTTCGGTTAGATCCAAAGTGAGCAGTTGACTTAGCAGTGAAGCCCAGTATTAGTCGAAAGCATATTGCACGTTGATTGCCGGCGCTCTGAGACGATGATACATTCCTTAAAGGTTTCTTGTCAATATGGGAGCATAAAATCTCGGGAATCCGAAGTGATACCCGGCTGGAAGGTCTATGGGATGATTAGATATCTCCTTTTCAGGGGCAGTTAAAGCGACAAGCTCGAGAGATATAAAGCCTTGACTGAATCTCTCAGAGACATGAGTATATACAACCGCATTAGGAGCCGAGCAACAATATACTACTCATTCCATCTCGTAAAAGATTACAAGATTAAAAAATGGCTGAATCTCTTGTTGACGAAATTCTTGAGCGAAACAAGTATGAGAAACCCACATTTTCGTCGTGCATACCTGCTAAACGCTTGACCACAGAAACTTTGCCGTGGCCCATAGGCCATACAGATTCTTCTCCGAAAGCCAAGGCCAAAAGAGACCGTCGATACTAATAAGTAAAGTCCATGTAATGCAATTGTTGATAATGTCTCGTGGCTGACCTGAACACCAGTAACCTGTCTCGACCCAAGATGCAACCCCGAAGAGTTCTTCAGTCTTTTACCAGGAGGTACAGTGTATTTCCGAAATTATTTTCTGTACTTTGTCGCTGACGTTCCCATAGATGCTGCTATCTTACGCGTCGGGGGTGGTAGAGTTGCTCCGCTCATTGCCCAAATTATTTCCTTGGACTGCTTCCTCGGCAGCCTCAAAGAGATTATGGTGATCCATCATACAGGTACGGAGGACATATATTTGCATTGAGTGCGAGCTAACCTGCTTTTGATGCTTTGTATAATACAGATTGCGGAGCTACTCACATGACTGAGAAGAGGATTCACGACCACGTCTTGAAGGAAGACGGAGTTTCCATCGAAGATGCGACACAGCTGGTGCTTCCATTCATTACCGAGTGAGTCCCCATCGAGTATCAGTCGGAAATAGCAGTAAGCTAATTCTCACAGCCTGGAACAAAGCGTTCGGGACGATGTCAAACTATTGAAAACATCGAGAATCATTCGTCGTGAGCTGAGGGAGAATGCGAGTGGCTATCTCTACGACGTCAAGTCTGGACTTGTCCGGCGTGTCTAAAACTTATTCTTCAGGCGCAGAATGATGCTTTAATGGGAAGAGATGAAACGCGCCAGCTCTGCATATGGCGACATGGCGTCCCCTCCGTTCACAAGATGTTATTCTCTCAAACCTTGAGCTAGTTGGGAATCCATATGATATATAAATTTTTTACACAAACTTAGAATGACCATTACAGTTCAAGAGTGCTAAAGAGTGGGAGCAAAATTATATTACGGAAAGCCATGAGATGTGTGTTCTCCAGTTGGCCGTGCTCTAGGTGCGGTGGATGGATATCTGAAGCTCGCCATATAGAATCGAGCTTCTTTCATGCACCAACGAAGCAGCCCGATGATCATTCAGTTATCTTGACAATCTTTCCCACCTACATTTAGGTACCTACGAAAAATCCCTCGGTGGATTCCTACAAACCTTCCATGTTCCAGGTACCTACATATTAAGATAGAGTTTTGGAAGCCTGCGCAAGAAAAACGCCATCTCATCATACTATGAACAATGATGGCAGTGCAAACACAAAGAGAGAGAAAATCTTGATCTGTCCAACTTTTCATGAGTCATAGTACAAAGTATAAGCTGCTGGCTACATGGATCCCATTATAAAATGCCCCCCATCCTCCCTCCCATCCTCCTCCCATCCTTTCCCCCTCGCCATCCAGGCCAGACCAAGAACCTCGCCCCAACATCCTCCGCACCTGCACTGCCGTACATGTAGTCACCAAACCTGCCATTCCATGCTAACCGCATCACACAGGACACGTCGCGCCAACACAAGTCTCGGCTCCTGAATGTCAGTGATGAGCCAGTCTTCGTGAGGAAAGCGAAGATGAAGACGAAGACGGAGGCAACAAGAAAAGGTCTCAACGGTGTTTCTTCTTCGCACCAGCAGACAAGCCGCCGAATGCAATGAAAAAAGAGGAAGAGAGGAAGCAGCGCCACCTGGAGGAAGTGTAATACCAGGGGCGCGAGAAGATGGATCAAAAATTGTGCCGGGGTACTTACACAGACCTGCTGATCATCCCAAGGTGTTAGTCGCCTCACGCAGGGCCTTGGCGATGTCAACACTCGTCCCGACCTCTTGAGCGTCAGTGACGAGCCGGCCTTATCAAAGGGAGCACCCATGAAGAAGAGAAAAGAAATCAGAATCGGAGAAGAGACGAAGGGGAATTTATACCTCTGAGAAGCACGTGTTCGCTTAGTGAGTTGTGTCAAGCGAGGCTCTCGTCGTGGAAAGAGCGGCCATGGCTAACGGAGAGCAGGTGCATACCCAGTGAACTGGGTGACTCGGAGAAGGAGCAATCTTTTTACGCGCGCAGTCTTTTTACACAATCATTTTTACGCAATCTTTTTTGCGCAGCCCGGAGACTTTTTACGCGGAATTTTGGCAACATCAATACAAACCTCGACACTATGAATGTCGGTGATGAGCCAGCTTTTGAAGTTTCCAATGCAATCAAGTACAAGATACGATACGTCTCTGCAAAGGAGAAAGGAAACCAGTCTAAGAAAAGAGGAGAAGAAAAACGCATCCCATCAAAAGGCATGTATATGCGTACCTACCCAGAAAGAAGCTGATAACGCTCATGCCATGGAAAGACCGACAGTACCCAGCTAACAGAAAGGCAGAAGCTATTTCAAGAAGGGGCAGTGGTCGATGTTATCGACTGCCCATTTGCAGGTCTATACATCAGCTAGGAAGTACCTCGTAGTACCTATGTACTAAGGTACTAGCAACAACCTGCGAGATGCATGTCTTGAGGTACATGCATCGGGGCGACATTGTCGTCCAGTTGGTGAGTACCACCCCTAGAACCCAGTATCGAGACTACATGTACATGTGCGGAGTACTGGTGGCGAGCACTGGAGGGCTTTCCCGGGAAGCAGTTCGAAAAAGGCGAGCACGCTCAGGACGGAATGTGGGTGAGTACTTTGTTCACCTTACTCACCCCTTGTATCTATTGGCTGCAGATCACTGCATGCCTTCTAACCTACAGGTACCCGACAGACATCAGGGGAATCACAAGGTGCAGCTCCCACCTGTGTAGGGCTGGAGGGGCTGGAGATATGATCACGCGGGATGATGGAGGAGGTGGACATGAGCTTTTGGGTCAACTGTTTGTGATTTTATATAAGCTGTAAAACTAGGCTTAAGAGATCCCATTAAATATATTTACAAGATGCTACAACCGACTTGTTGCAATCCCTGCTGGTCTTAATACCACGAAATCCTTTATCACTGCAGTTCCATCCTCTAATGCTTGAAGCTGCTCTGGTGTACACGTCTGTGTTGCTAAATACGTATAGCACTGATTCTCGGGAGAGTGCTTCGGAATCTTGTTCTTAATGCCCCAGCTACTGATCGGACCCTTGGTGCTGTACTTGTCGTTAACTTTATGTTGACCTGTTGCAACGTCCTTTCCAAACATGCTGCGCTGGAAGATCTGGTAAACGGTCTCCGGCTGGTAAGCGGTTACAGAATGACCGGCTTCGAAGACGCGCGAGAAGGACACGTTGCCATGTTGGCGGACGACGCCGCCATTGTAAGAGGAGTTGGTGACGAGGTTGGCGTATCCGGCCTTTCGAAAGGTGGGCGCAGTAGGGAAATCCATAGACAGCGAGATGTTTTCCCCGCCGATCCCTAGGTCAGGTGTTAGACACTATTCGGAAGATTCAATGTAGAGAGGAGGGAGGTGTATGAGATTCACAATTGCATTGGTAGTCACGATCGCCGTAGATGAGAGCAACGTTGATACCACTACTAATGATATGTTCGAGCGAGGACATGTCCCGGATCACGACATCGCCGGTGAGTTGAAACATTGCCACCTGGTACGTGTTGTCATTGCTAGTGAAGTTGGTGCGGACCCCGAGGTCTTTCTGCACCCATGCCTGGTTGAAGTAGCCGTTGTAGTAGTTCGGGACGCTCGCCACTATGTTGGGATACGTGATATCTTCATTGGATAGCTGTAAACTAGAGCGTCAGCAATTTGCTCCGAAAAGGCGATCCTTGCGTAGAAATACTCACCATTGTATCCGTTATATATGTCCCTAGAACGACATCTACGCACACCTCCGCCGCTGCCTGACATATTGCAATCACCTTCGGATTGTTGCCCTGCGACGTAGGGTCCAGCTCTCTAGCGGCGGCCCTACACTGGTCTGCCAAGTCATAGCAACCAACCTGGGGAGCGGTGATGTTGCCCATGACTTGGTCGTAGAGGTCCTTACCATACGCCTTTATGCCGTAAGTGTTATTGTAAGCCTGATGCGGGTAGCCAATGGCGCTGGCGCGGATGTCGATGCAGCCGTTGCCGAGACCCAGCGTGGCTAGTGGAAGGACAACGGCGTTGCAAAGGGCGTGCTTGTTTGCTGAGACTTGCTCGTTTTGATTGATAAAGTAGGAGAAGAAACCTGCGCCCCAGATACCACCATACTAAAAGAATCACTGGTGAGAAACGAAATGTGTAAGAGACAATAGCTGGAACCTTACCGATGTACTCCAAAGAGATATTTCTTTGTTCTTAGTTTTGTATTCAGGGAACCTGTGCCAGTATTAGAATTGCACTGGCTGCTACCCATTCAAGGCTAAAAACGCATACTCTTGGAACCAGATCTGGGCGAACTGCCACAGAGACCGAGCCGCTTGTGCCGTCGTGTTCTGCGTTGTATCCAAGCCCCGCGAGTCCAGAGTTGCCGCCAGGATCGTGGCATTCGTTACTGGCAGCTCCCCACCTTCCTTCAGGGGCGTAAAAACTGGTCCACCAGTTTCGTCCGTCTTTAACACGTCCAATGTGCCGTTAACTAGGCGTGAGTAAGAGAAGCCTGTCCCGACGGGCTGCTCAATATACAGCATATTGACGTGGTTGTTCCATGAGAAAGGGTTCAGGGTCGTGCTATTGGAGTCACTGCCAATGATACAGGGGAAACCCGACATGGAGTCAAGGGCGGTATATCCAGGGCCACCGCCCAGGTAGATAGAAGTGGGTGCATCCTCAGCATTATGACGAGCCTCTTGCTATGTTATCAGCACCCGACAATGCTATTTTTAGAAGAGAACAAGAAGCTTACCAAAGTACCAGAAGTAAAGGTTAATATCATAGTCGACATGAACATCTGGGATCCTGTTGAGAAGCTCCCAGGGCATACCAACATAGCCGCTCCAAGCCTTTACGCCCGGAGTGGTCTCGCATATCGAAGTCTTGAAGTCATTTTGTCAGCGCATGGCTCCCTCATTATGTCCACCTTTGTGAATAACATGGCCAGATTGTATTACTTGCCTGCTTGTATGAAATAGTCGCTCCCGGCCACCGCTTTGAGAAGAATTCTGTTAAGCCCGTAGGCTCCGGTGGGAAGTTTGATTGGGCGAAAGCCGAGTTAAAGCCCCAAAGGACAGCAGCAAGCCCTGAAGATAGGAAAGGCCGCATTATAATAAATGTGTAAGATGCGAATTATATATATATTGTAGTTTAACTGAACCGGAATTCACTTGTTGCACTACATATTGATTGAACTTTTTGAAGGGCACACTTGTTTATTATTATAGTTTCTGCGTTGCAGTGCGATAGTAATGCGAATCTGTCGTAATTACGGATAGGCATGCTAGGATCCAAATCCAACTTGCTATATTCGGGTTCACATTTCCAAAAGCAGAAAAAGAAAAAACGCGTGGCTATTGCGTATTCTTGCGCGTCTACAGTCGTCGTCTCGGCTGCCTCGGCATTCTCGTTCTCGCACCGCGTTTTCCCCTAAGCTGACCGAGGAGGCGGTGTTCAGTATCAAGGGGCCGAAAACGCCATGTCCGGCTAAACACGTACGCAAGTGATCCTCCGGATACTCCTCGCCGACCATATCCAATTGCCGGACAAGGACCGTGGACCTAATCGGGAGGCTTAGGTTGACGAACAAAAGAGCTATTTAAACCATTTTAATAAGTAAATCAAAAATAAATTTATGCTATTATCTCTGCTCTAGCAGCCACTAATAGTCCATAGTATTTCCTTCGGCATCCATGAATCCGCTATTTTGCGAAGCTCCGATGCTCTCAATTGTGTCAACAATCTTCGGAATCTGCACGTCCATCTTGTCCGGACCGCCCATATTAGTGAGTCTCGTTGGAATATGGCCAGGATGAATACCAGCAACAATGACTTTGCTCTTGGTCATCTCCATCTGCATACCCAGAGACTTGGTGACTTGGTTCAGGGCAGCTTTGGAGACTTCGTACGCCATATATTTTCCATCTTTATTTGCTACAACATGAATTAGCCATGCAAATCTCCGTTCACGATATGTATCTATCTGTACATAACATTATAAGGCCTCATTGCATAAGCAGGCTCAACTCCTCACCACTCACCGGCTATCTGGCCTAAATTCGAGGCTATGTTTATGATCTTTGGGCTTATACTCTTCTCTAGAGCCGGCATGAAGGCTTTAGAGACAATGAAAGGTCCCAGGTGGTAAAAACTATGAATGACAGCCGTTTGAATAGATGCATAGCCTACGGTATACATATACTTACCACAGCATTGACACGAAACTTGCCGATCAGGGCCTCAGCTGTGACCTCATCCCACATTCTGGGAGGCGGAGGAGCTCCTATTCAAAGTATGAGCTGGCTAAAAGCTAGGAGCAAATTTTCCCGAAGAAAAGCTACCAGCATTATTGATCAAGATGTCGAGAGGTTTATCGCCCCAAGAGTCAAATGCAGTAGCAATAGTGCTCTCATCAGTGACATCACACTCGATGATGTTGGCTCCGGTTTCCTTCAACTAAAGAATTTGATCAGTGTACGTTGAAATATACTGGCAGGATGACCCGCTCTGAGATCTACCTCTGCCGCACTTGGGTCGTCACGGCTCTCTGGGCACATTAAACCGAAGACATTATAATTTCTCGCAATGAATTCTCTACAAAGGCTTAGTCCAATGCCGCGATTCGCTCCAGTTATAAGCACAGTCTGCCTTGCAAATGTCATATCTGTTAATTGATTGCAAGGTTATGGCAGTGGCAAAACCGGCAAAACTAATGACTAGTTGGTGATACCTATGAAAATCTCTTGCGAACTGGACGAGGGGAGTAAGTAGATAAGCAACGAGTAGAGTTTGTTTCGTTTGTTTCGACAAGGCAGGGACAAAATCGAGGCGGTGAGCTGCAGTATGATGTGCCACCTGAACATTGGTAACCAATGATGCATCGGCCCGTGCCAACGCACTCGGAAGTGAGGGGGTGGTGATACTAACCTCGTATTCAGAAATGACTTATCTCTCCCCATTGTAGGCAGCCATATATGTATGTCGCGGTATAGTCTTTGTGTGTACTTAATAGGTACTTCTTTGTGACATTGGGAGCTCTGGAAGCCACATATAATCTGCATGTCGAAGCCTTGTCGAATTAGTAGATTTTTGATCCAGCGTGTGAACTGTAAGAGTTGTGAGAGGGTGTAACCCCTCTGAGAAAAAAGGGAGAAGAAGAGGAGGAGGAGGAGGAGGAGGAAGCAGAAGAACAGAAGAACATTGCTCTGGCTACAAATACTAGCTAAGAAAATGAGGCCCGGTCAAAGATTTTTATGATTTCTATTTTTCCACGGCCAATCGTTTCGCTAAAAGAACATACCTCAGATTAAGCAAAACCTCGAATCTTTGTCCCCAGTGCAAATCATGGACGTCGGTCCGGAACAGGCTCCGATTCAGCTCTTTAACTTATCGCAGACCAATGATGATTGTCTGAAGTGCCTTGAAGATGTTGACCGGAAACTTATCATTTCGATTGACACTGGGATTCGTTTCAAGCACCGCATAGAATCCTGGCTACAAGAGAATCCGTCCAAATCAACTCTGCTGCTAACTCAGGTGAAACAATTACCATCAGTTCTTAATGAATTCTTATCACAACTTGAAGAAGCGTCTCTGGATAAAGCTGCTCTAAAACGAGCGAATATAGGTCGACTACTCGGGCATATGTACGCCTCTATCGATGTATGACGACTACACCCGGAATTTGGATTAATTGTTCGTCAGATTGCTAACAGCTTCAAGGTCGCTACAGAAGCAATTCCAAATCATCAGTTCGCAGGTACTGACAATACCGCCTTTACTCGACTAGTAGACCAAATTGCACTCATGGTTGAGAAGCTCGATAGATTCAACCAGTTGTCGAGTGAATTTTCACCGATTCAGAAGCTACTTCGAACCTTTGTTAGCATCCATCGCCATATAATACTATTTCTTACTCAGGTAATATTATGTTTCAGAGAGAGTCAAGGCCCTATTGGTTTGTATAACCTTTTCGACCGGCTATAGAGTACAACTTCAGATTTCTTACCATTGCTTAGTCAATCTATCTCAGAAGGACTGGGAGGGGGTTGAAAAGCGATTTTTGAGCCTTGCCGAAGCCTTTGACAGCGCGTATTCCGATATTAGAGATTTGAAAGCAACGAAAACAAATCATACCAGTCCTCTCCGAAAGTTTTCTAGACTCAGTCTTGCCGCAAATGATAGCGCACCGTTACCTCCACGTGTGCTTGATTCTCATCCGATTGTCATGCTGCCGTTACGAAACGCCAAATTCTTCGGCCGTGAAAGCATATTAAATGAGATTGGCCAGACACTGCAAAACAGCCCATCGGCCACAGAGCCTATTGCTATTACTCTCAACGGCCTGGGTGGGATTGGAAAGTCCCAAATTGCTCGCGAGTACGCTTACCGGTGGAAAGCGCAATATGGTATCATACTCTGGATTGAATCCGAGACGGCGCTTTCTCTCGACCAAAGCCTTCGGAAAGCGGCGGTAGAGTTGAAGCTGGCCAATGTATCACAGACGGACAGTCTTCAAAATAAAGTTGCTGTACGAGGCAAATTAGAACGATCAGGTAAAATCCCATAACCCCCCTACCCTAATAATTTGTGCTGTGGCGATGCCGTCTGCGATCGT
The DNA here is from genome assembly GCA_001931985.1 of Trichoderma sp. IMV 00454. Classification (NCBI taxonomy): domain Eukaryota; kingdom Fungi; phylum Ascomycota; class Sordariomycetes; order Hypocreales; family Hypocreaceae; genus Trichoderma; species Trichoderma sp. IMV 00454. The sequence goes on from MSJK01000131.1 coordinate 500,902, forward strand.
TCGGATATAGAAAGAAATACTGAAAGAATATTTTCTAGAGACCCCTTGGCTCGTTATCTTCGATAATTTGAATGAAGCATCGGCCATTGAAGATTTTTGGCCTCGTGGAGGGCTGGGATCCATCATCGTCACTTCTGTGGTTTCAGATGTTGTCTTCAACCTCAATCCTTATGTGATTAAAGTACCCGCATTTTCTGAGGAAGAGGCGATAGGCTGCTTTCTTGACCAGCTGGCTCTTGACAACAAGGATGAGCTGAATAAGAATTCAGCCGCAAAGATCAATCAAGAGCTTGGAGGCCACCCACTTGCGATTGTGCGCGTAGCTGCCTTCGCTCGCTCCTGTAAATTTCGCATTGAAGAGTGTGCCGAGCAGATCGAACTCGCTTTGGACGAAGCAAGAGATGCATCACCTATAAAAAATTACGATGACTACCTCAAAGACATCTCTACAGTATGGAAGATGTCGTTCAAGAAGCTTTCCGAAAAACCTCGAGCGATGAGCTTACTTGGAATGTTATCCTACCTTGCAGCGGAGACAATTCCTGAGGTGTTATTCACACCAAAACTCTCACGAGGTGAACTTTCTGATGATTTGCTCTTTTGTTCTAATAGCATTAGGTATTTTATCACATTTTAGCACTTTTTTGCTCCGAGTGTGCTGACATATATGTGTACTTAGGCTGAAAGTTGTTGAAGGTAACCTTCTAAACTGGGGGTTGATTGAAAAAGACTTGGCGGGAAACCTTTCGCTCCACCGACTCGTTCAAAAAGAAGTGCAACATTTTTTGAATGAAGGCCAAAAACAGGATGCCTTTGATCAAATAACCTTTCTCTTATATCATGCATTTCCTAAGCAGGATAAAGGCCAGTATCTACACGATCACTGGGAACAGGGCAATCTTTTTGTTAATCATATCGTCACGTTGAACCGACACTATCTTGATACGTCATCTCCCCAAATCTTTCCGTCTCTTCACTACATCCGTCTGCTTAGTAACTGCGCATGGTATGTTCAATGTCTCTTTAGTATAACCTCGACATGAAAGCTACTAAGCTGACTTAATTAGGTTCCTCTACGAGAAAGGCAATAATATAGAGGCACGAACAATAATAATTGGCGGCCTTAACGCATGTGAGAAGCTGAAGACAAAGTCCAAATCCGATGAAATCCATGTCATTTACGCCCATATTCTAAACACTAGTGCTCTTCTTGATGGGTTCCGAGGATTTTTTGACTCACAAATTGAAAAGCTCAACCTAGTCCTCGAAATACGGAAACGTGTTCTTGCCGAAAATCACGAAGAGATTTCTGGTGTTCTCAACAACTTGTGTTTGGCATACGAAAATGCTATGCGATTCTCAGAAGCGTTGGAATATCGAGAAAAATCTCTAGAAGTCTGCTGGAAGCACCCCGAATCAAGATCCCGAGACCTCAAAATTAAGAAGAGAGATTTGACATTTACGAGATTGCTTTTGGCCACAGATAGGCCTGAAGAAGCAAAAGCCTTATTTCCTGGATTATTGCAGTATTTTAAGAGCATCAACAACTGGTTTTTAATTGGACAGTAAGCCAATTGCAGATGTTGTAATTAATAGAAGGCTGACGAATTTTTACCATAGGTTATTCATTCCTTGGGGAAATTACCAGTTTGCTGTGCGAGATTTTGAGGGTAGCAAAGAGAGTTTCTTATATGCTCTCAAGCAGTATGAAGACGTGGGAAAAGTCATGTACCACCCAGATGCTACCGCCTGTCTCTACAAAATCGGTCGTGCTGCTTTGGAGGAAGGGGATTTGGTTTATGCGATGTGAGCACTGTCCCTACCCCCCCGTCCATAGAAGCAACTGTAGTGGCTGATATCTCTGCAGAGAAAAGTTTCGCGAGGCAATCAGGAGGCTTCAATTGGCTGATCCGAAGAGCCCTCAAATTGGGCGGGTCTACTTCATGCTGAGTAAAGCACTGAAGAAGATGGGTTTTGATAACACAGATGAGATGAGAATGGTAGAGAAGGAAATCCGGGACATTGTGCAGGCACTGAGGCCACAGCACGACTTATCAGTAGAGATCACAGAAGCCCTCCTTGATTCACTAGTCTGTGGGATGATTCGATGATAACATAAGCAACGCGCAGTTTATGGTAGTTCCTAATGCCTAATGTATAACTTCATACGTCACTTGCTCCAAAAATCTACATATAAAATGCATTTCTCCTGCTGAAATGTCGAGAAACAAATAGATAAAATGCAAATTCTCGAGAAATGGTAGCAATGGAGCAACAGAGAATGAGGTTGTTTTCTAAATCGTGTAAGCAGGGGCTAATTCTAACAGGCATGCGCCCTTACCAAATAAGTTAATCAACCTCCCATGCTTGCATGCTCGTCCTTGTGTGATTGAAGTCTGATGTTCGGGAAATCGGCGCGAGTATCTTGAGCGTAGTTGATGAGCTGGGGCTGGCATAAAGCCTTCCACGGCTGAGTCTTGGTGGCTTTGGCCGGTGCGGGGACCTCAAGGTTCAAAGATAGCGCAGGCTTGCTGCGTCTGGGTTCCTGGGTGGGCATAATGATGTCCGGCTTCAAATTTTGGCCAGATCAGTTATTGCATTCACTAAATTGAAAGTTGTTTTTGGATAACTGGCGATGTGAGATTGCTTGTACTGATACTTGTGAGGATTTACGTTCTGCTAAGCGTCAAGAATTGACGATGATCTTCTACTTTTATAAATTCCTTTGTTTCTTCTCTTACTCTACAAATGGTGAGGGTGGAAGATGCAGCCTGAGTCGCACCCTAAAGATAACAAAATTATCGTTCAAATCAAAACGTACTTGAAACAAATATTGTTTACAGTACAATAACTCCACCAAGCCTCATCGGGAATTGTAGCAAATGAAAAGTTTTACTCAAAGCCTCGACGAGAATGACTTCCCGAACTGCGTTGCATGACAGTTTCACCGACTAATTACCTATCAGACCAGTCTGGTTATAACGATAATGCGAACCTCCACACTCTACTCTGGAGCAGGGAGCCAATACATTAAAGAGAATGGCTACGCGAGATGTGTTACATAACAGTTTCACCGGCCCATTACTATCAGTCTATTTATGCTGATGGCACGAGCTTTCATACACACCCTCTCTCCTGGCGAGCTGTGAGTCAACACTCGACAAGAATGAACACGCGAGTTGTGTTACATAAACATAGCAGCCTTACTGATTTGTGAGCCCTCAGACTGGTTTATTTGTAAGAACACGAACTTTCACATATGTTCTCTTCAGGAGCTAAAAAGTAACACTTCGACGAGAATAGCTACGCAGCCTATACTACACAACAGCCTCGCCGACTCAGTATGCCTTAGGCCAGTCTCTCTTCAAAATCGAATGTCTCGACGAGAATGACTATGTATCGCATAACTGCCTCGCCAACGCACTGCCGCTTAGACCAGTCTGCTTTTGACGATGACGTGAAACTCCACACTCCCAGAGTCGGGAGCCAACACATCGACGAAAATGACTTCCCGAAATGCGTTACACGGCAGCCTCACCGCCTCATTGCCCCTTAGACCAGTCTGTTTATGATGATGGCGCGAACTTCCACACTCTCTCTGCTAGAGCCGGGAGCCAACATTTTTGCGTCATTGAACGATGCGTGTGCACAGCCTGTTTAATTAGCCCTCATTCCATACGTGTGAATGCTATTTGGGCCAACTTACAATGCATGTTTGACTCGGCCTTTCCGTTATGTGAATCGAACATGAGCATCATGCATACCTCCTCCGGGGTTTGATTGCTAAGCCAGTAGAATTGGTGGTCAGGGTTAAACTTAAGCAAAAAGACCTCTCCATACCAAGATTCATTGATCTGGTCTACCTCAAGAAGATCCGTGGTCGCCACGGACCTTGCATCGCAGACAGCAAGCGGCGCTGTGGTAACTGTCTGAAGAGGTCTCCAGACGCTGTGAAAATAATGTTGGCTTTAACTTTGTCTAATACGCGATACATGCAAATAGGAATCGGGGGAAGAATCACTGACTTGACAATCCGCACTCTCCATCCTTCAGCAAGATATCTCTTCGACTCCTCTGGTGTTAGGTGTCTCTCAATTCTGTGGAATCCACCCTCAAGCGTATGATCTGCATCCGAGGACCAATTCATTAGCCACATTTCGCCGTCTGCGATTGCACATTTGCTTGACTAACCGACATGCACATTATATACTGGCGGCGCAGCATCTTCAAGTGCTCCAAAATAGTTCCCATCTGGATTCTGCAGCTCAGCCGTTATGTCAGATCGGCGACGCTTTGGTGTCAGTATTAGCTATCAACTCTGTAACTGGGTGCATTTGATCAGGGACATGCGGTATCCTACCCGAATATCGTAGCATATAACTTCGTCAGCATCAAGTTCTTGAAGCAAAAAACTTTTAGTCTCCTCGAGATAACGGAACGTCGTATCATCGGTCCCATCGATTGGGTGTTGTGTGGGAAACTTGAGGAAGCGAAACGAATGCGTCTCCATGCTAAATCTAGATTCCTGCCCTCGAACATCTTCAACAATAATGCCTTTTTCTTCTTTTTGGACATTGGTGGTGAGTCCTTCATGGTAAGTTGAGAACGATAAGTTGAATGGTTTCTCGGTTTCGTACTTAGAGAGGTCCCTAATATATTCTACGTAAACCTCTTTCTTCGCCATTTTAATTAAAATGCCAAGTGGTTAACAGGAGAAAGAGCCAAAGTTTGTCACGTTGCCTTGTATTTGTTTGTTTGTGGCAGAGCATTGAGATATATATCTATTTAATTCGTTCCGCCGCTCCCTTGTCTTGAGCTACTCTCTAACTACTAGACTTAATTTGAATCCCAGCAAGTATAACCTGAACTAAGGACAGAATGATAGACGTGGCGCCAATAATGATGGCCGCCCAGAAAGTGACCCATTGCTGCCTATTCCTCCTGTCGTACCACATATCGCGTATTTTTTGAGGGTTGTGCTTCATGCAGTAATGCTGTAAGTGCTCTAATCTGTCACCCAAAGCAATGAAGTCACAAGACCGATCAAAATCCGGCTGATCAAGCAATGACCCTTCACTATTTGTCGCCGGAGGTGGCCAGCAGTATGTTGGAAGGGATGCCAGTCGCTTGGATTTGGGCTTGGCTAATAAACTTTTCCAGAATTCTCTATCCTCAAGATGGATATCCGATTGAGAGTAGTATGTTTTGAAAAACAATTTCCGAGATTCTGGGTTGTATGCGAAAAGAACCCTGAGAGATAAGAGAATCTCTTGGAATTGGAGGCGTATGATCTCCGCCGAATTTTTATCATTTAAGTCGCCAATGATACTAGAGAGAAATTTTGTTAATATACAGGTAGGTAAGGTACATGCAGGTATGGGCGCTATGACATTGAAAGCAGGATTGCGCAGGCTGTCTACTAACCCATCAAGATAAGTCCATTCCGATGCAGGATTGCACCATAAGGCACAAAATGCAGGAAAAGAGAAAATGCAAAGCTTGCGCGTAACTGGGTTGAACAAGAGATGTAGATTAATGTCGGATACAAACTCGAGTTGTAGCTTTGTAACGACTGATAATGTAGAGTAATCCAGATTCGCGCACACAAGAAGGCCCTCTGCTGGCTCCGGCTGTACGAATTGTCTCCCAAAATTTCGGAGAACTTTGCCAAAACTCCTTTGTGCGGCTTTTGCCCTCACCTGCGTGATCTCGGCCGCATTCTTAATTGAGAATTCATCTGGTGAAGCTGGATTGTTCCAGCAAAAAAGAAGAGTGAGGCAACCAACAATGCAAAATAAAGCTTGGTGTGCAGCGGGTGGAACATTACCATCGATTATGGCCTGTCCTCGTCGCTTTGAAACAAGAGTTATGATTTGGTCGATGCTTATAGATCGCCGCTTAGGCGTTTGTATGACTTCTACTACATCGTGTAGCAGATCATAAACAGATGTGAAAGAGCCTGGGTCAGGAATACCCATAAGCGCCATGAAATCACGTACATTGCTAGCGCATGGACCGTCTTGAAGCTGGTTCTCGATGTAGAGAAGCCAAGGAACTAAACCAGTCTTCAAGTGATGCGCATCATGAAGGGTCTTGGGCAAGATACAGGATAAGAATCTTTCTCTTCGATCCTGAATAGCGGGTGGTAGCGTGATTGCGAGTGTGGTCGGAGGCGCTCCTAAGGCCATCGTGCCTTGTGTACGGGGGCTGAAAGACACAAAATCTGAAGACATCATATGTACCTACTTGATCAATATACTGAGTACAATGCTATATATATACAGAGACGCACCCTGGTCAGTACTTTTAGAAAAGAATAATGGCATACATGTAGTATCAGGTATGCGTAGAAAAGTGCATAGCCCCCTACGAATAGAATGCTTGTACTACAGTCGGGTGGTTACATCTTTTTGCTTTTCTCAAGTTGCTAACCGTGCCATACGAGAGGTGGCTGTGTCTGATACTGCAGGTTTGTGCCAGGTCAGATAAGAAGCCCGGAAGAGACGCTACTGTTCCTATAATTTAATCTTGTAGGATCAATCGCCAATAGCTTTCATGCATATACTCCATCCTTTTAGCAAATTAAATGCATTGGCCAGTTGGTCACAACTGAGGCTATGCAATTGGAGTGTAGCAGAAGCGAGGAGGGACAAAAATTTTTCTCTCTGTGTTGGTATGTACATCACGTGGCTGTTCGAGTCAATGCGTATATTTATTGCCAGGAGCCGAGAGTCATCCCCCACGACTATTCTTCCGCATAGAGTGAGTAGAATTTGCAAACTGTAGCCTTGGAATCATGTCTCACTGGCTTCGATATCTGGAATACTTCTCCAACAACACAGAGGCAAGCCAAGCATCACATAAATCACCGGAACATTCAAATACATGTTTGAGTTTGCCCAAATCACCGAGCTGCTTTGATAGCAATATTCCCTTAGATCCCTCAACTGGAGCCATGGGAGACATAGATGTGTTGACGACAACTGCATCAGACCTCAAGGACATGCTTAGCAAAGGTCTTATCACTTCACGAGCTATTGTCAAGGCTTATCTGCGTCAAATAAAGCGACATAACTCACAGGGGACGGTGCTCAATGCACTCATTGACGTTGCTCCAGAAGAGGTGCTCCTAAGATTTGCAGATGTTTTGGATGCCGAGAGAGCTGCCGGCAATCTTCGTGGACGCTATCACGGGATCCCCATTGTGTTGAAGGTACGTTGTCACTCATTTACATTATGTTCCAGATTATATGTAAATTGAATCTCATACTTCTATCAAGGATACGATAAATACGGAACCATCTCTTGGCATGAGAACTACACTGGGCTCATATGCCACGGCATCGGCAAGACCGGCGAGAAACGCACTAGTAGTTGACGTGGTACGTCTATATAAGTTGAAATTACTGCCAAAGAGCCATGTAGGCACTTGCACTGCACTATCAAGAGGCTTAATTGCTGGAATATCTACTCGCCAAAGATTCTCATCTCAGCCTATTAGCCCTATGCTTGGCAGCGCTTTGGGAATATTTACAATACCGCTATATGCTTCTCTAGTATATCTTTTGCTAACTGAACTTTTCATAGCTTCTCAGATGCGGACTCATCGTTCTAGCGAAAGCAAATCTATCAGTGAGTAGCCAATGTAGCCAATCCTCACACAGCTGGTTTAGCACAGCTAACAAGCCTCATAGGAATTCGGAACCAATAAGTCAGTGACTCTCACGAGGCTGTACAGAAGTATCATAAATATTCTAATATATTCTCGAAAGCAGGGGGTCTTGTGTCGGAGGTTGGTCTCCAATTGGCGGCCAAACCCAGTCTCCTTACATCATCGGGGGCGTCTTGCCTAGTGACACTTCACTCGGACATAGCGTCAGTATCCATTATCCACCGGCTACGATATTCTCATTTTTGTTTGTTAATTAAGGTTTTAGATGCCAGGAGGCTCTTCCAGTGGTTCTGCAGTTTCCGTTGCAGCAGGCTTCACGCCATGGTCTATTGGAGCAGAAACAGATGGGTCTATCCAAACCCCAGCCAGTCGAGCATCATTATTCGCCTTGAAGCCGACAATAGATATGGTTTCGGGTGATGGCGTTTTTAAGCTGACGAATGCCTTCGACAGCCTTGGGGGAATGGCTAAAACAGCTCAAGATCTTGCAGCGTTGACCGAGATCCTCTTTCTTACAGTGCCTGGCAGTCCACTGGCCAGCAAGAGTTTGACAACAGAGTTTTCAAGCTCTCTTGATGGCCTTCGTCTAGGATTTGTCGACGTGAACGATTGGATACTCCCATCAACGATGCTCGAGCCGGACGAAACGTACATGCAGCAACGAGTATGCCCAGCTATTCCTGTCATACCTTGGCGAGGTTGGACTAGATATGCTGATGATCTTTAGCGGGACCATTGGGATCACGCACTGAACGAGTTCAACCGCCTGGGAGCAAAGATTGTTTCTCCAATCGATATCAAGAAGCCTTCCGAGTACACTTTCCAAGGCAAAAGCAGCTATCAGGTGATTCGTTGTAAGTCTTCCCGTTGAATTGGAAAGGACGTGGCGTAAATTCATTCTAATTCAATGCAGATGGCGGCTGGAAGCGTATAGCTGCTGATTATTTACAAAATCTGGTAGAGAGCAAGGTCCGTTCACTAGAAGATATTGTGGAATTCAGCAAACAGAATCCTGACCTGGAGTTTTCTGACGGTAAATAAAACCTATATATGTGTCTGACGTAGCGAGAAATCTGACGATTCGTTTAGTTTGCCCGGATCAAAACTCCTTGATCGGCGCATTGAAGTACGATATTCCTGCCTCTGTAGTGGAGGATGCTGTTAGAGACGTCCGCCAAGCTGCTGGTCCCGAGACCATAGACCGCGCACTGAAGGAATACGGCATCGACGCTATCATAGCACCGACTGAAAGTGAAATTCATAAGATCGCATCGTTTGCAGGTGTGTAAACATGGGGATATGACACTTGTAACACCTAAGCTAACCTTCAACGTAGGTTATCCTATTGGCACTATGCCCCTAGGTTATCTGCTTCCTAGTGGGCGCCCTCATGGGTTGAGTATCCTGTCAACCAAATGCAATGATGCATTGATACTAAAAATTATGCATGTATATGACACAAAGTCATTTACTAGGAGGGTTCCATCTCAGCTGGAAGCGGATTCAATCGGAAAGGCGTCTATTTGAGGTTCTGGCTCATGGCTTTAGATGTAGTATGGCTTGTGGGAGCAATCAGGGCTGTCAACTAGACCCGCAAAGATAGCAAAGAAAAGTCATAACAAAGCCCATCTTATCCATACAGATAGCAATAAGTAATACTCTCGAACGGGAACTCCTGTGTCAATTATCCGTCAAGTCATCTATTACGCCAGATAAACGGTTCTTATAGAAGGCGTTTCTCAGCTGTTGCTTCTTATTAAGTTAAAGAATGGCCAATTCAGCGCCTGTAATTATAAATAGTCTGCCATCCAGCATCCCGTGTCTCGGAGTTTTTTAAGCTATATAGTAGTGCCAGAAATGAGAGGAATATAGCCATGGTAGCAGATACTAGGGGGATATAGCGATAATGATTAAAAGTATCGGATGATAATGGCAGTTTAAAAACATTAAAAACTGGTTATTTACTACCTGCTGGATACTTAAGTAAGTAGGCCAGCAAATAAAAGATTTCCTTTTACATTATGTTCTGACCTTTGAACTTGATGCAGTCGTTGAGGTGCTAGCTATTAGTTCTCTAAATTAAGAAGCGATCAAAGAGAATATAATCAATCAGTCAAGTGTTATTATTCAGCTTCTCAGTTGCTTGCTTCCTGTAAAAGCCTCTTGTGCGTGGATTTGTAAAGATTTAACTGCTCTTGTCCAAAATAGGCCGTGTTCCAAGAATTGCCTAAAAGGGCATTAGCTGTCTCGATTATGAGATCATCACATGTTGAATGATGGAACCCACCAAGCTTCTTGCATTATATATCATGCAATTAGAAACCAACGTTTTATTGTGAGTAATGGCTGTAGCATACAATGCACCTTGCTGCGCGTATTTCTAAGCAGCTGTTTGCTGGCGCATTTGGGTCCTATTCAACTCGTCTGAGAAGTATTTATATACTATTAGGCCCTCATCCTGGCGTTCGCGACAATATTTCCAACAAGTTTCACAGCAGCGGTCAAATACAAAAGCGTTCATTTCATCACATCAACAAATTAGATTATCACGAGTCTTCCAAAATGGCACCTCAACCACATATCAAGTTGTATACAGACTCAACTCCCAACGGAATTAAGATCACCACAGCATTGGAAGAGCTTGGGCTCCCTTATGAACTAGAGCACCTCGACATCAGCACCCTTCGCCAAAAAGAGCCATGGTATCTTGAGATCAATCCTAATGGCCGCATTCCTGCCATTGTCGACACATTTGACGACGGCGAGTCAATTAGAGTGTTTGAAGGTGGAAGCATCTTGCAATACCTGACTGATCGCTATGATCCCGAGCACAAGCTCTCGTTTCCCAAGGGCAGCAGAGAGTACTATGAATGCAACAACTGGCTTTTTTTCCAGCATGGAGGTAGGTCCATTGGGACTTTTGTTTTCCCTTCTCCCTCTTGCGTAATCGCAGCATCTGACCAATCGACTAATTGTTGTCGTTATTTAGGCATTGGACCCATGCAGGGCCAGGCGTCTCATTTCCTCCGCTATGCGCCCACCAAAATTCAGTATGGAATTGACCGATATGTCACTGAAACAAAGCGACTGTACAATGTCCTTGACGTTCAACTTTCGAAATCCAAGTCGGGATTTTTAGTCGGAGATCACATCTCAATTGCAGACATCGCGGCCTTGTCCTGGGTGATCTTTGGCCCCTATGTGGACGTTCCCTTGGATCTTTTCCCAAATGTGCAAAAGTGGGAAGCAATGCTGAGCGCAAGACCTGCTATCACTAGAGGATTCCACATCCCCAAGGTATTGGGCATCAAGAGCGATGACCCGGAAGGCGCTGCAAAGTACCAGCAACGTCATGCCGATTGGGTTTTCAAAGGCATGCAGGCTGATCAGCAGGCCTTCGGTCAGAAGTAATGGTTATATGGGCAGAATAGATAGAGTCCTCAGATTTCCAATGGACATGTATTAATGACGTATATAATGGTACAAAGTTCTAGCGCAAACTCGCAATTTCTTGCCCTCTTCTGCCGTACTTAATAATGGATGCAACTTTACCATACAACATACCCGTTACTTCCGTCTCATTGGAACTATAGATCTTGTGTAAGAGGGTATTGAGCTAACCTTATGCACTAAATCTACCTTGGAGGACATTAAGAAAACGGATGTTAGAGTAGTTTGCCCGCAGTCCGCTGCAAAAGAGGCAAATGCCGTAGTCGTGCTATGTATCTTCAAGTTTCTTCATGAGCTATTTACCTGTAAGCATTGCCCGAGTTCAATACCTCCAATTTAAAACCCATTCGTTCAATTTCGTATTTCTCCCCTCTCTCGCCCGGCAGCGCCGTTGGAAGAATTGCTTACACGAGCAGAATACGCGCATCTCGGAACCACGCGGGAGCCCCGCATCTCCGGGAGCTAACAAAAGCATCTTTCCTGTCTTGGAATATACCATGGATGATAAAATTCCCTGTTTCGGAAAGAGTGAAAAAGAGTAGTGGCTTCAAGCATGTGAGTAAACATAAGTTCCGTTATTAATGAATAGGTAGCTTAATTTCAGCTTCTAGTCGTACCATTGGAAGAAGATATCATACTAGAGAGAGAGTCTTGCTATAGCAGAAAACAACTGAAATGTAGTATCTGAACTTCTGAAGGGAATCATAGTAATATTCAGAGGGCATCAAGTAGTTACCACCAGCTTTCTTCAGCCATCGCTTCTTCAACAGAGCAACTGAGTCAACATGTTGAGACTTCCAAGATACTCCTTACTGAATGCGTAATCGGTATATCCTTTGAATGATTTGGTGGCGAATAAGTCCTGTTGGCTATACGGAGTGAACTCCAGATCATGCTGTATCCTGAAAACAAGATCCGGATTTGACGTGAAATACCTCCCAAACATTACCACAATATCTTTGTCTGGATGACGTTCGACAAGCTCTCTGGCTAGTTTTGAGTTATAGCCACCTTGTACAAGAATCGGTCCTCTGAAAGCGGTGCACGCAAAATCCAACCATTCATTATCTCGAACGCCGTTCGACTCGGCAATGCGTGGTTCGGTCAAATGAATGTAAGCAATCTTCAAGTTGTCTGCTCTTTTGATAACGTCTGTAAATTGGAGAGCGGCATTTTCCTTCAACCTGATGTCTTGAGAAGTGCTCCTTGAGCTCAAGCAAAGTCCAACACGCTTAATCCCAATTGCATGAGCCACAGCTTTCATAACTTCATGTAGGAATCGAGACCGATTCTCAACGCTACCACCGTACTCATCGTCACGCTGATTAGTATCTTCCTGGGTAAAAGCGTCGATGAGATCGCCAGTTGCACCAAGAAGTTCCACGCCGTCAAAGCCTGCTTCGGCTGCATTCTTGGCAGCCCGTACGAAATCTTGTACATTATCCTTGATTTCTTCAATAGTCATAGCCTTTGTCGTAGGAAGATCTGAGTTCAAAGAGATGGTACTAGGACCTCTGATGATGGTCGCCTCCTTTCCCAGTATTTCGTGTTTCAGTACGCATAGTTGAGCAAAGATATAGCTTGCTCTCATGTGGACTTCTTCGACAATCGTTTTCCAAGCAGCTGTCTGTTCGCGTGTAAAAAGTCCTGGTGCATTACGCAAACCAACATTCCTCTTTGATATGAGATTAGGTTCGGTAATCAGGAGGGTTCCTGGTACAGAGGCTCTCTGGCAGTGGTATTCTTTCATGAGATCTGTCGGTACATGCTGATCATCAGCCCGAAACCGACTGACTCCTGCCATTCCAATCCGATTTTTAATTCCGATGTTGCCAATGTTCAAAGGGATGAAAAGGCGGGATTCATCCATTTGTTCTGACAAGATACTGAAGTAGATATTTCGAGGTGGGTGGAGAGAGGAAGAGAATCACTTTAAAATAAATCCAGTTCATTGTTGCCGTCAGTATAAATATGTACGGAAGGGCATTTTAGCTGCATAGCTTAAGAGCCAACAGATAACAATGAGACCTGGAAATATCATGCTTGAACGAGTAGGTAATTGCAATGATATCTAAGTTAGCACTGTACCATGGTGAAGACGGTGCGGAATTTTCTCCGTGTGAGTAGGTACATAATTAGACGTAAGCTGAACTGCGGACCAAGAGCGGACCAGGATATGCATAGTGCAATTCTTTCTGCCAGAACTTTGGGTGGCATATGGGTTGTTTTCACTTTTCTCTTTTTCATTTCACCAACTTAGACACGGGTTAAGTATATGTGTTTGATGCAATCTGAAGGAAGTTTACGTTTTATAGCGACATAAGATGCCGAGTAGTCGCAGCATTTCTTCATTCTTTGGGAAGTTTTCATTTTTTCTAAGATTTGGCATCTAGTCTCTGTGTAGATGGTCGCCTCCGGATATGTTCAGTATAGACAGTGAGCGATTTCCGACGATTTCTGACGGTATGGTCACAGCGGCAACTCGATATCCTCGCTACTTTATGCAGTCTGGCTGCATATTTTTCATCCAAGAGATCTATGCGTTTTAGGCAGGTAACCATCATTAGGCTCATACCTATCCCTTCAAATTATGAAATTGTCCCTTTGATCAAACAATACCATGCTTTGACGTTACCATGCTTTGACGCGCGCATTTCGTTTTCTTACCCACCATCTGTTCAATAACAATGTCGCTTTCAAAGCTTTAGCGTATAAGTAAATTAACCGAGTAGATACTCTAAGCAGCGCTGACGAGAGTCTACCATCAAGAAATTACAGAAGTTTATTTGAGGAAGATTTTGGTTATTCAAGATACGCCGTTGTGAATGCCTGTTGGTATTTTGAATCGTGGGTGATAGCAAGTTCTTGTATATTTCAAGCACTATCATGCCACTTGGACCTCTGCCAACACCACCATCTTTATATACCCGACTAGATCTATTGTTTGAAGTGTCTCTGTGTTCTTTATATCTACAACTAATGGTAAGCCGGTCCTTAGTATGCAAAGGATTTTCCCAGTTAGGGAAGAAATGGGCTTGAGGGGCACCTCTTTATACCCGCGATAAAGCCACTGTTTCACTAGCTACGTTCAGTAAAGCGTAATTTGAAGCTTTGTAATTCAGTATATAAAATAATATATTTTAAAGTACTCTTCAGTAATTTATAACTTTTCTTATTTTAATGCTGTGTACGCTAAAAAGCCCCCTGTGTAAGCGGGCTACTTGTAGCGCTCTAGCACGGCCCGACTAAGCGAAAACAGCTGCCTAAGAGCTGCCTGCCTAAGAGCTGCCTGCCTAAGAGCGGTGAAGCTGTTGCCCGAGAGCATTGCTTAAAGTTATATGCGTGTGCTGAAGCGAGATATATTAACGCTACGTGTGTTTAAGTTATGATAGCAGTTTTCTGCCGTTGTAGTGTAAGATGTAAGATGTACCAAAATGTATGTAATTTTTTGTATACTTAAGGTGGTGTACTTTTTATTCCCAACTATATATGCTTATGATGCACTTTACTGAATTCAAATTAGACCTTAGAAACGCTTTACTAGATAGGGTTAATTAAATCATAAGTCTCCGCGAGGTTTCCAAAGAGGTGGTGCCCGTGGTCGAGAGATTTCTACAACAGGTTAGACTACATGTGTTCCTGTGTATGCCGCTTCCACCAATATCTCCAAGAATTACTGAACGATATCAATACGTCACATTTAACTCTCTGCTTTGCAATCAACTTGAGGCTTAAAGTGGTTGTTACAAATATTTGTGGCGTGATTGTCGAGGAAGAATCAGAAAACGCCTCAGTGTTGCCTTTCTCGGTCAAGCAAGAGAAACAGGGAGCTACGCGGCTGAGGCTCGTCCTGATGGCTCTGAAAAGAGCTCTGTTACATTGCCAAGTAACGGACATAAATTGCACAATCACAACATTATTCCCAGTAAACTCTTAATAACACGATTTCCGAAGAGACAACATCTAGCCTTAGCATTGCGCAACATCACCATAACACATGACAAGGTACCATAATGCCACGATATTTCTATATCCTTACTGCGTAGTGCCCCGTAGCGCCCCGTAGCTCATATTTAACGTTTACACGTATCAGGCCATATGTCATATCTTGAACAGATCTCTATTTCTACGCCAATAGGTTGAATGGCGCAGTGACCACGAGTAATCATCTGCATGGGGCGTTGAGAATCTATTCGGAAAGACTGGGTCAGACTTAGTTTCCTATCACTTATGCTAACACCGAAAGGAATAAATCCAGTAATTTGATCAACAATAAACGATATTATGCGAGTGGCTCCGCAAACATTAAGTTCCACGAATGCGATGATGTGAGAAAGCTTCTGGCCCAAGGTCTATTACAAATGCTTAAATAAATAGCTCTGTATGCCTTGGCTAAATGTGTACATAATATTTCGAGAGATGTACCTGATTCCTTGCCCATTAGCAATCCGAGAAAGGTATCCGTGGATGAATTGGATGTCAAACAGACCCGCTGACAAATTCTACGTTGGTAATGCTACTCTTGAGCGATGCCTACGAGGGATATGTTTCTGCTATAAAGCAGAATACGTTCTCCCAATATTCTCAAATAGATCAGACAATATCTAGTACTCAATAACATCTATCTAATCACTCTTCATCTACCATGCCATCAATCGACGCCCTTGTGGTAGGAGCTGGATTCGCTGGAATCTACCAGCTCTATAAACTCCGGGAGCTTGGACTCTCGGTCAAGTTAATCGACAAGGCTTCCGACGTTGGCGGAACATGGTATTGGAACCGTTATCCCGGCGCCAACAGTGATTCTCTCAGTGAAGTATACAGATACAGCTGGGATAAGGAGGACTTATTGACCTATCCATGGCCAAATCACTATGTATCTCAGAAGGAGATCTGGGATTATCTAAAGCATGTGGTCAAGCGCCATGACTTGCGAAAGTACATGCAGTTCAGCACTGAACTAGAGTCCGCATCGTTCGACAGCTCTTCATCTCTGTGGACTGCTCAATTGTCCACTGGCGAGACCATCCAGACTAGATACTTGCTTACCGCCTTGGGAACTTGGTCTAAGGTGAACTATCCGGTCATTCCTGGAATCGAGAAATTTGCAGGCGAAAAATATCACACAGGGTACGTCTTTTCTACTAATCAGCTGAAACAAAGGTCTTACAAAAGTTTGCAGAAATTGGCCAAAGAATTATGACTTCAAAGGTAAACGAGTCGGTGTCATCGGAAGTGGCTCAACAGGAGTCCAAGTTACGATTGCCCTTGCCGATGAAGTGAAGGAGCTCATATCCTTCCAACGCTCGCCGCAATACATCGTTCCCAACGGAGATGGGCCTGTCTCGGCTGAATTCAGAGACAACGTCAACAAGAATTACGACGAGATTTGGGACGGTGTTCGTAACAGCTACGCTGCGCACAATGTGAAAGAGAGCACAATACCGGCCATGAGCGTCAGCGCGGAAGAGCGCGAACGTGTCTTCGAATCGCTTTGGCAGCAAGGAAACGGATTTCGATTCATGTTTTCAGCTTTCTCCGACATCGTTATCAGTGAAGAGGCTAATGAAGAAGCTTGCAAATTTATTCGAAAGAAGATTTCTCAGATCGTGGAGGATCCTGTCAAGGCTCGAAAGCTGTCTCCTGATGGATACTATGCTAGACGGCCTATTACTGCGCCCGCCTACTATGAGACATTCAACAAGAAGCATGTGGATATTGTCGACCTGAGAGAGACACCCATTGCCGAGATTACTGAGAAGGGTATCCTCACTAATGAGAAGCTGCACGAGCTGGACGTCATCGTTTTTGCGACTGGTTTTGAGGTTGCCGATGGAAACTACACCACCCTCACTATCAACGGTCGCCAGCAATCTCTCAAGGAGCACTGGGCCGAAAAGACGACTTCTTATTTGGGAGTGTCCGAAGCAGGATTCCCCAACATGTTCTTGGTTGTGGGACCTCTGTCGCCATTCAACAACTTCCCACCAACAATCGAGACCCAGGTCGACTTTATCACAGGTTTGATATCAAAGGCCGAGGCAAAGAGAAAGGAGGAGGCTTCGGGTAAGGTAGTCCTCATTGAGGCTACCCAGCAAGCTGAGGATGACTACGTGGAAGCGTGTCGCGTGCTTGGAACAAAGAATCTCTTTAGAAAGGAGAAGTCGTACATTTTCGGCGCCAATATCGCAGGACGGAAGCCCAACATTCTTTTCTGGGTTGGAGGCCTGGTTCACTACAGAAAGGCTCTTCAGGATGTGGTGGACAATGGATATCGTGGGTTCACATTTTCGTATTAGATTCGGTCGTCAAGATGGCTTTGCTGGGGTTTTTTAGAAACTCTATAGAACTAATAGTATTTCTATCTTCCACTTTAACATAACTGCCAATCATTATGGTTACATCACTTTACCAGACTTTTGTCGTCTTCATTACTGTGTACAATATTTTGTATAAGGCGCGTATTACGGACCAACGCTTACTTGTATACTGTGTGTGATACCAATCATCTACCTCCCCGCCAAAGACCGAGGTATACCTCCTTCATATTCACGATAAAAACGCCCCAGTAGCACAAAATCCATATGACAGCTCATCACTGTTTTTTACTAACAGTGAGGAAGTGAATCCCACCCTGTAATTTATGATGCCGAGCGCAAAATGCTCGTTGTTCATATACACCAGATACGGAGTGAAGCAGTGCTATCATGAGGTGAACTGCCATGATCCAGAGAACTCAAACGAATATTAAGCTAAACAAGCATCCTCTCATGCTATCCGATGTCCTATACCTCATCTATCCATAAAAGCCTCATCCGTTATTCTCAAAGAAAACGTCTGCCTCAATGTGTACCAGAACACGAATCCTCCTGATGTGCCCCTGCAGAAATGCCGGCTGTGTTGACTACGGGGATATTTGCAACGGACTCGGCCATATTATCGATGTCGATACCACCAGCCGAGGGGTGTGGGATTACTGCACCTGGTGGTTTATGAACGGCCCTCCAGAGCTTGTTCTGAATAGCTACATTGTGCCGCAGTGCAAGGATCTTGCTTGGGAGAACATCAAGACAACAGCAACGGAGATATGCGATAAGTGTAAAAGAGAATGCCAGTGCATTATATGGAGAGGGCAGGATTTCTCATGAGACCTGTTTTCAGCGACACAGACATTTCGCCCCGACGTCCTTCATTTTCGGAATGATTATGTTCTCAAGGAGGAACTAGTTCATGGTGTATGAACGGTGAGAGTTATGGAAATAATTGAATTCATATTTGAGATATTGCAATTATCTTGAAGCGACTCTTGCTCCCGTTTTCTAGACGCAACTAATATGCTGATCTATTCTTATTGATCCCATCTATGAGTTATAAGACAATAAGCATTTTCGCTCCATTCCCTATTGGTCAGAGTCGGCCTAGCCCTCAAGATTACCAGATGATGACCAGCTATTCATAAAAAATAGTCATCCATGAGCTCGAACGATACTCCGAAGAGTGGATAGCACTTCTCTCTTAAAACTCCATTAAACTACATCGTATTCCATGGGTTTACTATGGGTATAAGAACATCGGAATTGGCTAAAGCCGCTGACAAATTTGCCTGGTCCTCATTGACAGAGCCTTACTTGGACGCCGCATTACGCGATGACAAATGTGGAAGAGGCGCGATTCATGTCAACTTGGCGATGTAAACTCGGGAGGATCAACCATCCGGCTTAGTTATAGAGGCCTTCCAAATGATGCCGCTTCTCCAAATTATTGCTGCTGCGAATCGTATTTGGCCGTGATGGTAAGTAACAGCCCTGGTAGAATGCAATGTAGATTACCTAAAATACCACCTTGTTCCATGGACAACTGTCTTATTTCCGCGGCGGGGTTTTAACTCTCTGAATGATCAGGTTCAGGAGAAACAAACAACAATAAACGCCGGGCAAGTAGCTTCATTGTGTATTCGATAGAGCCTTGATACTTAGTTTAGCTGCCAAACCATTTATAAGTACTGCTTCCATCCCCTACACAATATACATACACAAACTCTCCCCCCTACAATCTCTCACTAACACCAATCTCAAGTCACCATCGCTTAACTCGGCAGACCAGAGCTGCTACAATGAAGGAACTCTTTATCTACGCGGAGCCCAAGTACGGTGGTGTGATAAAGGAAACGGAAATCCCGTAAGTTATCCTCTAAATCTTGTTCCAGACTTTCACTGACATGCTGCCAGAAAACCAGGGCCGAAGGAGGTTCTCATCAAGGTTGCATTTGCGGGGTTGAATCCCAAAGACTGGAAGGTATGAGAAGACAAATTAACTCATCACTACTCACTTCATGATCTTGACAATCTCCCGACCACAGGCTACACGAGGGTTAACTGAACCAGAAGCTTTCAACACCGGAGATGATGTAGCCGGCATCATCGAAGCAGTAGGCTCAGAAGTCTTCGAGTTCAAAAAGGGGGATCGTGTTGCAGGTTTTCATCGAATGCGCCATCCTCACGGCACCTTTGCCGAATACACCGTTGTCAAGGCATCCACGACGTTCCATCTACCCCCAAACATCTCTTTCGAATCCGGCGCTGCGTTTCCCCTAGCTTTCATGACAGCCGCCATCGCCTTGTATCAATGCCTGAAACTACCGATTCCAACAACCTTGCAAGATCCTACCGCCGGAAAGACTCCCATCTTGATCTGGGGCGGTGCCACTGCTGTGGGAGCTTTCGCTCTGCAACTCGCCAAGCTGAGCAAAGTCGGTCCCATCATCACCGTCGCCGGCAACGGAATCGACTTCGTGAAGTCTCTCAACGCGGCGGACCACATCATCGATTACCGGGAAGGAGATGTAGTCCAGAAGATCATTGACGCCGCAGGACCATCCAAGATTAAGATTGCATTCGACTCAGTGTCCGACTCCGTCAGCTATGAGCCCATCAGTAAGGTGCTCGTCGCATCAGGCGGCGGCGAAATCAACATGGTCGATCCCGTCAAGCCAGGCTGGACATTCCCTGAGGGCGTGAAGCTTTCACGTACAATGGTTGGTTCGTCTCATGGCGATACTTGGGGCTTCATCAACGAGGAGCAAGCAAAGGTGGACCAAGAGTTTGCATATTGGTTCTACAGGTACCTCAGCCACTTGCTGGCAGAGGGCAAGATCAAGCCTCACCCAGTTGAGGTGCTTCCGGATGGCTTGAATGGCGTGGTCGGTGGTATACAGGCACTCTTTGACCGAAAAGTCAGTGCAAAGAAGCTTGTGGCACGGTAAGTTCAGAAGATCTAATCACGTATTGCAGACTCATGAACTAATGGCGTGATTATAGCATCGGAAACGACCTGTAAATTTACCTTGCCCAGCGAAAACAGCTACGTGGTAGCTCAAAGTATCTCGCATAAACCAGTGAATAAATTTATCCATCTGGATAATGACCACAAATACACAAACGTGGAAGAGGTCTTGAGAAATTTAACCACTTCTTCATCCCTTCATAGACATGATATAAAAAAAATTACCTTTAAAATCCCAAATCAATCTTCAAGCTATCCAATTGCCCAATAACACTCACAGCCTGACTCTCTCCCTTCTTGACATAGGCACTCTGTGGAGGCCCCAGATACGTGTACCGCAAATCACCAAGGTCAAGAATCAACTTCTCCAGACAGATATTCTGGCTCCGGAATCGCACCTCAATAGTGTGACTACCCTTCTTCACCGTACCCAAGTTATGCCCCTTCTTCCAGACGCAGTCCATGACAGCCCCCGCCCAGCCTCTAGGAACGTCATCGGCGTTCGATTCATCGTCAGTGAGACGGAATGTTTTGATGGGTCCCCCGTCAAAGCGCACGTCGTACTGCATTCTGCTCGTCTTTTCAGTCTCAAGAGTAATGTTGAACTGGAGCTCGAGATTAGTATTGTCATGCTGCGAGAAGACATATACAGGATATCGAAGGAATGGGATGTCATCTGGTTTGCTAAAATCGTAATCAAGGGGTAGAGTGACAGCCCCAGCAATAGGCCGGCCCAGAGCAGGATGCAGAATGTATGGTGCTGTAACTACGTTGCCAGCATCGATGGCCAAGTGGCCGCTCTCTTCGACAAATCCTTCAAAATCTGCGGGAACGCGGCTGTTGCGCACAGTCATGTGGACCTGCTCATAACCATCACGAGTACCAATGACTTCAATAATAACTTTGGCGTCAAAATCAGTGGGTACTTCCGACCAGTCAATGGTGATGATGACTCTAATATCGTCGTCTCGGGGGTTCAGATGCCCTTCGTATTGAGAAAGCTTGATCCACTTATACTGTGGCCGAGCCTCCCAGGAAAACTCCTTTGTACCACGATGGAAGACCTCAAAATAGCGAGTCTGCTCTCCATAAGGTGTGATGAAAGGCAGAGTCACTCCAGGCTCAAGGCCGCCTCGGGACGGATGAGTTCTGTCCGAGTCCTCATTGATGTGACCGGGATTAATGCCTTCGATACCCTCCACCGCGACACCCATATGGCCAATACTCGGGTTCGAGTCTTCTTTTGTCTGCACATAGCAAAGCCCATCAATCATGTTACGCGACGGCTCAGCACCAGTATCGCCGTAGCCATAGTGCGGCTGGCGAAGCATAAGATCCCATTTACCATCTGAAATGGAATTGTACTCTTCGAACAAGTCATGATCGGCATCCAAGAGTTCGATGCACTTTTTTAGCATCTTGTTGGTCGTGTTTCGGCGCTGCTTGGCAAAGAGCTGATTCGTGTATTGGGCTACGCGCACTTGCGTGAATATGTAAGTGGCTTTAACGGGATGAAGTACGAGCTGGAAAAAGGCAGACTTGTGCTCTTCATCAATGTGCGAGTAAATGGCTTCGGTTTCACCCAGGAGCTGTCGCCATCGCGCAATGATGTTGTCAGACTCATGGTATTTCTGGATGACAAAAGTAGATGCATCAATGTGATCCTGCTTTCGAATCGCCACAAGTTTATTGAAGTCATACCAAGACTTTGCGATCCGACCGGCGTACTGTTCACCAAACTCTCGAGTAGCAAGATGCTCAAAATATTGCGGCAGAGTGGTTGCCGTGATGGAGTTGATATCCCAAGCCAAGTCAAAAGCAAAACTCATGGGAACCTCAACAGGCTTCAAGTCTCCAACATTGAAGATCCAAATACGATCAGCACCTCGGTGATGGGCCAGTTGGAGCTGATGAAGGGCCTTGCCTAGGGTGTTGCTGTTGATCCACCTGTAGCATCGCGGATAGCCCGTGTATTGGAAATGATAATAGAAACCCGAGCCTCCAGACCTCTTGTTCTCTTCCTCTGTTGGAAGACGACGGAGATTGCCAAAGTTATCGTCGCCAAATAGGAGGGTCACGTCATCGGGGATCTTGAGTCCCTTTTCATAGTATCCCTGAACTTCTTTGTAGAGCGCCAAGAGCTGCAAAACGCCGTCTTCCTTGCCGTAGTTCTTCTTGATGATATTTCTCTGTACATCAAGTACTTCGGTGAGGATCTTTACAGGATCCCCTCCAGTCATTGGTACATCGCCTTCACCTCTCATTCCCATGGTAAAGTAGGATTCATAGGGCACAGCTCTCTCGGCTCCCTCTTCAAAGTACTGCGTGACCTTTTCTTTGTTTGTATCCCAGTTCCAGGTGCCTCCTGGTTGAGTAGTAGACCACTCATTCATGGCCCTCTGCATCGGCTCATGATGCGAAGTGCCCATGACAATACCGTAAGTATCTGCAAGCTCCTGGTTCTTGGGGTCGTCCACGAAAAATGACCGTCCCGGATATGGATATCCCCTCCACATTGCGGGCCACATGAAATTGGCCTTGAGGCGCAAGAGAAGCTCAAAGATGTAATGATACAGGTTGGCATCAAACGTGGGACCGAATTTCTCGTGTACCCAGCTGTCCATGCCAGGGCACTCATCGTTAATAAAGATGCCACGATATTTGACGCTGGGCTCGCCATTGCTTGTGGTTACAGGCAAAGCATAAATTTGCTGCTGCTTCTTTGGGGGCACATCAGCCCACCAATGCCATCTATTGTTTGGCAGCTTGTCAGAGTTCGCTGGTTCACTCTCAATCTGTGATTTGGAGGGAAGCTTACGGCGACACGCCAATTTGCTCCGAGAGGGAGTATGTTCCAAAGATGGTTCCTCGCTTGTCGCTCCCAGCAATGACCAGGGCGTCATCATAGCCATCAAAGGGCTCGTGTACAACGGTTGTGATCCAAGATTCCCATTTCCCTTCAATTTGGCTAGGGTCAATCTTGCCTTGCTCTTTTAGCTGCTGGATCAAGGGCGATTTGGTGAGAGAGCCGATGACGATACATGATCGAGCCGGTGGAGCCGAAGGGCGAGTCTTGACAATTGGATTGCAGCGCTGTCCGGTGACCTTGGTGAAGTCCTGCGAGAGGTTGTTCGCCGCAATATGGACGCCTTCATAGTCTTGCTCATCGACAAAGATTTCGGCGCCGACGATGCTGAAGCCATCGCCCGGCTCAAAAGTCACTACCTTTTGTTCAAGCATGGCTGTGACTGGCTGCAAGCTCTAGATGAGTGTGATGACGCAAGAACTGGAGACAGCAGAAGAGAGGAATGAAGCTTATTTGTAGCTGGTGAAGCTCTATATGGAAGATGCGTCTAGGGCCAGGCACACCGAGTATCAGCTCATAAACAGCTTCTCTCCGTGACGACGTCACGCGGGCATGGATTGTCGTGTCGGGTAATACGATGGACTTCTCCTCATTTACCGGACGCCACGGGATCGGCTGGAGACCCGATGGGAGGCCGGATATTATATTGACTGGGGCCTGGGCACTCTGATCCACTAGGCAGGGATGGCGATCGAGGCGGCGGGAGTCGTGAAAGTGAAGCTTCGGACTTTTAATTTGGCTTCTCGCAGATGCTGAGCTTACTGTAGATGCCGGTGGCTGTTTCAGTCATCCATGTATACGATTAAATGTGAATCATCGACTTTCATGTCTATTGTTTTCCAATTGATTGATGGTACGGAATACAGGTCATTGAAAGTGAGGCAAAGGGATCAATGAGACCAGAACGTCTTACAGCATCTCCGCAGCCACAAGGCAAGGTTCATCAGCGGTACAACCCCGCGTTTACGGCACCCACACCATCTCGATTCGTCGCTATTTTTGTCACCAACAGGAACGTGCAGTTCCATCACATACAGTGTTCAATAAAGTACCTTGCATAATAGGAGAAATCCCAGCTTGAATATGTACAAAAGAGCCCTTTATTCATGACCTGGCCATAAACAACTTGCCAGGCTATCAGATCATTTCATTCCCACCATATATGTACACATTGTCTAACATTTGAGCGCAAAGCTTACTCATGTGTGTAGTCTCTTTGAGAGATGACGACGCCAAATGTCTAAAATTGCTCGCATTATGTGGATTGTCGCAATAAAACCGCATCTAAGATGTCTTGATGCTTGTACTTTGATCCAGAGAACGTGCCACGGATCACGGGCAGCAAGTCAGCTGGCCAAACGCAATAGATGAAGGTAGGTCGACAGTATCATGATGCTGTGTGACCAGCCGCTGCCACCGCAAGGATCTCTTCCTCAAACCCGGGGATATAGTGAACTTCAACACCGCCCTCCTCGAGTAGCTGACGACCGGGATTCTTTCCGACAAAAGTCTCAGGCTCTAGAACCCCGACATAGACCTTCTTGATCCACGACTTCTGGCGAAGGATGCGCTCAACGCACGGCAGCTTGCCGCTGAGCCGCTTGAAGCAGGGCTCGACGGTGGTGTAAAGGACATGCGGGCTCTTCATAACAGCTTCAAGTCCCTCCTCGGTGGTGGAATGCTCTTCTGCGAGCTTCAAAAGACAGCACTCTTCGGCATGTGTGTTTCCCTCAAGCTCCAAGGTA
Source organism: Trichoderma sp. IMV 00454 (assembly GCA_001931985.1). Taxonomy (NCBI): domain Eukaryota; kingdom Fungi; phylum Ascomycota; class Sordariomycetes; order Hypocreales; family Hypocreaceae; genus Trichoderma; species Trichoderma sp. IMV 00454. Next base: position 525,917 of record MSJK01000131.1, read on the forward strand.
TAGCCTTCAGCAGAGATATGGCCGTCTTCCAGCCTCTTCAAGATGGCGCCGACACGGAAGTTGGTCGGCTTTGGCGGGGATTTCTTTGCCAATTCCAATGCATGTTGCATTGACGTCTTGTGATCTTGGCTCGCTGGGGAATCCATCATGTTCAGGTTGCATTCAACCAATTTGCACGCAGGAATCCAATGCTGCTGGCTGCTTCGATTTTGAATGGAAAGTTCAAGTTACAGCGTTCTACAGTATCAGTCAGTATTAGTGAGCTTAGGACTGCAACCTCCGGATATAGGGCGGCAGTTAGTGGATCCCGGCTGCCGACTCCATTAAGCTTAACGGTGTTCCTGAGCGCGTTGCGACGCGTGACCCAGCTAAAGAGCTTCGCTTTTGATCAGCCTACCCTCCTCCAAGACTCTGCACTGCAACACAAACTTGCAGCGTTCCATCGAGCCTTGAAAATGTCGGACCACGAAGATGTCGTCGACGGTGAGCCGCCCGCAATCGACCCGTATGAGGTCCTGGGGCTCGAGCGCACTGCAACTGCTGACCAGGTCAAGAGCGCATACCGCAAGGCAGCGCTCAAGAATCACCCAGGTGGGTTGCTTAGGGAGAGGTCTGGAGGCGTCGTCACTCGCCATTGCTAACCTACATTGAACGCGGCAGACAAGGTTTCCGAGTCTGAAAAGGAAAAAGCTCATGAGACCTTCCAGAGCATCGCATTCGCCTACGCCGTCCTGTCAGACCCCGCACGACGAAAGCGATACGACACCACTGGATCAACATCCGAGTCCATTGTCGATTCAGAGGGCTTCGACTGGAGCGAATACTACCGGGAGCAATACAAGGATGCAATCTCCGAAGATGCCATTAAGAAGTTTGCCGCGAAGTACAAGCGCTCCGACGAAGAGAAGGATGACCTCCTCATTGCCTACGAAGAGTGCGAAGGCGACATGGACCAGGTTTACGAACGAGTAATGCTCAGCGATGTTGTCGAGGACGACGAGCGGTTCCGCAAGATTATCGACGAAGCAATTGAGACGGGCGACGTACCCAGCTTCCCGGCCTACAAGAAGGAAAACAAGCGAAAGCGCGCCGCTCGTGCCAAGGCGGCAAAGGCTGAGGAAGCAGAAGCAGAGGAGCTGGCCAAGGAGCTTGGTGTTCACGACAAAATCTTTGGCGGCAAGACAAAGGGCAAGAAAGGCAAGGGGAGCTCAGAGGACGACTTGGCAGCTCTGATTCAGAAGCGGCAGCAAGACCGTGCAGGGGACTTCTTCAGCCACCTCGAGGAAAAGTATGGCGCAAAGAGCGCAGCAGGAAAGAAGGGCAAGGGGAAGAAGCGCGCTGTGTATGAGGATGAAGACGAAGAGGAGCCGTCAGAGGAGGCGTTCCAAGCAGCTGCAGCAAGACTTAAAAAGGCCAAGACTTCTGCAAAGGACGAGAAATCTGCTCCAAGCACGGGTCGTCGATCGGCAAGGTCTCGCCGGTAGAGTCAATGAAGCGTATGCTTTTGAGTATGGGATACAGGTTGGGTTGTTTTATATCATAGGGTAAGGGGGAAAGGGTTCGGGATTTGGGTTAACGGCGTCACATCACGCAGCACATGCTATTCGGAAAACATTGGGTATTTTACAGCCTCAGTCAGTCGGGCGCGGAGTGTGCCTGGGTAGATCTTCTATATGAGTATTTGTTGATAAAACTTCATACATTAAATACATTGATGAGAATTCGTATCACCTTTCACTAATGTTTATAAGTCATGGGATGGAGTTTCTCTGTGCAGCTTACAAGGCTTACAAGCACAGCATAGCTTCCGTGAGCTAGCGGGGCTTGAGGTGACGCGCCACGGCAACCAACGGCCATTTCCACGACGCATCTGCTCCAACCCTGGATTTTCTTCTCCTTCAACGGCATACCAGACGATGAGCGCAAAGCCAATTGCGCGGGTACGGGTGCATGCGCTTGATTCGCCAGTGAATCAAGGCATCAGGACGCGCATTCCATGACAGAGGCTACCAAAGCTGCTCTTTATCCGCGATACTGCTTCCACCTATCGCCTACCGTGAATACCTGGTGTCTGCTACGAGCTGCCGACATTCACGCTCTAGATCAACATGCTGGCTTTGAAGGTACGCATCTACTTGTATCAACATGAATCACGGCAGTTGAAGCTTACTATGTTTATAGGAGAAAACTTCTTCTTCTACAGAAATCTCCCGATAAAATGGGTGCGAGTGGTTGGCATCGTCGTGGCCATCGAACAATTCTTCAACCGGCGGCTTTATACCATCGATGACAGCAGCGGTAGAAATATTATTGCTGTAACTACCCCGCCAGCTCCCGCAAAGCCAAAGAACGAATCGACCGCCGGCGAACAACGGACGGAAAAGGATGCGGATGCACAAGAGGCCGATCCTTATGCAGATATCGACGTTGGCATGGTGGTGGATGTGAAAGGCAGTGTATCGTCGTTTCGCAACGAACTCCAGATCAATATCGAGAGGATGACCGTTGTGAAGAGCACGGCTCAAGAAGTAGGGCTCTGGGAAAAGCGTGCAAAGTTTCGCCGCGAGATCTTGGACGTGCCGTGGGTGCTCCGGGACAAAGACGTACGTCGATGCCGTCGAGATGCAGAGCGATCAGAAGCTGAAGCCGAGAAGAGGAAAGCGAAGAAGCAAAGCAGGGCCAAGGAAGCTAGATCAGGGATTACGAAGCTACCTACAAGAGATTCAAAGAGCAAAAGCTCGCGTGACGACTGCGTGGCCAAGACAGCACAGAAGATCATTCGGGAGGGCGCATCAACGGGGAAATATAATGCTCTTGGGTTATAGCATAGCATAAGATTGGATTGCATTGGAAAATAATGTGTATTCCGTAATACAAACCAAATAAATTCTAGAATTCCAGCAGTAACACTCGTGCAGCGTCACCAATCCCCGAGCGCAACATCATGAGCACGCCAATGCAACGATACCTCGTCACATATCACCATCACCATGCAATCAGCAAAATACTAAGGCAAGCAAATGACACCAATCCAAACAATCCAAAGCGACACGGCACCTCAATTGCCATCTTCCCGCTCATGCAGCCGCCAAGCTCCCAAGGTTATGTAGCTGCTCCACAACAACGGTCATCGATTTATTTTCCCCTCAAACAACGCATGAATGTTTGTTTACTCAAAAGTCTCAAGCCAGCTCATACCAGCGCCGGGGCAACACCAAACACCATAACTGCCCAGCTCAGCTCTTGTCTAGGCCTAGACAACCAATTCCACCACAAAGAGCGAGACTCTCAAACTTTACAGAGGAAAGACAAACGGTGGCCCGTGACCCACATTCGGACATTTTCCAGCACACACGGGGGGTGACACAAGTTCAATATTGGGAGAGAGCTTCTCTGTTAGTAGCTATCACCAGGCTACCTATGCCTATGCCCAGTGGCAGCTGACTTAGACGATCATAGGCGAAAGTAACGAAGCGTTATCGAAAGTGCTTCTCCTCTTGGGTCCTCTTGCCTAAAGCTGGCTTGGTTTTTGTAGGGTAGAGGGTACAAAATATTCCAAAGACGCGAGCTGTCTTTCTCAACTCTTTAGCACTCGCAGATTCATACCTCATATCAGCACCTCTTTTCTTCCTACAAGCTCCTATTCAACATCACTGCACATTTGCCATTTTTGGTTATATCTTCATCCTTTGTCTATCTGTTTAACTTCTGTGACATATCCCTCCTGTACCACAATCACCATCGCTGTTCCTTCATCCGCACAGCTTAGAGTCTCCGAGACTAGCACCTCAGCTCCGAATCGTCAGACAGGTATGTTCCAAGATAACAAACCATCACTGATTGTCTCTTCCCCTTTGTGACCGGTCCGCATTCCAAGCTCCCTGGGAATTTGGAGTCATGCATGGTTGTGAATCAGGTCCCCCACAAATCATCTTCTGGGCACCCATTCCTCTATGACTATGGATATTTTAATTCCACGTTGGAGACACCTCTTGGTTCTGATAATATGTCTCTCCTGGACATCTAAAGAACTTTGCTTGAGGACATCAAGTTAAAAACACACCTTCAACCATGTATACATGGATATTTTCAAATTTTCACCAATATCATGGCTTTATATCGTTTCATATCATGGATTTGTTGGCTGATACTCGCTCAAGAGACTCTAGGTCTACCCGGTCTGGATACCGGTCAAGCCCGCTTTGTCACTTCGGAAAAGACCGTTGAATCGAAGCGCCCGATTAGGACTCGGTTGCATTCTCCCTTTAGAAACTTCTTGTTGAACGAAACGTTGGCTTCTAGCACGACGATCTCCAAGTCTTCCCGCACTGAGTCTTCCTCTTGGACTCAGCATAGCTTCACAACGACAGTTACTGTAACTGCGAGCTCTCTTCCAATTGAGACAGGAAGATCACCCCAATCGCATACCAGTCAACTAAGCACAGGTGAAAACGACGTTCCCCACGGTCCAACTAGAGTGCCTCAAGTACCAGCTGCAGAGACCACGGTCAGATTCAACACACGGATAGCCAATATGGACGCCGCTACCGCTGAAGAAGAAGGCACCATGGTATCAAAGAACATTTTCGCAGAGCCCATCGGCGTCGATTTGCCCCCCTCCCAAATCCCGACTCGGAAGGACCACCCCGTTCCCCGAAAGGGTATCTGGGAGAATGCGCCGCTTCAGACAAACAAGTTCTACTCCAACTTCTTCTTGGAAGACCAGCGATGTCCGACATTTACGTTTCCTTACTCGCTGGCTTGGGCTGGAGGAAAAGGCATAACGGCCAGCTGGGGCATGGCATGCTCTCACACGGAGGCTAGCCAAAGGGTTTTTGGTAAAGAGAAGTTTAACGGTGCTTCGTCTTTCTATCTCAACCCGGTGGGCATCCATTCCCTGGTTCTTTCTGCCAAGGAGCTTGGAAAGGAAACAGTTCTTTCCATTGACAGCATGACAGCCTTTTCGGCGCGGGTTCACCTGAGCAGAGACAACGATTCTCCGCCCGCTATATCGTTTCCCCTGGTGCAAGGAATGGCATACATTACGGCGCAGTATAGCGGATCGACCCCCGTCATTCAAACTGGTGTATTCTTCAAGACTATGACTCGGGTAACACGAGAACTCAAGCATGGCGTAGCCAAGTTCACGTTCCATCTCGAGGATGGAGCCACTTGGCTGATGTATGCTTGGGCGACAAAGGGGGATCCGCTGGATCTCAGGGTTATCAACAATGGACTAGCTGAATCGAAAAAGCCCTTCCATGGCATCATTCAGGTCTGCAAGAGTCCGAAGAGCCAGGATGCCGAGGATATCTTGGATGATGGCGCCGGCATCTGGCCCGTCACGCTCGAATTGACAGGTACGGCTCGCGGTTATGAAGGCAGCTACTCGTTCAATTTTCAGATAGACGGGCATCAGACCGGTAACCTTTATATGTACGCTCTCCCTCACCATATCGATTCGTTTGATCAGGAGACAAAGAGGCGTATACATCGGGAAGCGCAGCTGCAATCTACTACGAAGGGCCTTGCTACCTTGGTCAAAGGGAATCGATGGACCATGGTTGAGCCCAAGATGCCGGTGGACATGACGTTTGCTCCCTGGGACCCTGAAAGAGGAAACATGGAGAAGCTATCAAGTCATGCGAAGAGAATCATCCACGCGGCAGCCGCAAAGGAAATCGCACAGAATATGATCGCGCAGAGCAATCTAGACTCCATGTACTTTAGCGGAAAGGTATATATCTTTGATGATTTCTCGTCTCTCTCGCTGTGGTATGAAAATTCAACTGACACTGCTCTCTAGGCCTTGGCCAAGTTTGCAACCATTCTTTACGTGGTCAGATGGATGCTAGGTGACAATGCCTTAGCACAAACTGGCTTGGGTCAGCTCAAGGCGGCGTTTGCCACGTTTGCGGCCAACAAACAAAAGTTTCCTCTTGTCTACGAATGTAAGTAGAGCTTGGTACTTGTTTACTGCAGACCTCATTCCAAGGCCATTGTGAGATGCTAACTCTACGACTGGCAGCTGCTTGGGGTGGTATCGTGTCGTCGGCAAGCTATGTTACCGGAAACTCTGGTGCTGACTTTGGAAACACGTACTACAATGACCATCATTTCCACTACGGCTATCATATCCTCGCTGGCGCAATCATTGGCCATCTCGATTCAAATTGGCTGAACCAGAACAAGGACTATATCAATGCGCTGGTTCGAGATGTGGCCAATCCTAGCGCCAAGGACAAGCTGTTTCCCATGTGGCGGAATTTTGACTGGTACCACGGCCACAGTTGGGCACATGGTCTCTATGCCGCTATGGACGGCAAGGTGAATTGGGCTCTCTAGACGGCAGCGCTTCTCTATTGCTAACGGCTAGTAGGACCAAGAATCGAGCTCTGAGGACATGATGCATGCATATGCCATCAAGATGTGGGGTAAGGTCAGCAGGAATGCCGATTTAGAGGCAAGGTAAGAGACGAGATTCCTCATGCCCATGTTCTAGTGATATCCACGTCTTGTGCCTGTTCCTTGTTGCTCTCGTTTTACTCGTTTACCCCTTTACAAACCGAGAAATTCAAAATAGCTGATGCCAAGAACGTAATAGGGGTAATCTGCAGCTCTCCATCATCGCCCGTAGCCTGCAGAATTACTACCTGTACAAGAGCGACAACGAGGTACAGCCAAAGCAGTTCATTGGCAACAAGGTCGCGGGCATCCTATTCGAGAACAAGGTGGACCACACGACGTATTTCGATCCCAACATCGAGGCAATTCAGGGGATCCACATGATTCCTATCCTACCCTCGACACCGTTTGTGAGGGTCAAAGAGTTTGTACAGGAAGAATGGGATGCCTTTTTCAGCGATGGGAGGATTGACGACATTGGCAATGCTTGGAAGGGCATAATTTGGGCCAGCTATGCGTCGGTTGAGCCAAGGAAGGCTTGGGAATTCTTTAGCTCACGCTCATTTAGCCCCCAGTGGCTGGATGGCGGAGCATCGCTGACGTGGTTTATGGCTTATTCTGCTGGTAAGTTCCAGGGTGTCTCTAATCTGTCAGAGCTGGGAATCCGATGCTAACAGGCAGCAACAGCGCTTGGGGAAATATGATGAGCAAGGAGAGTATGGCCTCTGATCTTCTGCTACTTGGCAACTGTCGGTTGGAGGCTTAGGAAGCAAGCGTGGCAAGCTAAACGTTGAAGCGATCCTTTAGATCGTCTTGGCTGCTTCCGGTGGGATGGGGCCGGGGCGGCGTATTTTGTCGATGCGTATCTTGCCGGGCCTTTGCCGATGCGGGAAGTTGATGCGGGAAGGGATGCGAGGCTGAGCACGTCGGCGGCAGGACAGATGCGGCATTCGAGGGCGAAATTGACTTTGGGGCGGGATTCTGAGCAGAGGCGCGGTGGCATTGTCAATTGCCTATTTCTGCTTTCTGTTCCGGCTTGTTCCTGGTGAGGTGTGGCCGGCGCTGACTAAGGCCGTTTGATATCCCAAAGCCGTGACGTCGTCGGACATGCTGGCGGGAGGTTCGGGATCGCTCGCTCACGCCGTGACTTATGCTGGGCGCAATGCTCTTGTCACCTGATGGTTACTACGACTCGGTTTGGTTCCACGATACTTGTACATTCTGCAGAATAGATGCTTCATTTCTCATGGGACCCTTAATTTCGGCTTGCCTAGATCGAGGTGCTCCGGCTGTGCAGTGTGACGGTAATCAACAAGATCTCCACGTGGGCGCTTGGCGATACTAAGTTGTTAATCGATAAGATCCGCTGTGCAAGGGGCACTACGGCAGAGCCAGAGCCTTGGATAGAGCCTAGAGCCTTGGCCAAGAGCCTTGGCCATAACCTGGGCCAGAGGCTGAGACACTGGTGTAGGTGTAGCCCATCAGAAACGTTGGACTTGGAGAGTCGGGACTCCTTCGGTGACGAGTCGGCTAGCGGGGTAAAATCGGTTCTAGAAGCAGCCGGGTAAAACAGAGTGTAGTTGAAAATCAAAGATCAAAAATTCAAAATCATCAGTAATGAGGCTGGAGCGATACGATTTGTCTAACGGAGTCACGAGTGAGGGGGGAAAATTAAGCTTAATTTGCAGTATTCACCTTTGAGAGGTGGATTTGGGGGGCTGTGCAATGAAGAAAGAGGGCGAAGTTGCTTGGTAAGAGGGGTGGCTGTTGGAGAAACGGATGTTTGTACGAGTCTTGCGTGTTTGAAAGGGAAGAGATTTGATGGGATAAGGGGGAGCACGTGGGATATGGTAGGTGAGGGTTTTGTCTTGGCTTTTTGGTTTCTATGCATGCATGCAGGCAGACGGTGTTTTGGAGAGGATTTGATATTGCCTTGCTTGATGTTGTACGAGGTTATGGAATGGAAGTAAGGTACAGAGTCCATAAGTGTCCAGTAGGACTTGGGCACCGAGGTAAGTACAGTACTTACTTGGGCATTAAGCGCCCCGGCTACGGTAGATTGGAACGTGCGAGTATAAGGTTTGGATACGTGTGTACCTTTTTTTTTTCTTTTTCTTTGGTCTTTTTCTTTTCCTTTTTCTCCGACCGAGGCGCGAGGTTATGGGTCAGTATGGCTATCATTTGGTAATCGTTGCGTTCTTTTTTACAAACAAGCGCGGGTACCGATCCTCGGGCGAGCGAATGAAAAAGCAAGAGGACGGCATTCTCCGTTCCTTTTGCCGCCCTGTCGCGCTGAACAAAGAGAGAGAAAAAACAGAAGCGTTGCGTTGCTGCTGAATCGTGCATGACGTCGTGGATTGACGGCTTTACGTTAGCTTCTTCTCCACCCTGCGAGGGGGACATGCAAGTTACTTGGCTCTTTGTACAGTTCCATTCCGTCACACAACAAGCTTTTTTAGACTGGCGAAGCTTTTTTGTGGGTAATTTTTGGAGGGGGGATCCCATGCGCATGTTTTGGGAAGCGGGAGGCGCTAATATCGGATTGGATTGATTGGGTTTGATTTCGATGCTTGCATTGCACCTGGAAGCGCCCGGGGCGGGAACAGCGTTGCGAATTGGCCCTTTTCAAGGTTTAATGTTCAATTACCACATTACACAGTGCAGTGCAGTAGCTGCGGCCTGTCTAGTGAGATCCAGACCATTGCAGACCTACAGTGCTAGCTGATTGCCAAGATGCCCCAAACAAAACAATTACGGTGAAGCAGATACGGAGTACATTGTGCGCACGTAGACATACGTCAACCAAGGGCGGTATAGCTGTCATACAATCTGCAGGCTGGCTGCTAGAGGGGCTTCTTGGAGGGGAAGGAGGCCTCCCGGCAAGGCAGGTCGCGTGCCAAGACTTGCGCAAATCCGTGCCTTGCGCCTGCAGTTACAGCATATCGTCCTCTGGGATGCTGTAATCACCAAATCAATCGTCACAGTGCAGCGTCAAAAATCAAGTCATCCGACGCCCACAAGCCCCTCGACACTTACGAGTGCAGTTTAACAGTATTCCAGCCTCAGCCACACTTCAATTTCATCAATGCATTGGTAAGGTACCGGTACCTGGCAACCTTGAACCTCGAATTCTCACACGCACCTACCCGGACCCCTGTGGACCCGCGCTAGCCTTGGCCCCGGCATACCCATTCGCTGAACATCGCGGTCACTCGCTCTTCTTTTTCCCTCCATCTCTCTCGATTCGCCTTCGACCGACTCGACCGCGGCTTCAACCGAGATTCCAACAAAGGGTTGTACGTTGTACTGTGACCCAAAACACCCCCGATTGCTCTCGATATTCCCGCCGTGTCCGGGTAAATTCGCTTGTCCCGTATCCTGTGGCTATTCCGGAGCTTCCAGCCATGGTCTGGGGCCTGTGTAAGTGACAATCCTTGCTGTCTATTCTCTTTGTTCATATCAGGCGTGCGATCCGATCCAGTGCTTTCCTGCGACCTCATATCAAATCAAATCTCCCTTTGTTCTTTTTCCTTCGCCCTAGCTCTGTGACATACCACGCCCCCGGACCAAACAAAAACGCCACGCGCAATATCTTAAAACCTCAATTTCTCTCCCCTCTCCACCCTGCCCAGCCAGCCTCGTCGCCTTGAACTTTTATTACTTTATCCCTGCCTCGCCGCCTCTGTGTCTCCATTCTGCAGTACACAAATAGCGCCTCCATAATTGCAACCTTCAATGGGCAGTGGGAATTGGCATCGTGGCTGCCATCGCTGATCCTCTTCCTCTTCTTCTTCATCCTCCTCCCTCCTACGACACTGCCGCCTTTGCGAATAGCTCCAACTAGCAACTCTCCCTTGCCTCGCGCGTGCAATCCTCAGCTGCTCTCTACTCTCTTTTCGTCATTCCGCCGCTTTTCGCTTTCTCTCTTTAAACAACCGATCTCTCTCGTTGCGACCTCCCGTAAACTAACCATATTCAATTGGTATCGTCGACTACAGTTAACTTAAATTGGACGAGAAGCATTCGGCGCACAATGAGCTACAAACCAAACAACAACGAGCGCACGCCGCTCCTCAATGGCCTCAACGGCGAGAGCTCCAATGGCAACCAGAATCATATTCTAGGTGACGTTCACCGCGAGCGCTCCGCGGCCTTCCAATTCTTCTTCGATTCGAAGCACACGCCGGGCAATGACAGCGACAACTTCGTCGTCCGCAGCCTTGCCTACACTTGGCATGTCACGAAGGTGACTCTGCTCAGCAGTAAGTTTTGCGCGAGAATTACAATCCTGCCCCTTTCTCGAGAAATAGCCGTATATTGATATTTCTCCTTCACAAACTAGACTATGTCAACTTCCTGCTCATCATGGTCCCCATCGGTATCATTGCTGGCCGCCTCGGCTGGAACTCAACCGCCGTTTTTACCATCAACTTCTTCGCCATCATCCCGCTTGCTGCCGTCTTGTCCTTTGCGACTGAGGAAATATCTCTCAAGCTCGGCGAGGCTCTGGGTGGGCTGCTGAACGCTACTTTTGGAAACGCTGTCGAGTTGATTGTACGTTTTGCGCGATACTTCCCCATCTTTTGGTAGGTACTGACTGTTTGCAGGTCAGCATTGTAGCTCTTCGTGAGAACCAGATTGAGGTTGTGCAATCCTCCATGCTCGGATCCATTCTTTCAAACTTGCTGCTGGTCATGGGAATGTGCTTTTTGTTTGGTGGTCTTCGACACCGTGGTTCGACGGGAGCTGGTACGGAGCAGACTTTCTCAGCCGCCGTTGCGCAGACTACCTGCTCCCTCATGGCCCTCTCCTCTGCTTCCCTGGTAATTCCCGCTGCGGTATGTTTTTCCCTGTCGCATCTTGGTAATACGAGCTTTGTCTAACATCATCCTGTAGCTGTACGGCGTCCTCGACCAGAAGAACACTGATATCGGCGACAAGGACCGCAGCATCCTGGTTCTTTCTCGCGGCACTGCCATCATTCTGCTGGTTCTATACGCCATGTATCTCATTTTCCAGCTTCGGACGCACAGCAACCTTTTCGACCCCGAAGACCCTCTCACTGCCGACGGTGAGGAGCCCGAAGAACCCACTCTGGGTCCGATTGCTGCTACCGCAGTCCTCGTCGTTGTAACTGTTTTAGTCGCCATCTGTGCCGATTACTTGGTCGGAAGCATCGATGACCTTGTCGAAAGCGCAAACATCAGCAAAGCATTCATCGGTTTAATCCTGATTCCAATCGTCGGAAATGCAGCGGAACATGTCACTGCCGTAGTCGTCGCCCTTCGCAACAAGATGGACTTGGCCATGGGTGTGGCAATTGGCTCCAGCATCCAGATTGCGTTGGGTGTCACCCCATTCCTCGTTATTGTCGGATGGATTATTGGACGTGACATGACACTCCACTTTGAGACTTGTGAGTTACACTTGTGTCTAATGAAATTACCTTGGAGAAAGCTAACCACGATATAGTCGAGACTGTTGCATTCGCCGTGTCCGTTTTGGTTGTCACTTATACCGTTCAAGACGGCAAATCAAACTATCTCGAAGGCGCCATGCTTCTCGGCCTCTACATTATCATTGCCGTTGCTTTCTTTGCTACGCCAGGAGACTTCTTGGACAAGGCAACAGATCTTATCAGCGGCAGCAACTAAGCACGACTGAATAACATCGACGACTTTGATACGAGTCGATATCTACTACCTGGGTCGAAGATGCCATCCTTCCGACCATTGAAATACAACATAGCCATCGATGCTACGAATATCTCGAGAACATCCCTTTCTTATGTTATGGACGAACGCGGGGCTTGTTTACTGCAACAAAAACCCTCGGATCGAGATTACTCCTGGCTATACCAGCCCCTTTCCTAGCCCTGTATTATTATTTTTTATGCATTGTGCTGAATTCCAAGGATTGCAAATTTGAAGTCATTGCGAGGGACGGCTGTGGATCAGAGAATATTGCTAGATGCATTGGATCAAAATGTGCGCCCCAAGGTAGCGGTGGTCACTCTGCCTTTTGCTTCTTTTTTCTCTTTTGTTTATTTCCTTTTCTCTCGCGATTTATGGGGAATCAAACGGGCAAAATGATGGCGTTATATCGTGTTTGTATTGATAATTTTAATGATACCTGTGAAAAAGTAACAACCCTCTCGCACCTAACCTCTGCCGTGATTTTTCCAACAGAAGAGCTATGAACATTCCACATGAATTGACTTTTGACAACCGGGATGTATCTAGGCCATATGAAAATCAAACCTGAATGGTGTATACATTTTGAAAGAAAAGAAAAGATCCATCATCCGAGTAAGTCTATTTTCCATTTTGACAATATTAAGAAAACAAAAAAAATCTATGCAGAAGGCTTCGACATGGGCGTGATGATGCCCTGCTTCATAATAACTCTTGGCTTCGTGTTGTCCTGGAACGTCTCCTTGGTCATCCATTCGGGGCCAACAGGCAGACGCAAAGCCCGCTCGTACTGCTGTCTCGACTCGAATGGGAAAGGAAGCTGGGAAGCGAGATAGCGGTCGTTCTGTAAAAGAAAGAGTTAGTTAGCCTTCCGTAACAAAATATTGAGAAAACAAGTGGGAGGAGGGTGTTGAGACGAACCTTTTTGATACGCTTTTCGTTAATGATTACTTTATCCAGCTTGGCGTCCTTGCGGTCCATCTTCTTGATGCCCTCGACTTTTGTCAGGAAGCGGCCCTGGTGCCTCTTCTTCTCGCGGGCGCTGATGCCCTCGCCGACCCAGGAGCCCCAGCCGGGGAGCGTGTTGTCAATGACCTTGTCGTCGTCCTCTTCGGCGATTTCGTCCTTTTCGCGCTGGAACTCGGTGACGACGTCTTCGCCGGCAAAGGCGCGTGCTACGAGGGCCTTGTCGCGGATGGCGAGGGGGAGGCGGTTCTCTGACTCGGCGTCGGACTCGGATTCGGAGGAGGTGTCGTCGGAGTCGTCTTGGGCTTGAGGTTGTGATTTCTTGGCTGGTTTGGATTTCGGTTTAGGTTGAGAAGCGGTGAGGATGTTGGCGTTGAGATCGAGGTCGTCGGCGCGTGCTGACGAAGTCTTCTTTCTGCGCGAGTCGCCCTGAGACCAAGCTCCCGCTATAGAAGTCGTTGCTTCAGCAGGCGTTGACCAGGCGTGGTTCACCGAGCCGTTTGTGATATGAGGCGCACCATCGCCATTTGCGAAGCTCACGTCTTGCTCTTCTTCCCTAGAGTCCTTGACGCGGTTCCTCTTGGCTTCTCGGGCTGAGATGTTCTGCGGCATGGAGAACGGGTTGGCCGCTCCGTTGCCGTACTGCCTTCGGCCAATCTCGCCTCCCTTTTCTTCCTCGTCAGACACTTGGACTTCTTCTCCGTCTAGCTCTCTGCGGATTTCCTTGATGAGGTCGTCGTTTGCCTTCTTCTTCGCTGCTTCCGCCTTTTGCATAAACTTCATCTTCATCAGCCTCGACTGGGGCTCGTCATCCTCTTCTTCGAGCTCATCCAGCTGTCGCCGCAAGTCATCGTTATCATCGTCGTCAGATCCAGAACTGCTGGTATCGTCCGAATCATCTCCTGCCCCCCTTGAATTCTTGCCTTCTTTCCTTCTACGCAACTCCTCGTCCTTGCGAGCCATTTCTGTCAAGCCAGATCGGAAATCGTCGTCCCAAACGGCACGCTTCGCCTTGGATCCCATCTTGGCCCACTTGCTGTCCTTGTGACGCTGGCCTACTCGCTCCAGAGCACGACGACGGTCCTGAGCTTCCCTCTCTTCTTCGGAATCGATTTCGCCAGCCTCGGCCATGGCCTCCTTGGTAGCCATCTCGTCGCGCTCCCGTTGTTTTCTGTGGACTCGATGGTAGGCCTTGCTCTTAATCTTCTTGATACGCTTGGCGCGCTTTGCTTCTCTGGAATTGATCTCACGCTCGAGACGCTTCCTTTCCAGAACTTGTTTTCGAGTAAGCAGGTTGCCCTCTTCGTCAAACTCCTGCTTCTTGGGTTTCTTCTCCTTTTCTAGAGATAGACCGCTCTCCTCCATGATCCCCATGATTGTAGACTCCAGCTCGTTGGCAGCACTCTTCAGCGTAAGAGGTTGAAGCTCTGTCCGATCGAGTCCAGCTGATTCAGAGTTCTCAGGAAGAGGGAATATCAGGTGTTCGGCTCTGCGGTTCTGTTTGACGGTTTCCGTCCATCGATTAAGTGTCTCGTTGGTCTTTTCGTAGGCGGCTGCTCGGTCGATACGGCCCTGCTCTCTTCTTGATAGTGGCACATCTAGCTTCTTTGTCGCTCCGGGCCGTGTTTCTTTCGATTCCTTCTTCAGGAGCTTTACTGATTGCTTCATAAAAGGGTCGTTTAATCCAGAAAGTCCAAGGTCGCCAAGATCGATCTTTTGGTTCTTGGAGACTGGCGCGCTATTCTCGTCGTCTTCCTCGCCACCAAAGCCAGATATCAGGCCTTTGAGCTCTTTCAATCTCTCGGGATCGGCCTCCTCGTCGCTGTCATCATCGACATCCTCAGAGCCGTCCGACTCATCAGAATCCTCCTCGTCTTCTGAATCTTCCTCTTCGGAGCCTTCTTCACCTTCTGGCTCTTCTTCTTCAGATTCCTCCTCGAACTGATCCAGAGCCGTTGCCAGATCAATGGCCTCTTCACCAAGAGTTTCTCCTTGATCGTCATTGCTATCGTCAGAGTCTTCTGAGTCATCGGCCTAATTTTCTGCCGGTTAGCACCGTGGATCAGTATTTTTACCAATTGCAAGTTCTCACCTTTCGTTGGCCAGTCTTGGAACCGCGGAAGGCGTAGCCCTGAAACATTTCATTGTCGCTGTCGCCAAATGCATCGTCACTTTCAATTTCGGAATCTTCGTCGTCGTCTGCCATTCCTCCAAGCTGCCACTCGTTTCCTTCGCTGTCGCTGCCAAACTCTACGTCGCCACCAGCTGCTCGCTGGGGAGCCCTGATCTTCTTCCGCTTGGGACCTTCTTCTTCTTCGTCCTCCTCATCTTCGTCTTCTTCCTCTCGCGCATGCTTCTTCTCAATCTCGGCATCCAATTCTCGTGCTCGTGGCGTCTTCTTCTCCTTTGTGGGGAATCTCTCCTGCGCAATGTTGAAGGCGTTCAGCGCATTCGTCTGCGCCCTCGACTTGGACTTCTTGGGGCCAGACTTGGCCTTTGGCTGGCTTAATAGCGGCCGTCCATGAGCCTGTCGACCCGGCATCTTGACGGACTCTGTATTCGTAATTTAGAGGGCGTTATTGCCAGGTGTTTTGCGACGCCAAGCTGTCGTGCCTCTCTCTCAAGCTTTTTTTCCTTCTCTTTTTTTTTGCTGCTGCTCAACTTTGCCTTACATTTTTTTCTGCCGTGTGAAAAATTTGGCGGTGAGAGTAGTTTGGCGGGGACCCCCGGCGGCATCCCACCTATCAGCGCCCCTCCAATTCTTTCCCGACTCCGCTGTGGCCCGCCCGCCTCGGCGCTCTGTAAGCTCCGACGACATGCTATAATTCAGATCTCCCGAAATAATCGTGCGATCCAGCGCCTTTTCGTCTTCACATTGAGCGCTATTGCGCAGAGAAGCACAAAATGGCCGTCTTTGCAGCTGGGCTTCGGAGGGCTGCCCTCCAGATGCCCTCGAGGTTCTTTGTCTGCAACCAATGCCTTCGACAGGCGCCCAGACGCTCTCCCTCGACAATCCTGAATATCGTACGATCACGAGGATATGCCGATGCGAAGCCATTGGACAGCCTGGCGGCCCAAAATGCTTCAGCTGTGGCATCTCAGGTGCAAGCCAAGGCTTCAAAGGCGTTTCCTAAGAAAACTACCTCCAAGGCTGTTGCATATTGGCTCATTGGCAGCGCTGCTAGCTGCTTTGGCATCGTCGTCTGGGGTGGACTAACAAGATTGACCGAGTCTGGGTATGATTCCAATTCGCTTCGGATGAGCAAGAGAAGCAATGCAACAGTCAATCGCTAACCGGATATTCTATATATAGACTCAGCATAACGGAATGGAGGCCCGTCACCGGCTCTTTGCCTCCCATGTCACTCGCCGACTGGGAGTCTGAATTCGAAAAATATCGTGCGTCTCCGGAATTCCAGCTGCTCAACCCTCACATGACGCTGGACGAGTTCAAGAAGATCTACTTCATGGAATGGACCCATCGCCTCTGGGGTCGCTTCATCGGCATGTCGTTTGTCCTCCCCTCGCTGTACTTTGTCGCGCGCCGCCGAGTCTCTCCCAGAATGGCCGTCAACCTCCTCGGCATCTCCAGCTTGATCGGTTTCCAGGGCTTCATTGGCTGGTGGATGGTCAAGTCTGGTCTCAAAGACGACCTCTTTGCTCCTGGCTCTCACCCACGTGTCTCCCAGTACCGATTGACTACTCACTTGGCTACCGCCTTTGTCTGCTATTCCTGGATGTTGATGTCTGGCCTGACCATCCTCCGCACTCGCCGTCTGCTCGCCGACCCTGCCGCCGCCTCCGCTGTCATTAATGCCATTAAGAACCCCGCCCTCAAGACTTTCAGGCGCTCAGTTCTTGGTGTTACCGGTCTCGTTTTCCTTACTGCCATGTCCGGCGGCCTTGTTGCCGGTCTCGACGCCGGCCTCATCTACAACGAGTTCCCTAAGATGGGTCTCGGCTTCACCCCTCCAAAGTCTGAGCTATGGGACAAGTTCTACTCCCGCAAGGAAGACGGCTCCGATCTGTGGTGGCGCAACATGCTCGAGAACCCCAGCACCGTCCAGCTCGACCACCGAATCATGGCCATCACGACCTTTTGCACTATCCTCGCCCTCTTCGCATACGCTCGTACCGGAAAGGTCGCTGCCGTGCTTCCCAAGAACGCAAAGAAGGGCACCACTGGCCTCGTCCATCTCGTCACCCTGCAAGCGGCCCTCGGTATCTCCACCCTCATCTACATGGTTCCCACACACTTGGCGGCCACTCACCAGGCTGGCAGCCTTGCTGTTCTCACTGGCGCCTTGGTGCTCGCTCACCGACTACATATCCCCAAGTCAACGGTGCGGATGATTGAGAAGAAGCTGAAGCAGGTTAAGCCATGAAGCGAGCCGCTTCTTTGTATAAAATAGATGATGTACTATTACGCTACACGGAGGAACAATATGCCAGGGACAAATCCCGACAGAAAAATCATGTATAAAAACTCAACTCAAGACATATATAGAGGTCGAGACAAGGAAAAAGGATTCTCTTTAATATAAAAATGCATATAAATTCCATCTATTGACGCCTACTCCATACTTTCGATTTCTAGTCAACAATGCCCAATAGTAGTTTCACAAAGTATTCGACCCCTCTCTTTCTTCTTCAGCCTTATCCCATTCTACAAACAAACCAAAAGCAAAAATAATGAAAAGATAAATGACATTCTCCCAGTCCCCTAAACCATTTCCTCCGCCAGTCTATATGCTTCTTATCCGGCCCAAATGCTGCGGTTTCTATATTAACACATCATGGAGGCGCACAGAAAATGCTGATTGTTCCTTTTTTGTTGAAATAATCGTGAGATTTGTTATATCGCATGAAAAAAAAAAAAATTGAAAAAGATTCTTTTGTAATGAGGCCGTCGCTCGAAAATGAATGCCGGTAACCATGATGGCCAGTGTACAACCGTTTATATAAAATGAGAACGTTCCTTCTATTAAAACCGTCCGAAAATACGCCCTCTTCCGATATATGTTTTTTTTCTTCATCGACATTATTATTCCAAGTACATGTCACCACGCACCCCTTGCATCGCCATGGTGATGTCTGCGCCATGCATGGCGTTGGCTTGCATTGCCGCCATGTTCATGTTGGGCATGGCACGGTTCATGGCCATGGCCGCTCTGCTTGCAGGGCTGCCAGCTCCGTTTTGCATCATGTAACGCATATCTGCTGTGTTACGTTGCTGCGCCTGTTGCTGTTGAGCCTGCTGTTGTTGCACTTGTTGCTGCACTTGTTGTTGGACCTGCTGCTGGACCTGTTGTTGGACTTGCTGAACAACTTGCTGCTGAACCTGTTGCTGAACCTGCTGTTGGACTTGTTGCTGGACCTGTTGCACTTGTTGCACCTGCTGGACCTGCTGCTGCTGTTGTTGCTGCTGCTGGGCCATGGGTCCACGAGTCCTAGAAACATCAAGCTGCGCCTGCTGCTGTATAGGTGGGTGCGATGGTTTGATGGGTGATTGGCTCATCATAACAAAGCTATCGTCATCTTCCATCTCGGCATCGGCATCTTGATCGCTGGTTTCTTCGATCGACGGCGGGCCAGTGTTGGTCGTAGACGAAGCGCTTTGCTCACTGGCTGGACCATTCGTGCTTGCGGTCGAGAGCCTTTTGTCAAGCTGCTGCTGCTGCTGTTGCGGCGGCGGCGGTTGCGTCAACTGTGGTGTTTGCACGGCGCTTGGGGGTTCTGACGGACTGTTTTGGTTTCCCGCAGCAGGAGTCTGGACCGCTGTCTGGTCCAGAGGCCGCTGCGCGGTCATCCCTGTAGCGGTAACACGACTCGACACAATCATATTCTTCCATCGGTCTATTGACTTTGCTACAAGGGTATTCAGGTCCAGATGCCGATCCTCGAGTTCGAAACCAACAAGCTTGGTCCCCGTGACAGCCTGCTCATAGGCGTACGCAAGGACGTCTCGTTCGAGAGGAATAGTGGAGGGTGAAAGCACCTTGAACTCTCTCGGCTGCTGCAGTCGGTTGAGTTGGTCGATGTGTGATTTGAGGTTGGCGTTTTCCTGCTTGAGCTTATGATGCTGCTCTTTCATCTTCTCCATTTCCTTATGCTTGCGACCCACTCCACGTGCCAGCTCAAGAAGCCAAAGTTCACTTTTCCGCTGGCCGGGCAAACTCTCCCAAACTGCATATGCAGATTTCAGGTGTTCGTTGACCTGCAGCTCGAGATTTTCAGCGGCTCTCTCAGCCTTCTTTACGGCCTCTCTCACGTCTCTATACGGGCCCCCAGTTGGGGGATACGCCATCTCCTCCATCACCGTGGTCGTGGCCGAAGCGCATGTAATTTTCCATGCCTTGAATTCCTCTTGGAAGTAGGCTTGGAGCGCCTCATACTCGCGCTGGGACGGCGAATGGATAGCCCAGGATGTCGAGGTAGCGTGCTGAGTCGAAGAGAACAAGGTTGGCGGTGGCTGAAGACACTGCAAAGTAAGAGCTGGAAAATCCAGAGCAAGAGGATCGAAGTCGAAAGGTGTCGAATTGCCATCAATCTGCTGTCTAGTTTGGTGTTAGTCGATCCCGGCCCCTATGGCGAACACCAGTTCTGGACGAAGCCCTGAACAGACAAGATGACTTACTTTGCCGCCCGCCATGAGCTGATCAGTTCTCTGAGAGCTAGCTCTGCAGCTCTAGCAGTGTCCATAGAGTCTGCCAGCTTTTGTTTGATATCGAACTGAGCTTTTTGGGCCATCTGTTTGCTAGCGTTCCTTGATACCCCAGGACGCTTGTTGGTATCTTGAGGGGCATTGCCATCCCAGGCATTCTTGCCCGGAATATCATTTATAACGCCAGTGGCCTCCCATGGAGTAGTATAAGAGTACTTGACGGGTCCAATATTGTACAGACCCTCTTTGGGTATGGCAGAAGGTTTGAAGCTATCTGACTCTTGCCCAGGCGATACTTTCCTGGCCGTTGGTTTCGGGGTACCGGCGGGGGTAGAATTATCTCTTCGAGCACCAAGGGAACCTCGAGGCTGGCGTCGAGTGATGTTGCCACGGAGCTTCCGGATAGCATCAACATCGTGAATACCATCCGGGGGCTTGGGGTTCTTGTCCTTGATATAGAGATCAAGATGTCGGCCGAGGGAAGACGAGGTGAAGGCCTGGCCACAGTACTCGCAGTTTTTGTCCTTTACAGCCTTGGGCTGGTTGCCCTCGGCATTGGGCACCGGCGTTTCAGACATTGCTTGCAATTCCTAGCAGAGAGGATGTGCCACGAGGGAAGAGACGGCGGTGAAAAGTAGGATATATTGGTTTTCTTTCTTTCGTCGGCAGAAGCGATCGATCGGCCGGCTAGAGGAGAGGAGGGGGGATATCGTTCTGGTTCTGGCGCTACGAAACAGGCAGAGAGAAGGTGATTTGATGGAAGACGACCAAAGCCAACAGCTCCTTTCGTGGAGCAGGACCTGTGAAGATCATAAGGAGCGTATAAAAGGACCAGGGGCGGATTTGGAAAACGAGCGTGGGTAGCAAATGCCCTCAAGGGGGAGGCGGTTCACAAACGTCAAGGCTGCTTATTCAACTCAGAGCAGCGTGGAAGCGGACAGGGAAAAGCCAATGCAGAAGCAGAACAAGAAGCAGAACAAGACCTCTCGACGACGGACAGCCCAGAAACAGCTCACTCAAATCCCCTCGTGACAAAGCTCAAAGTCAGGAGAAGCCGTGGGAAACCTTTAATTATTTTTTTTAGGTGGTGAGCCGGCTCAGGGGTGGGACCTCGAACGGGACGCTTCCATGGGAGAGAAGTGGAAAAGGAACATCGACCCCCCCTCCATGGCTCCCCACCGCACCGGGCCCAGGCGCTACAGGCGGCTCATAGCGGGCAGCTCAGGCGCTGGCACTCGCTGTACAGTAGCAGCCCACCGCTAGGCGCCAGTGTGGCCGCTTTCCCCCCTGTCCGGCGCTGCGCCAGAACCCGGCCCCCCAGATTAGTGCTCCAGCTGTCAGCGTCGCCGAGAGACCGTCCACTGGTGGTGCGGATAGCGGGAGACAGGCGTGCCGATCGTGACCGCGGTTTGCTGGCGGTGGCCAGGGCTGCCAGTGAGTTGTTCAGTTGTTCGGTCAGGCCAGGCCAGCCGCCGAAGCCGGGTTTGAGTTGTGAGGAAGCTGAGTCGGGCATCTACGAGGTCGGACTCTCCAGGCTGGAAGAGACATCCAGCCCAGGCACGTGTCGGTACAGGTACCTACATGTATGAGAGCCTGGGGGGACCAATTGAGGGTGCGGTACTTGGCAGAGCAAAGATTGAGGTCGGGTGCATGTACCTCCTACTGGCTACTGGCGATATGACCTGTACTCATCCTCCGTGCCTCCTCATCTTCGAGTCAACCACCAGCAGGCAATCAGCTGCAAAATACCTACGAGTGAGCTCCATGAAGGTACGGGGTACAGCACGGAGCACAAGTACGGGTACATGTCACCTTACTATTACCTGTAGTCGATGTTTTAGAGGCTCCTACGCCAGCAGTAGCGTCGGTAGGATGCAGGAGCAACGGAGTATTGGCCGTCTGCGACCTGCAACCTGCGCTGTGCTCCGTCCGGATACATGTACATGTAGGTACTCGTAATGGGGCGCCGCTGGAGGAAGGAGGCTCGCAGGAGATTGTCATAGTGCCTGCCCACTCTTGCCCAGGGAATCATTCCGGCCCTGCTGTTCTGTTCGTGTACGGAGTAACTTACATCATGGGCCGATGGAGACTCTTGTGATGGAGCTTCATCAGCATCTGCGTCTGTCCTCTTAGGTTCAAGCCATTGGATTGATTGACCTTGTTACTACCTTACAGCCCACGGGTATGCACTGCCCAGATGCCTTGGCAACATGAATGGAGCTTGATCAGCAAGCAGCTATCAGCAGCAATCAGCAGCTGAGGACTGGACCTGCTGTACATACTCGGTGCTCCGAACTCCATACCTACAGTACGAATACCACCTCACTCGTGCCTCTTACATGTACAGGTACGGTACAGAACAGGAGCACAGGAGCACAGAAACAACACGACAAGACATCGGGCAGCCGGCCGCAAGAGACTAGACGATGCCCAGACGGACTCGATCAAGACTCGCCAGCAAGGGTGGCAGCGATCGGAGCCATCTCAGGAGTAACGTGGACGGATCCTACAAGCAGAGGCCGAGTACTCGTACCTGCCATTCAGAGGCCGTGTCCCATCTGGCCCAGAGCCAAGGGCATGGCCAGCCAGCTGTTTCTCGTGGCGTTCTTGAATCCAATCGCTTCATTCTTGCAGCCAAACTGCACGCGATCCCACCTCTCCTGCGCCCGTGCCAGCCACCCTACTTCGCACCGGCCGAATTGCAAAAGATCCAGACCGGCTGAGCGCCGCCAATGAACGGAGTGGGCATCAGAGAAGGCTCGGATGCCTAGCGTGCTCTGCTGTTGCAGCAGGGTGCTTCGTGATTCAGGCAAGTTGAGAGAAAGTGTGAATGCCATCACGACTTGTTGGCTATTTTGTTACTTCAGGCTATGTATTGCTTACAGCCTCATATCTTGAATGGCAAGTATCAGTGTCACATTCAATGCCCAAGAATACCCTCCCACCGATGGCGCAATGGGCTCGTAGCATTCAAAACTCGAGTGCTCTTCGTCCTCCAAACACAGGCCAGATTAAAAAGATCCGAGGCTTCAGGGGGGTCACTTCGGGAGATCACCCAGGCCGTCCAGGGGGTGGACGCTATGGTCAAAGTTTGACGCCAAAGCGAAGCCATTCTCCTTGGTTAAGCTAAAGTCAGACGCTTACTCCGTTGATACAAGTCTATGACAGAGAATGAGACGAGTGTCCAGAAGAGCCAGAGTGTCTGGCTGGTGGCCAAGGAGCACACACACCTGTCATGTCATCGAAGCATTGCCCCTTGTCTTTCCCGGGAGCTGTCATATCACTTCCGCGCCGCCGTTGTTCGACCGTTCGTCAACGGCCTAACTGCGTGTCTGGCCTGGTCTTTACTGCATGGGCATACGACAACGGGTCCCCTTGTCGCAGGCCCAACCTTTTTTCGGTCATCTCTCGTCCAACTAGCATTTTACGACCTTGTGCCGTGTAGAGAAGCGCAGGTCTGATATAATCACCGTCCTATGACAGAATGCTTCGTGGTTCTCTGTGGACTTATCATTCTGGCAGGATCATGACCATGCTGAGCCAGAACAGGCCAGGGTTGGGCGCATCACATAACAACTGCCCTGCTCTTGTCTCGTGGGAAAGAGCTTGACGTGAGAGCCGACCAAGCCCCTTGGTGCGATTAGCGCAGTGACGGTGGAGACTTCATCAACATGGATTCTCACGGCCAGCACAACAACTCCGTACGAGTAGTATTACAGTACATACGCTCGTATGCAGCAGTCCCAAGACGGCACCTTGGCATACTCGTAGCCGAGGGAAGTGTGCCTGCACGGACTCCCTGACCACTGCAGAAGAATTTGCAGCCCCAAGACTAAGAAATTCCACCCAGCAGACTTTCTGCCTTTTTCTTGGCCATATGGAGCACGCTGTACTCGTACTCCGTACGACGACTACAACGAATCCTGCTTTTGCCATGCTTTCGTACAAGGTGGGGAGAAGTGTTAGAGAGAAAAAACGTTCACTCCCTGGACCGCAGATAAGACCTCGCCGGGAAAGCTGCTGTGGACCGGCGTTGAAACATTGTCTCGAAAAGCTTGGCTATGCTTAGCCGTTTCTTAATTACTAGATTACTGCGGCTGATTTCAGCCGGGGAATAGAGTCGCCTATGGGGAGTGCCATGAGAGCTTATTGGGTGCGCAATCGCCGAAGGCATGAGTTTTGTCTTGGATATGCTTGAGAGATGACCGCTCTCCAACAGCAATAGCCTCGTCTACGACGCAGCACTTTCATTCACTGCCACGCCGTTGAGTACTCCTTACATGGACGGATATTGCTGTCTTGGTGTCGCGCTGCATACTAAGACGGTAGACGACGGCGTTGCTGACTAGCACCTTGGAGCTAATGGCCAAGGGGTGTGCTTTAGTTTTGGTGTGGTACGACTGAAAATCGTCCATTTCAGCACCCTATCTCTTGTAGAGATCGCATCTCGATACGCCCATAGCTGGGTCGATCTATTTCCGTCCTCCCGCAAGGAGTAGCTCGAGGCGGAATACAGTCTGGCACACGAGACATTAGGGCTGCCGGCTAGGTAGGCAGGCAAATTACATACGTCTAATTAAGTACCCTCCATGGCCGGCGCTGCAATGGATACTACCTCTGACGAAGCCGTGCTGTCGCTACGAAGCAGCAGAGTCGTATTACACACTAAGCTTTCCGGCAAAGATCCATGGAAGTCGCTGCGATCTTACCCCTGGCTAGGTCCCTTGTTGCCGGTCGCGAGTGTGGTTGCGTGCATTCTAGCGGGCAAACAGGAATGCCAACCGGCCTTCTCGAATCGGCAACGTTTCGCATGTTGCCGCGCTGGTCTTTTTTTCGTCCTGGTGGGCTCGGATCCCCGGACCGTGGCACTTTTGGCGCTCCAAACACGAGGCCGATTGCTCCCTTTGAGTTACGCCGGCCGGTCTGCTTGATGACCCCGTTACACAAAGGACCGTTGGCCTTGTTGGACCCTCATTTTAGCTAAGAAATTTGCTTAGCCGCGTACAAAGAGCCTCTTCGGATGATCTACCAGGTACTGACTACTGCATACCTGGGCTGCTGGCGGCAGCATGTGATTCCGACGAGGGCCGTTTGATATTGCAGTAATTTATACCTACATGATGCTAGCGAATTGGACAGGGCTTGATGGTCATGCTAACGTTAATTACTTAGCGCTAGGTAAGTCAAAAAAGCAGCTGTCCCTCCAAGAGTCCGCCAAGAGAGCTCAATGAGCCGGCCAAAGGAGCAAAGGAAGGCCGCCCACCTGCGGGACATAATAGCATTATGCGTGGATAAATGAATACGACGCCCTACCAACAGCCTTCCATCGCAGGGACCGGCGCAAAATCGACTGTGCCAACCACCATCCGGCTATTCATGCAGGCCAAGTTGAATGCGGCCATTGATGTGGTGTGGACGTCGACCGACTCACAATTGCTGTTTTCCCGACGGCAGTTCTTGTTGACTCTGGACTCGGCGTAACTGCGACTGGCCTACATGGCCGGCTCGTTTCAGGATATGCGGCATATCGCAGCTCGGCGTGTTGTTGATCCCGATTCCTTCTGGCTGGGCAAAAGGACAAATGAGCAGGAAGTGGCCACAGCGTCAGAATTTGTAATTTGACGGCAAACAATGGAGAATCATGCATGCAAACATGTGTGCCAAGTACGGGAGCAAAAGAACTCTAAATAGCAATCGTTTCTTGAGGCACGCTTTGTTGCTCATGTGAGCTGGGTATGCAGTCAGCGACAGCCGAGCGTGCCGGATATCGGGAAGCGCCGTTTGTGCTGGACGGGTGGCTCGACAGAAAATTCATATGTATTTCTACTACAGGTATCACTACTTTCTGCTACTATCGCTACCCTCTGCTACTATCACTACTCTCCTCTAGTATCTGCTATTATACATATATTCTTCCAGTATCTACTACTATTACTATCTTCCTTTAGCATCTAGCATTATTAACTAGCACGTATAGCTTCCATATAGGACGTGGGATGCTGGATAACAAATTTGGGAGGCTGAATAACTGCTCCCTTTTGATGGCCAGAGCAAGAATTATGGGCCACCGTATAAGTATGAGCGGAAATTTGTATAGAACCACCAGCGTCAGGCTGTTGTTTTTCCCCTTTCACCAAGACGTCATCCAACATGTTTGTTCGCACAGACGTGGAGCAAGAATACAAAGAATGCTTCATCTATCAAAGGTAAGTAGAAGCGGTGGAAAACTCGTGGATACATGATCAACCAGATTGCAATGCATTATAAAGCTCTTCAAGCTTCGCCAAGAATGATGATATCGCCTTTGCTCTACCTCGCAGTATCACGACTCGCGGCGTTGAAAGTGGAGAGCTTACAGCTGTTGAGATCGATAACGATAAGACAAAGAAAAAAGCTACTCACGTGACCGAGCGTCACTCGGCAACACCAAAGCTTGAGGCCCGCGCCCATCGCGTTTGCTTATGGACAGCGTCAAGCGCTTGCGACCAGGTTGCGCCGTCTGGGACTGCGAATCAATTCTGTAACTGCCAGGCGAATCAGTGAATTGCAACAATGCCTCCAGGTACGTGCACCAACTGGCTGCCACTTGGCTCCTCCCCTCCCCCAGCGGACGAATCGCGCCGGTGCAAAGTGCATAGATGATTGCCCCCAAGTTAGCCGGAGACAGCTCCAGCTCAGTACTTGCACCTGAAAGCTCTTCCGCCTTTACAATCACACCGCTCCATCGCTGTGTATTGTCGCGTCATGGCTCCAAGAGGAAACAAAAGAAAATCATCCGCTAAAAGCAGAGCAGCACTCAGCGACGAGGAAGTCTCGGATTACGAGAGCGCGCCACCCGTCAAGTCGTCACGAAACTCCGCGTCAAGCGAGGCAGACGAAGCGGCCGGAAGGCCCAAACGAAACGGAAGAGTCTCAAAAAAGGTGGAAAGGGAGGTGGACGAGGACGATGATATCGAAATCGAGGATGCGGATGTGAACGAGGATGAAGATGAGGATGAGGAGGGGGATGACCTCGAGGAAGATGTGTATGGAACCACCGAGTGTTGCACGGCATATGGCATTGAGACCTAACAACTGCTTATAGGTTCATTGTCGAGGCTATCAAGAAGCACATGATTGACGAAGATGTGCGTAGGAAGGGCCTCCGTCGCGTTTATTTGTTTGATCACATCACGGCTAACATCGCGTAGGGAACATTGAAATTCCATGTCAAGTGGGAGGGCTACGAGAAGAAGTCAGATATGACTTGGGAGCCTGAAGAGAATCTACTGTACGTTGCGGATCACGGAGCGTGGGGCAAACGACACGCGATTACCGGATGAAGCGACTGACTTTGGTGCGATTTAGGGAGTCTGCGGGCGAGATTCTCAGTGCCTATCTGGAGTCCATCGGTGGGCGAGAGAAGATTTTCGAGGAGACGCAAGAAGCTGCCAGAGGCAAGAAGCGCAATCGAACGAACAGCACAACGCCGGCCGCCACGACGAAGCGTTCCAAGAGAAACGGAACACATCCTGTCGACTCAGCACCGCCAGCTACGGCAGAGAAATGGAGCCCTCCGGCCGGGTCGTGGGAGGACGAAATCGACACGATTGATGCTTGCGAGGATGAAGGTAGTGGCCGGCTCGTTGTTTACCTTGTGTGGAAGAATGGCCGTAAGACGAAGCATGACACGAAGGTCATTTACAAGAAGTGCCCCCAAAAGGTAAGTCGCCGCTTGCTTGATCGTGGACTTGCTGCAAAATTGACATTGGTATAGATGCTACTATTTTACGAACGACATGTACGAATCATCCGGGAGGAGAACAAGGCCTTGACCGAGTAAAGGCGGACAATGGCATCAGGGTGAATGGAGGCGATTCCTTACACTCAACGGAGATGCATGGCTGCTGGATCAGACGCGATACGAATGAGCGGATACGCGACTTCTGCGACGAAGATTCATAGTCATGGCCTGAAGACTAGCTGGCGTATACGGACCGCATTGATCTTTTGGTTTTTGGTATTTTTCCTCCCTTGGTTTGCGGGCTGCGGTTTCTCGAAGCGTGGCTCATTACTTTTATGTGTTACTCGGCTAGCTTCTATCTATCTGAAGGGAGGAAGGACGGGGAGGGGCGTAATGTGTATCAACAGCTACGGGATATTTTTGCGAAGTAGCCTCTTATAGTTTCATATTGAAATGATGAACGATGTTATTGCCATCGACTCTCTACTCTCAAGTTGTAGAGCCTCAATGGAGTACCTGATAGACTCAGTCAGCGTGTGTGTGTGTATTGTGCCGTATTCCGCATCGCGTTTCAAGATGTCGCCAATGACACGCCACCAGCGCAGCTCTTGATAAAATGGCGAGGCTGGGAAGCTGAGCTTGTAACTCGTAGCACTCGGCCCCACTGAACAGCAAAGCCTCAGCGCTTTGTTTGGCCCTTACATGGCAGAACAGTGGGGTTTCTTACAGCGCCAGCTCCCTGTGTAGGCACTCCGTCCAGTACAGTAGCACACACAGCGCAGCAGATACAGGGGGGATCGCAGCAGCGTTTGCGCGTAAGCCCACATCAGCCCGCGTTAGCCCAGGTACACACACAAAAAGACGCTGGAGCTAAGCTTGCGTCTCCTCCCATCCCCAGCCTTGCGATTTTTCGAAAGAAACGCCAGAAGTAGCTAAGAAGAGAAAGGACAGACGGCAGAGGGACGCAAAAAGCGGGTGGCGGGGCAACGGCGTATATAGCTGGGGGGGTTGGTGACACTCTTTTCTTCTCTCTCTTTTCGCGCTGTTATTGGGAATCGTGTTTTTTGTTGTTTAAAACGTCCTTTTTTACCTTGAGGCACATAGACGAAAGACGACGAGTGCTTGAATTAATATCTAATTGATTTGATTCCCACTGAGTTTATCGAAGCGATTTGAAGCGAGGTTTTGCGCGGGCTTTCCCACGCTGTTTTTTGGTTCTTGGGCTATTTTGCGGTGACGAGGGTTTGTTTACTTTGGTGAGTCTGGCTTGTCGCTTTTTGTTTTTTGCGCCCCTTTTTCGCCCTTGCATAGCTTTGGGAACGAAATTGAATTTGAACGAGTGAAGTGCTAACTGTTTCTCAGTCTTTTTTGAAAGCTCATACCTCTCGAGCCAGACGAAGCAGACAGACGAAAATCACACCGTCAGAATCTCACCGACATTGTCACAAACGGGGGGAAACAATAAACACACTCGACAACAAACGCATAAACACACCCAATAAATAAACACAAAAAACCGCAGCAATGACGCAGCGCAACTATGTCATCGCCATCATCATCATCGTTCTCTTCGTCGTCCTAGCCGCCATCTCCTTCGGCATCTACAAGCTGGTCCACGGCGCGCGCCGCGAGCTCACCATCACGACGGAGTCGAGTAGCAGCAACTCGCACAGCCTGGCAGACTAACACTGAGCCAAGAGTCCTCCCGATGAAATAAAACGGGGTTAAATCGAGGTAGGATTCTTGCGCTCAAAACTGCCATTTTTTACATTTTCCTCCCCCCTTCTACATTTTTGGAATATATGTGGCGCAGCGGAATTGTTATTTTGGACAATGTTGCATGATTTGTTCTTTGGGTTATGAGCATGGTTTTTATGAAAGGATTTTGAAGCATCTCTACACTGGTTTTTGATACCTTTGAAGATGAGGATGTGGATGATGGGAAGATCTGTTTATTGAATAAGTCGCCCCCCGGGGCTCTTTTGGATATGTTTGTACATGACTTTGGCGGGATGGTATGAATTGGCATGTGTGTAATGAGGATATGAAGGTGGAATAATGAGAGCAATGACGGAGTGTGTATATCGCAGCATGCATGTCATAAGATGACCTTTGTGTCTACACAGTGAAATGGATATACAATGGAACAGACTTGCATCTTTTACAGGAACTAAATTGCGACGTGAATCATATCTATGATAACCGAGTCTTCTTCTCAACAGAAACAACCTATAGATGTATCGAAGTACGAATGTGTGAACTTCATGCGTGCATCTGTTCTGTTTCTAATACACTCAAACTCATCACTAGTAGTGTAGGCACTTTGCCAGCGGTCTTTACTTCTAAGTGAATCAGACACTTCTCAGAGCTCTCTTTTCTCCTCTGATGAACACAGAACCTCTCGACCGACAACACACGACTCCCCCAAACACTCTGAATCACGGTGCTGTAATTCACCATAAATATGCTTCCACCAACACCACATACCCTTCTCCCCTCTCCTCCATCAGCTTCATCCGCCTCGACACTTGCCAACATCTGCTCCCTTCAACATCACTCACTTACACCTCAACACAATGGCGGATGCAAGCTCAGCTTCCAACACTCGCGACGTCGCGCAGCAACACCTCACCAACTCTACGCCTTCATCTACATCTTCGAGCAGCGCTTCTTCTGCGTTTGAAGACACTCCCAACGAAGTTCCTCGGGAGTATCTCATGGCCTCACCATCTTCTCTTCTGGCTCAAGGCTTCCCCTTTCCGCCTCAGCAGCCGACTTCCGATATCCCACCCATCTTTATACGCCCCGAGGAGCCTTATATGAACCGATTCGAAAGCATTTATGAGAATCAGGCCCCTAATCTTAACAACGACGCACATCCATCATCATCCAAGATCCCAGAGTTCGATCAGCACTCCTCTGCCGCCCGCCTTGTTCACGAACAACGCCTATCAACATGCCTTAACATCCTTCGCCACATCCAACGCATCCTTCGTCAACGTCATGACGAGGCAGCCCAGCGTCTTGCACAAATTTCGCGCCTCGAAGTGCAGACCACATGGGAGCTCTTCTTCCACAGCCCCCTGGATTTCATGTGTCACGAGATGGACATTCTCTCCGACGCCACTACGAGCGCCATTCTCTCCCAAGGAGGAATTGCTCTGCAGCGACACTCTGCTCACGAGAGTGAGGCTTGGATGCGGAAGCTGGATGAGCTTCGGGATTTGCAGGACGATGAACACGATGCAAAGGAGAGGGTACGCAAGACGATGAAACAGATTCAGTGCGCGGATGCGATCATGAGAGTAGGATTGGAGAAGCAGACGGCGGCATTGGAAAGAGGCGATCTTATGGCTAGCCAATATGGCAGAGGGTTTGAATATCGTCCTGATGCCGAGGCAATGGCATCTTCAAACAACAACGCTTCTGCCATGCTGAGTAGCTTTTTCAATTGGCCTTTGCCTGCCACATCCCTGAACGTTGGTGAAGCCAGCGGCGATGTCATTGACGACAATAGCAGTTGTTCTGTCAGTGGATCCTCAGGGCAATGCCATTCCGAGTGTTGTCGAGATCATTCTCTGTAAATGTGGTCGTCAAGACACTTCTATAGTTTTGCTTTAGCATTATTTAGTACTTGCTGGGACATTGAGGCCTTTGTTGGCCGGGATTTGATAGAAACAGCGCTTAGATAGAGAACACAGCGATGCCCGTACACCTTCTCTCATATGAAATGCTTCGTTCTTGATCGTATTACTTAGATATTAATAATTAATTCCACTCATGCTCTCATAAACCTTGATCTCATCATCACCACGGCCACCAATACGCCAACTCATTCATGTTAGCAGCATTCAGTTGAACGGTATACAACTCATCCCCAGGCAGCATAATGACCTTTGCCAGCAACAAAGCGTCGTGCGATGAACACTTAATCTTGCTACTCTCTCCTTCGTTCCAGTCAAACTCGTATTTGTATTCGTCCACCTGCATCCACGGCTCAAGCTCCACAATGCGGCACCACGGTTTTCGTTCCCAATCCCCCCGTTCATCATGGATTATGTCCATCCCCAGGACAAGGGCATGCAATAAACACCACCCTTTAAACGACTTTTCTTTGAAAATGACACGCACGGCGCCTTCTGTGATACGAGCGACGTGGACATTCCTCTTGGGGTCGTTGTAATACACGACATTTGGCTGGGAGGTGATCGAAGTATTCTGCTGAGGGCCGTTTCGGTGGTGGTATGCGCGCTGTAACACACGATCGTTGCCGTGCCATCGATCAGCCGGATAGCCCTCCCGGGTTCCAATCTTGTAGCTTAGATATTGGAGGCGGAAACCAAAAGGTATAAATTCTCGGGGGTTGTGAGAGACGGTGATCTGTTTGTACTCCCACGGCGCACGATTTAAAAGCAAATCCATGGACATGGTGCCAAAGTCTGCATGCCACATTCGGCTCTACATCAGCATACCTAATTTCACAAGTGACAAAGAAAACAGAATCGGCGCATGGACTTACACAGAGGCACCTCGTACAAAAGAGACGGGATTTTAGACAGTGAATTGACTCGCAAAGGAGGGGAAATGGATGGTGCTTGTTCCCTGAAGAGATTCCAAGGCCGGATTCTCGCAAACTGGGACTGTTCCTCGTCCAAACACCACAGCTCAATGCAAGGCGAAGAGTCTCCGGAGAAACCATACCTGCAGCCAAGAACAGCCCGACGATAGTTTGACAGGGAACCCGACGGTAGTTTACCAAAACCAGCATAGTGAACACCCTGAATCACCTTGTTCTGGATCATCAGTGTAGTCTGTAGAGTATTGTTAATGATACGCGTCGCCTGCGTAGAAGAATGACTTGATGCGAAAGGGGAGACGTTTCCACCAGTGTCCTCAAAAGCACTCGGGGAGTCGGCAAGGAGTCCGTAAAAATCTGGTCCAGGGGACCTCAGCTTGCGTAGCTGCCATGCAAAAATGGACTGGTCGTCAACAGTCTTGATGATTTCCTCCTGGAGTCGAAGAAACGCCTTTTTACCTTCGCCATATATGAGGGGCATGGAGACGGAAAACAAACCCATCAGACAATAGGCCATGTCTTCGATCCTAGTTGTCGTTCTGCGGGAGGCCCAGTACATCTTGCGTGCCACGGCGATGAGGGATGGATCGGCCCCGGCGAGGATGCTCACGTCGATGCCCGTGATTCTGGATATCACGTCTTTATGAAAGGATTTCCTTCCGAGATAGTGCCAATCTCCAGAATAAAAGGCGACGTCGGATGGCGCAATGAGTTCCTGGAGCGTCCATCCCCTCGTAAACCAACGGGATGCCCCAAACTCAACCTCATCAAAGTTCCTATTTGCCGTCTCTAAAGTTGGATGCTCGATATATCGAACGTCAATCAAGTACGCATAGCATATTGAAGATTCTCGGTACCACGCATACATGGAATTGATGGCCTCGGACAGCTCAGCGCTGCTCGTCTTGTCGATGCAGCATGTGTCAATCCATATGTAGTCGTATCCCTCGGCATATGCAAGCGCACACGCGCCCTCGACTTTGGCAAATCCCTGAGGCTTCAGTTCCCGCGCCTGTGATACCGACTGGGCGATGTCTTGATATGTCACCTCTTCCGACCCCCAGGTGTGAGAGAGAATGGCATATCTAGGGATATTAGCTTCAAAGAATTCGGTGACGCTGTACGTTTTGGTGTTGAGCAGCCGCATTTTTTCCCACTCTACTTCATGTTCCTTTCTTCACCAACGCCGACGAGTTTCTTTTGTAGTTGTGAGTTCAGTTCAAACTTGGGCATGGCCGGGCATTTTATTTTAGGCTTATACCATTACGATCCTTGTCCAGCAGCAAACGTCCTGCGTGGGGCTTTTCAGCTGCTTGCGTGCCTCGCGAATGAGCCGAAAAGGGACAAAAATGGTCATCAAGCATAAAATCATGAACGCTTGAATTTGCATCAACCACAGTCTCGAAACCGAATCATTTTGCACCGGAACGGCCAGGCGACCCGGCACGTGGTTGGATAAATAAGTACATGTTGACTCGTTGCTCGCAATCCGTCGACCGTAGGTAAAAAGTTCCAGCGTCAAGCGGGGTGTCTCTGCCTTTACAACAAGACATGTCGAATCTTTTCAAACTGCGTTCCGCATATCCTAACTAACTGACAACGATAGACGTAGTAGTTTAGTCGACTTCCAGTCCCAGGAGGTATCGACATAGTCCCAAGTCTTTGCAACGAAAACGCGTCGACAGCATTGATCCAAAAGGGTCAACTTCACGGTCCTCTCCAGTCATTACAATGTCATCAACATAGACTGCCACAATTAGGTTGTCGCGTTGAAAGACGCAGGGGTCGGATGACAGCGGTGTCATGTGCATGTCGTCCATCGTTGACTTGAGGGTGCCGAACCACTCGCGGCCTGATTGCTTGAGGCCGTAGAGCGCCTTTTCAAGGCGGAGGACGACGGGAGAAGTCGATTGAGCAGTATAGCCTTCAGGGATGTAAACGTCACTGCACATTCTCGCTGATGATATTCCCAATGGTGTATACTAGGTTCGGCGCAGGCTGCGATTGCTGGTTCTCCAGTCAAGAGCCCTGCTTAAAAGGTGGTTTTACTCAGGAGTTGGATAAACACTGACAAGAAATAGTTCTCAGTTGGGGATATATCAAGGTAGACTTACAACTTCAAACACAGACGGGGGCTTGTAACGAAACCTCATAGTACCTCGGAACCCATATCAATAATTACCTGTACTTTCTACTCCAGCGCGGCGAGCCAAGGAGATCCGGTCCATGTGGTCCCTCCTCAAAGAGAAGCTGATGCCGGGTCGCCTGCGCCCGTCACTGGAGGTAGTAGCAGGAACTAGACCGTAACGCGAAATCAGAAAGCAAGAAGAGAATTGCAACCTTGACAGATTGTTGAAAGACTATTCAGCAGGCTTGTTCTTCTGTTTTTTTAGCATCTCCCAACTGGCAACTCAACCAGATTCAGTTGTGTCTACTAGATCTACTATTTCTGTTCAAATTGACAGTCGGTCAACTGTGAGGACACTGATTCATCACATTCTCCCATCCATTCCCTAAGATACCGATCATCCTCATCTCAAGGGACGAAATACTTTTTATCTAACGGTCCATACTACCTACAGCGCCAGACAGCGCAGCAAGCCGAATCTTCGCCCATCTCCATGAATTAAGAGGCTGATGGTTGGTGTGTATTTTAGTCTATAACCCAAAGGCTTCAGGTTTGTCTCGTTTTCTTCGGTTGTCATCTTACCGGGTAGGAATTCGTGTAAAATGGATGAGCAGCCGCCCAAGGTGGTGGGACTTGCGACTCTCCCGGAAGGAGAATGCGAAAGTTTGGAACAGGAGGGGAGAAGGAGAATAGATCTTTGATACACAATTTCTATCCAGGCCCGCTTCCATCCGTCTAACCTCAACCATATTGCCTTCATGAAGCCCTTCACCCCTTTCGCAAACTCCTTACATACGAAACTCGTAGTCGACCTACTCGAGCATACAAAGGTTCAACTTTATGAAAGTAGATGGTAAATCATTCCATCGGATAATACCGACGAACCTCTCTTTTATAAACGTTCACCTGAATTATATATATATGTATATGCTCATTTTATAAACCCAGCCCAAAGAAAAACCCATATAACCCCCAAACCCATACCCATCCTCACCAACTCATCAACCCCCTCCCTCTATCAAACCCTCCCCTCAACTGTCTCTCCGGCTTCACAACCTTCCCCTTCAACACCGTATACCGCACCAAATTCTCACAATCCTCCGGCCTCACCCTCGCCAGCCAAATACACTGCGCAGCACCCACATCACTCTTCTCCTTCTCCTCTTCACCATTCTTCTCCTCCTTCGCCTCAGCCGCCTCCTCCACGCCCTCCGGCAACGGCTCGTCATCCTTCCCAAACGCATTCGGCCGTCGATACACCATCACGTTCGCAGAGTACTTGTGCCCACCGACATGGCTAATAAAGTAGATCCCCACTCCACCAGGCCTCTCATCATGCAAATCCCGATACAAGCCCAACGGCCGCAAATGTCTCTCCAGCTCCTTTCGCAGCAGCGGCGCGCTCTGGCCGCATCGCGCGTCGCGCGTCTTCTGGCTGCACATGAGCACGACGGCGCTGTGCGGACACGCGTTGATGGTGAGGTCGGCCAGCGAGGCGTCTGGGCTGGGGAGGGAAGTAGGGATGGTGGAGCGCCAGGGGGTTAGGGGGGAGGAGTTTGTGGGAGCGACGTTGACGACGTCTGAGATGAGCTGGGGGACGTTGCGGGGGTGGACGTTGTGGACGATAGCAAAGGCTGGGAGGAGGAGGACGGTGGTGGGCTCTGAGTAGTCGGTGGTGTCGTGAGGCGTAGGGAGGTTGGAGGCGGACAGCATGAGTCTCTGATGGTAAATGTCAGTAACGTTTATCCTCACTTTACTTTCCCCCTTTTCTCATCACTCTTCTCTCATCTCATCTCACTTCACTTCATGCCACCTCATCTCACCTCACTCATCCACCCTCACAAACAACACAAAAAGAAAGCAAGAAAAACTCACCCCATTCGTCACCCCGCCAACCCTCTGAATCGCCTCCATCACACTCCCCCTCTCATCCGCAACATCCCTCACCCAATCCGTCTTCCCCGTCCCAACAAGCACATGCGAGCTCCACCCCTTCACCTGGCCATACAGCACGTCCTCCTCATCCACCTTGAACCCGCGCGGATATTTCACCGAACAGCTCTCACAATCATGTAGACACTCCTCCCCGTCCACCTCGGCCTCGGTCCGCGCAAACAGGGACTCGATCCGCGCCGGTCCCCCGCTTGACGCCGGGCCCGATACGGCCGCTCCCACGCCGGCGGCCCCCGGGACGGCGCTCAGCACCGAGCTCACGAGCGACTTGAGCGACACGGCCATTTTTTGCTTCACGGGCATGCGAGGAGGCGCGTTGCCGTTGGTGTTGTTGTTCGTGGCTGCGGGAGGCGGCATGGTGGGAAAAGAAAAAGAGAAAAGGAATTCCGAGATGGTCCAAGTGGATATATAGAACCCTATTTTTTTTTTCGCCCCCTTAATTCGTTTCTCTTGTTTTCCTTACAGATAATGAGTTTTTGCCTCTTTCTGCCGCTAAATCAAAAGACTCAAAGAAATAATGAAAAGGAAAGAAAACTCCCGAATCGATTTATAAAATAAATCCAAAAAGAAAAAAGGGTGCCATCAGGGTTTCTCCCCCGGTCTTATAAACCTCGGATTTAACACCCTGCCTCATCATCCCACTCTCCTCCCACCCCAACATCCTTATCAGATCCTCCGGCGTCTCGCCCTGAGAAATGAGGTAATCCAATCCAGCCACTCACAACGCAAACTAACCCTCAATCTTTTGCCTTCCCCAGCTCCCGTCCGGCAGGCCAAGCCGATGCGCGCGTCCCGGGGAGTGGACACCGACGCGCCCCAAACGAGAAATTCCCGTCATCACATGGAATCTTTTTCTCCCAGCTCTACGCAATTCGTGTACATAACAATTTTCAACTTGTCGTCGTCATCTCTTAATTCCGGGATTCACCAATAAGACGGTCAAATACCAACCTAGTTAAAAAAGACCATTATCGTGCTTCTTGCTTGGACACGTAATACATTACATTCTTTCAGGGTTTCCCCACCGCCATCAAATCGCCGACATCTCCGAGCTGTGCCAATTCACCGGCGGCTCGTCGGCCGAGTCCGTCTCCCATCCCAATGCAATGGCCTCATATGCAATCACAACTACACCATCCCCCAACTAACCACTAACCTTGCCAGAAATGTAGAAAAGCGTAAGCAAAATCTCATCATGCGGACGTATGCAATACTACCAAACATTGATTTTTCCCCTATCATGCTAGGGTAAAACCCTTTTCGCAATGACAATTCAACTCAGGTTGTTGTAGATAAAGCCGATGTTCGGATTCCGTTGAGTGCCCCGGCGCCAATCCCGAAACCCACGATGAAGCGTCAAACTTCATACGTCTTTATGTACGTCCATGGGGCCATGTGGGAGTTATCCATTGCACACTCGCTGCATGCCATGTCCATGTGAAACTTTCCGTATCTACAATAACCGCGTTCATAAAATTCCCTTGGTAAATTCAAGATGCCTACGGAGTATATGCGCAAAAACTCCAACACAAAACTAACAAGTGGTGATGCAAACAAAAAAAGAAAATAAAAAACATATTGTAACACGGCACTAGACCCCGCACCCCATTCATATCCATTAAGCGGGCCCTTCAAATATTCTTCTTCCTCGCCTCGTTGTACCCATCCTCATCGCTATCAGACTCGTCTTCCTCATCTCCACCAGCCTCCATCTTGACCTTGTCAGACTTCTTGCGCCGGTCCTTCATCGCCTCTCTAAGTCTACGGCT
This sequence comes from Trichoderma sp. IMV 00454, assembly GCA_001931985.1. Lineage (NCBI taxonomy): Eukaryota > Fungi > Ascomycota > Sordariomycetes > Hypocreales > Hypocreaceae > Trichoderma > Trichoderma sp. IMV 00454. The sequence continues at coordinate 563,794 of MSJK01000131.1, forward strand.
AGCCTCGCTAAAACCCTCAGCAGAGTCAAGAGTTGTAAACCCGCTGATGTGGAATCCGCTCGATCCAAAGCCACCGCCCGCGCTGTTGGAGCGACTCCTTGATCGCGACGGAGGCCGTGTCGAGAAGATGCCAACTCTGCCAATGTTGCTGAACGAGTCGTTTCGAGGGAGCAAGCGGCTGGACTGTGTAGTGCTGCGTCGTGACAATGGCGGCGGTGTCTCCATATCGGGGCCCGCGCTTGACGCCTCGCTGTCTCGCCGGGGATGGTGTTCTGTCGGGGACGTCTGAGTTCCTCCCGTCTCGAGCTTGGAAAAGTCGGGAACCAACCGCGTCTTTTCAAAGTCGGGGAACATCTCGGGTCCGAGGGTGTTGATCAAGTCCGTCACCTGGGCGCTGAGCTCTGCTCGCTTCCGCTTCAGCTTGTGAATGTTGAAATCAGATGCCGGAACCAGACAAAGCACCAGCGGCCTCAGTGACTTGAAAATATCCATCCCGACCTCGCCGAACCGCAGCGCCGCAATAGAAATAGCCATCCATGCCACCCACGTAGCTAGATACACCAGTACCAGCGGCACCCATTCCGGCAAATAGCCCCAGAGGTGGTCGTACCACGCCCTAGCGACCACAGCAATCGAGTAACCATGGTAAAGCGTCGGGGCCAGTCCGCAGGCAACGAGAATCTTCCACGTAGCCATGACGTCGCGCCCGCGGATCTTGACGGTTGAGCCCGCCAACGCCGCTTTAGCCTTATTCCTGCTAATGATCTTTGTAGCCACAAAGACTGGTGAGAACAGAAGCAGGCCCGGCACAGTGCAGAGGAAGAGGATCAGTAGCTTAATGGAGCGGTAGATGAAGAGCACAATGACCTTCCAGATGGACATGGTAGCGTACTGCACCTGGTGGTCCCTCAGGTTGAGATAGCGCAGCTGCGAGTTGTAGTCCTTGACGCTCTTGGACAGGCTGGTAATCCTCTCGTCAGTCTTGTAGCGCTCGTAGCCCAATGCCAAACGGCGGTTCAGCTCCACCACTACTGGCAAAGGTAGCTTCTTGCCGGTGGGGTTGTAGAGCCTTCGCGCAGCCTGGATCATCATCAGAGTATCGTAATCAGGGGCTGAGACGGTCACAGAGCTGAGGGCTTGGTAGACGGTGTCAATAAGCTGGCCGATTGCCTCTCTTCGCTGATTATTCCGGTACATCTCAACCAGATGCGGCGGGACCTCAAAGGGGGCTCCGAACTCAATGACAGCGCGCGAGCGGAACTTGTGAGGGTGGAAGTAGTTCATGCCCACGGGCACAATCTTGAGACCACAGTTGGGTGCATCGGCCAGCGCTCCCAAGGCCATGATGGCCACACCGGCCTTGAGAGGAAGCAGCTCGGAACGATCATGGCTACCACCTTCAGGGAATATGCCGACACATCCGCCATTCCTCAGTCGCGCAAAGACAGCCTCGTACACCTTGGTCTGGTCGGTATGCGGCGCAAGCTTGAACTTGGTCCCCTTGTATCCCGGCGCAGAACCGTTGACTGACTTGTCAGTAAACCGGCCCTCCTTGTCGATATCATCTCGTCCGGTGAGCTGCTTCAAAGCCAGCGCAGTCTTAAACGGCCGTTTGATGCGAATCTCCTCAGGCCCCAGGATCTGGTCAATGTTGACGCTCTCGCCAGATGTTTTCTTGCCCGGCGGCAGGAACAGCATGCCCTGTGGCTCTCCCTCGCCCACACCAAACTTTGTGCCCACACCTCGCACCAGCGTCGGGTCGTTGATCGGGTCCGGGAGGTAGATGAGGCCCGTCGCGGGTTTCGCGGCATCTTGCGCTCGCCCGACGGGGACGGAGCCGACCTGGCGGGATCCCCAGCCAATGAAGCCGTGGACGGACTTTTGCGCAATCAAGAGGGAGATTCGTCGGCCGGCGTCCAGTCGCAGCGTCCGTTGGAGGAGGATGGCGTCGACAAACTGTCACAGAACATGGTAAGCTCGATGTCTTTTCTTTTGCCTTCTGGCTTGACACAACAGGATATCATATGATAAAAGGTCCATACCTGGTTTGCATGTGGCGCGGCGACAAAAAGCACAGGCCCCGTCTGCGGAACCCTCCACGAGCCCCGCGGCACGACTTCTCTGAAGAAGAGGTTGACGAGATTCCCCATCCCGTAGAGAAACAGGTCGTATTTCCAGTTCACCATGGGATACAGCTCCTTCTTGGGCTGCTGCTGCTGCTCAGACTCTTCCACCGGCTCCTCACGGGGCTCGGCCCCCGCCTTGGACACTGCAGCTTCTTGCGAAGCCATGGCTGCAGAGCCTTTTTTGTTGAGTTGTTGTTCTTGTTGTCGTATCGTATTGCAGCCGCCCGCTAAGTAGTTGATTTCTCTTTGATCGACGTTGCTAAATAATGGCCCTGCTCGTCACTGTAACCGATGCGCAGGGTGAAATGAAGATCCGGAGCTCCACGAAAGCTTGGGTTGAGAGAAAGAGATGGAAGGGAAAAGTGGACAGGCAACAAGTAGCTTGAGCTTTTAGAGCAAAAAGCTGGGCCACGGGAGGGATGACGATTCCAGCGCGGAGGTGGGAAGAGGGGCTATTTCCCAGGTTTTTTTGTTTAGCTGCGCGACGCCAAGAAGGATCTCAGCTTCAGCTTTTGTTGATTTTGGGAATAAAAAAACAGAGGTGGAAAAAGAAAAAGAGAGAGTTAAATGAGTTGTTAGATTACATGTACATGTAGTTAGTTACGTAGTTACATGCGCCTCAGAAAAGCGACGTTTCCCTTTTGCCCCCCAATCACCGACGCGCCACTTACAACGAATTACTGCAACATCCATAAAAACATGGAATCTCCAACATCCATGGGGCCTCCTACAGCTACAGGGACCTGGAGCTACAGTGCTCCAAAGCGCTAGCCTCGGGCGGACGAACGGCAAAGATCCACTGTCGATACCACGGTAGGGCTGCTGAGAGAACAAGGGGCCATGGTTACCTGACCTGTGCTGACCTTTTTTTTGTTTTTCGCCATCGAGGTCTCGCAATTAACATGTGCTTCTTGTCCCACTTCCTCAGCACGCTATCCAAAGAGTAAAGCAAAACAAATGCAAAAGAAATAAAAATAAAACTAATATGGGATTACTGTTGTGATTGTATCGATGCAAGGAGGACCAGTCGTTCGGAATGTGTCTTTGATAGCGCAAATGCAGTTGTTTGAGACAACTCACAACACGGCAAGCTCGAAACTTTAAAAGAGACACCAACTTTGACGTTAATGCAGTCTGATATTATGCCGTGAGCTCTTAGACAAAACTTTAACAACAGCTACTGTAATATCTCATCCAACCTAAGCATTTCATCACGTAACCACATTAATGCGAATTTATACCACACCAAGCCAAATAATCATTCATCGTGAGCTTCTTCTTTCGCGATATCCCTGCCGCTCTGTCACATGTAATTGTTAAAACACCCCCGTAACCGTGTCCGGCACCGAACCCCGGAGATTGGTTTCATTCGGCCGCCGGAGATTTGTACGACTCTGTAAGCACATGCATACACTCTCCCAAGGCTGCATGCGAGATGGCGGGCCATGCAAGGGGCAACTCCTGCTGTGCTCTGCTTCTTTGTAAGAATCAAATGCCATTACTACCTAGTATTACAATGGATTCTATTGGAGTATCCCAAACAAGATGACACCGCCGTAACCAACTCCGCTCACCACCAAAACTCCATCCAAGCCAGCCAACTCATCGCTGTGATGACCAAACTGCTATAACGCTTGTAATTGCCAATCACTTCTTCCCCTTCTTTTTGTTGTTTGCCTTCTTTTTCCTGGCTTCGGGGACGCTCATAGTGCCCCCCTCAAGCTCCCCCTCCTCGATTTGCCCCTCATTCTCCAGCTCTTTAAGCTTCTGCTGCCCAGAGATGAACATGGTCAAGTCTCTATTCATTTCCTTCAGCTCTGCATTCTCTGCCCTGAGCTCTTCCAACTGCTTGCGTATCGCCTCGACGTCAGTATCCAGATGCTCAATGCGTTTCATAAGTCCTTCATTGAGTCGTTTTTCTTCTTGTAGTGACTGGCCAAGACTCCTGGCAAGGTTCTCCCCCTTCTTCGCCTTATTCCTCTCTCGTTCAAGATCCCGCTCTAGCTGCGGGAGAGTCTCTCTTTTCAAGACTCCATATTCTTCTTGCAGAGTAACTTGTTGCTGCCGAGTTTCTGACAGCTCCGCTATTGCCTTTTCATACTCGGCCGAGGTTTTCGAAGCCTTATTAGCACTCTTGTTGATCATTCCCTCGTAATAGGCCCTCTGAGACTCGAGTTGGCTCCCTAGCAAATGAGTATATTCGAGGCCAATCGTCTCCAATTTTGCCCGCGGGACCATGTCCTCATCCGCCCCTTCGCCATTGGCGGTGTAGTTACCTCTTCCCGGAAGCTCGACGACCTTGCCATCGCCTTTATCGCGAATGAGACGATGCACCCACATATCACCCGCATAGTCCCACACGTGTTGTGTTTCCAGCTCCAAAGCAAAGCAGTGCGCCGTGTCTTTCCAGTGATCTTTGGCATGACCTCCTTTATATCGGCCACACCCCAGATAACCACATATAAGGCATATCCAGAGATCGTCAGCGCAATCACAGACGCTGCACAGATTCGAGGCCGACCCTCCAAATGGTTGACTGTAAGGATTTGACGGATCTCTCTCCTCGGAAGGATTCGTAAACCGGCAGACCGGGCAGCCGGCTCCTTTCCAGCGCTGTAGGCACGTGCAGTGGAAGACGTGAGAGCACGGCACAGTCATCAAGCCATTCGTCTCGTCCATTCTTTCTAGGCAGACGGGGCATGTGGGCAGTTCCACAAGGCTTGGAGTCGGAGGTGGGAAAGGCTTCAGGCTATTCGAAATGGCCGACGAAGACGACGAAAGAGAATATTCGTGCCCTCGAGATGGGCTCGGTCGTTCGAATGTGATGCTCTTGACGAAGACCACGTGGCAGGCTTGGGACTGTGACTGTTCCCCAAGGTCAGCATATTACGGCTTTGCAATAGAGAAACATGTTTCAATGACTTACCCCCATAGAGTTGAATATCTTGCCATTATACTCTCGCCTCCACAGTTTCGCCTGTTTGCTATCACGAAACTTGAGTAGGACCAGATACCGATTCATCCGTGAGGTCATAACCATTCGGCAGTGACTAATGTCATTCTGCCATCGTTCTCCTAAGAAGCCCAAGAAATCTCCAGGTGTCATGTAGGCCGGGACAGCAGGGATGCAGAGCGTGGTGCAGTCTTGCATGTTTTCGGTTTCTTCTGCCACCTCGTGGGTGGAGGCAAGCCCAGCAGTCTCGTCGCCCTCCCTGTAGAAATGCACGATGCCCCATCCAACTTCTGTATTCTTGCCCTCCAGCTCAACAAACTCTGCCTTTGTCGCCGTTCCTGAGCCGCTAAACGGAGGGCCCAGATCTGGTGCGGCGGATGGTCCAGCGACAGCGGTAGCCGCCGCCTTGCCTTCTCCAGCCATGTTGTTGTTGTTGTTTTTGTATAAGCCGGGGTCTAACGTTTCGATATTGATGCGCCCAAATCTCCAGTCTCGGATCGCAGTCTGCGGTTGCAAGGCAGCCGTTGACGGCGGTAGAGGATAGCTATTTGCTCGTCCCAACAACTGTCTCCCTGGCAGGCCTTCGATTTCTCCTCCGCCGAGTTCTGTTGGTGGCCGCGGGGTCCCGCAATCTATGACTCCAGATTTCGAGTTTGCGCCAAGCCCAGCTCTGCGGTCCAACGTAGCCAGAGCTCCAAAAGATATACGTCTACTTCTATCTGGTAGATCTGTATTGCGCGCCGCCGATCGATGAGGTGGGGGATGGGCCGGAAGGTCGTCAAAAATGCTGGAATCGTTCGATGGAAGCCAAATATCCCGGCTGTTCGGCACCGCAAATGTATCTCCTCCGGCAGCAGGGTTTTCGGTCGGATAAAGCTCGAATTTGATATGGAAATAAAACGAAGTCATCTCCAAGCCACCGTTTTCGGCACCCTCATAAGGCTATTCAATATGATGCGCCAGCTGGTGAAGCTGCAGTCGGGATAATGGAGAGACAAGTTTGCAGGGATAAAATTTGGAGAGCCAGAAGCCGTGGGTGAGTTGAGTATTAATATCAAGGTATCAAGGCGGGAAAATATGTTTAATTCTGGAACGGGCCGAGGAGAGCCGATTCGTTAACATGGCGACACCTTCCGAGCATAAATATCAGGTCGAAGGACACATTTTAGAAACATGGTGGAGGAAGGTCACGAATCGCTGGAAGCTTCACGAAGCCGCAAGTGGCGGCTCTACCTTTGAGGTTGGCCCCACTAACTGCAACCACTCCGATATATGCATACATGACAACTCGATGCCATGGCCTGATTCTCAATTACGACTTGCTACTGTACGATATCGAATTCATTTCACTAAAGTTCATAATGGAGGAGAGAATATTGTTTGTGACTTGTCATTGTTGACAGTCAAGAGGTGTATTGGCGCGTACCGTGATATCGGTGACGCTGAAATGTGCTATCATAAACTATGATGACCAGTGCAATGGCCAAGTTCCCATATCTGCTTTAAAAAAGAAGTTCCCAAAAACGCCGAACCGTCCAAGTCAGTCGTAACAGTGCGGTCGTAAGCAAGACACCTTTACTGGCCACCACGAAGACGCAGAACCAAGTGCAGTGTGCTCTCCTTCTGGATGTTGTAGTCGCTCAAGGTGCGACCGTCTTCCAGCTGCTTACCAGCAAAGATCAAGCGCTGCTGGTCAGGAGGAATGCCTTCCTTGTCCTGAATCTTGGACTTGACGTTGTCGATGGTGTCGGAAGATTCCACCTCGAGGGTGATTGTCTTGCCAGTCAGAGTCTTGACGAAAATCTGCATACCACCACGAAGACGGAGGACAAGGTGAAGTGTGCTCTCCTTCTGAATGTTGTAGTCGCTCAAGGTGCGACCGTCCTCAAGCTGCTTGCCAGCAAAGATAAGACGCTGCTGATCCGGGGGAATACCCTCCTTGTCCTGAATCTTTGACTTGACATTGTCGATGGTGTCTGATGATTCAACCTCCAATGTGATGGTCTTGCCGGTCAACGTCTTGACGAAGATCTGCATACCACCACGGAGACGAAGGACAAGGTGGAGAGTGGATTCCTTCTGGATGTTGTAGTCGGAGAGGGTTCGGCCATCCTCAAGCTGCTTACCAGCGAAGATCAGTCGCTGCTGGTCAGGAGGGATACCCTCCTTGTCCTGGATCTTGGACTTGACGTTGTCGATGGTATCAGATGACTCCACCTCGAGGGTGATGGTCTTTCCAGTGAGGGTCTTGACGACTGGAGGAGGATGTTAGTCACAGTTGGTTGAATAGAAAGGTCGAACCAGATAACTTACAGATCTGCATACCACCACGAAGGCGGAGGACCAGGTGGAGGGTGGACTCCTTCTGGATGTTGTAGTCGGACAGAGTTCGGCCATCCTCGAGTTGCTTGCCAGCGAAAATCAGACGCTGCTGGTCAGGAGGAATGCCCTCCTTGTCCTGGATCTTAGACTTCACATTGTCGATGGTATCGGAAGACTCGACCTCGAGGGTGATGGTCTTGCCGGTGAGGGTCTTGACGAAGATTTGCATGGTGGCGGATTAAGCTTTGGCCGCTGGGAGATTCGTAGAGAGTGCAAGAAGATGCGCTGTTAACGTATATTCCTTAGGTGGAAGAGATGAGAGAAGTGTTTGTGTGTGGTATGGGAGAGGAAAAAGAGAGAAAATGTGAAAATGGCTGCTGACGGGCAAGAGGTCCTTTAATAGGGACGAGAGGAGAGGAGTTGCAGCCTGAAGGGGGGCGGTGACGCTTTGGCAAGGCCGAGCGAGGGGAGACAGGCGCAGTGACCAGTGACCAGCTGGGCGCCCCATCTCGCCGCCTTGCAGGAGGTCACTGGTACGTACCCGGCGAGTGAGTGGCAAGCGGCCATGATTCATCAGCCAAAGGCGCCAAATGCCCCGAGAATGCTCCAGAACCGTCCGGGGAAGGCGAGGTGCTGCCGGTACCTCGACCGCGCGCAGCTGGCCGGTGGGACTCGATGTACTTGTGGGCCCGCATCCGGATAAATCGCTGCCACTAAGCACCGAGGCAGTCACCCTATCGAAAACGCAGTGGGGCTTATCGCCCGGCTGTGTCCAATAGCGGAGGCTGCTGGCGTGTCATCCGCGCCCCTCTTTGTGCCTCTTGTTCCCTTGTGCTCGTTTGCGCAGCGCGCAGTGGCAATAGTCTAATTGTTACAGTACCCAGCAGGAGGCAAAACGCGGAGAATACAAAAGGTGAGTCAATAGCCGCCGTGCATCGTCTTTGATTGACACTTCAGCTGGCTCTTTTTTCCTCTACGGCACGATGCATCGATTCACTGCAACAGGTCAAGATGCCGCCCTTCGCCCGAGATACGGATGATGCGACGGAGTTGCTCGGATGCACCATCGCGTTATCAGACCAGCGGTCAGCGTCAGTGACGTATTTGCAATCTCGAGGGCCCTTCTCGTCCTGCATCTAGATTAAGCTGCAGCCTCGAAGCGACAAATTACCGCGCAACTCGCAATCTGCTACTAGCGGTAGTTTGGCATGGGATGGCTTATTCATTCCTTTCCAAAACGCCAGCGCCGGTCCAGGAACAGGAAAGAATCTTCTGCCGCCAGAATCAGGTTTTCGTCATACGAGCCAGGGTCCGATGCAGCGATTGCATCACCTCCGCGATTTCGAACCTCAGGAGGGGCCGAGACAGGCGTCCGTTTTTAGCAGCCACCAGACTTGGTTTCGCGCGATACCGGGCGGGGCCTGGCCATTGGACAGTGGAGATCTTTTCTACTACGAACCGTCGCTTTGACGATTGCACGATAACGGCCTTTGATGGCATCGGACAGCAATGGGCGTAGTAGCCAATAGTGGTGAGACATTTGCTGAAGAAAAACTTGAAAGAGACGCCGACAATGGCACGGGCGGCTAAAGGACACATGGGCAAATGCCTCTCCCAAATGTCTCTCTCCCTCTCTCAAGGAGCCGGAAATAGCGAGCGGCTCTTCTTTTTTCCCAGAGATTGACTTGACTGAAGTCCATCATGATATTCGATGAAATATCGTAGATCACTCAAAGACAGCCTTCTGTTCCTGAGCCAAATTTCAACGTGATACCCTTTTAGTACTCAACTACGTAGATCTTGAGTTTTCTGGACAGATCAACAAGTGATGCGCTCTCTCGCTTGCATCTTTTTACGGATGGAGTGCGGAGACTAACAGCTAAATTGAGAACCTGGATGGACGACCCGCAAAGCTTGTTTGTTCCACACTCGGCCGTATTTTTAGATCCAGGACCACTGGAGCTAAGCTGGAGAAGAGCTCGACAATCTCTCTGGACATGTTACTTCACATAATTTACTTTCACAAGATCCGAAAACGCAAACTTTGTGAATTGTAGAGCTACCTATGGTGAGAGTTGAAGGAAATTCTTTGCAACTCAAAGGTGCCGTCGAGATGTAGAATCTCAAGCATCAGCTAAGTTTAGTACTAGTAGCAGCCATAAAAGGAGTCTGCTTCAAAATAAACCATTCCACCGCATATTGCAATCCCATTTTGAGGGTAAGCTCCATCTAAGAGTCAGAGTGAAAAAAAGTAAAAAAGAATAGCAAGATAATGTGTAGAAATGAAATCAGATCATGTAGCGTGATAGAGAAGAAAATAAGAAAGAAATAGCAAATTCCTCAGCCTTAAAGCCACCAAACTCCATTCCTCCCTGATCACCATTTTCTTGCGCCGCTGTTTTCTTTCCCGAATAATGAAGTTATAAGCGACCGACGATGTATAATTCGAACTGTTCGCTTCCCTGTTTGTACATTAGCCTCGTATCAAATTGAGTCTGCGTGCCATGCACATACCTTTCTTTCCTGTTTTTCTTTTCTTGTTTCGTTGCTGCCGCTTCATTTGTCATGTTTGACATCTGATAACCACTTTCACTCCATGCTGATGATGAAGCGGTGGCCTCTGCAGCGCAGGTAGCTCGACCCATCTGAAATGCTACCCATTGCTTTTCTCCCAGGCAAACCCCAACGTCGCCGTGCGGTTTAGTTTCTCCTACGCGAGCTGCTTCTACAGGCGTCTCCCAAAAAGCTCCAGTGCTCAGCGCAGTGTCGTTGTTGCCTGGCTACTCTCCATCTTCCTCATCGTTGTCATCCTCAGACTCACTGCTGGTATAGGCAGTTTTGCCCCATTCTTCTATAAACTGACGAACCTTGGGGGCACCTCTATTCTTCACGAGGCGAGTTTCTAAGGCTTGGAACTTGCTTTGTAGAAGGGGAGGTAGATGAGACGTCCCCTTGCGGCCCTTGCTCCACTGGGCAAGCTTGGACAATGCCAGAAAAGTATATATCGAGTCGGCCAATTCACCGTCAAGAGATAGAGCGTGGCAATATCGAGCATCTACAGGAGGGAAATGTAGTTGTTGCTCCTTTTGAGGAGAAGAACCCATAAGCTTGAATAGAAGGGCTGAGAATGCATGCGAGTTTATCATTTGTGGCTCATCTTTCCAGGTTCTCTTGACAGAATCGAATTTCTTCCAGTCAAGCTCCTCCGTCGAGCAGGCTGCCTCGAGTTGCTGGAACAGTACTCGGTTTGACATCTGAGACTCAGGAGTTTTCTTTAGTTGCTTCTTCAAGGAAGCCCAAACAGGATGAGATGCTTTCGGGATTTCTCCTAAAAGGAGATTAACTCCGCCGTAGTATATCGTCGGAAGTAAATGTCCTCCCTTCTCTCGTGGTTTGTCTTGCGTTGGGCTATCCACAAGACGCGGGTCAGAGTCAGTTTGCGTGGTTGAATCTGAATCTGATTGAACGACGCACTGTTTCTCATGAGGAATATCCTCCCGCGATACGTCCTCCATCTTGAGATCGCTCATCGTGAAGAACTGAGAGTGAGGTGTAGCAGAAGGAATAGAAGAAGAAAATCTTGACTAAAAAGTGGTGCTTGGCGGACGTGGTAGTATCAAAGATCGAAGATGATAGGATGTGTAAGAAGAAGAGGGAGAGGAGAGAAGTTGCGAGCAGCTGCATGGAATATATAGGTGTACCCAGACTCCTTGCAGCCTCAGGCTGTCAGGATCACGAGAGAGTGCATCAAAAGCAGAGCAGGTGCACGAGCACACGAAGGCACCTCTCTCCTGGCAGCCAGGTGGCAGCGTCAATAGGTATCATGCTGAGATCACTCTCCTCTTCCTCTTCCAATGTAGGCTTACAATCCTCTTCTCAGCTACACCTCAAGTATGCCATCGGCGCTCTTAAAATCATTCGAGGCGTCTTTATGTATCTCAAATCGTATCCTCCCTCGTAGTAGAGTTAGCAATGCAAGCTGCAGTTTGTAGGAACTGGCTCTTTTGGTTCTTCTCTACAGCGTCTCTCCTTCACCCCTGTGTCTCGACACTATTCCTCCCTTGGCCGTCTCTTCTTCGTTCAAGTAGTTACTCATCAATTGCACTTAATCTCTTATCTCATTCCGGGATGTATTACTTGGTCAATTTGACATATCTTCAATTTAACAGCCACATTAAAAAGACCTTACATTGAGAACAACAAGCCATCACTTCTTCCTCTACACTACGCAGTGCTGCCACAAACTCTCCAACTTAAAAAGTGGAGTATATCTTGCCAAAAATAAAGTCAGAACTAAATATATTCATCTTACTACTTTATTTTTTAATGCACCAAAGTAATTCTTCTGTTTCTGGCGAGTTGGTAAAGAAGTCTCGTTGATTTGCAGGGTAGGTTGCTGAATCCCCAAAATCCGCTCCCCTCCACCAACAAAACTTAGAGCATGAGACGATGTGTTCAATCAACAGGTACTAGGTACTCATACCATTTCTCCAATATCCTATGGACATCTTAAACTTTAAGAACGTAACACTATTCGATATCAGAACTAAATGTTACTTATTCGACGACTGCATAGTGTATATATGACCCATAACACGGTTCTCAATAAGTGCTCTCATCCAGCGTCCCACAATAGCTCGACATTTACCTCTAGCAAAGCTCGATCAAACGACTGCATTTCACGGAAGAATAATCACTCAGCTGTTTGTACACATCCCTATGGTGCTAAGTAATTAGCTGCTTCTGCAGAGTAAAATATTTCAGGAATAGTTCTAATCTCACCACATCATGCACACCGCTTCCCGCATGCTTCTCCGATGAAGCCGGCTTACTGAAAGAAACACGGCCTCTCTTTTTCATCACCTACGCCCTTATCTTTCTTGATAGCAATTAAGTCTTTCAAGAAGTGATTATCTTATCTCCAACTTCAACTCTGTGCTCGGTATATCAAGTGCTCGGTGAAGGGAACGGAGACAAAGCTATCACAAAGTATAGCTCGGGCGTGTGGCGGTGGAGCAACTCTGCCCGCGGCAAGGCTACGTGGGCTTACTCACACAAACAAATATGAATCACTGGTCAAGATAATCATCATTAGGTGAAACAGTTGCTTCCATTAACAATAGTCAAAGCCGTTTTTTTTATTCGTGGCATTCCCAGCCATCGCCCCCAACTGCCTAACTGGTCAAGGCATCATGTCAAATCATCCCGCTCCATCCAAGGCCAGGTCAATAGCCGTGGCCCAAGGCGCCTAAATACCATGCATGTTCGTCTATGCTGCATAACCACTCGTCTGTAGATCCCATAACACTACATCATGCAACATGATCCCATAACGAACATAACCGAGAGTTTCCACCTCTCCGCCGCAAAAAAGCAAAAAAAATCAAATCGCAAATCGCAAATTCCCGTGTTGAAAGATGAGCTGCCCGATGGAGTAAAACCAAAAGTGTAAAGATAGATAGAGATAGGGATGAAAGGAGAGGTCTTCTTCTTCAAGTCATACATTCGTGGAAGAAAGTCATATCAAGCTCGTAAGACATTCCGCAATACCGTCGTGTTGTGTATGGCGGCGGTCAACCAATGAAGAGAATAGAAACGCTAAGGTGAAGTAGATGGCGAGCTCAGAAGTCGTCCTCAAAGATTTATGCAGAGAATCTTATCACAACGCCGTCGCTGAATGACCGTAAAAGATTCATGTAAAAAGAAAGTCGTGAAGGAAATGATGGTGACGAGCGCGTCTACTAGAGCCTGTCCCATACATGACAAGGAAAAATTGAAACAAACAAAACAATTAGAAACCCTCTATTAGTTAGCCCGAATAACAAGCTTCGACAAGAACTTGTTTGAAAGCGAATCAAAATCGTAGCGGTCAAACTTGGCTTCTCTCCGAGTTCGCAAGTAAGCCTCTGAAAGGTTTCGTTAGCATACCGTACCACTCACGTAACCATATTTGATGGAGCACAGGTGTGCAAACTTACCATGCTTGATGACATGCTGTCGCACCTCGGTCATGGCATCACAGACGGCGACATTGTTGTGAAGCAGGTGGCCGTGCTCACGAGTGTCCCAGTCGGTGAAGGCTGGGAGCTTCTGAGAGATGGCGTGGAAGAGGCCCACAATAACACCGACAGGGGTGGTTTCCATGTCGTTGCAGAACTTGTTCACCGCCACAGGGTCAGGGACGCGGTAGTGGCAGTCAAACTGCATCTCTTCCCACACAGCCAGGAGGATGGAGGCCAGGAGGAAGATGGTGGGCCAGTTCTTCATCTTCTCGCCGCTGTAGACACCGGAGTAGAGAGCAGAGAGCTCCTCCAGGATGTCCTTCTGAAGCTCGCGCCACATGTCAGCCAGAGCACACTTAATCTGGAAGTTGATCATGACAGGCGCAACGGTGCGGCCGTAGTACTTGGAGTCCTCGTCGTCGATCTGGCCGTCAAGCGGCATCTCGGAACCCTGGCTCTCAACCATGGTGATGTGCATAGTCAAGTTGTAAGCAAGGACCAACTTAAGGGCCTTTCGGATGACAGGCATCTTCTCCTTGACGTAGTAACGGTGAGCAGTCTTGAGGATCTCGGTGATGAAGGGAGTACCCTCGAAGTGGTCATCAATGAAGTCCTCAAAAGGACCCTCGATGTGCTTGTCGAGATACTCAGAGAGAGCATCAATGCGGATGCCCTCAGCGCCAACGTCAAGCTTCTCAGTGCGAGTCTCAAAGTCAATCGTGTCGTTGGTGGTGACATACGACTCGACCCACTCGACGGAGAAGCAGCTGTCATCGGCAACGTAGACTTCACGAACCATGACAGGCAGGGCAAAGCCATAGCCGTGGGTGATCCACATGAGTGTCTCCTTTTGGGCAAAGCCCTTGACGTTGTAGACAGATACTCCACGGTCCATGTGCCTCTCATAGTCGGCCTTCCAGTCCTTCATAAAGTAACCAATGTCCTTGATGTCAATTCGAGTGCAGGGGACTTGCCAGAGACGAGCGTGGGATGGCTGGCATCCAGCGCAAGGTTCTCCCTTATCGCAAGTCTTCTTAAGGAATTTGCATCGCAGGCAAGCACGTAGCTTTCTTATCTCGCTAGCTTGCTTTCGCTGCTCTGGCAAAAGAGGACCCTTTCTGCGGCCAACCTTCTTCTCGGTAGATCCATCCTTCTTTCCGTTGGAAATGCGCCTGACGACGGTCTTGGGTGTCTTGGCAATTGGGCTCTTGCGAATGCCGTTGCCCGCGCTCCTCCTTGAGGTGGTGCTAGACGAAGAGGGAGACACTGAGCCTGCTCCACTGCCGGGGCTGTGGCGGGTGGAGGACTCGCCCTTGATGGAGACCGGGGCAGCTACCGTGGTAGGGCTATGGTTGTGGCTATGGCTATGGCTATGACCATGGCCGTTGTCATGGCTGTGGTGGTGACCATCTGCAGAATAGCAATTCCGGTGTCCGTTGTGGTTGTCCGCCTGGCCATCAGAGTCTGGTGAGAAAGGCGAATAAGGGAAGGGGGGGATTTCCTCGAAGCTACCGACCTCGACCGAGTTGCCACCGTCTGAAGAATCAGAGTTGGTTCGCAGATGAAGTGTCTGCGAGGGGTTGAAGATGGCGGCACTTGGGGCAGGCTGAAATAGCTCATGGCCAGGGTGTCCCCAGTCTACCATTGCCCACCCATCGCCAGATGAAGAGGATGGTAATGAGAGGACCTCAAGATACGTTCCAGTGGGTGAATTGCTGCCAACAGTGGGCAGACCCTCGAGCTGCAGAGTGTTTTGAAAGTCCTGCCAGTTTCCCATTCCTGCGCCTCCCCAGTGCATTGCGTGTGCGGTGTCATCCAAGGCAGGCATCGAGCTGAAGGGCGACTCAAGCAGATGGGTCTGCAAGGCAGCCTGGGTCGTCGCCGGAAGATATTCGAGAGGGTGGTATCCGGGAAAGGCATTGAAGTTCAACAGCGTAGATTCCTGGATGTAATGTGACAAGTCGTGAGCGGGCAAAGTCTGGTGCTGCGCAGCGGAAGCCGCCTGTTGCTGATGGTGGTGAAGAGCCCAGTCTGTTAGAGGGTTCGTGTGTTGCTGGTAAGGCGAGTGCTGCAGCGGCGAGTGCTGGCTGTGAGGGCTGGACATGTGTGAGAGAGGCGAGTTTGGGTGGTATTCCTCGGGGGAGCTGCCTCGAGCTCCCGGAGGCGAGTTGTGGGCGTTGGCGTTCATGTCGATAGGCAGATTCCAAGAACCAGTGACGAGGTTGGATGCAGGCCCTGGACTCGAGTGAGCTGTGGTTGTGGTTGAGTAGCTATACGCAGCAGCCCGGTCCCGCTGGTGCTGTTCAAAGGTCAGATCGAGTAAGGCATCGCCCCCGCCGTTGACATTGTAGTCGAGGGTCATTCTGGGAGAGAAGAGGAGAGGAACAGTCAAGCGTTCCGCTTGGATGCGAGCAAAGGGCGTATTGTATGAAGCTGAGCCGATGACACCGCTCTTTCGTGATGTTGGCAGTGGCACGCTCGGTGCGTTGAGGGATGATCGGGATTACGGCGGGGAGAGATGGGAAAAAGGAAGAGAAGGGAAGCGTCCGGGGTGCGAAGAGAAACGAAACGGTTTGCTGCAGGCCAGCTGGATAAGGCGCTACGGGACGCTCTTTTTCTTTTCTTGGGTGCCTAGACGAACAGCCGCTGGCAGGTTCCGGCGCCCAGACAAGACAGACAGTTAGTCAGTGCAAGCAAGCAAAGCAGTGCTACCGTGGTGGTGCTACTGTGCTGTGCGGTGGTCTGTACAGTTCAGACAGTCTGGCAAGGTGGTGGTGGATGGATGGATGGGATTGAGGAGATGGATGGACGTTGGAGTGGGTGGTCGGCGGGTTGGCATGATTTGGAGGCATCGCGAGCGGGGGCTTGAAGAGGCGGTGAGCTCAGTCGCCCAGCCCCGGGCCGGGACGAGCAGCCAATGGGCGCCGCCAAGGCACATCTGCAGCTGCACAGGTGCGGGGCAGCCGGCCGGCGATCCAGCGAGGGCCACAGCGAGGGCCACAGCGAGGGCCCCAGGGAGCCACAGAGGGGGACAGAGCGCTACAGGGCCACGGCGCAGACCCCAGGGCCCAATCGGAGCCAAACAATGCACTGTGTCGCCGCCAGGACAGTATGACTTGGCCACGTCCGAGCGACAATGGCGCCATTTGCTGCTCGCTTCGCCCGCACCGCGCACAGTGTCGGAGCGCGCTGCCCGCACGTATCGGAGCAGGAGGGGCATCGGGGCGAGACACCGCAGGAGAGAAAGGATCCGAGGGGTCCTTGCTGCATACAAGCACTCGACCAGGACAAGGAGGCTATCATCATGCTGGTCATGATACTAGCTAACACTACGGAGTATGCTGCTACTGCTACACTACGATACTAGCAGCCGTTTACAGCTCTTGCTCGTCTGTGCTTCGTGCCACCGCGCGACACGGCCCAGCCATGGCTTGACTCTTCCCTCTGCTAGTCTAACTTAATCTAGCGGAGATCCCGCCGTTTACTGTCCACGGCCTCGATGGAACGCCAGACGAAGCATCGCCGCAAAAACCATCGCCAGAAGAAGCGACTGCAGTAGCATCGTTTTTGGCTGCGCAGAAACGGAGCGAAGTCCGGCATCATGACTCTCCAGCATTGGTGACTATTTGCACTGTCCCGATGCCGTCATTTCGCGCACACCAAGGAACGGCGTTTCATTCCGGAGTCCTTCGTCTCTGCCCTCTGCCAGATCTGGGCTGCCACGTCTTTGGCACGTTTCCAAATACGAACAAACGCCTCACACTGCACATGCGCTCCGTACGATACGTACATACGAGTGCTACTTCAGACAGCACATCGTATATTGCCCCCGTGGTCCAACTAGTACTACACGATTCGAGCGAGCCACATCAAGCTCCGGCGTTCCCCCCACTAGACTCCCTGGTCAAGGTTCCATTGCAGCAAGGGTTCATCGGAAAAGTAAGAAGAGAAAAGTGTAAAAAAAATCAAAATGTGAGAAAAAATGTGAGAGCGAGGCCTGAGTGGATACAGAGCGGCGCTGTTTGCCTTCGCAGCAGATTCGTTTCGGCTTCTGGACAGGGTGATTCCCCAGCTTGACGAGCGTCTAGCTCATGATACTGACCTAGAATCCAATAGCATCCCGCCATGGGTCAACCAAAACACAAGAAATCAAGAACGAGCGCCTCCCTCGATTCAGGCGGCGGCTTGCAACCCTGGTTGGCCGCCCCATCCGTCCCCAGAGTCCCGGGAGCCCCCTCGTACACATGCCATCCTATAACTCGCTGGTCGACGCCGCCGCTGATGCATTGCCCGTCGAGCTGCGCATAGGAGTGATGCGCTGTCATTTTGTGGCGTGCACACCAAAGCAGCTAAGGCTCCAGCTAAACCCTTATCACCGATCATCCATGGATGGCCAGACTCGATAGATCTGCTGCTCTGCTTCTGCTACGTGTAATGCGGGCGGCACGAATCGAGTGCGTGCGTTGAGTGCCACCATCGTTCGGACGGAAAGCATTGATCCTTTTTCCTTTTTGCCACGGCCCTCGCCATAGCCGCCAGCCAGTCGGGCAGCGTGATGCAACAATGGCCGAACCCAACCTTTGCAAAATCTTGTGTACTGATACGGAGTACAGTACATACATACATGCATGCATGGGAAGCAGGGTGCCGAGACACTCTGCCCTGTAATACCTACTAACACACATTTGCTCGATACATGGACGGCGGACATCTGAGCCAAGCCAATCCCCCAGCCTCGCCTCCCTTGCCTAAAGCCGTTTAAGCTACACAATGCCTGGGCTGGAAGAACACTGAATCCGAGACATACATATTCCTCTACAGTGAGGCTTGCAGGAATGATGTGCGCCCAAGCAGAATCCAGCTAGATCGGTATTCACCTACACTTTTGCGATCGATCATCATTGAGATATGCATGCGGGTGTCCCATGTGCCTTTAGAGTGCTTGATCTCTTTTGCTGCATCGGGTTAACTCTGGCTGTGGGCATTGGCCGGACCATTGCACAAAAGTAGAGACTCGGGACTTATTTAAAAAGGCAAGGGAGGATTGGCGTATTGGCTTTCGGATAGATACCGTCCTCCCCGTCAGTCTGTTGGCCCGCTTGACGATGCAGGAAGCAGGCCTATTCGACCGAGTATCTGCCCAGCAAATGGTGAGCTGCCAGTAGTACGAGACCGGAAGAAAGCTGCTGACCTGGCCCTCGGTGACGGCCGAATCAGATGCTTGATCCTTTCAGTCAGTCTTCATCATCATGAGACCGCACTTAGGCTTGGAGTACTCTATATTTACATCAAACATTCTCAAGGGCTCTCTCCATTCCATACCCCAGCCACTCGACTTACATTAGCTAAGCGACGTAACAACACTACCGACGGCTAGTCTCAACACCAACATCTGAGCCTCACCTCGCCATCTGGGTCCGCTAGCCGATGAAAATTTATACTCCGTAACGCCGTTGCCGATAGAGCTCCATACGAGTACATGAACAACACGCTGAGTCGCGGTACGCGCTGCTCTGCTAGTGCTAGCAATTGTCATGCATTTGCATGGCTCCAAACGGGCAGCTTCTTGTTGCGTGGACGGCCACTCCTCGCCTGATTTTTTCTCAATTCCTCGACTGCCGCAACCGCTCCGCTGCCCAACCGCCATGGCATGGCCCCCTGCTACAGCATTGCCCCATGGCCTACCCTGCTTTTCTTCGCTCTCTCTTAGCTGCAGCGCGTGTTCAAACGTGCTCTGTTTGGGCAGACTGTACCGCACGATCTCGTACTATTTTCGCTGCGATGCTCTGCTAGCAGGCACCCCTGGAAGACCCATCGCCAGCCACCGGAGTCAGGAAGGTCAGAGCGCCTACGCCAAACCTCGCCGTGGGCAAAGAGCATTGGGATGACCCGCCGAGATACTTTGAGCCGGACGCAGTGCTAAACGGCTGGCCAGCAAAGACTCGAAGAGTGCGGAAATGCCTTCCTTGGCGAACGTGTTCCGGCCCAACCCCGCCTCAGGCTGTTGATGTGTGTTACATCCTGCCCTCGGTTGTCTGAGACACAAGATCACATTACCCACTTTGGAAGATCTGGGAGGACCAAGGCAAAAGAGAAGCCCGCCAAGAGCCGAGGAGGGCCCTTGCACAGCCGACGACAGTACTCCGTATTGGCGGCGCGTGATACCATGCTCCCACGGTCATGATATACTGCTTGCTGCTTATGCCAAATGCTTGATTGAAGGGTCTGCCCATATTGGTATGCTATGGCGTTGATCAACAGACCTTGTTCCGCCCTGTCTGCGGCGGAAGCCCCCCATGCGAAGGTTTATTGGCAAAGTTGTTTGATGCCTGATCTTCTTCCCAGAACACTCACCCACTTCTTAACAGGGTTCTTAATCCATGACATTCTATGAGTTATTCTAGACTACAACTACAGGTCCGAGTATGGTCATCAGTTCAGGGGAGCTCTGGTATATCTCAGCCCTGACCATTAGACTTTGATTCCTGCATAATATCAGGGTCTTGTCAGCACGAACAACATCGGAGTATTTTGTCTCCTGAGAATCATGATTTCTGACACCAGCAACCCTGGAGGATTAATCGGCCGAGAAGCTGTTTTGCCCCGCCGAATCATGACTCGAGACCCGGCTGTCAACTGCCATCTGCCATCCATCCAAGCGAAGTGTCATCGTGCGACTCGGCGAACGGGACGCCTCATCGTACAAAGCAGCAGAGTAATCCGGATGTGTCCGGGCCTCAGTGGAGAGACAGTCAGCTCGTAGATGGAAGATGCAGACTGGTCTTCTAGAAGTATTGCTAGTAGTAGACTATGGTCTGCTGAGACTAGGATCTTTTACTCTGTAGGCTGTAGGACTACGATTGCCGATGAGTAGTTGCACCGAATGACAGGCATCGCCGCTGTTACTTCCCAGCTGACTGGTTAGTCAATCACCAGGCCTTGATATCAATTTCTAGGTGGTAGTAGCATTAACAGGGGATGTGCTGTCCAAACATGAAACAGGCATCGGTGATTAGTTTTACATCAATGTGTATGAAACAGGCGAAGATGCTGTAACAGGCAGCACGGTAAGAGAATAGGCAACTCATTAACAGCCACGACCCCTGAGAATGTTGCTTTCGGAGAGAATGAAGGGTTTCGGAGGTAATGACGAGGCTGTAAGAACAATCCACAGGTATCTAAATTGTTAGTTTGGTACTCTTTTGAGTGCGTATGGCAATTTGAGGATGATGAGTACCAAGCTAACAATTTAGATACCTGTAAAGTGAAGAGATGTACTCAAAGAGGAGCAACCTGAATAGGTCTCTTCAGATCTAGGGTTACAGCCATGTCCCGAATAGCTCAGGCAAATCTCGTTTGAATGCCATTCAAGGGATCGCCACTAACGATTAAACTCTAAAGGCTAAAGCCACAACATGGTTCAACAATATGTTTCAGTTTCATTTATAATCAATGAATCCTTGAGCCCATTAGCCAGAGCCCTTAGAGGCGTGATGATGGCGCAACTGGAGAATGTATTTGCAGACCTCCGTTGCCCGGCTTCAGCCAACTCGGGCAGATCAACATCATCATTTCCAATGTCTGGCCGCTTGTTTTCAGCCTCGGCAGAGCTAGGACGTTGGGTTGAGGATTGGAGCCCATCTAACAACGCTTGCACCAGAAAGTGGGTGTCGCGGAGAGAGGGGGCGCTAAATTGCTATCCGGGATATTGCCGGCAACAATAGTTTGGCTACGACTTCCTCTTCCCATTGTTCTGTTACGGCCTGACCATTTAGTTGATACTGAGTGTACCGTTCCCGGGCTGTTTGTCAATAGCTCCCAAGCACAAGCAAGGTGGGAGGATGAGCGGGGTTGACATCTGCTGTCCTGCTAAAAAGATGACAAGGCCCTGAGTCCACATGATGAAATCTCGAGCAACTTTACGAAACCGTCCTCGAGTAATCTTTAGGCATCATCTGAGAAACAACATGGCCGCAGCCGTGGAACAACAGCCAGGCCCAGCGGCGCATGGCGTATACCAAGACGCGTCTGAGTCTGATTCACCCGTGCCCAGTCTTTTCACGCAACCTCCTGTGATTCGCGATGCGCTGGAGACGGACTCATCTCATATCCAGGATGAAACCGTCGAGGAGGTTCTGCCCTTCCTGACTGGCAAAGAGCACCGCTACCTCAACTCCCATGGCATCCCTCGACTGGACAGGGAACGGCATGCAAGGTTCCTAACAAAGCAGCTAGGAGTGCTGCCGAGCGCGTACGTGGGAGCGGATCCAAGCCGGCCGTGGATATTCTACTGGTGCCTGAATGCCCTGTCTCTCCTTGGTGAGGATGTTGAGCCTTATCGCGCCAAGCTGGTCGAGACAGTGCGTCCGATACAAAACGAAACAGGTGGATTCGGAGGGGGTTTTGGCCAGGCCTCACACCTCGCCACCACGTATGCAGTTGTTCTTGCGCTGGCACTGGTTGGTGGGGACGAAGCGTTCGAGGTGGTTGACAGGAGAAGCATGTGGAAGTGGTTGTGCCAACTAAAGCAGCCGGATGGTGGGTTCCAGATGGCTGTCGGGGGCGAGGAGGATGTCAGGTATGTCTTTGATCGGCACGCCCACGCTGTGATACCAGGCTGTTAACTGACGTCTCGCTCAGGGGGGCCTACTGTGCGGCTGTTGTGGTTTCGTTGCTCAACTTGCCCTTGAACCTGTCGCCAGAATCTCCTGCGTATGCCGCTGGCCATACTGATCTCTTTAGTGGGCTGGGTGAATGGGTACGGCTGTGTAAGTTGTCTCTCCCCCATACATGTCTTTTTCCGACCATCCCGTCTTGATTGCCCCTCTGTCTAACAAGAATGAGAATCCAGGCCAGACGTACGAGGGAGGCGTGTCAGCAAAGCACGGGATCGAGGCGCATGGCGCATACGCCTTTTGTGCTCTAGGATGTCTCTCAATTATTGATTCCCCACACCGAAGCGTTAGACGGTAAGTGTCTCAATCTAGGGTGCTGTCTATTGACGCAGTGCCATGAGAGCTTTGCATTCTGACCCGTTCCCCGGCGCGGTAGGTACATGGATGTGCCACGTCTTATCTCTTGGCTCTCATCTCGCCAGTATGCTCCAGAAGGTGGCTTTTCAGGCCGCACGAACAAGCTTGTCGACGGCTGTTATAGCCACTGGGTTGGCGGATGTTGGCCCCTGATCGAGGCCAGTCTGAGCGGGCCTGAGGGGCCGACAGCTGGCCCTGCAGGTCGCCCGCTCGAAGCCACCGATGCAGACGACAGCTTGTTCAGCCGAAATGGCTTGATTCGATACATCCTTTGCTGCTGTCAAGACATGTCTAAGAGGGGTGGACTGAGGGACAAACCTAGCAAGTGGGTGCTCCCTACCTCAGGGCGAGACTTTGCAGAGCAATCACACTGATGCCTTAATTTTTTTTCTCACAGGTACTCGGACGCGTATCACTCATGCTACGTTCTATCCGGCCTCAGCTCCGCACAAACCAAGTGGCGTTTGGTTGCCTCTCGTGCCGATGAAACCCTTCTCGGAGACGATCGCTGGGAGGCGTCACCTCACACGAATGGAGTCCAAATCTTTGACGAAGAGGACCGGATTGCGACCACCCATCCCGTCTATGCAATTCCTCAACACAGAGTCGACGAGATTCGAAGTTACTTCTTGTCGAAGGAGAGCTTCTAATTGTAATGGGGTAAAAAAGCGGTTATTCGATATTACATAGCAGACACTGCTTACCCGGTCTAGCGGAGCAATTCAAAGAGCACTAACCCGATACTTGTCCAGTCATTTGTTCTCTACCAAGCCGTTGAGAAAGCATGCACTCGCGCACGATAAGGGTTAACCACATGCTATAATCACGTGTCCCTCAGGGGGTTAGATACAGTCCTTGATGTTGAGTCGTTGAAACGAGGACGTGTTTGAGATGGCAGACGAGTGGGTCGAGCGATGGCCGCCAATAGCACTATGCTACGACGCACTACCAGCAGCAGAAGCAGCAGTACTATCCGATCCTTCGAGGGACAGGACGGTGAACAGGGTTTCTCGTGGCCGATCCGACCGCCTAGCCGTGGATTGATGAAATCCGCCACCGCTTGATTAATTCTCCTTGTCTTCTTTTTCTCCTTGGTTGACGGCTCACCAGCTGGCGGCACTGCAAGGAAACCAACATGTACTTGAATCAATTATGAGCATAGCAACATATTTTTATTCCGGACTATGATTCCAGCGGCTCGCTTCGAATGGAAGGACCCACGATCTTCCACACACGTGAAAAGTGATTCAAGGTGGCATCTGAATGCTGTACAAGTAGCTCGGGCTTATTCCTTCGCGAAGCAGGCCGTCTGGGGTGGCTATCCCGAAGCAGCACGAAGTACGGTGCAAGGCTCCTCGTTTGGACGGCCGTGCATTGCATGTACGGAGTCCTCCGTGCTAGTGCTCGTTCCCCACACTCTTTTACCCGTCAAGGGTATGGTCTGCCAAGTCTTCAAGCTTCTGTTTGTAGCAAGTTGTCTTTTTTTGCCCTCCGGCTGTCTGTGCGACTCTCCCAGATGCCCCGATCATGCCCAAGGCGGAGTGTAACCTGTACAAGACGACTTACAAAATTGAACATGTACTACTTGTAAGTTGGGGCTATATGTGATCCTGTTCTTTTATTCGGTGCCTACAAGAGGATGATGCCAACACGCAGCTGCCCGCCCGCCGACAGACTCCGGAGCACTAGTTGAAGAAGCATGTCTCGGATGAAGACTCATGGGAGGGGGGCTGCCTTGCGCCACACCGCATTCGCAGTTCTGCACATCATCGCCGGACCAAGGGTGGGTTACTCTGTATCGAGAGCTGATATTCTTGGACAGATTCATGTCGGCATGGATGCGAGGACGTACCGCATCCCGCCCGATGCGTCCGCAGACAGCCGTTGCGTGGGTTGGGACAACACCTGTTTCCTCACATCACCAGGAGTCATACAACTCTTGTTGAATATATCCTCTGGGCGATCCCTTCTGCTCTGCTGGATCGAAGCCGTACTTCCTAGTCCAGCAGGGAGAGGCCGGTTACGAATGATAGATACATGGCATGAATCCATTAGTTGCCGCGGAGTTACCCCGACCCTCCAAAAGACTCAATATTCCAGCAAGCGTCGCCCTTGATCATCAACCGATTGCGCCGTACATATGCACTCTTTTAATGTAAGAAGAGGCAACAAAATGTCTTTCTTCTTCTTATTCTGTCAAAATGGCACAGGTCTCACGCACACGCCCCCTCCGCTTATAGGGCCGCATATCATGCGGCCGCCTTACATGGCCAGCCTGCTTTTATTCCGTACACTTGCACAAGTCAACTCTCTGGGAATTTGCACAGGCGTTTGAATTTTCCTCTGCATACGGCGGCGAGTCACAGAATGAGAAGAGGGGAATCAAGTTTATCACTTCCCCTCTGAGGAGGAGGTATGAGCGAAGAAGCAGCTCTTCGGACAAGACTGTGGCAAACATCTTGAAGCCATATCAGAGGACTAACAGCTGGCTCTCTCTCACGCACATCTCTTCTCCCACCCCCAACATTAATATCAAGCCGCCTGTTCGAGGTCTTTCCTCTGCCGATGCATTGGAGCCGCCCGCTCAGGAGGTACCTGTCGGCTTACATCCCATCGTTCACCCGCCACCAAGGGACCGGGATTGAGGGAGGAAGTGGGCATTTGCATGATGTGGATCGCCGTGTTTTTTTTTCTTTGCCACAGAGTTTTCTCTTGTTTTCTATCCTTCTTTTTTCCCGGCTTTTGGCCTGGCTCTGCAGGGACCTCCTCCCTTGATTATCCGGTCTGATGGGCTCATGCTGCTGCATAGGGGTTACACGAAGCAAGGAGGAATCCGTCCTTTGCAGACAACGACGCTTCTGGCCTAGGACCTGTATAAAACGCTGCGTCTTACCAAGTACATGTATGACTCAACTCATGTCCGCCGGCATACGCTGAGGAAGCACGAAAGCCATCGGAGATGTCAAAGCAGTGCTGCCAAAAGGCCTTGCCATTGCCTGGATATACAGTACTAACGTAGTGAGGCTGCTGCAAGTGGCATGAGTCCATATTAATGGCTCACCCGTTAGTAATGCCCTAGCACTGCTAGGTACTGCTAGGTATTTCTGCGACCCGCAGGAACATGTACCAGGTACCCTGCTGTCTGAGTTCCGATAGGTCAGCTTCAGCGATTGCTCCCAAAGGGCAGGAGCTATCCCTGCTTGACCGCTGGCATGGGCCTTTTTGACGTAGCAAAGCAGGGAGTACTTTGTACATGGGCATTGACACGGTACCTTACCATCTTTGTAGACTGGAATGTAAAAATCCAACGTACCTTACACGCTTGCCCTCACCATGCCGTGGCCTGGGTCAAGTCAACTTCACCACTCCGTACATACGAAGGCGTGGAGAAGATGCAGGCTTGTGCTTGTACTCGTACGGAATACCGCTGCATCCCATTTAGCCATGTTGAGGCAAAGGCAAAGGCAAGGGCAGGCCATCGAGAGGCGGCGCTGCCTGTCTGACGATACGACGGCCGAGGTGACGGCGATACCGCCTCACGGATGCATTGGTTGCAGTCTCGTCTGCTCCAATGCCCTTCTCCCTCGGTAGGGACGACAGCACGCGTCTACACGGCATTGGCCATAATCATCCAACCTCTGCCGAGTGGTCAACGCCCATCTGCCTCGTGCCCATCCCATCGCGGCCGCACCAGGTCGCTGGGACCAACGGCCGGATCCGAATCACCAGCGATTGGCTTCCAGGGCACCCCGTAAAAAAGAAACAAGACATTTTCCCACCAAGAGTCCCGGCCACTCAGTGCCATCAGGCGGCGCTACGGAGCAAAGGGACTTTGCTTTTTGACTTCACCTGGCAAGCTAGCTAGCGGAACCCTTAGGCGAACGATGAGAGGTGTTTCGGTGCCAAGAACTGTCCAATTGTCGAATCACAAGCTCTGGCCGGCGATCCGCCCACCAGCTACGCTTGTGCTAGGCAAGGCGTCAAACCCCCTTTGCTCTTTGCCATGCTTTTTTTAGCATCCTCCATCACACATATCACAATGGATAGCAAATGGTATTTTCCGAGTTTCGCAGCAGACGCAACGGATCTTTACCCCAGACCAAAGTGTCATCCAGCGTGGGTGGCGTCTCCTCCTCGTGTGGTTCCGTTCCTGGGCGACGACTGAGGACGGACGGGGCTTTTTTCATCAGCAATTGACAAGCAGGTCAAGAAGAAACCGCTGCCGAAAGTGGCCCCCCTGGTCTCGGTACTACAAGAGGAAGCACTACTCCTACTCCTGCTGCTTCGTACATACTCGTACATACAATCGGTGCTACCTCTACCGGGCACGCAGCGGGCTTCCTGTCATCCATCGTCGCCCACAATTCCCAATGGTATACTACTTACAAGAGCTCTGCGTCAGCGCTCGGGCCTCCGCGCATGTGAGGATGACTGAGGGTGTCGCTGTCCCAGTACTATTGCACAGAAGCCGGGACACAAGTGTGCAAGCCACCGAGCACGAGTACTTGTACATGGCACCTTGGGGCAGCTTCGACGAACCGTTCGCTGCGTGTGTTTGCTTAATATCAACCGGCGGCACTGCCAGCTCATCGTTGCATGCGGCCTTTTAAACCCCCCCTCCTCACAAAGAGACTTAAAGAGGGTCGAAAGGGTCCGAGGGCGTCTGCCTCATACTTGGCTGCCTTGCGCCCCCCTCTTCGCAGATCTGTCCAATCAATCGGGCCATCTTCACCGTAATTGTCACTATTGTTCTATCTCAAGTCTGGAACCCTGTGTGCAACGACGACGACACACCGTGTGCGCGCTTGGGAGGTCGAGGCAGGCATGGGAGAATCCGTACGAGAACTCACATACATGATACAGATACAATGGATGTGAGCAATATTATGTTACAGCTCGAGAGCCGCTGGATGGTTCTCTCGAACCGGGATCACCTTGCGTCCAACCTTTGGCCCACTATTCGCCAGTCCAGCTACTGCGACGCTAAAGAGATTAGACCTTGCGATGCAATGGCCTGGGAGTATGGAGCACGGAGTATGTTTATCACTAAAACTTTGTGCGCTCTTGGTCTGCTCACTTTCATGCAAGTGGTTGCAGTTTCGCGCCTCTTCACCGACGTCTGAAAACACCGACGAGGACCTCCCCTTTCTACCTCGGCCTGCAATCCGAGCAGCTTTAGGAAATAGCCTCCGTTAAGCGTCTCTTCATGGCGCCAGGACCACTGGCACTCTGCCAGATTTGCCCAAGTGCAGCTGGGGGGGAGGTTGTTAGCATGTCTCTTCGGTGCCAATCACCCGGTATGTACCAAAGGGATATAGCCTCTTTCTTTGCTAGCACGGTACAGATGAAGCACAGCAAGGCCGGCGTTACGTATGTGTGACGGCTCATCCCAAGATTTGTGAACGCACACGCTTCCTCCTACCGACGATCGAAGCCACCACCGACTAACCTGGAGTGAACCAATCCAACCAAACAGCTGCGCGAGCTGACCACCAATGCCTCTAGGGATGTGAGCACGACTGAAAGATGTGTCCATGCCCGCCAAGCAGCATGTGTGTGTTCCAATCGTGCACATATTCTATTCGTGCAAATCCAATGGGTGCAATTGGAGCATTCATCCTGCTCTCCCAACTGGGGCTGTTACAAATTCGTGCTGTAGACCAAGTTCATGTTACCAGTCACGGTGTATGCTCTGCACCCAAGGTCACCGACAATACACAGATATCTGCACAAGGCGCCATCTGTGGGATCCTGCTGTGCATTAGCGGCCGCCAAAGCATAGATCTCGGAAGGATATTCTTGGGTGATGGTGGTTACCAGGCGATACGTTTTCTCCCAGCTATATGGCGTCGTGTGGCTGGGCTGGCTCTCTCCTAAGCGATGTTTTGCAGTACTTGTCGTTCCTTATCACCAACATTTACGGAGTAGATGTGGTGATATGCTGTTCTCTGTGGACGAGTTGAGGATCGTCAAAGCTGCCATTGGCCCCTCTCTCCCCTTCTCAAATTTTCTTTTGCCACCATTCCCGTTGACCAATTCAGGACGAACGAGGGGGAGCCCTTGCCCATCCAGTATTGCCGTTGATGATTTTCTTGCTGTCGATTGATTAATCGTTCGTGCGACCTCAATTGAACATGGCCGAAGCGCCAAACATGGGTCCCCGCCGCAGAGACAGGGGATTGGGCGCCTAGAGAAGCGACCCTTCCGGCGGCCAGAACGGCCGACATTACCTGTAGGAAGATGATTGCAGCGGCATGAACAAATGAGGACAGCTCGAGAAGCTAGGAAACCATGCTGAGAGAGACGAAAGGACCCGGGTTGACTCGAGTAGGTGGACGACCCTTGACGAAAAGAAGCCAGGCCCCTAGCCTGGCCATACCTTACCACTTCGCTCTCTAGTTACCTCCATCCTCTGTCCATGCTACGACTCGTCCGCATCGCTGGGGCGAAACTTATTCGAGATGGGGAGACGACCATATACAGGTATGGTTAGGCAGTGCGTCTCTCTGGCACCCAAAGTGTACTGTACACTTGTCGTCTTGTACACTTTGTGGTGGAGCGGCCTAGTCCCCAGCGGTTTGCAAAATTAACTGGCAATGAGAGCTGCCAACACATCAACGATGGGGTCACACTCTTCCAAGAGCCGCATCGTTGCTCGCATCAACCTCCATTCGCGCGTTTCGCTCTCTCTCCAGACACCCCTCGGCCCCGCGCTAGGGACGACGTTTGCAATAAAGCCCACATGTCTCGCCAAATGACCGGCTCATCCTGCTCTTGCGACAAGGCCCGTGGAATGCGTGGTAACGGAGCATCAGGACAGCGGCATACCACGTACATGCATACTCACATACTACCGCTACGAGTACATGCATCCAGACAGGCAGACACATACATATGCATGCCCAGAATACTGCTTGCTACACATCCCATCGAATTGCACATCTCTCTCCTCCTCCCCCTTGACTGTTCTCCTTGTGGCCCCCATGCCAGCTTCCGACTAGGACGACCTACATACTCGTACATACACACATACACACATCCAGGCGCAGATTCTCACATCCCGCGTACGGGGTACACGCGCGCGCATACATCCCTCGCCGCTTGATCTTGTCTACCGCCGCTGCTGCTACCGGAGCGGTGCGCCTGGCCTCCGTCTCGGCCGTCCTCGTGCTCCACATTGGATTTGGCCAGCTTCTGTTCTTGAACTTGTTTCGTTTCCGCCT
Organism: Trichoderma sp. IMV 00454; assembly: GCA_001931985.1. NCBI lineage: Eukaryota > Fungi > Ascomycota > Sordariomycetes > Hypocreales > Hypocreaceae > Trichoderma > Trichoderma sp. IMV 00454. Next base: position 593,452 of record MSJK01000131.1, read on the forward strand.
TCTCCTCCGCCGAAGCCCGCGCTTCTTGTTTCGATTTCTTCTTAATCCCTTCGTCTCCCTCTCAGTTCCCGCCGGAGCTTCGATTGTAGCTTCTCTCCAACCATCCCTGGAATCCCGCCTCGGTTACACCTTGAACTTTGGTTTAACTTTTTTTGACTTTGCTCTCTCAAAGGTTACCACGCCGCCATACTCCAATTCCTCTCAACTCAAACTCGCACACACGCATATCTGCGGCAGCGGCTTCTGGACTCTGTTCCACTTTTATTTTTTTGCCCACACCAGGACAATTTCATTGCCTGAACCCAATTCCTCTCTTCATTTCTTCTCCGCTATCCATTGAACAACTACCGCAATCATGGGTGGCTTCTACATGCAGTACCTGGAGAGTAAGTTGATCAATTGAACCTCTCGTGTGCTTTGTTTACTTCAAACCCAATGGCTACCGACATCCCCGAAATCTCGTGTGGGGGTGGCGTATGAGATTTGGGGGGAGGGGGGAAAATAAATCGAGCCTTGCGCGTGGCCACCACGGCGACCTTGGCAGCTCAGAGGGCTGATTGAGAGGGAGCGAGCATTGTTTTCTCAATTGCTTTCTGCCGCCCAATCGAACTCTTACCGCCGTTTTTACAATCCCGTGAATTGGTTTGACGCAGGCACATGATTACACCCTTCCGCGGCTTGTCCCCCCTCTCTTGCTCAATCGTACCTCTGGTTCATGCAGGGATCCTTCAGGCTGCAAGAAACCGGTCGAATGAAGTTCCTACAGCAGCATGTTTCTGGCGAGTTGCCGTGATCTGTGTTTTCTGCAGCATCTTACATTGCCTTGGCAGCTAATGGCTGTGATTTTTTTGTCTCTCCTTTTTTTCGATTTTTTTTTCAAAACTTTTGAGGAGGCGGAAAGACTAACCGATGGGTGTAATTGATAGGCCTTTGCCGGCGCCGAGGATGGACAGACCCCTCGTACGAGTGTTACCGTGACCCCAATGGCTTTACTTGCCTTGTCCTAGTCAACGGACGCGAGTACCAGACCGACCTGGCATACGAGTCCGACCTGTTGGCTCAAGAAAACGCTGCCATGCGTGCGTTCATGGTTTGCCGCAACTTTTCCGTCAACGGCGGCATGCTTGCTCGCAACGGTATTGTCCAGGGACTTCCAGCCAATGCTGATACCCGACGCAAGAGCCGCCCTACATCGTCCAGGGACAGCAATGAACGTCACGGCCGCCGCTCCGGCACTCACTCGAGCAGCAGTTCCACTGCTTCATTCGAATAAGCCAGACGCTGATCCCTGGAACGGATTCGGAGTTTTTTTTAAGGTGGTGATTTCACCCGCATTGTTTTCCATATTTCCCCCTTGGTTTTTGGCTTGGACCTTCACAGGCAGCCAATGGCGCACATATACACGTGGTTGAAAGGCTTCACGGCAGTCCCTTTGAGGATATAACCACCATCGCGCCAACCTTGCTTTATCCATTTCATGGCGGCTATTATTTTTTCCTTTTCACCAACAAAAAAGAAGGGTTGAACAAGCGAGGAGTCCAAGAAAAAAGAAGAAGAAGAAAAAGGTACGGAAAAAAGCGCGTACAAAAAGACTTGGCGATAAAGTGGCATTCTTGTGGATGCAAATGTTGCAACGACTTTTATGACGACACGAAACGACCTTTAGACACGTCTCATATTTCTTTCGGCGGCCGGCATGTCCCGGTTTGGTCCTTTTGTTATCAAGCTAGATGTTGACTTTGTTTTTTTCCCTCGGCAATGTGTTTAGACTTTAGACGCATTGCATTCATGACATTGATGCTCTCCTTCCCGACATCTTGCCGCTCGTCTCAATTGATGAGTCAATCTTTTGGGTCTGTTGGCCTAATGATATTTGGCAAGGAACAAAAAGTACATTTCTTCATTACTATCTCTCGGAAGCGGGTTCTTTACAGGCTAAACAGCCTGGCTTTGGGCGGTTCTTGATACTGTTTGATGACATACCTGTCCATCCTTTACTTACAGGGCATTGAAAAGCCCTCGATCACTCACCACAGAGGCCAAGTGTTTCATCATCTTGCCTTGAGTTTATGAATTTTTTCTTGCGATAAGACAAAGTTACCTCGTTTTGCACAGGGGCAAGTCGTGCCTTTCGCAAGGACGGCTCCTTGACTTTCCTTTTAAGGCGTTTCGCAGCAAGCGAAGCGGGCAATGCCTTTTTTGTTTTTCTATTATATCTCTTCATTTTTTATGGTTTTCGCTGTGATTGCCCCTTTTTTGAGGCAATACGGGGTCTTTTCTCACGAGCCAATGCTGGCGGGAGGGAATGCCCTCCCTTTATGATGTCAAGACGCAGATGAAAGCGAAAACGAAGAGAAGGACGAGATGAATTGATTGGATGATACGAAGCAATGACGGATCCGAATGCAGGTTTAGGGTTATAAAAAAATTTGGAGAACAGAAAAAAAAAAGAGTTTACGGTTATGATGACATGAAGATGATGACTATTATGTTTCATTTTTTTAAGATACTTTGTCTTGGATGGTGGTGTTTCGCAACGCAAGATGTGATGTAGATTTGGAGAATCGTGAATATATGTGAATATTGACAATACTTCATTGATCCGTTCATGGTTGTTACCAAGGTGATTTGGTGAGAGATTTATGGTGTATCATGGTATGCATGTCTATGCCAAGACAAATCCGGTAGTCTCCAAATGACGATCATCATACAAGATGATTTGCTCTAAATCGGGCTTATCCTTAAATTACCAGATGAAGAGTTGAAGATTCTCTACTATTGCAGCACCACACCACAGGAGCCAGCTTCTAAGAAAGAAAGTCGACCACTTGAGCCGGCCTAGTTAGCCACACATACGTAATGTGGCACAAGATAGCTCCAGGAACAGAAACGACTAGGTCTAGGATGCGGTTGATGAAGCCACCCAAAGAAAAAAAAAAAACGATCCTAAATCCATCTAGCGGCCAGGGGTCTTTGTAGGATTTACAAGGCTTCAACTAGGCTGAAAAAGAAAAAACTCCACATGAAATGGGGGTTATACCAAATAACAAGAATAATCCATGTCGATAGGGGAGATGAAACACGGGATGGGATGGGCTTTTCTTTTTTTTCTTGGTTTTATATTTTGTTTTGTCTCGTTTCGGGTTGAGGTGGTGTTGTGGTCTGTGAGATTAGCGAAGGGTGTTGTACGAGTAATTAGGTGCGGGATGGAGTCTTTTGATGATGTGATGCGGTACGAGACGATACGATGGGATGGGGCTGTGTATGTATGTAGACTCATTGTAGAGTGTTATAGTGGATGGTGCTTATATTGGAGCTTATGAGAGCTGTGTTAATTACATTCTAAGAGAAATAATGGGAAGAAGGAGAAAAGTAATAATAATAGAGAGTCATAATGTCAAGATTTGAGTCGATGAGATTATGCGTACAACGTTGCAGGGCTGATCGGATGTAATTAACACGAACCCGACGTCAGGAGAGAGAGCGATGGATGCGTGCTTTTACAGTAAAGGACCAGATGAAATAAAATAGGGGGCAAATCACGGTGCTGACCGACCGGTTTAAGTGGCGCCACGAATGGAAATGAATGAGGCAGTCGCCGGGCTGACGGGTCCGTGTTTATTTATTCCTGGTGCGGGCAGTGAGCGATTATACGAAATATTGAATATTGAATGGGAATAGAGCAAGTAGATGAATGAAGGGAAAAAAAATGAATTCGATAGATTTCAATGGTTTCTTTTGGCTGTTTGCGTTCGTTGGTGGGTTTGAGACTATTGGGATGTTGGCGTGATGGGGGTTTCGCCGAATGCGGGTTGCAGCTTGATCGCATGAATCGTCAGGACACGATGTGATGCGATACGGGCTCTGATGGACGAGGTCGTATTACTGCGTGCGCACGATTGCAGGTGATTGATTGTTTGCAGGGCTCCGTGTATGTAGAATCTGCATTTGTACGAGTATGAGATTTCATGTGAGACAAGAGATGCGAAATGTCTCACTCACTTGTTGGCACTTATACGACAGGTATCCCATCGATCTGCCAGTCTATCTACAATCAGGTATACAAGCATCTTATAAGCACTGATGACATGAGACAAATTTAGATGAGCAGCGTGATAAAAAGGTATCAATATTATACGAAGTATCAAAAACAACTGATTGCATGATGATACGGAGCTTTACGGGTGTTGTGCAGGTTCACGGGCCGCCCAAATTTCGCCTCCAGCTTTTCCCAAGCCGCGTGGGAAATTTTTCATGCTCAGGCCTGTCGAGCTGATTGGCCGCGCTGTCTTTGGGTCTTTTGGGGGACCCCTGGACCGAGTGATCACAGGCCCCCGCACTGCCTCGTCCTGACGCTTCGTGTTCAATCTCTATGTGGCCCAGTTCCATTCGATAATTTACAGCACTCGGGACTAGCAACTAGTAAGGCAGAGCTCAGCAGCTGTCACGCCAATAGGCTGGGAATGGGAATAGGAAACGGGGGCCTAGCCGTGCCAATTGGTGATTTGATTTGCTGGGAGGCTTGAGGCGCTTTCAGGGGACGCCGGGCCCTGTACGAGTTGAGATGCCGCTAAGCCCAGCGCGTGAAATTAGTCGGTACGAACGCATTACACTGCTTCTCCGGAGCGGCAGTACTTGGAGCTCCGTGCTAATCTGTGTACTGGCTTCGTGACATCTGGACACCTTGAGCCCAGCCCAAATAGATGGCAATTTCCTCTCTCCTTTTCCCTCCCATCCTCCCGCAAAAACACCACAGCCTTTTCACCTTTTGCCTCTTGAGTCGACTTTGATTCTCTGCTTTGCGAGCATTGACTGTCGCTCGTTCTTCTCTACGCTCACTACCAAAATATACTAGTTGCCTTACTTCTTTACTCCTCTTCTTTAAACCCCCCCTTTTTCTTAAACCTGCACATCAAGCATCGTCGCAGACATTCACCATGAAGGGTATGACGCGCCTCTCAACCACCATCCAAACCGGTGCTTCAATCTCCAATCCAATGGCAAGGCTAACATTCTCCCCTGCGCAGGACTTATTCTTGTCGGTGGCTTTGGCACTCGCCTTCGCCCTCTCGTACGTTCCACGCCAGCGATCCGACCTGCATCCCACCACCGCATTGAACGCGAATGGGGGGAGGGATGGAGGGGGAACCGCCAGAACCGCAGCTTCACCACACCCCAGAGACTGACCATTGTGCGACGCCATCTAGACCCTGACGCTCCCCAAGCCTCTCGTTGAGTTCTGCAACAAGCCCATGATTGTGCATCAGATCGAGGCTCTCGTCGCCGCTGGCGTTACCGACATTGTCCTCGCCGTCAACTACCGCCCAGAGATTATGGAAAAGTTCCTGGCTGAGGTGAGTCCTGCACATGACCCCTCACTGCAACCCTTGCCTGGCTTTTTTTGCCTATTTGTTGCACCAACAAGCTTTTGCCCCCCCAGCTGAGCTTCCCCTCCAATGACGTTGAGCATGAAGCTGATTGCGTACGCCCCATCATTAGTACGAGGCGAAATACAACATCAACATTGAGTTTTCTGTCGAGTCCGAGCCCCTCGACACTGGCGGTCCCCTCAAGCTTGCTGAGGGCATCCTTGCCAAGGACGATTCCCCCTTCTTCGTCCTCAACTCCGACGTCATCTGCGACTATCCCTTCAAGGAGCTCCTCGAGTTCCACAAGAGCCACGGCGATGAGGGTACCATTGTGGTCACCAAGGTGGAGGAGCCGTCCAAGTACGGTGTCGTTGTCCACAAGCCCAACCACCCCTCTCGCATCGACCGCTTCGTTGAGAAGCCCGTCGAGTTCGTCGGCAACCGTATCAACGCCGGCATGTACATCTTCAACACCTCCGTCCTGAAGCGCATCGAGCTTCGCCCCACATCCATCGAGAAGGAGACCTTCCCCGCCATGGTTGCCGACAACCAGCTGCACTCCTTCGACCTCGAGGGCTTCTGGATGGACGTTGGTCAGCCCAAGGACTTCCTTAGCGGCACCTGCCTGTACCTGTCTTCCCTCACCAAGAAGGGCAGCAAGGAGCTCACTCCCCCCACCGAGTCCTACGTCCACGGTGGCAACGTCCTGATTCACCCCTCTGCCAAGATCGGAAAGAACTGCAGAATAGGTCCCAACGTCACCATTGGCCCAGACGTCGTCGTCGGTGACGGTGTTCGTCTGCAGCGATGTGTGCTCCTGAGCGCCTCCAAGGTCAAGGACCACGCATGGGTCAAGTCGACGATTGTTGGCTGGAACAGCACCGTCGGCCGCTGGGCCCGTCTGGAGAACGTGACTGTTCTCGGTGACGATGTTACTATTGGCGACGAGATCTACGTCAACGGTGGTAGCGTTCTGCCTCACAAGTCCATCAAGGCTAACGTGGACGTTCCCGCTATTATCATGTGATTTACTTTATTTTTGATCACGTCTTCTTGGCTCGCATGTGATCACCATGCGTTGCTTTTCACATTGATTCTTTCATGTTGATTCATGCTTTTTTAAACAACTTCTTCACTTCTATTTTTTTGATCTTTTTTTTTTCTTGACCCATTTACGCCCCCATACATTCACCACTCCTCCAACATTTCTCAAAAGATACCCTGTCGGTGGGGGGAAACAGTCTTTGAGAGAAAACCAACAAGCAACATTTTATATAATTACTACTAGTCCCGGCATCTCTTGCTTTTTCTTTTTTGCAAGATGTCTGCGCGTTTATGTTGAGCTCCAAGTAAATCGTTTGGCGTCTCGGGGAACCGGTTGGCAAAGCATCTTGGAGGGACACGAAGGGGAAGGGAAAGGGGCGGTGGCTGAGAAGAGCTATGACGGACGAGGAACTGAAAATTTTACATGTATGAAAAGATGATAGCGTAGCGAATGAAGTGAATTTACGCTTAAGCTAAGCTTTTCTCCCTAGATGCGCTGTGGCGTTTAGTGAGGCTGTCCTCGAATTTATAGGGCCTAGTTCAGGTACTGGTGATGCTAGAGATGAATGAATACATCTTAGAAATTTGGTCTGGAATACCAAAAAGCACATGATGAGGCTATATCCAATCCAGGCAAGCATACATCTACTACAAATCCAAGGCAAGAAATGCATATACTATCATTCATCAAGCTAAATATTTACATTGCTTATTACCTAGAATTGCTTCTGCTATCTGACTCGCTTTAAGGTACTAGGACATTTGTCAATGGTCCCATCTTTTGCTCGGCATCGAATTCACTTGCTCCTATGACGCAATGTTGGCAAAGTGATCAAGGCAGGAGCGCAATCGATGCCTTATCCTTATCCCCCAGGCTGGATCCCCTCCAAAAGGCAGCTGCCCAGCAGGTCTTTCTCCCTTCTACAACGTTCTCTTATCCGAAAAACACAAGATTGCAAGTGGGAGAGAGAGAAAATGTAGCGCATTTTCCCTTCTTCCCCTTCTTCTCTCTATTTCTTTTGTCTCTGCGGCTTTCCCTGTGCCTTCGTCGTTTCGAATGCTCTCATGGTTTTTATACTCACCTCCTCTCCTTGTGCAATTCTGTTCCCTGATTGTTTTGTTGCGAGTCTCGGTCTTTTGGTGTCTCTTTGTGTTGAAGCTGTGTGCGTCCCTTATTTCTGTATCTTTACGGCTGTCCTCATCGTCAAAGCGGTCGTTTCCTTGGCAAACTTTGCATTCTCTTGAGTTGATCCTCGGACTTCTGTGCCATCCTTCATCACCATGGCGGATGCATCGATGTATGATCAAAGGTGAGTCGATTTAGCACCGAAATTGGAACGAAGCTTCATGACTGACATGTATCAGCAAACTATCTGAACATCCGGTCCCTGTTCCGCATGCCAACTATTCTGCTCCCGGGGTTGTGGTTTCCCTACCTCATGACGTTGACATCTCTGTTGTCATCGTTGGCAAAAAGCGTCCACGCGAGGAGTTGGACTCGAATGGTGTAGCAGAGCCTGATTCGAAGCGCCCTACGATTTCTATGGGGTTGGGTGATGTGAACTCCCAAGACATTGACATGAGTGCGATTGTGAGCTGATTCGAATTTCTGGAATGAAGCTGCATTTTCGTCATACTGACACAAATAAACAGAATATCTGCCTTTCTCCGCCCGGAAATTTCTGCTCGACTTCTCCTGGCAAATTCCACGTGGTTGCGCCCCCTTCGCCGGGTGGATGGCGTCCAGATGATGACCACATCTGGAGGGCTTTGAATTGGTCGACTGTAGAGGATCATATCAAGGATTCCCTCTGTAAAGAGACAGGAGGATCATATTGGTATCGAATGTCATCATCTGACCAACAGGGACCTAATGAGAAGCTCATCCAAGATATCAGACTTGATCCTCGCAATACATTTTTTCACATTCGTGAGATGATAAATGCGAGGAACAGGAGTTCTTATGGTTCAAAGGAATATGTGCTGTTTGCACGGGTCGTTCACACTGGCTGTGGCGGTTTCGGTCACAAGAGCTTCCAATGTTTCAAGTTGGAAGATTTATTTGGCGGGAAACCCCACATCAGCGGCATTATGATGTTCAAGGACAAAGAAAGTCCCATCTACTGCGAATCCAGCCCCTTCCTCGCGGCGACAAAGACCGAAGACAAATGCTACTGCCTATGCGAACTCGTAGAGGACGAACATGCGTTGCTTCGCCGGTCTCTCTACATTTACGATATTCAGCCTGTCTCATGGGAGACCATTCGGAGCGTCCACGCCAATTTGGGCAAACAGGGTTTAGAATGATTTGGTACGACATTAAGCAGACGGTCAATAGATGGCAATATAGTGGAGACTTTATTCCTTGGGTTGCTAAATTGCACCTAGATTTCAATGTCTATTCTTCTCAAAGAATATTGGTGTTCTATTCACCATGTTACGGTTTTCTATGTGGTGCCTTCTAAAACAACACTTTCTATAGTGTAATGCCTAGTTTCCATTAATCTCTTACCCAGTGTCTTTCTTTTGTCAAAAACTACTCTCTTGCTCCGAGATATCTGTCTGCCATATTCGATGATTATACCTTGGACCTTCTACAGTCTACAGTCTCGCATTTAGGGATGCAACATACAGGACTTTATATGTGATTTTTCATCTTGAAAAAGGGCAAGAGTTCCCGCTCCATCATCTGGCGCAGCTCACGCTGTTCCTCTGCAGTGGGGACCTTCAAAGTGCCATGTCGCCGGCGCCAGCTCTCGTCAGTCTCGCGTATCTCGGCATCAGGATCCTGGCCCGTGGAATCAACGAACTGAAAGGTGCGGTACTCGCAATTCTTCCAACTTGTGGCTATATTCATGCTGACGTCAGTTGACAATGATTCTCATCATCTTTTTCCTCTTTCATCATTCTTAAAGCAAAGCAAGCATGGGACATGGGGGGGCTGCATCTTACGATATGTGTTGGTAATTCCGTGCCACTCCTCCGTCAAAAAGTGCAGAAACGCCCCGTGAGACACAACAGCAATGTGCGCATCATCTCCCAAACCAGTAGCAATCTCCCTCAGCGTTTTTCTCGCCTCTCTCGCCCTCACCGCCAACTTATCAAGCGCGGGCTCGAAATCGCTCCCCTCACCCTTGAAGTTCCAGCCCTCGCGCATTCGACTCAGATCTGCCTTTTCGCCAAACTCAGCCGCCAGCTTCTCAATTGACGACCCTGTATCTGAGGGTGCGTCAGAGCACTCTTGAAGGGTGTCAAGCGCAATCACGGGGCCGAGAGAGTCGGTGCCAAAGGATTGGAGGCAGGTGTACAGCGTGCGGCGCATGCCTGAAGCGACGAGGCCGCGGAGCTGGGCGTGATGAGGGAATGTGCTGCGGAGGTGGTTGCATTGCTCGTTGCCGAGGGGCGTGAGGTCTGGGTCTGGGAGTTTCTCGTTTTCGGCGCAGAGGTTGTGGTAGCCTTGGGCGTGGCGCACGAGATGGATCGTGGGAGCCATTGTGTTGTATGTTGGTTTTGGTTCTTTGGTGTATATGAGAGATATATGTGTGCTAGATAGCTTTCTCAAAACACGAAGCAACGAAGGTCGAATTGATCAAACTAGGAGTCTATGAAAAATAAAAAGAAAGAAAGAAATCCAAGTACATCAAATTACGAGAATGAATGAAGAAATACGGACCCAGCGACAAACAGCTAAGTCCTACACAGCCAAGATGAAGAACGTAATTCTCGGCACACCTACCAAATCAAGCAATCCCGCCAAAACCTCATCCCGATGACTCAAAAAAAAGTCTTGGGGAACCACAGCGGAGAGGGTCGCCCGGCTCCGAAGGGGGGAGGCGAAAACAGCAAAAAACAAGGCCCCATCTTTTACCTCCGGCTCCGGCGATGGGTAAAGCGGGTAGGAAGCAAATATACATAAGGCAGCTACCATATGAGTACAAAATTCCTTAAAAAGGTTCCTCACATGAGATATGTATGTACGTCAAACCTCCGGCCCGCGGCGACCGGCGACCCAAACGTCCACCGTACGGTTGGTCATCCAAAGTGTAATGAAAGCTCGAATATACGAGTATATTACCTAGTTGAGCCGTAGATGCGGCTCGTGCCAGGATACGGATGATCCAATTGGTGCCTGTGGCGTGCTTAGTGTTCCTGTGGCTGACTGCGGTTTAGTGTGAAGCCCCCCGTGTATCCCGTGTATGGATGAGTGGATAGAAGAGACGATGCTTCCAAGGTTGTTTTGGGGGCGCTGAGCGGTCTGGTTTGCCATTGTTGCATTGAACGTCATGCAGAATGATATAAACTACATGTACCTCGGAGCTCCGAGAGGCTTCTCACGTACAAAGACACGCGACTGGGCTCAAAACGTCCTCAAGATGCGATCCAATGTGCTTCAAAAGAAAACATCCCCATGTTTACATTTCGTATGAAAGATAATAAAGGTCATTCTGACAGGCTACGGAACATCCATGTTACATCACCTGCTGTCCAGTCCTCGTATAACGCCGCGTCACAGTATAAAACTCCCCTTTTTGTCACTTTTTAACCTGCGTCTCATGACAATTGCCGCCATTATTTCCCCCGGTTCAAATTAGATAACAAAATCAAAACTCAATAAGTGCTTCCTCCTTAATCGGCTGTTGCTGTTGAACGGGCTCATGTTGTGGTGCTGCGGGCATTGAGTACTGAGAATAACCAGCCCACTCAGGCGGAGGGGCAGGTGGCTGCTGCTGCTGCTGATGTGGCATGGGCATCTGATAGGGTGATCCTTGCGGCAGTTCCTGCTGGAAGGGCTGCTGAGTCGGAGCAGATGGGGCCTGAGAATGAACAGGCATGTGAGGAGTTGCGTTGGGGGGTTGTGCGAGTTGAGCTGGAGTCTGTAGAGGAGTTGCTTGCGTCTGTGCCGATACTGAGCCTCTATGGTAAGGCATAGGTGATTGGTTCAGGTTGGGATACGGCGATTGGCTTGCGTCTGGCGCGGACCCGGGGGCGGATGGTCCGGTAGGAACTGCCTGCAGAGGTTGAGGGGTGTTGAAGTAGTATGAAGCGTTGGGGTCTGCTGAAGGTGATGTAGCCGTTTGATGTGAGTACTGTCTTCGATCTTCCGGGTTTTCCTGCGGCTGCGGCTGCTGTTGCTGCTGAAACTGCTCAGGGGCTGATGGGGTCTGGTTGTTCCAGCCATCGGCCGTCTGTAGCTGCTGTTGAGGCGCATAAGGTCCAGAAGGGGCATCGGGTGCTGGCATGCCAGCGTAAGGCGGATAAGGGGACTGCGGCATCGCATGTTGAGGAGGCATTTGATACAGTTGTTGCTGGCCTTGTGGCGCATAGCCCGGCTGCTGCTGGTTTGTATAAAAGCTTTCGGCGCCCACAGAGTTGCTCGGAGCGTGAGAAGGTATTGAAGGGTAAGGTCCGGAAGATTGGCGAGGAGGTGGTAGATTATATCCGCCAAGGCTCTGCTGACTATAAGCCTTTGATAACCGGTCTTCCAACATCCGGTCATAATATCTGACAACTGTGGACAGCTTGGCATGAAGATCGAGGAGGGTATCTATTCGTGTTGTCAGCCATCGAAATCATAAGTGGGATGCCGGGAATCATTACCATGCTTGCTCATCGTTTCGCCGTAGGTTCGCGCAAGCTTGGGACGCAGTGACCCAATACTATCATACAACTCCTGAATTTGCGGTTCTCGTAGGATAGTGCCAGGAGGCTGGGTCTGGAGCCGGTCGACCAAGGTGGCAAAGAGATTGATGTTCTCGGCTTCCACTGCCGTCAGTTCGTAGTCGTTCTTTGGCAGCGTGAAAGTGGCGGAGGAGGTGGCGGGTCCGGAGGTCTGTTCCTTGAGCGCAGCAGCATGTCTCTGCTTCTGCTCTTCCATATCTGCTAGGGAGGCAGCAATAGCAGCTTTTAAATCGTCATCTTCCTCTTCAGCTTGCTTGGTAGCTGATGCGTCTCCTCCACTTGTGCGAGGTCCGTTGGTTGTCACAGGGGGGGCCCTGCCTCTGGATGCACCGTTGACTTCTTCCAAACTCATCGCCAATGCCTTTTTAAGATCTTCGTCAAACCCATCATCGACGCGCGCGTTTCGGGGTTGCATGGCAGATGTGCTGCGAGTCTTATGAGGGTACGTCGGTGTGCGGTCGAGGGATGGGTTTGGTTCTTTGAACCCCTTGTTCGTGAGCTTAGCATAGCACCCATCATCGACTCGCACAGGAGTAAGTATCCCGAGATGAGGCAGTGGGAGGGATTTGCTAGAACACTGCTGGTCAAAGCAGTTTCCGCAGTTTCGGCAATGGTGTTTTCGGTTGGTAAACGTGAAAGCTGTACGACATCGCATACAAACATCCGAATCAATCCATTCAGGCGGCTATTAGGCCTTCCGTTAGCTGACAGCCCTACAGACATCGTGCTTGAAGTGCCGCTGGATTTCTTACCGCGCTGCTGTCAATCATGCTGCTCGCCACCGTCACTCGCGGCGGGAACTGATACCCCTCTCGCTGCAAACGTTTGTAGACTTCGCCGATATAGGAAAGCTCGTATCGTCCTTCTGTGGCACCGGCCCATGACTGGATCAGCTCGAGCATCTTGGATTTCACTTCGGCGTTGACGGCGACGGGGCCGACGGCTTGGAGAAGAGAGGTTAGGTTGTCCATGAACTCGCGGGAGGCGATTTCCGCGAGGAAATGAGACCCGCCATTCTTGACGCACGTATCCGTAAGCTATAGTTAGAGAGTGGTGTTAGGCTAAGATTCAACTCAAACTCGAGGGGAGAGATGGTAGAACAGGGCATATCAGATAGCATACGTTGAGGGCGCTGAGCTGAGTATTTGGGTTCTTGTTGCCGATGCGCCGTTTCAGCGACCGCATGGCCTCTTTGGGCGCCACCGTCTTGGACCTGATGACATCGGAGATCTCGAGGTTGAGCGCAATATCCTCCCTACACACCCCGTCGTTAGTCCGGCTTCGTTACGGGAGCGGCTAAGGATCAGCGTACAGGCTGCTGCTCGTGGCCTTTTCGACCTGCTCGTCCAGAGCCGTGTTGGCCGAGTTTGACCACCAGCTCATCATGTTGACGGCGGCGATGGGGAGGTTGGCGTCACAGGGGAGGAGAACAAGGGGAAGATCGGAAAAAGGAGATGCGACGCTGAAAAAAAGAAGAAGAAGAAGAGCTCGGGGATGGCGATGGTGATGGAGCTGAGCTGAAGGTGAGGCTATGAGGTCCAGTTCCAGTCCGTCCTAGCCAAGTCCAGGTACTTTCGGCTCCGCTGACGACGCCGTTCAGTTGCGTCACGGCCGCGGAGGCACCAGCCGGAACAGTGGTTAATCCGCTACAGGCGCCGAGGCAGGCCTAAGCCAAGCCGTTCCTGTGCCTGTAATAACTGTAATTACACTTTGTGCAGAGGATGAACAGCACTGTCGGAACAATGAATATTGATTAAATGCATGTGCCTTCTGCAGGTACATGCTGGAATTATGGAGTCATCATATTCCCCTTGTTCTTTGTCTCGGGTTCTCTCTTTGAGGTTTTTTTCTCCTTACAAGCACCAGTATGCCACGGATACCTAGTGACATCCACAGTCGGCTCTCGGTGTTTCCATTGTCATCTGCCTTGAGCCTTGACTACCACTGACTTTGCCAGGCAGAAATCTGATCTCTACGAGCCAATATGCCTCGCCCCAGAGCGGTAAGAACCGAACATTGCACGCAGTTCTCTTTTCTAGGTTGCTGGCTTTGTATGAAGTATTAGAGGTATTACTAAGGTTTCTACTTAGCTCAAACTTGCCCACCAGCGTAGCTTGTATCAAATCTGTTATGCGTCAAACACAGTGAATAAACAAATGGCTGATGAGATTCATGTAATATTTCTTTTACTGTGGTAGTGTTGAACGGTGCATTCCGCTTCACTAATGGTGAATGAACCGTGCTGCGATGACGTAGCGCGGCGAGATGTCAAATGGCCACTTGGACATGTCATGGGCATGGAACAGAGCTTCTAAAAGAGGTATCGTGGCGGTGAGAGGCAAATTGAACACGGCGACACCGGCATGCCGTTGAACGCTGTAACTCAAATAATAAGAACAAAACAATGAATAAATAAGAGACATTTGATATACCACAAGTCTGTGCACTTATTTGGTCGTGAGGTGTGTTGTGTCAGTGCTTCTTCGAGTATCAGGAATCAAAAGTTGAAAGCGCGTCAGCCAAGCCAATGACGACGCCCGGTTGTGGCTGATGCGTGTGTAATTTGACGGCGCCGTCTCGAGGTACTTAATGACAGTTGCGGCATAGGCTGGAGATGCTTCCCAGTACAGAAGCTCATGTGGGGGCTACTTGCATCTCCGCTATTGTAGAGTTAAATACTAAGTACAGAGATGAAATAGCATGTACTTTATACCCCACGTACGTATGCTATTCCGCCCACGCTTGTACCCTGTGCAGCCTGGTAATTTAGAGGCCCATAGTGGTGCAGCCCCCAATAGGCCAAGTCCCCAAACCGAGTCGCCAAAGCAGCTGACCACTCTATCGCCTTTTGTTGACAGCTTCACTTCTCCATTCCCACGCACAAGACCAGGGCCGGTCCGTCCTTTGGCCTGCGTACCACCGATTCCCGCCTTTTCACAAAGAACGACGCTCGAGATCCCGACTCTGAACACCCCAGTCATACGAGAATGCTTTGTGCTGCCACAGCCCCTCCTCAGGGCCCCCGAAAGCCGCTGTCATAGGAAGCACGTCTTTGTCCCGCCTCTCAATGCTTGTATCCTTGAGATGAAAAGACCAGACCTCACATCAGATTCGATTCGTGCGCCCCATTGACGCCTGTCCCTTCCACGCAACCGGCGACATCACCGCTGAAGCGCCGCACAGCCAACGACGCTGGGCGCCAACCACCACCGACCTCATATCCAACCTCTCCCAACATCGATGACAACGGCAGACCCTATTGATAGCGCGAGGCACCACATGGCCGTGAATGCCAGGCACAGCATGCCACCTTCGGGCTACGATGGCATGAATGGCGGCTATGTCCCTCCCCCAGGCGCAACTGCGCCGCTTCCTCACATCGAGGATATGGTGGCCTTTCCCCAGGACATCAACCGAAATCAAACGATGAAGTATTTGCTCGAGCAGGCTGAAACAACACTGGCCAAGTCTGAAATGGGCCGTGAATTCGGGAAACCTGCTCTTGCCTTCAGAGACTATGTCAAAGCCTCGGTCATTGCCGTGCAAATCATCCCCTCTCACCGTGAATATGTAGAACTAAAAAGCCGTCGCGACGACTGGAATCGAAGGCACCAGACCCTCTTGAAAAAGATATCCCAACAAAGTGAAATATACGAACAAATCAAGCGGGATATCATTGCAGATAATGAGAGGACTGGCGTACGACCAACCGTTCCCGCCTCGACTCAACAAAAGCCCACCGCAAATACCATATTATCACAGACCACCTCGATTCTAGATGCGAGTCCAGAAACACGACAACCTGTCAATGGACAGCAGCCCGAGTCTCGTACGAACGGCTCACCGGGGAAGGTCAAGCCTACTGTGCACCCCAAGCCTCAATCTTTAGCTGGCCATGCCATCAAGCCCGGGCATACCCGGGCCGCCTCCGCGGCCTCAGCCATCTCCTCGACTCAAGCCATGTCAGATCTTGCCGCACGATTTGCTAACCTACGAGGCCCTCAGCCTTCGCCGGGGCAAGATCCTCGCATAAAGACTCACCAGATTGTCCCGCCGCCAAGCAGACCTGCCGGGCCCCGAGATATGCCACCGCCGCGCCCTAAAATATCATTAGATAGCGCAATCCCGGCACTGCCAAAGATGCCTGATGCGATTTACAGTCCTGCGCGAGGTAGCATATCTGGAGAGTCCGCTCGTCTTCCACCTAGCACGCCACGAGGTCCTTACAGCCGTGCCGGGTCAATTGTATCCATTGGCAGCGCGACAACCACTCCTTTACCGCAGCAGCAGCAGAGCAATGACTATTTTTCAGCCCAATCACAAAGCTCTTCTAAAAACGGAAACATTGATACTCCATACCCCCCAGAGAACGGTTTCAAGATTCCGGAAGGGGATAGAATTACACCTGAAGAGCTCTTTGAAGCCATGAAAGCAAAGGGTTCTATTTTAATCATAGACGTCCGTGCCCGCGAGGACTTTGATGAGGGCCACATCATGTCCTCCTCCACAATATGCATTGACCCCAACATACTTTCTAGGCCGAATATATCTGCCGATGAAATAGCTGAGAGCCTGGTTCTGTCCCCAAATCAGGAGCAGATTCAGTTCGAAAGACGAGCCAGTTACGATTTGGTGGTATTTTATGACCAGTACTCAGAGAAGATTCCCTCCCCTTGGAATACCGAAGAAGCTGCTCTTTTGTCTCTACATCGCGCCTTGGTGCACCTCAGCTACGGACACGAGCTGCGAAACTCCCCAAAGCTGCTCAAAGGCGGGTTGGACGCATGGGTCGATCTTATGGGCTCTGCTTCCCTGCAGTCGACGGCTCCGCCCAAACCCAAGAAGATTTCATTAGTTCGACAGGGTCCATTCCAACGGCGGCCGTCTCAATATCTGGGAAAGCCACTGAGACCGGACATTGTTAAAGTCTGGCAACAGGCTGTAGAGATTGAAGAAAAGGAGACTGAGACGGCGACAGAGCAGGCCTTTCACCGCTCAACGGAGTCTTTCTTGCGGAGGTTTCCTTCTTTGTCTCTGCAAGAATCAATGACTTCCCCTGCCATTGTTGAACAAAGGACCCCAGGCTACGGCTCGTCCCACCAGGTCGACCTTTATACCGACCTGCCTTCTCCTCCCACAAGACCAGCTCCAGCATTGCCACGATTAAGTTACAGCAGTCTGTCTCAAACAGTCGAAGAACATGACATGTACGACGAACCAGCTCCAACACCACCCGCACCGCCACCTTCTGAGAAGGTCTTTTACACCGGTCTGAACAACCCTCATAATTGGTGTTATGCAAACAGTACTCTACAGTCATTATTGGCGTCGCCCAATTTTGGGAGAGAATTAAGCAATTCAGAATGGGTTGAGAGATACTCGGCACCAAGAAAGGACGATGAGAAGATTGATCAACCCCAGTTGATGATTAAAATAATATCAAATCTATTCCATTGGATGACGACGGGAAAGTTCAAAACTATGAAGGCTCAGACGCTAATGGTATGTCATGTTGCTTCCTCTTTCGTTGCCATTCATTCATCCCAAGTGCGATGCTGACAACTTTCTTTTTAGGACTATTCCCTCCATCTTTGCCAGCACAGTCAAACCATCTCCAAGTTTGGTGGCAATGGGCAACAGGACGCTCAAGAATTCATGTCCTTTTTGTTAGACTACCTCCACGATGAGACCAATTCTCGTCGGAACCTCAAAGGCAACATTCCACAGCCAAGCACGATTCCTCAAGCACGCCTGCAGGCTGCTGTTGAGTATTGGAAGAATTATCAGGAGCTGAATCGATCCATTGTTGATCGCTACTGGCGTGGTCTTGAGCTCTCAACAGTCGACTGCCAACGATGCCATAAGCAGACACACACATTTTCGACGTTTGACTTGGTTTTCGCGCCCGTCGGTAAGAATCAAGACATTACCCTCGAGGACTCTTTCCGAGAGCACAACATGGTCAACACGCTCGACAACTTTGCATGCGACACGTGCAAGAGAAACACAAAGGCCATGCAAACCACTTGCTTTGCCCGTATGCCTCCCTTGCTGTGCCTGAGCTTCCGCAGATTTGACTTTGACAAATCTGTCGGAGACATAAAGAAATCGACGAGAAAAGTTACTTGGGACTTTAACGAGATCGACCTCACCCCGTATTTCATGAGGACGGGTGAAAACTCGAGCGACAGGGCCTTTTCGGGACCATTCAAGTATCAGTGCTACGCTGTAATTGTTCACAGTGGTAGCAAGACTGATAATGGACACTATTACGCGTATGTGCGGGACTCGAGCACTCATGACCAATATGCGTGGTACCGCTGCGAAGATAGCCAGGTCACCAAGGTGCGAATCGGCACCAACGATGCCACCGACTATAAGGAGAACGTGTTTAGATCTGGGCGAGACACGGTTCCTTATCTTGCCTTTTTCAGGAGGAAGGATAGCTGAACGGAGAGGGATTCAGCCATAGTTACCTTTCTCTTCTCCCCGTTCCACTTCCACTACGCTTTGTTAGGCATAAACTCAATGAGCGAATCATGACTATGGGGAGAGCAATAGATGAAGAAAGAGAAGATGCGAACTTGTACATTTGTTTTCTTTTTCTTCAGTGTACTTTGGCGTGCATTGCCTTACTCTTTCTTGATGTACCTTTTCTTTTTTTTCTATCAATATCCATCGCGCATGTAAAGAGCCATTTCTTTGTTGTTACATTACTTGTTCAGCCTGTATGCCTGTCTATTCTAGCTTTTTTACTTCTGTATTCTTGGTTCTTATATGTTTTAGCACCTTAGGATGTCGGTAGGCGAAAGCATGGCAATGGAGTTTACATATACTATTGTAAATGTATTACACTGGCGTTATTACAATACCAGCGAGAAGCATTATTACTGTCATCTTTATATTTCCATCTCCAGTTTCAATTCATCTCTGTACGAATATATATCTACATCTACCATGGACGAAGTTCCATCTTTGCAGTCAACCAAATCTCCACATAAAACAGAATGTGCAAGAGAAACAGCAGCATTAGAGATCAAAAAAGTGGTATAAATGTCATTAATTAAGCCCACGCCCCAAGAGCAGTACAAGAGAGGCAAATTAAATCACGTCGTGCTACATGGCCTGAATCACAACGGCGGTATCAGGTATCATCATCATCCCACCACCTTTCTTCATTCCCATTTACACCAAGCCACACCTTTCATCACTCCCGTCTCTTAGCCTCTTCTCGCCATCTTCAGCACAAAAAAAATCAGAATAAAAGAGGATACAAAGAAATTGCGTCTGTGAAGAATGTTTAAGGAGCGTGCTTCAAGCACTCGTCGATCTGCTTTTTGAAAGCCTCTCGGATGACTTTCCTGTTAAGCTTCTGAGTAGCAGTGACCAAACCCTACAAAGAGAAGAGAGAACTGTCAGTATACGCACACAACTCAGCCGATAGAGGATGCAAACTTACGCTGTCAGGGGTCCACTCCGCATCAGTAACAACAACGCCGCCAATCGTCTCCAAACCAGTCAAGCCAGATCGCTTAGCGGTAAGCTGCAGATCCTTGAGAACTGCCGCCTGAACCTTGGGGTCATGGTGCATGCTGTGCTCATCAACACCAAGCTCTGCGGCCTTGTCAGCCAGAACCTTCTCATTGGCCATGATGATGGCAATGGGGCGGTTGTGCTCCGGATCAGCGTGGATCATGACATTAGCAACCACCTGGGAACCTCGGTAAACAGCCTCCAGCTTCTCCAGGGCAATGTACTCGCCACCCTGCATCTTCACAAGGTTCTTGACTCGGTCGATGACGCGCAAGTGACCGTCGGCATCGAACTCGCCAATATCACCAGTCTTGAACCAACCATCGGCGGTGAGAGCCTTGGCAGTCTCTTCTGGGTTATTATAGTACTCCTTCATGATGGGGAGACCCCTCATCCAAATCTCGCCCTGGGGAATCTTGGCATCGGTTGAGTATCCGATTTCGGGAATCGAAACGAGCTTCACTTCAACGGCACCAGAAACAGGGCCAATGGCGTTGGCAGTGTACTCGAGCGGGTTTCCCAGTGAGCCGTTGGCGCAGGTCTCGGTCAAGCCATAGCCAGTCAACATGGGGGCGAGAACGAGGGACAGGAAGTGCTTCGTGCTGTCCGAAATGCCACTGGCACCATTCATGGTGAAACGGAGCCGGCCTCCAGTCAGCTGTCGAACTTTGCTAAAGACGATGCTGTCGAAAACGCTGGCAAACGGAAGCTTGTTGCGCGACATGAAGCTCTTGTAGCTAAAGGCTCCCCAGAACAGCGACTTGAGAACGGGGCTAGAAGATTCCAGCTTCGCCATGACTCCTTTCCTGACAGTCTCCCACACCTGGGGAACACCAACCATGACGGTTGGTCGCAGTTCCCGCATGTCACCAGCGCAGTTCTTCATGGAAGTGTCGGAAAGAGTCCTGGGGTTTCCGTATCCCAGGCAGCCACCAATGGACAAGACGAGGTTCTCAAGGGCCATTTCGAAGATGTGCGCAAGAGGAAGATAGGCAAGGACAACCTCCTTGTCGCTAATGGTCTGGCCGACGGAGGCGAGGAGGCCCGTAACTAATATCAGAAAAAGTCAGTATCGAATCATACCGCTATGCAACAAGGCTGGCTACATACCTCCCGCAACAAGCGCCTCGTGGGTGATGCAGGCACCCTTGGGAAGACCAGTGGAACCAGAGGTATACATGACGCAGAAGACGTCGGATGGGTTGCCGGGGCTGGGCTCAACCATGTTCTCCTCGCCGAGCTTACGGAGGTCCTCCCACGTAATGACGCGGATATCCGGGTTCTCCTTCTTGTAGGCTTCGATCTCGCCGCCAGCGGTAAAGATGCAGTCCTCGTTGACGATGACAGTCCTGACCTTTGATTTGCGGATGGGGCCAGCGGCGGTCTTGAGCAAGTGAGGGTCGACGTACATGGCCTCAGCATCGGTCTGGACGAGCGAGTGCTCGACGCCGCTCTCGCCGAGGGTGTCGTAGGCAGTGACGATGGAGATGCCTTGGGAGGCACAGGCATGGGACATGGAGATCCAGTTCACACTACAAGACGAGAAAAGCATTCATTGTTAGCGAATTCCACGCCCTGAAAGCATTGGCTACTGGAATTGCATGGCTTACCTGGTTGTGCCGAACAGGTGCAGCTTGTGAGAGCCGCTGTAGCCCAGCTTGCGCAAGCCGGAACCCAGCTGCAGGACGAGCGTCTCATACTCCTTGAAGGTCAAGAAGTCGAACTTGGACAGCTCAAAGTACTGCCACTCCTTGTCCACCTCGACAACCTGGCCATCGATGTTCTTGGGGACCTTCTTGGTCTCCTTGTGCAGCTCAATGAGCCTCCGGTGGCCCACGGCAAGGTGGTTAGGATACTCGCGAGCACTGCGGCGGACAATGTCGAAGACAGTGTGTACGTCATCGTGAGGAGTGGTGAGAAGGCCGTCCTTGGCTGCTGGGTGGCGACGCGGGATGGTCTCGCCAGGGACTTTTTCGTAGCCGGAAGCTTCGATGGTGAAGGGCGGCTTGCGCACCTGGGTCAAGGGCATGACGCCCACAGTCCAGTCTGTCGCCATCTTGAGGGTTGTTGGTGATTGTTTGCTGCGACGAGTGGCCTAGAGGGAGGACTGAAGGGGAGGAAGAGAGGAAGAGACAGGACGCGGAGGAGATTAGAGCAGTCAAAAGGATAACTTTGCTCGTGCCGGGGGAGTTGCAGGGGGGGAGGGGGTGAGGGTCCGGCTTTTGTCTGAGCAGCAGAAGCTTAGGTTCCTGTCTGACGGATCTAGAGCTATAAGCAGGAGAGGCAACGAGACACGCTTGACGGCGACGACCAAGCGGGAGAATTCAGAACGAAAGAGTGAGGGGAATCAAGACAGAATAGTTAAGAAGTAGGAAGAAGGAAAAGGGAGTTGGGACACAGTTGGGCAATGATGCAGCGCAGTGCAGTGCAGTCCAGGCAGATGCAGGGAGAGAGAGGGAGAGGAGAGCGAGCAAGCTTGGAGGCAATGGAAAGGCAAAAAGCTGGACTGGAGGCAGCGCGAGGCAAGGCTAAAGCTTAGGTTGGTACAAGTTACGTAGCCGGGACTCGCCAGGCCAGGCGGGCGACCAGGGCGGCCGTACCGGTACATGTACCTGTTGCAGCCAATGCGATTGAACATTGTACTGTAATTTAGGGGAGCTCTAGCCACTGCAGGCCATCACAAACGATTGATTGCAGCGCTGCAGTCGCCCACCCAAGGCCTAGCTAGCTCAAGGCAGCTAAGCTGCAACTTGAAGCTGCGCTACTGTGATTGCTCCAACTTGCCAACCCACCGGCCCCCTGCAAGAGCAACTTGATTTTTGCCGGGTCTGGTGGCGTTCTGGGGGAATTTTGTTGGGTCCAGACGCTGCATGGGTTGTCTGACGCTACTGTAAGCTCAACTGCTTTGCTGGGCTGCTTTTGCTCCCGAGTTCCCCCTCGCCGCGATTTTTATGCCGTGGGGTCCGTGACGTGAGGTATCGGTACTTGTCTTGGTGCCTGTCCTCGTACATACAAATTACCTGGTGCTACCTGATCTTACTTTACCTTGGGAATTGAAGTCAGTTTCCGAGGTTAGGTACGGATACGGCCCCTTGATGTAGGTGCACGTGTAGATTCCTCCAGCCTCGTGTGCAATGCCAAGTCGATGCCCAGATTATGGGGTACGTTAAACACCCATCAATGGAGGAGCTGTTCATTGATGATGATCCAATGACAATGATGATGACATACTGCTGCTGAGGTGCAGTAGGAGGGCCAAGGTAGTGCCGTACCGTAACCGTACCTACACCAAGTGGTCCTCCATGTACCCGTACTTGGTCCCAGCTCGTCGATCTGGCACCACCTTAAATAACGTGCTGTTACTCGTACAATAAAACAGTTCCCCCCAGGCCCGAAGCCCGCGAACAAGGTCGAACCTCAGCATTACGAACGAGCCATAGGATGATAGTGAGATTATGTGACTGACAGCTTACAGGCACTCAATGGAAAATTATCAGCACTTCTCAGCCCATCAGCAGCGACATCCAGCATCGGGCCAACCTTGTTCTGGTGACGCAGCTCCCGAACACCCGAGATGCGGACATGCCATTCAGCCGTGTGCCGCGCCGTGCCGTTTTGCTAAACACCGAGCCTTCCAGCAAAAACTTGCATCCAGACGGTAGCAGCACATCGTCTTATTCCACTCCATCCTATTGCTGCTTCGGCCATCTCCTTTTTCCTGTTCTTCTGGGCAACCAGTACATGTGCCCGTTTTCCAGGGTAGGCATACGCTCACATGCCCTACTCCAAACCGGATGAGAAATCTACAACCCCAACAGTCGCCCAGGCAGGCAAACGTACCTACACAACTACCGTCATATGACCACAGCAGCTTAAAAACCTACATATTCAATACTAACCTCAAAATACAACAATCTCCAAGCCTCGTTCCCTCCTCCCCCTTGGCGAATCTATAGTAGACCACGTTACCTTCAGCCAAGTGGGCTGAGTGCCTTGGCGAGAGAAATACAGCCAACACAACCAACTAAAAAAAAAAAAAAAAGGCTCGCCACAGAACAACGTGTCGTCGAGGTTCATGATCGCTTTTCGATCCCCAGTGATTAGTAAACGCCACCTAAAAATCCAACTTCCATTCATGGGCGCCTTGTCCTCTCGATTTCCCGTATTCAGAGAGAGAGAGAGTAAAGACCGTATTGCGACAATTTTGTAGAACCACAGCGAGTATTTTTCAAAACAAAAGGGCCACTCATCGGAAATTACCTCTTCAGCAGAGATAGAGCCAACCATGTCCGTTCATGCATGGCGTCCACCCTCTAATAAAAATCCATACGAAATACTACTCTGCAAAATAAAAAACTTCGAGCTACAGTAGATGCCGAGGCGAAAATCGTTCAGCTGAAATCTTTTTGACAACTTCAACCGAGCTTCGTTAAAACTTATATTTGCCATGTGCGCTCTCTCTCATGCATAATCACATCGCCAGCTGAATACCCTGCATTTTCTACTGCAAGCGAGCATCATCAGTCCGATAAACACTGGAATTTTCATAAATCAGCGCACTAATGTTCCTCATTATACTAATAATTCATCTGTTGAAAGCTTTACTATAGTAATACTATTTCCCTCTCTCCCAAACGCCAGAATCCTACCGAGGCCATTTCGGAGCCCATTCCTCCAAAAGCCTTCACATTGAAAAGTCGAGGACACGTTAGGCATGACCCTTCCGCATGTACAGTATCAATGCATCTATTCAAAGCATGAGGAACCTAGTGGCGGCGTCCCCCCATTCACCGTCGAACGCTTGATATCATCGAAGAAAGAAAAAATTGAACAAAGAGTTGGTTTATAATCCAGCCAGAAAAGTGTAAAAGAAGAACATGCTTCATGGGCGAAGGCGCCCTTTCAAAAAAATCTAGCGCTGTGGCCTGGACCACTAAGCAAGCTGCAGCGGCTCAGTCTTCTCACACGTAAATAAGTTAATGTGGTGATCGCCTCGTGCCGCGCATCCAAGAATCGGGTGATGCGGGTGGAATGCTGTCGCAGAAATGGGAGATCCCCGGTTCTGTTGCAGGAAACTTGAGTATGGCTCGAGTCGAGAAAGCTCGTTGCCGTTCAGGTTAAATACTTTGACGACATGCGCAGAGGTGCCCCTATAAACAATCGCGTTAGCTACGATCCACTGTTTGGGAGTCAGGTACGTGAGGAGGTCCAAAACTTACACTGAGAATACTGGCAAATGCTCGTGAACGCTTGCCGTCCGCAGAGTGTCCCGAGTCGTCTGGAAGGAATGCAAGGCCTTGTCCATGCGAATATCCCACACCTTGATTTTGCCGTTGCGGCTGGCGCTCACTAGCTCTCGCTTTCCACCACGCTGCATGTGCACACTCTTGATCCATTGGCGATCCGACTCGTCTTTCCACTTGCGTACCATGGATTCCTGTGGCTTCAGCCTCGTGTCAAAGACACGGACGGCACCATCACCAAATCCGGCCACGAAGATGTTACCCGTCATCTGGTCCGATGTGAGTGAGGTAACACAAGAGCCAGATCGGGCTGGAATGTCCATTGTGCACGTCTCATGCCCGGCAAACCACACCCGAATAACCCGAACGTCGCCGGCAACGAGGACACGTCCCGTCGCCTGCTGCCAGTCGAAAACCATTCCGGAATTGACGTTGCTGGGAACCATATGTGTGAGTGCCCGCCAAGACGTGGCCAGCTCAATTTCTTGCTCCGAGTCGTAGTTGCGATATACTCGAATTACTCCATCCGACGATCCGGTCATCAAAATGGCTTGGTCGTCCTCGTTGATGAATTTCATATCGCTAATCTTGGAACCCTCTGGGTTGCCATTGGAGAATTTATTTAGGCGTCCTTGTTTCTTCCAGTCCCAAACGTAAACTGTATTGGCGTCATCTGCCACTGCCAAGTGGTCTTCAAACTGATGGAACGTCATCTTGGCAGGCTGTGCGCCGTTGTTAATGATGCCCAACTGGTTGTTCCATCGATGAGCGCCAGCAATATGCTTGAGGGGCTGCGTTTCTCTCATGATGGCTTCATTCCTGGCCCTCCGCCACAATCTTTCGTTGTAGTCGGTGCTGCCAGGCTCATCCGCCTCAGTGTTCTTCATCTGGGGTTCACGGAAGTACTCGATTGACCACTCCAGGAACTTGCTCGTGAGTGGCAGGCTTGGTTCCTTGGTCAAGTCGCGCTCCTCATACGAGCCAGAAACAGGCTCGCGGGCATTGTGGTATGTTGCCGAGCGACCAGAGTAGTCATTCTGTTCAGGAGGCGCAGATACACGGTCCGGAGATACCTTTGAAGAAGGCGACTTTGGCGGAATCGGACTGTTGGGAGTGGTAGGGCGAGACTTATCTTCGCTAGTGATGAAGGACTGGAAGAGAAGGCTAGCCGTTCGCCGGAGAAGGCCAGGAGACTGCAATGGCTGGGGGCTGAGAGCGCCGTTAGACCTCGGACCCAAAGAAGCCGTGCTTCTGCTGCGCGACGCCCTGTTTGCCCTTCTCTGGACCTCTTGCATCAAGCCATGAGCTGCCTCACCGAGGCTAGAGTTAATTAAAGCATTGTGGACGTAGTCAATAACCGTCGTAGCCTCCCGCTGCACCTCTGGATGGGGATCAACGCTCAGAATCAAGGCGTGTTTCCAGAACGCCATGTAGACCGTATTGTGGGAGAGGCCGTGAGCGGTTGGCTTGATGGTCCCGTCTCTCTGTCGGTTATCGGGTCTGGCATAGTGCAGGCCCATCTTGTGATCTTGCCCATCCTCTTGTGGGGGGAATACCAGGTATTCCTTCTCCTCTTGGAGCTGTTCATAGGCGGCAACCAAAAACTTGCTCTCGAAGCGAATGATGAAATGAGACAAGAAGACCAAGAATTCCTTGCGCACAATCGGGCTGCCATCATTTCCCATATCGAGGATTGTCCAAGCAATCGACTCCTCGATCCGCGCAACCTCTTCCGTCAGGTCAGGGATTCCGAGGAAAGTAGTAAGGGCGTGGATCATGGCCGCCCGTACTTCACAGCATGGATCCTTGGTGAGGAACGCCAGCTTGGCATATGCGTTTTCTCGAATGCCACGCCATTTGGCCTCTGGCAAATCTTGCCACAGCTGGCTGATACATAAACAGGCCCACTGGCGCAAGAGGGGGTTGCCCTCGTTTTGCAGGTGGGCTAGGCAGTAGCTCATGATTTCCGTCTGGTTGCATACCATTTGGCCGTTTCTGTAGCCCTTGCACAGCATGGCCAGGATAAAGGCGCACATGGCCTTATGCTCATCTCCATTGACGACGGGCAAGGCCTCGGATGGTTTCAAAATTTGTGCAAAATAGCTGTATCCACTATCCTTGATCAAATCTTGCTGGCACGAAATATCTACCGCGATGAGTCTTGCCCAGATGAAAACCATGACAGGCTTCAGTTCGGTTGCCGCAGATTGCAGCAATTTCAGAACATAGGGGAAGATGCCAATGCTGAGAGCCAGCTGAACCGACCATGGTCCCAGGTCAAGAAATCTCCCCAATAATATCAAGGCACGTACTCTGTGCTGTTGACTTAGAAGTACCTGAAGGACGACTGGCAACTGGTCGGGGGGCTTTTGGGCCACAGCGTCACCTCTGGTGAGGTAAACGTCGAAAGCAGTCAGTTGCTCGGTGAAGAAGGATGAATTCTGGTATTCATAGTCGATACCTTCGTTTTCCTTTCTCTCTAGCATGGGTAGCTGCGCCAGAGCCATGTCGACGGCCAAGTCCCACGTCTCCCACAACGGGTGCTGATGAGTGTCTGGCAAGGCAGGGAATGATTGAGGGTGGCATCCATACACAGTCATGATCCTTTGCGCGAGGAGAAAGTTTCGGAATAGGGCGGCCACCATCAGGTCTTGCCTGAAGAACTTTCTAAATAGATCCCGAGGCAGCGTAGTCCACGCAATGCTGTCAGTAATGGCAGTAAAGATCCAGTTGAGCTCTCCAAGTGGTGTCCTTCTCTCTTGGAGACGACCTGGGAGCTTCTTGGCGCGTTCAGGACTAATATTCGTCTTGAGAGGATTCTGCAAAACGAAGAACCAGAGTGCCATTTCGATCGGGGTCGTCAGGCATGACGTAAACAGATCGGCCGGGAGCAGTGGATTAGTCGGAAGATTCTCCTTGACCGCACACGCAGCTAGATGGATATAAGGTCTATAGTTTGTCTTGACATAGTGAGGATCCCGCTGTGCGGCTTCCTCCTCCTCTTCGTCGTGCTTATCGACAAATCGATGATAGTTATTGAGAATGTTGCCGGCCTCTGAACAGTCCCACACGAAGATGGTGGGCGCCTGAAGCCATTGCTGCAGATCGTACAATGAAACTGGGATATACTGAGTATAAGTCTTATTAAACACCCAAATTTCGCCCGACGCCGTTGGTTTTGGCACACCGTGGCCGTTGTAATGCAGCAACACGCGCTCGTCTTTTGCATTGCGACGAAGGGAGATGCAGAATTTTTTCGTCTCCTCAACCGAGGGGTCTAGATACTGCTTGTAACGTGCCCTGATTGCGAGAGTCTCATACTGCGCTTGAAGGGACTTGCCAATGTTCTCAAGTGCCTTTTGTATAGGGGGAATGGTAGGGTCCGTCCAGGCTTCTAGCTTTGCGCCCGGATTGGTCTTGAGCTGGTCGGGAGGTTCGACGCCTATGTTCAGACAAACAGCGAGAGCTGCAGACACCGTCTTAAGCCTGTCTCTTTGGCGCCAATCTTGGAGTTCGTACTGCACCGCCTTGGGCTTGGCAGTTGTTTCGTGCCGCTTATCCGTAAAATACATGTACCAATTCTAGGGTCTAGGGTCAGCATGCTGTCGTGGGCAATACGGGAACGGACCAAGGGTTGGGAGACCGTGAGCCAAGGTCGTAGTGGGGGGAGAGGAGGGGTGTTGAAAGCTTCGAGAAGATAGGGCTGGGATAGGAGAGGATGATGAAACGTACATTCGCAAGCTGAGAAATGATATGTTCCGACTGATAATGGTCTTCAAAACCATGTCTAGCACCCCATTCCTGAATAGCGTCGTCTTCATGGTCTGATTCTTCAGTCTGTCGCGGCGCATATTCGCTCTTTGAGCGCTGGAGGGCTGGTTTTACCGGTCGGATCGGTCGCTCAGGCTCGATGCTGGTGTCGTCTCTCGCATCGCCGGCGACAATGCCATTCTTGCGGCCGGGAGCGCTCGATGGCCGCTTGTCGTTCGTCTCGTTGGACTGGGAGTCGCGGTCGGAGCTGCTGGTCGACTGGACCTTGAATCTCGAAGTCTCACCGCCGTTGGTCACTGCGGCGGCGGATGCGTGTGAGCCATTTGCACCGGATCGCTGCGTCATCTCGGCTGGAAGTCCATGAGCCGCGGCTCGCAGCTCGTCTAATCGCGCAGGCAACGGGGTCAGCAGAGGCTGCTGATGGTCGAGATGGGCGGGCGTTGCTTCTCGGAGGCTCGCAGCGCGTTGCTGTGGGTGCCGAGGAGGCGAAGTTTGTTGCGGTTGAGGCAGAGACATGACGGTCGCGGTCTAAAGTGGAGCACGGCACTACTGTATATTCTAAATCATCATATCGAAGCACCCATGTTCAGCGGTGCGAGTGCGCGGAATGGAATGCTGTTTTTATCGGCCGAGGAAGAGATGCTGCGGGAGATGAAGTTGATGCACGGCTTTAAAAAAAAGTATGGAGATGGAGGATTTGAATGGTAAAGTCACTTCCAGCCTTGGGGAGGGGAGAGTTTGGGTTTGGGGCGAGGGATGGCTTATTGCCAACTACTAACGTTACGCTGCACCTGTGAAAGTCTATTGCCAGCTGCTAACTGGCCGATGCAGCGGTCGTACAGCCCACAGCCATGCATATGCGCGTCTTCGGGTTGCTATCACAACGAGAAGACGCCGACTGTTACTACCCAAAGCTGGGCTATCCATTCTATCCAGTCCAGCCCAGCTCTGTTGCTGGCGGCTCCAGCGTTTGTTGAAGCCATCCATCCCGCCGCTTGCCGTGGCCCGCCGGAAGCTCTAGAGGTGGGAGGCAAGGCAGCAGGCAGCACTCCGGGAAAAAAAAGGTTAAATGCTTATCTCCGTGCCACGGAGTCATGGGGCGTAATTGAAGTTGGCTATGACATGTGAATAATCTATTCTGTTGATGGTCTTGCTAGGAAATAGTTGGTGTTTATAGCTATGACACAGAGCACGCTGCTTGTGAATAAGCTAAGCGGCAGACACGAGATCAATACTGATGTCGTGGCGATCTAGAGAAAGACGCTAAAAAGCTTATCCCGCAACAAGCCATTCAGGCACCGCATTTCACACGAGGCATTCCGATAGAGCTTACCCAGTCGGCATGCATCTGGTTGTTGGGGTTATTGAAGCTTTCCCGTTGCTTGTCAGGATCAGCCTCAGCCTCCCCAAGCGGAGGACAGAAACACCGAGACTAAGAAGATTACGAGCACCCACGCGTTAAATTATACACCTATTCTTTAAGTATCCATCTGCTATTATACCTATAATTCTCGACTATTTATATTTCTCCAGTAACTGCTACTATATCTATATTTCTCTAGTAACTGCTACTATATCTGCATTTTTCTAGTAACTGCTACTATTTATATAATAAAGTTCTAATACTAGCCGAATAGGCGTTCTACGAGTTGGTTAGGTGCTTATATCAGTGAGTGTATGTACGTGTTCATTTTGCAGTCTCGCTTTTTCTGGCCTGCGCTTGCTCCCCTGACCGGTTTTCGCAGATGTCGACAAAGAGCACGTGATACCCCATGTCTCTAAAATCAAGATGTTTGTTCATAGGCGATCCACGCTGATACTCCTGGTGACTGAGATCCAATTTGACGACGATGGTCATTGAGCTATTATTAACTATCTGCCTGCAAGCTAAAAGCAAACCAATATATTACGGTAGCACCTTGAGCAGCTGAATGGAACCATTCGCGAGACAGTGTGGACATCAGCCCGGAGTATGGGAGACCGGTGTAAGTGCCCTGTGAGGTACTTCGTAGCTGATGCTCAGCTACCGTCGGCGCGTTCCGACGAAACAACAATACTTGTACCTGAGTTGATGTGAAAGATTGCTGGCATCAAGACATAATTGAGACACGCCGCCAAGCAGCACACAGTGTTCCTTTACTTCGATAATGGCCATTTAGGGCTTAGCACTCGAACGAGGAATCTAGATTAGACGGTCTGTGCGCGTATTAGGTTAGAAGCAGCCAAGGCCATTTTGGAGCTCGAAATAGACGCTTCCATTTCGACGAGTCCTTCGTGGTAACGAAATACGCGTGATGCATTAGCCCCAGGTACCTACAGTAGCTCACTTACAAATTCACGCCGACTGGGTCAACAAAGTGCGGGTTTTCTTTGACCTCGACAGAGAGGGGAAAGAAAAATCTTTCACGGCCGTCAATAGAGCATTGATATTTTTAGCTCGCGTGTTGCCCAGACGCATCAAATCTCCCCATTGCTGGGCCGTGTACAGGGTAACAGAAGCAGGCAAATATGATCGACGAGGTTCTGCCCCTGCTGGTGGGCGGCTCACAAACGTGTGCGACTGGGGCAAATCAGCTTGCCGACTCAGCCAAGGCTTTTCCGGGTTAATAGCACGAGTAGTACTAATAATTGCCCGCGAGACAATAGGGGAGGAAATGATCAGGAGCATGAAGCCAACCGCGATCAGCATTGGAATTGCCGGGCGGCTACCAAGTGGCATGTACTACAGTATGTACCGACCGGTATGCGGAGCAACCAAGCTGTCGGGAATCAAATGGACGTGAAGAAATCATACGAAATACTGCAGCAGGTGGCGTATTTCTATTTTCAAGCATAAGGTGCTCGTAGATTATTATTATATCTGACATGTAGCACTTGTTACGGGGTCCGTCTGTCTGCTCCAACCGATGCAGGCACGAGCACGATGAGGTCAGCAGTGGACTCTTTTTCTTTCGCAGACGAGCTTCCAGACGAAACTGCAGAGCATTGGCTCGCCACTTCAGATTGTTCCTTGCGTCAGCCTTCCCGTATCCGACGCTGAAATGCCTGTCGCTGCCCCTCCAGCCCCTTGATTTCTGGCCTGCTCCACATCGTCGCCATCTCCGACCTGCAGAGCGCTACAGCACAGGGACCAACAGATCGCCGCTGTCTCTGGCGCACCTGCAGGTACCCCCCAGGTCACTGCTGTTAGGAGTCCCCCACAACGCCATGCTGAGGCACGGCGGTACGTCAGTACCTACAGGAGGTTAGTGCACATTGGTGAGCCTGCAGCCCCTAAAAATGTTCACTCAAGCACCCCAAGGACCAGCATCGCCCGCTAATTGGCCCGCTGGCCTGGCCCTGGCACTGTGACAGGAGGCCGAAACGCAGCCCAGCACCAGAAACGAACTGAGGTGAACTGGATGGGCGCCTTTGTCTTTGTCCCCCGTGCCAGCTCCAATCCAATACAATCCATCACCACCAGCAGTCGCTGTGGCTTCTCCCGCCTCGAGTTCAGTCCTCAGCTCTTCTCTCGTTGGGCTTTACTGTCCTCTGTTTCCGAGCAATTGCGAGCTGCTATCTCCATTCCGCAGGTTCGCGAACGGCAGAGCAAACGAGCGTTGCTGCTTTCACGGATCAGGGCCCTTTTCCTTTTCCCTCCTGCCGCACTCCCGCTGCCCCCCAAAATAGGTGGCCACTGAAATTTCGGCGATACTCCCCCGGATACTTCCCACAGATGCTTGTCCAGCCATCTCGACGCTCGAGCTTCGACCCCCTTCTTTCCTAACAATTCTCCAGTCACTCTCTCTTTGGCCTTGTTGAGCCGTCCGTGTCATCGTGTGCGTGTGCGCGCAATCCTCTCGTTGCTGCTTTGTTTGGGGATTCTATTCTCTAGTCGCCATTCACCCACGTTCGTTAACCTCAACAACCTCGACAACCACCACATCGTCCCTCGCCCGCCTGCGAACACGCCACTGCCCGTATTCCGCCAGCGAGCGGTCCGCAGCCGACCATGGCGTTTCTTTTCAAGTCCAAGAAGCACCAGGACCGTACGACTACCAGTCGCGACGGCAGCTCAGGCTCTCAGGGGTCCATCCAGAACGCCCCGGGGCGCGCAGTCGCCAGAGACGACAAGAACACAGCATTGCAGCGCGCGACGCCAACGGGAAGCCTGCATTCTATCGACAACGACACCAATACCTCTAGCCCGGATCAGGGCCAAGTCCAGGGCCACGGCCGCCGCACAGGAAGCGTTGATACGTCCCAGCCGAGTGATTTGCCTGTGAGTGACCTTTGTTCGGAGCTAATCCCACCGACTACCGCAGTGTGACATCTAACACGCGCAAACCCTCCAGTTTCGAAACCAACCACCCGTGAGCAACAATTCCAATGCCTCGCTCTATCCATGGTCGCAGCGGCGCTTGACATACACTTCGTCGCATCCCAGTCCATTTCCTCGATATGGCGCCGCCGTCAACTCGGTCGCCTCCAAGGAGGGAGACGTTTATCTGATGGGTGGTCTGATCAACTCCTCGACTGTAAAGGGCGACCTTTGGATGATCGAGGCCGGTGGTAGCATGACATGTTATCCACTGGCGACAACCGCCGAGGGCCCGGGGCCTCGTGTTGGCCATGCTAGTCTGCTAGTCGGCAATGCATTCATCGTTTATGGCGGAGACACCAAAATTGATGATAATGACATCTTGGATGAGACGCTATACCTACTTAATACTTGTGAGTCTTTATCGCCTATTGAGTTCCCTTAAATGGCAAGGACATCGAGAATCTTACCACAATTCTTGTTTGTAGCAACACGGCACTGGTCCCGTGCCCTACCCGCAGGGCCTCGTCCATCGGGACGGTATGGTCACTCACTCAACATTCTTGGCTCCAAGATATTCATCTTTGGTGGCCAAGTTGAGGGCTTCTTCATGAACGACCTCTCTGCGTTTGATCTCAACCAACTGCAGTCGCCGACCAATCGATGGGAAATTCTTCTCAAGGCAGAAGCGAGTCCCAAGATG
Source organism: Trichoderma sp. IMV 00454 (assembly GCA_001931985.1). NCBI lineage: Eukaryota > Fungi > Ascomycota > Sordariomycetes > Hypocreales > Hypocreaceae > Trichoderma > Trichoderma sp. IMV 00454. Next base: position 627,094 of record MSJK01000131.1, read on the forward strand.
CCCGCCGCGCGAACGAACCATTCTATGGTGACATTTAACGATAAGATGTATCTGTACGTGTGATAAACCGGCCCTATACAGCTGTTGTTCTCTCTGACCACTATTGTTAGGTTTGGTGGCACGAATGGTTTCCAATGGTTCAACGACGTCTGGTGTTACGATCCCGCAGTCAACAAGTGGTCGCAATTAGATTGCATCGGCTATATACCCGCTCCTCGAGAAGGCCACGCTGCTGCTCTGGTGGACGATGTCATGTATATTTTCGGAGGAAGAACCGATGAAGGCACTGATCTGGGAGATCTTGCAGCGTTCCGTATCACGCAGCGGAGGTGGTATACTTTCCAGAATATGGGTCCCTCTCCCTCGGCTCGATCTGGACACAGCATGACCACAGTTGGAAAATCCATTGTTGTGCTTGGCGGAGAACCTAGCACTGCTTCTTCGTCTACTAACGATCTTGGCATTCTCTACGTATTGGACACGACTAAGATTCGGTATCCCAACGATGCTCCAGGAGGGCCCCAGAGAATACCCCAAGCGCGACGGCCAAGCGATGCATCGAATCCCAACAGACAGCCCCCGATGAACGGAGGAGGCCCTCCCGAACCTGGAAACATGATTGTCGGTGGCCCATCCAGCATCAACAACGAACCAGCTACCCGGAGAATTGTTTCCAATGGCATGGAACCAACTGGCTCACCAGGCCTGGGAGGGCCAGGTACACCTCCTCCGGCCGGTGCGCCACCAAGAGCACCCGGGGGCCCTCCTAGAGGCCCCCCCGGCCCAGGAGGTCCAGGAGGTCCAGGAAACAAAATGCAGATGCCTAGAGCTGCCGCAACTGCCAGCCCCTCCGGACCGCCTCCGCAAGGCCCAACCCCTGCTAAACCGGGTCCTGATCCGTCTGCCGTGGGACGTGTCCGAGGTGCGTCAGTTGATCGGGCGCCGACCGGCTCACCCCAGCTGGCTTCTGCCCCGTCGCCAATAACCCGCGAAATAATACCTGAGGACGATGCACCTGCACCCACCTCTGCACCCATGTCAGCAGCAGGCAATCCTGTTAACGGACGACGAACACCCACTACGCCTACTCAAGTTTCAAGGACAGGATCTAAACAAGGTTCCTTGGGCGGCAACGAACCCCCCAGGGGCAAAATGCGCCCCGGACCAGGTGGTTCGATCGATAGCATGGCAGAAGGAGTGCAGAGGGCCACGCCAGAGGGTATGCAGAGACCTACACCTGACGGAATGCAGAGACCTGCACCAGATGGGATGCAGCGAGGCCCCCCCGAGGGAATGCAGCGAGGCCCCCCCGAGGGAATGCAGCGAGGCCCCCCTGAAGGGATGCAGAGAGGCCCCCCCGAGGGCATGCAGCGAGGCCCTCCTGAAGGCATGCAGAGACCTGCGCCAACTCGACCGGCTTCACCCCCGCATACAGCCAAGCCGATGAGCGCCAACCTCAACCGACGTTCATCAGGCCGAAATTCGCAGACCGTTGCTCTTCTCAAGGAGCTTGACAATGCCCGAAATCGGAATGCCTGGTATGCATCGGAACTCGAGTTGGCCAGGAAAGGTGGCTATGTTCCCAATGCCTCCATGGGGCCTGCACTGGATGGAAAAGCTGTCGAGTCCTTTGACGACGAAGACAGACCACTGATCGAGGCTCTTTTGGCTATGCGCACAGAATTAGCAAACGTTCAAAATGCTGTGGACAAGCAAGCTATTGTTGCTGCCAAGCAGATAGCGGAGGCAGAAAGGCAACGAGATGTCGCTATTCAGGAAGCCGTTTATGCCAAAGCTAAACTGGCTGCTCAGAGTGGCGGAAGTGTATCAAGTACCCCCCAGCCTGAAGGTGGAGAGGATTTTGCTGCTCGATCAGCAGATATGAGCAAGAAGCTCGCATCTGCCCTCAACCACCAAAAGAGTCTTCAGACACAGCTGGAGGCGGCGAAATCCGAGCTTGATGCCGAGAAGAGAGCCCGCAAGCTTGCTGATGACACAACATCGGCCGCCCAGAAGCGTATGGCCGATCTAGAGGCTTACAAACAGCAAAATTCGGGGGAAGTCGAGCGTCTGAAGGCAGAACTTCACTTCTCGCAGCGTGAAGCCCGGGAGCAAGCAGTGGCCGCCACCGAGGCTGTGGCTGCTCTGGAACTGCTGAGAGTTGAGAAGGAGACTATTTCGAGGAAGCTTGACGAAGTTGCCGATTCATCAAACGGTCGAGAAGAGACATTTGAGTCTCTCAGGGCGGCCATTGAAGCGTCGCAAGATGCGAGCGCCCACCTTGAGACAAAACTTGAAGAAGAGAGAACCCAAAGGGAGAAGGTCGAAGGGAAGCTGACTAAACTCAAAGCTGAGCACGAAGCGCGCACAGCAGAATTAGTTGCTGTGACCCAACGTCTACGAGACGCCGAAGAGCTTGCCGAGAAGCACGCTACTGAAGCACGCACACATCGGGAAGCTGTCCTTTCAGGTCTTTCCAAGCTCACTGCGAAGGACGACTCAGTTGCGCATAATGGAGATGCTGAACGTGCCGTTGCACTTCAGAACCAGCTCACTGCTGCGAACGCTTTAGTTAAGAAATACCAGCAGGAAGCGGACATAGCTGCCGACAGACTGCGTAGTGCGGAGGAGCGCATTGCTGGGCTAGAGCAGTACCAGGAGCAGTCCAGCCGTGAAGGTGTTGGTATTCGACGACAGCTCCAATCCGCCTTGAGGGAAAACCAGGGCCTCCAGGCTGCTCATTCGGATATCAAGAACCAGCTGGCGGCTCAGCAGCTTGAAACAAACGCCATGACGGTGCAGCACAACGCACTCAAGGATATTCTTGTTGAACGAGGCATTAGCCCCACTGGTTCCGCCAGAACTCGTGGCCTCACGAGCCCACGGACAACTTCTCCTGAGCAGCAAAATCGCCTGCGAGAGCTTGAGGCTCAGCTGGCCAGCATCAGTGCCGCTCACGAAGAGACTAAGCAGACATTTGCTATCCAAGCCCAAGACTCTGAAACTGCGTACCGCGAGAAGCTATCCCAGCTTGAGAGCGATTATCAGTCAGCGGTGCATTATGTCAAGGGAACAGAGAAGATGTTGAAACAGCTTCAGGAGCAACTGGCACGCTATAAGACAGAGAATGGCCGGTTGAAGTCCGAAGTTGTGGAGCTTGAGGATAGGTTGCAGGCTGGCCCCAATGAGTCTGGTTCCGCTGGGTGGGAGAACGAGCGTGCCGCCTTGCAGACAAAGATATCTAGCTTGGAGGCTGAGCTCCATGATTCTGCTGCACAGCTAGAGAAGAGCCTCGAAGGTCTCAAAGCTGAATTGGCAGATAGCCAGCACGAATGCGACGAAGCCCGCAAATCCCTGAGCAGCCAACGGAAAGAACTTGAGCAGTTGCAATCCGAGAACGCCCTCCTCGAGCAGCGCGCGTCCGATGCTGAACAAAAGGTCTCGCTGCTTCTTGATCAAGTCGAGCACTCTGTCGATACCTACCGTCGTCGCAGCCGGCATGTTGTCAGCATGAACGCCGATGCAATGGCGGCGGCGAACGGCATGGGTCTCGGTAGCCTCGGCACCCTCGCTCTCGGCCACAGCCGTAACGAAAGCTCTGAGGGTGAGAGCATCTATGGGGATAGCAACTTAGGAAACCGAAACAGCGCTGCGCTTGACAATCTGGCTACCGAGCTGGAGACTCTTCGAAACCACTGGGAGACGACAAACAAGAACTACCGTCTGAGTACCAACTTTGATTTCGAGTCCGCCAACGCCTCTAAGAAAGAGGACGATACCCCTATCGGCATGGGCATGAGTGGCAACCTTGCGGATTGGAGAAAGCGACTTGATACGGAAAACCACTCCGACGCAGGAGAACCCAAGCAAGGCTAAACCAAAATATTATGTTTTGGATATTGCTACGTTTGCATGACGACATATACCCACCATCCTGCCACTTCTCTATGCCTCTCAGATACTCGTTGGGTTCTGTCTGTTTTGAAGAGTCGTGGCCCCCTCGCCGCTTTCCACAATCTGATGATTATTGCTTATTACTCGCCATTCGCGATGGCTGATTCAACTACACGTCACGGATATGCCTCTAAATCTTTGTTGTTTACTAGTACACCTCATCTTCAATTCCTATTCTCTCCTTAATACCGGATTCTTACCATCTTTCAAGGCACGGCTCGTTTGAACATGAGCCTGGTTCACTTGTTTTTATGACATGATACACATAACGGCCTGTCGCGTTCGGCGCATGCGCTTGCTCTCTTCTCCAGGAGGGATGTGAATCTTTTCGTTGCTTTTTTGAAACGTCATATTTCTTCTTCTTCTTCGGTTATTATTATTATCAACTTTTTCTTTGCTCTTCTCTCTCGCCTCGTCCTGCTTTTATTTGTCTGATTTTTTTACACACACAACACTTGCGTCGAACGTGGGAAGAATATAAGGGGGGATGACATAAGACGCCTTTTACACTTTGGTTTGTACAATAATTGTGGAAGTATACGCGTGATTTTTTTTTTTTTTTGCCCTTTCATCGCTGCCTCCTGCTTTCTCTTTCTCTTTTTTTTTCCATTGTCGGGGGACACTTAAAAAAGAATCATGCAAAAAGGGGGATTTTATGCCTTAACACACTTTGTTTGTTATTTTTTCGTGTGATTTTTTTTTTTGCATGGTTTGGCTTATTTATTACTTTTACTAAATGATGAGAGATGAATTGCCTGGTTCTTTTTAAAACCACATTATACTGTTTTCCATTTGGTATCTTGATGTGATATATACATGCGTTTGAAGAAAGCCGGGGAAGACTTGAGCTTAGGATCTAGGCTTTCAGCCTCATGCATGCCTGCGTAAATATATGTAACGCTGCTGGGACTCAATCATTTCATATGCACTTTACATGCAAATTCTACTAGTATATAAATCCGCCAAACGCCCCGCCGCACAAACTCAGGCCAAACAAAGCAAAGCAAAAAACCCATCCAAATGGCTTTAACAACAACAACAACGAAGCAATAATTCACAATGCTTAAGCCGCAGCCGCCATAAGCGTCTTCTGAATCCTCAAACACTTCCCAAAATCAAGCTTCGTCCCATCCTTAGGCATGTGCTCCCCACTAGCAATACAAAGCACCCTCATCTTGGGATCATACCGCAAATTCGTGAGCAGCTTCGGCGTGATGAGGAAGTACTGGCTAGTGTGCTCGCGACATGCAATCTCCACCATGCGTTCGTGGACCATGCGTTCGTTGCGGGGGTCCATTCCCTGGTTGATTTCGTCGACGACGCGGAAGGGGGATTGCGCCATGGACTGGAGGGCCATGAGGAAGAAGATTGTGGAGACGGCGCGCTCGCCGCCGGATTGGCGATGGGCATTGAGCTGCTGAAGAGATTCGTTTTCACTATACATTCTCGTGGTTAGCTCTTGTACTCACATATGAAGAGTGAGAGGAAGGGGGAATAAAGACGTACCGGAATCTGACCATAATGTCCAAAGCCCATTGGTCAAAATCTTCATTCTTGTGGACGCGAACCTCGCCAGCACAGCTGATTTGCTCAAAGTTGTAGGCAAAGGCATCATTGATCTTGGACACCAAGGCATCCAGCTTGGGCTCCCATTTGCCCATCAAATCATCTAGTTGCCCAGTCAAGTCGGCAAGTTTGCCACTTAGTGTACCCATCTTCTTCTGTAGTTTAGCAATCTCCTGCTCACGCCTCTCAAACTCCCGGATGACGTTGGGGTTGGCTGCGTGAATGAGCTCGAGATTCGCCTGCTCAGCAGAAATGTCCATCTCTATATCTGCTGGTGATCTGTTTTCAGCCAAGGAGCTGTATAGATCTTTCTTATCGGGGTTTTCGTTGATGAGGTCCCGAACTTTATCGAGTAGTCCGCGACCTAGATCTCTGGCCTGGGTAGCTTCTTCGGTAGCTTGCTGCACGACGAGTCTCTCTTCCTCAAGCCTCTGCATTATACTAGAATTGCGGGATTTGAGGCCCTCAATGTCGGACTTGGCCTCAATGAGTCGTATCTTGGCCTCGATGAGCTCATCGTGGGCCTTTGCAACGTCGCCGAGGGCCGCTTGATGGCGAAGAACGAGTTTGGCTCTTTCTACCACTGCCTTGTCCCATTCAAAGCCGAGGTCGATGATTCTTTCTCGGGCCTCTCTCATGGCCACCTCGTTTGCCTCTTTATGGCGCTCCTCGGATTCTGATTTGGTTAGCAGGTCAAAGAACAAAATTGTAGGACAGTCCGTGGGAACGCGAACCTATCTTTTGTGGTATCAACTGCCACTTGGTGAACTCTCGCTGCAGCGCGTTTTTCTCCGTTCTCAGTTTTTCCTTGTCTGACGTTAACATGGCAGTTCTCATATCCAATCTAAAAACGGTGGGTTGACTTACAATTTTACGCTGTATATCGCCTTTTTGTTCTTCAAGAGGGTCGTTCTTTTGTCTCAAGTCTTTATACTCTGACTTCAAGACTTCTGCTTCGCCGCTGACCTCTGTTAGTTGCCTGTTAAGCTCAACCTTCTCTTGTGAATCTACAGGCTGAGAGGTCCAGAATCTTCCCGGCTGAATCCTCTTGGCAACTGTTGTCATTGCGTTAGGACCGTACTCTTTTCGTCGACGAACTATGTACTGCTGCTTTCCGGCTGCCCATTGGTTGATTTTCCCGTTATGGACAAGCTTCTCATACTCGTCATCAGTATGCTCTCTCAACGAGATGCCGGACTGATGCAATCGCTTTTCAGCACATAGCATGGCAAGAACAGGCTCAGGGCCGTCCAAATAGTTGAGCGCGAAGCCATCTAGACCCAGCGATTGAGCTTCATCAATATTGACAGGAGACCTGAAAGCAGCGAGAGGCTGCAAACAAGTTCTAATAACGGCAGATAAACTCATCTCGCGGTACAGCTGGTTGGTCAGCTTCTTGTAGTCGTTTTTGGTCTGTGCTGTGAAACAGAGGAAGTCGTCATTTTGCAGCAAGGCCTGGACTGAGTTGGAGTAGCGCTCGTCTCTAACTGAGCAACACAGCATGGGTGGACCGAAAACCTCCTTTTCGAATTCACCCTGATGCTCTTGAACCCAATCCCAAGCCGTAGCCAGTTCTGGGAAGTGCCTCCGCATGAAGCTTAGCTGTTGGCCCTCTTGTGTGTCAAGAGACTCCAAGTCTGCCTTGAGTTTCCGCAGCTCATCCATCTTCGCCCTTCCAAGTTGTTTGACTCTCTCTGTCTCAGCGGCTAGTCGACGCTGATCTCCTTCAACTTCGCGCAGGTTATGCTCCTCGGCTCGCTATGAGAGAAACCATAATTGTTAGTTTAAAGAATGAAGGAAGGATAATCAAGATATAAAAGGTGTGACAAGACGAGAAAGCTCTTACAATCTTTTGATTCCATTCTCCTGCATTGAAGTCAGAAGGTCGGTTTTGCAAATCTCCCTGTAGATTTGTGATCCTCAGCTTTGATGCTGCAACCTCCTTCTTTTTCTCATCAAACCCCTTGCGCTCTGCACCTATCTTATTCGACCACTCTTTGACGTCGTCAACTGCAGCACTGATTTCTTGTGCCAGACTCTGTGCCGCTACCTGGGTGTCCCTAACGGCCTTTGCCCTTGACGGAATGGCGGCCTCAGTCTCTTGAGCATAGACCTGCTTGCGGTTGACTGCTTCCAAAGATGGCCCGCTTTCGCTTTCAAGACGCCTCAGTCTGTTCTCGGCCTCTTTCTTACGCTCCTTTGCCGCCAGGTGGCTATTGCGTGCTTCTTGATATTGGGCGATGGAAAGGGCGCCTTTGAGATTGCTAACTCGCTCCTGAATTTCCTCTCGTTCGCGTATTCTATCCACGTCGGCCTGCAAGCCTTGTTGGCGAGTTTGTAGATTCTTCAGGGTTTCGGTGTCCTCGTGCACGGCCTCGACTAGTCCCTTCTTGTCCCTATGAAGTTCTCGGAGCTGTCGATGCCACGTTTGCATTTCCTCGGAAGCAGCGGCTCGCAGAGTTTCGCCCAGTAATTCCACCGGGGTACAGGCGGCAAATTCGACGACTCTATCCTGTGGAAGAAATTGGCACAGGTTGTCCACCTGGATCTTGAGCGCGTGCATCAGCGACTGTATCCTCTTGTGAGTCGTCTCCTTGCCATTCAGCCACCATTTTTGGATGTTTTGTTCACGGCGAATGTGGACTCGAATGACATAATTGGATCGGTCTTGGGGCCGTTTGTAAAGCTCGATCTCGATAGTTGCCGTGTCCTTGCCATGCTTGACAAATTCCTTGACGGTTCCTGCGCGGCCAAGGTGTTTGGGGCTATATCCAAGCCCCAGACAGATGGCGCAGACCAAAGAGCTCTTCCCCGTGCCGTTGGGGCCAATGACCATGTTGAGATTTGGGCCAGGGAAGAAGACGGCCTTTTCGTAGGTGACAAAGTTCTCTACAGCGACTCTAACGATAGCGCCTGGTTGAAAGCTGTCCTTGCCACCGTCCCTGCCCTTTCCCTTGCCATTATCTGGCTGGCCGGTGCTTCGCCGTGGCTGCTCGTCGTCGTCGGAGTCCAATCGTCGTCTCTTGGAGCTCTCGTCTCCGGAAGGTGAACCGTGGCCTTCAGTGCTGCTGTCATCGTCGTCTTCATCGTCGTCCACACGCCGCCGTCGACGTGAGGTGCTGGAACTCATGCTTGTTAATGAGCTGCGTCGGAGCTGATCGGCTGCGTGAGGTTATCGTGAAAACAGCTGGTGCTGCTATTTGCAAGGAAGTTGGGTGGTGAAAAGGCAGCCGTGAGTTTCTTGCGACGCGGTTGGACGCGTCTTTGACCCCACCACCACTTAACGCCAGCTCTTTAGTGTCCCTCTTCTGCCAAGGTACCAGTTAAGCACTGCAACTTGGGCTGTTAGATTTGCTCTCCAAGACACCAACCAGTTCTATCTAACAAGGTAACGGTTTTCCAAATCCACAAATTTTGTAGAATATAAAACTCTAATGAGAATTTCTTTCTCAGCTAAAAGATATTGGCGTATTCATAATTGCAAACCGTGGAGAAACTATATCTGATGGACAAGTTTTGATAGCCCTGGAGCTTAATATCCACTGCACGCTACCTTATGATGGAGCCAACTGCCAAACAAAATACATACCACCTCAGTACAAAAAGAAAAAGCAAACACACACCCACACCTGTCTGCTCGTAGCGTTTCACAGGTGTGGTGCACAAAAGATATAGATTCAATGCCAAAAGGGCAAAAAGAGAATCGATGCGTAATCTGGGAATCGAACCCAGGGCTCCCCGACGTTGCGGATGGCAACGGAGAATTTTACCACTAAACCAATTACGCTTATCCCTATGACAGTTTGCACTGCACTGGATATGTTCCGGTACCGGAATAAGCACTTATATGACAACACCAGTCATGGAAATATTCATCATGGAATCATGGTAGCTTCGTTTGAGAATGATATATGACATTGTCAGCGCTAAAGTGCTTGATGGAGACATTCGGAGTTGCGCGTGGGACTCATATTTTCTCCATAATGGAAGGATTCCCGGTTGTAATTCCCTCTTCTTTCCTTTCCTTTCTCAAGTCTCTTTTGTCGTTTACTTTGTTCTATTCACGGAGACTAATCGTCTTACCCCCTATCCAAATGGACTACCCTCAAGATTTCGCCGTGGGACGACCACGACACTCGGATGTCTATCCGTTCATTGACCCTCGGGCAAGTCTCAAAGGGGTTGCTCAGGGCAAGCTCGTGCTGGTCACGGGTGCTGGTACTGGCATAGGAAAGGCCATTGCTGAACAGTTCGCCATCGCTGGAGCTTCTTCTGTCATTATCGCTGGTCGACGATCAGAACCACTGGAGGAGACAAAGACGTCAATTGAACTTCTTGCTCCCTCTTGCAAGGTTCTTGTTCGAGGCGGTACCGACGTTGCGGATAAAGTGTCGGTCAAAAATCTCATGGATAGCCTACCAGAGGTTCCCGATATCTTAGTTCACAGCGCGGCAGTGTCGCTATCCACCGCTGCCATTGACGAGTCTAATCCTGATTGGTGGCTGGGCGACATCGACAACAATATCCGAGGCATGTACATGATTACTACGGCGTATCTCGGCGCTCTCAAGGAAGCGGGTAAGACAAAGGCCAGAATCATCAACGTGGGCTCGATTGCATCCTGGCGCTATGTCTATGGAAGATCATCCTACGCTGCCTCCAAAGTCGCAATGAACACTTTTACCGAGTACATTGATCGAGAGCAGCAAGCCGCGGGCAACGACATTCGCTGCGTGGTTATGCACCCTGGAGGCGTCCTCACAGACCTCATCAAGAACACCGTCGTCCCTGAAGCCATCATCGGCAGGATGACAGATAAAGCAGAGCTATCTGGGGCTACTGCCGTTTACCTGAGCACAGATCGATCCAATTTCCTCATGGGTCGGTTTGTGCTGGCCACATGGGACATGGAAGAGCTGGAACAGCAAAAAGACAAGATTCTCAAGGAGGATCTGCTCAAGACCAGGGTCATGGGAGTTGAGTGGAGAGATGGCTTTTAGCACCGGCACTGGCATTTTTCCTATCTTGGACAGGAGGGGCCGATCCTCGACCAAGTGTTGGTGGTTCGTTTGCGTGGGGCGGGCTTAGTCATGTTTCAACCTCATCCCTCGCTTGGGATGTTGTTTCTCTGTGTATTCGACTTGGCGCCCCAGCATGCATTGTTTTTTTGCTGTTGGGATTAGAATTGCAATGTTTTTAGATTGTTTCATTGATATATTATAGAATAGATTGATGGTGGAAATATTACCGACAGCGATAATGCCGTAGAGGTATGTGCAGTTACTCCCTCTAAATATCGGCTAACCTTTGCTTTCTGTTCGCGCTTGTTGTGAGGTGGCTCTGGAACAACATCGACTGTGTGCGGGCAAAGATTGCAATTTGCAGTCGGTTAAAAATTGGGCAAATAGCATAAGAGACAGACAATAATAGACATAATGTATTTATGTACTTATTTGCTTGCACCCAAACATCCATGTTCTTTCATCGCAAAGGTGGGGCTTACAATCTGCGTCAATATCAAGTATCAATTTGCCCACGCAAAGCGATAGGCCGAGACTCTACAATTAGTCCTCAGATCCTGTAATATAATTGGGCACAAGAATTACATGTGTCCTGTGTCTCTGTATTTTAGTATCTACCTTGACTCGCATGTGGAATAATAGGGTGATTGTGACATCGCACCCTCGTGGGGATAAATTCCAACCACACTTGGAATGCATCGCGACAGTCATCCGCTTAGACTGCCGGGTCCGAGTATACGCGCACTGCACCACTAAACAACCCGACTTCACTTCCCGGCCAAGGAATGATGCGCATCTGTTTTGACCCAAATTCCAGTGCTGGCCCGCTCCCTCTCCCCTGTGGTCTCCCCTGTGGCTGCTTGCCAGCTGCTTCTGCACCCACTGAAAGGCCGCCACTGGCAGAGGTTGATGCTGCATTCCTTGTCTTTGGACAGCTGCGTCTCACCAGCTGGCATGCCTTCCGTGCTCCCCTCCTCGTAACCGACCAGACCTTTTGCCTTTTGCCCCCTTCTCCAAGCACGTCGCCTGCCAAAACTTTGCCTCCTCCAGTCTCGATGCTTCTCTGCAGGATTCTTCCTTCTCGTGATTTCCCCATCCAATCTCTTTACAGCATCCCGTTGTCTTTCTCCCCTCTACGCATATTGCATTAGGCCTCGTCAGTTACCAATTCAATTCTCCTACCAATCATCAGCATCTTGCCGCTTCACAGTCGTATCCCAGCCAACTCTTCCGCAGGCTGATTTCGAATATTATGTGCTAATTCTTCTGCAACTCGCCGCGATCACCATGGTCGAATACACCCCAAAGACTCGTGCACCTCTCGCCGAGACCACGAATCGCCTCAATGTTCCTGTGCCTGCTCAAACTCACCAGAGCCAAAAGGCACGATACAGCCAATCTGGTGCTAATCAAAACAATAGCTACCACTCGCATCAGAACATGCGGCCTGATTCACGCGGCCAGGCTGTGGCTTACAACGCCTATGCTCCTGCTGCGCAGAAGCCGCAGCAGTCTGTAGAGGCTGCGAAGCGTCTCTCCCAAGCATCCTACGCCTCCACCTCCAGCAGTCAAAGCAGGAGGAACTACAAGACGCACATTGGACCATGGCAGCTAGGAAAGACTTTGGGAAAAGGCTCGTCGGCTCGTGTCCGGCTCTGTCGCCACAACATCACCAAGCAGCTCGCCGCTGTCAAAATTGTCAACCGTCGGATGGCCTATCTTGTTCAAGATAGCAGCCTGGCTGCTCTTAGCAAGTGGGATTCGAGCCTCCCCGAGGTCAATGGCGAAATGCGAGTTCCGGTGTCAATTGAACGCGAAGTTGCCATCCTTAAGCTTATCGAACATCCCAATATCATGAAGCTCTATGATATATGGGAGAATCGCTCTGAAATGTTTGTTGCTTTCTGTTGCCCATGATTTGATGCAATCACTGACCTGTATTCCGCTAGTTATCTCATTCTTGAATACATTGACCAAGGCGATCTTTTTACCTTTATCAACACAAAGGGAAGGTTATCTGAGGAAGTGGCCGTCTACTTTTTTCGACAGATGATCAGTGCCATTGCCTATTGCCACTCCTTCAACGTGTGCCACCGCGACTTGAAGCCCGAAAATATCTTGATCACCGCCGACCTCCAGATCAAAATCGCCGACTTTGGCATGGCGGCTCTCCACCAATCAAAGACTCATCGACTGGCAACGGCTTGTGGCAGTCCACACTATGCGGCGCCTGAGCTTCTCAAGAATAAACAATACCGTGGAGATAAGGCTGATATCTGGAGCATGGGCGTGATTCTCTATGCCATGCTGTCCGCAACTCTGCCTTTTGATGATCCTGATTTGCGTGTCATGATGAACAAGACTAAAAAAGGGCAGTATAAAATGCCCGAGTTTCTGAGCCCCGAAGCTGAGGATCTCATCGACCGCATGCTTCAAGTCAATCCCGATCATCGTATCTCAATGAAGCAGATTTGGCAGCACCTTCTGATCCAAAAGTACAACTACCTAGACGATTTTGGTCAGGATACTGGCCAGCCTCCAGATACGCGCAAGGGATTTCATTATGCTCCAATTCCGCCGCACCAGATTGACCCTCAGCTGCTGCGACAGCTGCGCTCCCTATGGCACATGTCTAGCGATGACGTTTTGGAGAGGCAGCTGGGCTCTAAAGAGTGAGTAACTGATCAACTTAACAATACCCTCTTTATAGTGATTGTGCTCACCGTGAATGAATTTAGGCCGAATGACCAAAAGGCATTTTACTGGCTTCTTTACAACTACCGCGAGCAGCAATTAGAGGATTTTAAGCCGGAACTGTCTCATTCCATGAGCGACTATCATCATCTCAAGCCGAATTCCTGGAAGAAGCGCGTGTCGACATGCGAGTTCTCTCAGCCCAGAGCCAACGGCCACGGTAGATCCATCTCTCGATTTACAGTCATCTCCACAACAGCAGAAACCGAGGACGGGACCGTCCAGAGTTACGACCCCTATAGAGGCAGTCGAATGCTGAAGGCTTGCGGCTCGCAAGCCAGTCATGCGAGAATCACTGTCCATCGGGACGGCGAGATGCTGCAAGCATCACAGTCGACTAGAAAGCGTAGCGGATCAAACTCATCTCGCCGCGGACGAGCCAGTTCTATGCGAGCGCATACGGGTCGCTCCCAGTCGTCAAGAGGATCCATGGGTTCCCTGCGCAGTGCTCGGCAAGGCACACCACAGACGCATGGCTCTGGCCTACGACACAAGCGAGGTGTCGATTTTTCACACATGCGCAAGCGATCGGCCTCTGCAGCGCAGGTGCAGCGGGAACCTCACCCCTCGCGAACAGACTCGATGACCACCAAGAGTGGGATCCCACAACATCAGGTCCCCTTAAGACCTAGGTCTCCAACGCCGGATATGCCTCAGTTACCGGATGGTACCTATCCCAAAGCTAAAGGCGGTCCCGTCTCCAAGGACGCTTCGACTCTTTTCAACGAAGAGCTGCGTCATTTTAGCAATAACATTGCCAAGGACTGTGATGACGCATTTGGGAGCTCCCTCATCCAAGATGACTCTTTTTCAGAATCAGTGGTAGATGTGCAGAGGAAGCAGCGTGAATCGACGCCTCTTTCTTTTACAATCGATACTCCGTCAGAGGCGACTGCACCTACAGAGTTCTCCAGCAAGTCCTGGAGCAGCCGCCCCCTGCCGCCAATTCCATCCGAAAGTGGCTTCATGAGTCAACAGACTACTGCGGTCAATTCTCGACCAGCCTCAAGAGCTGCCGACAATGATACCCTTGTGGATGAGATTAACCGATTGGCTTTTCCACTGCTATTTTCTAACCAGCCAGATCGCCGAATTGTATCAGCCCCTGCTTATGGCCAGGCAAATCGACGAACAGGTACTCTACCATGCATTAATGAGAATCCAGGTGTCAGCACTGTCAATGTGGACAAACCAAGGATTGTGTCGGCGCCCCCGTATACGCCACCAAAGAAGGCAAGCCGTCCCATGAGTGGTGTCGAATATCTGAACCAAGTCGAAACCTCAATCAGGGTAGTAGCTTCTCCATCCGCGTTGAGCCCTGTCAAGATTCCGGAGCCACTCAACGTGCGAAAGAAGTCAACAAAAGAGGGCCTTGGACAGCCTCTGCAACACCAGGGAGAACAAAAAGAAGATATGGTGAGAAACTATGAGCAATACGCGCAGGATACCTCGCAGCCTGGCAATTCTAGCCCGGTAAAGAAGAAGAGGTCGTGGTTCAAGCGGTCGTCTAAGGTTGACACAGACGGCGAGACATTGGTAGAATCAAAGGATGACAAGCAGCGAACCGTCTCTTGCGAGACTCGCCAGTCCAGCTCAACTTCTACTACCGCCACTTCAACCAAGAAGAGGAACTTTAGCTTCCCGTTTTGGAAGAGCAATCGGCATAGAGATTCAACGATGATTAACGGAGGTAAGAATGGCAACACCTCAGCTATTGGAAAGCTCTCAACTAACCATATGGAACCCTCTATAGATGACACAAGTCAGCATCAGGAGCCGGCTACTGACAAGGCCGATAAGAAAGTGCAAGGATTGCAGAAGTCATCATCTGGCGGCAGCAGCCGCAATATTGAAGTGAAGCAGAATTGGCTTACTAGGCTATTCCGCGTCAAACCTGCAACGAGCTACATCTGTATGAACTTGTCACGTAAACGCACGCGACAGGAAGTGTCGACATTGCTGCGGAAATGGCGCAAATACGGAATAATGGATATACAAGTGGATAAGGAACGCAACATTGTCTTTGCGCGAGTCGGAGCTGAGAACTGTGAGTTGCCAGATGTGCCAACGCCCATGTCCTTAGGTGGCAGCTAATGAAAATTATAGGCTTGAACCTCAAACCAGTTGCATTCGCCGCAGAGGTGATGACGGTGATTGAGCATGGTAAGAAGCAACAGCTTAGTATCATCCGCTTCACCCAAGAGCGTGGTGCTGCAAGCAGCTTCCACAAAGTTGTGGATACGATGAGGATTGTGTTTACCGATCGCAATCTCGTGGTTAAGGACCCAAGCAAGCAGAAGATGATGATCAAGACTCTAAACTCGTGATGCACGGCGCTTTACTGCTTTACTGCTTTTCTTTTCTGTTTCTTTTTACCTGGGTGCTTGGGATGTATCGCTGGGACAGACCTGATTAACTGTTTCGAAGACGACTGAATATACGGCGGCGACAACAAGGGAGCCCTTCCGACACACCGTGGCTGTGGACCAAAATGGGATCTGAATGGATTCGAGCTACTTTGCGACAAAATTTCAACGTGGTTGAAGCTAATTTTCTCTTCTTTTTAATCAACATTTCGGAATGAAGAACAACAACGATTCTTCCAACGGGGTCGGTTTATTTTGTGAAGGCAGTGGGTGAACAACAATGCTAGGTTGAAGATACTTTTAATGCTGTTGGATCGAAGGGCTGTCATATGCTGTGCAGCACTACCGTTGGCTTTATTTTCATTGTACAAGACTTGATATTGAGGGCTGAAATGATGGAAGCAGGGTTGATGTTGATCGACTTGAGTGGCACGCAGAAAGCCAACAGAGGCAGCTAATGGGGGCCGTGTGAGAGCTACAGGGGCTGGTGAGTCGAATCAGTTGTAATTAGGTGACATGAGCATTGCTTCCCATAGCTGGACTGTATTTCATTTGTTAGAGTTAAATATCATGAGACGATTCAATCTTGTCACGAGGTGAGGATGAAGTTGGTCGGATGAAAGAATAAGCGGGAGAAGCCGGTAGCTTAGTATCGGGTACCTGGCGCGGCTAGTACTGCAGGTGCTAAGCGCATGTAGAGCAACATTGCTACTCTAGTAGTGTGCTGCAGCTGGAAATTTGATGACCTCGAGATACGATTCAGACCCGCAGCGAACAAGACATACTTACTAGTGAGATTATATCGATGATAGTTACGGAATACAAATCTGGAAAGCAAAGCTCGGAAAGTCTCGGGGTTGCTGATTGCGGCTGTTGGAGAATTGGGGAAGCCTCGGCTGCTGCTCGGTAGGTATGGGGAGGGTATGGATACAAGAACGTTTATCCCTTGGGAGTTTGGGGTAGAAGACCGGGCTGGGAAGCCATGGGCTGATGGGAAGATTTAAAGGGTGTTTTTTTGCCACCCGGATTGAAGAAGAGTGAGTGAGTGAATGGCTGTGTTACCGAAGGGGATGGCGGGTGAATCAAATATATAGATAGTTAGTGACTCTATAGTATGGCTAGTACTAAGTAAATATCCATTGAGAGTGCCGTGTCTGCGTGGTTTGTCGTGATGAATGCGATGATGTTTATCTACAGTATGGCAATGCGTCATTGGGATCCAATACCGTAGTTCCGGATATGGGTGTTAACGGCGTCTTGTGATTGAGACCCCCAGAGGACCAATTGGCCGTAGTCTCAGTTCCCTCGGCAAAAATGAATCAGCTCTGCCAATCTTCGCACGGAGAAAGCTTGCCCTTTACATAGTGCCGTGGCTATCGATAAAGCTTCCCCCATGGCTAACTCGACGGCATCAAATGGATGGATCCAAAAGTGCCGTCTCTTATTGCAGCGGAGGCGTCCGGCCGGACTTTGTACTCGGTACCTGCCGGCGGTTACCCCGCAGCGTCTCTCGGGCTGCTCTCAGCACGCAAAACTGGCGCTGCGGCGTCTGAGCACATGCTTTAGCGGCTGAGGCTTTGCCCCGCCCTCTAGGTACCCGGTACATAGGCCCATTCCGTCCACCCGAGGCCCCAAGCCAGACCGACAGGTGCCGAAGTGCCCCAGAAACCGGCTGACGGCCCAGCAAGTTTCAATGGCAAAAGGGTGAATGGAGCAAGAAACGAGAATGGGCAAACGGGGTTGGGCCTCCGGCCTTTTGCCTTCTGAGCTTACTTAGTAGGAGGTCCATAATGATCCTAGTTCGATACCTGTAGTGCAGACGCATGTTGATAGAGAGCGAAGGCTAATCTTTCTGCCGACATGGCGGCCTGGGTGCGTCATACCTCATACACGGGGCATTGGCTGAAGCTTTTTCGATAAAGCTATATCAGCCATGGTTCGCTGTGTGTTTTCCCCTTCTTTTTGTTTCTTATCTTGATTCTTCATTTTATCATCCAATTCTTCTTCGCGGCGTGTGAAACCCCATCACTCACAGACCGGAGCATCTCGAATTTTCTTGTAAGCCACCACTGATCACAAGCTGTCCAACCCCAATTCCGGAAAGTTTGGAGCTTGCCGCGAACAACCGTCACTGACACGTGAAAGTTTGCCTATGCATTAAACCCATTGCCCGCCATTGAACTCATTATTGGCCTTTTACTCTGAGCTCAGCCTCAATCAAAAGCATCTTTCTCTCATCATCATCTCATCAAACGCCCTTTTGGCATCCTTCTGCTGCCAACCTCACCCACATCAACACATAACCAATCCAATCCGGCATCTCCATCTCAAACCAATTTCTCTCCCACAATCATTCACAATGGCTTCCACAGAAAGCATCCTCCAAGGAGTCACCCTCCTCGGCAAGATTGACGACTCTCAGCGCAAGATTCTCACACCCCCTGCCCTGGCCTTCCTTGCTCTCCTACATCGCTCCTTCAACGCCACCCGCAAGAACCTGCTTGAGCGCCGAAAGATCCGCCAGGCTGAGCTGGATCGCGGCGTTTTGCCCGATTTCCTGCCCGAGACCAAGCACATCCGCGAGAATGCCACATGGAAGGGAGCGGCGCCCGCGCCTGGTCTGGTTGACCGACGCGTTGAGATCACGGGCCCGACTGACCGAAAGATGGTCGTCAATGCTCTGAACTCTGATGTCTGGACGTATATGGCTGATTTCGAAGGTGAGATTCTCATCCCGAGGTAATTGAGTGACGCCAATTGCTAACGTTGATGGCAAAATTACAGACTCCAGTGCCCCTACATGGGACAACATGATCAACGGCCAGGTCAACCTGTACGACGCTGTCCGCCGCCAGGTTGACTTCAAGCAGGGTGCCAAAGAATACAAGCTCCGAACTGACCGCAAGCTCCCTACCCTGATTGTCCGCCCCCGAGGCTGGCACCTCGAGGAGAAGCACTTCCTCGTTGATGGCGAGCCCATCTCTGGCAGTCTCTTCGACTTTGGTCTGTACTTCTTCCACAACGCCGTCGAGGCAACGAAGCAGGGCTTCGGACCGTACTTTTACCTGCCTAAGATGGAGAGCCACCTCGAGGCCCGTCTGTGGAACGATGCCTTCAACCTGGCCCAGGACTACATTGCCATTCCTCGCGGCACCATCCGAGGCACTGTCTTGATTGAGACCATCCTGGCTGCTTTTGAGATGGACGAGATCATCTATGAGCTCCGTGAGCACAGCTCTGGACTTAACTGCGGTCGCTGGGACTACATCTTCAGCACCATCAAGAAGTTCCGCAACAACCCCAACTTTATTCTCCCCGACCGATCTGCCGTCACCATGACTGTTCCCTTCATGGACGCCTACGTCAAGCTCCTCATTCAGACCTGCCATAAGCGTGGTGTCCACGCCATGGGTGGCATGGCCGCTCAGATCCCCATCAAGGACGACAAGGAGGCGAATGACAAGGCCATGGAGGGCGTCCGCGCCGACAAGCTGCGTGAGGTTCGTGCTGGCCATGACGGCACATGGGTTGCTCACCCTGCTCTCGCCAGCATCGCGACCGAAATCTTCAACAAGTACATGCCTACTCCTAACCAGCTGTTTATTCGCCGCGAGGACGTCAAGATTAGCCAGAACGACTTGCTGAACATGAACGTTCCCGGAAGCATCACCGAGGAGGGCATCAAGAAGAACCTCAACATTGGTCTGGGCTACATGGAGGCCTGGATCCGAGGAGTTGGCTGCGTCCCCATCAACTACCTCATGTAAGTCCTATACAAACCCGCATCATACTAATCTATGAATATGATCACTAATAATTCAAAATAGGGAGGATGCCGCCACAGCCGAAGTCTCGCGAAGCCAGCTCTGGCAATGGGTCAAGCACGGCGTCTCAACCGCTGAGGGCAAGCGCGTCGACAAGGCCTACGCCCTCAAGCTCCTCAAGGAGTGCACCGAGGGCCTTGCCGCAAAGGCTCCTCAGGGCAACAAGTTCCATCTCGCTGCCCAGTACTTTTCTACACAGGTTACTGGTGAAGATTATGCCGATTTCTTGACAACGTGAGTTTTCCTTCCTAATTATTGATGAATCTTGTTCTTTGGTGACTGACTTTTTGGGATAGACTTCTTTATGATGAGATTACAAAGCCTGGTTCTCCTTCGCCGGCATCTAAGCTGTAAATTGTTAGGTTGGGTGTGACATGTTTTATTAAGTGTAATGATAGTATGAAATAAGTCTAATTAAAAGCGTTTATTTATTCCAATTATATTTTACTTGTCTATATAAAACGTTTTGCGTTCTCTCTTGTGATTCTCCATCTTTTTTTCTCTCCATCTCCCTCAGCATGTCTTCTATTCTAGCTATATCTCTTTCTTGGGAGAGCAGCGAGAAGAACCGATCTTGACTTGGCTACATCTCGTCACGATATTCTTCGGCAGCCTGCTCTTCCTTCTTGAGACGTTCAAGCTTGAGTTCCTCTATCAGGCGCTCCAGCTCGGTATTTAACTCACGCTCCTTGTTAATCTCCTCAGGCGTGAAAATCCGTCCTCTTTCTGATGGTTGGTGGTTGCGCGCCAGCCTGGCGTAATGGAGACCACAGCCATTGCATAAAGTCATGGCCACATCAGGACCCCGTCTCCAGTCTGTAGTGACGATGCGATTGCAGCTGATGCATCGTCCAGGAGGGGCAGCGCTCTGTTACTCTATTAGCGGGGCTTATTTATACAAGATTGGCTTGTAAGCTTACGTCTTGTTGCTTTTCGACTTCTGTTATGCCATATGGTGGCTTAATTGAGTCTCCATCCATGGGGACGTCTTGGTCTTCTTCCTTAGAACTCTCCCCATCTTCACGGAAATCCCCTTCAAGCCGTCTTTTTCCCTCGGCAGCTTCAGCAGCATACTCCTTCTCTATCAGGCGCCTCAGCTCGGGTTCCTTCATTATGCGCTCCTCAATCGCGCCGGCCTCACGCCTCTGAGTAGCATCAAGCTTCCGCTGTAAAGAACGAAGCTCAGCATCATCGCGTAACATGCCACTTACAATCCGTATCCTCTCGGCAGCGTCGGCGGGATCTTCCTCCTTAAGGCGGCTATACTCAATCTCCTTATTTATGCGCTGCTCCACCACTATGTCACTCTCACGCTTTAATTCTTCAAGTTGTCGCGACGGCTCTTCAACCCGTCTTTGTTCCTCGGCAGCTTCAGCAGCCTGCTCCTCCTCCTCCTCGAGGCGCAGAAGCTCACGTTCCTTCAGTATGCGCCTCTCCATTTCGGCGTTGACCTCGCGTTCCTTAATAGCATCAAGCTCTTGCCGTGCATAACGAAGCTCAGCCTCATCGCGGAAATCCTTTTCAAGCTGTCGCATCTCTTCGGCAGCCTGCTCGTCCTTCTTTAAGGCCCTACGCTCGAGTTCCTCCAATCGGCGGCTCAACTCGGCCCTTACATCACGCGCCCCGATAGTATCAAACCGTCGCCGTAAATCTCGTTGCCGTAAATCATGAAGATCAGCCTCATCGCGGAACTCCTGTTCAAGCTGTCGCATCTTCTCGGCAGCGTCGGCGGAATCTTCCTCCTTAAGACGCCTATATTCAATCTCCTTATTTCTGCGCTTCTCTGCCATTATGTTATTCTCCCGCTTTAACTCTTTAAGTTGTCGCGACTGCTCTTCAGTCAGTCTTCTTAATTCCGCGGCAAGTGCAGCCGCTATAGCGTCTTCAGCAAGATCCTCCTGCTCCTTGAGGCGCTGAGTCTCACTGGAATCGCGTGGACGAGGTATAATGGTATCTGTGCCGTCAGCAGGCGGCGCGGATGTAGGGCTTGTTTCTATGGGACCCTCGCCGTGAAAGGTCGACAGACTACCATATCTCTTCAAGCTCCTGGCACCGGTGTCCGACGGTGGAGGTACCCAACGGGGGCTCTGGGTTTTTACCTTTAGGTCTTCTTCATCTTCACCAAAGAATACAGGTAACCTGTCAAACAGCGTAGAAGGGGGAGGGTCTTCCTGCTGGAGTGAAGGGGACAGCAGAGGGCTGCCGGCGCCGGTGCTGCGCCTCATAGCTGAGCCCTGAGAATCTGGATGAGAATCTGGACTGTCTTCCCGATATTTGAGGGTTGTAGATGGAAGCACGGCAATGCTCTTGCCTTTGGCAAAAGAAACCTTGCTGGGGGATTTCATGCTGTTCATCTGAGCCTGTCCGACGTTTTCTTCGGGGGACTCGAGAGACTGTCCATCATCCGGATTAGGAGAGGGGAAACCAAGGCTATCCATCCGCGATATGATATGCCTTATCTGATCCTGAAGGTTGAGATAGGCTAAAGAAGTTGCTGCCACTGGCGAGATGTCTGAAGAAGACTGTCCGTTAGGGCCTGCGGGAGTGTTGGGCTGGCTATCTCGAAGAATTCTTTCCATCTCGCTCTGCTCCTGACGAGCCCTCATAAGGCGTTTCTTATTCTGCTGCTCAAGTAGCTCCAACTGCGGCATATAGTCCATCAGCGGGTGCGTACTCTCTGTGTTGCCTTTATTCAGTTCCTCGTCTCTCCGGCTGTCGTGGATACCAGAGTTATTCATCCGCGACATTTCGCGGTCTATCTCCTCAAAGGTGGGAGAGCTTTCTGACCTTGTTTCTTGGGGTGAGGTGTCTGGGAACGGCTGTCCATTATTGGATCCCGCAGGGCCGGACTGGTTATCTTGAGGGATTCCTTCCATCTCGCTCTGCTCCTGGCGGCGGGCCATCATGAGGCGCTTCTTATTTGCCTGCTCAAGTAGCTCCAACTGCACATCATAGTTCATCAGCGGGTGCATACGCTTTGTATTGTCTTCATCAGATTCCTCGTCCTCCCAGCTGTCGTGGATACTAGAGTTATTCATCTGCTCTTCAGGGTTGGGAGAGGCCCCGGATCCCATCGCCTGGGGCGAGGTGCCTGGGGAAGGCTGTCCACCAAATCCTGCGGGAATGTCGGGCTGGCCATCTTGAGATGTTCCTTCTATCTTGCTCTGCTCCTGGCGAGCCTGCTGCTCGAGTTGCGCCAACTGCGTATTATAGTCCTGCAGTGCGTGCAAAGGCTGCATGTTGTCTTCGTCTGGTTCCTCGATCTCCCAGCTGTCGCCTCCGCGAGACTCTTGAATATAGTTGCTAAACGCGTCATAATTCATAAGATCCCTCTCAATATCAGAATCGTAGTCGTCATGATGACCGTCGCCATCGCCATCATCATCATCATCATTATCGTCGTCGTCGCTATCATCATCATATAACGTTTTAGGCAAAACGAAAAGGGCAAGGCGCTCGAGATGATCACCGATGTGTGATTGATAGCTTTTGTCAGATTTGATCTCGTAATCAAAGCAGAAAGGACATGTTCCGACCGTATCTGTATCACTTGGAAAGCGACATAAATTCAGAACGGCCTGTAAGTCAATAGACTCGAAGCTTTGCCCATGGACTGTTGTGACGTGTTTCTCAAAGCTTTCCTGGCTACGAAACGATTTGGAACATCCAAACGAGCAAGACCAGGATACCCAATGCTCTTGTTTCATATGTGCTATCCAGTCTTTACGACGCTGGTATACCTGACTTGGAGATGAACAATTGTCGAATAAGCATACGTATGGTTGAAGGTCCCTGAACACATGTTTCCTAATTTACGCCGCAATGGTTAACCTCGATGTTTTCAGAAATAGCAGAAACTTGGAAGATAAATACACATACTTCCAGGAATTTCTATCGTTAATGATTATTAACGTATGGCATATAGGGCACAAAAATGGCCCGTCGATATACTCCTTTGGTATACTAGGGACTCGTAGCTCATTGGTGGCAGCATTCGAATTCGCATACGACGTTCCAGAAATTTCAGACATGTTGTCCAACAGTGCATCCATTTTAGTGAAAATTGCGGCGTTATCCTCATCCTTCAATTTTTTCGGAATCGAAGACGCAATAGTGGTCGCGTTTTCACCCTCACCAGGCTCGTCCAACAACCCATGTGCAAGTTTCTTGCTGTGTTCTTCCCGGTATTTGATGTATTGGCGGCGGCGAGACATGGCCATAGCTAGTCTATCAACAAGTTTACCGTCAAGTCGGTCGAACTTTTCGCGTATGTGCTTCATGTCCCACTCGCTGTAAGAGGAAACAGTGTCTGCTCCAGCTCTGGAGTTGAATTGGTCATGACGCGCTGGATTTCGGATCGTGATTGATAGTCTCAGCAAGCAATCGATAATATGTCCGATGTCGCCAAGAATGTTTGTAATTTCAGATTGCTCGTCGGCATCATCTGTCTGAAAATACGCTTCCAAGTCCAAGTCTGCATCGTCCAAAGCTTCCTTGTCGTCGCTGTCTGTGGTTGCTAACTGGATTCCTGTAAGAAGTTAGTTTTCATGTGAGATTATGGCTCAAATAAGATGATCTACCTTCATCAATAGAGGAAACAAGTTCTTGAAGCAAAGAGGTTATGTGATTGCGCACAAAGGACGAATCACGAAGACGGTATTCCAGTGACCGACCTCCAGATGCTCGATGTGCTCCCAGACTACCTGCCCACAGCCTAAATCTGGCCAGATGCGAACGAGCCGTGGAACATTCGACCTGGCTTGAAGATAAAGAGTCACTGAGCGTTTCAAATAAAGCAAGGCTGCGATTTACGAGCGGCGCAATTTTAGGCTCCATTGCGCTTAAAATCCAATACTAGAATATAATTGCAGATTTTATCTAGCAAATGTCGATGATGTTGAATGTTGAGGTATAAAGGTCACCCTCGCAAGTTAACGTAACCCACAGTCTGGTTGCTATTCGTTAATTCATGCATGGGTCAGGCATAATCGACACTCGATTGGGCGCCGAAATAAATCTCCATCTGAGCACTGCGGGGTTACCCGCAGAGCCTCGCATCAACCCAGAGATAGTCAGCCGTATCGTTGTGAACAAAGCTTTCACGCGGCTCTGCGTTGACCAGACCAAACCGTCATCATGTCTGGCTTAGAAGTTTTGGGGGCCATCACCGGGGTGTTGGGCGTATTACCTGTTGCTGTGGACACACTTAAGACTTATAAAAACATCATATCGTCAATACGGAACGCGGCGCGTGATCTGGCAAGCTTGATTCGAGATCTGGAGACTGAACAAGTCCGCTTGCAGACGACATGTGAAGTGCTCCTCGAAGGAATCGCGCCATTCTCCATGATAGACGATATGACCAAAGACCCTTTTGGTGCCACATGGGAGAAGTACAGCCACCTATTGCGCCTACGGCTTTGGGAGTCAGAGAGAGAGTTTAAAAACTATACTCTAGACATGCGCGACGCAGCCATGGAATTGAGGGAAAAGCTGTGTATATATGGTGACGGTAGTGTAAGTGCATGTCGAACCAAAGTTCATCTCACAAGCTAACTTGGCAGCCAGTCCAGACCGAAAGATAAGATCTCTATCATCAGAGAACTCAAGAAGGGAGCATCATTCACGTTGAATAAGAAGGATTATATCGACATTGTATCGCGGATCAAGAGGGGAAACCTGGCCTTGTCTGAACTTGCTAGTAAAAGCCGGGGACTTGAGCCAACCAGGCAAAAACGGTCACAGACTCGACTGATTAGACTCATTCGAGGGCTTTCCAACGGGATTTTCAACGCCATTCGCAATGCTACAACATGTGCCTGCGTTGCACCACATCGAGTGTGTCTTGAACTCGCGCCAAGGGATGCAATTTTGATTCCCAGCGACGTCGATGATGTCGTCGCGCAAAGCCTCAAGTTTCACGTTGCCTTTGGCTCTGATATCGGTATTGGGAACAAGGACACGGAAGAAGCCTACAGTCTTATAAAAGGGCAATTGATGGACCGTTGGAACAACATCTACTTTCGATTAGGAAGCTTTGAGTGTAACAAAACACCGACTCTCTCTCCTTCGTCAAGCACCATTACAGCAAGCACCATTGCAGTGCCCCCGACACCACCAAAGTCGCCAAGGTTTGTATCATGGCACCGCAGCGATAAATCTCTAGGGAAAATAGATGTACAAGCGACAATCTCTCCGGTGAATGCTTCCTCTCAGCAGGTAACAGACCTCTGCCGGATGTTCATTGGAAAAAATAAGCAGCCGTTCCTGGATTGCTTTGGTTACATAGCGGATACCCCCCGGACCTTCGGCATATACCCTCCAACTCTATATCTAGACGGCTGTGCAATATTGACGCTTAGGGAGCTATTAGAAGGGAAGCAGTCAAAAGTTGCTCGATTCGACTATCCGGAAAGACTAAAGGTCGCACACGCAATCGCAGTCAACACTCTCCATCTTCACAGCACTCAGTGGGTTGAAGAAAGCCTGACTCTCGACAATGTCATCTTCTTCTTGCCCAACAGGTGCGACGATGCCGATATTGTATCCTTGGCTCGCCCATTTGTGGTCAGGAATCTCTTGACCCCGTACAACAAGCAAATCACTTCATCAAACACATCGCGGCCAGTCAACCTGGCAGTTTTCTCTCTCGGAGCTCTCCTCGTCCAAGTCATGATTGGGAGAGTGGAAAGCTCCCTAGAAATGGCGGGGGTGATGGATGTCCGCACGGTTCTCTCCAAGCGAGATGCTGGGAAACGACTGTTTGACCAACTTCTGGAGAGCGGAGGCGCCAACTATAAAGCGGCCGTGGAATGGTGTTTTGACAGCGTGCTTCACGTGGCTGGCTTGCAGAATGATAAGTGCTGCCAACAGTTTTTCCAGGAGGTGGTGTCGAGACTTGAAGAAGACGTTCAACTTCTTTCTGAGACTTAATTTTATATAACTTGGCCAATAAGACTAGCTCTCGCAGTGTACATATACCAAATACACGTTTGAAATACATACGAGTTGCGAGTCTTTTGGCGATGCTGTGTGCGATCAGGCAATAAGTCTTTGGTGCCACCTCGAGTAGGAAGTATTCCATAAAGCCTCAAATCCGTCTAATTACATGTAATGGGACTCTCATTATTTCCCATTATTGAAAACTTTCTATCTCATATTCGTTGAAGTTGTAGAAAGGAATTGACGAAGCTCGGGTGAGCAAAACTACCCTATAAGGGAGGTTGCTTTCTCTTTCCTACTGAGAGAAATAAAAGAACCAGACAAATTATTTGCCTTGGTGGTTCCTAGCTGCGCACACTAAATCAAACAAATTCCTTGGCCGTTCAATTCAGAGGTGCGCCCCCCAGTTGTCCATAAAACAGCCAGCCAAGAGGAGGGATCAGCAGCATCAATACCGGAGTTGTCCACGATTTAGCCTACAACAACAAACGCCAGGGGACAAGCAGCACAATTTCTTTTAATCAACCGTGAAAATCACTGCTTCTACAATATACAGAAAACTCCGGCGTACTGCGAACGAGCAATTGAAGGCAGCGGGAGTAACATACAACGGTCCGCCCGTCCGATCCCGTACCGACAGTCCCGAACCCGATGTCGGACACAGAGTCCGGCGTCCGGTCCGGAGCCCCCAGAGGTAATACTATTGAACTGCAGGTGAAAAATTCGATAAATTTCGACAGACATCCGGAGATGTGGAATTATTGCCTCGACTCCATTCACCAGGCCATCAGGCCGCCATTCTTCAATAACGGACAGTCGCCTTGACTAATGGGCTGCGCCGTCGAAGAGCACCTCGCGATATCCACTCGTCCATGGCCAGGCGTCTTTTCGCCTTCTCCCAGCCTTGGCCTCGGAGGGCGTCTTTGGTCCTGTTTAACTAATAAAGGGCGGAAAACCCGCCGCTTCAGCTATTGTCCGCCTAACCAACTGCCTCGGCTAGCATATTTCCGCGCTCGTTAGTTCGCCATTCGTATTTGTGGTTCTGTTCTAGAATCAGGTACTCGTAGCAGCTAGTGAGGAGAGAGAGAAAAACGAGTTGTTTGTTCGTATCGGCTGAGGTTCAGCTCAACTCAGCCGACCTTTCCCACTCGGTACTCTCACCAGACCCAGACCCGTCATTAACTCACGGACGTGCACCACCGAACAAACGGCTGAAGTCTCCAGTTTTCCATGCCGAGCCCATCAGACGGCACCAAGTTGGACCGACTAGGATTGTGTCTCTGAGCCACGCGCTGGTTGACTCGTTACCTTGCTTGTTTGGGTAAGGAGCTGATTGCAGATGTAGCCGAGGGCGGCTAACTCGATGAAGCATCTTCATCCAGCCAAGAAATCGCCCAATACTTGTGGTGTTGACGAGTTGTTTGCCCTTGTTTGCCCAGGTGATTAAGGGCAGGCAAATGCACTCCCGCAGGACCATCTGGCATGCACAGCGCGAATTTGGCTGTTCTGAGACGAGCTTCGGGTGTGTCAAACCAACGCCAGATGAGCAGGGCTGCGGCCGCGTACTTCCGGTGGAGGAGACTTGGACGCCATCCCGCTCGTTCCCCGGCTTCCCGGGTGTCGGCGCTTGCAAGTCTGCTTACAACCTGGTCGACTGGTAGTTGGCCTAGCTCTGGCACGGAGCAGTACCCACTGGCAGGCGCAGGAAGCACTCCGTACTGTAAGTTTCACCGGTAATAATGGAGTCCTTCTGTCCATTTTGTCTTGAAAGGACAGGAGACCTGCATGCTCCGTATGCTTCTCTGGGGACCACGTTGTCCTTGCTTCATTCGTCCATCAGTCCGTAGCTGCTCGGAATATGGTCCCAAAATCCTCCTCGTCGCCGAGCTCTCCCAAGCGCCGTGCACTGCTGACATCGGTCGGTCCAGCCCTATCGCAATATTACTGGTATACGATCTTGTATCTTGGCAACGCCGGTCTGTCTTTGTCGGATCACTATCTTCCTTCAGGGGCCTGCGGCGGCTGCTGAGCTCCGTTCACGCTAATGCCTCGCTGAAAAGGAGAGAGGGGCTAGAGGAATAGAGCATATTCCTGACGGCTCCTCCAGAGAAAACTAGAGGTCATCCTTGTCCTCCATATACATACTCCCCTAGCTATCACTACCCTTGTCGTTTTCATGCTTTAGCGGGGTGGCTGCTGCGCCGGCGAGGAATAAAGGAAACAGGGGGTGAAAGGGGTACACACTTGCGCCAAGTACGAGGAGGACCAACACTCCACATGCACGTCGTACAAGGTGGTGGTGGTATTGTGCGAGGGGCACCAGGTACAGTATACTGCGAGTTCCGTATCACATTGACTGCATGTGATCGGTACGATAAAATGTGACGGTATGTTGCTCACGATGTCAGAGACGAATGCTGCCGTCTCGCCCGGTATTATCCTCATTTCTTCTTCGCGTAGCCGAGCCTGAGCTTCCTAGAAGCATCGCTAACGAATCTTTACCCTTCATGAGTATGGAGCACATCGTGGCGCTCGTAGCCTCAGATCCTCGCGTGGCATGGCCTACCCCCTGTCTTGGGTCTCTTAGTACGTGGGGATTCTGTACACCAGAAAGTTTCGTATCTGGGCGTCAGGTCTTCGTGTTCGCGCCACCATGCGAAGTCTACCTGTACAACCTTAATCAGCGTAAGAAACGTTCTTGATGGTCCAAAGTCTACTCTCCAGGTTGGCCTTGATCTAGCATCTAATTGATGCGAGTCGACGTAAGACCTGCATTCGTATCTGGTGTGTGCTCTGCTAGTGTTGTTTAAAATTATATCCAATCAATGTCCCGACAGTTTGGTACAGAGCCACGACAATCCTGTAGGGATTCCGCAGTGCTTACCTACGAAAGCTTGCTCTCATGAATCTTCCTTAGACCAAGCACAGGACTTGTGCTGACGCTTGATTCCCAATAGAGCCTGGTGTGTAATCCTCTGCAAGGGCGACGTTATGTGGACTGAGAAATAGTTGGTATTTTGAGTGTCAAATCGCGTCACAATGCGTCAACCCTTTCTTTGATCCCACCGGAGCAGCTAGCTTGTGTGGTAGATCTTACTTGTAACCATACCATACCTTGGCGAAATAGGTTCATTTAAGGCTGCAGCCGGTGAATGTTCATTGTCAGTCCAAATGGTGCCAACTAATGATCCATCTCTCCTAACCTTTATACCATGCATCTTTGTCTGCTTATTTTGGCACCTGTGGTCTCTTTTCTTCTTTATTTTTGGCCCCCCTTAGTAGTCCGATGACAATTCCTGCTGTAAAGTCGAGTCAAACTTCAGGGGAGGTGGTAAGCCGGTTGTTTGTTGGATCTGGCTTCAGAAATGACCAATTAGCACGCATGGCTGATGACTTTGGAAGGGCATAGAATGTACTTTAAGAACGCAGATTCATAGAGCTCTTCTCTGTTTGATCCCATAATCATTGTCTCTGAATCTACCGTCTTTGTTGCACGACATGATCTTGCATTGTTCCGAGTCAACAAGTTAGGAGGACTAGTTTCTCCGAGCGTTAATGGAACAAGTTTGTGGAAAGAACGATATGAACTGGGGCGGAATCAGCAATGTCGTTCATGTTCTGAAGGAACAAAAAAATATGAAGTAGCCTCACACAGAGGGATGCCTCATAGTACTGAATAGCCGGGTCTTTCCGTGAAAGAGGTTGAGCTGGTGTCCCACGGCGGCCATATCCAAGGCTGATTGCTCGTTTCTGCGGACGCGCTAATTTGCGTCTCGTGTTTGCTAGCCTTTTAACAACGCCATATCGAGTGTAGAGGCGGTACGGATAGCCTGTCGAATGGAGGCTGAAGGGTTGGCCGAAGCTGTCCATCTGGCCTTTGTAAAGGTAACGTTTGGGGTAGCAGTTTGTCGGAAGCCGATCTCCATTCCGTAGTCGCATAAGATCAGTTAGAGCTGCCAAAGAACCGATCAGAATTTCGTGCTCTGTATTTTAGAGTCGCTTCCAAGGAAGATTCACCTGATCCAGACACCAATCAATATGTACGTTGGCAAGATTTCATGATACGCGCGCGACATATCGACTGGGCTATATTCAATGGAGGCATACCTAGGTACCCAATGTTGCTCAACTGCTGTCACTGTAGTATTGGCAGATGTTGAAAAGCTCTGGAATTCCAGCCCATTGCTCTCTTGAAACGGCTTTTTGGTTCTTTTGCAGCCGCATTCGTGTTGTATGAAGATGTCAGAATCGTTTTACCGTACCTTCCCGTTCGACTTATCGGGCTATCTACGAAGTACTTGTATTAGTAACACCTTCCGTCAAATCGATGGCAGCATTTCCTTCCACCCAATCCTCCAAGCTATTTTAATATTCATCTTCCCCTCTTCACTATTAAAACACATCAATCCTCCCTCGTTAATTGCAATGTTGGCACGCGTCTATTTGCTTGCTACTTTCTCCCACTTTACAGCTCATCTCTGAATGGCTTGCATATTCCATTATTGTGACCTATCTCAAAAAGAAATTGCATGGATCTTTCGATATTGGTGGATCGTCGTAGTGGCGCCTTCACAACCCCAGATGCTAGGAACGCCATTCCGTCTTTCGCCTTGGCTTCTGACAGTGGCGCTGGGTTTCCGAAGCCTCTCAACACTAATGGAGGGGCCTGTTCAGGGTTCAGCGCGGCAGGATGCAAACCACTCCACTCGGAATCATGGTGCCCGTGACAGACCGGGGAGAGATCCTTCTGCGATGCAGACGCGTCCATCGACGGTGGTTTCGCCCAATCAACATACATACTTGGACTCCCGGGATGAGCTTCAGCATCCGAAATGCTACTCTACAGGTACAAGCATACCAATTTTCCCCTCAGCAATAGAGTGGCCGTCCAACCGCGTCAGTCCATCTTGACTGCTGACAAGGAAGTCGGAGCTAGCGATACTGACCCCTGCACCATCCCTTGCAACCGCAACAACCTTGTTTAACGCCATGCAGAATGGGTGGAATTTGCGCCACGATGAGGTCCCGTCGACAGCCGAATCTCCATTGCAGACGGTGGCGATGAGAAAGGGTCTAAAGCTCCGCGCGGATGCAGTACTCCTTGGCTAAGATGCCTGGACCGCGATAGTTGCAGACAAGTCTTGCCGGAAGTGCTGGGTAGTGAGTGGGGTTTATTGCCCATTGACTGGACAAGTCCGGCCCCAGCCTGTGTTGCACTGTCTACTCCGTACGGACAACCATTTTCAAACGGATGGATACTGAAAGGCCATTGCCGATGGAGGATGCGATGTACTCGTATTGTCATGTTCCGACAGAGCCGAACTCCGAGAGAAATTTCCAGCCGACCATCACGCGGCAAATCCTCCTAACGTCGCCCGTTTTTGCACGGCTTCAGCTCTTTTTCGCGCTATTGTGGACTCGTCTATTCTCTCAGCAAAACTTCGCCATCCACCAGCGTTAAACCTCATTGGTGTCTAGGTACACACCTATCAGAAGACCAGCTTTTTCAGAAGAATGGGGAAAGCTGCATTGTGACAGTCTGAAGGAAATATGGCGCACAAGAGCTTGACTTTTGCTTCGAGTCATATGGTTGCTAACGAAACAATCGTCTACAAGTTTGATAATCGACTGTTTTACTATGGAATCATAAGCGGTCTCGTTAATGAGGGTCATGGTATCATCTTCTTCCAGAGATTTGAGGCGGGCAAAGCCAGCTATCAGCAGAACCGGACAAGAGATTCACCTACCCACGAAGTTTTCTGAGTGTGGTATACAATCTACAGGCTCGATGACTGTCAACTGGAAACGCTTCAAACCTGCTCTCGAGTGCTGAGTGAGAAATGCGATGTGTTTCAACAGCCTAGCTGGATAGTACACGAGTCATTCATGGTCGACATCCGCCTTGGTGTCAAATCCCTTGGAGCCAATCAACTGCCTGGATAATACTACGAGAAGATCGCGTAGACAAAGCACGTCTCCAATATATCACCCTAATCTATCCGCGGATGTTGGATGAGGCATCGTGTGTGCGATCACTACCCAGGCGCCAATTTAGAGGCGCCGGCAGCCGACAAGCACACGCGGAGGTGGGGATGCGGCGCAGGTGGTGATTCCTGAAATACGGAACAGTGACCTGGTAGTAGAACTCGCGGAGGATTTGCCTGGCGAAGCCTCCACATTTGGGTTCTCGCTAACAGCACACGATGTTTTGAGTTATGTCAGCGTGGTGTCCTGGATGTCTTCTCATTACGAGCAGTAATCTGTACCCGAAATTGTCTTACCGAGACGTTGGTGTATGTTGGAAGTATGGAGCAAAGAGCCTCGAACCACTGGCATGACATGAAAGCCACTATTGAACAATAATCCTCCATACTCTATACGGAGTACAAAGGTCAGGGCAAGTGGGAAGACGTGGAGATGGTTGTCATGGACAGACTGGGGCGGTCCATGGAGCAGATCATTCTGGGCCATGCTAATTGGGCGCATGGCCTCGATAGCTGAATGCGCTAACTCGGATGTCTGGCAGGGATGTCGAGCCTCTGCAGACGGCAATGAAAAGGGTTTTGACAAAGCACAACCTTTGAAACCTGACAGAGGCCGAGCAGGGAGAAGGGGGAAGCATTACTCCGTACAAGACTTCAGTGATGCAACCATATCGTCGGATCTCAGACTATGAATTCTGGCAAAAAAAAGGTCATGCCGGCTGATCAACAAGCCATATATACCTGTGCCGACATCCAAACGCCAAGTCAAGGATATGCGTGCTTGTACAGTACCCAGGCGGCACGGAAGCTGTCTCTGAAAGAGCACCACCCCAGACACTGGGTCGGCATGGCTGAGCCTTTCCATGATGGCTGCGGCTGGCGCTGGGAATCAGGCCCGGGTTGCCACGGGGCCATGGACCGGGGGAGTGGGGTCTGAGAGGGGTGGATGGATTGTCAGCCCGTGCGCGCGCGCTCTCACCAGCGTGCAGACTCTTCCGTGGGCACCAGAATCAATCTGTCAAGATCTTACCTTTGCTTATTCCCTGGCTTGCTTTGATACATCCAGGCGAGAGGACGTAAGCAAACGGGTCAAGCTAAACTTTTGTGTTCGAATATTCGGTGCGAAGTGTGAGTAATCCGAACAGAGTTCAGGTACTGCTACTACGGTGAGTGCTTCATACAAAGGGTTCTGACAATGGGGTACATGTCCGGTGGCCCCGGCAAAGGAGAAGAAGTCTTTTGTTAGTGGCAGTCATTTTGTCTGCCCGCACCACCACCAACACATGACGTGATACTCACAGCGCCTGGAATAACAATGGCATGGGGGTACTCCTTATTACTGGCAGGTACTGGGCTGGCATGTCTACCCAACAAGAATCTTCAACCATCTGAACGGTGGTGGGACCCCTAACGATGTCCCAAGTTCACATGGGTTAGCTAATGCGCGGCCGTTGCCAAGTTTTAACTGCTAGCTGTCAAAATTCTTGTTAGCTGGCTCGATGGCAAGTGTTGGGGCAGGGAAGGGGATTCAGCTTTGTGACCCAGTCTGTACCAGGCTCGATGCTGGACATCTCGTACAAAGCAGCACGCGCTCACTTCCTGCGCGGAATGGACGGGTCTGCTCGCCACAAAGGACGCGGTTATATCGATACGCCCAAAGATAGAGAGGGCTCATTTAGCGAACGGTATGGCTAAAGGGAAACGGGTCCGCTAAGCGCAACTGATGCAGAGCAGGAACAGATCCTAGTTTGCAGTGTGGATACGTGGCGGCGTCTGCCTCCTGTAGTGAATAACGGGGGAACAGGGAGGTAGATGCTGCTCTGCAACTCTCGTCAAGTACATGGAGGCGCTGTCCACGATCTAGGCGTCTAAGTGAGCATAATCTACGATCAAAGTACGAGTACTCCATACGGCAGTGGCACTACCGGCTACTCTGCCTCGATACAGAAATGACTCGCCACGGCGTTCCAGGACAGCCAATGCAATGTTTTTGAGCATCAAATCTGGCAGGTGGTTGACCAGGGGCGACATTTGGCTGCAACGACAAGCTGCAGAAGCTGGTTATGGAGTTAGCAGGCCAGGCTGTCAAGCAAGAAGCGTCGCACAACAGGGGATTCCATCGATTGGGGCCGCAGTCCTGTATGTCGGCGAACGAGCTGGCTGCTCCGTACCGTAAGGGTTAATGCAGGAGGCAATTGTCCCCGTTTTTGTGTGATTGCAAGTCGCCCGTTTGGGTGTGAGGAATTCCACTCCTGCAGGTGTCCGGTGTTTGTCATACAGAGGCACGTCGAGTTCAGCTCCATCAAAGGCATCTACCCATGACTCGATGAGGAAAGAAAAAGAGACACAGGCCTCGCCGGTAAGCTTCTGCGGCTAGCATATCACCTGAAATTTAAAAGGCGTGCTAAAATCCCGAAGAGCATACCTCGTACCAGTCTATTCGTCTGTACCAGTCCGTGAGGCCTTTTTAGGGGTCCCTTACCCCATGCTTTGGCTTTTCAGCTCCCCATCAAACATATGTACGGACATGACTAAGAAAAGGTGCGGCTTGCGGTTATACCTTGTACGCGGCACGCCATGATGGAGCATCTCAGCAATCTACTGCTACTACCGCTTGTAGCGCTATATTGACGCTCAAGTGAGGGTCTGTCATGTCCTCTCACATGTGCTCGTACTTGTACTAATAGAATAATATGGAGTAGTTGGACAGGCAGTACAGTGCCTCTCTATTCTGATACCTTGGCACTCAGCACTCAGCATTAACCAAGCTTCAATTGTGGGCTCGAGAGTTCTAGACCATCTACTAAGGTTGCTTAGAGTTCTCCAACTGGTCATCGATTTAGTTTCATGGACGCAGACACGTCCTCCAAATTAATGACATTCCATCAAGGGTGCGGCGAGAGGAAACGAGAGTGAGGGCATGCGTATCAAGGAAGCGGTCATCTGTCTCTGCCGCATGACGCAAAACGCATGGTAATCTGGCGACGCAATATGCGGATGCATGTGTGAGCAGCAAAGGAGGAGAGGGACGACAATGCCACAACCAAGTACAAGGAAGTACGAGTACTCCTACTGCAGTACGGGAGTCATTGGAGCTAGGACCAGGTACTCCGAACTGGGGGAGGCGAAAACGGGAGATGCATAAAAATCGGAGCATTTACCTGGCCTCGGAGTAGGGGGTGCTTGTGAGCAGGCATTAGGCTTGGGACTGAATACCTGACCATGTAGGTATTGTTCCCATCCAGAGCCGCAAAGGGTATGGAGTGCGTCTGCGCTTCTGGCCTGATTGACTCTTGTGCTAGCTGAAGCATGCTTTCTCCTTTCCTGATTTGTCTTTGTCTCTCACATCAACTTGGTTTGTGTTCCCAAGGGATATACGAGTACAGATGGAACAATACTGTCGGCTCTCTGCCATGAATCACGATCGACCGGGCAGCTAAAAGGGAGGGGGGTATGACTTGGACACATCCTTATCAGACTTGCAGGTACGGAGGCGCATCATGCATATGCATGTACGCAGGCTGGAGAAACTTCCCCTTGGCGCTTTGAGGGAACATGAAAGGAGGAGGGGGGGCAAGAGGTGAGCTACTCGGTACTAGCAGGTTGTTGGATGAGATGGTGGTGGAGGAGGAGGAAGAGATGAGGAGGATAAAGCTTGAGGTGTGAGTGGATATATAAGATGAAGTACCGTGGTTGTAAGTGACGGGTACTCCGCACTCCGTACCGGCAGAGGTGAGATGCGTGCCTTTGCTGTGGGATTTCGAGATTGATTTTGCTGGGGATTGTATTGTCTTGGTATTATCTTGGAGACATGTTTCAAGGGCCTTTTTGAGCGTGTCGTGTCTGAGGAGCAGAGAATGTGCTGCTCTCACTCTCGACTTGGTGCCCTCGCCTTTGTAGGGCGTGTCTCAAAGGCAAGTACCTGTGCGTACAGCTGCGCGGTGGTCTCTGCGTGCTCTGCGTGTGGCACTGCCTTGTTTCCGCTGTCTTGTACGGGCCAAGTACAAGCACTCGGGACCGGGCAAGACATTTTCTCGGAAGGCTCGCAATGCGTATGCGTGTCAGTGTGGGAATCTCCTTCGCGCTGGGCTCGATTCTCCACACAGCAGCATGTCTTAGCAGAGGTCTAATGGCCACAGGTACTGCATACTCGGAGACGCTACGCCGCTGCGCCCTGAGGCCAAAGTATCATATACGACACAGGACGAAGGTCGCGTCCTTGTAGATGCGCCGTACCGCACACTAACGCATTGGCCAAGGCAGAAGAGCGCTCGCGGCTGAGAAAACGGTGCATGTCCGAGCTGCCAGGCGGCATCCGGAAGAGCCAGGACGGGCACCGTGTCATCTGGAGGGGAGTGCGCACGGAGTACCCCGCGTACGTAAGCCCCTGCATGCGGAAGTACGGCGAACCGTGAAGATGGGCACAGGTACCTTGGCGCCGACGCTCCGTGCGGGATTGTCTTTGTTGTTCGCCAACGCCCGTCCGAAACATTCCATTCCCACACCCATGACGCTTTCAGGGATTGGATCCGAGGCCAGGACCGTTTTTGTCTCTGAGCCACGCAAAAGGATAGGCGATTTACACATGATTCAAGAGCGGCCGTTTATTACGAATCTGTGCTTCTACGGTCCAACGGCAGCGAGGCCACCCAAGGTACGAGTACGGTGCAGTCAGTTCAGTACGGCGGGCATTTTACGAGAGGCACGCTTTTTGCTTTCAAGCTGACAAACTGGAATAAATACGACAGGATGCTACTTTACCTGCTTCGTACAATACTAAGGCAATGGCACTACTGTGCTGTACATGTACGAGGCCTCGTAGCTTTGCAAGCCCTTCCCGCTGCGTGCCAGCCCGGCCAAGGTGCGGTCCTGGCCAGCCATTCGCCGGAAAGGTTTATTCCTGTTGTTCTCTCACACTGGCCGTCCACACGCCCCCCTACCCACCTGTCGGCACTCCCCTGCAGCAGCTGCAGCAGCTAGCAGCTTGTGACTTTTGAGCAACCCCAGAGAGAGAGAGAGAAGCAGAAGGGGTCAGTCAATGGGCTGTGGGAAGAGAGGAGAGGTGCTGAGTTGTGCTGGGACTGGTGATGGTGGTTATGATGATGATGATGATACTGTTGAGCACCGTGCAGTACGGACAGAGGGAGGATGATTGGGAAAAGCAACGCTCAACATACAATCGAGTACCATACGGTACGGTATACCACCGCAGTACCTCGACAGCACCGGATCCCTGGCTTCTCAATTCTTGCTCTGCCTGCATCTCCACCTTCTTTCTCCTCTCCTCTCTGCGGACTAGCACAAGTACAGACTCAGACTCCACCCCCTAGCGACGAGCTGGCGACTTGATCCATGGCTCCGCTTCAGCCCTCCAATCTATGAAAGCGCTAGCCATACAGCTCTCGAACCCGAATGACGGTAGTGCTACCTCGCACCCACACCGGCCCACGACCAGGATCGGGACAAGGCATCAGGTCCCGTCCAAAGCACAAGCACAAGCAGCGCGTGGCTCAGCGACAAGATACCCAAGTCCCAACACCTGGGGCTGCTAAAAACCCAGCCTTGGGGCGCTAGGGAGGGGAGAAAAAAACAGAGTTGAGCAGATGGGGAGAAGGCAAACCGTCTTGTAGCGATAACACACTTGTGGGCAACTTGCGCCAAACAGATTGCTCAGAGCGACGCCAACGACGACGCCGGCCGGAACCACAGGGAAACCTTATTGACTGTGTATTGAGGGAATCTCGGGACGCCAAAAGTACATCCATCAAAAAGCAGCCGCAGTCCCCCCTTCGGCTCACTCCGAGCCCTTTCATCTGGTCTTTTTTCCCCATCAGCTTGCGTGCAGCTCGACGACCCAACTCAAACGCGGCATCCTTGTCTGCAAAAACTCAACTCTCAACACGAAAAAAAGAGTAAAAGACACAAAGGTTGAAAAAAAAATTCCAATAAAAAAAGCAAACGAAAAAAGATAAGACACAAAGACGAAAAAAAAGCCAAAAGACAAGGACGAGAAAGAATACCCCCGATAAACCACCTTTTTTGCCAACCTTAATTCTAGAGGGCTTTCATCTAGGAATATTAAGGCTTCCGTGGCACTTGGACCTTCTTCTCTCTTTTTCCTTGTCTCCCTCTTTTTTTTTTCCTACCACATCCAGGCGTATACAAAAGTCTTACATACGCCCCCCTCGCTTCCTGTGCCGTTCCCGGAAATCGTCTTTCAACCACCTGCTTGTTGTCTCTGGTTACGGATCAAGATTCGACGCCACTCCACCTCAAAAAGCCTTTTTCTTTCCAACGGTAGCAGCGAGCCCGGCCTTTTTGGACGCTTCCATCTACAATCTCAGCGCTCGTATATAAGCAACTCGCTCCCAGGCTTCTTTCCTTGCGGCATCTCTCCGAACTCGTCGTCTCGTTCTATTGCCCCCCCTTCGTCAACCGCAATAGAAGAGCCAGTCTGAGACGCCGTATCACTAAAAACGGCTAAAACATCAGCCCAGCACATCCGCCACTCCCGTCTTCGTTGGGCATTCCAGCCAACCATCGTCTGCTGGCGTTGAGGCGCTGCCACTCGCTGCACCCGCTAAGCGCTGCACTCGCCTACCGCGGTCGCCTGCCTGTAGAGGGTAGAGGTACTCGTGCTCAGAGTCGCCGCAACTTCGTATGTCATCCGCTGCTCAACTTCATCCATCACCTTCTTCCCATCATATCACACAGCCTTGTGCCTTGTCAGAGGAACGGCACTTGCCCTCTGATCGAAGCCGAGTACCTGTCTCGGGGCTGCTGTGCATTACCTTGTCTTGGCGCATAGCTCTTGCATGATCATCATCTCGACAAGCCTCAGCCCACCTCCCAGAAACACTTTTTACTCGAGAAGCCTCGTGCTGTTACTTGACGCGCTCATTGCCGAATAGAACGAGAGCATCTATCTAACCTCTGAGCAACCAGAAGCCGTTGTGTCGACGATTCGAGCAGCGTCGACTTGATCAACACCTTTTCAAAGCCAGTGCCATGGAATCGGTTCATAACCCGCCGTCAAGTTTTTCGTCCCGACGACCGGCAACTGGCGCTTTGCCTACCTTTTCTCTTCCCCCGCCACAGTCAGAGGTTCCAAGTATGGATGACCACTCTTCCCGACCTCGTTCTTTCTATAGCATCAAGAACATCGATCTAACCCCCCCGTCTTCAGGAGCCAGCGAAGGCCTGAGCCCAGGTTTGTCGAGTGTCCACACAAGCAGTTCGCAAGGTTCTCAAGCCCCAAACACCATGCAGCAATATACATACAACGCCGGCCACGTCCACGGAAGTTGGCCAACACCCGGCCAACCCTCTTACGGCGTCAACTCGGCTACAGGCCAGCAAACTGCCCCGATGCAGACCGCCGGCGGACCGTCATATACCGTTAATGCGGCCAACGGAACTCAGCATCCTTTGGGAACGGCAGCCTACGCCCCGCGATCCCTCTATCCCCAGCCCTACGGCACTCAGCGAAGTCCCCAGTCCCCCACAGCCCCAGGGGAAGCATCCTATGAGCACCATCCCTTTCAGTCTTCCAATGGCCAGGAGAGCCACTCCAGTTTACCGTCAGGGAGCATCACACAGGCGCCGTCCTTGTCCAATGCTCCGGCCCATGCTGAGCCGTACGGGCACAGTCGATCTTCTATCAGCGGACCCAGCTACGGCTCTTCGTCGACTGCCCAGCCCCAGCCTGGCTTCTCCTACGCAACCCAGCACTCGCCGAGCAGCCACTCGCCCACGGGAGCGGCACCGCTTCCACGGGGTTTGGGCCAGCACCAACTCCCCTCCATGGCGCCCCCCGGCCCCTATCGCTCCTACCAGACTTACCAGGCACCGATGTCAACGATGGGCGGGCCCGTCATGTCCAACATTCACCAGCCCGGCAGCTCACTCTCGATGATTCCCGGAATGGTTCCTCCTGGCTACGGGGGGGCCCCGGCCATGATGTACCCACACGCACAACCACAAGCACAGCCTGAACGGCCATTTAAGTGTGATCAATGCGTTCAGTCGTTTAGCCGTAATCACGATTTGAAACGTCACAAGCGCATTCACCTTGCCGTCAAGCCATTCCCGTGTACTTATTGTGCCAAGAGCTTTTCACGAAAGGACGCTCTAAAGGTATGTAGTTGCTAATTGTGTTTCTGTTCTCTCCGTGGTTGTTGACAATTTGCTGCAGAGACACCGATTGGTCAAGGGCTGTGAAAACAAGAGCCACGAGACTTCTGCCGAGAACCCCAGTGCTTCAGACGAAGGGGTCCAGCGAAATGGAGAGGCCGGTTAAGCCGTGACGTTCCGAGGAACCGACCCGGGCGACAGGACCGGGGTTTGCTCCGGATGAGGCGAGCAGCTTGTACACTACTATACGCACAAGAGCACCTTGCAACGGCAAGCGAATGCAGGAGATCAGCATGTGGTTGGTTTTGATACCCAGTGGAAAAGGGGAGGGGCTCAAAGATGGAGAGATGCAGAGCCCCTCTCAGACGAGGTAAAACATGCATCGGTCTTACAAAAGGGAAACCAAAAAAATTCACACAGGACACACCGGACGAGAAGGTTGTCGCATTTGTTCCATGGATTTTGGGGGAGTTTTTGTTTTGTTCCGGTGTATCTTTTCACCATGTTCCTTTTTCTTTTAATCCTTCTTTAGTATCTTTTTTTTTTTTTTTTTTTTCCTTTATCTCTCATCCCTCTTCTGCTTCATATCAGGCGTTTAAAGAGGGAGGGGCCAGGGTTTACTCTATTACAGAGCAAGGATGGCCAGGCAGGGTTATAGGGAGTGTATAGTTTACGGGATATCGGGTTTAAACAAGGTTCTGGACAAGTCAAGTCAAAGTCAAGAGCATACGGTATGGATGCAAATGGAGTTTTTACGGATTTGATGCAGAGTCAGCAACAGTAATAAAACCATCTGTCATGGGTACGCTTGTTTCCGGTGGTTGCAGTGACAAGGGGGCATGTTTCATCTGCCAGATGCTGGCTCCAAGGAGCGTTCGGCAGATGGATGGGCTCTTGTAAGGTAGAGGAAG
This sequence comes from Trichoderma sp. IMV 00454, assembly GCA_001931985.1. Taxonomy (NCBI): domain Eukaryota; kingdom Fungi; phylum Ascomycota; class Sordariomycetes; order Hypocreales; family Hypocreaceae; genus Trichoderma; species Trichoderma sp. IMV 00454. Next base: position 668,549 of record MSJK01000131.1, read on the forward strand.
GAAAATACAGGCAGATGCCGGAAAATAATGATCCCTGGTGACTACTATGAACAGCAAGGCAGACCGACAATTAGCAACTACAGACAAGGCAAGGTAAATGACAAACAACTGTACGAGAATAGAACAAGGCAGAAGCTCAGCCGCCAAACCGAAAAGAGAGCGGCTGAAGGCGCTTCGGGAAGCGAAATGAGCAAAATGACAAACCTGACAAACACACACCTCGCTCGCTCGCCTCCCACACACTGAGACGAAGGAGTCTACAACGAATGACGACGACTGCAGCTGAAAAAAGGGACAAGACGAGAACGAGAATGCATGTAATCGGTCTCGGTCAAGTCCATTAGTTTGTACATGATTCGCTCGTGGGGCGAAGGGTGGCTTAGAGAGACTTGGTTCAAAAGTCAAGCCAGCTCTTAAACTCGAATGGGGTGCTAGTACAAGAGCAGGAACTCTCTTTTGTTACTAGTAGCGCTGTAGTTATTTTATGTATTTATGTTTTTAATTTATGATTTGATGGCTTTTTAGATAACTTGTGATTTGCTGCTTCGGCTGGGCCGGTGTGGGTGTGTTTTTTCTCCGCCCTGGGGGCTGAAAAAAGAAGAAAGGCTGAGAGGCGCTGTTTTGAGCTTGAACTTGAAGTGGCGTACTTTTTAAGGTGTACTGTCTCATGCTCGAAAAGAAAAAGGTTTTGGGGTGGTACATGCCGAAGGACAGGAGAGTAGGAAGCTGACGCATCTGGGTGGTGAGATTTGGGGGTTTCTTTCGAGGATGTTGAGTGTGTGTGTGTGTACTGTATGTATGTATATGGGTGGGATGGTCTTTGGGGGTTTAGTTCTTATTGTTTGAGTGGTTTATTTGAGATAATTGTTTTGTTGAGGCGAAGTTGGTTTGTAATGGGGATTGTTAGGGGGGGCGAAGGAAGACGAGAGAGGATGAGTGAGTAAGAGAGGCTGAGAGAGTGCAGCTGAGTGGCAAAGGGTTTCGGGGAATTTTTTGGTTGAGGAGGTGTGGCTCGGCTCGATCTTTTTGTCCGTCTCTTTTGTTTATTTTATTCCATTATTTTATTTTACCTTTTGTTGTTTTGTATGTCATGTCTTGTTGTGTGTGCGTGTCTTTGTATGTATTATGTGTCGAGTGTTGAGTGTTTTTTTATTTTCTTCCTTCACCAGAGGAACGGAGAGGAGAAATAAGACATGCATTGCATACGTGCTACATCCCATCCAAGTTGCCCCATGTGCCACGACTCTTTGCGTCGAATGTGTCATGAGTGTGTCTATATTTTACTCTTTAAGGCCCCCATGTAGAAAGTACGCGCATGTTGCTGCATTTGGTCACTTTCAGAGACCGAAAAAAAAGTCGATATCATGAAGCAGCTAATGCACCTCGTCCTCACCGGTCGAACAGGGTTGTTCTTCCCAACACCCGGGATCAAAAGACACTCTTTCAGCTCTCATAGGCTATGCAGAGTCTTTTTTCCCTTTCTTTATCATCGAATTGAAGAGCCTTGTCAAAGTAGCCACATCTCGAACCTTGTTCAGCTGTTTACTTGTCTTCCTCAATCTCGGAGCTTCCTTGTGTGCCTTTTTAATTTTTTTTTCTTACATAGCTCCGATGTGCAACCACCACCTGCTTTGTGAGAGCCCAGCTTAGTCTCAAAGGGATGAAGGGTTGTATGGCTGCGTCGAGGGATATTGGCCGCTGTGTTGCCCACGATGTTTTATAAGCAAAAGAAGACTAAATCTCCTATAGTTATCGAAACTGCCCTGCTCCTTGTTCAGAGTGTGTGATTGAAACCGGGATTGAACTTGTCTATATTATGAGGCTTTTTTAATAAATAAAACGAGATCCACCTCGTCACCGAGAATCCTCAATAACGTCTTTTTTTTCTCTCCCCCATGTTCTGCTGTATCATCCCGTGTGACACCACGCACACGCCCCAAAAGCCGCGTGCTGATCCCTTTTCCCTTTGACACACGCCCCCTATTGTCTCGCATTTTCTCTTGCAGGTGGGGGATCCAATCACGGGAAGAAAGAAAGAAAATTTTGGAAAAGCAATAACACGCCTCCCCCCTGTCCTATCAAGTGTTCTGTTTTCTATCACATTTTTATGATGCCTTGCTCCGAGAGGGAGGACGTCAAAATAGGGCTTCGGTCTGGGGATTTTTGGAAGGGGATCCGGTAAAAGAGGCATGCTGCATATCGGCAATGTCTGGACGGGTACGGGCGGGAGATGCGAGGGTTCGGGCAGATACGTGCCGCGGATGGTTGCATTTGGGTGCATGGATGATGACGCTCGCGTTTGTAGTGTAGTGGTAGATTTTGGGAGAAGGTCATCAATACTTGCAATTGATATTGCTAATACAGTTAATATTAGATGGTACTGTATAATGTTTGTTGATACTCGCAAAATGAAGTAATCAAATGCTGCAGTATCGTAGGTGGTTACTCTAATATGAAACTGAGCCTTGTAGATACTCGGCATCACAAGGCAGCACGCCCAACCATTTATTTACTCAGGCTACATATAACACTGAAAGAAAGCATAGTGGCCGATAGAATAGTACGGAACATATATAGCCGCTTGTGGTGATTTGCTCCATCATCACCGTCACACAACCTCGGCAAACCCTGCAAGCCATACATTGCTTTTACGATGAGCGGCACATGGCATATGATCAAGCGGGCATCGGCTGATTGAGAAAGATGGAACATGTTTGGAAATATCGCTGTGGAGGCGCAAGCATGATATTCGCTTATCCTACATCTCCATCCATCCTCCAATTGCACCTGTGGCCCCTGAGTAAAAAGCTCCTCACCAACATCATGCATCCATTGCCCGTGATTTCGCAATGACCACCACCATTATCTCCCAAGAGTAATCATAGAATCATTGGGATACCGCGGCGTTCTTTTCTCACTCGACGCAGCAGAGAACTCCATACATATGAGGAGGTCTTGAATACTCCAAGGGCGACCTATTGCCAATGACGAGCCTCTGCCAATATAACACTGCCTCTTTAAGTCTATCCAAGAATTCTAAAGACTTTGAGTCCCGAAGATCCCAATCACTTATATCGTCGACCGGTAAATAGCGCTCCCGGTAGCCAAAAATTTTGCCAGGATCTTCAGCAAACTCATGCCGTTTTTCCTCCTTGGGACGAGGCACTCTGTCAATCAGCCAAAAGTGCTGGGCTCCGGATCTGGCGCATGCGCGGAAGATGATGCCGTCCATCGTTCTCCGCTTGTGGTATCGATATCTGGGTGCTCTCTCTGGGTAAAAATTGGCCCATGACTTGTGGTAGAGCAAAGCAAAGTTGAAGAAGCCCATCTCGATGAAGGGGGGCATCACTGGCGTATGCGAGACCCAGTGCAGGATATTCTTCAAGTCCCTGCTTTCGAAACATATCACGTCTTTGTCCGAGGAGTACGTCAACGTCAATTCTCGTTGTCCATTTCTGAAGTGACCACTCAATATCTGCGGGTTATCTCGGGCATCCGGCCTCATTGCTCGCTCCCTCGCTCGCTTCCTGTCCACCGACCGGATTACTTCACGGGCCTCCACATAGGTCAACCAGAAGATATCCTCTATCGAGCGCATCGAACGGCGGTTATCCAGCTCGGTGACTAACAGGGGCGTGTTCTCTCTGGCATCGGGGTTGATATAAGCTGCCATGCTGGGTTTCAAGGGCTGCTGACGTCTCCAAGTGCCGAGGAAGAGGACTTTGCGTATTTGAGGCGGCTGGAGCGCAATCTTCTAGATCATCCACCGCACGTCAAAAGGCAGCTCAGCGAAGAGGTGGAACGTGTCACCCAGCCGTCCGACGCGGGCCTCCATGCTGGGGAGCTGTGCTAAAGAGATGTTGAAATTAATATCCGAAAAGAAATTGTGTGAGGGTTTAATCTGTGTTCAACAGACTGAGCATAGATACCTGAGAAAGACAGCAACATAGATGGGCGCAAGCATAACCTGCCAACAGGTCGAAATCACTTGCTTCAACAATGTTGCATCGCGAATTATTGCGGCAACTATGGCTCAACCAATAGGCTTACAAGGCGATGGCCACTCTTTCCAACCCACTCCGACGATCCGCGGCGGTGGGGATGCCGAAGCTTAGTGGCGAGTGATGTTGCGAAGAATCGAACCTTAATAATCAAGATGGGACATAGTTTAAATCGCTAGCTCTAAACTAAATCTTGACATGGATTGGTTGGAGGACCAACGGCGTAGACGAAGTGGAGGATTCGAGGAAGAACGAAGAAGCAGCAGACTTGGAGTCTGAGTGTACGCGTAATCAAGATAGCAACTGTACATGTACTCTTCACGGCGTGAATGTGAAAAGCTTGCACGTGATTCATTACAAGACTTTAAACATGTATTTAGTGCCTTTGTGGCTTTCTTTAACTTGCTCGGGATGGAGACTCTGTGGCATCCTGTCAATGGAGACTCATGCTCGTGGACGCCACTTGTCAACAGCAGAAGTCTTTCGGGAATTATACGGCGAAAACAGATTTCAGTTTCCATTATAAACCCGAATAGAGCAAGTATCCGTTTTATATAATTCCATACTAGGTAAGCATTGTATAATGCCGAGATATCGCGAAGTCTTCACCCCTTCGGACCGGATTCCAATCATACTATATCGTTGTAACCACCCAATTCCTATCTTCTATACTATACAAGACGCACAATGATTACCAGGTATCACATTTGATCCAGCCTGTAATTCAAGTTGAAACGGGCCGGTTAATATGCCGGCGCAAGCGCAACAAACCGCGCATTGTGCTTCTGGCGCAGACCCAAAAGTCTTTAGAAGCGATTCTTGGCTTCTAGGAAGCTCCCTTCAAAGCCATAGTGTGTAGTGTGAACTTTAGACACCGTATCTTCATCCTTATCATCCAAAGATTCGCTCAAGTCATTTGCGTTTCAACTTCTCCTCAAATAAGTCCGTAAGTTCACCGGGGGCGATGGTACAGTCGTCGAGTAAGGGTGCACTGTTTACGAATAAGCACTGCTACACATACAAAATCCATCACCTCCATATATACATTGTATAGTCTTGTTAGTTTTCACATATTGCGTCATTTTTTCATGATTCAGTTGGTAACCGCTTTGTAGACGGACAATACACGAAATGGGCTCACTGAGCCTTAACCTAGAGCCTAGCTGGCGGGAAGGATTCATGAGAATATGCTTGCTGTGTCAGCCGGTCTCCTCTCTGGCGTGGTCTTGCTTCATTTTTCCATCTTCAACAAGCCCAGCAGATTGGATATCCGCCGCCATCATGTTTTCCTCAACGACTATACTTGAGCTCTATCACATATCGACTCTTCTTTCACCCTATCAATACGTTTACAGGCCCCTTAGGTGCACGTATCTCGATTCTCTGATCATGTTATCGTGTGCGTGACCTAGATACATAGAGGAAAATTGCCACGCTTCACGGCCAATACAGCCCGTATGTCCATGGGCTAGCGTTGAAAAGCGAAAAGGGGCCGTCTACGACATGACCCAGCCCATGACGTCTCTCCATATGTATGCAATGTGACAGGTCTCTTCACCACGAGGTTCGCCGCGTCTAGAATCAGGCTTTCGGTGATCGGGCACTTAGGGGGTGCGAGCAGCGGATATAAAGACACCGCGATGTCTCGTATAACAGAATCATCGCCACTGGATGCCGGCCAATTGACATAACAAAGTGCTTTCGCTTTTACAGCTTTGATGTCATGGGTGACCTTACCTTTAGGAAGTCATTCAACATGCCGGAATCGTCTCGGAACCATTGGACCACTGATCTGTTGAGTGTTGGGATTTTGCCTCTGGCTTTGCAACTGCCCGTATGGTTGTCAAGATTTGGGATGAGTATTCCCATATTATCGATAGATTGGTGGAAGTTTATCGGATTTTGTCGGGATAGTTTACAGATTCAACTGTGAACCAGAGGTCCCTGATATCATGTCGGCCCTGCTTGACCCACTGAAAGGGGGGGAACCAAGTCAAGAGGAGACAGATTCATTGATTGGCGACGCCCAGCCCATAATGGGTGCAGGGAGGTGAGTTTATGTGCAATGAGCATGACAAGTAAAGAAACAAGCCTGACAAGACGCCAGCCACACAACGGCTGCAAGCCTGGCTTCCATCTTGTACAGTCTAGCGCATCCCGAAGACATCTCAACGAGGCATCGTTACAAGGCAGACAGTGCAAAAGTGCTCGTGTACTTTGCGTCTCATAGATGACTTACTCCTCCCAAGTGCATGCTGCGGACACATCACGGACAAGCTTCCAGGAACATGAACGCCACCAACCATGACTACCTCCGGAGGTGTGAGGCGGTATATCATACTTACTCTTGTAGCTACAGTTGAAGCGGTCTATTCAAAAGCAGACTCGTTTGTTCTAGAACGCTCATACCAATTTCCGGACATGACCAAAGACCAGGATACGCTTGCCCCGTCCTCAACAGATCAGCCACACCTCTGGTCGCTCCAAAGTATGACGTGCCGGTTAACCGTTTCTTCTGTCAGCCTGTATAGTTGTATCGGGAAGCGCCGGGTCTTTATAGACATCTGGCAGATGATTGCATGGCTCGTTTGGACGTTGGATATTGCTTTTGCTCCAGGGGAGGACGGGCTGAGTTTTGAAGGGGATGCTACTGATGCTTTTATGATGACTTATGGTGAGCTGAGATCACCTTTCAAGCTCAAAGAGATCATCTAGAGACTATGTGATGGTAATGGCAATGGTAATGATGTTCAAGCGATGGAGTGGCAGGTCAGCGTATAAGTTGGCGGGCCAATATCCCGTATCCCTTCGGCTGATAGGTATAAGAGTCAATTATGATTACCATTTGTAGATAAGTATGTAAAGTATTACATCTATGAGTACCATGTGGTTAGATGAATGAGGGTATGAAGAGGGAAGATGCGTGCATGTCTAGTGGGAAGTGTCAGCTCAACAAGAGAATAATATCGCAAACATGCTCATCAACGCACTAGCAGATCGCATTATATCAACGAAAACAGCGATGTAAATTGACTCAACTCTGAAAATACGAGCTTTATGTTGTCCAATTAGAGCAGCCAACGCCAAAGAGTGAATTTACAAAATTCTAAGACACGAGTGTTGTTGGGTGTTTGAAGCCGTTTATACCTGGATGGTTGAAGTTTGATGGAAGATGTGCGGAGTATTCGCATGTACTTTTCCCCTCCATTGGATGTACCGGTACCTTGTCAAAGGACCCAATCAGCAACCCCACAGCGCAAACCCCCACCCTGTCAAAACACCTGCGTCCATTTGCGCACGAAAATCGCAAACAACCGGCCGGAAACGAGAGAAGAAGCTGGACATTGATCATGAGCGAGTTTTTTAGTCATGGAACAGGGTGAAACAGGCCATGGGCGACGCTATTTCGGGACCAATTGGAGGAGCTGCTGCTGGTGGTTCATTGGGGGATAATGTGGTGCGTTCAGGGAATCTGGTTTCATGGCGAGTAAATAAATAACTTGGAGCTGCTCTTTGTCTCATTGCCAGATCTGTCTTTCAAGAATCTATCTCTCGATACAAGACTAATGTTCGATAATTATATTACCAGCTATCAGCTATTCAATCATACATCAAAATCGTTTACTCAGTTTGTTGGTTTTCGGTCGTTACATCTTGGACTCGGCCTTTTCTCATTCCGCCCTCCACCCAACCTCAAATCGTCTTTAAATAGAGCTAGCACACAAAACCCATAAGCGGGTCTCTTTTCTCAGTCAGCGGGCATTCCATTGCTTCAACGCTACATAAAGGAGGAGTCGCGGCTACATTGCGATCTTGTCACTTCTCTCGAGTTGCACAGGCGAACCGACATACAAACGACTTCCAGGTCACACAATTTGCTTGCCACTGGACATAACAACTTGCTTATAGACCAACCTACGGAACACATAAAAGACGGTGTAGGACTAGAATCTTTTCAAGAGACTCTTGTCTTTCTCTTCTTACGCATTACCATCTTGTCATTCCGCAACAAGCTTTCTATCAGCAAAACAACTCCCAACGACAATCATCATGTCTGGCATGGATATGGATATGGGTGGCATGGACATGGGCGATTCATCGAGCGGCTCCAACTCTACCACCATGACGATGCTCATGGCCATGGTCTTCCAAACCGACATCCACACGCCCCTCTACGCAAACTCGTGGACACCCAGCCAGGCCGGCACCTACGCCGGCACCTGTATCTTCCTCATCGCCCTCACCGTCATCGCCCGCCTGCTGGTGGCCTTTAGAATTCGCCAGGAGCGCATCTGGTCCGACAAGGACGCACAGCGGCGCTACGTCGTCGTCAATGGCAAGGAGTCCGTGTCGGAGCGCCTCTCGAGAGACCCCGATGCCAAGAGCATGAACATGATGCTCTCGGAGAACGGCGTCGAGGAAAAGGTTTTTGTCGTGCAGAAGAGGCACTCTTCGGTTCAGCCATGGCGATTCAGCGTTGATCCCGTCCGAGCTGCCATGGACACTGTCATTGTTGGTGTTGGATACCTCCTGTGAGTCTCTACTACCCCTCTGTTTTAGCTACCCATATACCACTGAACCGAACCAAAACGCTAACTTTGATGTTTCTTTTCCAGCATGTTGGCCGTCATGACCATGAATGTCGGATATTTCATGTCTGTCCTTGGTGGAACATTCCTAGGGAGCCTCCTCGTCGGCCGCTATTGCCCCCTTCCCTCCCACTAAATGCCAACGGCGTCGCAAAGCATATCACAGCATAAGCACTTGGCATCCACGGCATTTCATCTCTGTTTACAAAATTTCATATTTCATTGGTATTTACGGCGATACGAGAACGGCATTACTTGGCGGTTAGATATAATTTGATTCCCCTGTTTTAGAGTTGGCGTTTTGGTGTTTAGGCATTGGACATATGGCGGGTCACGGTGGAAGGAAAAGGACAAGCTGGCGGGTGCAAGGATACATGAGCATAAGGTAGTTGACAGCGTTGGGTCATCACGCATGGCACATCATGGAGGAGGAACTCCAAAGGAATATACAACGATGGATCGAATCTTGAAGCAATTATGATGCCTTGATATTGAAACCAGTTGGGTTCTCATCTTGTCTCTAGCAGGTACCTCAAAGTAACCGGTACTTCCGCCCACCTGGTTTGCAGAAAACCTTCTCAAACCTGCTCGCGCCATGCCGAAAACGGGTAAATGTTTTCTGACGAACAATACTCAGAGTCACGTGGCTGTTTCCGGAACTGCTGTCCAGGCGCGATTATGTAAGGTCGCAGGCCAGTCTAAACATGCCGCCCGCGACAAGAAACACTGCAGAGTGTGTACCGATGTATTCAAGTAGTAGAAGACTTTATTGAAGGCATGAGTTATATCGCCTCATCTGGGTCTCCTAGCAATGAATCAAGAATCCAAGCTGCCCAGGCTTCGATAGCCGAATTTTGCCCGAACCAATCTGACTCCTTGGAATTTGTTAGCCACTCTTGTCTATACCTGCTAGACTATATGGGCTGAGGGAAACAAACCTCTCCCACTTCCACTTCCAACGTTAATAGCAGCCCCATCTCATAAAATTTATCTCCTGTAGCAGATACCACCTTGTTCAGGGCCTCAAGCTTGTCGTTGGGCACTTCCTGGGACATCTCGATCTCGTGGGCTATGGTTTGTAAATCGTGCCGTATTTTCGCCAAGTCATGTCGTAACTCCTCTTGCGCCTCCATCAACTCATGCCGTGTTTTGAGTTGGTTCGCCAGTACCTCGTGTCGTATGTTGACTTCTATGGCTCTAGTGTCTTTACGAATCTCCTGCCGTATTTCGGCCGCAAAGGTCTCGAGGACTCTCGCCAGCTCGTCTGGAGTCATGCTCATCATTATGTAAAAGGGTGGAGGGAGCTCTCGTGGGTGTTATTTGATACTCTCGGTAAAGAAAAGGACATGCCAAAGAAAATTGTGAAAGCCGGCAAGAGACTTTAGCAATTTACGAGGAAGAAAAAAAAGACGCAGAAGGGGTGGGCGAGGGCTTAGAATATATAATGCCACTCGAATAGATATGTAGATATGAGGGAGCGCGCAGGATAAACCTTGGCTAGGTACGAAATGATGCCACGTATGGATGCCTAGATAATACCTACGTAGGTACTGATATAGAATTTTAACAGGTATCTGTGGGTTATCTCCATTCATAAAGTCACTTTTGAGTTTCATCATTCTAAACCATGGAAGCCCCAAAAAAGGCTGTACTTTAGGGGGCTGTATCCTTTGCCGACCTTCATCAAACCCAGCTCCCGTTCTATACATCTAGCTCATAATCTGTTTAGGCGAGTGCTTGATTTACGATGCCATTCCTTTTGGCTTCTTCCAATAGACTTGTAGTGACGGAAACAACCCCTGTGAAGACTATCACCAGGTAGAGTCCACAATATAAATTGTCCCCAGAAAACGCCATAGTGTGGGCCGAACCTCTTGTACTTGAGCAAATACTGACGGCTACCTAGAAGAGAGACCATGCGATTAGATAAACGAGAGTTCAACGTGTATACCCGCGTACCCTGTGTCTGTAAAAGGACTACGTACCTGGTGGTCCATCTAAGTCAGGTACCTATCTATTTAGTCGCACTGTTCTAAGTGTCTACCTAGATACCAAGGGATTTTGAATAGCAGCTCATATAATAAAGATAGCAACGAGGGCATGTAATTGCCAAGTTGTCAAGATGGCTAAAAATCCTGGTATCACTTGGTCGAACCCGTAGACTCCAAGGTGGGATAAACTGACCCATTGGGCTTGAGTCTAAGCAGGGGGTACGATTACATCTAGTCTGTTCTCAATTCGTTTGCTATGCTCGATTTTCACTCTATATCTTGTCAGATCATCTTTTGTACATTTACCAAACAGGCTGTAGAAATAGCCATTCCTTACGTCTGGCGTCCGAATGTCCGCCTATGAAGAGAGTGACTCTCGGCTCCGGTATTGTTTCCTCTCCACTGCCAAATGGCTCTCTTCAAAAACGTACAGACTTCACTGCTTGACCATCCAAAGACGAATCTTGCCTTTAAGGGGTTATGCCATTGATAGGAAGTAGATGGCATCACGAAAGTCACGTGTATTGCTTCCTGACTGCCGTCCAACAACGCTTAGTAATGTCAGAAGCTGTGCTTTCCACCTCTTCATACAGGCGACGGCGAAAAGGTCATTCGTATTATAAGTAGTATCAAGATATCAAGAGGCGATTCAGCCGTTTAGTCTCAAATAAACCCGTCTTCGTAAGAACTCACGCCGCTTGTGCGGATTCCACCCGTCATATGTTCAACCAGCATCTTTCCAAAGATCAGCCTCAACCACAAGATTCCCGCAGAGCAGTTCAACCTCCCAAATAACAGGCCAAAATAACTTAGATTCTTAATATCCCGAAAAGATTACTCCATGTCCAAGAATCTCGTATCCTCAAACCCATTCACTCACCCATCATCCTCTCCACAAAAGCCGTCGTCATCTCCCATACCCAAACCGTCACAACACAGCCACCACAACCTCAACCTCCCTTCCATCCAACACAACTCACAACACAACTTCACCTCTCTATCAACTCCTTCCCATAGAAACCTCCAAAAAAATCCATCCTCACACCTTCCCTTCCCTTCCACCAGTAATCCCTCTCCAATGATAGTCCCCTCCCAACACCAAAAACTGTGGCATAACCAACACCCATCCACCCAACAACCCAAACAATAAAAACCCTCTCAAAACTCCAATAAAAAAAGAACAAACCACAAAAAAAGAAAACACAACCCAATCACACTCACCCTCCCTCCCCAAAATGGCAATTCATCTTCCCCGATGCGGATAGCCAAAGGAGGGGAGGGAGTGGACAAAAAAAATTCTCAGAGTTGTCCAAATCGAGAAACAGCATTAATCGCAAAAAGGTAAAGGATGGGTTAGAACGCAACAGGTAAAGACAAAGACAAAAAAAAAAAAAAATTCCACGCATCTCCCGAACGGCCCGCCCTCCGGGGCTTCAGCTAGGTATGGAGGGGACCAAAAATTGCCTATTCAAGTGTTTTGCAGGGCTGATCTATCTAGACTTGGTTTGATCTTGCGGATGCCGCGTTCTAACCTCAAAGAGGCTCTTTTGAAGATCACACGATGCCCGTCCTGGTAAAGAAAAAAAAGAGTCATGCGCGCACTGACGTGGTCCGAGCAATTCACGAGTCACGTTCCCAAAAAAATGTTCATTAATGTGTACAAAAGTTTAGAAAGGAGAAATTCTCTGTTGTTTGGCAAGCTAGATTCATCAGATTCATGTGATGTTATTCTTCATTTTTGCCGCCATCAACAATCATGCCCTCATGTGTCCATTATCATCCGCCCTGCAACAGCAGCCCATCATCTTCCCTTGCCTTCCCCCTTCCGGCCTCCCAAAATCCAGACCTGCCCAGACCTGCCACCCAAGTACCAACCCATCTTGAGATTGCCGTGCCCAGCATGAAGAAACCACATCTTGCTCAAATCGCGCCCGAAAGCTAGAACTCTCCCACCTTGGATAGGTGGATCTTGAGAGCACTCACCCTTGCATACAAGAGTTCAAAATGCTTGCACAAAAGGCCGCCGCCAACATACATTCTTGTTTGTAATCAATACAGTCCTCAGTCCTCCCTTAACACACGCCATTGACGCTTCGAAACGCTCGGTGCCACAAGTACAACAACGCCCATGATTGAATCCAGGTCGAGAATCGAGAGGATAGACGCCTTTGCGGCATCAGTACAGTAACAGAGACATGTGTCGTCTTGTTAATGCTCCAATCATGATTCTCTTCCCAGGGATGAATTGAAAAAAGGCGTCAGGGTTCGTGTAGCTCCTGAATTTGAAGATTTGAGAGAAAAATTCAATGAGAAAAAAATAATAAAAAAGGAAACGGGGCAAAGCACAATATGATAAAAAAGGATATGAAAAACATATCAACATCATCAACGCCGAATCGGAACCCTCGCATAAATGTGACGGCAACATCCTGGAGACGGATCAAGGCCCGCGAACAACACCTCCAAAGATTGTTGAAAGCAGGGTATTAACGGTTTCAGTCTTTATCTTGTTCCCCAAGAGTTCTTTTTTTATGATACTGCTCATGACTGATGATGAGAGCTTGGGGGCATTCCTGGCTGTGGAGGCATGCCAGAGCCGTAGCCTTGGTTGCGCTGCACATAGCTCTGGTAGGCCAAAGCCTGCTGGGGATCCATGGGCATATTTGGGGGCATATAGCCTCCGGGGCCCATGTGTGGGTTTTGAGGCATGCCTGGACGGCCGCCCTGTGGTGGGAGATGACTGGGAGGCTCCTCAGGAGAATCGACCTGGTCGCCGCCGTCGACACCGTTTTCGCTGCCCGTCGTGGGCTCAGGTGCGTTGAGGCATGCCTATTTGACAGAGACAATTAGCATCGACGTTTGAGAGGAAGAAGAAGAGATGGTTGGGGGCGAAGAGCGTGTTAAGCGGCCAATTTGCCCGCCAACCGTGTGGCCACATTTGCTCTTGGCTCGCATGGGAAGAAACAGAAATGATCTGTGGAGGCGGTGCTTACCTGGATCAAATTCTTGCCCTCAGCCTTGGTGACGAGCGGCTGAAGCTTGGGCGTGGTGAAGGTGTAAACCAGTCCCGTCTCAGACACGACCAGCAGCAGAACCTGGGTGCCTGTCAAGACGGACAATTCGTACGCCTGCAAAATGGAGAGAATTTCCTGGTTAGCTGGGTGCTCTTCTCGGATGGAGCGGAAAGCGAGCAAAGACGGCGATTCCCATCTCGACCGTGACCCGCGCGCGCGCCCAGCAAGTCACATTTTATAGAAAGCAAACAAGACGGATGTTTTTCCGTGGTTTGGTCGAGGCGCGGGGGAAAAGAGGCCAAGCGGGTGCGACTTGGAGTCAGCTCTTAGCAAAAAAACGCACCTTCTTCATGATGCCGGCCTTGCGCTTGGAAAAGGTGATGTGGCGGCGAGACTTGTCGCTGATGAACTTGATCTCAATCTTGCGACGCTCGCGGCCGCCCTTCTCGTCATCGTCGTCGTCGTCGTCGGCAGCTGGGCGCGGTCGCTTGACGCCGCGGCCCTCGTTCGCGTTGCCATTGCCCACCGAGTGCGCGTCGTCGAGCTCCGTGGGCGACGTCTGGTCGTGCTGGTCGGTGATGTCGGCCATGTTGAGCGTCTGCGGTTGCAACTGCGACAGCAACTATAAAATGCCAATGCCAATCCTAATCCGAATCCAATCGTCGTCGACTTGTATCACACGGCGCTGGAAAAGGCAACGAGTGGTGGAGATACTGCTTTGAGCGTGGTGCCGATGGATCTATACTGGATCTGGCGGTTTTTTTTTTGGGCGGAGAGGACAGGCGGAAAGAAAAGGGAACTGGTCCTGGTTGGGAGGCGCTGGAGCTGGATCGAGTCTGGCCGGAGCAGGCAGTGGCCAGTGGAGGCGGGTGCGCACGGTGGCGGTGCAGTGCGTGCGAAACAGGTGGATAGTAAAGTAGAAGGCGCGGACTGGACGTTGGAATTCGAGTTAGCGAGTGCCTTTAGTGGCGCTAGTGCTGTGTCGGGGCGCTTGTAGCGCGAGAAGGAGGGGGAAACAAACAACAAGTTTTCGACAGCGCCGAGATGCCCTGTGCCAGTTTTATGTCATTTCGAGGCTGCGAGTGAGGGCAACTGAGACTTTTGAGACCTTTGCAGGTCGCGGGCATGTGCATCGACTCAACAGCAGCAATCCCGCCGAACCTGCACCCCCCAATCCCCCAAAGGCAGCAATTGGCACCCGCATTTAGTGCGCTTATCGCCTGACGAGTGACTGCGAGATGACGGGGGTGGCATAGCGCGGCCTTGAGATAGCTGCGGCGCTGTCTGTGAGTGGCCGGTCGTGCAACGAGTCCTCGGGGCTGGAATTTGGCACCCGGCAGAAAAGCGGGGGCTGTTCCGCTGCCACTGGGCAGTCAGCATCCGGGGTGTCCACACTGTGCGTTAAACTCACGTGTAGACACTGTATTCGCCGACTCCCAGCCTTCCCAGTTGCTTTGCTGCTCATCCAAGGCTCGACAAAATAGTGGGTCGGTGGTACCCATGGGCCGATTAAGGACATGTACAAGTGCTCCGTACCGTGCGTCGTGTAAAAATCACGCTCCAGCTGCCAATTACTAATTGCTGCAGCAGACAAACGATGGAAGTTCGTTCTAGATGTCCCCCAGTGGATTGGATCTAAAGCGCCGAGGCCAAAGAAAAGAGTCAGGTTGCTGCAGAGCAATGCGTGTGCTGTAGAGGTCGTGTAAGCTTGCTTTGGATGTGATGCGCTCAACTAAGGTTAGGGGACAAGGTAAGGTAAAGGTAAGGTGATGAGATCTACGGGACGCTCGCGCCGCCTCTCCATAACGGCTAGCTCTGACAGATCAAACACAGGGGAGCTGATGCAAGAGGAAGGGGAAATTGACTTTCTGGCTCCTCGTATTACAGAGCACTCGTACCTACCTCGTACGCGAGGCTTGCAAAGAAAGTATTTTCGTATGGTTATCCGGGGTCCGTATCCCGCGCCAAAAGCTCCTCAGACGCTGATCTAGGCTCCGCCAATTTTATTTAATTTTCCACTCCATGGTCAATATTCTACAGTATCTCGTCTTCCCATCTCATCTTGCCGTCACTTGACCAGACCAACGGGTGTGGATGGCTGGGACCAAAGATGCCGTTGGCTCGCTCGCTTCCACTTCAGCCCGCGCCAGAGATGGAAGCTTCAGGGGCGAGAGAGGCTGGACTCGGCTCGACCGTCATCCTCCTCCATGTGCCTTTCTCACACCAAGCTCCAATCCCAAGTGTTTTTTGTCGTCAGCGCGTTCGGACACACAGCGGGCCTCCACTCCGAATGTCTTGCTGCATCTGCCGACCACCCTTCTGCAGCAGGGGAATCCGGAATCCTCTTGGTGCGAGCGTTAGTTCCAGTAAGCAGGCAGTGGAGTTGCACCAGGACCATCATGTACCCACGGCTGGTGGCCCTACCACTGCCGCGTGCAGAATTTGCTGGTTCGCTGTTATATCTGCGGCGATATCATCAACGCGGGTACCTGGACGACGGATATGCTTGACCAGAGTGAGACTCGCTGCTTATGTACAGTATCCCCCTGCCATGAAATCAATGGTTTGGTCCAACGGTTCCGGCTGTACTCGTACTGTACTGCACTGTACTGTATCCGCACCCGTGCTTTGTGTCTACACACAACGTGGGAGTAATACTGCTGGCGTTGATACGATACAGGTACGAAGAGTACGATAATAGTACTCGCATTAGTTGAAGAGACACGCTGCAGAAGCCCCTGCGTTGCTGCATGAATGACATTATGGCTTTTCGACCAGCGCCAGCCTCGGTACCGCAGCGTGCTTAGCGAACTTTTGTCTAGCCCTTGAGCCGTGCCACTACTGAGCTACCAAACACCATCGTAGACGTTTGCGAAATTGGGAGGGGCTGGCAGTGGGAGAAAGCGTCCATCAACACGAACAAGACGACGATAAATCTCTGCAAGCACACATCAGCTCCATTCCATTCCAGGCGCCAGATGAATAATACTCGTACAGTACCAAGCACGGACGGGCTCTCGTGCCAGTCATGGGGTGCAGGGTTTCACCTTTGGGACGGGGAAGCGACGCGTGAGAGCTGACCTGACGCGAGACCCTGGACCTCGTCTGCGCTCTGTTCGGTACTTTGAAGCCATGCGAGCGTATGAGATGCTCCGATGTACCTTCTCGTCCTGTCCTCGACTCGACACACACGCACAGGTACAACCAATATTCTTCCCATGCCCACCCCAAGCTGACACCGGACACGGGCCAAGCTGTAGCGGCCCACCGTCTTGGAGTGTTATCGACGGGCCTTAGTAATACACGAGCTCGAACTAGCACGGCCTTGCTGAAGGATGCGGAGCAAAAGACGGACGATGGCTGGCCCCCTAAGAATGGTGGGCGAGTTAGGTAAGTATCCGAACGGGTTCCCGGGCAAACAGATACGGCACAGTGCCAAGCAACTGCTGGGTATCTTGTCGTATTACCTGAACGAGCTCTGTGCCCTCGATTCGCGAGACTCGGATACACGTACTCGTACTTGCAATCTATAAACGACCAGACTCTTGAGAGCGCGTTTGCCCGTTTCATCACAGCCAAGGCACGCCATATTCGCAGCGGCTGTCAGAACGCTTGGGGCAGCGGCAGAAATGGGGGTCATTGCCTCTTTAGGCAGCTACAGCAAGCAGGGCTGGCCACAGTGCGGCAAAGGATTCAAAAAGGGCCTTTGCATTCTGAGGTTCCACCGCGGCGAAATCTGGGCGAACAAGCTGGTCGGAGTCAAAGCTGCTTCGCCGGTCACTGCGCACAGTCCGTGATTTTTTGTTTCTTTTTTTGCAGCAATGAAAGAGCGAGAGCCAGAAAAATAAAAACGGGGACCGCGTCTGCCCGGCAAAAGCTGAAAAAATGGAAGCTTGCGTTCGGATTCGCCCGACCACCCTGATTATCCAATTGCCGGTTGGCTGGTTGGCTGGGCTGGGCTGGGGTCTCTTGTAGGCTTGCAGCTGATTTTGCAACGGGCTGTGCCACCCCCAGCGGGATCCCGTACAGTGCAATCCCACTGCCCATCAAACGGGCTGGTTTAATTGAAGTTAGCACGCAGATTGTGGGCCGGGCGTCGCGCTTTGTTGCATAACCAAGTACGCCGCGGCTGCGAGGTTTGCATTCCGTGATGATATCTGGCAACCGAGGGAGCTGCTAGAGATGGGACGGGGCCAAATTCTCACAGGCCTGGGGTTTGGCCTAACAAGTCAGGCGAGAACAAAGTTGGTGCCTGAGATGTGAGGGCGGAAGAAAAATAAGAGAAGAGAAACAAGCCGGGACGAGACGAGACGCGACGAGGGATGGGCTCGTGGCCAAGCGAGACCAGCTCGGGAGTAGGTTCGTATTCTTAGCAGCGGGAGTGGCCCTGGAGCCGACTGGTGAAACGAAGCTCGGGATGCGTTGAGGTTTTGTGTCTGTTTTACGTGTTTTGCCTGCTACTGGACTGTGCATTGCGTAGCGATATTATTGTAATGCTCGCTCAATCAATCGTTGAGAGAGGGAGTCTGCAAGCTTGTGAACAAGAAAGGAAGAAGACGATGGTGGTGACGATGGAGAGTTCACGTTAATAAGTACATGTATATTCAGTGCATTGGATCATCGATATGAGCAACCAGAAACCAACAACCACAGCTCAAGCTACAGCAACAACAATGGCAACATGATCAAGTAAAATCTTCACAAATCTTCAACCCACGCCCGCATAGACAAGCAATCTTGAATCAACCCACAAGCCCGGCAGCCAGTCTCGCCCATCAAACAAGCCAAGAACCCCCAAAGACTCCCCAATCAGGCGACTCAGGACCCCAATCCGCGCCTCTGATTGGCCGCCACCCCTGTCGTGCCGCCGCTTCTGCTTCACCTTGGCTCCCTGAAACGCAGCCCGTTCGAGGAATCGCACGAGGAAACGACAAGACTCTTGAAGCGCTTGCGGTTTTGACGGGGGCAGTCGGCATTGGGTTTCGTCTTTTCTCTTGGTTTCGTTTCTTTCTCTTCTTCTTTTTTTTCTCTTCTCTTTTCTGTATGCCTGGTGCATGTACGTGACTTTGAACCCATTATTTTCTTTTCTTCTCTTTTTCCTTGTTATTCGTTTCTTTTCGTTGTAGAGGTTATTTTTCCAGACTCTCGCTGTCTTTTGAATTGTGAACTGCCGGGCAGTTGAGGTCGAAATAACCAACTCCGTTTCTTTTTTATTTTATTTTTATTTTTTTTACGATTCGATTCGATTCCACCGAGCTTAGGTCTTGGTTTTGTTTTTTTATAAGTTTTCAGTTTTGGAAAGACGAAAGACGAAGAACGAAAAAGAAAAGGTCCAGGACGCCGGCCGTCAAAACAAAACATCAAAACCACAACTTCACGACAACCGACGTCAACACATCTTGATCCCGACGACAAACATCTTTCTTTAAATTCAATCTCAAAAAACACATCTTCACCATGCCTGACAAGGTCTTCGTCGCCACCCTCGTGGCCAACCTGCTCTTCCTCGCCTCAGGCGCAATGGAGCTCGGCTTCTCCATCGCCGCCATGAACCTCAAGAACAAGACGCCCACCGACGGCCAGGACGCCACGCGCCACCTCATCTACCAGCAGTTTCCCCTCACCGCGGGCATCGTCAACGCAGTCTTCGTTCTCGCCACTTTTGTCTTTACTATCCCCGCCATGGCACTGGTTAAGCGCAACTTGCTCAAGATTAGCGGTTATATGATTACCATCTGCGGCGTGTTTTCGCTTGTTGTGGGCTTGTATCTTTGGATCATGACGTTGAGGCTCAAGGAGACGTTTGAGCCTATTTATGCGGCGCAGGATGAGTCGATTCAGTCGTTGGTGCAGACTTCGGTATGATATCGCCCCTTTTCCCCTTTTTCACATTTTATACACAACTCAAATACTCCAAAACATGCAAAAACTACAACAAATGGCCGAGAACTCATCATTAACAAACTCATCCTCCAGTTCCAATGCTGTGGCTACCTCAACAGCACATCTCCCGCCTTCGTCACAGACTCCGTCTGTCCCAGCCCTGCCGCGGCCACTCTCCTCCGAGGCTGCTCCACCAGCATGTCCAGCTTCGCCAACGCCTTCATCAACGACCTCTTCACCGCCGTCTTCGGCATGGTCGGTACGTCAAAACCCCTCCATCTAGCAATTCCCCCCCTTTTCATGCAATTCAAATTAACATACATTTTAGGCATCGATGCCCTCCTTGTCCTTGCCATCGCCTGTCTCCTCAAAGAGCGCAAGGAAAAGGAGCGTTACTACATCATCGATCAGAAGCGAGACTACGGCCGTCTGTAAATTAATAGGAGCCCAATGAAAAACTAAAAACAAACGAAAAAAAAACAATGTTATATAGTCACGGTTATAAAAAGTCAAAATCCCCTTATTTTGAGGCTGAATATCATGTTTTGTTATGCCCCCTAGTTTATAGCGTTGCAAGGTCCTGCTTTTTTCTCTCTCGCCTTTGTCCAATACTCCAAATACTTTTTAATAAGATTCCTCTTTTCTTTTCTTCAGCGGAATGATGTTTACCATTGACTCCCATGCCAAAAATGTTTTGTTTTTGATGCCTCAATGCGATAGAAATACATGTTGTGAGTGGTCAAACTCACTGGAATGAAAACAGATAAGGGAATAAACACAACACAGAATGAACTCCAGATTCCTCCTACAAGTCGCATGCAAGCATCTAGTGCGGTGCAAACCTGCCATGAACAATAGATTTCCATCTTGGTATAATGTGATGAAGCAAAGAAAAGAAAAGAAAAAAGGCTATCACCAGCTTCCCTTCAATCTCCAAGAAAATTGCAACTTCAAAGCCCCCAACACGCTGCTGCTCCCGTCAAACCCCCAATGAATAATTAATAGTCTAAATATGCCTCCAAATCGAAATCACAATCACATGCATTGTAATACCTCTCTTCTTTTTTTGCTCTTTCTTCCTTCTTTAGCTCATACATTTGAGTTGTTGGCCCTGCCATCCGAACCCGCTTCTGGCTCGTCTCTATAATTTTGATGCGGCGAGTTGCTTTCGTTTCTATTACCGCTACCCACGGAAGCACGGCTGCTGTTGCGTCTCAGCCAGTTCAGCGAGAGTATGCCGCCCAGTGTTTCTGAAAATGCAGAATCCCTGCGAAGATTACGACGCGCAACCAACCCGGGGAACCCCGTGCTCTTCCTCCGCCGGCGGGTGAATTTTCGAGGTGAAACATCTGCGCTTGGGCCTGCCTGACCTGTAACGCTGACGCCACTCATCGCCCTCCCGATTCGGGGCAACAGTGGCGATGATTCGGTCCTTGTTGGGAACGTGGTCGAGCGCATTGGCGAGGTAGGTTCATCCTGGTCTTGCAACTCCCCCCAGATTTCAGCTCGCTCAATCCAACCCAAACTCTTCTTGCGCGTCGGCGTCAGCGGAGTGGTGTCACCGTGCATTACGGGGAATGTCTGGTACGTCGTGGAAGGTAGCTCTTCGTCAATCTCAACTGTGGCTTCTGGGCCCATTAGTGATTCTTCTTCGCCTTCAGTATCGTCAACGAGCCCTAAGCCAGGGGCTAACGAGGACTGACCGACTGCAGGGGCGTGCTGCTCGTCGCTCAGCCGCCATGATAGCGCTAGAACTCCCGAAAGAAGAATGACTGTCCCCAAGGTTATGAGACAGGCGTCGCCCGTCGAGATGAGGCTCGTCTGGTTGAAATAAATTAGGCCATCGAGGATGGCAATGATGTTGTATACGCAGAAAACAAGTGGGTATAGGACAGATGTAGAAACCAGCTTCAAGCCACGGTGGAGATAGTATAGCTGGCAGAGTGCTAGAGAAACGAGTCCCAAGACAATGGCCCAAGATTGCCAGCGAAGGAACTGGTTCTTACCGCCTATCGTCTTGATGAGAAGCTCGACGGCAGATTTCGCAAAGAGTAAAGAGTGTGCTGAGAGGTCTCCGCTGATGACGCCGTAGCTTATGCCACGGATTAGGCGGAATCTAGCATTGTGGGACAGGCTGGAGAGGCTGCTGACAACATCCGTAACAATCGCAAACGACACGACAAACAGCGCCTGCAGTATCATCCAGACGATAAATGGCTTTCGGGCCAGTAGCTCCAGCAGCTCATCCAGTTCGTGGGCTGGAGATGGGATGGCGCCAAAGATGGCGATCAAAACCGCGCCGCTAGTGACGAGCAGAGTGCCGCAGAGCGACCATCGCGTAAAGGGCTCGCTGAGGATGAGCGTCGCGCATATCGAATTAAACACCAAGCCCGCAGCCTGGAGGGTCGAGAGGACGGGCAGCGGTAGTGTCGAGATCTGGATGCTGCTCCCTAGGATATTCGCAATGACAAACATGGCCATGCCCAACTGCCACCTCCTCCTCCGATATGGCGGGCGACGAACATCGTGCGGCCCCTTTTCGTCTTCCAATATGTGTGATTTTCGCTGCAGAGTGAGGCCTAGACTTTGAACACTAGTCGAGATCAGGCCAACGAGGATTCCTAGCTACCAAGTGTTAGCAAACGCACCAGCCCGAATATCTCTCTCCTTTGCGTAGAGTGCGTGCATACAGCTATGCTCCCTCCCGGGGAGATGTTCCCAATAGGCCCCATTACACCGTCTCCAGGCCTGTGGTCATCCACCGGTAGATGTGAATAAGAGCGCGCTTGGTCGTCGCATAGGAAAGGGTGCTGGTAGTTGGGCAGCGTTATAGGTTTGGACGGCTAAGGGAGCTGGTGTCAAACGGAACGTCGCAAGCTCAAGCTGCTTCCACCCTTGTTTCCCTCCCTACTCGTGGCTCTGATCGTCAAAGAAAAGCTGTGTTTTTCTCCAGCTCTGTGCAGCCGCCGCTTCCGTCAGCGAGGGTATAGCGGTATTGATCGGGTTCGAGTCGAGCGCACTCTGTCTGGCACTTAGTCTAGTAGGGAATGGTGTGCGTGTTATAGACGTGAAGGTTTGTCGTCGTCGGTTGAAGGTGCCGGCCCCCCAAATCACGGTTATGGTCGCAAACGCAGCGAGTAATTCGCCTGGATTGTGAGACTAAATCAGCTGGGGCCCGACGAGGCAGCGTGCAGAGAAATGCGTTGGCGCTCAATAAAACATGCAGAGCCACCTGACGACGTCAAGCGGTATGCGAATGGAGCACCTCTATGCAGCTCAGCAGCGCGATGCATAGCCAAGTAGCCAGTCTGGGAGCTCATTGTGGCTGGTGGCCATCACATGAGGTCAGGTGACACTCGTCATTGACCATTTCCCTTGACGTTTCAGTACCTGTATTTCCGTACTCGTATTAGTGGCTGGCTGGTTAAATAAAGAGAGGAAACATCCGCAGCATAGAACCTCATGAAGAGTCATGCTGAATGAATTCCAACCACATGCTCATAACCCCGATGATACATTATATACATGCCGTTTAATTTGCATATCAAAATATAATAATTTCCTGTCACCTTACTATTCCCGAGAAGCAGCGATATTGCTCCGCGCTCGTACCAAGCAACCGACAAACTGTGGCGGTGCGCACTCGCGGCCCCAGAAGTAGGTGCGAGCCAGCGCTCTCAGCCTAGTACCTGCTAGTAGCGCAACTCTGGTGCTGCTGCTCCACTGCATCCAAGCAGCATCACAGCTCCGAGATATTACGCTTCATCCCTCACTCAAACCCCCAAAAGCTTCGGCTCCAGACTCTCGCCCAACTCTCCCCCGTCACCTCGTCCCACAGCGCTCAAGGCACAGGCCGACCGATCCCTCACAGGCCTTGCTGCAGTGAATCCATTCGCAATTCATCGTCCCTCCTGCTCCCGATATCAACCCCCCGCCTAGCACCCAAGATGTCGCAACACGCCTTATCCGATGCTCAGGCAAGTCACTCTCCAAGCTGCCCGCCATCCCCGCCGCTGGGCATTTTGCAGCTCCCAAGTGATGAAATGCTGACTAGGGCCGCCCCGTGACAGGTCGACAATGAGCTCCGCAAGATGACGGCCTTCATCAAGCAGGAAGCCATGGAAAAGGCCCGCGAGATCGAGATCAAGGCCAACGAGGAGTTCGAGATCGAAAAGTCAAAGCTCGTCCGCCAGGAGACCGACTCCATCGACACCCAGTACGAGAAGAAGTTCAAGCAAGCCACCATGTCCCAGCAAATCACCCGGTCGACCGTCGCCAACAAGACACGGCTCAAGGTCCTCGGCGCCCGCCAGGAGCTGCTCGACAACATCTTCGAGGAGGCCCGGAGCCAGCTGGCCACGGTCGTCAAGGACAAGGCCAAGTACCAGAAGACGCTCAACGGCCTCGTGCTCGAGGGCTTCTACGCCATGAACGAGCCCGAGCTGCAGCTCCGTGCCAAGAAGTCCGATTACGACGCCGTCAAGAAGGCCATTGAGGAGGCGGCCAAGGAGTACAAGAAGGAGACGAGCCAGGACGTCACGGCGACAATTGACGAGGCCAACCCTCTGGACGACGGAATGTACGTTTGCAATAAAGCCATTGATAAACCGTGAAATTTGGGGCTCATTTATTGACTTTTGGATAACCACAGTGCCGGCGGCGTCATCATCCTGGGCGGAAAGGGAAAGATTGATATTGACAACACCCTAGAGGCCCGGCTGCAGTTGCTGGAGCATGCCGCGGCGCCGGCCGTGCGAGAGAACCTGTTCGGAAAGAACCCCAACCGCAAATACTACGACTAGACTCGCCCCCCGTAATTTACTTGGCAGCTGTATCTTATTACCTTTACACTGGGAAAAGAGGGAAACGTTGGAGAGTGGGGGGAAAGGGCAGAGTAGAGGGCCGTCACGTCTGAAAAGAAACTGAGGCATGCATTTCGTCGAATTAGTCTGCGCTTTTTCCTAGTTTAGAAGTTGTATCATATTTCACTACAACAAAGCTTTCTTGAACTCATAATCTCCAGTTAAGCAACTTATCACGCTGATATAGTCATAACCCCCGATATATAATCCCAAAAACACAAAACGCCCTGTTCAAAATCGGCAAACGCAAATATCCACGTCACCATGTACCAGAATTTGACAGCAGCCCAAGTCCTCGTATCATTTCTCGCCTTGTGGCTTGGGTATCTTTTGGAAAAACTTGGCCATGTACTCCTGCTGCTTCGGCAAGGACGCCAGGTCCTCGTGGCCGGGAAGGTCGAATATGCTCTTCTTGAGCTTTCTGCGCGTGCGAACCGTGTTGGACAAGCGTTGCTGAACCCACTCGACGACGCTCTTCGCCTCTGTCCGCGTGATTTTCATGCCCGCGTCGTTGATCTTGCGCCAAATCTCCCTGAGTTTTGTGGCGAGCTCATCGATGTCTTGGTTGAACTGTTCTTCGTCCTCGAGACTGCTCAATTCCGGTGGGGTTCCATCGTCAACGGCGATATCCAGGATGGTTACCATGGCTTTGAGTTCTGCGAAGTCGGTTTGGGGTGTGATGCTGAAGTCGTCTTCTTCAATACGTTCAATGGCATGTCTAACTGTGAAGACTTCCTCAGGATGCTGGCGGCCAAGATGAGGATCTTCAAACAAGAACGTAATGGCAAGTCTCCTCCGGACGTCGTGTGTCCTATTATTGCGGATTGATAGGCATTGTAATGCATTGACTCTGATATGCTGAGCTTCAATAATCGCTTGCAAAATTGAGCATGCGTCACCGCACTGAGCAGATCAGTATTTGGAGGTGGTCATATAGGCCGAGGAACTATACTTACGAATGAGTCCCATGATGAGCTGGGGATTGCATTAACGAGACTTTCAATCGTGTCTTCGTATACCGTCAATAGGTCAATATTGTATATCAACAGCTTGTCCATGGACATTAGAAGGAGAGTTTGTGACGCATAGATGGCAGACGCTGCTGACAAGTGGCCCGAGATCATACTTAGAAGCGTCATAAATGACTCCAGATTTGACCAGTCACGATCTTGATATGGTTCATTGGTTAGTTTGGAGACGGTTATCTCAGAGTCTCGGAATTTGATGTCATCGCTAGCCCCGAGTCTCAGGAAGAGTTCCTCCAGCCGCTCAGGAGTCAAGAGCCGTTCAACTTGATCAGGGCACCCGTGAACGATGTGACAATATTCACGTCGAATGAGAGGGGATCTCTCAGTGCACAACTCATTTAGTATCCACTGAAACAAAGAATCCGGTAGTCCACCATTCTTAGCCAGGATACTCTGAGGAACCCCAGAAGTGAGATTCCGTTCCCTTGCTGCCGAGTTTCCTTGGGTTAACAAGGTCCATGGCGACGCAAGCTTTGGAACAGGCGAGCTTGGTGGAACTTTGTAGTCTCTATCGAAGAAACAATATCGACTTTGAGACTGGATTGGCTCCGCCCGCTGGACCGCTCTGATGACCTTGTGAGCATCTTGCCCGCTCTTTTCTTTGACAATATCAGCAAAGGCAAGGTCAAATGACTCTCCTCGTGTTGGAGATGAAGGTCTCGCGGCGTCTGCAGAGGCCTTTGCCTTCAATGAGCTTGCATTTAGGGCACTGTCCAGACGAGCATCCTTAGCCAGGGCCTTTAGGTCAAACTTGTGCTTCAGTGCACCTTTGGCGGGCGATACAAAAGGCACGGCTGCCGTTCTCTTGGCCCTAGGGGTATCAAATGGTGCTGCTGAAGACGCAGGCTTGGGCCGTCCTCGCCCAAGGAGAGCAGACAGGTCCTCTAGAGAGTCATCTGAGAAGCCGCCATCGCTGGCATCGTCATCGGAGGCGCCAATTTCCAGGGGGGCTACTCTTCTCGCAACAGGGGTAGCCTTGTAGCTGAGCGGCGAAGATGGAGCAGGCGGTGACGAGCCATGGATTGATGATAGGCGTGAAGACCGCTGTGACGATGGCGTTTGCTGAGAGGACGGCTGGAAGTATGATAGGATGCTCTTGTTGGGCTTTGGTTTTTCAGACATGGCTAGGCAGTTGCCGCGCCTTGTCGGCGGTGTGTATTAATCCGTTGTATCTTATTTTCCTCCGTTGCGATGCCTGGTTGCTGATATTCCGCACGATGAGCTGAGTGAGATGCCTTGAAGTTGAAGTCTATCGTGAACGCCAACCAACCAGCGCGTGTGGATGAGGCATGGCGCAGCATCCTAGCTTACCTGATCGGCAGATGTGGCGCAGGCGATGGCAGATCTCTACAGGGGACTTTAGTGGGCGCTGGAGCCTCAATGTGTGTTCCATTTCGACGTGGAAGTTTTATTAGCAAGGCATAACATTGTAGAATCAGGAGTAGCAGCTACAGACAATTGACTGCTTTGAATAAACTCTCAATGTGATTTTATTATCACTAATAGTCATAAATTCTGTACGCATTTTCTCTCATTGCTCGTGTTCGGTGGTTTACAGAGTTCGGCGATTTACTGGCGCCCTCCGCCGCATTGGCAACAGAAGCTGAACAATGATAGGCTACTCGTCAAGCCATCAACACAACACATCACGAACGAGAACGACGAAGCCTCAGCATTGCAAGCGTCTACTGGCAATAATGACGATCCAACCAGATTCACGCATCCACGGGGTAGGCGATTCGAGCCTCCATCTCTTTCATTTTGTCGCCAAACGATGATTACCGGGTAGCATGCAAATGCAGTCAGCCTCAGCTTAGCACAAGGCCTGTCGACCTATTGGTTGGCTCTGGAGGATCGCCATGCCTGTCCGTTAATCTCCCTTTGAGCTCCGTAATGCTACGCTGGCTTCGGCAGGATCTTCCACCATGCTTCAACCTGAGACGTAGCTTTTAGGGCTGTGCCTCCAGCACAAACCTCTGGATGGACGAGAGCCCACGTTGAAATGATGACGCGCGATGCTGACGCTCGCAATCCTCATGGGAGTTGTACCCAGGATTGAGAGCCCCGGGTGCCACGCGCCCCCCAAAAACGCAATGTCTCTGTCTCTCACACACGAGAGGTTGGATGTCTTGGGTTGAGAGCCCGTCCAGCCGCAGCTACGCTTGGGCGCCAGTACGAGCGCGTAGGAGCATGTACATGCGAGATTCCCGCATCCCCTGCTCGTACAACTCATGCAGGCACTCCGGACTTTGTGCGGACTCCTCCGTTCTCCGTGAGCCATTGCAAGAGATCTGATATCCCGCCGCCTGGGGTGGAGGCTCATTTCGAAACACGTTCTGCGCCGCAATGCCAAGGAGCTGTTAGGTCGTCTGGACGCACATGCCCGCAGGCTTCAACAAGCTTTTTTTGCTCGTTTGGACTCGGTAAGGAGTGCGATGGGCGGCGGTTAAAAATAGCAAGCAACAGAAGAAACGACGACAATCCCCTTTCGCGACGAAAGAGCAGTGGCAGTGGCAGCGGCTAGATCTGCTCGTGTCATCCCTGGAACTTGGGCCGGGTCTTATTTCGGCTACGCGCTCTGGCGGAGAAGGCTCTGGAAGCCTTCCGGTAGCCGGCCGCCTTGAGGAACGCGAGTTGTCGGCTAGAAATAACACGGCGGGATGGGAAGTTGATCAAAGTCCGTCGCCAACGGCGTTGGGTGTCGTCTGAACCCAAGAGCCATCATGTACTAGTAGGTTAGTACTAGGTATTAAGTGGGAGTAGCATATTCTTCCTTTGCGGTGGGTTTTATTAGTAATGTCCGTGGACATAATTCCACCTCCGAAATTGACATCTTCAGCGTTGGCTGCAAGCGCCTGTTGTTGTTTATTAGTACGGAGAGGGTCGTAAAGGCAGCCAGGCTTGGCTCCAGAGCCAAGCATTGGGACCCTGACTCTCAATGTCAGGACCGTATTCCACAAACATACAAGCACGCACAGGAGTGACTTGCATTGCCTGGATCCCCTGGTCAAGGCAATCCCTTTCCGTGGAACCACCCCTGAACAGACCCTCTTGGCGCAATCGCCAAATTTCCCTTCCGTACAAATCAGGTCGGCACGAAGCGGACGGACAAGGTTCAATCAGGTTTGGAAAAGGGCGAAAAAGGGCTCTCGAGCTCGTTTATAGAGTCTGGATTTGAAGATGCGCGTGAGCGAGCCAGTGAGAAGCATTGGATGCAGAGCGGCCGCTGCTGAAAAAGGGGCCTTGATAGTCAATATTCAATTGCTGCCAATAGAAGCAGCCGTACAGGCATGGAACACTCGATACAGGTCCATATTTTGCGATTTTTATGTGCCAATGCGGCAGCACTTATCCCGGTCTGAGCACTTTATTGAGACTGAGAAGCAGCAGGGCTGAAATGGTACCTGGACAATTTCCTCACGATGGAGCAGATATCGTAAGGCGCTTGGCGGAGTAAGCATTGGTAGAGCAGATACGAAGCTGTGGTAGCATCAATGTGGTATTAGCGGTTTGGATCGTCAAACAAGCGTCCAGCACTGGCCAACGCTCCAGAGATCAACTGTCCAGCTTTTGCTGCAGCTGAAACGGATTCCTCAGCTGGGCAAGAATGCACGCGATGAGCAACCAGTCGACATCCAAGTAGAATTTGTACGAATACTGTACTCGTAAGCATCGTCAATTGACGCGCAGGGGGTTGCTCAGCGCATCTCACGGCAGTCATGGTAGGCATCGTGATAGATTGTAATTTATGAACCGCAGAGCACCCCCACCCGCCATCCCCTGGGAGGAATCCACTGTCTCAGCGATGGACGTGCGCCCCTATTCGCGACGAGGGCTGGGTTTGAGTCCGAGTACTCGTACATGTAGTGCTGTACCGGTACAATAGAGACACTCAGACGAGCAATTGTGGTGATGAGTTGGCCCGCGGCTCTGGCAGAGAAAATAAAGTCTCCAGCCTCTGCCGAAAACTCTGTCATGTCGAGCGCCTCTTCGGCAGTAACAGACGGAAGAAACCTAAAGAAACCGCCCACACTCGGGCTTATACGCCATCTAGACGCTGACACATGGCGGCGCCCTTTGTAAGCAACCACAAACCTCGATGACGGAGCGGGAGCCTCGTATTTGTCGTGATTTTATCCGCTGCGAATCCGGTGCTTCAGAGCGTTCCGGCGCAAACACTGCCTCCCACTCCTCCGCCCGGCCTTTTACTGTACTAGGTAATTAGGCTATGCGGAGCGCCTCATGACAATTGGGGCTTTCGTCCACTCCGAAGTCGATCAGGAGGCGTCGGCGCCACAGTTTAAAAAAACTTGTAAAAACTTGTCAAAGTTGCTAGAGATGATAAGCGCCATCAATTCGCGCTTTGGATTCCGCGGACTTTTGGGCTAAAGAAAAAAAAGGCTTTTCTGCGTGAGCATTGTTGCAGCGGCGGAGGCACAAGAGGAACGGGTTGGTGTTGATGACATCCCTGCCCGTGGCTGGTAGTGGCAGGTGGCAGGTACAGATACATACGGTCGCAGTGCTACCCGGGCAGGACTCGCAGCGCCCCAACCCGCTGGCACTCCGGTGCTTCAGGCAAGTCGAGCGCCAGACACCAGGGGCTCAGCTCCGTCATCGAGGCCGTACAAGTACGGTGCTCCAGGTACCTGGCTAGAGGCGGTACCTGGACTTTTCGCATGTGCCCGGACATAAAGTATTAGACCACTCCGTCCACTCTGGCCTTATTCCGGGGAGGGTCCCACGCTGCCATATTGCGTGCACTGGCTACGGGAATACATACAAGGGCCTATTGCCTCTTCCAAGGGGCAGGGCGATCTAGCCTCTGGATCGCTGTCTTAGTATCGCCCGTTGTTCCGCTGCATTGCGGTGCGAATTGATTGCGCTCGCGTCAATCGCTGGTTGACAGATGGCGAGGCCGTGCAGGATAAAGGCACTGACGGAAGGCCGGGCTGGGCAGGGAAAAGGCCACGGGACACCGGACCTGCTGCATACTCGTATATTACGCAACCAAAGCAGCAGCTGGCAAAAGACACGATGACGACGTTTGCTGCAAGTAGGATGAGGCCAAGGACCGATTTGGCAAGCAACATGAAGCCACGGATTACACGCAGGTTTGGAATACATGGTCGTAGAGCCCGCAAGTACAGGCCGCTAGGGAATACTTTGGGGAACGGTGCGGACTCATCGGCGCTGCAAGTCCCCATGCTGACCAATTTCATCTCCATGCATTGCACCTCACTTGGCACCTCCAAAAGGCATGGGATTGCATTTGCTCCCGCATTGCAGAAGAACCATCCAAGCGCCGCCTCCCCCGTGTATGCACCCGCTAAGCCCGCTGCACCCTCTCCCCTCCATCTGGTTTTATTTTATTTTATTTTATTCGATTTTATCATAGCATTATTTTGTACTGCTGTCCTCTGGAGTGGGGAAAAATCGCCTTGTCTGTGCCCATCGGATTCGGTCGGTCGGATGGTCCGGGAACTAAAACAGTTCAACTGCCACAGCGCCGTAACCTCCGCTAAAATCGCTGCCTCTCTTTTTTTTTTTCCTTGTCCCGTCACCCAAGCCCAGCCCACGCCACAGGCCCGGCGGTAGTCGATCGGAAATCCTTCATTCTATTACTCTCGTATTACTCTTCACCCTCTTCTCTCCTACACGTCTCCGCCCCTTCTCCTCTTGCAACTCCAAACCCATCGTCCCCTGTGACGACACGTGCATCGACAACTGCGTCGAGTTCCTGGTGCGCTTCAGCCCTTCGTACCTCAGGGATCCCTCTGTCGCCTCCCGTCTGCCGCTCGCTCGCTCGCTATTTCGCATCGAATCGTGCCCTCGACGCCTGGGCCGTGTGTTCCGCCCCCGATTTCCTTCGTCGAGCCTCCATTTCGCGACTGCATCGAAGCGACTCTGTATCTTTCCAACGCTGATTGCGCCGCTCATTTCATCGCCTCGCTCAATTTCGACCTGGCTGGCCATTTACGGCTGAACGGGCGCTTGCCCGCGACACCGCAGTCACAATGACGACCACGATTCCACCACCGCCGCCTCCGCCTCCCGATGAGAGCGCCAATCCCACTTCACCCAAGTCAAAGCTCTCACAGACACAGAGGGCGAGATGGGCTACTCGTAAGATGACGGTCAAGAGCAGCGCGAACAAACGCTCGTCGCTGCTGAACCGCATGCATAATCGGACGCAGTCCAGTGCCAGTGAGAAGCGCCGCAGCGGCGCTCCTCCACCGGGCCAGAACCCAGATGGTGATGATGGCCAGGATGATGAGAACCCTAAGCAAAATGGTGACGCTGCTGGCTCTGATGACGGCTCTGAGGATGACCAGGACAACCGTTATCTGTTTTTCAACCTGCCGCTCCCCGATGAGCTTCTGGAAGAAGGCCATCCCATCACCGAGTATCCGCGAAACAAGATTCGAACTGCCAAGTACACCCCGTTGTCGTTTATTCCAAAGAACATTTGGTTTCAATTCCACAATATTGCCAACATCTTCTTCTTGTTTCTGATCATCTTGGGCGTACGTATCTCCTTTCAAACCTCCCTTCGTTTCCCCTCCACCTCTCCCCCTAATTTTAACCATGTCTTCTTCTGCAGTTCTTCTCCATCTTCGGTAGCGTTAATCCCGGATTGAACGCTGTTCCCCTGATTGTCATCGTCTGTCTTACTGCCATCAAAGACGCCATTGAAGATTACCGACGAACCGTTCTCGACAACGAGCTAAACAATGCACCCGTTCATCGACTTCACGGCTGGACCAACGTTAATGTTGAAGAAGACAATGTCTCAGCTTGGAGAAAGTTCAAGAAAGCCAATTCTGCCTTCTTCGGGAGTATATGGCGCGCCATTCAGAGCACGTGGTCTAAGAAAGCTCGTGCTGAACGCCAGAGACGCAAAATGCCTGTTGTTGAAGACGAGCCTCGAGCTTCGATTGAAACTGTCCGGACCAGGCGGGCCACGCGCGATTCCATGGCGTCGCCATTTGAACGCCGCGAGTCCATTGTCTCCAACTCCGACGATATCCAGATGACCCCCGTAACTTCGCCCAAGCCCAACGCCATTCACTTCCAGCTTCCCGAGCAGGGTGAAGACGCCAAACGAGCCAACGCCATTTCCACCATGAAATCGGATCTCATCAACTACGATTGCCAAACTCAGGGCGCCCGCTTTGGAAAGGATACTTGGAAGAACATTGTGGTTGGTGATTTCGTGCGTATCTATAAGGACGATGAGCTTCCTGCCGATGTCATCATTCTGGCTACTTCGGATCCCGACGGCGCTTGCTACGTTGAAACGAAAAACTTGGACGGCGAAACGAATCTCAAGGTCCGACAGGCTCTTCGCTGTGGACGTGGCATCCGACATGCCCGAGACTGTGAGCGTGCCCAGTTCCGCATTGAAAGCGAGGGTCCGCATCCCAACCTGTACAAGTACAACGGTGCCATTCGGTGGCAGCAAAAGGTTCCCGGCTACCTGGATGACGAACCCGAGGAAATGTCTGAGGCAATTACTATCGATAACCTGATGCTGCGAGGAACCAACCTCCGAAACACTGAATGGATTTTGGGCGTCGTCGTCTTCACCGGACACGACACCAAGATCATGATGAACGCCGGTGTCACCCCCAGCAAGCGTGCCCGCATCGCCCGAGAAATGAACTGGACCGTCATTTGCAACTTCATTATCCTCTCCATCATGTGTTTGCTCGCGGCCATTGTCAGCGGCGTGTCTTGGGCCAAGAGTGATGCTTCCCAGCACTTTTTCGATTTCGGTTCTATCGGCGGAAGCTCTGGCGTTACTGGTTTCATCACCTTTTGGGCGGCCATTATCGTCTTCCAGAACTTGGTTCCCATTTCCCTCTACATCACGCTTGAAATCGTGCGGACCCTGCAGGCCATCTTCATCTTCAACGACGTGGAAATGTATTACGAGCCGATCGACCAGCCCTGTATTCCCAAATCCTGGAACATCTCTGACGACGTCGGGCAGATTGAGTACATCTTCTCGGACAAGACTGGCACGCTTACCCAAAACGTCATGGAGTTCAAGAAGGCTACCATCAACGGACAGCCATATGGTGAAGCCTGGACTGAGGCTCAGGCTGGTATGCAGAAGCGTCTTGGTGTTGATATCGAGAAGGAATCCGAGAGGATCCTCGGTGAAATCGCCGAAGCCAAAGTGCAAGCACTGATTGGTCTCCGCAAAATCTACGAAAACCCATATCTCCACGACGATGCCGTTACTTTTATCGCACCCGATTTTGTCGCTGATTTGGCTGGTCACCACGGAACCGAGCAGCAGCAGGCCAACGAAAACTTCATGCTCGCTTTGGCTCTTTGCCATACCGTCATGGCCGAACGCACGCCTGGAGACCCGCCTTCTATGATCTTCAAGGCCCAATCCCCCGACGAAGAGGCTTTGGTCGCTACGGCTCGTGATATGGGCTTTGTTGTATTGGGCAACAATTCTGATGGTATCAATCTTGACGTCATGGGTGAAGAACGCCACTATCCTCTCCTCAACACCATCGAGTTCAACTCCACCCGAAAGCGAATGAGTACAATTATCCGGATGCCTGATGGTAAAATTATGCTGTTCTGCAAGGGTGCCGACTCGGTCATCTACGCCCGACTCAAGAGGGGCGAGCAAAAGGAGCTGCGACAGGTCACTGCCGAACACTTGGAAATGTTTGCTCGCGAAGGTCTGCGTACCCTCTGCATCGCCCAAAAGGAACTCACCGAACAGGAATACCGTACATGGAAGAAGGAACATGACATCGCCGCCTCTGCCTTGGAAAACCGTGAAGAGAAACTCGAGGCTGTTGCCGAGCTTATCGAACAGGATCTTATGCTTCTTGGAGGTACTGCTATTGAAGATCGTCTCCAAGATGGCGTGCCCGATACTATTGAGCTACTTGGCACGGCCGGTATCAAGCTCTGGGTTCTGACTGGTGACAAAGTCGAGACTGCTATCAACATTGGTTTCTCCTGCAACCTGCTCAACAACGATATGGAGCTCATTCGCATCCAGGTCGACGAGGAGGCCGCTGAAGGCGAAGGTGCTGAAGAAATATTCATCTCTCACGTCGAGAAGCAGCTGGATGAGGGCCTGAAGTCGTTTGGGTTGACTGGTGGCGAGGAAGACCTTGCTGCAGCCAAAAAGAGCCACGAGCCCCCAGCCCCTACTCACGGATTGGTCATTGACGGTTTCTCGCTTCGATGGGCCTTGGATGACCGCCTGAAGCAAAAGATGCTCCTCCTGTGCAAGCAATGCCGATCCGTCTTGTGCTGCCGTGTCAGCCCTGCGCAAAAAGCTGCCGTTGTGTCCATGGTCAAGAATGGATTGGATGTCATGACGCTGTCCATTGGTGACGGTGCCAATGATGTTGCCATGATTCAAGAGGCCGATGTCGGTGTTGGTATTGCTGGTGTTGAGGGTCGACAGGCTTCCATGTCTTCTGACTATGCCATTGCCCAATTCCGATTCTTGCAGCGCCTGGTGTTGGTTCACGGACGCTGGTCATACCGCCGCTTGGCCGAGTGTATTCCCAACTTTTTCTACAAGAACATGGTCTGGACTTTCAGCATTTTCTGGTTCTCCATTTACACCAATTTTGACATGACCTATCTCTTCGAGTACACCTATGTCCTGATGTTTAACCTGTTCTTCACCTCGATTCCTGTTGCCATCATGGGCATCCTCGACCAGGACGTTTCGGATTCCGTCTCATTGGCCGTACCCCAGCTGTATCGCCGTGGTATCGAACGACTGGAATGGACACAGAAGAAGTTTTGGTGAGTTTTTGTTTCCTCTCTAATCTCATCCGTTCTTGTGTTTATATAAAACTAACAATGCAATAGGCTATACATGCTTGATGGTATCTACCAATCCGTCATGGTTTTCTACATTCCATATCTGCTCTTTATGCCTGCTCGACCTGTGACGATGAACGGCCTGGGATTGGAAGATCGGTACCGATTTGGAGCCTATATTGCGCACCCTGCCGTCTTGACCATCAACGCTTACATCTTGATGAACACGTACCGATGGGACTGGCTCATGCTCCTCATTGTGGCTCTCAGTGACATCTTCATCTTCTTCTGGACTGGCATCTACACATCGTTTACTTCGTCTGACCAGTTCTACGGAGCCGCCAAGGAGATTTATGGTGAGGCCACTTTCTGGGCCGTCTTCGTGCTTGTTCCCGTCATCTGCCTTTTCCCGAGATTTGCCATCAAGTCTCTGCAGAAGGTCTTCTTCCCCTATGATGTGGACATTGTTCGAGAGCAGGAGAGGCTGGGTGCCTTTGCTCATCTCCAGACGGAAAGCACCACGGTTGAGGCTGTCAGCGACGAGAAGAGCCAAAAGTCCAAGTCGTCCAGCAGCTCACGCCGGGCGGCGAAGCACGCTCAGTATGCTAGCGTCGACGAAGACTTGCGACCCATCTACCCCCCGTCGACAGTGACACGAACGACGACGCAGAACTACCACAGCCAGACTGGCAGTGACAGCACCAACTACACTGGCAACCGCTTCTCTCTCGAGGTGCCAGCGCAACAAAACCGACCAAGCATGGACCGGGCTAGGCCATCGTATGATCGAATGCGCCAGTCAATGGACCGCATACGATACAGTTACGAGGCCAGCAGTGATTTCACCTCTGCTGCGCGACTGTCTCGCATCGAGTCAAGTCGATCCCACGCTGCCTCGGGCCTTACTTCACGGCTGCGCGGGCTGTCATTGACTAAGAGCAATAATGTATAGACATGGCTGGAGTGTTTCAAGAAAAAATAATACCCGCCTCTTTTTTTCGTTGTATATTTACATCACGACCAGTCTTTCTATCTTCCCACCTCTAGTTCACATCTTTTTAATGTCCCCGCTGCAGAGATGCGTGGTGTTTTACGCATCTGCATCGGGTCATTCATGCTTTTGATGATCTGCATGAGCGATCTATGAATTGCTGCCCTCTTACCGCCTTTGTTAATGACAATCCCGCATATAGGTGTGCATTGGAAACAATGCACAGTTACCACAAAAAAGAAAGACCAAAAAAAATACTCGGATGCGTGTAAATGTGTAACACGTGCCACCACAATACGACCTGCCATTCAACGGTAGGAGGAGAAGAAAGAATGAGACAGAAGAAGAAATAAAGAGAAGAGAGGCCGCCGTTGAGGGGGATAGGTTGTCTCAGCCTTTGAGAAAAAGGGGGGAGAGGCCTGCCTTTATTATTTTGCATGGCGTTTGAAAGGGAACCGGAGAACTATGGGTCTGCTTGCTTTGCTTTTCATTTTTTTGGTTGAAAGATATATTCCTCTTTTTTTCCGATTCCGCTTTATTGC
This sequence comes from Trichoderma sp. IMV 00454, assembly GCA_001931985.1. Classification (NCBI taxonomy): domain Eukaryota; kingdom Fungi; phylum Ascomycota; class Sordariomycetes; order Hypocreales; family Hypocreaceae; genus Trichoderma; species Trichoderma sp. IMV 00454. The sequence goes on from MSJK01000131.1 coordinate 705,266, forward strand.
TTCGTTTCTCTCATTTTCTCCTCTTGTTTTCCTTTCTGCTTCGTTGTCTTCTTTTTTTTCCTTTTACTCTTTTGCTTTTTGCATTCTAGACCTGAGTAGCGACGCACTCATTCCCTCAAAGAGTATATTTTGCCCTTATTATTACACATGTACTTGATCGAAAGGCGGGGGAGTAAGACTGAGAGGAGAGCGCTGGAGGAAGTTGATGTTTTCTCTTGTTTTTGCTTTTTTTACTCTCCCAATCCCCTTCCTTTTTTCTTATTAAATGTCGAAAGCAAAGCAAAGCAAAGCAAAGCAGGGATAGCTGCTGGAGAGAGCGGTGGTTGCTGGCGTTGAGGCTGGCTAGAAAGATGCCCGTAGCCTGGATACGTGGACAATGAGGGGATCACATTTAGTGTAGTAGCTTGTTTCTGGGGAGGAAATGAGAAAGCTTTATATATATTTCATGATGCTTTTTGCGTATTTTTTTTGATTTTTCGAAATGTGCCTTGTATTTTTGGTGGTATATATACAAGGGCCCAATTGCGTATTAGAAGTAGAAGTAACTGTATTTTCACACAATAGAATGAAGTTATCCATGAAGTATATTAGCCTGGCGCAGAAATTCTCGATGATTATTGGACAATGCTCTTCTGACAGGGGTCTTTGGCCTAACCCCACACTTGCAGTTTATTCGAACGACTTTCCAGTAGCGCATCGACTGATTGATTCCTCCTTTCAACCTGCAACTCTGTCCGCTCCTTTTTGTTGCCTTCTTGGCAGTCGTCTTGTTTTTTTCTTTCTCAATTCTTCTCGCTTGGTCGACGGATGCGCGAGGCCCGAGAGAATTGACAATGGAGCGTTTCGTGGAGCAGCTCGCGTCGCTTGTGGCGGCCTTGAGCAGCCGGCTGGGCACCCAGCTTGACGTTTCGTACGTTTTTATCTGATCATATGAAACCAAACGGCAATGCTAACATGTTCTCTTCTCGTTCTCATAGTCCGGCAGCTCTTCAAGCCTCGTTCGCGCTCCTCGCAACCGTCATATGCGGCCTCATCATCCGCTCCGCCAGCGCCGTCGCCATAGCTGCCACGGCATCCCGTCCACGCCATTACGTCGTGCCGCCGCCGAAGCTGCCCGAGAAAGACAGCAGAGTCGCCCAGACGAGCATTAAAATCTCCGGAAGCTCGGCGATACAATGCTACGCGCCTGCTACGGGCCAATTCCTCGGCAATGTCAACCCCACGACCGCAGACGGTATCGATCAAGCAGTTGCTTCGGCTGCGGAGGCGCAAAAGGTCTGGGCTACTACAACGTTTGAGCAGAGAAAGGCGGTGCTGCGGTCGCTCATGAAATACGTCATGGATAATGCCGAGCAGATCTGCCGCATCGCCGGCTTGGACAGCGGCAAGACCATGGTGGACGCGCAGCTGGGCGAGATCCTGGTGACGGTGGAGAAGATCCAGTGGACGCTCAAGCACGGCGAGAAAGCTCTACAACCTTCGCCCAGGCCGACGAACCTCCTCATGTCGTACAAGCGCAACACGGTGCACTACGAGCCGCTGGGTGTTGTTGCGGCGCTCGTCAGCTGGAACTATCCCTTCCACAACCTCATGGGCCCCATCATCAGCGCGCTCTTCGCCGGCGACGCCATCCTCGTCAAGGTTTCTGAGCAGACGGCCTGGTCTAGCAGCTACTTCCTCGACATTGCCCGCGGCGCCCTCATCGCTCACGGCCACGATCCGCAGCTCGTCCAGACGGTCGTTTGCTGGCCCGAGACAGCCGGCCACTTGACGTCGCACCCGGGAATCAGTCACATCACCTTCATCGGCTCACAAACCGTCGCCCACCACGTCGCCGCCAGCGCAGCAAAGAGCCTCACGCCCGTCGTCGCCGAGCTCGGCGGTAAAGACCCCTTCATCGTCCTCGAGTCCGCCGGCGGCAGGAAAGACGGCGACCTGCCTCGCATCGTCGACGTCATCCTCAGGGGCACCTTTCAAGCCGCCGGCCAGAACTGCATCGGCATCGAGCGCGTCATCTCGTCTGGCGCAGTCTACGACCGCCTCGTCCAGCTGCTCGAGCCCCGCGTAAAGGCCATCCGCCTCGGCCCCGAAGCCGACATGGGCGCCATGATCTCCGACGCCTCATTCTCTCGCCTCGAGGACCTCATCGCCGAGGCCGTCTCCCAGGGCGCCCGCCTCCTCGCCGGCGGCAAGCGCTTCTCCCACCCCGAGTTTCCCCAAGGCCACTACTTCCAGCCCACCCTCCTCGTCGACGTCACCCCCTCCATGCGCATCGCCCAGAACGAGTGCTTCGCCCCGGTCCTCACCATGCTCCGCGCAAAATCCTCCTCCGCAGAAGACATCCTCGCCGTCGCAAACGCACCCAACTTCGGCCTCGGCGCCTCCGTCCACGGCTCCGAGCGCGACCCCGCCCTCCAGCCCATCGTCCGCGGCCTCAAAGCAGGCATGGTCGCCGTCAACGACTTCGCAGCCTACTACGCCGTCCAGCTCCCCTTTGGCGGCGTCGCCGGCTCTGGCTACGGCCGCTTCGCCGGCGAGGAAGGGCTCCGCGGCCTCTGCAACACAAAGGCCGTCTGCGAGGACCGCTTCGGCTGGCTGGGCATCAAGACGGCCATTCCTCCTCCTGTCCAGTATCCCGTTGCGAACCAAGACCGCTCTTGGCGCTTTACACAGGGCGTTGTCGAGGTGGGATATGGCTCGTCGGCGGCCAAGGTTGCTGGCGTGACCAAGATTTTGAAGAACATGTAAGCGCATGGTATATATAGAGATATAGAGAGTGCTATACTGGGCTTGTCCGGCTTATTCAACGAGTATATGACGTGCCTCGAGAAGAATGAAGAAGATGAGCTGGAGCCTTTATGTATGGTAAATGATAAATCGATAATATCTGTAATTTTAATGAGGAAAAATAAACATACAAACGCGTGCGCGCACACACGGACATCATCCGCTCACTGAATATGCATCCTAAATGCGAACGTCTCTTACAGGCTTTACTGGCCTACGTTTCCATCAAGAACAGCTCTTACAGAATTACAATGTCAGTCACTGGTCGAGATTTAAAACGAAATCATCCTATATTTGAGTAAATTCAAGATGGCCTGACGATGTAGCAATGGCCTCTTGTTCAAATGTCCATAACGCCTGTTCCCTTTTGCCTGGTTTCTTCAGACCGCAATCAACGACGAAGTCTTGCCATTCTGGCCCGACCTAGAGAAAGCAAGAGTATTATTCTTACCATGCTGCCTGGGTGGGAGCTGGCTCTGCGCCCCAGGTGCCACCAGAATCACCTCCGGTGACATCACCACCAGTACCCCAGCCACCGCCAGAGTCTGCAGCATCACCGGAATCTCCAGAGGCGCCCCAGCCTCCTGCACCAGAGTCCGGGTTGGCTGTCTCGTCACCTCCCCAGCCTCCTCCCTGGGCGTCTCCAGCACCAGCAACATCATTGGGGTCGAAGTCTGACTCCGTTTCAAACTTGACCTTGATGCCGTTGGCATAATTGTCCGGAATGTAGGACTGCAGGAAGTCGGGAATATCCTGGTTAGTCTCCAGCAAGGTTCTGGTAAGAACGCTCGCGATTGCCTCGTCACGATCGGTAAAGAATGAAGTCGCCACTCCCCGGTGACCGATGCGACCGGTACGACCTAGCCACAAGGTTAGCCATTATCAAAGAAATATAAGAGGAAAGAACATACCAATGCGATGAGTGTACTCTTCGATTCCACCATGATCCATTGAGGGCAGATCGTAATTGATGACGTGCATGACATTGCGCACATCAATACCGCGAGCCGTAACTCCAGTGGCAACGAGAATAGGGGCTTGGCCACTGCGAAAAGCTCGCATGGCCGCCTCTCTCTCCACCTGGGTACGGTCACTATGAATAGAGGTAACCGGAAGCTTCATATTGTACAAGAAGTCGTCCAGCGTATCGGCAGCTTGGCGGCTGTTGACAAAGATGATAGTGCGCACACTATTCATCTCCTCAAGAAGGCTGAGAAGAAGCTCATTCTTCTTCTCTCGGCCAGTCTCAATGACAATCTGCTTGATGTTCTCGGTGGTGCTTCCGGCTCGGCCGACACGAAAGCGCACATGAGAAGCGGACAGATATTCCTTGGCGAGGGCTCGAGCCGCGCGAGGGAAGGTGGCCGAAAAAAGACCATACTTGACATTCCCTTCATCTTGTTCTACATGGTACACTCATTAGTAAAACGTAGAAATAATTGAGGAAAGACACATACCTCCACCAGAGAGAATTGCTCGGAGCTCTTCCTCCCAGTCCTGTTGGAGCATCTCATCAGCTTCATCAATGACCATGTACTTGACTCGGCGGAGAGTCAGTCTGTCAGGGCGTCCGATGAAGTCTTTGAGGCGGCCAGGAGTTCCGATGAGGATATCACAGCCTCGGGAGAGCAGACTCAGTTGCTCACGGATTGGGGTTCCGCCGTACACGACACAAGGTCGCAGCATAGAGCGATAACAGAGCTTTCTGGCTTCATTGAAAATCTGCACCGCCAGCTCACGAGTTGGAACGACGACGACCACAAGTGGCTCCGCAATCACATTGTCAATGCCCTCCTGAAAAGTGAGGGGATTGGGACGAGCGGCGCCCAGTTTCTTCGCCTTTCCCATGAGCTTGCTTAAAATGGGAATGAGGTAGGCAGCGGTCTTTCCAGAGCCTTGTAGAAGTGTCAGATGATGTGACGAATTGAAAGGAATATATTTTGACTGACCTGTTTGAGCAACGCCGATGACATCGTAGCCTTGCAAGATGGCTGGGATAGTGAACTTTTGGATGGGAGTTGGCACTTGATATCCCGAAAGTTCCACATTCTTCATCATGACAGGATGAATCCCGGCATCAGCAAACGCCTTGATGTACTCAATTCGCTCAGGGCCTTCCTGAACGACATCGATGCTCTCGATCCTGTGTGGTTCAAGTCAGCATAGTCTCGGCATGTAAGGAGGTGGAAGACGAACGCAGAAAAATCGAGACCGCCACCAATGTGCTTGTTGCGATCCTCAGCGGAGCCAAAAAGCTCAACTTCAAGCTCCTCAAAAGCTGGACCGACATCTCCGTATTCATCGCTCCACTGATAAATACGAGCATTGCCGTCCCAGGTAGAGCCAGCTTGGGCCTGAGCCATGGCAGTGTAGTCAAAGGCAGTGCGCTCGACCCAGCCAGCAGCAGCGGCCTGGTCCTCGCCCTCGGCGACTTGTGCGTTTTCAGGGATGGCCATCTTGGACAGAAGGATGTCCTGAAGTGGGTGCTGACGTTTAGATGACTAGAGAAGGTTAGATTGGGTTCCTTGCTAAGAAGGGGGACTGAATGAAGAAAAGAGACTAGACGCGTAACAGGAAGTGAGATGTATCTGAATGCAAAGTGAAGTGAGAATGAAAAGTGATGGGGAAGAAGCATGAAGGAACAAATCCCTTGGCGAGAATTTTTGATGATTTGAGGAATCCAATACAGTGTATGGAATCTGGGTAGATACAGATAGGTGAAGAGAGGTGATCAACGACCTGGAAATATCACCTGGAAGGAGGAGATGGAGAGAAGAGGCAGTGCGAAGATGCTGAAAGGCGAGAGGCCAAATCAAAACACTCGAAAGTGTTTGAAGCAAATAGAATGGGAGATGATGAGATGGATCACTTACCTTGAAGACTTGATGAGCCTGAAGTCAGCAGTATGCTCTTGGGACCTCTCTTTGCACGAGAGACTGGATGGCTGAAGAGAAGAGAAAAGGGAGAAGGGGAGAAAAAAAGAAGAGGAGGGGGGAGAAAGGCTGCCTTCAAATAGTTGCAGGCTGACGAGGCAACGGCACGTGCACAGAGGGATTCCTCAACAACAAGAGCAAGTTTTGAGGAAGGTGCAGCTGTCAGCGGACTGGTAACACTAGAGGCAAAGCTTTGGGGGAGGGGGAGGCCTATAGATCAAAGGAAGCGAGAAGAATAGGGGAGAGGAGCGCCTAAGGAGGGAAGATAACTCCCTATAGCCTCGATAAGGAACCTCTGACCTCGAGTACAGCACAAACAGGCAGAGACATCTCCCGCCATGGTGATGTTTGGCTTCAATCCTTTTGTTTAGCACGATAGCCAGAGTGAAGATGAGTTTAAAGAGGAGGAAATTGAGGGCCTACCTGATGCGCCAGAGATCCGAGAAGTGGCCTTATCCGATATAGACAAGAGAAGGGAAACTCGAGACAATGTTCAAAATTGAATTCTAATCAGCAAATGATATTATTACTAGGTAGAAAGGGAGGAGAGACAGAGACTCTTCTTAGTTGGGGATAAACTCTGGGAAAAATAAGATAAGCAACAAAAGGAAAAGGGCAAGTTTGTGAAGTCATGGGGCAATCTATTTACGAATACCAGACAACTATCACCAGCACGACTTAACTATTGGGACCAAGCCCATTACGATAGTCCTGACTCTTCTCCATTTATTCTTTCATCCTCTGCTGTCTCTTCCTGTCCGGAACGGAGGTTCTCTTGCATTTAGATCGCCGCCCACTGTTCTTCTCTCCGGCCCCAGACGTTCGCTCTGCGAGCGTCATTAACTTCTTTCCTGCAGCTACACGCTTTGCAGGTACGTGTACCGCCCTCTTCAAAGATCTTTTCCGACGCTTATCCCTACAGTTACTGAAAACAGTATGCAGCAAGCCGCTGGCAGCCTACGAGAGGCCGAAGGCTTCAAATGGTTCTGAATCTCCTGGTGCGCATTTTATTCTCTCTTCTGCTATAGCCATAGCAATACTGAGATATCTAACGAGAGACTGGCGAGTAAGCCAAAGGTGTCATCGCATCTTATTTTGCTCGAGGGGTCTGCAGCAACCAAAACTCAGCTACAGATGAATGTCTCATGTTGGGTTAGTCCAAGCAACCTTTGCCGTTCGGTCTGGCACCTTGGCTATTGCGGAAGAGTAAGCACGCCTCGACCGCGGCCCTCATACACGTCGAGGTAGACATGGCCGTTGGATCACCGATAACACCGTCTATCCGCTGAAAGATACGGGGGAGAGTGACGGGGGAGGGCAGACATTCAATGCTTTCAAGGGCTACATTCTGCCCCCCAATAAGGGACCTCTGACCTCGAGCTGCAGCACAAACAGGCAGCGAGTGGCAGTAGTTTCTTTATCTGAAACCAGCAACATGATGATATTCCCTTTGGTTGAAATAACCTGGAGTGTTGTGGCCAGTTATTGCATCTCTTGGTGCAATATGCTATATAGCGTGCCTGTCTGCAAGATGCCGAGCTGCATGGATGGAAGAGACATTCACTAATGCCTTCCCTGAACTCGCTTTTTCTTGTTTGCTCGTGGATATTTCCTATGTGATCTTTCGAGCATTTCTATTTTGGAATGTAAGGCAGATGGAGTTATTGACGGGAGAGACAGCAAGATGTGCACGTATTCTTCTCGTTCCGAACTCGGTGATGCCATCTACATACAATATGATCTTGGTGCCCACCAAATTACAGACTCAAAGTCATTGTAGCTTTATTCTATTGATATTTACTTGCTTTAGGCACAGAAGCTGAACAAAGAGTTCCGGCGGCAATGCATTTGTTACTTGCTTTCTCTGATGTCGGGCGTATGCGCACACCAATTTGGCGGCCCAATTTGAAGCGAAAACAGATTTTGTTGCCTGCTATGGCATCATGTACTGACAGCCTAACCAGACGCCATAGAATTCAGCAAGAGTCTTACTGTCGCCCTGTCAGTCCACGAAGTGAAATCATCTCCATCTCGAACTTCAATATCTAAATCTTGATCATCACCCAGGCGAGGATCTAGAGGAATTTGCCCGGGGGTAAAGTCGAGAAGGCTTTGAAACGTATCAGGCGGTTGCGTATCGGGCAAGGTGATCGAGGTCCGTGATGCGCTTAGCTGCGTCTCTGGCACGCTCTGTGTGGATATTTGCGAGGCGGTCAAAGGTGCTCTGGTGTTGTCGGATGTAGTCAGGCGGTCAGAAAAAGCAAGACCACAAAGTAAATAAGTACATATATTTAGTAATATAAGCACCCCGTTAACTTATTGGTCGCTACAGCGAAGAGTGTCTGGCTTTCGATCGAGCCTGTAAGGCTGGCATGGATGATCCATCCAAGGGACCAATGGCAGCGCAACTGATTGCAGCGCAGTTGATGGTTAATGGACTGGAGGAGTTTGAGTTACCACGCAGCTGGCTTAGATTTGCAGGAGAGCATTTAGACGTTGCAGAGAGATTGCGCGAATAGGCCAACTACTTTTACGATTTTGGAGTAGAGGACGCTAAACTTATTCCTATTGTTCTTAAGGATTTCCAAATGTTCGAGCAACCAGCGGACTGGCCTAATAATATTAACCAACATGCTGGTTCACCTGAGCATAATTAAGGTAAGATAAAACTAAGATTTTATTATATAAATATAGCAGAAGTTACTAGAGAAATATAGATATAGTAATGATTACTAGAGAAATATAGACGTAGTAATAATTACTAGAGAAATATAGATATAGTAGCAGTCACTAGGGAAATGTAGATATAGCAGCTACTCCGCTTGCGTATAATTTAACTCGTAGGTGTTTGAATTCTTGTCAGCCTCAGTTTTTCTGTCATCCGCTTGCCAGTCACCTTATCGAAGGGCCTCTGCCGCGAGTTTGCAAATACATATGTTACAATAGGGTGAGAAAAAGTGGCAGCTTCATCATCTTCATTTCCGAGAGATAATATTAAAAGGGTATCAGCTAATACGATTTACCACAGGTTCAACAAATCCTGAGCATCCATTCCAGCAGCGGCAGCATAATCTCCCATCCCACTCTTCAACACCTGGTCAAGTCCAACGGCCGCTCGCCCCGCCGCTCCGCCTTCTTTCTTCACTTTTTCGATTCCCTTTGTAATTGGATCGAAGAACCTCCGATAAAATACTTGTTGCCTTGCCTCTCGGTTTGGATACATCTCTCCCTCTTCGTCTCGTCTTGACCCAAGCAAGTTTAGATACTCAAAGGTATTTGAGGAACGGGGGAGCCTGTAGAGGTTGTCCCAGTATTCTTCAGGACCGGGAGCGGCAGCAGTCTCTGATTTGAGCCCAGCTTGGAGGAATCTAGATAATATTGAAATCTGGCGTGCGAGCGTCTGGGCATCCTTGGCTCGAAGTCCTGTCCGAGCGGCTGATGTCCAGCCTGGAGCGGCCGATGCCAGGGACCAGCCCATGGTAACGCAAAATGTACTTAGAGTCTTGACCCATCCACCTGGGATGGTGACGAGCTCATCCTCAGCGACGTCGAGAAGCCACTCCATCACTCCAAGAGAGTCGCCGCTAATATCAGCCGATAAATGTGTCATGCCTGCCCGGATGAACATGATGGCCTGTTCAGTGCTGTGTTTTGCTTCTTCTTCGGGGAGCACTCGAAGTAGCTTTAATAGTTGACTCCTGACAGCCGTTGAGCTATCTGAGATGAGAGGGAGGAGTTTAGAGAGGAGGATGTTTGTCCCGACGGGGTTGACTGGAGGATGTGAGGAGAGCTGGCTGGTGAGGTATGCCAAGGCGTCACGGCGCTGTTTATCATTCCGTGAGGAGGAAGCTAGAGAGAGGTTGTGCTTGAATTGCTGAACGACATCTGGAGCAACAGTTGATAGTGACTGCTGGTTCATAACAATCGCTGGTGGCTGTTAGTGACGGCTTTTGCTTTGCTAAGCATCATCCAGGTAACCATACCTTTGGATCTGAAGCTTGTGTCTGTGAAATTTGAGGCCTTTGGCTTGGCCTTTCCCACCTTGTACTTGGGTTTCTAGCAACTCGTGAGCAATGGCACTCAGACAAGCAGAGCATATGAGAGACTATACCTGAAAATCCTTCTTCTTCTCCGCCTTCTTTTTGGCACTGGAACCCATCTTGGCGGTGCTTTACTGACACAATTGTATGATAGACGGTTGGAATAATGACACAAAAGCTGCAGAGTATACTTGAATTGTCGTTGATACGGCTCAATGGTACTAGATCTAATGCTTCTCGTTGATGATTGGTTTTTTACAATGGGCTGCAGGTTCAAGAGGCTGCATGGTGGGTCTGTAAATTTTGGCGGTGGCGCATGGCAGAATTCCGACGTGCCGCGATGCGATGTGGAACTACGTCAATGAGCCGAAGATGGCAGCACCCTGAGAACGCTACGGACGCCGTGGTCGCATCTACCGAACTCCGGAGCTCTCGCAAAAGATTCGCATATTGTATTTTTGAGCGAGAACATACACATATACACAAACAACCACAAGATGTCGGAGAATCCTACGGTACGAAAAGCCACGGCTATGTCGCATATTGCCTCCTTCTTGCGCTTCTAGCTAATAACGTCTCTAGACAAACGGGCACGACGCCCTCGAAGAGAAGCTCGGCCGCCTGGCTAGGAAACCCGGCATCAAGGCCAGCCTCGTCTTGGACCGAGCAACCGGCGCAATTCTCAAGACGAGCGGGCAGATCGACGCGCTCCAGACGGCGAAATCGCGAAACGCGTCAACGGCGGCCTCATTCTCCAACGACGCTCCCGCAGCGGAGGAGGGCGAGGCGCAGGGCGTCGAAGAGTTTGCGGAAATGATCTGGAACTTTGTCAACAGCTCCGGGCAGCTAGTAGGGGACATTGACACAGAGGTAGAACGCGGCTATTACGGCGATAACACCCTCCCCCTTTTTTCCAATCGCCTGCGTAAATACGGCCATTTCGCAGAGGCTGACTGAGCTGGTAGGACGAATTGAAATTACTGCGACTGCGAACAAAGAAGCAAGAGATTGTCATAGTGCCGGACCAGAAGTACCTACTCACGGTCATCCACGATACTCAGCCGGCCTGATTACACAACTTGAGCGGACTTTCCGATACGCAAAGCAGCGGGTTTATTAAAGGGGCTACTTATGATGGAATATAATACTGAACGGCGATGTTTCTAGAAGGTCAAGCGGTTAATGGGTTTACAAGTGTACGAAAGCATTGAAAGGCACCAGGGGGGTTTGGCCAGCAGCGCCAACTCCGCTACTACTACTGGGAGAGAGAGAGGGAAATTTGTCATGGTCCATTTTCATTTTATGAAGCATAGCTACACGGCGCACAGGATGACGAAATGATACCCCAGGACTGTTAATGCCAAACCCGACACGTGCGTGATAGAATACAGGCCCGACACCGAGCTGCTGCCTGGCGTGACAGGATATCCTGCGGCCAACCGCCTGGAACTGGAACGAACACGGATGTGCGGCTGCGGCATTCTCATTTGCGCGGGTTTGCCTTTTTTGCTTGGCGTCTTTCCTGTCTTGTCTGACTACGGCTTTGCTCATCTCGCCCAGCGAGAACGAGCATGTGCGACATTGGAGCGGTGCTTCTGCAAAGTACCATCGTGTTCCATCAATGGCAGAGCTTCGATGAGAAACACACCAGCCTTGGCACCTCGGCTGCGATTCAGAGTAATTTCGCGTGCCGCGCGGCCCTCGCGACTCGGGGATTGGCAGGAGTCCAAAGAATAGAGTTTATCTAAGCATCTCGATAACCCTCCATCTCCCGCCCAATTCTATTCTCGTCGGTGTTTTTGCTTTTGGCAGCTCTTACTCCTGCTCCTTACTTGACTGCCAAGAGCCATGAGCTCATCTTCGGTACTGGTACCTGCGCGGATGTACCGGTACCTTCTCTTACGGGAAAAGGGGGCTGCCGCGCATGTACACATGCAGATTCAAGTACAGAACCCCCCCAGTCAGACCCAATTTCTACACCAAGCGCCTGTAATCAATTCAGTCAAATCACAAGCCAAACTTTGTCTCGTTGGCATCTCATGTAATCATGCCAGTCCAGAAAATGCGCCCATCCCGCTGCAGCTGCCTCCTGACATTTGGCGCCATCCATCCCTTTGTTCAGTCTTCCAGAACGGATGATTGATGATCCATATGTACATATCGTACGAGTCCCCGGCCTCAGGGGGCGACTGAACTGCAAGGGCAGCAGCAGCCAATCCAATGAGCCGCGGCTTGGCTTGGCTTAACTGAAGGCGAGTGACAAACAGCCAGCGCCCAGCCCAGATCGACGGGGCGAGAGGCGCTGATTGCCGACCCCAGATGCGCCCAGATTGACCAGGTGCAAACGCCCCATTAATTACGGCGTTAGGGAGCTCAATCTCGGAGGGCTAAGAAGACCGTGCTGGCTGAATCCCATCCGTATCTGCGTTGCTGCTGTCTCAGGGCCCTTTCCGCGAGGCGCTGTTCAGGGGCATGGCATGGACGGGACCCTGGGCGGCGCCGAGAAGCCTCTCCCCCCATTCCACTGCACAGCAGCACTAGCACAAAGCACGAAATACTCCGTCCAGTTCTCAGGCCAGGCGTTATTAGTCCTACCCAAGCAAGGCAAGGCAGTTTCTGGGTGGGTGGCATTCGCTTGGAGTTTGTTGCCTCCCCAGCGCCCATTCACTAGAGGCCAATGGGTGTTGTAGGCAGGTCAATGACAATACGAAGTGAACTAGATGGGATGGACGTCTTTAATACGTGGGACAAATTAAGAGTCCTACTAAGGTGGTACTGTGACACTTGGCTATTGGTAAAATGCGGGGGAATCTAGGGACCTGCCGACAGAGGTGACTTCAACATGACAGACGGCAGGTATTGAAGGGAACAGGCAAGTCGTGGGGGAGGCGAAAGACACGCGACCTTGTTTGATGATGTAGAGACATACGAGTATACCACACCTAGAGTGCAGCTTCAATGTTGTTTTTCAACTTGACAAAATCAACTCGGCATAGGCAACCTGCAGCAGCTGCAAACAGCTTGATTCAATTGTGGAAGCATCATCACTTCTCTGCACTGTACTCGACGTAATCCCAGTGCATGTACGGAGGAGGTACTCTCAAGGTACTGTACATGCACATCCATCCCCACGCAACGTTGGATTGACAAGCAAAGTAAAGCAAAACAAGTACAAAAACACAACACAACACAGCGCAAATCCCCCCCCCTGGAAGCATTGACGGGATATTGCAGTGCAAGTAAGCTTCAAATGTCTCATTGCCCTTGTCTAGCCAGAACACCAGAAACCCCCAAAATGCTAACGGGGGGGCCACCTGACCATTTCCGAGAATACTCGTAGCGCTGTCTCTGTCTCTCCTGGCTGAGGTATCCTTTCGTACCCCCTTGTCCGCCTTTGGCCCTGTGGTTGGTGGCTGCCCCGCCGCTCGTGAGCAACCTCCGCAGCTAAATTGGGTCTCTAACTGGACCCGGATCACCGGCGAGATCGAACCATCTCAGTGCCATTTTTGCTCTGCTGCCGACATTTTATTTTTCTCTTCTGTTAATTACCTCTCCCCCTTCCTTTCGCCGAGGGTCCAGCGAGCTTTCACCGAAAAATCCAATAAAGTCTCGTTACCGCCTCTTGCTTGTTCCATGCACGGCTAATGCGCCGACCACCACTAGGTAGCAACACCCAATACCCAAAGAAAGCGAACAGCAATGGCGTCGTCCCACTTCCTTAGTGACGATGACATTGAGAAGCTCTTCTCGGGAGCTCCCCAGTATTTTGCCCGCAGCGAGAGCCACTTCCCTGGCGCGCCTCATCCCAGCGTAGCCTTTCCCTTTGACGAGGAATTGGAGATCCGCGACTTGACGGATCATGTCCAGATCGAGTCCAAGGCCTGGAGTGGCGTCACCGTCTGGCCGCATCTGACCAGAGACGTCAACCATGATCCAGAGGCCAAGAAAGAAGCCGAGGAAACCCACAGAGCCCATTTCCATGTGCGATGCGCCGAGCGACCCAACATGCTGAGCATGCAGGGCCTGGAGAAGGGCACCATGGGCTACCAGGCTGCCCTCGAGCTGGCCGTCAGCGATTCGCTTGAGGAAGAGCAGTTTGGTTTTGAGAGTCTCGGCACCAAGGCTCGTGCCGTCGTCGAGGCTCGCGAGCGCATGCTGTCTCGTGATGGCTGGCTGCACCGTCTCCCACAGACTGAGCTGCTGGACCGGCTCAAGCGCAATGCCGACATCTACCGTAACAATGACCTCCGCAAAAAGTCGTCTGAGGAAACCTACAAGGACCTCTTCCACGTTCTCATGAGGCCTAACAAAGCAGTCAATGTCGACAAGAAAGACCCCCACAGCCTCCCCAACCAGATCAGCGCCATCCTCAAGTGTATGGGAGCCCCCAATGTCTGGATTGACCTGACGCATGTCGAATGGCGTGTTCGCCTCGGCCAGATTCTTTGGGGAAAGCCGCATGGCGACGAATTGGATGATGATACGCAAATTGTCGATGCCGAAAGCGCTGCTGAGAGGGCCGAAGAAAAGTATTGGCTACTAATGCAGATTTTGGTCTCGTCCGAGTTGCTCATCCGCCTGGACGCAATCACAGATGGTGAAGAGTACGGCGCCGCACACTTTAGAGCCATTGACGTGGTCCAGTTCGAGAGGGCCGCCAACGCCTCTGTCAAGTGGTCCCTGCTTCTGGCCCGCAGCTGGATGAAGAACATTGAGATTGTTCGCGAGGAACATGGGTCTACAGCACGACCAGAGGTCCGCCGCGGAAGCAGCGGTATTGCCCCGGGCTGGCTGGCCTCTCTGGCCAGCAAGATTTCTCTCCACGACCAACACAAGCACGGGAACCGACCTCCGTCGCCGCCTCATTTTTACACCATTCGAGGAAGATATGGTCAGCGCCAGGTCGAAGGCCTGACTCACTTTGCGAGGAAGCTCCAGTGGCCAGGCATCGACGCCTACGAGAGACGAATTTCGGAAAACGTGCAGAGACTGACAGCACCAGCATCTCTGGTACCACCGACACCAACGCCGATGAAGAAGGATCCTGAACAGGATGGATACTTTGGCGCCTGGGATGTCACATGCCAACGTGGGCACCACAAGGAGCGAGCTCAAGCCAGGCGACGCCGAATGGCAGCCGCACTTCACAAGAACGGCTGGCTCTCCAAGTCGTACATCTTTGGCCTCATGATGCCTGGAGATGCTGTGAGCCACTTTTTGATGGCGACGTTACTGGAGAATGACAGCGAGGCTCTGTCCAGAATTGGGTCGTTTGCCAATCTGAGCAGCGGGTTTGTTTACCACGAGAAGAGTTTCTGGAGCACATCTTGCATTGTCGGCAGAGTTTTGGCTGCCGGGAAGGGATCTGCTGAGTGTATGGGTTGGATTTCGACAGACATTATCCCCGAAGGAATGAATGAGGGATGGATCAATATCGATGTTCATGACGTCGCCTGTGAGTTGTCCTCCTTGTCAGTAGACCCCGTAATGACCGTATTCTAACTGCCCACCAGCCGAGATTTCTCAACTTGGCAAAAAGGCCAGGCTTTGGGGCAAGAAACGAGTTGAGCGTGAGTCGTCAATTCTTGGAAATGGCCAAGAGGAGTCGGTTTCTCCCGCAGACTTTATCATCCCTCACGAGAACAACTACTCGCCCTGTCCACCAGGCGTGATTGTCGAATTACAATCGCTGGAGCTCGCCTCGCCAGTGGCAGAGTGCGTTCACCCAACACCTCTTGCTGAGATTGTGGTGACTCCCTTCCACGAAAACCACCGAGCTCCGGATCTGTTGTCGTACCCTGCCAAGCTCAACTTTTACGTTTCAATCGACGGAGAGAAGACGGAGACGGCGACCTTTTCGCTTCTGTACGACATCAACTTTGTCACCGCCCACCCGTGCTCACCTTCCTCGCGAGTCAGGGTCTTGAAGTCGCCTTCTAGTCCGACGCTGCAGCAGATTGACTTTGACGGATCAAAATCTCTTGGGAACGGATCTCGGTCCATGTATCGAGCAGGTAAGCATTGTGCCGACAAGATAGTCACTCCGCTACTTGCAGTACCTTATGCTAACGAAGAACGCGCAGGCCACCCCTTGCACAAGTATTATAATTATACAGTTATTCACATCTCCGACCTTTTGCGACGACGAGACGCCGAGCTGTCAGATCTCCTCACGCCCCCCAACGGGCAAGCTGCTGCGAACCAGGTGCTGGTGGTTGACTGCATTACCAACTTTTCCTCGGCACCGCAGTCGCCTGTGCTCGACCGCTTGGACTCGCCTGGATCTTCGCCTATTGAGCGAAAGGGCAGTTTCTCCGCGGCAGCCAAGATGCACTTTGAGTCGAGGAAGCGACAGTTTGGGTCCGACATGGAAATCCTCATCCGGGCTCTGTGCTCCGAAAGAGGGTGGAATGCCATCATCAGCAGGAGGAAGCGAGGATGCTTAGCCTGCGCAATTCGCGAGGCCGGCGCTCTAGGTTGGAAAATCATTGTCCGAGTACCATGAGAGCATACATACTAAGCAAGATGGAAGGGGAAAATATCCCCATGGCGTTTTTCTTTGAAATGCAGGCGAAAACAGCCTGAGGGGAAGAAAAAAAAAAGCAACGGAATAAGAAGAAGAAATACCCTTCTGTCACGGAGTTATCTTTGGGTTGTGGCGGGAATTTTCGGAGCGTTTTTGTTCAGGTCAGCATCGGTTCTTTGTCGTTAATTTTTTCCAAGTTGAGCCAGCGAGCGAGCGGAATATTTGTTGTATGATAGTAGTAGGTAGCATTTTGGGAATGATTGGGTCATCATTACCAGCAAGGGCGAAAAAGGTCGCAGGAACGACGTTTTGCGCCGAGGCTGATGGGAGAAGCATCTCGCAACTCGACAAGTCAGAAATATTTGACAAGACAAATAAAAATAATTTTGTGATGTTTTTTTTTTTTTTTACCTTTCTCCATCTTTTGAATCTCGTGAATTATCGGAACACAAGGCCCGTTCCATCTGGGCTAGGCTTGAGGTTTGTGGAGCGCGATAAAGCTTGGAGGCTACTAAGCTAACCCACATTGCGCTAAGCCTTGTTGGGGGGGTTATTGAAGCTTAGTAAACATGCGAGCTGCAACTATCCACAACGGCTCTCGTGGCCAAACATGGCGCAACATTCAACCACACAATCCGATTGCCATCACCGAGATTCTCTGTTCTTGACTCGTTTAAACAGCAATGGCGCCTAGTACCAAGGATATGCGACGCGCGGACCTGAGTGAGTGCTGCCATAACCCTGCTCTGTGTGTCGCAATTGGTTGGGGCGCCCGCCTTGATCGTTATGCGCTTCCAAGAGCTATGAGGGGAGAAAGAGCAACGAAAGCTGACTTGTGATAAATTCTAGTCGTGCCGTATCAGGAGCCCACCGTCAAGGGCGAGGTGACGGATTTCTCGTCCACCATGTCGTCGACGCTGCCCATGGCTGCCATGTTTATGCGAAACAAGTTTGTCGGATGGTATGCGATCCTATCCTTGCGGACGAATTCCGAACGAAGGCGAGACAGAATGAATGAAAGGAATATATTGAGCTGACGGTTGTTACTTTTTAGGATTGCGGTGGTGTTTTCTATCCAGACGTGGTTGGGCGAGAGCGAGGATAGCCAGAAGAGCGGTGGAACGCCGGGATATTTCTCTGTTGGCATGTCCGGTATGTTTCTCTCTCTTAAGCTATAACCCCCCTACCCTTTCTTTAAGTGTTGGGGCATTGGAGATGAATCAGGTTGGCTAACTAGGGATTGTAGTCATGGCTCTGGCGGTGACATATCTGCCCATGTTTATTCCTCCTCCCGGCGCAAAGACTGCTCCTCCCCCTCCGCAGCCGCTGCAATAAAACAACATGAAAATATGGGCGGAGAAGAGAATGAAGTGATGCGGGATAATGGCGGGCGATAATAACAGGATACCTGACTGAGATTGAATCAAAAGAAGGACTTGACTAGAGGGGTTTCGTGGGGGAGGCGAGCTGCAAGGCTTCTAATGTGACATTCGTGTACGACGGTGTATATACAATAATTTTGACGACCAAAAATGGCAGATGCCATATGTTTACGTGATTTTCAGATGGAGTTTTGCTCTTGAATGAGTGAATGATTTAGCATTGGGTTCTTGCAGGGACCTTGGCAGCGTTGAAGATGTCATAGCTCTGATACACACTCATACGCTCAACACAGGCCACCACTTCAAGATCACCCCAACTTAACATCACATCTGCAATTCAACACCACGAATGACATGTCCAAGATAAGTAATAAACAAATTACAATCCCATCTACCAGATTTTGTTTTAGCTTCACAAAAAACCCGTAGATCTCCCTTCCGTAGTACCTGATGCCTGATGCCCATCTCAAACCAGCGCTTCGACGCGATTGGCCCGCCGCACCATGGGGGGTACGGAGGTCGTCCCTGAAACCGCACTTGACACAAGAAACGTCTGGGGGGAGACACGCCAGAATCAAACTCCTTCGCGACGCTTTTTCTTCCTTCTTTCTCTTTTTTCTCTCTTTCATTGTTTTCGTTTTGTCTGTATACGCATTTTTTATTTGGGTCGTGTGTTTTTTGGGTTGTCTACTTTTCTTATTTGCAAACTACTACTGCTGTGCTGGGCACTTTTGAGCTTCTCAATCTCATTTAATCTCACTCAATCTCCGTTACGGCTCCTAAACCGCAGTCGAAAACTTTCGAATCCGTCAAAATGAAGACCTCTTTCGTTTTCGCTCTCCTTTCTACGGCGATTTCGTTCGTTGCGGCAGATATTGTCATTACGCCTATCTTTGAGGACCAGGTCGTGCAGAGACAAGCGGGCGATTGCTTCTTTGGCGTTGTCACGCCTCAGGGATGCGGGTACGCTTTTCTTTGCCCCTATGAATCTTACGTCTCCTGACGAAGTACATGCAAATGTTACCGAGCGTGAGGTATCTTGGGATATTATGACGAGACTAATCTTTTTCGTTAGACCAAAGCGAGGATAAACTACATTCACATATCCGCGAAAATGGAAGACAACCGTGGAACAATTCCGCTACATTCGCCATGTACCGACGATATGCTGGTGATTTAATTTTGAGGAGTGTACATGAAGAGACCTTAGACTCGCTGCGCGAGACTAAGATGAGAGGTGCAAGACAGACAAATTCTTAATACGGCGTTTTGAATTGGGGAAAAGACGGCATCGCGACAGAGAGAGCCTGAGCTGAGGAGTTTTTTTTTTTTCTTAAGGCCGTATTTTTCATGTACGGAATTACCTACAAATGAGTGGAAAGAGTGCAAGCATAGAGTTAGCCTTGTGGAAAGCAATCCAGATACCCAAGATATATGTTCTCATCTAACTCCCAATTCGTGTCAATGTGTGTTTGCATAAGGTCGCTAAGCAGCTGTAATTGCACTCATATCAACGTTTGCCATGCTCTAGTTTGCCATGCTCTAGGTGAAATGTGATTCATCGTTTTTAAGGTAAAATTGAAAATCTCGTATATTTTAATTTTAATAAGCCTATTCTCATGCAAAAATCCACAAACGCCAAAACCCTCAAGCAACCTCCCTCCACCGCATACCCAAAATCATCAATCCCCCCAAAACAAGAGAGAAACTATCACCAACAAATTGCAATTAAAGACTCATCTCAGCTGAGGGCATCTAATTCTCTCTTCCCTCTGTTAAATGCACCCCCTGTTCTAGCATACATAAAATCCTTGCCCGCCAAATTCCAAAATGCGCATCGTCCGACACTGGCGCAGCACCCCTCCTTGGCGCCCAGATCCTGAAACCGCTTCGTTAGAGCTCCGTTTCGCGTGTAAAATAATCCATGCAACGCAAACTCTTGCTTTTCGGACTTTTATGAGTGTATCATTGTGTGTTTCTTGTCTGGTCCGCTGTGTCATTCATGTCTCACGGGATGGGATTGGTATTAGCAGAGTTGTGTATGCTTAACCCCACTGAGATTGCAAGAACAGAGCGAGGTGTCTTGCCTCTCTCTCTCTCTCTAAGAGGCAGTCTTGTTGAGTCTGAATATTATTCAATGCTCAAAAATGTCACATTCACAAGGCAATGGGAACAAGATGTGATTTTAATATAGTATATGATCCACTGTATACTCCGCACGAGTATACTCACTATTCCTAACAATCCAATAAGCTACAAATCGTGTCACAGACAAATAAAAATAAAAAAGAAAAATCTCCTTCCTCTCTGATTCTCCCATGATTGGGACTGTAGACGGGCTCCGTCGAACATCGAATTACAGCCCTAATAGTTTTTTTCTTCATACATATCTCGTAACACCTTATGATGAGGCAGCAAGGTTTGAAGTGCAAGTAGCAACCTGAGTCTGGCAGTCACCGACGGTGACGCCGCTCAGCTGCTGGCTGTTGACGGCATCAGCGCACTGGTTGTTCTGAATGTCACAGGCTCGCTGGATGGCAGCAGCCTTGGTGGTGAAGGTGTTGCCCTGGACGTCAAAGGGTCTGTCCTGGTTGCCAGACTGAGTGACAGGGGGAGCAGCGATTCCTCCAAGAGCAACAGAGCCGGCGGCACCACCCTTGCCAGCGGCAGCGGAGACAGCGACGTTACCGGAGCCATCAGTAGGAGCAGCAGCAGCAGGGGAGGTGGCATCAGCAGCGGCGGCAGTGGGAGTAGCGGCAGCACCGGCAGCAGCAGAAGTGGCGGCACCCTTTCGTCCACCACGGCCGCGTCCACGTCCACCACGGCCACGGCCCTGGCCCTGACCGTTCTGTCCAGTCTGACCGTTCTGTCCAGCTTGACCGTTTTGTCCAGTCTGGCCGTTCTGTCCGGTCTGTCCATTCTGAGCAGCAGCAGTGGTAGCGGCAGCGGCAGCGGTGGTGGTCTGGTCAGGGGTAGAAGCGTTGTTTGTGCCGTTGGGGTCGGTCTGGCCATTCTGTCCGTTGTTGGCGTTACCCTGGCCGTTGTTGGCATTGCCCTGGCCGTTCTGTCCAGTCTGACCGTTCTGACCGTTGTTAGCCTGGCCAGCATTGTTGGTGTTACCAGCCTGTCCGTTCTGGCCGTTGTTGGCGTTGCCTTGTCCGTTGTTGGCATTACCCTGACCGTTGTTGGCATTGCCCTGGCCGTTGTTGGCGTTACCCTGACCGTTGTTGGCATTCCCTTGGCCGTTGTTGGCGTTGCCACCGTTGTTACCAT
Source organism: Trichoderma sp. IMV 00454 (assembly GCA_001931985.1). NCBI lineage: Eukaryota > Fungi > Ascomycota > Sordariomycetes > Hypocreales > Hypocreaceae > Trichoderma > Trichoderma sp. IMV 00454. The sequence goes on from MSJK01000131.1 coordinate 726,207, forward strand.
TGTTGCCGTTTCCACCGACGGTGAAACGAACGCAGTCATCCTGAGCACCACGCTGAGCCACAGGCATCAGCACAGGCTGGTGGTTGGCAGCAGAAGACATGGAGCAGACACGGTAGTTTCCGGCGGGAAGACCGTCGGTAACCTCAGCAGACAGGAGACCCTGGCCGTTACCAGCATCGTTGATACCCTTGAAGAAGGCGAACAGCTTGGGGTCCAGAGGCTGGGTAGGGTTCAGGGTGTTACCAGTGCTCTGGACAGTGACGTGAGTGTGGCCAATGATGTTGCCGTTGCCATCAACGTCCTGAGGAGCGGCGTAGTAAGTAGAGGTGGCGTTGGTAAAGGTACCAGGGGCAAAGTTGATCATTTGCACCTGGATGTTGAAGGTGGTGTTCTCTGCAATGTTTTGACCGTCCTGGGGGTTAACAAAGACAGAGGAGACCATGTTCTCCGTAGAGGGGATGTTGCCCATGGGAATACCATTGCAAGATCCGGTCTTAACCTGCTCACCGTTGGTGATGGTCTTGCCCTGACAGAAGTTGATGAAGTTGAAGTTGTCACTGGACACTCATTAGCAATCTTTCATACATCAGATGAGATAGGTTTATACTCACGTAGCAGAAGCGGACTGGCCATCGGCACCAGGGTTGTTGCCGTCTTGCTGGGAGCCAGTCTGGATCAGGTTGGAATCCAGGGTCGCACCGGCAGCATTGCCTCCGTTGTTGGCATTTCCACCGTTTTGACCGTTGTTTTGACCATTGTTCTGCTGGCCGTTGTTCTGACCATTGTTCTGACCGTTGTTCTGACCATTGTTTTGACCATTGTTTTGACCGAAGTTGTTCTGGCGACGAGCCAGAGTACGACCGAAAGGAGATCGGCGCTCGATTGAAGCGGCGTCAGCCAGGACAGCCAGGCCAACAAGGCCAGTGAGAACGTTCTTGATTTGCATATTGAAAGGTGTTAAAAGAAGAAAATAAAAGGTATAAAGGAAAAAAAAATAAAATTGTCGAGTTGAAGTTGTGAGAGGGAATGGTACCAGACCAGAGACGAAAAGAGAGAAAAAGAAGTGTCACAGACACACGAAAGAAGGAAATAAACGAAAGAGACCGCGAACGACCAGGTCGCTTAATGGAGTTAGGAAAGGAATGGTTGGAGGATGAAGAGAAGAAAGAAAGAGAAACAACGAGAGGGGAGAGCGAGGCCATTATAGCTTTGAGACGCCAAGGCCTTTGGCGTCAATGCAAACCGTAGACACAGGGACGAAACAAGACATCGGAAAGACGGCACGACTAGGGATCAGGAACAGCGGTGCTCCAGTTCCAGAAACAGAACAGGGACACTCATCCACACCCACGAACAAGTGCGGTTCCATGAGCCTCAAACGGTTCAGCACCGATCCGAGGAGCAAAACCAGGGCGAGAGGCCGGGGGGTTTGTTAGAAGCAGCCCCGGAGCCGGGGTGAGCCTCTTGGAACGGCGATCGAAAAGGGCAATCCCAGGGTTACAATCCCATATTGAGGGTGCAGTGTCACCAAACGCGAGGGCATTAGCGCTGTCTGAAGAGTCGGGGGCTCGAAACAGACGTCGAGGAGGACTGAACGCCTCTCCACGCAGGTACCGGAGATGCTCTGGGGCACGCTGGCCAGGGGGACGCTTTGGCTGCCGACTAGCCGCAGCAACGGACCTCTTTCATTTTCAGCCCATTGTTTCTGCTCTAGCAAACCTCTGTTGCAGATGATATACTACTACTAATACCTACAACTGGAAATGAATTAGTAAAGAGTAGTCAAGGTACAGGAACAAAGAAATAAAAAAGTCCAGTACAAAGGAGACAGAGCGATACTCGTAGTACCTCCAGTGCTCCGTAGCATTGTTGTAATGTCCTCTTTGTGATGCCCTTTGTGTCCCCGGAATTAAAGTTATTTCCCCAGGGACTCTCACTCAGGCGCCGCAACTCAGCAGCGCATTGCCCTAGGCCTAGCCGTGGTCAACCAGACCCTGGCGCTGTCGCAGATTAAAGTACGGATGCACTGATGCGGCTTCAGGCGTCTCGGGGCTGGTGCCAGGCCAATCTGGCCAATGGCGAGCCCGGATCTGCAGCCTCCATGTGGCGCTTCGCGTTTCGGTTGCAGGCGATACGGAGACCCGAGACGAGAAGTTGGGGCTCAGGCACTGGCTGTTTGAGCGCTTTTGCTTTGGTAATGGGCGTGCACGGATGGTGAGAAAGAGACGTTGAAGAGGAGAAGTTGAGTTGGAAGCGTTTGGGGGAATTGATCCGAGGGCGGTCGGCACGTGGTGTTGCTACATTGCCATGTACTGTTTCGGAGCACGGAGCAACTTGGTCACTGCTTTGAGATGAACTGGACCCCCAGCACTAATATCAAGATATTCAGGCGAAATCTCTATGAACAGACAGACAGAACAGACGTCCAATACATTCGGTCAAAATAGTATTCGTTGGCCAAGTACTGCAGCCCGGATCGATCTCCGCTTCCTTTCTGCCACAATGTGATCTCAAGTAGAGAAATCCTCCATCGTACACAATACACCTACAAGGCGTGCGCTTACAGGCCGCACGAAACATGATCCATGGGTATGCGACTTGGCAGCGTCATTAGTCCATGCTCGGGAGAACAAAGTTGTCTTGGCTTTTTTTAAAGCTGCTGTCTAAATGGCTGCAGATACAGTAGCCGTGCCACCATGCTTTCTTTGTTCCTGTGTACACAACACAAGAGGCAGATATACAACCCCCCACTCAAATCTTGGGCGCCTAGATGTAAGAAGCCTCGTCGCCTTGTAGCCAATAAATTGCAGCTGGCTTCAACAATCAATCAGCTACAATCGGCATAAAAAAGGCGGCCCATTCTCAGGGCTGCATTGAATGGGCTTTTATTGGAATCTAGTAAGTCATTGCAAAAGCGCCGCCTTCAGCTTTGACAACATGGAAGTATATTGTAAGTGTGCTCTTTGTAATCATTAGAGGATGAGCAGGCGTCAATAGGGGTCTGTCGGAGTATATCCGTCCATCTCGCGTTGCACCCCGGACGGAAACAGACTCAATTACATCTGTAAAGGATAAGTGTACGGAGCACGTTTCATCAAAGCCCGTCAAAAGACAGATAAAAGATCCCTAATCCGGCAAATCGGAACAGCACAGACTCAAGATGACAGCCAGCACTGCCCTTTCTGTTTATGACAAGTCCCTTTTCACCTCTTCGCATACAGACAAAACAAAGAAGCGAAGGGCAACCTAAACCCTTTGACGCTTCAGGGGCCAATGCACAGATACAAGGGTAGAAGGGAAATAAGCCCCAAAGGGCAAAAAACTCGAGCCCACAGCCTTTGCCGTTTGCCGATTCGTGAAACCTCCTTGGCGCTCGTCAACAGCAGCACATCTGAAACTCCGTCTTTGCACCCCCGAAACAGACGCTCCGTCTTGCTCGCTTTCCCAGCTGACAGCATTTTGAGGGATCTTTTTATTCCCGGTCTCATCTTCTTGGCACAGACGTCATATATGCCGTAAAGGGTCATTCGGAATCTCGCAATGTACTTCCTGTCGAGCTTCGGCTTGCCGAATCCTGCCGTTTCACACTTCTGGGTGGGGGATGGCTTCAGTGATGGCCGTTTCGGATACCCTGGAGCGAAACAATGAGAAGATGCGAAATGGCAAAACAGTCATTGATAGAGAAACAATTGTCTTGGCGATGGTATTTCCCGTCGTGTTTCTATATCCGTTAATTTAATTGAGGCATTCACGATTTCGATGTCCTTGGCACAAGTCTAGGTTCATTATCTATATGCAAAATCATATCTGCTTGCTATCATGCATAAGACCAAATATGGGAGAAGCAGCTCGGTGTCTGTCTCCACACTTCTAGGCATAAAAATTCAATTACAACTCTCCAATATAGTCCTCCATTTCTTCTGCAAGCTCATCAACAGGCTCTTCATAATCCTCTGCAGGTCGCTTGCCAGTAAAGCTGGCGTCCCTCTTTTGGAACTCGTCGACAATCAGATCTAGCCATGCTGCCATTCGGTATCCTGCGCGAGCGACTTGCTTCTCGAGCATGGGGGCTGCCTTTTCATAGTACTCGCCGCTCAGCTCCTGACCAACAATGGCCTTGGGACCCTCAGGGAAGACTATCAAACGGTGAGTTGAGCTGCAAAGCTAAAAAGATCTACAAGACAGGCGACAAACTTACCATATTCGCAAACAAGCTTGTTGCATTCCCGCGACCAAGCCATTGCCGTTTCGATCGGATCGCTAAAGTCCAAGTCCGCCAGCCAAGCATCCTTCTCCTTTGAATATATGCCGCCGTTGATCTTGTCAGTGAGGTCCCTGGACCACTTTTCCGCCAATGGATACGGCTTGCCGCGACCAAGCCACTTCTCGGCAATGGAGCTATCCCAAACGTGATGCAGGTTAAAGTCTCGTCCATTCCACTTGACGTGGATACCATTTCCGCCCCTCGCAACGTCTTCGTTATGTAATGGCTGGTGCAAGTCGCCGACAAAGTGAATGACAAACTTGGCAGCCTGGGCACGCTGCCATGGCGGCAGCGACGGGTCGAGGGACTGCTCGGTGTAGTTGGCCAGAGCGGTGATGACACAGCCGGTTCCCTTGCAGTCGCGTTCAAAGTCGACGTTGCACGACTCGGGCGGGCTATCGTGGGCGTCGATGAAATGGAACGTGCTCGTGAATCTGCCCCATTTTGTGTATCGGATCGAGTCGGCCCAGCTGGCTACCTTGGCCATGTAGTCGGGCTCATTGCTTCGCAGGAGGTGCTTGAGGTAGGCCTCTGTGGAGTTGCTGACAAACTGGCTTGCGATGTAGGCGGTCGTGATGTGGCCCAGACCTTGATTCGGAGAGGATGATTGTTAGAATGACTGGTGATGGTGTTGACTAGAGAGCATCACGGGGGAGAGACAGGAGACAATACACACCTCCCCAAGCCATGGCCCCTGGCAGGGAGACGAGGCTAAAGGCCACGGCATTTGAGAGCTTCATAGTGGCTGCAGGTTGCAAAGATACGGCGCACACAGTAAACAAAAGTTCTATATGGCTATTCTAGATGAATCGACGAGATGGAATGATGGTAAATGGAGGATGGTTGTTGTGTAAAGATGAAGTAGGCAGATGCAGGTAGTGACCTATCCAGGGATGGAGCTCCCGCAGTCTCGCACCAGTAGCGGGAGCTACGCGGTACTCCAGTGTCCAGCTCTGTAGATGCGCTCCAGCCACTGCTAAACTGCCCGCCAATCACAGGGAGCTCAGCCACTGCGTGCGGTGCCTGTAGCAGCTGGCGCCTCGCCGCATAATGGCATTTGCTGCTGCATTACTCACATCAGCACAAAGCGCGCATGAAGAGATCACGCGCATTACATCATGCCTGGTGCTCTTCTCTTTGGGTGCATCAGCTGCTGGGCGCGGTTGAGCCATGTGCCCGCCTCGAGGTGGAAATGGAAGCCCCTGTGGCGAATCATGAGCGGCGGCGAGTTGTGTCACTGGGCTGCGACCTCGGCACCGCCGCTGCATGCCAGAGCGATTGAGTTTGTGTGCGAGGCTTTTTGGCTGTTCGGCGATGGTTATCGAGTTCGAGTATCAAAAAGTTTGATAATAAGTTGACGAGAGCAGAGATGAAGTCATCAGATAAAATACAGTCGACTAGTATTACTGTAGATACTGAGGTAGCACCACATACGCATACGAGCAGAGCATCTTATCTATAAGCTGACCAAAACCGAATGACGATGCAAGCCCGTCCACAGCAGAGATAGCGCGGGAAGTTACACTGGCACCTGGCTACTGTACGGCGCTATGTATGCACCCCACCATCATCCATGGATCCCTAAATTCCTCCCCCAGCAGCAGCAGACCAAACCGGACCCTTGATCTGTCTCGTGTGCAAGCAAGGCAAGATTTACTTTCGCCTAGCCCCCACCAGCCGCGTCCAATCAGCACCCGCGCTTCTATCGCTGACCCGCGATAAGGAGCGTCCGATAAGCCGTCTTCGCTCTTCAGCTTGTTATGACTAGCATCGGCTGGTCGGAGTCCTCACGAGATCACCGGTGCTTTGACTCTCCGCACAATCTCGCTCTCCCTTTTCCAACCTTTGACGCTTTGCTGCTGGCTCGACCGTCTCTCTCTTTTTCTCGAAGCTGCAGAGCAAGCGACACATCTTGCCCAGCATCTACTGTACGCCGCCGGAACAAGCCCGACTTCCTTATCATGGCGTCTCTTGCGATGGCCGTGGTCAACGAGGCAGTGAAAGAGCTGCCTCTCCACAAAGCTATATCGGGGATCTTTGGAAGCATTAGCATGGCAGCATGGATATGTGTTATTGTATGTGCTGAATTTCTGGTTCCTTGCCCTCAAGAATGACTTTATCTAACTGCGCAACACCCGACAGCTACCTCAGATGATTGTCAACTACCGAGCGAAGAGCGCCGACGGGCTGAGCATGCCGTTTCTGGTTGTCTGGATGATTGGCGACGCAACCAACTTGATCGGTGTGTACTCCTGCAAGATTCTCGCCATTCTGCAAATACTCCCGCGGAGAAGCCGTCTGCGAGCGGAGCTGACTGTTACATTAGGTGGACTCTTTACGCATCTGGCCCCGACAGCGGTCGCATTGGCCATGTACTTTTGCGTCGCCGATTTCCTCCTCATCTCCCAGTGCCTATACTACAACACGATCAACGCTCGCCGAGCTGCCGCGGAGGCGGAGGCCACCGAAGAGGCACCCCTTCTTGGAGAGCGGCGCATGTCGCATCGCCGATCGGTGTCGAGCGAGGACGTCGGCAAGATTGCGCCGGCCGGCGACGAACTGATTGAGCGGTCTTCGTGGTCGTCCAATGCATTCAGCTTGATTGCCGTATATGTCGTTGGATTCATGGGGTGGTACCTCTCATACAAGGCTGGGGCGTACAACGAGGCAGACCCTGTCGTCTTCAACACCGTGGTGGAGTCATCAGACTTGCTGGAGAAGATTGGAATGGTGTTGGGCTACTTCAGCGCTGTCTGCTACCTCTGGTAAGCTTGAACGCACTTTGGGTATCGGCGAGAGGAGTAAATGACTGACCTTTTCGCAGTGCTCGAATTCCCCAAATTATCAAGAACTACCGAGAAAAGTCTTGCGAAGGTAAATACAACCGGCCCTGAATTGATGCGATCACATGCTAATCAACATGAACAGGCCTCTCGATTTTGTTCTTTATGCTTTCCCTGACTGGAAACCTGACGTACGCAATCAGCATTGTGGCCTACTCCCAGGACAGGAAATACATCATCAACACCATCCCTTGGCTGATTGGGTCTCTTGGCACGGTCGTCGAGGATGGCACTATCTTTGTGCAGTTCCGATTATACGCCAACAACAGGCGAAGCGACGGCCAGGCATAAAGCATTACCGACTGGGATTTGTCTGGGGATTTGTCTCGAATGCGCGTGCATTGTAGAGCGGAATATTGGTTCACTCAACTCGGCATAATTTGGTGTTTACTTGTTTGGTTTAGTATTGGATGAGGCGTCACGGTGGATTTCACTTGGCGTTCTGGCGCAGCATGTTGATATGGGACTTTTAGGTTGAGTCTCATCTGCATATTGTTTACCTTTGGTACTAAGGTAGGGCATAAGGGCCCATTGTGAAGAACTGCCTGTGTCGGATGCAGGCAGTCTCACGGGATAGATTCTCAACGAGAGCAATCATATAGGCTATTTTCTTCTTCTTCTCGCATTTTAATTGTCTTCTTTGTTAAACCTCATCTAGGAAAATACATCGCTTGAGCAATTATTTATAAATAAATCATATCGACTTACATGATACTGTCTGCTAATAATCCAAGTGCTATCTAATAAAAAACGGTCCGGCACCGCGCAAAAAAAAGCTAGTCTGACGTATGGCGACGCTCCGATGGCGGGGCAGCAATTGAGCTTAATCTGGTAGCCAAAACTTTTGGGAGTCAGAAAGTTAAACCAACATTTCTTTTCCCTTTGGCTGACGATCTTTGGGTTTCTAGATCTTTTATCAATCTAGATTTGAGCCGTTTGTTTATTTCATCATCAAGTCCATCCTGTTATATACCAGCCTCTCCTTTTCAATCTCCTGTTGTTATTGCGACATCGTGTGTCACCCCATCTGAGCTCCGTATCGGCTCCCATCTTCGCCCTCATACAACCACCACCGCAAACCACCCACAATGGCAACGCAATCCCCTCGCAAGAAGTGCGGTACGACTACACTTCCCACAATCCCATATCCCTCTTCCAAACCGTCTCTTCTAACGCAATTCATTCCCAGGCGTCCTCGGCTGCACCGGCTCCGTCGGCCAGCGCTTCATCCTCCTGCTGCAAGGCCACCCGACCCTCGAGCTGCACGCAATCGGCGCCTCGTCCCGCTCCGCAGGCAAGAAGTACAAGGATGCCGTGCGGTGGAAGCAGGCCTCGCCCATTGGCGACGTCGCCGAGATGGTCGTGAGGGAGTGCCGCCCGGAGGAGTTTGCCGACTGCGACGTGGTGTTTAGCGGCCTCGATTCCGATGTCGCTGGCGATGTTGGTGCGTTTTTCACATTCAAATGAAAGAGAGAGACAGAGACAGAGAGAGAGAAGATGGTTGACTGACTCTGATATAATACAGAAATGGCTTTCCTCAAGGCCGAAATCCCCGTCTTCTCCAACGCCAAAAACTACCGCCGCGATCCCCTCGTGCCCCTCGTCGTGCCCACCGTCAACCTGCCTCACCTCGACCTCATCCCCCACCAGCGCTCCGTCCACGGCCTGAAGAAGGGCTTCCTCGTCTGCAACTCCAACTGCGCCGTCATCGGGCTCGTCATCCCCTTCGCCGCGCTGCAGGCCGCCTTTGGCCCCATCTCCACCGTCAGCATCGTCACCATGCAGGCCGTCTCCGGCGCCGGCTACCCGGGCGTCTCCAGCATGGACATCATGGACAACGTCGTGCCCTTCATCCAGGGCGAGGAGGACAAGCTCGAGACCGAGGCCAGGAAGATCCTCGGCGCCATCGACCCCTCCAACACCGCTTTCATCGAGCAGGAGGCCTTGCGTGTCTCCGCCTCGTGTAATCGCGTCGCTGTCATGGACGGCCACACGGCCTGCGTCAGTCTCAAGTTCGAGCGCCAGCCCCCTCCCTCGCCTGAAGAGTGCAAGGCCGCCCTCAGGGCGTACGTCTCCGAGGCTCAGAAGATTGGGTGCCCGTCTGCGCCGAACCCGCCCATCAAGGTCTTTGACGAGGACGACCGGCCGCAGCCGCGCCTGGACCGCGATCTGGGCAGGGGATATACCGTCAGCGTGGGCAGAGTGCGGGCTGATGAGAGCGGCATCTTCGACTTGAAGTTTGTTGCGCTGAGCCATAACAGTGAGTCTTTCCCCCTTTTCTTCGTAGAAGTTTTGTTATAGGGTAGATGTGGCTAATCATTTTCACAGCTGTTATTGGAGCGGCTGGTTCATCTATATTAAACGCTGAGGCTGCTATCCTCAAGGGCTACATCTGATTGCATTCTGCAATTTTATACATGTATATATATAGAAAAGTTTAAAACGTGGGCTTGGCTACAGAGAAAGAAAAAGATTTCAATACAATATCAATGACTTGCATCAAGACTCGTATCATCGATCTCACGTTGAGTGCTGTTGTCGCTAAGCCTAAACCCATCAACATACAGTCTTTGCTTCTTAATTGCACCAAGGGCCGAACTATAGCCATATGTCAAATCCATGCGTGAACTTGTACAGTATTACTGCAACTCAAATGACAGGAGATCAAAGCCTGCCACCATCCATGGCCCGGCATCCATTACCGCACTACGATAACTAAATACAAGATTCCACATGAACCGCCATCAACTCAAGGGTATAAGTAAGCTTCCATCCGACACCCAACAGGCGCTCATCCATCAAACAGCCTCCTCACTCCTCTATCCTCCCCCATAACCAGCTCGCCACAAAAGCAAGGGCACACACAGCAAAGCCACAGCTCCAGTACATACTTCCGTCCAAAATCAAAAGAGCCATTCAAGGCGATACTTCCATAATGCTTGCTTAGTCCCAAAAAAGAAAACACACAAAAGAAAAAGAAAAAACTCCTATTCCTCCCATTGCCCACTACGCCAAAGCGTATGATTGTTGCTGCCCCTGACAACAAGGTATACATAGATATTAAAGCAGAGATATGCCTGCATACCGTTTATATGCTTGCTGACTGTTTGGAGCTACATGCAGCTGACGGGTCGGTCAACTCCAGGAAAGCCGGCGATTAAGATAAACCTCATTAATCGAATCACGTTTGGCGATCATCTGATGGTGGGGTTGGGGATTGTGCCCTGCGTCTGCCACCGGGTAGGATGAAAAAGAAATTATCTTGCCAGTTCGAGCGGCGCGCCGTCGTGGGCTCCGCCTCTGCAACGCCTTGCTCGAGATCCTCGTCGGTACTGGATGATCTAGATCCGGAACCCTCAGCTACCTGATCGTCGTCATCTTCGCCGTCGTCATGATATGGCTCGTATCTAGGGCCAGCCCACGAGCCACGAGCCATAGAGCGGACTACGTCTCCCTTGCAGATGGGGCATGTTCGTCGGCGGGTTGTCAGCCATGGAGTGCTATTCATCTTGTTAGCTTGATGCTCTAGGAAAACACACCGGGGAGAAAAACTCACATGCAATCGGCGTGGAACTCATGGCCACAAGGCAGCCGCATCACCCTGCTCACGCCATCGACATACTCCTCCAAACAGACAACACATTCCACCTGCCTTCCCATGTACTTTTTCCACTCTGCCGAGATGGCTCCCCGTTCGTGCCCTGAGCGACCAGTCCGAGAGCTCCGTTGTGGCAGTGTCTGCGGCAATGCCAAGTCGCTGGGAGTAGGGGCAAGAAAGTTTGCGCTCTCCATGACCCCAGTGGTCGTCCTGGAACGAGGCCGCGATCTCGGTGGGCTAGAGTTGTGGGTGTGCTGCAATAGCGGCGTGGTCGGCGTTGGGGAGGAGACTCTGGGTGACAGGCTGGGGGATCGGGCAACTGTGTGATATGTCCTGACGGGCAGACGTTCGACCACAGACTTGGGGGCTCGCCATCTCCTCCTACGAATTCTGGCTCGTAAAACTAAAAGTGCATACACAATAGAGAGAGTCACCAGAGGGCTAATGACAAGAACAAGGAGCGTATCGAAGAATGGACTGGCGCTGCTGGTTGGTGTAATGGTAACCCAGAGGCCTTCATGCGGTACAGGATCTTCATCTTCTTCAGGCAAGTCATCGTCAAAGTCGCCGTCTTCGGGGTCGGCAAGCTCAGCATCTAAGTCGTCGTCCTCGTCATCGCCAAAGATTCTAGAAATCAGGCCGCGGCCTTTTGTGGATGGCGAAACTCCCCTCAGCTCAAAGGCCGAGGTGGCTTCGTTTTCGACCTCGGACACTTTACGCAGCTTATACTCGCCGCTGCCCGGGGTAATGCTTCCTCCCTTTGGCTTATCAGCGCTGGGTGTCTTGTCAGAGGCGTCGCCTTTGGCATTGGAGTTGGCTGGCACATCCTTGCTTGCAGCAGCCGCCTTGCTCTTGCCCATAACATCTGGGTCCCGCCAGTCTTGAACTCCGATGACAAAGTCGTCGCCCTCAGATTTCGGTCGCTTCGGTTGCTTCTTTGATTTAGCCACGCTGGGTTTTATGGTGCTGTCTTGCTCATCTTCCCAGTCCTCAACCATCACCCAATCCAGCTGTCCGCTGCTGGGTGGCCTGCTTTCACTGTGGACGCCGCGAGAAGACGTGCCCCAGCTGAAAAGGCGCTTGAACCAGCCGCTTGGCTTCTCCTCGACCTCCTTTCTCTTCGTAATTCGTTTTTCCTTGTTTAAAGGTTTGGATTTTTTCGAGGGCGCTTTCTTCTTGGAATCGGTGTCTTTGCTCTTCCTAGCCTTGGAGCCCTGCTGGACTTTGAGGACGGGATTGCCGTTATCGTCAAGCGTATCTTCGATAAAACTGCCAGGCTGCGTCAATGATGAAAGCAGCTGTGCTGTGGTCCGGGCAGTGAAGACGGATGGAATTGTCACATTATCGACCTCGTCGCCGCGAGCAAACATCTGGATTAAAGGACCTCCCTTGACGTTGTCGCCGACGATGACGCCAATGGCTCCTCTTCGCTGTGCCCACATTACTTTCTCCAGGAAGCCACATCCTCCACGCATTAACAGAACAATCTTTCCCTTGATCTCGGCCCCTTCTTGGATCGACTGGATATCGGCGTGGGAAGACACAGAAGTGTCCCGCCGAGTAAGCGGAAGCCTTTCGTGGAGGTGATTGTCGGTGCCGTCATCGGTGGGGATGTCTTCGCTGAGACTTGCTTTGGTGTCTGTTTCGGGGCTATCCGGACTAAGAAGCTCTCGGCTGCGCCTCGGCCGGCGAGTAGACTTGGAGGCATCTTTCTTGTGTGGTGTAGTTCCGTGAAAGGATTGCTTCAGCACATGCTTCGCACCGGCACCATCCCAGCCTGGGAGGTCGCTGCAGCCCAGCTCGCCATTGCCGTCCAGGCTATCCTCAATGAAACCGCTCCCAACCCACAGCTGCCCACTTAGACCGTTGGGTCGCAACCTAGGGCCAAACGCTGCAGGCCGCGCTGCAAAAGACGTGCTGTTGTCGTCGGTCAAGCTGATGGCGGCGTTGGGAGGGAACAGAGAAAAGGGCGTGTTGTAGAAGATGAGCCCCCATACCGATCTGTTTGGTCGCAGCTCAGTGGGGTATCGGGAGTCTGCGGCTCGTCTGGAGGCTGTCGCTGCGCGGAAAAGGAGGAAGAAGGACGCGGATATACAGAGAACAAGAATCACAATCCGGGGAGTGCGCATCGTGAAGAGCGCGGCTGTCGGCCGGCCGCAGATGGAGTGGTTTTGCTTGTTTGTTTTTGTTTTGTTTTGTTTTGGGTTTCTCTTGTGGCGTTTGGTCAAAAGTAATGCCGCCTCAGGGAGCTGACGTCGGCCAGCGGAGACACGTCATGGGACGAGCGGATAACAAAAGAAACTCGGGTATCGGATGCAGAGGAAGGAAAAGAAACAACACGACGGCGGAAATAACAAAAGAATCAACCTTCTAACGAGACGATAGGACGGATGCAAGAAAGAGGAGCGCACGGAGGAAAAAGAGGCGATGTCTAGAGATGAAGGCCGAAGTTGAGGTGCTGAGGAGTAAAGTCAGGTATGTAAACAGGCCCGAGGCGGGGCGGGCAAAGGCAAAAGGCAAAAGATGCACGTCGACGCCATCAGGTGGACCGCCTATACTAATACGCTGTTCTGGGGCTTAGGGAACAGCCGGCAGTGGATGGGCGGAGCTTGGCGGGGGGCTGAGGTCGCTAATTGTGCCAAGGCACTCGCCTGTAAATTCAAATCCAGGTGCTTTCAGCGATGTGACATCCATTTGACTCAATCCACCACTTGATTGCAGACATGGACATTTTGATGACCAAGAGCAGACAGACAGACAACATTCATGTTTTGCCACTCGTCAGCATACAAACTTAGATTCCCGAATGTCGCCAGATTCGCATCGGACCATGGCTTCTCTCGGCTCCGGCAATTCCAACGCACTGGCCTGACAAAACGGAGCATCGCGGTTTGGTGATGGAAGCTCAGCGGCAACCGATTAGTGCGTTGGCGGGTGGGACGATTGGTGGAGCTTGTGATGAAGTTTGGCGACCTGGAGCTTTGACGCAGGCTCTTATCCATTGTTGTTCCATATTATTGACGGATTCAGTGCTGTTTGCTTCTGATGATGATGTCATTTCACTATCTATATCAACATTTACCCACAGCATTTGTTTAACACTTTGACATGGAAATAAATAAGCAGTTGAGGAATAACCACCAGACCCAGAGCACAACTGCATCCAAAGTCCTACGAACCTCAATGAATTGAAAGCTTCAGGCCGCCCAACCGCCCACAGCTTGCCAGGGTCCCGCTGGAGAATTAGGTTCTGATGGTCAGGGGGGGCCACCACTTCGATCCACTACGCAGAAGCAAAAATAGCCTGCATGACGCAACTGCTCAGATGCTCATTATGTGGAGTGGCCTGACTTTTTTGAGCAGCTTGATGCAAAAGCAAAATCCCTTGTGATCAAAAACTGCAATATCAAGTTTTGCAGGCGAGACACGCGCGTGCAACGCATCAAGACATTTGATGTTTGTCTCGAGGTGAGAGCAAAAATGGCTCGGATGAGGTGCACACGTGCCTCACAGACTGCGCGTTAAAGCGAATACGAAGGAGTCCAGCGGCACTTCATATCGCCTGGTTGGGGGCCCCTTGCATATGCAGCGATGATTTACGTGCGATGCCCACTTTGGGCCTATTCCTCGGGGCCTATCTCGTAGTAATCGTATAGTCTATGGAGTCTTGTTCGAGAAGGACAAATAGTAGTAGTAATTTCGCTGTCAGAAAACATTGTTCGTGTTGCATCATCATAGCTCATAATTCATGACTCGCCCTCGGCGATACGCAGGTATCCAACAGCCTCCACCTTGATCCTATATCCATCGAAAGGTGATCAACTATTTAATCTGTATCCAATGCCTTATTGCTCCAAATCAAATCAGTATGCTTCTCACGACTCCTCCGATAAGATGCCGTGCAAGACAATATCGCCATCGCTATCCTCTCTCTTCCCACGGTCCCATGCCCTCTCCTCGCCAGCCTTGGACCATACCACGTCCTCTTCTGTTTTTTCTCGTTGGTTGTTGTTGATCCGCTGAATCTGATGGTCCGCGAACCCGGCGGCCTTCATCCGCTCATCCTGCGCTTGACGCAGCTTCTGGCGATCCCTAAACGCCTCCACTGCGTCGTCCCAGTTGTCCTCCTCCTTATCGGGGAGCACATCTGTGCTCGGATCGTACGAATCAGAAAATCGCCGATCCAAGCTAGCTGTGCCGGCAACTGTCCCCCGGCCGCGGTACTTTGGAGGCGGAGCAGGCCCGATAAATTCGTCCAAGGGGTCTGAGTCATCGTAGTCGTTTTTGAGATACGAATCTCTCGAGGCGTGTTTCTCCGCAGCCAAAGGAGAGCGACTCCGATGCTTGCTTCTCTTAGTTTCAGGTGAACGAGAACGACGTCGACGGCGAGGTGACCTAGATCGATCTCTCTGGCGATCGCGGTCGCGGCCATGTCGATGTTTATCCTCAGAGGAGCCGTCGCGGTGTTTCCTTCGTGAGCTCCGTGACTGATCTTCGCGGTGACTCCTTCGTTCGTCTCCATCAGGGCTTCGCGACAATCGACCGTAGTCTTTCCTCGACTTGTGGCGATCAGTACCTGCATCTCTATCTCGACGCGACCCCCGGCGCGAATGGCGGTCGCTATCGCTCTTGCTCCTCGATTTTTCGTCGTCAGCCGGCTTCATGCTGTCATCTCGTTTGTGCTTTGATCCGCCCAGAATTGATTGAATATTCCCTAACTGCCGTCTCCGTACATCTCCGGCCGTTGGGTTCGTTCTCCGTCGCTTGGCTTCTTCAGTGCGCTCCAAATCCCTGAGCCTCGCCTTCGACTCGGCGGCCTCCTTGGCTAGTAGCGCCTTGTTGTGCGAGTCCGTATCCCTGATGATGTTTCTCAAAAATCTCGTATTCGGCTTCGGTACGTTGGACGGCCTTTATCTCCGTCAGAATAACATCCCCTTTGCGCGAAGAACAGCGGGCGACATTACTTAGAATTTGTGTTGAAAGCTTCCATTCCCATTGCAGAGTATTTGATCGAGCAGTCGCCGGCCTCCTTGGCCAGAAGACCGGCGACATAGTCGTCTGTAAGAATGTCGTCGTTTGGCATAGCAAAAAGCAAAGTAATTATAATTAGAAAGCAAGATATTGGCGATTTCGCAAAGAAAGCAAATGCGGTTGTTGACCAGAAGAACGTGTTTTAGCGGCCGTGGTGACGGGCTGCGTAAAGATCTGGGATCCTTAAAAATGGATGACTCAGCTCGAGCCAATCCCTGCCGATAAGATAAGACATGCATACATAATTTTCCTGAAGCAGCGAGGCTAACTAGATCGGGTTCAATGTAAACACGCTTGAATCGGCTCTTCTTCAAAGAACAATCCATTTTCAGGAGAGGCTATTCGGACTCATAGGCTTGTATACGCTCTCATTTTATTGGATAACTAATAAAAGCTTCCAGAGCATCACAAGATGAGCGCCAAAACTCCAGCCCAGGTGCTTGAGACTCTGCGTCGGCTGCAATCGAGCAATGAGCTGTCCATCATCAAACTCAGTGAATCCATCTCAAATTCTACGCCAAATGATACCCTTAACCGCATCTCTGACGCGTCCAACACGTCGCTTGACGGACCTTCTCCTACGAGCCTAGATGCAGACCTCATTCACTACAAAGAACTCTTCGCCAAACTCCGATTTTCGTATGTTGAGCAGGTGACCAAGGAGAAATTCATCCGCGCCATTGTAGGAGATCCACCTCTCATCGTCACTCTTCAGGAGAACCTGGATCTGGAGCGAGAAAATGCAGAGGCGAAAGCACAGCTCAAAAACCTCAAATTGGAGGTGGCAGACCTAGTTTCTGATCTGGAAAAGAGGGGGCGAGACCTGAGCAAGCGGTACGAAAACATTCAACTGGAGACGGTGCGATTGGAAGAGCTGCCAGCGAAGATTGTCGAGTTGGAGAGTCGGATCAAGGAGCTCAAGGACAAGCATGAATCTTCAGAGTCGGATCCAAACCTCCGACTACCTCTCACCAAGACGCTTAGCCTGGTAGCGAAGCGGAAAGCAGAGCAGCAAGAGCTTGCGCGTGAGCTCGAAGCGCTGCAGGCCAAGGTTCCCAGGAAGAGAAAGGAAGCAGAGAGATTGCAAGCCGAGCTGCAGCCTTTGGAGGTGAAGCGCCAGAGCAGCACCACAGCCGCGCGTGAGGCTCGCAGGAGAAAAGAGGCTGCTCTTGGCGGAGTTGCTGATGACCTTGAGCAGAGAGCTCGATGGTATAGGGCAAGTGAGAGTATGCTGAAGCAAGTACTCGATATCAACACATGACGCCTAGGAGAAGCAATGAATAACATCACGAGGTTATGATTTACGGAGACTCATTGAGGTTTAAAGGCGTTTTACGGGGGTACCTTGGGACGGATATGATGGGAGAATAGGAATGGCGCTGGATGGCATGCCGGCTGGGTTGTAATACGCATTGCTGGAGTATTTAATATCTATATTGTTATATCGCATCTACTGTTGAGTTATTGACATTCCTTGTCCTATCAATACGGAAAGATTTGAGCGACTGTGATCGGTCATGATCAGTTTTGTATATAGATATGGCCCCTTAGTCTAGGCGTAGCTATAAATCTTCACTGAATTGACAGTCTGTTTCAGCAAATTTCTTTCTTTGAAGTATATATTTGATACAAAGGTGATTTGAGTGTAATTCTTTCATGTTTAGTGTCCATGTAGTGAGGTCCGTGAGATGCTATTGTGTGTATCCCCCTTACGTTAGACGGTCAATCATGTTGGACCATGAACACACCAACTCAGTAGCACCTAACAGCATGCTCATTTCAAGAAACTAGATTCAAAATTTGATATAAAACAACTCTAACGCTTAGAGTAATCGACCGAAAGAGCGTGAAACCGACAATGTTGAACGTGCTTCGTGTCTAGATATGCCGTATTGGTATTCTACGAGCTCACGCATAAGATGAGAGAACTCTTTGTTACGCCATCACGATAGTACCTAGTTCAAGAATAGGATACAGAGATTGTAGCTTAAAGACGCATCTCTCTAATTATCTCTCCATTGTTGCATTCAGGTATCTTTTGATCTTGATCTAAGTGCCTTCTCTAGGCGGTATATCTGCGTCAAAGTGATTGACAACACGGCAAAACTATAGCATAAATGAGATAAAGACACCACGTGTACTACATAACTCAATGTGAATACTAGGGGTTAATGGAAGGGTCACAATGCTGGAATATGGAGCTATTCACGATTACAGGGGTATGGATATACAGGAGCGCCCAGCCACGCAGTAACATTTGACTGTGGAATGATAACAGAGATATGAGATAAGATTCTACGCAGTTTAAGCATGTTTGCATGCCGTGTTTCCAGATATATTGGGACACTATTGAACCTTGTGGCCATGTTTTCCAATACTTGCAGTTGGGTCTTGGTTTGTTTACGGGGGGTGTATTGATGTAACTCTCGCATTACTTAACCCCGAGTTATCTTTGAGAAGCAAAAAAAGTATTAGCTCTAATGTAAAATGGGAATAATGAAATAATACAGTACAGAATGCTCTAATTGAGCTGTAAAGTCTGTAAACGGCGACTCCGTAGAGACGCCGGGATAGTGCCCTCGTCGGCCATGTCCGTCTCGTCTATCCGTGTAAATCTAACAGCCAATCTTTAATGTAGGATTAGTTCAATCCGATCTAATGAGAGTGTCTAGAGCTAACCGAAATGATTCAGCAACTATAGCTTGCCAAGTTTCTTCGGTCCCGACGATTTGGAAGGGTGTTGATTGCAGCGAACAGCCTAGTGAAGCCACTCAAAGGGTCTCAAAATACCATGAAAATCTTTCCGCTGTACATTCCACAAGCTTCAAAAGTTCTCTAACAAAACATCCCGAATAATCATTGGACATGGAAAGAAATAGGCGTCACATGAGCTCCTTGAATGGCTTCATGTTCATCGGGCCTTCACAGTTACGGCAGTTGTCAACAAAGCCCACACGCACGAGCTGAACCTACCTCGAGCTCCATGACTCGCGAGCATCCTACAGCTACGATTGAGCTTGTGAAACCCCTCATTCATCTTTCCTTTTTAACCTAAATCGTGCCATCAATCTCGTTAAGCTACACCGATACGCTTGCTGCACCGTATGACCCGCCAATCAACAGAACGAGGCGTTCCCCTCTGCCAAGGACCAACAACCACAGCAAAGGCTATGCCCAAGTTATCGAAGCCACAAGGGGCCTCAGCTGAAGAAGGCTTGTCGCCGTTTCTCCTGGCTACTACCCCGCAAAGTATGCTGCCAACTGCCCTTTGAAGGTCGCCGCAGCCTCGCCCCCGAGGTTCCATCACACGATCTGGATCGCGCTCCGTCGCAGCTGTGGCTCTCCCTCTAGTCGATGCCACACTCTTACAAACACAGCGCCGGTGTCGAGTTTGTCACACGTGCGCATCTCGAAGCACGTTTTGGGCTCGTGCGAGTGACGTTTGGGCGATGGAACTAAGGCGTTGGGCTGGTGGGAGGATCAATGACTAGCAACATTTGTAAACGCCGCCTCCTCCTCTCTTTCGCGTAACGTTCTTTTGCTGTCAAGTCTTGAAGCGAGATCTACCGGATACACGGCAATGGAGCAAATTGGCTAGACGCTCCTTTGACTATATGCTTACTTTGCAGAGCGGGATGTACAGGTGTCTCATTATCACGGCTCGGGGTCTCTACGCCACACCTGCTGGAGCTCTTTATCAGATTCGCCGACGGTACGAATACCAATGGGACGGGGACTGTAGTACTGTACCTGGCTGAGAAAGCAGTGATGTCAGTGTCCTATAATTCGGCGTTTAATGGAAGTGGAAGAAAGGGCCAGACGTGTTCGAATACGCCGCATTTACGCTCAAAGAAGCGCCTCATGAGGCCACAGCAGAAATTCGAGAAAGCGGGCGTCGAGAGGAAACGAAGGTGAGAGAAGAGGAGGGGAGTGAATCGAAGCAAGATATGAAAATGAAATAGATAAATTAAAAAAAAAAATAAATAACTGAGAAGTTTAATAAAATAAAGAATAAATTCAAGGGGAATGATGGCGAATGGCAATGGCAAACGAGTTTTCGTCTAGTCGTATAATAGCCCCAATGCTAACTGATTGCAAACTTGAGTGTATCTGTTTTTTCGGTCCCGACCAAGTTTGCAAAAAGTTGGAAGAGGTTTTGCTTGCTGATTGAGCGATGGATAGGGCTGAGTGAGGAGAAGCTTGGGGCGTGGTGTTGTCTTGAAAGTTGACGCTTTTTGGCGCTGAGTCGAGCAGTTAGGGTGAAGCCACAACAAGAGCTGATTGCATGATGGCTTGCGAGCGGGGACGGGCGATTGGGCACAGATACATGTATTTAATCTGGTATCTTTATTCAAGGTTTGGCTAGCACATGCTTTGAATGATCTTCAGCCCGCGCTTCCTGACTCAGTGTAAGGCAGTCAACTGGGTCGAGTGCTGTCAATTGCTTGATTGCATGTATGATAAGCGCTTGAGCTCCAATTATAGTATTGCTAGACGAAGATCTGGGGGCAAACCGTGCCGCTTGGCTGTGCTGCCACCCGCGTGCGAATCTCATCTATCGTAGCGAGACGGCATGTCATGTTGGATACATGTATTACCAATTACTCAAAAAGAAACCAAAAATAAACAAGTCGCGTCTTACTCAACCAAGTTATGTAAAAGAACAAACAAACTTGGGCTCGACCCAGGGTCTGTCTCGGCATCGGCATCTTGACTGTCCCTCCCCCACCTCTAATAGCTATTGGGAATAAACTCTTTTAACTCTATGCACCTCCATCTCTCAAAAAAGTTGCCTTCTAACCTCATTGGCAAGGCTGAGATTTGACTTGACACCGCCCGGTCGGTACTCAATTGTGGCACGACGGCAAAACGGGCGACCGAGTGGGATTGATTCGGCTGAAGATGCTGTCCGTAGTACTCGTACGACTCGTACAACAAACGCCAGTGGAGGAGGGCCAAGCTAAAAGGAAGGGAAGAGGAAGTGGAGGGAGGGGGGGCCCTTGATTTCGAAGGAAGATGGTGAACGATAACGAACTGGAGTAGTGACAAGACAAGAGCTATTACGGCGGATTGATTTTCATTCCATCAGCCCCCTCCCCCCTCTGAAGGATCGTTTCATCCGTTGGGTACATGTACCGTAGTGTAGTGTATAGCTTAGCATCGCGGCAAAAGGATTCCGATGGCAGCCTATCACCAGTCAGGGGCGCCACCGCCATGGCACCAGCTAGGAAAGTTTGCAACTGCCGCAATTCATTCGCTCGCTAAGGTGGTCGGCGATGAGTCTTGTAAGACGCCACAGGTGTTTTGGATTTGTGCCCGGCTGCTGGGTGCCGTGTGGCATTTTGGGCCTAAAACGAAAATGCTGCCTTTTTTTTTGCTGGCTTGGTTCAGGGAGGGGGGTGAGAGTTTCTGTCTTGTCTTGTCATCAGCGGAGCAACTTTGGAGCCCCTGGGAGGGTGTGTTGATTTTATTTTATTTTTGCATTTTTTTTGTTTAATTGGTGTTTGCATGCTATATCTGACCTTGATAGAATACTATTGATTCCCGCCTGAATGCATAAGATGATCCGAATAGGCGAATCGATAGAGAAATGAGGCCTTGATGACATGAGTGTTAACCGCAAGGGAATAGCCTCAATAGGTATTTATTGGTACCCGCTCCCCACGTTTTGCTGCGTCTGGCCTGTCAGCGCCGTGCTGATACGCGTATCCACTTTTGATACGTGCCGATAACCAGGCCAGGTACCTAATGTACTCTGTCGTGGTAAAGGTGTGTGGATGTACATGTAACGAGTCGAGAACCGCATGTAATCAGATCATTGCATAATTGGGTTGCCCCCTCCAGCAGCCATGGAGCAAGCACATGCAATCTAATGTACTGTACTGTATTGTACTGTAGATGTATCCATGGTGTGTCTCTCTTCTATGGCAATAATGTGATTTTTACCTGATATAAGGATGACAGTTTTATTCTTCTTTCAGCTACTACAAAATCGCGGAGTTAACGAACCCTTCCCCCCAGCATTCACACACACAGAGAGCGGCCCCAAACTCCGCTGAGTCAAAGACGCAATCCACGTGCCAACCATGGCCGAAAAGCAGGGGTCCCGTCCAGTAAGCTTCAAAAGCTTATGGAGTCTCCAAATCGTAAGGGAGGGCATGATTTTAATCGCCGACTCAGACGCCACAAGGAAGCCATTTCCAAGAACGGCAGCGCGTATCAACGCCCAGATGGAGATAAAAAGAAAATAATTATGGAATTAAAAAAAAAGAGGGAAAATGGATGACACACAGACCGCTGTTTATTTGCGATTCGATTTACAACCCATTACAAACGGGGCCTCTTATTTGCCCGGCCCTCCATTTCTCAGCAGCTTTTCAGGGTTCATTGCTTTTTAGCTCACAATGGATTTGAGCGTCGGTCTTGCTAACCGGTGACTAACAAGGCGGAACTCCGTTTGCTAGTAGCGTTTATCTGGATGAGCTTTCCGTTGCTTATGCACAAGCTAGCAACTTTCAAACTTCAGGCCGTAGTCTAAAAGCGGACATTTGATTTGATTTGAATTGATTACAGCAGCAGGGCGGCAAGTGGATGACAAAAACCTTGAAGTTTTCGGCCACTTTTTTTTTTTTGCTGGAGCGGAAAGTGGCCCTGTAGATCAGAAATCCAATGGATCAATGGATCTAATCCATTATAAGAAAATGGAAGATGACAAGGGGACAAGGAAGTCAACCCAGCACGCTAAAAGCACACACGGAGGCGAGGCAGGCGATACGCCCTGTGAAACAAGGTAATTCAATCTAGCTGGCGTACTTTCGTATGAGCTATACGGGGCCCGAGAATTGGAGACGGACAGCTCTCTTTTTTCGGTGTAATATTGGAGTAGCACTCGATGGTTATGTACATGTGCCGATGCAAATGCCTTTTGGGGGCCTCATGCGGCGATGCGGACTTTGATTCCGGTCGTGCTTGTCCATCGCAGTTCCGTCCCTGTTCTTGAGGGGGTTGCACCGGCCGCTTATAGCATGCCGAGCCGTTGGAACATTGAAGCTACAAGCACATCAAGCATCAAGCACGCACACGGGGTTCATGTTAGTATGGATGCCAAGCAAGCATCGCCAGGCACGGCGTCGGGTGACGGCCGCACAGACACAAGCAGTTTGTGTTCCCCTCTGTCTCCGATCCTGTGAGATTGAGATGGAACGGGGTTTGTAAATACCACAGCGTGAATTCGGCGTGACACACATGAGAGAGAGAGACGGAGATGGAGACAGAGAGACAAAGCTGTGGCCACGAGCCCATATTTCGAGTAAATTCGGCGCACTCCGGCCTCCGTCCTGCAGGGCTCCGCGATCCATGGCGTCTGATAGACGCATATGCAAGCATGTACGAGCTGTATACGCAGAAGGGAAAAAAGGGTTACGTGTATTCCTGCTACTAGCGGGGCTAGACGAGAAGCCCAGAAAGCCATCCCATCCTCTGCATTGCATGAAGAAAGTGTGTACGAGTAATAGCAAAGCAGCCTTTTGGTTTGGGCCTGTGTTCTTCCCGTCTTACATGTGCCGAGTGTGTGTTTGCAGAGTGGGAATCTTTCCGCTTGCCCTGCTTGCTTTTGCACTTTCTATCCACTTCCAGCTGGAGCCTGGGTGGGCTAAATTCAAACCTTTTTTGTGTTTTCTGACGCTTTTTGTTTTTGAAGAGTCATAATTATAAATCTTGTAATAAATGATGATTCCAGTGGTTTAGATAGCGTGCTCTGTAGCTGTGCCGTACCTATACCCATGCAGTCTGAATTATTGTATGCCTTTTCTGCATAAGAGCCATGTATCTTGACAAAGCCTCTACCAAATCTCATACATCTTCACTCAAAACTCACACCAACACATATCCCACTCTCCTCGAGATATTAATCATGATTATTTAGTCTTTAGTTTGTCGAATTCCCAATTACTGTACTCGGTACTCCGTGCCACGTCCCTAAAATCCCACTCCCGATCCCATTCCCAATCCCACCCATCCCAAAGCTCATCCCATCCCATGTACACGTCGAAACCCGCCATGCAGCAATTCTCTACATGAGCTGATCCCCTTCAAAGTAACCCACCCCGCAACCGAACAAAAAAGGAATAAAATACAGAAAAAGAAAAAAAGAAAAAAAAGGGCATTGGATCGTAAACAACCAAAATCACACACCCCGGCGTTCGGAGTCTTGCGAAGGTCCGGGCCCCGGGCGTTGATGCCGCCCGTTTTTTGGGCTGGCGCAATCTGCGTTGACTGCGGACGGTCTACGGGCCACTCACTGTACTAGGTCCAGTAGCTCTAGGCCCTGTAGCTCAGCAGGTACAGGTACTGTACGAGTAGCTCGGGGGTGTTTGGCTCCATGGTAGAAGCGCCCCAGCCCCTTGGAGCGGGAGAGTTTGCATACGCGGGCTTTCGCGCCCTTTTCGTGCTGAATACAGCGATTTCACCTCGGAGTTGGCAAAGCCCGTGGTTTGCGTATGTAAAGCACAACACGAAGAATATTGAAAGGATCTCAGGGGGCGTCGTATTAGCAAAAAAGAGAACAAGACAAGATAAATTACAAGGCAAAAACAGGGAACGGGGGAAATCCTTGAGTGGATTTTGTCCGCTCCTTTTCCTTTTTTCTTCTTTTGGTCTTGCTGTTTCCATTGTGCGCACCGCACCCAAGACACCCCGATCGTCCATTTTGTTTCTTTACTCCGAACAGAGTGCGATTATCCAGCTGTCCAAGTCCGTCTGGTCCTGTCAAAAGACCGCGGATATTGCGGGCCTGGCGGGTCGCAGTCGAGCTGGCTGTCGGACATATTGACAGCACATTTGATGGTACCGTCCGCTCGGCCAGATCAGGCCAGGCAGACGCAGTAGGATCGCCGCAGGCTATCTATCTATCATTCGATATGGAACTCTTCTTTAATTTCGTTTCTTCTCCCGAGGTTTGTTCGATTTTTTTTGTTCGCGATAGCTAGCCCAGTCTACGCTGTTGTCTTACTGTTATCTACGCCCGGCAACTTAGAGCTGTCCCAACTGCCGGGAAACCAAAAAAGCTCATGTCATCAATCCAGGCAAGGGGCCGGACCCAAAAAGCCAATATTAGCATTTTCCTGTTTTGACCAAACCACGTTACCTGCCAAAGCTGTCAACCAGGAACCTTCATCTCCAGTAAAAACACCCCAAAAATCTCCAATTCACCAAGAAGAAAAGAGAAGAAAACACCAGACTCCACAGGAACACGCAGCAAGCCAGTCTGCATCGTGGAAATATTTCCGATTCGGGGGGGAAGAGGGGCTCCATATCGAAATATTTCCTTACTCCGTGACCGAACGCTGGTAAATAGTTTGTCAGCGCATATGAATCACTTGACAAAGCCGTCCGCCGCCGCGGGCCCCTCTTCTCTCCGTCCTACTAGGCACTGCTTCCTTCTTCCATGGAGATTTTTCTGGAGCTTCGTTGGTTAATAATTTTTTATTTTTTCACTTTGCTTTTATCTCCGATGGGTCACATCGTGGCTCTCCGGAGTTGAAATGGGTATAACGGACGGACGGGGATAGTAGCCTAGACTTGTTGGTGCCGTGCATACTCCGTGCTCCTCTTTCTTTTTTGTTAATTCCCCCCCGTGCTCATTATTATACACGTAATTCATGTACAGAAATGTCTCGAATGACTCTAGATGCAGGGCGTGTGTCGATGCTAGCTAGCTAGAGTCACTGTAGAGGAGCGGGAGGGGGTGGGATAAAACCCTTTCTTTTTTTCTTGTTGCTCTTGTGTCCAGTCCTTGTCCTTGCTCCATGGATGACAAACCCTGCCAATATGTGTTGACAAACTCCGATACCATTTCCCTAAAGCGGATGATGATGCGAGCAAACTGGACAAGGGAGCGCCCGTCTGGTCTTCTGGTCCAAAGGAAACACCTAATGAGGTCCGCCTTCAAAATAAAATAAAATAAAAAAATAAAACAAAACAAAATAGTGAAAATAAAATCCATAAAATATGTAAACGCGTATCGTGTTCAGCCAATGTAATTAAAAATAAACATAAACGACCCCAGCCTAATGCATGTAGGAAGTCATCCGTGCGTTGTACGAGAACGAAACCGAGCAAAAGCGTTTCCAAGAAAAATCACGGGCGTATTGCGATAGATTGGATTTGACGACGACGGCATAGTGGCTGAGGGGGGGCTTGGCTTTTTCCTTGGCTACATGTTATACGCACGTCTCTGGCGATGCAAATCGGCAGGGGTTGGGAGGGATGGGATACCATGACGTGTCGGCGATTTGGGGACCTTGTGAGATGAGTTCGAGTGGTAGGTAGGATTGGATCGAAGGGGGCTAGCTAGTTGATCCCGACATCTCAGCAATGGCTGGGCTGGAGGGGCTAATGAAGCTGTTGCATCTCGCGTGTAAGCCCTATGGCCGCTTTGCGTTTGAGACGGCGGTGATGATGACCAACCTAGGATGGAATCAAATGTGCTAGTTGGATACGACTGGAGTATGGGATTTTTATTGGGAATTAGGTCACATTCACCGAAGATGTCAAATCAAATTCAATCAAGTAGAGGTAGCCAACTTTTGTGAATTACTTCAAGCGTGGCATTGGTGTTGCCATCATTCTATTTCAAAAGCTCTGTTTGCTTGCTTCGGTTCCGTTTCCGTAACTTCGTCACGCTCCCATTATCAATTGATCCCCGACCCCAAGGTCCACCCCACCGCCCCTTTCCAGAGTATGTACCACATATACAGAAATAAACAAATGATGGTAAAAAATAATAAAAAGCAAAGTCTATCAGTGCACCGCGCTTGTAGTGTGTCCCGTAACGCCCATTAAATCCCAAAGTGATGATTGATTGAACCACCCATGAATGTAGAGAGAGAAGGTAAAAAGAGGAAGAGAAGGAATGAAGAGTGAAGGTAGAAAAAAAGAAAGAATGCCGAGAATCGAAATGTGTCGCATGGCCATGGATGGCTCATGATGAATCAAAGTCGCAACCAGACGACCCCTCCTCTTACATCCCGGTATGACTATTACACCGGCCCGGTCAAACACAGTTTGCCTCGCATTATGTCCGAATTGTTTTTGTATTTTCTTCTTTTTTTGCTTTGGTTCATGTTGGTCCATCTTATATCGGGACCAGGTCGATATCGTAGCCGTTATACAAAGTCGGGTCGTTGATGCCCATCATGACGCCGTGATTGGAATTTGAAAGAATCTGAGGCTTGATCGTCTCGTAGCCGCCCTCCATCAGGGTAGGTCCCATACCGCTGAGGTCCTGCATCGCGCTCTGCTGGAAGAACTGCATCGCGGCCATATCATTTGAAGTCTTCATGGCCCAGTCGGGGAACACGTTCATCGAGGGGGACTGCGAGGCGAAGAGCGAGGCCGTTGCGTCGAGGTCTGGCTGGCCGGACTGGCTAAACTCGAATTCGGTGCTGCCCGCGTAGCTCTGCGGCGACATGGTGACCGGGTGGTTGTGGCTGCCAAAGGCGGCTCGTCGGTAGTCGATCTCGATATCGGAGTGGTCCAGCTCCGAGGAGGAGGCGCGGTCGGTGCGTCTATAAGGCATGGGAGACTCGCGCTCCATCTCGACGTCGCGGTCCTTGTTCTGCGCATCGGTGCTGTTGTGGTGGTCGTGAAGCTGCTGGGCGAGCTCCTTCAGGTCACGCTCGTTCTCGGGGAAGACGGAGTGGACGGGCAGGTCGATGTCGCTGTTGGGTCGGATGCAGCCCAGCTTCTGGGCAATGTTGTGGATCACGGGCTGGCCACGGTCGTTGAGCTCGGGCTCGCCAAGGTCCCACTGCTGGTTGGTCCTGACCATCTGGTAAAGCTTGTGGACGGTGGAGATGAGGGCGAACTGGGTGTTTTCGAGAACCTCTGCGTATCTGTGTGTGACACCCGTGTTAGTCAAGTTGGGGGTAAGGCTATGGGATTCAGAAGAGCTTACCCTCGAGGCAACTGCTTGTACTCCATCTTCTTGCGAACGCCAGCCGTGCAGACAAGGCCGTCATCCTTACATCTCTTACAAGGGAATTCACCGTCGCACTAGTTTAAGTCAGTAACCACTTCCAGAGCCTCGTTGTTGTGAGACAGAGGTGCGTACCTTTGTCTTCTTCATTCGACATCTCTCACAGGCCTTCCAGACGCGCTTATGTCTTCCATCCATGCCGTGTGTAACTTGCTCGTGGTGGTGCAGGGAAGCCGCATTGGATCCGGCACGCTTAGACGTTCGGTGGTTGGCCTTGATAGCCTTTGTACTTGAGCCACTGGCTTTTCTTGATAGTGTGGAAGGTGATGTGGAAGTGGATGATTTGTTATCCTCCGCAGGAGGAGAGGGCAGGCTATGGGCAACCATTGTGAATGTGAATTGTGAATGTGCAAATGAAGCTATCCCACAGAGACTGTTTTACTCTTGATGGGGTTGGCTATACGAGTATGGTATATATAACCGTTCAATGTGGATGGATGGTGTATGTGATGATGGAATTAACCCCAAGGTCCAGACAGCTTATGCTTTGCTTTGACCAGGTCCCTTTTTCTTGGTCAAGATGAAGATGAATAATATCGGAAGAGTGAATAAGAGAAGGAGGTGAGGTCCCGACCCAGCGCAACGGGACCCGAGAGATTATATAAATACCAGATAGGGTGGTGTAGCAGGTTGTCTCGATGGAGATGGACGGTGGTGCTGAATAATGGGCACCGGTGGGGCTTACAGTGGGTTAATCTGGCCTGTGAGCTGACTGAGAAGCAAGCTGATGAGCATCATGGCCCTCGGAGGCTTTATGAACCAAGACCAAACTAACGTCGTTGTGAAAAAGCCAAACGGTAGCTTTTGATCATGGCGCACTCCTGTGGGATGGGCTTCCAAAGTCTCCATGTACATGCACATGTATTTCCGGCTGCGGATCGAAACAGGGTCTCCGGGGGGTGTCGTTAGGACTCGGCAACGCCATTATGTCCGAGGGCGCGAGAGTAGACGGACGGCCACTAAGCCGCAAGGGGGCGAGTAATACCTAAACCTATTCAAGGCATTTATGAGCTTTAACGGGAATAGCACTGTTTTTCCCACGGGCAAGGTCCCAGGGCGTCCTTTGCGCTACCGCAAAAGGCGTGGGCTTAGTCGAAGCATATATGCAGTTGCAGGTACATGTTACAGGCGCGCCAACGCTTGGCCGGGCGAGACTGCAGGTATCGTCGACGAAGATGACAGAATCATGGCATCAAAAGCGAGGACGGGCTGCGCGACCCGATTGTTTTTTTTCTGTGTGCTTGTGTCTTGATTGCCGCGGTGTTTGTCGGCAATGGTCTTGCAGCACGTTTTTGACTTGTTCCTTTGGTCCTGGAAGATGACAGGTCCGGTCACGGCCAGATGACGAAAGTGAACGCTCAAGTCAAAGCATAACGATGGATGAAATGATCGGCGTGATGGTAAATGGTTATGGTGATGGTGATGGCAGAAGCGAAATCCCAAGGGTATGATTACACACAACTGCCGTCAACATTAACGAGCAACAGTCATCTTGGGCAAAAGCCTAAGCAAAAATCCATGCTTCGTAATTCGTAAACGCAGCCCAGCGTCTGCGCTTGCTAGCAAGCATTCCCATAGCACTTAAAGCCCAGCCCGGCCAGCCAGCCAGCAAGGCGCTACAGGAAAAAGCGCTGGGCAAGGGTTGTTTTGGTTTCAATCCCGTTATCCTCTTTTCTGGGCGCTGAGCTAGGCGATTTGCCCATTCCAAAGTCCGCGCCGACGCGGGCGGACATGAATGGGCGAAGTTCCGTCATGACGCTGGGCAATCATCACCTCCGCGAAATGAAGGATGTGTGTGTGCGTGTGTGTGTGCGAATGTACTGTACCTACGACTGACTGACTGACTGCCTGTGCTTTTCTGTGGGAGTCATCAGGTAGCCTACCTAACAAGAGCAGGAGGCTCAGATATTACCGCTTGTAGCATGTGTAGAGTGCAGAGTAGTGTGTGCGAGTAGTACCCGTAAGGATGGATACAAGCATGCCTGATGATTGCCGCTGGGTCTTCTTGGCTTTGGAGGGGGTGGTTCATTCATTTCCCCTTTGGACCAGAGTGAATTGGTAATTTGTCAGTGCGACGTGGTGATCACAAAACACATGGCATGGCATCACGACAAGGCGCAACAGATTGTCAAACCTTCGGCTCATTGCCGAACTGGGCGTTTAGCCTTACAAGCGAGGAGGGACTCAATCAATTTCCACATCAGGCTGCCCCGGAAGGATTACCGCGTTGGCTTAGGTGATGAGGCCCGACTGGCGTCTATATTGATTGAATGGTAAGCGGGAGTAAACTAAGAGGAAGAAGCCGTCGATGGAAGAAGCCGCATCCTCGAAATAGTCGGCACCTTCCAGTCAGTTGATACGCCTTGAGTCAAAAGCCCTGCCTCTTCTAACTTCATATCTCGTCATAGCTCTTGGGTGCGAATGAGAGCGAGATAGTGCCATAGTTACAAAGCATCATCGGAATGCTGTCGTCTGAATATACAAAACAACAGCAAGCAATTCGAAGCTTCACCCCTCCCCCTCCCCCCACCGTTCTCTCGAAACGGCAATTAATAACCATTTCCCCAATAGCATTTATTTATTCCTCAACATGTTACCCCGATGGGGGGCCCCGTTGAAAAGGCTCGCGGCTCGGGCAAAGATGCCATGACAAGACAATATGCCAAGCGAAGCACAAAGAAAAATCGGTCTGGTGCTGATTAATTGTTCGCCAAAGGGAGCAATTGCCTTTACGGCGATCGCTTCGATGCCCCAGTAAAAGCTCTTTCGTTTCCATTCTACAGCGAGTGCGGGTAGCATTGAAATCTGCAAGCTCTGATTGGAGGCGCCGTGTCTAAGCCCTATCAGAGGCGGCACCTTTTTGCGTCAATCCCACCTGGCATTCTCTTTTGCCCGACACAGTAAAAGGTCCCCATCGCCGGCAGTTTTTTTTGCTTGTATGTTGCTATATTTGCCCTTCTCTCCCACTCTTGGCCGGGAAATGGAAGCTGCCAAGGCCTGCACGGAACACGCCAAGCGAGTGGGAATTGCCCGCAGATCAATACAGGTGAGGAGAAGGGGATTGGGATTTGTGGACAAGAAATTGCGAGATACGCTGGCGATACGACGGCGGGTTAGATCGAGCATGTACAGTACACACTCTAAATAGAGGTCGTATCAATACTACATGTACAGTAAAGGATCGTGTAGTATGGACCACCCCTGATTTGGGCGAGCGCGCGCTACAGACGCCTGGCGTGCTCCCGATGGATCAGAATGTCAATATTTGTGCCGCGCGCGAAAGCGAATATACAGTTCAAGTGTATCGCTAGTACCTGGGCAAATGGGCGAAACAGCTGCCATCGATGACAGCGAATTCGATGCCAGCAAGCCATGCCACAAGCAACGCCAGCACTGAATTAGCGCCTTGTGCCCCATCCGCCTTCTCACTGGCACTGGGCAGATGTGATGCGTCGAAATCCAAATTCCTGATCCAAAATCCTTTAGCATGCAGTGCCCGCTTCCTTCGTCTCGACAATGAGAATAAGCTGATGTCAAAATCCCCCAAGAGACTTTCTCTGTGCCCAGCTACACGTAGCCACCCCCGCCTCTCTCTCTCCTCTTTTTTTCGAGCTTCTCTTATTTTCGCCCGGCCGCCAAGCGGGGCTCCCAGGAAGCATGCAAAACCAAACTGACGGCTCGCAGAGACCCTCTTTTTCCCTGGGTTGCTTTTTGTTTTGCTTTCGGCCGTCGGTGGCGCTGGAGTCGCCCGAGCGGTGGGAGCAAGTCGCAGGGACCGGCGGCGAGACTTGGGGCGGCGCTGGGGGGCAGCGTTTCAGCCCGGGTATCGCAGAGGTAGCCGCTACGGCATCGGGCTGGCAAAGTGACCACCCGCGCTAACAGGTTTGATGGTATGGAGACCTGATTGACCTTTGAGTGTACCACCACGGCTCACTTCGCGGACCTGAACTCACTTCTCACTCGCTCAACTCAGCTCA
This sequence comes from Trichoderma sp. IMV 00454, assembly GCA_001931985.1. NCBI lineage: Eukaryota > Fungi > Ascomycota > Sordariomycetes > Hypocreales > Hypocreaceae > Trichoderma > Trichoderma sp. IMV 00454. The sequence goes on from MSJK01000131.1 coordinate 757,957, forward strand.
ACTCACTTCTTACTGTCATGATCCAAGATAAGTCTAATCGTAACACGAACCAGCCATTGAATTCAACTCGTCGCTGGAGCGAAAGAGGGCTGCGCTCGTGACGTAAATGTCGACAATTGGACTCGTCGCTGACGCCGAAGGTTACCAAGAATTTTAGTTTTGCTTGACTCAAACTGAGCAAAAAGCTTCAATAGGGTCGTCTCTCTTTGTCTGCGGAGCCCCTGCATCCATAGCTTCTAGGCATTCGTCGTCTAGCGGCTGGGAGAATCCATCCGCAAACAACAGGTCGAAAAAACGCTTCTGCATGTCGGCAGATACATCGCGCACCACAGGCGTATTTTCTTGAGGCTCTCGTCGCTAGCTACTGGTAGCGCGGGCTAGTTGCGTTGTGGTTGTTAATTCCGATTCCCGTGGCGCCATCAGGTGAATCACGCCTCCTCGATCCCTTTCTGCATAAGCCTCTTCATGATGTGTGTGTGTGTGTGTACGTTGTGTGTGTGTGGCATAAAATGGGATAAACCCGGTGAAGCTTGGTGGTGCATGCAAGGCACTTTGCTGGCCACACTGTTGGCACAGATAACAGCTCGCACTCGCTACCATTCCCGACGCCAGCCAGTCCACGGACGAGAGAAGGTCCAATATCCGGGCCCTGGGTGCCTAGATTTTGCTAGCAGAAATGTCCTTTTAGGTTGACAGGCAATCCCTAACTTTGGGGGGTGTCAATTGACGGAGCACGGAGCGTAGGAGCGTCTCCTCTGATCCTTCGGCCTTGATGCAGCTCGATAGCAATTCCGTCTCCTTGCGACGTCAAATAAGAGCACAGACACATCCGGAATCACAGCAGTGAACAGGATCAATCACACACTGCTGGCATGCCCGTCCTACAATGAAACAAGGCCGCAAAGACCTAAAGAACTGCCAAAGGAAGCAATCTTTCCGCGCCCTTTTCTTCCCAATTCCGCTGGAGCATCTGGCAGCACCACCTTAGTTACTGTGCCGTGGAACTTGGCCCGGAACCCCATTATAGCCGAGTCCGATCGGATATCTTGCAGCCGGCAATTCTTCCCCCTTCCCACCCTCCAAGAACCAAAAGCCTCAAATCAACTTCTTTCGTTTCGTTGAAGCGTGCGGACCGCTTTTACCGCCCACCTTTCCTGTACGAGCGGTCCTTGTCCGTTCGTAGGGCTCACGGAAAGAAGCCGGCTGAAAGACGAGGTGACGCTATGCCCTGCCCTTGCTTTTTGGACCTTGAATTGTGTTGTCGACCTGGGTGGATTACATACTGCACTGTTGCTACCGTTGTCCTGGTGACTCATTTCGGCCTCCGCTTACCAAACTTGACGTTCCCAGAACGGACGGCGATTCATTTTACGATTTTATTGAATTGCATTTTATTTTATTTTTTCGTTTTGCCCAGGATATACCGGTAATCAGAATTAGTACGGATTTCATCAATCCAACACAAGCGCAGTAATAGAACTACACCGTGCTTATCTACCGAGCTGCCAACCGTCAAAAGTAAACACTTATGGACTCTCTGATGTCATTGATAGATACCTTACCTCGGGTTCGCTCTCGAACAAAATAGAGCGAAGCTTTTTGACACACTTCAAGTCGCGAGAGAGTTTTCGCAGGGCACGTGTCCAGCTCCAGCCCTAACAACCTTCCACCCACTTTGCCTGCCAATACGACATGACAAAGTTGGTGTTTTGGCATGCAAAATGAGGGGGGGCTGGCCTGCAAGTTGGAGAATGAAGCATAAACTTCAAACTCTCTTACCCACAGCGGCAGGTTGCGGCGTGTGGCAAAGGCTGTATGTATGGGAGGCTTTCCAGCCACAGCCAATTTTAAGATTTGCTGGATTCCAGAACCCTGTTTCGGTGTCGTTGCTTACAGGCACGGGAGAAAACATGTTCGGCACATGTCTGCGCCAAAAATCGTCGATCGCTCTCTCTTTCGCTTGAACCTTGGTGGTGTGTGAGTGTCTCATCTCAGCTCATACACTATCATGGCCATGGCGCCTGTCCGCAACTCAAAAAAACAAAGAATGCGGGGATGCTGATGAGTCCTCATCGAGCTGGAACTTGCGATGGCGCAGGCCAAGGTTCTGATTCGTGCTGACATTTTCACCAATTAGGTGAGCCCTGGACGGGCGTTGCATTCATTCAAATTCTCATCACACTGCAGCGGGAATACGTGCGCAAACGCTGGTGGGAAGTCCGCAAATGTGCGCACCTTTGCGGCCAATGAGGAGCCCGTACACCCTCCTTTTTCTTTTGAGCACTTTCCAATAACGTGCAATGGTCGTTAATGTAATACAGTTGGTGTAGTAATACTCGTAAATCATCTAGGAGGCGGGAATAGCAAAAGGCGCGGAATCGTCCAGACTCTCTCTCCCTGGGGCTCGGCCGTATGTCTTAACAGGAAACGGGCCTTTCTCCAGAGTCATCTGGCCTTGTGCAGACGACCATCTATTTGCTGGCAATGTCTCCGGTAGCCTATGGCCCTTCGTTAGCCTATGAATGCCGTCATGCAGCTCCCGTTGTTTGCGAGAACCCCTGATTCTTTGGATAAATTGGCTGGGCACAAAGTCCAAGTACGAAGTAGCTTATCGGGTTGGATAGCCGGGGCCGAGAGAGAGAAAAAAGCCCCCTTCGAAGCCCCGATACGCCGTCTCGTGGCCTTGACATTTCCCGGGCGTCCTTTTGTGTAATTGCACGTTTCGGCAGCGAGAATGGGCCGCTTACCTCACCCTCACTCACCCCCTCGGCATTGCGAAAATTACACAAGTTTCTCGGGCTACGGAATTTCCTAGCTGATGAATAAAATCCCACGGAGCTTTACGTATTACTTTTTTGTGCACTTGTAGGACGAGGTATAATAATAACCATGTAAGACACAGTTCGAGTAAAAGGTTCGTGCTCCCAAGTAACTGTACTTGCTACTGGGTCCCTTGAGCCTTGACCTTGATCGCACACGCCCCCCTCCAGGCACTTCGATTCCGGGAATGAGAATTATTATCGCGATTAACCAGGCGGGTCCCCATCGCTCTGACTGCAATGGAATCCGACGAAATGGATTCAGGAGCGTTTTCTAGCCTGCAGAGAGATGACTCGCGTTGCACAGGATGGAGACTCTGGAAACTTGCCAACTTTCTTTTTCTTATTCCCTTGAATTCTTTTTTTTTCCGGGTCTTGTGCTGCTCCCCCCTTCTCCATCGACCCAATTGCGTATCAAGTGATTCGTCGAAATGGTGCTCGCCAAAGTTCTTCCATTTTTCTTTTCTTCTTCTCTTGCAGACTAAACGATTCAGTTAATGATGGGGACCGCGGAATATGCCGCAAGCCGAGCCAAGGCTAATGCTAATCAATTCCTCAAGGCTGCTGTAATGCTGAATAAAGACTGTCCTGAGTGCTGCGTCCCGAGGCTGAGATGATGTTTATTAAACCAGAATCCCCACAGAAAATGTGTTTATGTGAACCTCCCAAGGGTGATTACCAATCGTTGATTCACACTCTAGGCTGTCTCTTCACGCTGGTATGGTGCACAAACTGCTTGCAGCCTAGCACCTGTGGAATCAACCTCCAAATCGCATCGCGTCGGCACTAGGAAACCTGCCCCTTCGACGAGTCCCATGATCCTGATCCTTGCCGGGTGGGTTCTCCGATTTCCACGGTCCATGTTCCATGGATGGGGGGGGGCAGCCCTGCAGGAGGCGAAAAGAACGCAACCCTCATTCAGAAAAACAGTTTCCATCCGTCCTTCTAGAAGCATTCCCCACAGCGGACGCTTGTCGGGACCAGCTCGGCCCAAGCTAGACATTTCTTCGTAGGTTTTTGAGTTGAGAAAAAGAAATGGAGTACCGAAGGGGGCACTTGAAATTTCCTTGTATGGAAAGAAGTCTCTTACAAAACTGCTTTCCGGTCCGCTTGAGCCGCTTTTGCCGCTCCGACTTCCAGCACCAGAATCGGCATGATATCATTGCTCAGGCGAAAAACAAACCTTGGGATTCGTCTAAATTCTGAAAAGGGCATTTTTCGTCGAAAGGCGTGTGAGATGTTGATTGATTAATTTCCAAGCGGTTGCATCATGGGTTGGCGAAGCGAGACGAGAGACAGAAAAAAGCGGGCATTGCTTGCTTTACGATGCGCGAAATTCTGCGCTGCTACTTTGTAGTAATAAAAAAACCCCGAGCTATAATGCCGAGTTGCAGGTAGCATTGAGACAAGTTATGCTTGTCAATGTAGCTTTTTGTCTTTTACGCGTGGAAACGGAGTCGCTGTTTCGTCGATTTTTTTTTTTTTTTGTCGTGTGCCGGCGCCGAGGACTTACAAGTTCCGCGGGGTGTCGACAAAACAATGGAAACGATAACCGCGAGGCTAGCGTGCGATATTTACAAGGTGTATACGGATTATACAGTGAGCCTCAAGGGGGAGGGGAGTAGGGGGTGTCTCTGGATGGATGCAGAAGGAGATGGGTTAATGAATTTAACGATAAAATCGAAAAATATGATACATCTTCAAACTAACATATACAATATAACTAATAGAAAAGAAAAAAAGAACTCAATCTAGTTTGCACTTCATCCAGCATGAAGCTAAAAAGGGGGTCCCTGTTTTCTCGCTCTTTTCACGTAGCCTCGCCGCGGGGGAAACGGGAGATCGGTCGCCGACCCTGCGGCTGGAGACCACAAGACCCTTACCGAGGAGAATTGCCAAACTGGTGTTGGTGATTGTATTTATGGGGACCTTGTTCCTTTGCGTTGTTTGTGCGTGCGGACGAATTGCAATGCAGACGGAGCTGAGCCCGCAAAAAGAGAAGAGAGCTCACAGTACGGAGTACAGAATCAAGGAGTCAGGAAGCTCCGGTGCTAGGCCTAAAGAGAGCAACGCAGGCCTTGTCCGGGCTACGTCACCGAGCCCGAGTCGGACCTCGCGTTATTAATCCCATGGTCATGCTTTGCCTTACATTACATCTTGACTTGTTGCAAGCTGGAACTTTGATGATTCTCATGACCTCTGGGGAAGTTCTAGATGACGAGGCTAGGGAATCTTCCGGGTTTGCAAGTTTGGTTCTGTTTGGGAGAGGTGGGCTGCATCACGATTCGTCCGAATGGTTTCGGGGATTGAGATGGGATGTGAGATGAGTGCTTGTAAATCCGATTCCCATGATGCGATTTGCCTGGGGGTCAGATTTACCCCGAGTTTTCTCGTCTTATGATTCTACAAAGCAAGAAGGACAAGGTATCTCTCTACGGAAGGGTTGAGCCGGTGCATGTAAAATGCAGACAAGGCTGGGTCACGACCTGGTTGTTCTCGGGGGTTCTAGCCTCTTTCCAGCCCGCCACGAAGAAGACAAAACTCCATACTCGTACGGCTTTGGTGATGTTATTCGGTGTTATATCCGTTCCACTAGGGACAATATGTTTGGTTTCATTTGGGACGAAATAAACCAATTGAGCGTTTCCAGCTGTCACTTTTTCTTTTTTTTCTTTTTTCTTTTTGCCCTGCCCATTGAATGCACACCCCCTCCCACGCCCCCCTTTGTGTCCAGGCCCCCTTCATCATGATTGATCGTCGATCGTGGCTCTCTCGTCCTTGGGTACCCCCCCTGGTCCCGTTCCCCCTTCTGCCCGTTCTCCGGCACGGCTTCAAGAAGCGCTCCGTTGGGCGGTGTTCGACACTTACACACAGGACGCGAAAGGGTGTGGCTTACTCACAGGTACATGGCACGAGCGCATGGAAAAGCGGGAGCGCAAGGTCGTTCGAGGTGGCGCGACATTTTATGGCTTATTTTTTACTCCACCATCCCGACAGGCCCCCGATTTGTTCTTTCTCTGGCCTTGTGCTTGTTCGGTTTCGTGCTCCACCGTGCCGAGGAGACGTGCTGACTGGTCAATTGGCCCTCGGGGAGTCGGAGTCTCCGCGGAAACGATGGCTTGGGTCCCTCGCGTGACTTTTTGTGTGGCCCATCTCGTTCTCGTTATGCTCATATCCTCCCATTGATGTCTTGTGCCTCCTTAGGAGTTGAGCTTGTGGTGTTTAGAGTCATATCCCGCGGCTTTTGGCCTTTGGGGGGAGAAGGGGATCTCGCTTCAGGAGAGCAATCGTTCGGTTGGCCTTGTTTTTTTTGCGCTCTTTTCTGGTGTGAACCTCCCAACTCCTGCATGAAAGAAATAGATAGTCTCAACTCCTAACTCCGTTTTCCCCTCGTAGCTGTGCCGTGCTCGTACGTGTGCCGTGGCTCGTACGAGTGAAGTATGCCGCTCCGGCACCGATAGCCATCTATCTGCATGCTGCTCTCCTCTCTCCCCTTCTCCTGGCTTGCTTTTTGCTTGTGCCCGGTTCGAGTACACAACGCTGTGCCGTCTTCCCAGAGTCCCCCTCGCTGAATCTTGCCGAGTTTGACGACCGGCGTCCTTCAGCCGACAGCCTTGCCGCCCGTCCTTTTGACAAATCCGGGGTGGGTCTGATGCAACTTCACTCCTGGCCCGTTTCTCAAGTGCCGATGTCATTCTTAGTCTAGACTAAAGTTAGGTCTTGTAATTTCTGACTGTGCTTTTTTGTCCAATCTCGAGCCATGACGACATTGCCGGTGCCGTTCCGTCTAGGTTCAATGCAAAAGAAGCCTTGCAGGAATGGAAAGAAAAGAAGACGAAATATCTCCGTATCTACGCACATCCCCCATCTCAAAAACTACTCTCTTAACCGATGCGCATCTCCGAGACCGGGGCCCTCATTGCCGGCCGGAGGTTCGCCGTCTTTTTTCGGTATCCACATGGGGGTTCACACCTTCTAAACGCCCAGGGCTTTGGAATTTTTTTATGTAGATGCGGTTTGACGTACATGTAACCTCATGCAGGCTCCGTATATCGATGAATTCTTTGGTGTATTTTTGATTGCGCCCGGAGATTGGAATCGGGTATGCATGAGCCTCGGTTGGCGCCATGGCTTGTGTTCGAGACCCTGAACTAAAACATTCGATGTATACATCATCGTGTTCCACATGCTTGCTGGGCGTGTGCATGGGAATCGGAATCCAGAAGCCATGGCTTGAATTCTTTGGTCCACTATATCGATGATTTTATTCATTTATCTATCTATTTATCGAATTAAATTGGTTTTTTATGACTTCAGCTTGGTTTCATTGCCGATTGCCGGTGCCCGTGTCATGTTACAAACAGCCTGCAGACTAGCGGGTACGCCATCGCGAACAACTTCGCATTCAGTTCGGGGCAACCGTTATCTATGTAATATGAAGTCATTACATGACTCTAGTTGCGGAAAATTCCGCGTATCTTTATTATATGGATTGCTTTCAAGGCCCTAATGTATGGTACTCGTTGTAAATCACGAACTAGCCTCGGCAATTGTTTTTACTATGGCGACCTCGATGGATTGGAGGATTGATGAGATGACTTGTGTCTTTTTTCCTATTCGTCGTACAAGTCTCCGGCCCTAGAAGTCGTGTAAGTTAAGTTACGTGTATTCTCAATGGATGCGTCTCGTCTTCTAGTGTGGCTGAAATCCAGAGGCAGAACGGATATTGGCAACTCTATTATTTTGGGGTTGTTAGCCAGGTACGTCGAGGGTTCGTCAGTACACTGGTATCACATGCCATTGAGCCATCAATATCAGTAATGTATTTATACTCTCATTCCATATAAAAGTGGTCTAGAACATTTAAAATATCTTCATGAAGCTCCTATTCGACTAAATAAACTCATCAACATAGCCACATAGCCACATAACCGCCTGCGCCTCGTATGTGGGGGAAAGTAACACTGCAATAACCTTTGAGGGGAATTTCACATGTATGTATAAAGTAGCCAGGCTCATGTAGAAGTCGGGGGAGTTGGGTAATTAAGTGGCTGAGAATAAAACCGGCCGCATGCCCATTCTCATCCAAGGATGCAGTTTTGTTCTCATTCCTCCTCCATATACAAATCCACAGCCAGCAAACATTTCAGCCTTATGACTCAACGACTCAACTCAATCTTGAAACATGTTGGTGGAAAAGATATAAATAATGATATTCAAACTGTGTTATATGATTCATAGCGGCGCTTTATACGCCATCGCTTCCATTAGATTATCACCCGGCGGCCTCTGCCCCTTGATGCGAACTCGAATACTCAAGCGGGCCCATGTACGGCATCGATTAACATATCCAACAGCAAACTTAACTTGTTTCAAACATCAAACATCTGTGTAAACAGGCATTGGCGGATTCTCCCACTCACAAACAGCCCAGGTCCAAGCTGCACCAGAGTGATACTTGAAGAACAGCGACATATCGTATCCGTAATCGGCAGGCAAGAACAATTCAGGATCAGCACTTTTGGCCTTGTCTATTTCCTCGACTGTTGCAAGAGAGAGGAAGTGTTCTCTACGCGGCCCACGAGGTAGATTACTGCGGACGTGTCAGTATAGCTACGAGAGAGAAATGGAGCGGACCATCTTACAGAGCGTTTCCAAGAATACCGTGACAGAGACTCGGCTCCTTTCTGAGCAATCCCAGCTCCCAAATGGCTTCCTGGCCCTTACTTATTGCGGCATCGATTTCATCATGAAGCTCGGGAAAGTGTGGCCGGATAGCACGAAGAGAGAAGATGAAACCAGGGGCTCCATGACACCACTGCATGAGGCTTGGGTGGCGGGTTTCGTCAATCTCCTTGGCAATAGGCCAGTTTCCATCTTTTTGCAAACTTAGCAAAGCTCGAAGCTTGGGGGTAAGTTTTGGCGCAAGAGCAGGAGTGGTGAGAGCTAGCTGCGTAATGATTCCTATATCGCCGTGACCAGCACCGATGTACTTGTGCTTGTGGAAAGTCCACCCCCCTTCATCTTGGTCTAAACTGTCTGCCAGAATCTTTTGGGAGACCTGAGCGATCGGATCCTCGAGAAGAGCGGCGCTGTCTGGGACGTGGTGGCGTATCAGCCTCAAGAAGTAGAGCATGCCAGCTCTTCCCTGCCATATTTCCGATTCGAATGAGTCTTTTTCTGAATCCGGATAAGGTCCTACAACTGTGGGCATGTTGGACAAGAAAGCCTTGACATGATTGATGTCTTTGCTGATACAGGCTTTGAGTGCTTCGTAAGCCAGCTTCTCGCAGCTTATTCCGACTCTGGTGGTGAGTACAAGCGCTCCACGGTCAGCGTCAAGGTATTGCTCCGCCCAGTGCAAGAGGCTGTGATCCGCAGCATAGACGTCAGGGTAGAGTGTGGCGAGTCGGAAGAAGAGAAAGGCAATGCTGGTTGGGCCTCGTATGAAGCCACCAAGTTGCGCCGGATCAGGGTAAGCGGGCAGGGGAGGAGTTGTCTTGAGAATGTGCTCCAGGGACGACTTCATTAGCTGCAGAGGGTCATAATCTAGCGACTGTAGCGGGAGGTTATTTGGTATGTACTTGAGCGCCATGACGACTGCGATCTTGGTTGGATCTTGGGTTTTTAGATCTGGAGTAATTGCCGTCTCCCTGTGGAATGCGGAATGTATGATGATCGAGCTGGGGCGGCTGTTCCTTATTCTTACCCTGGAGATATCAGGTGGAGGGTTGATTTAGCACGATGCGGCTAGATCCTGCTAGGCGGCACCTCGGAGGCATCCTCTGGATTCCATTGACATTGAGTTGCCTGTTTGATAAAGTCAATAAATTCATTCAAGTGGTTAATTATTGGAAAATTCAAGGTGCAAATGGTGGATCAAGGTAAATGTTAATGCATCAAAATGCTCCAACATGTTCCGTTTTTGGTGGTGAAAGCTGGCGGTGATACAAGTTCAAGTAGCTTCAGAGCTTAGAAGCTCGCCCCACACCACATGCCAATGACGACACCATTTCGCCTGTCATCGCCTCAGCCAAAAAGCTCCTCGCGACACGACTTTTGAAGCTATCAAACAGTATCTCGAACCAACTGCACGCCATAGACTATAAGCTTATCCAACATTCCATTTGCGTCTCCAGTCTTCAGCTCAATTCAAGTTTCTGTCATTCTCCACAGGACGAGGCGAGCACCGGTGGCGGCTCAATGGCTGAATCACCGCACAGAGAAGAGAAGCTGCGTAATCGCGTCGTCGACTCCATTAGCAGGAGGGCCGAGAATGCTCTGTAAGCGTGTCCAACACTCGTCAATCACTCAATCAACATGGGCACTGAGAAACTGACGGCTATCAGCAAGGAGGACTACGGGAAAGCGAGGGTCATGGCCTCGGATGCCGTCCAGAGCCAGGCGTACCTCTATCCCATCAAGGTACACATCAAATCACCACCAGCTTCAGCTTCAGCAGCAGTCGACCCTAACTAATGGCTTCGATAGGGTATTTTCTACTTCCTCGCTCACCGGAGCTTATGGCAGCCGCTGATTGACCGAATTATCCCTTATGGCACACTCACAATCTCCGTCATTGCTGCCATGTTTACCTTTACGTACCTACCACAGCTTGCAGTTCTTTTGCTCTTCAATGGCCCATTGGCTGTGTATTCCACAGTTTTACTCACGCTCAACGAGAGTTCCATCCTTATCCACATGATTTCCCGCACTTGGATACTCCAGGAAGCACTCATGGATACCTTTGACGGAACACTGGTTTCGAGAAACGCAACGGCCGTTGTCCAACAAGGTCGAGAGGTGAAACCTGGTAGTGATCCCATGAAGAAACTAGGCAAGGTGTTCAAAAAGCGGTTTGATAAGATGAGCCTCACTGCAATGATCCGATATTTCATGTACCTGCCTCTCAACTTTATCCCCGTTGTGGGCACCGTCGCTTTTATTTTTCTGCATGGTAGGTTCATCATTATTCCAAAGTCACAGAGATTGACCTGCTAATGCTTTAAACAGGTAAACACAGAGGCAAGGTCGTACACAGTCGAGTATGATGATACTACCCCGGATGCTACCAACGAGGTCTTTGTACTAACAGTGTAAAGTATTTTCAACTCAAGAGCTGGTCCGAGTCACAGAGGACGCAGTGGCTCAATAACCACACTGGAGCTTATGCATCGTATGTTTCATGTCACCGATATCATGTAAATCATATCAGAAATCACCTGCTGATTGCTATTTTCTTACAGCTTTGGCGTCGTTGCGACTCTTCTGGAGATGATCCCGGTGGCGTCCATCTTCTTCTCCTACACAAACACCGGTATGGACGCATCACTGCAAGTCCTTTGATCTGATACTGACCCATTTAGTTGGTGCTGCCCTTTGGGCTGCTGATATTGAATCGCAAAATAACGCCATGGTCAAGGAGACTGCCCCAAATCTCAGGCAGGCAGCCGAGAATGCGAAAGAACTTTAGATTCATCGCCAGCTGCCTAGGGGTTTGTCAAACAGACTGCTTAAGATGCGTCGTATGAGTTACGGAGCAACATCCATTGCAGTGTTTGCTACCGGATATTCAGCCGCTGCTGGGATTTGGCGGCCAACAGATTGGAAGCGCGGTTGAATCGTCTATTTATGGAGTTTCCGCGCGCACACGTACACCCGAATGGGTTGAGAGTCTTGAGATGCTTTGCATCTGTGACAGCTTGGAGTTGTGCAAGTTTTTCACAAAAAAGACGAAAACGCTTCAATATAACAATAGGTAGTTAGCATAGAACAAAAACGGCCAGTTCTCGGTATCTCGTGAGACAGTTTCATACAAGCAACATCGTCCAGGAACATTCTCAGCCAGGGCCGAATCTCCTTTGTGGCAAATTAGGCACCTCGTCTCATCCTGTCTTATCCTGATGCATGCTAACATGATGTCTTACTGCACGGAGGCTTTATTCGTCTCTACTCTTCAACTTTCCTCAGGTATTTGTCTGCACCCGCCGAACCGGTACGGACACCAGCCCAAGCTGCCGCGGTCTAAATTAAGTTGAAACACGGAAGGCATAGCTGAACAGGGGAGAGCATGGGAAGCAGATTGAAAGAGATTGATTGAATTGAGCTTCCGGCCTCCCTTCCGCGGCTGACCTGTTTACGGATGTTACACTCGTCTATACCTGCAGGTAGGCTCTTGGAGTGACACGACCCTTATTGTTGCGATGACACGGCTTCATTGTTGTGAAAGGACACAAGACGTCCTGTCATAATGCGAGAAGGCGTTGTGCGAGGGAGATGACGGGAGGCAAACGACCGAGTCTAACAGCCCATCTTGGCGAGATATGGATACTTCCCGGTGCATCGTTCGGCCAAAATGCAGGGGATGGAGGAGCACCTAATATCCGACAATACGAACGTGGGAACAGTGTTATCAGCATGGGTTGCTTGTGCTACGATGGCGTACTCGCGGAATCGACGATCCGATGTCTCCTCTGTGCTGCGATGGTCCGCTGTGTTGTGCTGTTGAAGATAACAGCGTTGTTCCAAGTCTGCGTACGGGCACGGTATGATATGTTGCTAATTGCTTACTATTCGATCGTCATATGCAGATATTGATCATGGAAGCAGATATGAGCTCTCTGATACCCATTGGCCTCTTATATCAGATACTCAATGTTCTCTTTCAGTTTATCACCTCGACAATGCGCAACGACAAGCGTGATGGTTCTGTCAAGACAAACGCTTACTCTTACTCTACCATCGACAACTCATGGTTTCATATCGAGTCCAGGATACGGGGAGATGCCCCCCTTCGTCAACAAACTAGTTCCTCACCGTGTGTCTTCGGCACGGATGCCTTGCACTCGAACCGTCACACAAGGACGGTTGGACTGCGGTGTTTGCAGCCGTGTATGCAGAGCTGCCCCAGATCTCGGTGCACCCCATCTGCCTCCAGCTGCAGGATCTTGCTGCGCGTTGCCGATCATGCACACGAGTTCTAGTCGTGGCGAGTTTGAGCGGTTGTATCTGTATCCACGACAGGGAACCCTGTTCGACAGCTCGCTCATCAACATGCTACTCCCTCCTGGCTACAACGTCCGGCTTCCCATATGAGCCAGTATGACCGAGACATGGACTCGCGAGCATTTCGGAGAGGACTCGGAACAGCTTTTTGTAACCCGTGGCGATTGCACAGCCTGAGCCGGTACCGACATGGGATTCGGGAGGGAGTAGCCGGGAAGAAGAGGCTCAGCGCAGTTATTATCTCTCAGCTTGGGAAGATGTGTGACCAGCTTCAATTCGTTGACGGGCTATGTCTCGAGGGAATAGGGGAGACCTCGCAGCTGGCAGCTGGCAGACGAGTGTCTTCCCATTTATTGGCCAGTCCCGGGTCAGATGTGCCCTGTACCCTCTCTCTCTCTGCTCCTATTTCAAAGGACGTCGTTCACTTTTCTCTCACTTTCTGGGCTGCCAGCTGCCAAGTCGGAAACGTTCGCGTTGGTTCTTTTCTTTTCTACGGCGCGTCACTTCGCGTTGTTTCTACTCTTCTTTTTTTTTCTTCACATTGCATTTCGAAGGAATCATTATTTCTTTTCGAGCACTACTTCGTTCCATTCATTAACCTTGTTATCTCCTTTGCAACTCTGCGGCACTTCACTCTGCATCTGCATTTCCTGCATCCTATTGTTTGTGAGAAGTTGCATAAGCATTTCCATCCAGTCTATTGATTGAAGGGAAAGGTGAGCCTTTGGTGACTGAACGCGTCACAGAGATCCTATTGTTTCTAACAATGAATAGCTCCCGTGCCCCCACTCACGATGAGAGCGTCCATCATGTCTGCTGGCCTCGTGCCAGTGGTAGTGATCCTTCTCTCTTGCATCTCTGCAACGGTGGCTCAGTTTGGAGGCGTGGATCATCGTCATGATGGCGATGCTGGTAACTTCAAGGTCTTGGGTCCTCGAGCCGCCAACTATGGTGAGCCCAGCGACTATGGTTACTATCCTCCTCCTCCCTACGGAGAAGAGACTTCGACAACCTCTGTTACCTCTACAACTAAATCTGGCCCTTGTGAGTATGACTTCGCCTTTTGTTCTCTTCTTGAGCTAATGGATTGTTAGATTCCCCTCCTGCTGAATCTTCCTCGGGTACGGCGTCTAATGTGACCACCAAGACCAAAACGGAGACCTTTTCGACTACTCTCTCGGGTCATTCAGCCAATTCAACCGGCACAAGAGTCTCTTCTGAAAATGGATCATCCACCTTTGCGGGAACGGTGACTGCTTCCACCACAGATAAGCATCACTCGTCAACAGAGACTGAGGTGACATCGACCACGGAGTCTTCTGTTGGCCAAACGGTCCTGACAATTACCGTGTCGTTGCCTACTACCACATTCGTTACTGCACAGACTGTTCCGGTTGAATCTAGCCATACCAGTAATTCATTCTCCTCAACTGAAGTGACCTCGGCTTCGAGCACTTCATCGGGGACTTTTACCAATTCGACCAAGTCCTCAACTGGTGAGGAATCTGGTACTGTTCGGCCTGTATCTTCTACGTCCTCGTCATCTTCTGTCTCCTCGTCAGCTAGAACTACAGCCGTGTTTACGACTTCTCCGTTGCCCTCGACACTTTCATCGAGCACGTCAACAGGAGGTTCATCGTCCATTCAGCTGACTGAGAATGGAACCGTAACGATAACGACGATTGGAACAACAGTGACGAAGCCAGCATCTGAATCAACCACTCAGTCAACCTCATTGGGATCCAATGTGACTTCTTCTAATCGTTCATCTGTTTCAACTGCTTCAGAGAGTTCATCATCCTCTTCAAACGGGACACTGACCTTGACATCTGTGGTTACTTTACCTGCCGGTACTACAACATCGGACCACGGTATCACAAGTGTCGTGAATGGAACTGTCATCACAGTCACCATCTCTGAGGCACCGACCAGTACCACCTTATCAACAGCCCTGTCCAACACATCGTCCTCTCTTATTAGCGGTTGGCCCTCCTCAAGCGGCCCATCAGTTGCTACTTCGACCTACCATTTCACCAACTCGACTGTGGCCGTGTCTCCCTCGAGTATAAGTGGCACAGGATCTCCGTCGACTAGCATTACCGAAGCCACACTGTCGTTGACACTGACCTTGTCAGGTACCGTGTCGCCGTCGGCATCTACTGCTCAATCAGGGACGTCTACTCTGCCTGTTACGGGTAACCAGACGTCAGTTACTCTGAGCACAACCACTGGTGTTACGGTAGTTCAGTCCAACGTAACAACGATCTTGCCTGCCACATCGGTTTCGTTAAACTCGTCTGTGGCATCATCGGTTACGTCTGTGCCTGAGAGTGCGTCGACATCGCAACTTCGTAACAGCACTGTTGTCTCTACCGTCATCTCGACTATCCAGACGAATGGCTCTGTGGGAAGTATTTCATCTTTTTCGATTCGTCCAACCGGCACTGGGCAGGTGACTCTGACACTTTCCGGCGAGATTCAGTCGTCTTCAACAGAGACATGGAGCAAGTCTGCGTCATGGACTAACACAACGTCTACTGTGACTGCGACGGAGGCACCATCAAGCCCCCAGTTTACAGTATCGACTCTTCCGTTTACGCTCAACTTTACCACCATTGTCCAGACACTGACGGGTACTGCTCCTTCTGGCTCGTCTGCATCATCTTTGAGCTCGGGGATGCCCAATGCGACCTTGACCTCATCGAATGTTGTGTCCACTACAGGGTCTCAGCTCCCTGGGAACACAACTTCTGCGGACCAGACAATTTTCAGCACTCTCACTACCACCATTTCGGGCTCAGGCTCCGCCAACTCGACGGCGACTGCTCAGCCTTCGGGGACCGTTGTGGTCATTACTGTCACCACGGGCGCTTCTTCAACTGGTAATTACTCTGCTAGTTCAACCAAAGCCTCGCAAACCAGTCTTAATGCCACCACAAAGACGGTAACTCAGAGCCAGCCGCCCTTTGGCAATACAACTTTCTCATCCGGTGGGCAAATCTCAACCACAACAGTCTGGAACACTGCACCGACCGTGTCGCAGTCAATCATCTCAAGCCATTCGGTGTCCTCCACCTGGAACTTTAGCCAATCAAGCACTCATGAAACATCTCGCCCATCTGTCACACAGTTTAACACGACTTGGCTATCGTGGACCAGCGTGCCGACGGAGACACCCGCTTCCAGCAACCCGCCCTTCCCCACGACTCGCAATACCACTGAGACTTTGTCAGGCACAATTGTGAATCCCAGCGGCTCGGGTTCAAGTTCAGCAGGGCCTAGTGTAATCACAGTCACTATCAGCCCTCTGCCAGCAACCAATTCCACTTCTGGATGGAGTTCACAGCCAACAAACAGTGCTGGAAGCCTGACGTGGTCATTCACCAACTCTTTCAACTTGTCTACGATATGGCTCACAACTGGTGCTCCATCGGGTAGTTCACCATCTGTCTCCGTCATCACAATCACCAAGTCCAATACTGGTTCGCCAGTCGGAACAGCCAGCTCTATTCCTCTCAGTACTTGGTCTACCAGCACGACGCAGGCCAATTCATCTACCCAATGGAGTGGCTCGACTTTGCCCGCGCCGTCTTCATCTTGGATGAACACATCTTACACAACAGCCTCTTCAACACTGGTATCAGGGACGGCAACTAGTTCGACCAACGTGACAGCGAGCCCGGTCATCATTCCCACCACCGTTACAGGCAAGACGACAGTCCAAACAACCGTCTTCACATCATGGTTGACAACAGGATCGGGTGGCTCTACAACCAGCTCCGGCCCAGCGGTGTCTCAGGAAGGCAATTTCACAGTTATAACCATCACTCAAAACGGAACATCGTTGGTTTTGACAACTGGATCCGCTCTTCCATGGTCAACGACTTCAGTCTCCTCTGGAGTCGGCACTTTGTCGACACAAGCATCTGGCAGCGGACCCATTTGGACTAACAGCACACGGATGTCTCCGTCTTCAACTGCCTCAGCTGTATCCACCACCACCACGACACAGATGGTTACGGTAATCGTTTCTACATTGACCGTAGGAGCTTCTGCCTCTGCTTCGGGATCCAACGCAACTGGGATTGAGAGCACCATTACCAAGACTCTGCCGTTGTCAACAGGAGGATCGTCAACTCTTTCTGGTACCGTCATCTCGCCAACATCCTCTTCATCGGAGACAAAGACGCAAGCGACAAGTAATGAGACTCAGATAGTCACGACTATTATCCAAACTGTGCCTGCACCGCCCACGACTGCTACACGCTGGATCAATACCACCATGACGACTGAGCACGAGTCCAGCCAAACCGGTAGCGTAGTTATCACAACGCTCTACCTGAACAGCACTACGGCAAAGCCTCCTTGTACTCACTCAGGGGTGTATCCTTACCCCAACATCACAACCACCTGCCATCACTTCCCAAGCGGCAATACGACAATGAGTCGCTGCTGGGCAGTGCCATTAACAACCGGGGTCCCAGAGTCATCACTCCACCACACTCCGCTATATACGTCTACCTGCAATACAACCAGCACGGCAAACAGCACGATGAATGGGAATGGAACATTTACCAGTACTACACGAAGCTGTAAGTGAAACCAAGGAGAGAGAAGAACTGAGAATACGAAGAGAGAAGCTAACGTGATGTGCCCCCCTTAGACTCGTATCCGTATCCATTCCCAACGACATTTGAAACTTCGACCACAGCAAAGGGCCATGAATCTGGCTCGCGCGGCTTCGCCTATCCCGTGCCAACTGAGTCTGTGCAAGTAGAGACGCTGCCTCCCAACCCGAGTTACCCCTGGGGTGCCTCGTCGCCGCTGCATCGGCACCAGAACGTGACGAGCTTCACTGATGGCCTGATGGCTCGGGGCGGTGAGCTTGTGGACTGGAGCAAGATGGCAGCGAATCGCCTACGGGCTCTTTTCAAGAAGCATGTCGAAGGTGATGGTGAGACTGAAGAATGATGGAGAGAAGCCGAGTATGAATGGGGTGTACTCTAATCCTGTTGGATTGAAGAATGAGGCTTGATATATGAGATGTTGGAACGCTAATTATCATTTGCTTTGATACGATTTTATTTTTGATGGGAATTTTCATAGGGGAAACTACGAAGGTCATTATGGGGATATTTATCATGGCATTTGTGTCTTGGGAGAGAGGCACGACTACTGTTGTCTGTTATGGTGGTTTGAGAATAGTGTATCGGTAGTGGATTGTGATTGAAGAGGGCTACATGTAGTTTAAATGCCATGATGGTTTGATGTTGTGTGTGCTATAAGGAGCTCTGTTGTATCGGGTTCATCGATCTGATAACCTGTTTGTTGGCATTGGTGGTATGCACATGTACTCCATATCATATGAAGACTGCGATCCAGGGGCAGTGCCATGGCCGGCGAACTGCCAAGTATAAGGTACAGCCACACTGGATGAAGAAAAAAAAAGATAAATAAATATAATAAATAAAATTCGAAAGATACGGTAGTTTGCGCGAGAGATGTAGCGGCGTTACGAGACACGTGCATACACGAATCCCGCCTGTTTACGAGTTGAGCACCCTGTCTCCGTACAGAGAGCGGAATTGGTGGTTACAGAGCATGTATTCCGTGTCTACAGCGGTTGTCAGTGTCAAGTGCCAGGACCCTGCTCGCCTAAAGGCAGCCGGCACAGTCTTGGCGGATGCGACACCCGCCCGTAATACAGTAGTGCCTTTTTCGGGGATGGTGCTACTGTAGGTGTATTGCGTACGTACGGGGCAGTGGGCCATGACCTACTTTTAGCATGTACATGTACGAGTTCTTGCTAAGGTATGCTGGTACGTTTGGTGTTTGATGTTGCACATTCTTGATCATGCAATGTTACAGTATCAATACCTTAGGTGGTGCTTCACAACACTGTCATTTATTATTTGTATCTTGTTCTGCTGCAAGAGTTGGACGTTGATTGATTAGTAGTACCTAATACTCCGTCGTATTAAACGAAATGCCATTCTCCTTTTCTAGAATGATTGAATCAGGTCTGATTAATACCAGCTGTATATAGCACAATCGATAGTGTTCAATGCTTGCCAGGGGTGCCAAAGCAGGCAAAAGAAAACCGGACGGATAATACGGCTTCTGGGCGCTGTTGCAAAGCCTCAATCTTTCTTGGCTGTGCTCGAGCTGACGTCGCCCTCTCGAAATTGTCGCGTGTGCGGCTATGCCCAATCGGGCAGCTTTCGTATCGGGGAGTCGGCCAGAGGCTTCTCCGAGCTGCGTCAACGCCTGTTTGAGCCAATCAATTTGATCCTTTGCCACTGGACCTCTTTTATCTCCCCAGGCCTGATTCACTGCCCTCCTTCTTAGCCTTTCCTTTGTTTCCTCCCCGCTGTCAAACCACGACGAATCGACGATAGAGTCGCTTCTTATTCCATCGTTTTTTTTCTTTGTGATATTCATCGGTAACAGCACCCGAGATTCACATTCCATCGCCATGCTTTTGAAGCCGCTCGTCTTCGCGGCCGCGGCTGCTGCTTTCGTCATCGTCCCCGAGTTATCCGAAAAGGACGAGAACATCTTCAAGGCTCTCCCCGTCGAGCCAGAGACATTCCAGCTTCCCGCCGAAGCCCTGGGCCAGAGCCTAGAAGTTCCCTGCAGACAGTGCCGTGGCCGAGACACGCATCTCAAGTTGGATTTTGCCGTGGAGGATGGATCGAGACTGATGGTCAACGGCTTCGAGCTGTACCCCCATGCCGACCCATGGCGTGATGATTTGGTCGCCGAGGTTGTGAGAGCCAGCGGCGCTGCCAACGAGCGCACTCTGGGCTACAGCCTCGCCGTCGTGCCCAGGGCCAAGGATGAGGAGCAGAAGCTTGAGCTGGTGGACATTAAGCTGAGGGTCATCGAGGTCGGCCACCGATTTGTTGACGATATTCCCACGGTCAAGATTGGCCTGATCAAGGCCACGACAGGCGAGATTGTCATCTCTGACATGCAACTCATGGCCGCTCCCGAGATGCCCTGCCACTCCATGTGGTGCCGCGCCAAGGCTGCGCTCAAGGGCTTCGGTGGCTGCCACAGGAAGATGAACAAGGGCCCTCACCACGAGTCCATGGCCGCCGGTGCCAAGGAGGGCCACGAGGAGGGCCACCGCCCGCATCACCCTCACCACGACCACAGACCTCACCCTCACCACCACGAGCGCCCTCACCACGGCCACGAGGAGGAGTGGAACTCTCAGCGCGACTGGCGCCGCCTTGTCCTTAGCGTCGCCTCGCACATTGTCCTGCCCGTCTTGATGGGCATCACTGCCGGTGTCGGCGTTGCCTTGTATGTTATCTCTTCCTACGTGATATTTTGTTTTCTTGCTAATATTTGCAATAGCCTTGCCATGTTCATGTGCAGCGTTGTGTACCGTCTGAGCATGCTTGTCCGTGGTGCTTCTCCCCGTCGTTCATGGTGCCCTCACCACCGACGCAACGCCACGCGATTCGTCTCTGCCGAGGAAGAGAAGAGAGGACTGATGGAGGCCGAGGAGGCTCAGGACACCACTCCTGCCCCGGCTTCTGAGGAGGATTCCGTCAGCAAATAAAGAGAGGGGGAAGACGATGTTGTTGATATCATTTTTCCATTGCGTTATTCTTATACCTGTGATGAAGTTGCTGGACGACGAATACTAGGTAGGTGGTCGTGAATCACCATTATCACCTTTTGAAGCAAAACGAAACCAAAGAAACCAAGAGATTGGCATATTTTTTCCTTGTATCATGCTGGAGCAAAGATGCGGGAGAGTGATGGCACGGCCAGAAGGGGGAGAAAACAAGATATAGCCATACTGTACAACTATCTGACAAGACGATACCGAAGTCGAGGGGGCGTTTACTAGGCAGAGAATGAGTAGATGCCTTGGCATCTTTCTTTCATTAATCCAAGACTGCAATTTTCCTTTTGTTCACTTTTGCTAGTCCTAACAAGTTTGACATCGGTGCCTTTGATGAACAACTAAGTGAATCTCTCGCCCCAAGCCCTAGTAAATCTTTCAGCTTTCTCAAGTCAGCCCTGCTTGAATTATCCCGTACAGAGAGACCGCCAAAGCACCTCATCGTTTGACTCCGATGTTTCGGTATCCTCAGCCGCGTGGGGCCGGACCCGGAATGCTGATCCCCGTGTGGGGAGCTACGAAGTACGCTGTCGAACAAGCCCACTCTGTCCACTGTGGGGGAAGCAAATTGCGTCTGGTTGGTTATATTGAATTGATTACAAAGCTAGGTACAACTTTTTCCTCTTCTTCTTCTTCTTTCTTTCGCACTTGGATGTTTGATTGCCTTGTTGGGTAATTGGTGGTGGAAAGGTGCATGCATGTGGAGTGACACGGAATTATACACAGGCGGAGACTGGCTTTTTGGGGGCGATTTTTAGTTATTGGCTGAGGGTCTCTCTACCTTAATTTGTAATTTGATGGGGAATTTGAGGTTGGGGTAGCTTGGCTGAATTCACCCGTCGCTTAATTACTCCATTGCCAGATATCCATAGTTGTATACTGGATATATATCCGCATACTCCGGATATGAAGATTGTTTCTGCTCAGAGGAAGAAATTGGGGGCTCTGTACCACCACTTGTTTGTGCTTGTGCTTGTTAGAACTCGCCTCATTGACAGTCTTGTGACCGATGTAGTGGCTCATGTGCTGTTCCTCAAGGTGGAATTCATTACGTGACGTGGAGTTGCTGGATTGGGGCAACGGACTGGACTATCCGGTTGCCCATGGGCAATGCAATGCGGGGGAACTTGGATCTAGCAAAGAGCTGTCTGTGCTGTATGTATGTTTATGTGCACGAGCTTCAATTAGTAATTGATATCGGATTGACGGAGATTCAAGCTGTTAATCTTATTTGTTAACCTCTGTGCCAAGCTTCGTGGTGCCTGTAAACTACCCGCCTCAGGTGTTAACCAAAGCGGCTCCCTAATCTAAGCAACCCGGCAGTTCTCATTATGGATGAAACCCTGTTTTCTTATTATTAACCTGGCCGATTCCGATCCATCTTGTCTTCTCCATTTTGCTCTTGGTCTGCGGGGGCCGAGACACACGTTGTGATTCCCCAAAATTCCCCTCGTTTTGCTGGCAGTTATTTTTTGGTCTGCCCCTCACTGCGGTGCATGGATCCACGACCAACAGGCCCCGGTTTCTGAAGAATAACATCTGCCAAAACCGAGCTCTTTCTTTTCCTTTCACTTTCTTTATTCTTTCTCTCGGTTCTTGCTCTGTTCGACTTCATTCTCTTTTTACATGTCCCTATTTTGAACATTGTGCAATAATACCTAAGCAACGATCATCTGTAGTCAATATGTGGCAGCCAAGCGACGAATCATCACCCTCGCCCAACCCCCCTCAGGGCCACAGCAGGACGTTGTCGATGAAGCAGAAGAACCCGGGCCGCTGGTTTGCGCAGACGGTCAAGCTCAAGAAGGACCGCGTGGAGGAATACAAGGCCTGTCACGCCAAGGTGTGGCCCGAGGTGCTGAAGCAGATCAAGGACTGCAACATTGAAGACTGTATGTTTTTTTTCTCTACTTAAAGGCAGCATAGTAGAGTGTTCCTCTCTAACGTGTGAATCACAAACAGACAGCATTTACTACGACGACGACATGGGCCTGCTCTTTGGCACGTTCAGGTACATTGGCTACGATTATGCGGGAGACATGGAGAAGATGGCGGCGAATCCCAAGGTGCGCGAGTGGTGGAAGATGACGGATGCCATGCAGGAGAGTTTGGTCAAAGGCGCAGTGAGCTCGGAGGCGGGAGAGCCGTCGTGGTGGAGGCCGTTGGAGCAGGTGTTTTTCCAGCCTTAAAGGATCAAATGTTGTAAATAAATGAAGAATAAATGGGAATATACGAATAGATGGAGAGGGATTGGTTGATAGATGGACTTAATCTGGACTTAAGAATAGGTAATTTACCTCGGTCTTTTTATAGATCCAGGTGCATGACTGCTTGAATGATGCAAGACAAAATTGTACAGAAATGTATTACTCTATTCCCCGTCAATGGCTCTATGGCATGGTATGAAGTGAGCTATGCACTGCACAACGGCGGAAAAAATGTCCATGATGCCATTGTTTTTCTTGAGAAACTTGCTCGCTGTACGGGCTATCATTACACCGTAATCTAGACCCCTAGACAAAACGGGGTAGGATGCGCAACTCTTAGGTTAGTAGTATTTTCCCGCCCTAGCAAGGATCTGGGACCTTTCGATTCTCGCTTTGAGCATGTTGCTGCTATTACAATGTGTCATGCTATAATGTGGTATTTTGAATCGGAATTGTGTCTGTTATTGCATTGTATACTACCTAAAAGGACCATCGTACTGATGTGCCGTTGTTCTACCCCGCGAATAGGGGGCAATTGGTGCGACATGTTGTCGGATACTCGGCCTATCAACTACAAGATGCCATTCCCCTAACAACCTATCAAAATCTCGGAATATCGGCAATTGTTTGACGTTTCATTCCAGTGTTGAACATCGTTTCCTCCCTCACCATATAAGTGTTTGCAAATCCCAACGTCGAATGAGAGGTAAACGAGATGTTATACCGTCACTTGCATACGGACGCACTGAATGAAGAGCAAACATTGAACTCAGCGACATAAAGTTTCACAAGTAGAGCCAATAGGAGAATCGATTTCGCCTCCTAGATCTTAGAAAGTGATTATCCCTCGCAATGGTAACAAAAGAATGTAGAGCGATATAAGGAGAGACGCACCTTCCCCTTCTGCTACATAGTAGTGATGTTTAAACCACAGCCTTTATGCTGACAGCAACCGTTCAACCAGACACATCCAGCTTAAGCAAAACAAAACAACACGTTTAAACATCCAAACTATGCGGTTCATCGAGCTCATCACTCTCATAATCTGTCTCTCACTAGCCGCCATGGCCAGAACTCGCAGCCTCTCTGACCGCCTGCCCTTCGCGGGTAACTGCGACAACCCTGCGTTCAAGGCCTACGAAACCCTCAGCACCCCTCGAGGCACATGCCCGGACTCCTTTTATCCCATTCTCCTGCAAATGACAAAATGTGCATTCTTTCTCTCCAACAGGCGTCCGGGGGATGTTCCTGCGTATCCCAGCAATGGCGTTCCATCGCTCCAGCCTGACCCATCAGACGCATGTGACTTTTGGAAGTGGGTTTGCACTCCTCGATGACTTCTACGAATGAGATGACGACTGACGTGAGGAAATACAGTGTCTACCTGGCGGCGTTTCCTGACCTTGGCGAGAAGGCAAAAGAGGATCCTTCGTTTCGGCACAAGTTTTCTAGACTCAAGTATTCCAATGAGTATTCCTATGGAAAACTCAAGTATGCCAACTTCTAGGCACGGTCGGATAAACTCATCGTGGGCGGATAGGAAGAGCTTCTTGTCTGAGGAAGAATAATGGATCTCTCTTGCCATCAATAGTACTCTCGTTCATGAATCTTATGCCCTGTGACGCTCTACCTGGAGACTGAGTTTATACGATGCATA
This sequence comes from Trichoderma sp. IMV 00454, assembly GCA_001931985.1. NCBI lineage: Eukaryota > Fungi > Ascomycota > Sordariomycetes > Hypocreales > Hypocreaceae > Trichoderma > Trichoderma sp. IMV 00454. The sequence continues at coordinate 782,287 of MSJK01000131.1, forward strand.
AACGACGGCCTAATCGCCTATACTAATGTGTTCCTTTGTGCCTCGATAATATTCAGAGTGATGTTAGTACCATGTGTCAGATATACGATATGCTAAATTGTCACTCATATGCAATGTTCTTGATTTGGACATGCCTGCATCAGATATCTCGGAACGTCGGCCAGTGATGGCTTCTCCTATCAACTCTGCCCATGCTCTTCACTACATAGTCGGCGCACAAGAACGAGAATGAATGTGTTGGCATTACGTACTGGAAGAAACCGAGTCATGTCAGATATAACCGCCTATGCGCTGGTATCACATCAACTTGTTTACTGTAAACTTGTACGAGGCCCAACATGGGGCCTATATCTTCCGCGTCCCCATAGGAGTAACTTGGAGTCGTTCGTAATATAGTTTCTGGAGATTCTACTCGCTGGGATGCCCTCAGATCTAGTAAACCAGTGTTAAAGTTGTAGTAAGAATGTCCCGTTTGGCTCTCATACATGTAGGACGCCATGCAAGGTCGGAAGAATAAGGTAACATTTGACGTTGAGTCTTGTGGATCTTGTGGAACTATATGTCGGGAGAAAGAAGTTCTCTCTGAGAAACATGCTCCTTACTGACATTGGACTTACACGATGGGACATCAAGGTCCCAGGAATGGCTGTCAACGATCGAAGTATAAGAAGAGACGAATCTTCCGCTTTCAACGACACTTCAATCTGCACTCTCGACAGCAAACACTCTAGCAACAACACAACACTCACCCATTCACAAACCAACTACTCAATCCATTTTATCTTATTTACCCATTCACAATGCGGTTCTCTGAGATCTTCACCTTGGTCGCTTGTCTCGCCGCTGGCGCGATGGCCGACACCGACGCCGTCACTCCGGATGCCTCGCCCGATGTTTTCGCATGTGAACATTCCAACTTTTACGGAGAATGCAGACACTTTGGCGCTCCATCTGGCGGGTGCCGTACGTCTCTCCCCTTCTTCTTTCTTTGACCGTCTCGGCCAAATAGCCAGCCTGACTTTTTGTTTATTGGTTCGCTAACAACTTGCGAAGAGAACGTGCCTTCGGACTTTTCTCATAAGATCTCTGCGGTTCAGCCCAACGTGGCGGCTGGCCTCTGCTACTTCCACGAGTGAGTTGTCCAATCCATAAATAGGTCCGAGATATGGCGACTGACAGAAGAACACCTCTAGTGACTACAATTGCCAGGGCAATAAGTTCACCTCGACTTATCCTGGAGTTGCCGATATTCCCAACTTGTACCCTGCGTTCAACGACCGAGTCATCTCGTTCAAGTGCACCGCCATCTAACTCGTCTGATGGACTTACCATGGCAGGGCTGAGAGAGAAAAAGAGAGCGCTCATGGAAGGAGGAATCGTTGGTGTATCCATGTATTGTAGCGCTAGCCTTGTCGTTTTTCATTATTACTAGGTAGTCATTGCAGATGGATAGATAGTACTAGCAATTGTCAGCCTCGAATGCTTGGGAGGGCAGGAGAATTTCTTCTTCCTTAGCTTCGCGACTCTTGCCAATACCAGCTAGATCCGATACAACACGATCTTTGACACCATTTGCACAGTATCATTGTCCATGTATAACGCCTTCAGCCTTGACGTTTCCACAAGATACACTCAAAATCTGGGCTCCAATTTATAGTGGCAGATCGATTTAGTCACTGCGTCATTCAAGGACCCTGACGAGGATCATATTGTCTCCTCGTGACATATACCGATCGAGCAAACGGCATTTTCTTGTTTCTCTTGAATACCGTTTGAGTCTTATCAACTCTTCGTCTTTTTTTTGCCCTTTCCAGGTTTTCTATTTTCGGTCTAGCAGGGGTCAGGGGCTTGAAGCATCTGCTTGTTTCCAGGGAGCCGGCCGCTGTGGATCTCGCTGGGTGATGAGAGGCAGGGTTGTGGATTTTGCCGCAAGGTCGGAGCGTTTTAAACAGATTGCTGGTGCCAAGGGATATGTAAGCGTCATGCCATAAAATCAACTCATGAGGGATATGTTCATGCCAGCCCGTCGTATTTATTAGGCAAGAGGTTGTGTGTAGGTGCTCTCACTCTGCCGTGCCGTCGTGAGCGAATATAAGCAATACATGTGATTGATGTTTCGTCTTGGTGTTGTTGTCGGTTGGTGCCTGTGATGCATCTTGGAGGCTGGTTCCACCACGTACACGTATAACGGTACTAGTACGAGTATGTTGTGCGTGTCTGAGACATGGCTCTCGTTGGTGTGAACCAACACACTCAATCAGCGAATAATGTCTCGTGTCGTCTTTTTTTTCTTTGTTCTGGTGCAGATCGCGCCATGGTTCCAGGGAGAACCTTGCGCTGTGAAAGGATCAAAGTGACATGCAGTGGAAATTACGCGCAGGCGCCTCAAGTGCTGTTCACAAATCAGCATGCCGTATTCTGCAGCCCCCTTCGCACCGTACATGGGTAAGTCTACCAAACGGCACTCGGTATTATAGACACCTTGGTACAGTATCAGATATCACAATGTGTTTCCAAAGCCCGTATTGTCACGGGGGTTGACGTATTCAAGGGCTCAAGCTGTTACATGAATGCGCTGCCAAGATCTGTTGGTCCGATATCCAACACACACGCAAAACAACACACACGTGAATAAGAACCAGCTAATAATAGCTGTGGCACCGGGCTGGCAGCTAGCAGTGGTGGAATGTCTCTCTTCTGGAAGCCATGTGGATCGGCCGAGATGCGTGAATTGAATCTAAGACATGGCATGGCAGATGGCGCTGTAGCTGGATCGCTCAAAGCTCAAAGCTGAGCAGCAGTGCATTTGTAGCGGAAAATAGCGCCATCGCGGCTCGTAGCCCGAATCCTGATGAAGCGTCGTCCCGGCGAAAATACTTATTTGGCTAGGTATACAGTAATTGCCCGGATCCATACGAATTTGAGGCTTGGAGCTGAGCGATGATGAATCAAACTTCAAGTGGCTGCGCCAGTCTTTTATGGGAGCTGCCTGAGATACCTGGTAGCTCTCTCTCTCCACGTGAGAGTGAACGCATGCACGTGTGTCTCAGTGCATGCATGGCTTGCATTGCCTAAGCCAGTTGGGCGGTCATGTATGTCTCAGTACGAACATCAAGCAACAAATAGCAAAAGAATATCAATGAACTCAATTGCCCTGCATTCGCAATACGATAGGAAAAGCGTAAAAGAGACGGACGACGAAGCAAGCGAATGAAAAGGACGAGTGCAGCTGCGGGTGCTGCAGGAACGGCGGCGCTAGTGTTTTGTCCCTTCAGGGGTTTGGAGACGGGCTTGACGGGGAACTAGGGGCAGGCACAGGTATAGGTACCTGTGGCTGCGCTATTGACTGCACGTCGACGCTGGTACAGAATCTGGTGATGGAGTTATTGGGAGTTTTACTTTTCGTTTCTTTCCCATTGAATGGTTTCATCTTACAAGTGCTTCAGTTTTATGTACTCGTATACTTGCTTTGCTTTGCTCTACTTATCTGATAGTACTGTACTGTATGCTCGATAGGTACCCCTGGGCTCTGTCACTCTTACGATGCTGCTCCTGGATGATGAATCTAAAAAACTCATGGCTTGGCAGAGCCAGCATCAAAACAAGAAAGAACCTGTGTTTGCAGACAGCGGAAATTGATTGGCAGATAACTCCAGCGATGCGGCCGACTGCGCATCATTGATGCAGCTTCAACTTGGGTCCGCTGTGTGAAAAGAGCCCAGTTTTTGCCGTGGATATCCCTGCTCTTTGCTGCATGTACCGGTACGGCCGCAGCTCAGGCCCGCCGCCTCCAGCAATTACAAGTCCCATGGCTGGCGTGTTGCAAGCGAACCTAGCCCCCCACAAACAACGTCTGGTGGGACCAGGCCAGGAACAGCACCTGTGACCGACCGCCTGGCTCCCTGCTATCCTGCTTCATGCGCCCTGATGGCCTGTACCTGTACCCGGACCTGGACCTTGACGCACCCAAACTGCCGCATCGTCCTTCTCCTCTTCCCGACTCCTCTTCTCTGCCTCCTCAATATCGAGAGTCCCTCCTGGTTGAGAAGCGTCTGGCTGGGCCATCGTCCGACAACAAGGCACAGCACAGAGCACACGGCACAGAGCACGCAGCAGTGCAAGCTGCTCGTATCATCTCTTCCCCCCATCCCAGCCCTTGAGCGCCCTCGCTCGCCAATCCTTCTCCGTTCCCCCCCCCCAGTTCTTGTTTTCTCGCTTGCGTTAACCTTCACTCTTTCTTTCTTTCTCTCATCACCAGCTGCTAACTGCTGCTGCTGTTGCAAACTATTCGATTCCCCGCTTTCCTTAACTTTTCTTTTCCCTTGTTGATTTATTTTTTTATACTTTTTTTTTTCTCTTCTCTCTTTGCCGTTGTGCCTGTTCTGTTCCCGGTGAATACTCGCCATTTCTCTCCGTAGGTATGTTTCTGCTGTTCATTCACAACCACCATCTTTCCCAGATATCTGCACATCGTCCGATTCTCGAAAATCCTCTTTCGATCTACATGTTTCATGCGAACCCTGAAACCTCAAAATTCCTGCTCTACACCAGCTCAAATGCCCAAAGCTTCCCCGGCCACCGACTCACCCATCACAGACACTCTGCCTCGTCCTTCTAGCCCTTTGCAGCGTCTTCGAGAAACCGTGACACAAGACAACCGCCGTGCCGATCTTGTTATTATCCCACCACACTTGTGTTGTTGCACAGCAGGACAGTGCGTCGATTCAGCCGTTGAGCAGGACTTTTTCCAATTTCACCAGCATTCATTTCATTACGTCTTCTGAGATTGGGCATTTCACCCAGTCGTCAAGGTACGAACCAGCCGTCAATCTTGGAAGCGTCTTGACCCCCTCTTCGCCTCATCCTGCCACTCGTTTCTTGACCTTTCTACAATGGGCTTCGATTTGCTATAGTCATCGTCAAGACTTGTGTCTTTAATGCAAGGGCTATGCTCATGTCTAATATTGCTTGTTTGCAGATTCCACTCGTTATACCTCCCTGTGCGGCTGTCATCAATCACGCCCACAGAACCACCAGCGCAGCTGTTGACTTCATCCTGAATGCTTTGCGCCTCTTCATTCGTTTCAATCGTTTCAACTTCATCTTAACCAGTTCGTGACTGGTTCCACCTCTGCCAGTGCAACCAAGTTTGTTTCAGCTACATCGGTTACCAGCAGGACCCCCGTTTATGCACCTCGCACCTTGGACATTACCGTTGAACTATCGGTAAACTATCCAGCGACATCACTCTGAATGATTGGCGACTGGATTCGACGACGATATGAGTCAGGAGTATAATGGAGGCAGGGATTGGCCGGCACAATCTCCACCATCCTCTCAAAACCCACGAAACAAAGCCTTGGTATTTCCATTCAGCAGCGAGTCCAATACGCGCGAGCAGCGGCTGAGACATGACACGAGTCCGGGTTACGATGCACCACCTCAGGATGTAGTACCGCCCAACTCGACGAGATCAAGACCATCAAATGGCCAGAATGGCAGCTCTTCAAGGACAATTCCACGACCAGCACCAGCTCCCCAGTGGCCACTTCAAAGCCCCCCAGCAGCATCACCTCCAGATGCTGAATCATACCGCTCTCCACCTGACCGACCTCGAGCAGCCCCTCAAAGACCGCAGCGCCCAAGTCTAATCCCATCAATGGTAGACCAATCCCGCCAGCAGCAACCGACTCCCTCATTTCGTGTCCCAGGAGGACCCGAGAGCCCGCTGGAGCAAGTTGACAGCCCCTCCTCAGACACCTCAGGGCCGCCGAGGAGAAGTGCAAACCTAGGGCCGCCGCCTTCCAGCAGAAGAGGACAGTCGTCTTTCTACTCCGCAGCGTCCTTTGTTTCCCCGATTCCCGAAGAAGATTCAGCCTACAAGTCCCACAACTCTTTCGCCTCGAGCGCTGTCATGCCAGATGCTTGGAGAGTCGATTCTGCGGGTGCCAGCCCGAGTATGCATGGAGCATTCTACGAAGAGTCATTGACCGACAAGACTAGGAATTCCGGAGCAGACGATTACAGCGACGAGAGTGGCCTTGTGTCTGGCCAGGATGAATATGCCATGCAGACGCTCTCCAACCCCAACAAGTCTGGTGGAACAAAACCAGCTTCTGCCAACCCTTTCCTTGGGGGAACAGGCCTTGTGGACGAATCCACCGACTCTTCCACCAACAACTCCTTCACCAACCGACAAACCCCAGCAACCACCCCTGGCATGGCGAGCCACATTGCGGGTGTTGCTCTTAACAGAGGCAACGCAATGAGTCCAACAGATTTACGCAAAGCTGCCGGATCCCCACAGCCGACAAGCCGCCTTTCAGCAATCCGACGCCCGCCAAGGCTGGATATAGACGCCGTGCGAGAGGCGGAGTCAAGAGGAAGTCTCACCAGCTTACCAGACCTGATCCGACGTGCCACCCGATTAGCCTCGATGATTGACAAGGGCAAACGCCCATCAAGCCGCCTCGACGAACTCGACTTTTTCAGCGAAAAGGGCGGCGATGGAATGAAGCGATCGTATGGTATGTTACCTCAGTTGTATATTCCCTCATTGAAAGTAAACTGGCGGCTAAGCTAACCTTGCCTGAAATTTAGATGAACGCTATCAGTCGGGTCTTTCTGATATGCTGGCTGCCTTTCCTCCTCCCGTACAGACTCCTCAGCATACTGGCCGCGGCCCCATGGGCTCTTGGCCCATTGTGCCAGGAAACAACTACGTGACGGGCCGTGAGAAATTCTCTGTGACTCCCGAGGACCCGGCGCCAGCCAAACCAAAGGGTCGCCGATGCTGCGGCCTGCCCTTGTGGGGGTTCATTTTGATCATTCTGCTCATGCTGTGCATCATTGCGGCAGCCGTCGTTGTTCCCCTGGAGTATTTTGTATTCAAGAACCTAGGCAACCACGACAAGTCAACGGGTGTGAACCTCGCCACCTGCGCAAAGACTCTGCCGTGCCTGAATGGTGGTAGCGGCGTTGTCGTCAACAACACATGTTCGTGCATCTGCACCAATGGGTTCACCGGCGCCAACTGCGGCTCAAGCGGCTCCGCGGGTTGTACCACGACAAACTTGATTCCCACGGACGGCTCTTCTCACATTAACAATGTCACCCTCGGCCTGGCCATTCCACGCATCATTGCCGACTCGACCAAGAATTTCTCCATCCCTCTTGTGGGAACGAGCATCCTGGCCAAGTTCAACTCGGCAAATCTCTCTTGCATTGCGCAGAACGCCCTTGTTACCTTTGACGGCCAGTCAACGAGAACCGGCTTGGCTAATGCTCAAGTCCAAGATACTACAGACGACTCGACTAAAAACAAGAAAGGAACCAGTCAGGGCTCTGGGCCATCGCCCGTGCTCACTTCCCGGCAGTTTGAAGTCGTTGAGGGCGAGGCGCCCGCATTGGCTCGCAGAAGCAGCCCCTCAGCATCGAGCTCGTCCCCCTCTCCCAAGCAAACCGGTCTATTCACAGTTACACAAGAAGTCCTCGATTTTGCTCGCACAGCGGTTCTGTACGTCTTACAAGAAGACAGTGTTGACGCTGCCAACACGGCACAGACTCAACTTCAGCAATTCTTCACCGAAGCCACTCAGTCCATCACCCAACTCGGTTCCCAGGTGACTGTAAAGGAGGCATCCAGCATCTCTATCGGAGGAAACAGGACAGTTGATCTAGTCGATACCAAGGTCAACATTGGCCAAGGCCCTGTGGGAGGCAAAGCGGCGTCCAAGCGCAGTCTCTTTGACTTTTGATAGAGATGCTGTTTGGCAACTCTTAAAACAGATACAAGTCAAAACGGATACAGGCGTGGAAAAATCTCAGCCAATCTATACGGCTGCCGACAGGGGTTGGCAAAACCTCTTTGTACAAACTTTGGGACATGACATTAATATCAGTTGAAATTGGGCGGGTGGTTTATTTGTGGCAATGAGACGTAAGAAGCAAAAAGGGCAATACAATTGGGAAATCTTGTATAAGCATGTCATGGTCTTTCTTTCATTTTTGGCACCTTTTCTTCCTTTATTTTCTTCACTTTTTTTCTTTTCTCTTTTATCATGTGCATTTACATATGCGAAGAACAGGGGTGGTAAGGCGAGATTAGCGCTGGCGTTTTCATCAGAGGCAGACTAGATTTAACCCGATATCAATATCACGGCGGCTTTAGTGCTGCCACGACCTTTTCGGATGGACAGCAGTCGGGCGAGCTTGATGAATGTGTTGCTGTTGCTGGTCGTGAAATGTACATAGATGTGTCTAATTCTGAAAAGGGAATGGAATAACCAAAAAACACGGGGTTGTTTGCATGTTAACATGATTGTGTAGTATATATTACTTTTACATCTTTTTTTTGATACTTTTTTTTTTCTTGTTTCTCTTTTCTTTTCTTTGTTTGTCTACATTCGGAAGACGCCGAACTTGGTGTCTCCGGCCTTGACTTCGTTGCGGCCACCCATGGCGGCTCTCAGGCCGAGACCGAGATACTGGCGGGTGTGCTGGGGAGGGATGATGCCGTCGTCCTGTTTTTAGTCATGATTTGTTAGCTGGATGTGTCTATACGTGAATATATAATGTTGATGGTTTGTGACTTACCCAAAGACGGGCCGAGGAGTAAGTAGCCTCGCTCTCCTTCTCAATGCGCTCCTTGAGCTCCGGGTCGACCGACTTGCCGACCGTCTCCATGACGGAGGCGAGCTGCTCGCCGCCCATGACGCCGACGCGAGCGTTGGGCCACATCCACAGGAACCGCGGGCTGTATGCGCGGCCGCACATGCCGTAGTTGCCCGCGCCGTAGCTGCCACCAACGACGACGGTGAACTTGGGCACGTCGGCGCACGCGACGGCGGTGACGAGCTTGGCGCCGTGCTTGGCGATGCCGTCGCGCTCGGAGGCGGAGCCGACCATGAAGCCGGAGATGTTTTGTAAAAAGACGAGGGGAATACCGCGCTGGGCGCAGAGCTCGATGAAGTGGGCGCCCTTTACGGAGGAGGAGGCGAAGAGGATGCCGTCGTTGGCGACGATGCCTACTTTCTGGCCGTAGATGGAGGCGAAGCCCGTGACGAGGGTGGTGCCGAAGTCGCGCTTGAACTCTGCAAACTCGGAGCCGTCGACGATGCGGGCGATGATCTCGCGGATGGGCATGGGCTTGCGCAGGTTGGTGGTGGCGATGCCCAGGAGCTCGTTGGGGTCGTAGAGGGGCTCGGCGTAGGTGGCCGCGGGGGGGTTCGTAGAGGCTGCTCTGGCGGGCCAGTTGAGGTTGGAGATGCTCCGACGAGCAAGTGTGATGGCATGCGCGTCATCCACAGCAAGATAATCGGTTACACCAGAGACGGAGGAGTGCATCTTGCCGCCGCCCAGGTCCTCGTGGCTGACGACTTCACCAGTGGCGGCTTTCACCAAGGGGGGGCCGGCGAGGAAGATGTGGCCTTGCTCCTGGACGATGATGCTCTCGTCGCTCATGGCGGGGACGTAGGCGCCTCCCGCCGTGCAGGGGCCCATGACGACGGCGATCTGGGGGATGCCCTGGGAGGACATGCGGGCCTGGTTGTAGAAGATGCGGCCAAAGTGGTTCTGGTCGGGGAAGACGTCGGCCTGGTGGGGGAGGTTGGCGCCGCCGCTGTCGACGAGGTAGATGCAGCTGTTTGAACGAGGGTCAATTGAGTGTTCATAGCGGAATGCTGGACATTGGTACTCACGGCAGCTTGTTCTCCTGAGCCACGGCCTGAGCTCTCAGGTGCTTCTTCACAGTAATGGGATAATACGTGCCGCCCTTGACGGTGCTGTCGTTGGCGACAATGACGCAAGTGACGCCCTCGACAACGCCCACACCCGTAATGATGCCGCCCGCAGGCACTTCAGCCTCTGGATACAGCTCGTGGCCGGCCATTGGCGACAGCTCGAGGAACGTGGTTCCCGGATCAATCAGGGCGGCGACTCGGTCTCGCGGCAGCATCTTGTTGCGGGCAATGTGCTTGTCGCGAGCCTTTTGCGGGCCGCCCTTTTGGATGGCGGCCGTGAGCTCCTGCAGGCGCGCGGTGACGTCGGCCATTTGGCGCTCGTTTTCTTTGAATTCCTCGGAGGAGGCATCGACGTTTGTTTGCAGGCGCGAGATGGCGGCGGCTTGGTGAGGAGGCGTGAGGGTTGCGGCGCTGCGACGGAGGAGCTGTGATGATGCCTTCAAGTTTGTGGAGGGACGAAGCTGGTGGGAGAGGCGCAGGGCCTGGCGACAGGGCCGGGAGAGAGACATGGCAATTAATTGGCAGCGTTGAAGCAACTGGAGAATACAAACAAAAGAAGAAGAAAAGAATGCAAAGATGCTTCCCTCGACGCTGCAGCTTGATGTTTTTCTTGGATTCTTCCCTTTTCCTGCAGCCGAATGCCCAACACTGTTGACGTTGTTCGGCTGTTGCAGCGAACCCGAGCCGCCACAAGCCGCCTGAAGCCGGGGAGCCGAAGGACCGACTGACCACCAATTGGTTAGTATGGGGTATAGGCACCTCGGCTTAGTCGCGCTTCTGCTGCTTGGACGGCTCTTGGGAACCATGCAGCAGCTTCTTTTTGCTTAGCCCGTCATCATCCCTTTTCTCTGACTTCTTTTCTCTTTTTTTCATTTCGCTTATTGTTGCTTGTCATCTTTCATCAATCTCACCGAGTCTGCAGAGTACAGATTACAGAGTGCCATAGATTCATATCAGGGCGATTCCCTTCTTCTTCTCTTTCGCTGTGACATCAACCCGATCCACACACGGCTCTCTAATAATACGCCGCTGCTAGCCAGCTTCACTTCTTCTCTCTCCGTCTCACTCTCACCATCTCACTTTCTCTCTCATCCACAACCATCAATTCATCATGGCCAGCCTCAGATCCTTCTCCAGACTCGCCCGCCCCGTGCGGCCATCCGTCTCCCTCCGCCCTGCCGCCTCCTTCTCCCCGGCCTCTTCCATCTCATGCCAGAAGCGACTGCACTCCCAGAAGCACCCCAAGGGCTTCGCTCCGCCGTCACAAGAGGAGCTGGACGAGCTGCGCGAGCGTGTCTACGACTTCACCCGCCGCGAGATCCCCGAGGAGCTCGCCGCCAAGACGGACAAGTCGAATGCCTTCCCCATGGAGATGTGGGAGAAGATGGGCGAGGCCGGCTTCCTGGGCGTAACTGCTGATGAGGACTACGGCGGCCTGGGCATGGGTTATCAGGCGCACTGCATCGTGCTGGAGGAGATGTCGCGCGCCTCGGGCTCTATTGCTCTGAGCTACGCCGCGCACTCGCAGCTGTGCGTCAACCAGATCTCGCTCAACGGCAGCCCTGAGCAGAAGCAGAAGTATCTGCCGGGCCTCATTGCGGGAACCAGCGTTGGTGCTCTGGCCATGTCCGAGTCTGGCTCCGGCTCCGACGTCGTGAGCATGCGCACCTCGGCTAAGGCTGTGGACGGCGGCTACGTGCTCAACGGCACCAAGATGTGGATCACCAACGGCCCTGACGCCCACGTAATCGTTGTCTACGCCAAGACGGAGCCGGAGAAGGGCTCCAAGGGCATCACCGCCTTCCTGGTCGACACCAAGGCCGAGGGCTTCTCCTGCGCCCGCAAGCTCGACAAGATGGGCATGCGCGGCTCCAACACGGGTGAGCTCGTCTTTGAGAACGTCTTTGTGCCCACTGAGAACATTCTCGGCAAGGTCAACGGCGGTGTCCGAGTCCTCATGGAGGGCCTCGATCTCGAGCGTCTTGTCCTCAGTGCCGGTCCCCTAGGCCTCATGCAGGCCTCTCTCGACGTCGCCCTGCCCTTTTCCCACCAGCGCAAGCAGTTTGGCCAGCCCATTGCCCACAACCAGCTGATTCAGGGCCGTCTTGCCGACATGTACACCAAGCTGCAGGCTTCGCGTGCCTACACTTACAACACCGCCCGCATGGTGGATGAGCAGGGCGTTATTCGCACCGAGGACTGTGCTGGTGCTATTCTTTACGCTGCTGAGAGGGCGACGGAGGTTGCGCTTGATTGCATCCAGTTGCTGGGCGGCATGGGCTACACTGAGGAGATGCCCGCATCTAGAATACTGAGAGAGTAAGTTTCTTCGTTTTGATCTTCATTCTTTGATGAGACTTTTGCTAACTCGTTTGCTTTAGTGCCAAGCTGTACGAGATTGGAGCTGGTACCTCGGAGATTCGCAGAATGGTCATTGGACGCGCCTTTAACAAGAAGTATGCTAATGCCTAAGTCTGACTGAGCCAATGATAAAAAGAGAAATAAACAAAAGACCAAGATGAAAAAAAAAGTTGAAAAACTTTCAAGTGTTATTGGGATACACTAGAATGATACATGGGTGCATCTCTTGCTACTTTGTATAAGAAACAATGTTGATATAACGAGACTTCTGTATATAACCGTACTTGATATCAATTCAAAAACACTTGTAATACATACTTCACTATCTAACTAGTAACACTATTCTCAACAAACTATGACTCTAGAAATTCATATCCCACTACTTATTACAAACTTGTCTGCTGTCAAATTGCAAGATCTTGCCACTTACGGCGCTCCAATCCCCCACGGCCTTGGTCGAAGAGTCTGTCGAAGCGCCACAGTCATATTCTTCCACACATCCCAGCTATCCCCCTTTCCATCGGCTCTCTTATGAAGCGTGACTCTGCACACATCGTCCCACGGGTCACACTCGGCGGGACAAGAGAATTCTTTCCCCAGGATCTTGCCATCGTACAAGTACTCGCGGACGGCATTCCAGGCGCACGGGCTTGGCCCGCCGCCCACCGTGGTGTGCCCCATGGACCAATGGATCAGGACGCCCGAGTCGGGATGCTCCTTGGCCATGGCACGGGCGACATGGAGGGGGGCGATGGGGTCGTAGCGGCTGCTGAGGAAGAGTATCGGCGCGGCGGGCTTCGAGGTGTAGAGCGGCTCGGAGCTGGGGGTGGGCGTCTTGAAGGGTCCGCCAAACACCCAGTTGGGGCGGTACGGCCAGCTCGCGCAGGCGGAGCGGACGCTGGCCCAGAAGGGGCCAAAGAGCCTCGATTTCATCTCCAGCTTCTGGAGGTGCTTGTTCCAAAAGCCAACGTCTCTGCCGCGCCAGTCCGGGCCGTCGCTGCAGGTGACGCCCCATGTCTGCTCGGACTTGGGCTGCAATGGGTTCGAGCTGGCGTCTATCGTAATCTTGGGGCTGTCCTCGTCGATGATGGCTGCGAGGCGGTTCAAATCACCGATGCTCATGCCATCGTAGAGGCCCAAGGCAAGGGGCTGAAACTTCTCCATAGGGCTGTACAGGGCGCTGCCAACAGCCGCGAGAACGTCGGATCCTCTGACGACCTTGATGCCGCCTTTGACTGGGTTCACCTCAACGGGGTTATAATTGAGGCGGAAGATCCAATCCCAGAACTTCTTCTTGACATCGTCGGCGTCTTTGTAGGATATGCGGAAGGGACATTTGGTGTAATTGGCATCGAAGCAGCCCCGCAAGAACGCATCAAACATCTCATCAGTGTCTTGGAGAGCGGTGCTTGTGTCTTCAAAGTAGTAATCCTTGGCGCTGTGCACGCCGTCGAGGACCATGCGTCCAACGCGGCCTGGGAACATGGATGCAAAAGTGTTGCCCAGGATCGTGCCATACGAGAAGCCGATATACTGAATCCGCGGTACGGGGTTGTTCTCGTCCTCTTCATGATTCTCTGTCTTGCCTCTTTGATGAAGCTGTGTCTTGGGGCTCTCCTGAGCTTCTTCATCTTCATCTCTCTCGGCTTCTCCTTGCAAGCCTGGTGGTAGTCGCTGATCGCCTGGTGGCTTGGGCTGCTTCTGAGCAGCCTCGCGCTGCCTCAGCTCGTCGATTTCGTCAATCATCGCCACCATGTCGCGGGCCACGCTTGGAGTGTTGACGTACTCCATGCTCCCCTTGAACTCCTCATTGAGTCTACATTGCTCGACGAAATTTTTCGCGAGACCCAGGCCGTAGGATTGTGCGGGCTTAAGGTAGACGAGCGGACCGTTGGCACGGTCGTCGACAATCCAAGTAATGCGACCAAGGGGATCGGAGCGGAAACAGTCGCTGGCTGGGGTTGTTCTCCCAACGCCGCGGGGATCAAAGGATAAGATCTCATAGTGACGAACACCAGGCTTGTCGGCGAGGTTCTGCTGGATGGTCCTGGCTCCCTGGAGGGCGGCATCGACGCCAGAGATGCCGGGGCCGCCTGGGTTGAAGATGATGGTGCCGCCAAAGGTCGGGTCGTTGTCTGGAACAACAGCTGGCAGCTTGATCATGGCAATGGCGACGGTTTTGTTATCCTCGGGATTCTTCCAGTCGAGAGGGGCAACCAGGCGAGCGCACTTGAAGCCATTGTAGCAGTTTTGGTACTTGAGCTGCTCGCTGGGGACAATTGCGAACTAATCGAATGAAGGGGCTAGATTGGTAGTCTCTGCAACTGCAACACTTGCAGCGGCCAGAGAGGCGGCTGCAGGAAACAACAGTGAAAACAGCATGGTTGCTGTGTTTGTGTGCATGCGTCAGTGTCTGGTGATGGAGATGAATGGTGGTTGGGAGGCCAAGTATTGCTTCGCGTCCCTTGGACTCACTGTTTAGTTTTCGGGGGTCAAACATCCTTTTGATCCAAAGACCTGGACCGGGTTTTTATATAGGCACCCATATAGAATCTTTTACTTTCGTGACAAGAGCAAACTTTGCTGGAGAGTATAAGCATGGAGTTTCGTCGTGAGAGGCTGAAGTATCCATCTTCGTGGCCATATAAACCTCCACATATAAAGTTTTCACTTTGGGGGCCTGGCCAGAAGATATTCTCTGTGGTTTCGATATTCATTGGGACATGGCAGAGGTGCTGCTGTTTAGGAGAGATGTGAAAAAGTCGAGATGAGGCTAATTAAGAGTTGACAATACAGAAGCAGTTCTGTATGAATGAGGAATGTAGCTGGAGCCTGAGGCACTAAAGCTGTGGTTGATGTATCAAATACCTGGGCAAGCCAAGGTCAGAAAAAGCGAGACCGCAAAATGAATACGGACATACATTCGATAATACAAGCCCTTAACCAACTCGTAGAACGTCTATTTCAGCCAGCACTCTCATTCCATCATATAAATATAGTAGCAGTTACTAGAAAAATATAAATATAGCAGGAGTTACTAGAGAAATATAGATATAATAGCAGTTACTGGAGAAATATAAATATAGTAGGGAAATATAAGTTATTACCTGGGAAATGTAGATAGCAGCTACTCCTTTTGTAGGCGTATGGTTTAACACGTTGGTGTTCGAAATCTTCCCGGTCTTGTTTTTTCTGTCCCCCGCTTGCTGGGGAACCTTGATGAACTGCAGTAGGACGTACCTTCTGGAGAAGACCACAAAGGGAAATCTGGGTACAACGCGTGAGGTACCACCCACCCAATCCAGATCAGAGATCGTGCATGTGTGGCGCTCCAACAAATTAATTTATTTCTTTGCCGTGACTTACTGTTTTCAGGTGCCCGACAATCTAAAAAATACGTGAATTCGATATCATGGAAACTCTTAATGAGAGACTAATTACGCGTATAAAATAGAGTCGATTCCGATTTATTCGAATTAGGAAATATACTAATTCCCCATATGTTACTACCAACACATGATTACATGATCGACATTACTGTTACAGCACATACCTGTTACTGACTCACTTTAAACCAACTCACATCAATCTCATTCACAACACCACCAACCAAGCAACATCACCGTCATCATGTCTCCCACAATCGTCCTCATCCGCCACGCCCAAGCCCTCCACAACGAAACCCATAAGTTCCCCCAATATAAGCCGCCTAAAATAAAAATACAAAATAAAACTAACAAGTCGCTCTCCACAAGACTACTCCATCCCCGACCCCGGTCTCACCGACCACGGCATCAAACAATGCGGCCAGCTCCGCTACAACCTCCTCCAGCGCTTCTCCTCCTTCGAGGGCCGCATCGCCGTCATTGCGAGCCCCATGGTGCGCACGCTGCAGACGGCGAGTTTGGCCGCCGATTGGCTCGTTGAGCGCGGTGTGAAGATTGAAGCGGACGCTGATTGGCAGGGTATGTGAAAATCCGACTTATACCATGCTCTCTATACGTATCACATACCTATCTGCCACCCACTCACTCCCATCTCTTCAAATCTCGCATGGAAGATGTGAAAAGTATATAATATAGAGTAAAAGTCTGACAAAAAACTGCAGAACTCTCGGCCAAGCCCTGCGACACCGGGTCTCCCCTCTCCCTCCTGCCCCTCATCAAAGACAACCAGACCCAACACCAATTCTCATCGCCCTGCTACGACTTCTCCGCCATCCCATCCGTCTGGCCCGACAAGACAGAAGACCCATTGGCTAAAAGCCTCTTCGGATACACCCGGACTGCAGTTCTGCGTCGTGGCCGCCGCTGTCTTGAGAAATTGAGCAAGAGACCCGAGGATCTCATCTTTGTGTTTTCGCACTCGGCGTTTTTGAGGTCAGGCGTGTCTGGGTGGTGGTATTATAATGCGGATTACCGTATTTTTACGCTGGATGAGAAATTGGAGTTGAAGATTGATGAGTCTACGCTGGAGGGGGGCATGGGGTGGTCGTGGAATAAGAGGGCTGAGTTGGGTAGTGAGGTGCCGGAGGATGTGACGGAAGAGGAGATTCATGAGGATAAGAATTGAGTAGGATGGCTTTGGATAGACTACCTTAATGATTTTCCTCAGCGTCAGAGCGATCGATAAGCATGTCCATAGTAAGTAGATGATGAGATAGATGTTATATACCTATACAGTTATATACATACAAACTTTGAGAACATACATACATGTCGATGTACTCTATAATACAGATAGCCTCTTTTTTGTGGTGACTCTATTTTGATAAAAAGCTCTGGAATGCTGATTGGTCAATCACCACGTTGCCCACTGCCCTCAGTCTCTTTCTTCCTTCCTTCTGCTTCTCTAGTAGTTTTCTTCGTCTAGTGATATCACTCGCGTGTAGTTTTGCGAGGACGTCTTTTCGGAAAGGCTTGATGGTTTCTCGAGCAATAACCTTGTTGCCCACAACGGCCTGGATGACGACCTCTGGAACACAAATTAGAGTTAGCAAAAATAACACTTCGGTGAAAAGTACAAGAGAAAGGGGCTTTAAAACACTAACCGAACATTTGTCGATCGACATGTTCCTTGAACTTAGTGACCCATTGGCGCCCCAGGCGGTCTACTTGTGTCGAGTGTATCACTCGACAAATGGCGTCGACGGGCTGTCGATTAACAAGTAGCTGGAGCTTCACCAATTTGCTCTGGCGCCACCCTGCGTCCTCGTAATCAAGAGTTGCATAACCTTTTCTACACAAGAGATTAGGTTCAATTCACAATAACAGTACCGACGTAGCTGGAAACTTACGAGACGCCTTTGAGTTTGCCAAACAAGTCGTCGACTAGCTGTGAGGCGGGAATGTCGTATGAGAGAATAACCTGGTCGGTGTGAAAAAACTCTAGGCTCTTTTGCTCTCCGCGATTGCCCTCGCAAAGCTCAATGACGCGGCCGAGGTACTCTTCAGGAACCGTGATTGTCGCTTTGACGTAGCTACCAAGACAGTTAGTCGTCATACTGTATACCTTCGACTTCGTGAAGCTTACGGCTCGTATAATGTGGCAGCTCTGATCCGGTGATCGCTCGAATCTGGAAACAAAGCTGGGTTCTGTACAACCTCCTCCGACTCGTCGGCATACACAATCTTGGTAGGCACGGTAGGTTCCGTGATGATAATGCTCTTGCCGTGCTCCTGTCTCAAACGATCTTGAAATACCGAGCAATGAAGACTGCCCAAAAACCCAAGACGCCATCCCGATCCAAGAGCCTCAGAAAAGTCCTTTTGCAGTGTCACACTGCGATCATTGAGTACAAGCTGATTGATGCTGTCGGCGAGGCGTGTGTAGTCACTCTGGTCGGTAGGAAACGCCGCAACAAACACCATGGGCTTGGGCTCCTCAAAGCCTGGACACGGCTCGACGATATCCTCGTCCCCAACCGTGGTAAAGGTATCGCCCAGCTTGGCGTCTTGAATCCGTTTCATGCCCGGGTTAAAGTAGACATAACCGACCTGGCCTGCGCGAAGTACCGTCTGGGGCGTTGCATTGGGATACTGAATGCCGACCTGCCCAACGGTGTACTTCATGCCTGTGCCCAGTGACACGACATTGTCTCCCGTCCTGATGGATCCATCAAACAGCCTCACCAGCAAAACCACGCCCTTGAAAGTGTCGTACCATGAATCAACCAGCAGCATCTTCAACGGCTTATTCTCATCGCCAACAGGGTGCGGAATCCCCTCTACCACCGCCGGCAGAAGCGCACCAACACCTTTACCCGTCTTTGCGCTCACCAGCACCGCCTTTTTCGGATCCAACTCAAAGCTCGTCTCCATCTGGTCCAGAACGCGGGGCACATCGGCCGACGGCATGTCGATCTTGTTGATGACGGGGACCAGCGCCAGATCCTGTGCAAAGGCCAGGTGAAAGTTGGACACCGTCTGCGCCTGGATGCCCTGGCTGGCGTCGATCAGAAGAAGAGCGCCGCCGCAGCTGGCGTATGAACGGGTGACTTCGGCGCGGAAATCGACGTGGCCCGGTGTGTCGACGAGATGTAGCAGGTAATCGTCGCCATTGTGCTTGTATATCATGGTGCACGTCTGTGCTTTAACTGTGATTCCTCGTTCTCGTTCGACATCGAGTTTGTCCTATACATGAAAATCCCATTGTTCAGTTTTCACGACCTCTCTAGCAATTGATTGGATCAGTTGCTGCACCTACAAGAATCTGCTTGTTCGCATCGCTCGCCGAAATGGTGCCCGTCAGCTCCAGCAGCCGGTCGCTCAGCGTGCTCTTGCCATGGTCAATGTGCGCCACGATGCAAAAGTTTCTGTACCGCTCAATGGGAATCGCGGCTATTCGCGCCTCGAGCTGCGCAGGCGTCGGTTTTGCTTGCGAGGCATAGTTGCGATGCCGGCAGCGAGCTGTCGTTCGCAGAAGCAGAGACCATCTAGATGCGTTGTGGTTGAGGCCATGACTGCTGGAATTCCGCAGCCATTCTCGAGTCCAGGCTCGTCCGGCTCTCCCAGCCAGGCTCATCTGGGCATCCACGAAGCTTGCATTGGGCGACTCTGCGATGTCGCTGGCTGGATTGCTAGAGTAGAGTCGATGCGAAGCTAGGTAGACAAAAACTGTGCTCAAAAGGTGGGCGGATTATTTCCGCACTTGCACCACCAACTGCCCCTCCTTGGTCTATAAACTGTCAACGACGCTGTCACTTAAAGGCGTCTAATCACATCCATGGAGCATGATTTGCAATTTGATGGCTGCAACGAAGCTATCCATTCATGATCGCTTCTTTTAATTCGCTCAGGTATGCGCGTTCTATCTCGCTCTTTCGCAACAAAGTGCTGCAAATGTAGTAATATATATACACAGAATGGCTATATCGTCAATGACTGAACCATCAAAAACAGTCGCCTGCTCTTCTTTCCTTGTATCAAGATTCTCAAACATGACATTCATCTGCCACTTGTCTGCCGAATATCCCATATAAACGTGCCGTTGCTGTTTCTGTTTCTAATCGTTCCGTCATTATGAACATTATTCCAAGTTTCAGCGGTGAATTATTTCCGTCTCTTAATCATTAGGTATCACATTGTATAAAACACAGACAGCAACTCTTTCTTACAACCCCTCTCCTCTTTAGGCCAGAACCCATTCGCTTCCTCTCTTGATGAATTTATCCAGTAAAAGACCGAGATCGGCCAGCACAAACCGGCAGATGTAGAAGCCGAAAAACTCGGCTGCGTGTCGTGTGCACAGCTCCAACCCGACTTGGGTCTTGTCCGCATGCCGTAGACCGGGGTCGTCAACCTGCCTCGCGATTTGATCTACATCATTTCCATTAGCTCGTTGTAATTATACTGATAGAGTATCTCCATATCACTTACCAACTGCCTGGGCAGCGTCAAACAAGCGCGCAAGCGAGCCCATATAACTGGCATTGGGGCCGATGAACTGAGCTTGGCTTACATCTCGCTTGGCCGGTCGACTTGCCGGTTTCGGTGTCATGGGAATAGACGCCAGTGTTGTCACCTCCTTAACTTCGGCACTGGCATTCCGGTTGCTGTATGACCCTCCCAACCCAACACCCGATGTCTTTGGTCGAAGCCTTCGCCATGAGAATGCAGAGGCTTTACCAGACACGCTGCCTGATCGTGGCACATTTGACCCATTATCTCCATCCGCGAGAGAGGCATCTTTGAATAAAAGGCCGGAGCCTTGGACGCCTACTTCGTTCCCTAGCTTTCGTGCCAGAGTCGACTGTACCTGCTCTAAAACGCCCTCGAGGGCTTGCATTTCTTCCAGCACGGCGTCTGCATCAAAGGTGTCAACTTTGGCCAGCTTTAGGAGAGCCGCAGTCAAAAAGTCGCAGTTTGCAATCTTGTCTTCCACATTCTTAATCTTGACTCCCTTAACCCGCCAAACATCTCGCGGCACAAACAGCTTTGTGCTGACGTATCCTCCCTTGGGGTGCACAAGTGTTTGGTAGAGGCATCGCATCAGCCAAAAAGGGCGCAGCATGAAGTCGTTTGGACAGGATTCCAGAGGCAAGGGGACGTCCACGGAAACAATGGGGCTTTGAGGGCCGGGAGTGGCTGCTACGTGGAAATTGTCGTCAAATAGATGCAATCCTGCACCACCGGCTCCCATCTCCATGTTTTCTTTGAAAGACGTGATGAGAGGTGTCGGCAGTGCAGGCACAGCAGGCGCCTTGCCATAAGGATTGGGAGTGCCAGGAGACACGTCGGAGCTGTCGTCAAGATGCGACACTGACATGTTTCTGCTCTTCATGCTTCTCAAACTAGACGACGAAAAGTTCTTCCGCAGTCTGTGGATGGAAGGTGAGGCACTAGGTGCTTCTTCTCCTTCTAGCAGCCTTCTCTTGGCGGTTGGCGATGCAGGAATCTTTGAGTCAGATGCAAAGCCTTCTGGTATCGGCGGCCTGACGGGTTGAGCGCTGTCTGTTCGGGCCAGCACCTCTGCAGGCGGCTCCTGAGTGCTTGGGGATATTTCGTCATCGTCATAAATCGACCTGCTTGGGGGTTGTCCTAGATTTGAGGTCTCAATCTTGAGCTGCTTTGGATTCTGTCCAGAGAGTCGACGATTCCGCACTCCACCCGATGGAGAACCCGAGCCTGCTGGTGGTAAGTCTGGCAATGCCGAAGTCGGGGGCGGTAAGTTTGGCAAGGCCGATGTTGGAGGCGGCGCTGCTGGTGGTGATGGCTGTATGGCATTGGTAGTGTTAGGAATAGGTGGTCTCTGTGACAAGGCAGAGAAGGACCGGACGCCTGAGATGAAGTCCGCTTGTGTCTCGTCCTCGTTCCACGCTTCCTGCTGTTTTGCCGACACTGTCGTACCATACGGTTGTTCCATTGTAAAGTCCTCGATTGCAAAGTCGCGTGTAATCTCATCCAGCAGCCTCTCTTCCTCTTCAGATGAATCATCCTCGTAGAACCCGTCGGCAGTATATTTGTCCTCCTCCTGCAACTGCTGGAGGTTCTGCTGCTGTGCTTGTCGGAGATTCGCCAGCTCATCATAGGCTTCCTGCTCAGTCTGTCTCACTCTTTCACGTGCCTTTTCCACCTTTTGTAGCACGCTTGCCATGGCGTCTTCGTGGGTGTCTATGGGTTCATAGCCTACGGGGCCCATGGGCTCGAAACCGTCGTCGTAGGCAGCTTCGATGGCAGCATCCAGAGCCGTGTCAAACTCAGCCTCGGTGTTTCCGCTGGCAGCCCTGATGTGGCGTCGACGGTAGCCAAGCGACGAGGTGCGTGAGTGCACAGATGATGCTGTTGATGCTCCCGACTCATCAATTGGATCCAGCCATGAGCTCTGGACTCCATCTACAACTTCCTGGTCATACGGAGATAGGACGGTATCGCTAGGTTGTCGCTGATGGCCGTGATGCTGAGTGTGCTGCTGATACTGATAGGGTTCGTGTGGTGGTAGCTCCGCAAAGATGTCGTCATTGTTCGTCTTGACTGGCGATTTTGAGCGAGGCGATAGAGGGGGCGGCGCATATTGGCCCTCTTGGTGCTGTGCGCGAAGATCTTCAGTAGAGCGTAGCCGCCTGGGCGCCCGAGAAAACGATGATTGTAACAGTCCCGGCTGAGAAGGTTGCAGCCTATCCATTGTTGCATAACCCGTGGTTTGCTGCCATTGGTGCGGCGGTGCTCCTCCTGAAATTGGTGAACTGTCTCCCCCAATGTAGCTAACAATTCGTGCTGTCTCGATCCTGGGGGCTTCCTCCATCATCTCGTAGTCCTGGTGCATGTATATAGACGCGCTGTAATCTTCACTCTCTGGCCTAGCGGGTAGGGCCTTGACAGTCTCGTCCTGCCACGGGCCCATCTGATCCAGTTCATCGATACGGCTGGTGTATGTTTGGCGCTGTGCATTCAATGTTAGCTAAAGAGGGCGTGATTTCTTGTTCTTGTGATTTAACACTTACAATGGCTTCAAGCTTCCTCTTGTCCTCATCCCCTGACGTTCGGTCTAGCACCTGCTGCAATAAGTCACATGCCTCAGAGTAGGCTTCTCGAGCGCCTTCGAAATTCTGGGCATTGTCGAGCTGCACTGCCGTGTTGGCCTTTTGCAGCGCTCGAGAAAGCATTGCCTTTTGAGAAGGATTTTTCTGAGCGCGGGGCTTGCCCATGTCTCTGCTGCTTTTGCCCGAATGGTCCCTCGAGTGGCCCCGAGGGGCGTAAGGATCGTGGTTTTGCTCGTGGGGCATTCTGGCGGTAGATTGTGTCGTGACAGCAGGATTTGCGTAGGGATTGGGCGACATGGAGCGTAGGTGGCTACTCTCGTAATGCCTCATGGACATGCTCGACTCCGACCTCATTGGATACGCTCGCGTGGGAGTTGCGCTGCGATCTGATGAGGCGAAGTGGTTCCGATCGGTTCGGTGCAGGTTGTGCGGCGCCTGAGCGGCAGCAAGAGCGGACGAACCGTGAGAAGCACCCACTACAGCCTCGATACTGGCGCGACGGGTATATGACGAGTTGGAGTTGGAATGGTAGTGTGAATGGGAGCCAGAGGCCTGGTGAGAGGCATAAGGGGACGTGCGACTCGAAGAAGACGAAACGGACGAAGTCGACCAGCGGTTTCGGGAACGGGAGCCTTGCTGCGGCGATGCTCCGGTGGTGGTGCCCCTGCTGGGATGCGACGACGGAGTTGAGGGCCGCTTGAGGCTAACGGGGGGGTGCACGGTGTCGCGATGCGTCTGATGGAGTGGATTGCCGCTATTGTTGCCAATACTAGCAGGAGGAAGCGTATGAGTAGCGGCAATTGTAGTAGTATGAGTAGCAGTAGCGGCAGTGGTAGCAGTAGCAGTATGAGTGGCACGAGTGGGCGACTGCGACACGTGCGACGGATGGATCAGCGACGAGCTTCGCGGCAGGCGGACGGACGAGAAGACGGAGCGTGGGACTGGCGTGACGCTGTCAAGGCCTGGAGCTGGAGGGTCTCGCGATGGCGGGTTGCTCGTAAGATTAGGATTATGCGATATTGATATTGGCGGCAGTGGTGGCGGCGGCGGCGGCGACGACGGTGGTCTAGAAGAGAGATTTGCTCGGCTGGGTGCGTCTACCAGGCCGGTGATGATGCTGTCGCCAAAGGAGCCAAAGGAGTGCGATTGCTGCATGCTCTGCGAGTTGCTGGACTGGTGCGGGCTCCCGTCTCAGCCAATAGTCGCCTCTTCCGGCCAATCTTACTCGTACAACGTGGGTCGGGCTTGGAGATCAAAGTAGTTATCACGCGTGTTTGGCAGACGGCCATGACCACAGACAGAATCACAGTCGAAACGCTCTTTGTCCGCGGCGAGGCGAGGCTGATCAGTATGTACTATATCGTATATCGCCAGATCTCTCGGGAGGATGCCAGAGAAGGAGAGGCTCGCAGATCTGCTCCCACGACCGCTTTGTCCTATCCAGAAGCCGCTCCGGGGACGAAGAAAATCGGGGATTTGGAGGTTCCCTGTGCTGTGGATCGTGGGGATAGGTTGGGAGTTGCGGCAGGCAGGTGCTGTGCATAGCGCAAGTACCGGTACCTGGCGATGATCAGGGCCCCGGTACGGTGCGGTGCTCAGCGAACCGCCCACTGACCACTTTGGAGTTGCAGTTGCGCTCTCACCGCCCAACGGAGGTACCCGCGGCCTGCAAACTGCGGTGTTACCGTGCCCGTACCTGTACCGTCCTCGTACAAAACTGAACTGTACCGTATCGTGCTACAGCACCTAACGTTGATTGTGCTCCCCGGCTAGTGGTATTACCGCTGTCAGGCTGCCATGCCTGGAAAACCAAAACCCCTGGATGGTGGATGGCCAGTTCGCTTGAAGCCAGTGCTTTTGCTAGTGCCAGAAGCTAGGCGCGCAATCAATCACGACAGGCCAGTGCCGCTACATGGAGACGAGACGTGATGGGCTAGGGGTCGGTTTTAAGGGCCCCTTTTTCGACCCCTGGCCGCTGGGGTGGGTACTAGCACTTGTTCGTACCAAGTAGGAAATGCCAGTGGAGGCTCTTCCGCTCCCCAATTGGTCAATGCAGCGACTTGTTTGAACAAGGACTGAGCCAGCTTTGTTTCGGCTTAGCGCCCCGTTAGAGTTGCAGCGCCCCGCTTGCAGGAAGAATCCCCCATAGAAGCTTATCGTTTGCTAGAATTGCCGTATTGAAGGACAAGGGCTGTGATAAAGGCAAGCTGAGCTAGGAGCCGAGGAGCTTACTTGCATAGCTGCGACACGACTTTGGCTGCTCGACGAAAACACGAAACGACGCTGCTTCAAACAGAATGGCGAACGTTGATGATCTTTTTAAGGTAAGAAGCAAGATTGCTGGAATCGCTGGGTACTCCCAAAGGACCAATTTAAACAGGCATTCTGATTGCTTATCCAGGCATCTGGCTCTCTCGGCAAGCGGAAACTCGACCAGCCAATTCGTGACCCCAGTAAGTTGACATGAAACCTGTAAGCTAGCTCTCAAGTCAATGCTAACAGGCCGTGATTTCTTCCATCAGACGAAATCTACAAGGCGACCAAGTTGACTGACAGAACCACCAATCGCCATGCCCAAGTCGAAGATGATGTAGAGAACCCTGCCGATGACGACGATTTCGGGCCCGAGTTGCCACCAGAAGACGATGTAGGCGACGACGAAGAAGGCCGCTTCTTCGGCGGCGGCATCACCAAACAAGAATCGGAAATCCTCGATTTCGTCGACAAGGCCGACGCGGGCGGCGATTTGGACAAGATTGATAGCACCTGGCTGAGAAGGACGGCGCTCAACCTCGAAAAGCTCATCACCAAGAACTCGGAGCTGCGCTCCCGGTTCGAGGACCAGCCGCACAAGTTCATCGACAGCGAGGCGGATCTCGACGCCGAAATCAAGAACCTCTCGCTCTTGGCCGAATCCTCCGAGCTGTATAGCGAGTTTGTGAAGCTAGGAACCGCGGGAAGCTTAGTCAGTCTACTGACGCACGAGAACTCGGACATTGCCATTGATGCGATTGAGATCATCGGGGAGCTTACGGACGACGATGTCGTGACAGAGTCTGAGCAATGGGACACCTTGGTTGGCGCGTTGATAGACAGTGACCTCTTGAGTCTGCTAGTCTCCAACCTGTCCCGCTTCAACGAAGACGATGAGTCCGATCGCAGTGGCGTATATCATTCTCTCAGCGTATTGGAGAATCTCAGCTCTCAGAAAGCCGTCGCGACCCGAATGTGCGAGGAAGAAGCCCTGCTTAAGTGGCTGTTGCAGCGCATTCAGCGCACCGAATCATCCGTAACTCAGAACAAGCAATATGCCGCCGAGGTGCTGGCCATTCTCTCACAGGCAGCTCCCGAAAACCGCGAAAAACTCGTGAGCTTAGACATTATCGACATCATGCTGCAGCTTGTGGCTCCGTACCGCCGACGCGATCCAGAAAAGGGCGGCCCAGAGGAGGAATTCGTAGAGAATTTATTTGAGAGCTTGACGTGTCTCGTCGATACGCCCGCAGGGAGAGTCAAATTCCTCGAGGCCGAAGGAACTGAACTCTGTCTTATCTTAATCAAAGAGAGCAAGGTGGCAAAGCACCCCTCATTACGCCTTCTAGACCACGCGACAGGTGGCACCACCAGCGCCGAAATATGCCAGCGGATTGTCGAGGCGGGAGGCCTGAAAACGACGTTTACCATGTTTAACAAGAGCCACGATCAGCGTCTCATCGGGCCCTTGCTCTCTATATTCTCTTCCATGCTGCGCTTTCTGCCTGCTGATTCTCCGGAGCGGATACGCCTGCTGGCAAAGTTTGTTGAGAAGGAGTATGAAAAGACTGCGAAATTGGTAAAGCTACACAGAGATTATACCACGCGCATAAAAGCCGCCGAGGAAGAACATCGGCAAGAATCAGCGCGCTCTAGAGATGCGGAGGAGGACCGCGAGATACAGTTACTTTCAAAGAAAATGGACGCCGGCTTGTTCAACCTGCAGCTCGTCGATGTCATTTTGGCGTGGCTCATTGCGGAGGATGGCGGCGCGAACCAGAAGATTAAGCGGCTGTTGGCAGAGACAGACGATACCTTTAAATCGATCCAGAAGACGCTCAAGGAGCAATTGAACGAGTTGGATACCAGTGAGGAAGATAGCAAGGATATGGGCGAGATGCTGAGCACTCTGATAGATTTCCTCAACTAATGAATCCCAGGGTTGAGTCGAGTCAGCCAGCAAACAGAAGGAAAAAAACGTACAAGTAATAATGAGCAAAAATGTAGTCTTTTTTCAAATGTTTTCAAGTATAAATTAATGTGCAAACCCGACCGAGTGAACGATCTCGACAAAGTATCATATGATATGTTCCAGCAAACCCCTCCTCCAATCGCTTGTATCGAATGTCAATTGCGTCCATCCATCTCAGCATACACACACCCCTCTTCGCCAATCTATCGGTATTCTCGACTCAGACTTCACGCAGCCACGGGCTTCACCTCGAACACAGCGTCCAGGAGGTGCTTAACAACGACGTCCTGGTTCTTCTTGCCCGCCTCCTTGATCACCTCGATCTGCTTCTCGGCCTCCTTGTTCGCCTCCTGCTCGGCGGCCTCGTTGCCCTTGCTGTGCTGCAGTCGATGTGTTAGCGGGAGAGGTTGAAAGAAGCTTTGTGGGTTTTCTTTGTCGTACCTCGGCCTCGAACTTCTTGAATTCGTCTTCCTTGTTGGCTTTGTAGTCGGCGATTTCCTTCTTGGCCTCGTCACGAGCCTCCTTGACGCGCTTGGTGCGGACTGCGAGCGTTTCGAGGAACCGTCAGTTTCCGGCATTGCTCGTATAGGATTTATGTTGGGATCTGTCGGTGCGGGATTACTCACATTCTCGAGCTGTGCACACACGCGATCGTTAGTTAGGTAGTTCCTTTGTTGCGGTAAAAGCAAGCAAGCAGGTGTTCAACATACCCCTCTGTACAATCTTGGATGCCTCCCTCTCAGCCTACCCAGAAAACACAAATCAGCACCACGTAAACCCCATCGAGATAGTATCCTAAAAGGCGCGCAGGTCATTTTGGATCGTCTTCGTCAACGTACATCGAGGAGAGTCTGGATACCGGCCGAGTTCTGTGCAGACTATGTACCAAGTCAGCTATTCCGAAGCTAAATGCTCCCTCACGCAACGGCTTGCGCACTCACCATGATTGCTAGATGTAGATTGAAAGGACTCGCTCAAATTAGAAAGAAGAATAACAGAGGAAAGGGGTGAATGCAATTCAGTCGAGGTGTTTTGGGAACAGGCGCAGAGGTGGTATGTCGCAACTTTAAGGTGGTTGATTGTACAGTGGGTTGGTGCAGCTCCGATGCACAGAGGATAGAGGCATCGATCTTAGGTAATGCCCGCTGTCGTCACAGCTCGGCGTGGGTCGGCGTTAGAAGTGTGTTCCTAAAGTAGCTTTTTGCAGCTGGACTAACAGTAGCACGCCAAAATACTAGGGTCGAACTGTTAGTGCCATCAGTTGGAGGCACTTTGCCTCTAGCCAAATCGAACAATCTGACCACTCACGACACAGCTCTGAAATCTTCATTCTCATCCTCATGCTATATCCGTATAATATCAACCACCCACGCTCATACATCCAGCCACTCATCCACCAGCTATTCCTCTAAAACACTCTCTCCAAAAATTATCATCAATCTCTCAAGTCAATCCCTTCTCACCGCCAATCTACCGCAAAGAAGAGCAATTTCCTATAAAATCTCAACAACCCACCTCTCATATAAAACATCATGTCTTCCGCATCGAAATTCTCCCTCGCCGCCACATCCCTCTTTGCCGCCGGCGTAATTGTATTCGTGCACTTTCAGCAAAAAGCCGAACAAACCGTATGCCTCTCCTCTCTGCCCTCTTCTCACCACTTCTTTAACCCCTGGCATCTACCCTCTTCTCGCCACTACCTAAACCTTTTGACGTCTACCCTGCTAACGCAATGACAAAGGCGATGCATGCCGGCGTTGTCCGTGACATTGAGCAGCAACGCATCAAGAGAGAACGTCAACTAGACTTTGACATGCAAAAGGCCCTGGAGGAGGAGTACAAGCGCGAGCAAAGCGTTCACAGCTCATTAGAACCACTAAACAAAGCTTCTGCCGGGTCGAGGTAACAGCAGCAGATGTTTCATAGGTTCTTTGCACTCACTACGCACGACACGATATGAGCAAGTCCAACGATAGATAGACGTCTCTTTTCTTATTTTTCTTTTTTAACTTTCTTCATTGTATTATTTTTTTCTACATGTACAATCATACTCTCCGCTCAGCATTTATCTCGCTGGCGCAGCAATGGGAGCGAGACGTCCCGTATCCATTTTTGTCATAGAGCAATTTCCACCATCTTCCATTCTCCAAGAAACAAAGCATAAAGCAAAAAAGAATTGAGATCCGCAAATCAATCTTTTGTGAATCTTGTGGCAATAATAAAGTGCGGCTTGTATAAGCCAACGCTCTCCAAGGTTTACCTGATGGACGCGCCAGACCGGTTTGTGAACATGCGAGCTGCAATGTTCATGGACTGGAGTTCCTGGAACAGGAGCTTGGCAGCATAGGGGATGTGAATCTGCGCAATCTTGGTCTTGTTCTTACAAGGTCGACACTCGAACGATTGTTTAGAGAGGTTGCTAGTGACATGAGTTAGCATCATTGCAATTAGACAAATATTGAAAAGAAAATTGAATACGTACGCAATAGGCGTCATGAGTCCACAAATCTCGCAAATGTGAACTCGGAAGGCGTCCGACACCTCAAACAATCGCTCCTTGAGGAAGGAGGCAGCACCGTGAGCAATCATACAATCACGCTCCATTTCTCCGAATCGGAGACCACCATCTCTGGCACGACCCTCCACAGGTTGTCTTGTCATGATCTGCACAGGACCACGGGCACGAGCGTGGATCTTGTCGTCCACCATGTGACGAAGTCGCTGGTAGTATGTCGGTCCAAAGAACACCTGGGCTCTCAGCTTGCGGCCTGTGTGGCCATTGTACATAATCTCAAAGCCTCGTGACTGGTAGCCGTGCTTTCGCAACAGCTCTGAGACTGAGTCGACAGTGACATCCGTAAAGGGGGTGGCATCACCCTCCATACCTTCCAGCGTAGAGACCTTACTTAGGAGACACTCAATCAAGTGAGCGATTGTCATACGGGACGGAATGGCGTGAGGGTTGATGATGATGTCTGGAGTGACACCTTCTCTTGTGAAGGGCATATCCTCTTGTCGGTAAGTGACACCAATAGTGCCCTTTTGACCGTGACGAGAGGCGAACTTGTCTCCAATCTGGGGAATCTTGGTCGTTCGGACACGGACCTTGACATACTTGACGTTGTCTGCGTTCACAGTCACAATGACAGAGTCAACGATACCGTTCTCAGTGCTACGCAGAGGAGTTGAGATATCTCGCCTCTGGTGCATAGTCGTCCTGGTACCGAGATCTTGTGTCTCAGCGTCAATCGGTGCCGTCTTGCCAATAATGATATCTTCACCAGATACACGGACACCAGGAGCAACGATACCGTCTTCATCCAGCTTGTCGTAAGTACCGTGCTTCATGCGAAGAGTGTTTTGGTGGAATGGCTTCTCAAACACTTCGGTGTAGTTCAATCCAACCTTCTTCTCCTGATCCGAGTATGATCGGAAGAAGAGACTTCGGAACAGACCTCTGTCAATACTACTCTGGTTCATAATGACGGAATCTTCCTGGTTGTAACCAGAGTAACAAGCAATGGCTACAATAGCGTTCTGACCAGCAGGCAACTCTCGGAATTTCAAAAACTCCATGGATCGAGTGGTACCCAGCGGCTTCTGAGGGTAATAAAGGATGTTGGCCATGGTGTCCATGCGCCGGGAATAGTTCGTGAGGAAGAAACCCATAGCTTGCTTACCCATGGCAGATTGGTAAGTGTTACGGGGAGACTATGCACATCGTTAGTATTTTTCTTCGTTGATAGCACTGGAAGGGTGGACAACATACCTGGTTGTGATCGGGGAAAGGAATGATACTAGCACAGATACCTAAGATCATACTTGGGTGAATCTCGCAGTGGGTGTACATATGGGTTGTCGGGTTCGTCTTGGTCTTCAATCGCTTGTTCGGATCATCTCCCATGTCTTCCTCGGTGTTAATACCGGCCTTCTGAAGACGATACAGCTCGAGATCCTCTGGCGTCATGCAGATCATGGACGTCTCCTCTTCCTCGGCGTCGAGATATTCAACCGCACCAGCCCTGATCAATCCCTCCCATCCAATCTTCATGCTGGGGTCTTCCGGAGGCTCAGCCTGCTCCTTGGCCAATCTATTGACGAGTTCCTTGGTCAATACAAGGTGGCCCTTGTTGATGCCCGTTTCGGGGTCATCTTCCTGCTGAACGGTAAAGACAGGTCGCATGACACGGCCTGCGTCGGAAAAGATTTTGAATTCCTGGTCTCGAATTTCTCTCACGAGAGAGACTTCGTATTGCAGATAGGACTTGCGACGAGTATCCAGAACCTGGTTCACCAAGTGCTTAGGGTCTTGGTGAACTCCAACCCAGACACCGTTCACAAAAATCTTTGTAGCATGAGGATATCGCAGAGGCTCGTATTCTTCGACGACTTCCATACCTCTGTTGATCATGAACTCAATCAGAGGTTCAGAGGGAGAACCGACACTGACGTAACACATCAAAGACAAGTTCTTGACCAGACCACAAGCCTGTCCTTCGGGTGTCTCGGCTGGGCAGACCAAACCCCAATGCGTGTTGTGAAGCTGTCGAGGCTTTGCCAGCTTACCATCTCTTCCGATAGGGGTGTTGGTACGACGCAAATGTGACAAGGTCGAAGCAAATGTGTAACGGTTAAGCACCTGAGACACACCAGCAGTTGAGCTCATGGCCTTCTTCTGATCACCCCAGTTTCCTGTGGCAAGCGAATACTTCAATCCGTTTGAAAGTGTGCCGGGCTTGATACCCACAGCCAGGTTGAAGTGTCGGTTGCCCTCAACGCACCGTCTCAGATAGTTGGCCAATTCAGTGTTCATCCTTCGCATGATACCACGGAACAGCTTAGCCAGCAAGGGACCCGCCAGATCCAGACGCTTCTTTCCAAAGTGGTCACGATCGTCGGGCTCTCTTCTTCCGAGCGCACATTGCAACAGCTTGTGCACCATGTATCCCAGGAAGAATGCCTTTCTGGTTTCACTTCCCTCTGTCTGTGAAATGTGGGGAAGAGTCTCCTTCTGAAGGATATCTTTGGCCACACGGACACGCTTCTCACGTCCGAGACCAGCTTGGTCTCGGTTTCCACGCTTTCCGATGAAATCGAGAGCAACCTCTCGGTCTTGGACACAGAAAGCCTCCTCAATACAAGGTCGAAGCATCTCCAGCATCTGGCTGTCGTTGCGGTCGTAGCAAATGTGGTTGAGGATATCTTCATCAGAAACGACACCCAGGGCACGGAAGACAATGGCGACGGGAAGATCTGACTTGACAAAGGGCAGGGTTGTGTGGATAGTCTGGCCAAAACCACCACGAGCAGAGTCTCCCTTGCCATACAGCTTGAGCATCATGCTGGAGATGAGCCGTGAGCCCTTTTCCAGCGCACTTCGGATTTCAGCCGTATAGGTATAGGCACTGGGCTGGGCCTTCTTGAAGACTTGGACAATGTTGGCGGCGGATCTCTCTTGGGCGATGAGGACCTTTTCACTGCCGTTGATAACAAAGTAGCCACCCTGATCGTATGGACATTCGTTGACAAGGAACAGGCTATCATCCTGTTCACGGCTCAGATGACAAATCTTGGATTTGACCATGATGGGCAGCTTGCCAACGAAGACCATGTCCTTCCAGTCATCAGACTTGCCGATGTTGTCATCTTCGCCGTTCTCCTCCTCTTCCCACTCAAGCTTTGTAGGGTGTTCGCCGGTTCTTGCGTATTCCTCCTGCTGAGCATCGTCCATTTCGTGCAGGGGAACCTCCCGCTCAACAGCAGCCGACACCTTTTTAGTAATCTTGATGTAGAGGGGACTGGCATAGGTCAAGTTGCGGTCTCGGCACTCGTAAGGGAGCAGAGAAGTCACAGTGCCGTCCGTTTCACTGATAGTGGGACGTGACACCATGACGCTTCCAAACTTGATCTCATATCGACGAAGGGCTATTGTTCGGCCGGGTGGCGAAGGAGGGTTTGGCTGGTCGAGTGTGATGGTGGAGTATTCGTTTACGAGGTCCTGGATGGTCGTCTGGGTGAATTCGTCAAAGGAGTCGGTCTGCTGCGATACGAGACCCTTGGTTTCGAAGAAGGAGGAGATGACGGTCCAGCAATCCTCGGGAGTGATGCCTTCATCCTCGTCTCCGTAGTTCTCGTAGTCGTATTCGTCCTCGTAGTCAGCCATGGTGGCGGTAATGGGTATGAGATGGAATTAAGAGTTGTAAAAAGTAGAATTCGGTCTATCCAGATCCTCCTCTGGGCCAATGTCCCAGCTCAACTCAAGGCAGCTGTCGTGAATGCAGCCTCGTCCTCACGCCGCGGAGGGACCGCTCGATCCAGGAAGCTCAGACGAATCGGCAGCGATCCTAATGCCTGTCACCAAACGAGCATCCGCGAGCGATCCCGGCAAAAAGAGTCTCCCTCACACACAAAGAGCTCTTGCGGGACTGGCGGTTGCGCACGATGAAGATTGATGGCGGGAGGCAGCAACTTTTTTTCGTCGTGATGAATCTTTCAAGGCAAAAGGGATCCCGCCAGATGCTGCGGCGCGCGACGTGCTTAGTGAAGCCTTGGGGCCAGTGCCGACTAGGACTAGCGCCCCGGTAAAACACTGGGGACTTTGTAATCACAATGCGGTTACATAAGCCGGATTCACTGATAGCAAGCAGTACTTGTGTACCCTTAGCTCTGTGAATATGCCATTGATGTAAACGAGAGCACGGTATAGTCAGGTAGCTAAATGCATATAGACGTGTAGTGAGGAGAGGCTACAGTTAAATTTAATCACTCGTGATTGCACTCATATCAGGTTGTTGTGTGTAAGTTCTTCCTATGTGCTGATAACTCTTAATCTAGCCGTACAGTAGATGCTCTTCATTCCGCCCAACCCTGGATACGAAAACCCATGTCCAAGAATGAGCCGTACGGCATGTCTAGTTGATATTCAGCTCATTCAAAGAATTTCCAAGAGGGGAGTACAGATAATCATTTATTAGATTCGCTCTTGCAGCTATATCTGCCCTTTATACTACTCCATAATATGATCAACATCTTTCTATATCCTAACCAACAATATGCCAAACGTGTTTCAACTATATCGCCGCTACCCAGCTTGAGGCATGTTACTATCAAAACATTGTCATACCATGAGCCCCATTCCCTGAGCAATTTTGCGTGCTAGAGCTTTCTTCAAATACCATTCTCTCGCTAGAGATCGTGTCATCTTCGCAAACGCAGCGGGGGAAATGCGACCTCTCTCAACAGCACGGCCAAGCATAAATATGGCGTCACCCAGTGCTCTTTCTTCTGCCACTACCCTGTATAGTTGATTCGACACCACTGTCGGGGCTACTAATAGCTCATCGATATCTGGGACCACGTGATTCCTCGATCCTTCAATAACAGCATCTGCTTTGCGCAGCGCATCATGAAGAATGTTCGTGTTGGAAGTAATGATACTGGTGAACTGTGTAAGCTGGCCCATCTCAGCTTGCATGGCGGACATGGCAGAAAGCATCGCAGCCTGCTGTGCCTCTAATCCAGCCATGCTAGACTCATTCTGTTGTCGGCTGCGTTGGCGGATAGAGGCCAGCGTCTGGGCAAGCTGCCTTAGAAGAGCATCCTTTTCGGGGTTCGGGGGGATAGGGGGAGCTTCGATTTCGTGTGGCTTGATTTCTAAACTCAAACCGTCATCAAGAAGGTTCGGAGGTGGTGGCGATTTCTGATAAGGAGGTTGAGTCTGAGTCTGAGGGGGTTGCTGTTGCTGCTGATGTGGCGGAGGGGGATATTTGTCCCATGCCTGCTGCTGCGGGTGTTGCTGCTGCGGTGGTTGCCATTGTGCCTGTGGCGGTAGTTGACCCTGTGTGTTAAATTGACCATTGTATCCAGGAGTTGCCCCTAACGGTTGGAATTGTGGCAAAGGTTGCGGGTGACCATGAGGAGGAGACTGAGGGGGAACAGGCCCTTGAGCATTTGAATACTGAGGTAGAGACTGGGCATGATTTGGATATGGTGGTCTAGATGTTTGAGGCTGAGGCGGCAGAGGAGGGGCCGATTCATATCTAGATGGTACTCCAGAGCTGGGAGGAGAGGGAGAAGAGAGATGGGGGTGAGGTGGAATTGGCGGGGGTGAGCGAACATCCTGGTGAGGAGCTTCTTGGCGAGGGGCTTCCTGACGAGGGGCTTCTTGGTGAGGCTTCGGGGGTGGGGGTGGTGGACGAGATTCCGCTTGGTTGGGGTAAGGCTGAGGCTGAGCAGGCGAAGATGTCGAGACAGGGGGCCTTTCTGGGGGATGAGGCGTGATCGGAGGCGGCTCTTGGGCGGGAGGCGGGCTCTGGGTTGTCGCTCGAGGCTGCTGGCGCGAGATTACTGGCGGCTCCTTTGCGAAGACGTCGCTCAAGACGGAGAGAAAGTCGTTTAGGCTTGATTTCTGTGTGTTCTAAGGTCAGATATGTCTCTGTGAATTATATGAGCATGTGACCTACATCCCAAAAGTCGACCCAGCCAGCCAGATATGGGTGATAGACCTGGCCCTGGGGATCGACATGCTGGCCTGGCCGAACCATCATTGTGTCCGTCGGCGTTACATACACCAGCGGTGCTTCGCGCGGATACGCATGTGGCACCCATATTGAAACTGGAAATCTGTACGTGGTGCCTCGGAAGAGCACGGGGATCGTGCCTGTCAAGTGCACCAGAAGGGCGCTGGCGCCATTGGGGAAGGCTGTGAGTTGGATTGTCAGTTTCGGGGCGCGCAAAGGAGTAGAGACAATCGAAAGGGTGCAATCGTACTGTGCACATCGGTTCGTGGAGCGAGCGTTGGGTATCGTGCGAGGACGGTGGCGACGTCGTTGTAGGTGCGGTTCACATCGTGATATTCCTGTTAGATGGTTAGATGCGGGGTGTTTTGTGGTGCTTGGCGCGGCGCAATATCGGAGGAGTCTCGTGTGAAGAAATAGAGGGAATTCATTAATGATATAGGATAGGGGAACATACACTTGTCAGGACGCTGTAGAGCCAGTTGAGCACATGCTGTTGGACAGGCATCGTGGCGATGCTGGAGAGGCATGAGATGGACAAGAGGCTGGAAGTTGGAGCTACAGTCACTGGATCCACGGATGACGACTTTGGAGCTCTACCTAAGCTTTTGGGTGGCACGCGGACTCCACAGGGCAGCTCCAGCGCCTTGTGGGGGCCAAAAGCCCTGTAGGCAGCGGGATTCGGGATGGATCAATTTACTGGAGGCTGTAGGCTTACACTTACCTTCCACTTAAACTGGACTTCAATAGATCCGGAACCTTCTAGGAGTCCATCCCAATGTCACCATCACCAAGCATTTGTATTGGAATTACAAAGATCCAAGAGTGGCATCAATGCATTAGTTCGTATGTATTCACATCTATATCAGGTTTGCCTCCTTTGAAGGCGCAAGACTCTTCTCATACAACCCCCTCTTCATCTCAAGTGAACTTTATAAACAACAAAAGGTATCATATTTTACATCATCTCATCAATACATAAATCAGTCATCCAGCGCAAAGCAGCGCTCGCTACTCTCCGCATTGTTTCCCCACCAGTTGGGCATCTCGATAATCTTACCCGCGCCAAAGCACAAGAAGATGAGCAGCATGTTGAAGTTGAAACCGGCATCAAAAGCTGCTGCCAGGATATAATTCCATCGTGCCCACAGGTCATAGCGGTACCGGTACGCCAGGAACATGACCACGAAGCCTCCGATGAAGCTCGATGTGTAGCCCGTGCTGATGTTTCCGTAGAAGATGGCCATGGCTGAGAAGAAGATGGTGGTGTTCCACAGCTGGAACTTGGCTCGCGGGAACATCTTGTGCAGGAAGAAGATGATGATGGGGCACACGGCACCAACCAAGAAGCCATAGGGAACAGGCTTGTAAATATCCTGCTTGAAGAGGCGGGTGGGACCAACAAGCACGTACTGGACGCCAGAAGTGAGAGACGAGGCCAGAGACTGACCGGTCCATTGGTGAGTGGGATCTTCTTTGGCGCCAGACAGATAATCTCTCTTGGTGTCGAGGACCCATCGAATGACGGCATAGTCGATGGGGATACCGATGGCTGAGCCAAAGACTTGCGAGAAGAAGACGGCCTTGGGAGGAACATGCATGTAGTGGCCAATCTTCATGTCCTGAAGGTTGAGCTGCGCTCGATACCAGGCATCTCCGGCGATGGCACCATAAGTGGAAGCACCGCAGGGGTTCTTGAATCCAGATACGGCGTTTACCATGACACCGTACAAGAGTTCGTTTGTTGTTCCAATAGGCTGAAGGAGTCGTTAGTACAACATTGGCATTGGAGTTGACAGGGGTATTCTTACCAGTTGAAAGTTGGACAAAGCATACAGCCAACCCAGCGGCACGACAACAAGAGCTCCCGTTGCAATGGCCACAAAGTAAGTCCACACAGGAATAAACAACAAATTCTTGCCAACCATGGCAATGAGCATGACAAACGAGACCATAAACAGGGCGGCAAACCACCAGAATGGAATTTCATCATACGGTCGCTGCAGGATGTTGATCTGATCCTTGAACTGCTCCGTAATCTTGGCCGAGTCCTTCTTTGTCGTACGTTCCTTGAGCTTCCTGAAGCTTTCCTTGATCTGGGGCCAGCCGAAGAGCAGCATCCAGACGATGGCTGAAGAGTATGAGGCGTAGTCGAAGAACATGGCCCACAGACTTTGAGTGCCGACAAACAACTCGCCGTACTGTTCATATGCAGTCTCGTTCAGCTTGGCATCCGCGGTCAGGAGATCGGTCAAAGGATAGCTCGTTCCGTTTTCTATAGACGTGAGTTAGTTTTAAGAAATAAGCCAAGAGCAGTAAAGATTGATAATAAGCACATACCCAGGAAGACGCGGTTAGACATCAACTGCTCATGCCACTTTCCAAGGTTACCAAACTTGGCAGCAGGAAGCAAGATCCAACAGTTGAAGACAAAGGCGGCAAAGAGGACAACCTGAGTCCACCAAGGAGTCAAGAACAAACTTCCGTTGGTTGAAATACTAGACCAGTCAAACGACAAGTTCAAGAATCCCATACCACCGAAGCCAGCACCGACAAAGTTGGCCGTCTTGTTATGCGGCGCAACCCAGCAGAGGAACGCAAGAGAGCCCAAAAAGGGAAACACAAACTCGGGCAGGAATTGCCACAGAATCATACCACCCATAACAGCGAAGAAGACAATCATCTGCTTGCGAGAGGCACGGCTTGGGTTCTCGCGCTGCTTTTTCTGGGTCTCAAAGAGAGCAGTCTGGCAGAGAGACTGGAACCAGGGGTACTGAGGGTCGTAGATCAGGAACTGGCGGGCCAGTGCTGCGTATGAGTAGCCTGTCCAGGTGATGGCCAACATGAAGAAGGTGGCCACGGCGCCGTTGACGGGCTGGTTGAAGTAGAGCTCGGACATGGAGATGGGGGTGTAGCCCAGGTTGTAAGTGGCACCAGATGCTGCTGAAATGGTGACCAGGACGTGCTCTTTGGTGCTGAAGGGGCCTGGGTTCATGTTGAATCCCCATTTGGTGCCGGGGATGCCAACCCACCAGGCTGGGAGGACCTTGGCGAGCCATACACCAACATAGTTGGAGGCAATCTGGACGAAGAAAACTGAATAGGGGGCATATGTTGTTCGGAAGTGGGCCATCTGTGACAAGAAGGCACCCGGGGCGACGAAAAGGATGGTGAGGATGAAGTATCGAAATGTCAAAGTCGGTTCGGTAGGGTCGTTGGTGAAGCTGACGATGCGCCTCACATAAGGAGGAATGTCTTTGATTCTGGGATCATCTTCATCGACAACCTCCTCCTCGCCGTTCTCATTGGTGAGGGTGTACAGAGTCTTGCCGGCAGTGAGGTCCTCTTTCGATTCGACATCGAGATTGGCGCCACCCTTTTCATCAACACCGATGATTTCAGCCTGTTCCTTTCGGTTCAGAGCCTCGTCAGTGATGATGGGTCCGGCAGAGACCAGTTCATCAGTCTTTTCCAGCTGAGCAGATGCCATTGTGAAAAGCCGTGGCAACCAGCCGAAGCTCTACAAGAGGAGGCTCTACGGAATACAGAAAAGATCTGCACTTAAGAGAATGTCTATCAAAATAAAAATAAAATAAAGTCGAGAGCAGGCAAGGGGCTATTTAACACAACTCGAGGAATGGAGAAATGCTACGTAAAAGAAACTTCCCATCCATCTCCGCCACATCGCGGGGCCCAAGCAGTACTTCGCAGCTCATGTCTCTTTTGTCTCAGTCTAAGTAACAACACAATGTACTGTAGCATCGAGAAGTGACAGTGGCAATCTGCGGCCAAGTTTTGCGGCACAAGATATCCGAGAAGTGGAGGGCCGGGGCAGCACGCAATGGCAGGGGATCAGCACGATGCTATTGACGATGAAGTACAGACATGTGCTTGATCATATGTGTGAGGTGATCCATCCGCGGGTACCAGTACGGAGGAATACACAGCAATTGCATGATCATCCTTGGTTCAAGCCCTTTGTTGAAGGTGTAAAAACTAGGGCTACTCGTATTAAGACACCAGCGGTGGGGCGTTAGAACTCGGCCTAAAAGCGGGATTGCCATCGAGTGCCACATCTTGAAAAGCTCAACCACTGCCGGCTGGGCGAAAAAAGTGGACAAAGTGAATGAGACAGTTGGTGGTGGTTGAGCTCGGAAAAGACTCTTGTTCTGGATACCTAGGAGTATTCTCCAATTCTTCACTTACATGTACTACTCTTTCAATTGACTACATCTCTTAATATCTCTCGAACATCTTTTACATGGCATTTTCTCTCTCAAAGAGTTTCTACCCGAATATTTATCCAGGAAAAATTCAAGCTTACTGTCTCACTTATTTCCTCCCTCTGCCGGCCGCCGCCATTCGGCCGAAAAGAGCAAAGGCCAAGGATCTTTTGCATCCCCGAACCGTCTTTTCCTCCGTAAACCGCCAATGAAACGGTTTGCCGATGCGTCATGGCCCAAGTAAGCCGCGATGAGGCTTTCAAGTGTTCCGTTTTGGTGAAGCTTGTTCGGGGAAATTTTGACATTAGGCGTCGGCAGAAAAAAAGACGACAGGAACAAGGGTGATGGTGTCATCGCGAGCTAAGCTTGAACAGGGTAAACCCACGTGGGAATGGACCCGAGACTCCAGCTATCGTTATTGAGATGCTTAAAATTTTGTTTGATGAAGATGATGAAGAAGTTTCGAATTTTTGTTTCTAGATGAGTGGCTTAAATAAGGCAGTTTTGCGTGTTTGGTGTCAATCAATTCGGTGAAACGAGGGCTGTCAAAACATGTAAGTTGTTTCAGCTCTTCATATATGAAATTTACTATAAGTTACCATGAGCATAACAAGAAGACTCACTTACAACTCGACTCCATCCATGGATGGAGCTTCAACGTCGGGCCTGGTGGGGAGCAGACTCGGTTTAGAGTCCTCATCACCGCACTATTACTACAAGGAACTTTTTTTTCTCCTTTGTCTTTTTCATCACATACCAGTACGCCTTTCGATCATGTCAGACAGTTCGCCTAACATCGGGTATAATTACCGTTTTCTTTTTATCCTTTCGAGCTTCAATGCGGGACAGACCCATTCCGTATTACCAATACGTGTGATGTCTGTGCCGTGTCATCCTACCAGTGTGGACATTGGCGGATGCTCCAGCCGTAGAATTCAGGATTCGATATTATTAGTAATTGCATTCGGAATCATGTATCATTCATCTGTTTGGGTGGCCTGTTATTGGCTACTGTACACCTCCACGGATATACTTGTTTTGCTGTTGAAGTAATATTTCGTCGGATAGCCTCGCCGTGTATATGCATTTACAGACAGCCCGGATGCATCATGCTGCACCAGTATTAGCTGAACGCTCGCTCCCTCTACCCGCACGCCGACCCATCACTAGTGCTACGATAGATCTGGCTGGAGAAAATGCATATGCACGACCCGATGTCTTGGTGCCTGCCTGAGCTAGACACATGCAGGAAAGGTCGACGGGGCGGCTTCACTACACCGAATGCTATCGTAGACTAATTCGGTGAGTATCTAAATAAAATCCCCGCCAACTCGTAGTCAGCAGCGAACGAGAATGATTCGTCAAGAAAGTAAATTTGTAAAAGTGAGATTCCCGAGTCAACTGTTTGTCTTAGGATACTACAGGTATGAGCCAAACTGCCATCGTTCACGCAAACGTTGTGTAACCAGGCTTGGGGGTTAAGAATATAAATTTCGACTATCAGTAGAGTTTCCGTGCCACATAATTATATCCGACAAAATACATCTTTCAATAGTAACGTGAAAGATGAATCCGTACAGAATTTCCCCGTGACTAACGACTACCCAATTCCCTCCATCGCACCCCGTTGGTACACAGCCATTCAGCCATAGTACATATATGTTGTCAAGCAGTCAAGCTACCCGTAACCAGCAAGGGCAAGAATGACAGCTATATGCAATATGTTCCGCCTTAATCCAGAACGGTGATGAGCAAAGGCTCAATGGTGAAGAGAAAAGAGAAGCTGCGTCCTGTGTTGGGTAAGTAATACAGGTATACCGCATCAGGATCGAAACCCAGCTGATCCTCAACAACGAGAGATATAACATAGGAATCCCCCACGCTGTAAAACCAGCCGTCAAGAAGTTCCCATGGTACAGCAACAGACTCGTCGCCCTCCACAGGCTCCTCCACGATAATCCTAATCTCGAGCCCAGATTCCGCCACTCTTGATACCGCAGGTCCCAAATCGATATTAATCAGCCGCCGGTTCCGATTAAATGGATCTTCCTGAGGGATCTCTTCCATGGTGGACTCATAATAATCGTAGTCAGACTGATCATCATACACATCGTAAGGCCAATCATACCCTTCATCGTGAATAAAAGGCATGTCGATAGGAGTTGCGTGATGATTCGACTAATTTTGATGTATTATGTGTCCAGATTCCACTTCCTTTGAGGATAGAGTGTTTGTCTGGTGTGTCTCGACTAGTCTGAGCGCGTATTGCCCTTGACATTCGGTGTCGTAAATTTCTGGTCGACACCTTTTGCGCAAGTAGAAACCCCGTGTGCTAGATGGCTGGTTGGGTTTGGAGAGAAACGACCGGGAGCCTTCAAATATCGCTCTTGATACCCAGGTCGTCGCTGGATTTCCCAGTGTTGCAAATTTTAGGTCGACGGGTTTTGCAACTGCGCAAAACCATTATTCAGGAGGGCTGGTTGGGTTTGAAGAGGAAACGACTGGGAACCTACATCGAAGCCAGAGGACTGCCATATTTATACGCATTTCTCATGTGCAAAGTCTGTATACGCCGAATGCAAATTTTTCAAGTAATGGTAATGATTCTATCGTAATCTTACTTTGCAGTTATGATTAAATCGTAATGTTACTTTGCGGTTTCCCTTGTGGCGTCGCACAGTTGCTATCGGCACATGATGGGAAAGTTCAACCACATCGGTTTAGGAAGTCAGTGATATAATTCAGTATTTTCTGGTTCAAAGATCTACCAATAAATAACTTGGAATACTCAGGGTGGTGGCCGTGTACAGATTACTTGAAGCTTGAATGCGCCTCTCGGCCAGTGCGTCCTGTTATATTTTAAGGCGAAGAGTTTTATGTTTTAAGGCAACGAGTTTTATGTTTTAAGGCGAAGAGTTTTTCTGATAAGCTATGCAGCATAATAGATAGCACATTGGAGTAATCGACTGAAGGATACATATGGTGATTAGTGAGTTGATTATTACTGAGTGGCTGATTCCAAGGTCCTCGATGACGATCCAGCTTGAATATACCATCCGGTCTAATGAGAATGAGGAAAAGGTTGATATTGACTCAAGAAAGGTAAATATAAACTTCATACAGACGTGAAGAAAAGAATAAGAGAATTTTTCCAGATATTTAACCGCCTCGCTTAGTGCGCACGTAGGCGGACGAGAACCACGATGTGCCAAACACGAGACAAAGGTATAGTAATCTGTCATCACTTGACACCTAGGTAGTAGTCCATATGGACAGAAAGGCGATATGGACTTCAATATACCAATATATGTACATTCATCATCAATTGCCAAAGGATATATAGATCATAGCCTAACGTATGCTTCTCGAGCCCCTAACTTCGCTGCTTTCAAAGCACTCACTGGCAAGAATATGATGTCCAGTCATCTGGGTTTCCACCTTTGTAATGTGCTACCATTGGCCACCTACACAACTTCCTTGTTCTATTAGTTCCGTCAGCAGGCTGAGTGCTCAGCATCTGAATCGGTTTCTGGCCGTGCTCTACCCAGCTAACAAGAGTGTCGAGCGAATGCCAAGTTCCCTACTCCATACCAATCGATTAGTATTTTTCGATCAAAAATGGGGGGTTCGAGATTCGGTCTGTTGGGGTTAAAACTGACTGGTACTTGAGGGTAGGCTGGGTTCGAGCCGCAGTGTCCGCCCCCTGAGAAATTTGGTGAGTATATATGCCCAGCGGGTGATCCAACACCGGTCAAACAAGATTATGTACTCACCAGGAACCATGAATAGCCCAAACCAATCATCAATATTCCCAGACATGGCCTGTTGGAGTTGTTCACGATGCTTTATCGGCCAAAGTGCGGCATTATAAGGGTCTGCCCAAGCCTGGGTCACCACCATCTTAGCGCCATGAGCTTTAAACGCTGAGAGATTCGGGGTGATCTCATCAATAAGAATGCCAATAGTCTCATCTAGTGCCTTGACATCATGATTCCAGTCAAATGTTGTCGCATCATATGACAAGTTGTCAAAAACTCTGTTCTGGAGGATGGGAATTGCGAAAGCGTCTGCGAGAACACTCTCCTGCTGTATCCATGCTTTTTCGCTGCCTACAGAAAAGCCCGGATATAAGCTGGCACCTGTATGCGAATTCTTCGGGCCTTGGTAGATTTTCTTGACTTGGGCAATTTGCTGCTTCGTAAGACAGTTAGAACTGTGGGAATTTTGACACTGAAGATTCGAGATGTCATAATCGCAAATCAGTGGGTTCTCAATGACGCCATCTTTGACGCCATCCAAAGTGTCGCATTTATCCAAGACATGCTGTGTGATTAAATCCAAAGATTCTTGAGGTAAGTAGGACGTGCTCTGTTTTGTTCGCGAAGAGAAAAGTATAGTCAGCTTCCAGCACAATCGAGATATAACCCTTTTTAAAATAAGATGACGCACCGTATTATCAACGCTATTCCATAGAAATGACAAGGCAAGATGTGAATACCAGTTCCCCGGAGATCCAGCGACTATACCATCAAATAGAGTAGGATGAAACTGGGCAAGAGCAAAGCCTTGCGCTCCTCCTGTCGAACATCCTTGATAGTAGGAGTATTTTGGTGCACCTCCATATACTTTCTGCACAATCTCCTTGGCTGCGGAAGTGAACATGGCGATGGAGTTGTGAATCCAAGCTTCGACCTGCTCTTTGTCGTGCAGAAACGGTAGATAAACGCCCGGGGCTCCGCTGCCTCCATTGTTGTCGCTATCTAGATGTCCAGTGTTTCCTCCTGCACAAGCATAGCCGGAATTAACTGCATTGGTGAGAGAGATTTCATCGATGATGCTTGAAAAGCCACCATTTCCTAAGCAAAAATATATCAGACACATCACGCCGTATGGAAGATTTGGAATGAGCAATCTGCTTCACAGTGGGGCGACAGTTTCTTACCGACAGATATAAAGCGGTCATTATAATTCTCCTTGTCAGGTAGCCAAAGCTCAAAAATGACGTGGTTGTCCTTTGGATACGGAACAGACGCAAAGACTCGGCAGAATGCAGCCGTGTTTGTCAAATTGGTCGGCGTGAGATTTGAAAGCGAAATTGCCCCCGTTGGA
Organism: Trichoderma sp. IMV 00454; assembly: GCA_001931985.1. NCBI lineage: Eukaryota > Fungi > Ascomycota > Sordariomycetes > Hypocreales > Hypocreaceae > Trichoderma > Trichoderma sp. IMV 00454. The sequence continues at coordinate 826,941 of MSJK01000131.1, forward strand.
ATATAAGTTACATTAGTAATGGTAAATTGCCCATGGTTAGTTGTTTTGGCATATCCCCCTAATCCGCTTGTGCAGAATTGCTCAAATGAGGGTTGAGGTGACCCCAAGGCCATAGGCAACAGGGGCAGGATACTGCCGAAGAAAGTATGTTTCATATCGATACGTATAAGCTAAAGAAAGATATTAGGCAGTATGAATGGAGAATTGAACAAGATAAATATCGATGATCGTTGCGTCTTATAACATGTCGTTGCAACATGGATCAACAAGATGTCCCATCGGCGAACCCGGCCGAGGCCGATCTCGTGGCCCGACACTAGAATACAAGCTGCATTATGGATCTTTAAATGCCACTTTTCCTTTCTTAATTAACTACTGGAGTGACACGCGCAAGCTTTATACAAGACGAAAACTTTGAAAGATGTGCGAAAGTTGTAAATGATGTACCAATTGGAAAATTGCAGTTCACAATGTACCTAATCTACAATGCACTTTTTTACTATCAATATATTGTATGCTCAGTTGCAGCATTACTGGACAACGATGTGATATTGTGCTTGGAGCTCACCTCATGGTTTGTTTAATGACTACATGTATTAACCCCAGATCTACTTGCCAAACCCCATATTATGCAGGGGAGTTACCCCATATTATGCGGGGGAGTTGCCTCCATTTCCATCTACGAAGTCTATGTAGGTCCAATACACCGGCGATGGGTTACCGAATTCGGTAGCAGTACGCCGATGACCAATTTATGTCGGTGGTGATGCGCCGATGGGCGGATTGGGGTGGCCGGCGGTCTGCGCTTTTCCCCCAACGCCGAACTTGGCTATTCTATTGTCTATCTTGTTCTTCTCGAAATGGATGATCCTATTGAAGCAGCCAATCCAACAAGTCCACCGCCTGCTCATCATCGACATACTCGTACCTAAGGCCGCCTTTCAAAATAGTCCATTGTGTCAAAATGATGCACGTCGATCGTTTCTAGCTCGTACTTCTCCACGTATTGCTAAAATAGCTCCTTTCTAAATCGTGAAAGTGAGAATTGGTCCGACGTTAGTTACACACGTCCACCCTACACTCGTAGTACCTCTATATAACGACAAGTCGCTCGCTTTCCAGGGCAGAACTAACCGTCGGCCTGCTAAGATTTCTCATTGCGTAGACGAGATGAGTCGTAGGAAGGATGCTGTCGCAGCATGAGGAACTTCGTTTGATTGGCTCAAGGATGCTCCACGCTGATTGGTCGAGATATATTAATTCTCAGGGCTGGACCAATTAAGCCTCATTTAGTGCTGCCTGACCGCCCTCCGCATTTCGTCCTTACATGGCACGGCGATTTAGCACTGGAGCAAATAATAAGCCTGCGGATTACTCTTTCTCTGAAATCTTCCCATTGGATATGACAAACAGTCATCCTTGAGTAGATTCGCATGAGGCTTTACACTTTCAAAGTTAAAGTGCAGTGATCGCCGAGAGGGCGTGATTAAAACGCTCAAAATGAAGGCCAACGCCAGATCCCATGCTGATTACACCGTCGGATGGGTCTGCGCGCTGCCACAAGAGCAAACTGCAGCTATGGCCATGCTAGATGAGAGGCATGAAAGTCTATCTAAGCCCCCCACTGATACTAATGCCTATACACTTGGCTCTATAGGCCAGCATAACATCGTTATCGCTTGCTTGCCCAAAGGTTATACCGGTCCGAACTCAGCAGCCACTGTGGCCACTCAAATGGTTCAAACATTTTCATCCATCAAAATTGGTCTCCTGGTCGGCATAGGAGGAGGAATCCCGCCAAAGGTGAGACTGGGCGATGTAGTTGTGAGCACCCCAGATGGCCAGTTTCCTGGAGTTGTTCAGTGGGATCTCGGCAAGTCCATGGAAGGGGGGAAGTTCGAAAGAACTGGTTCTCTTAATAATCCACCCAACTCTTTATTATCAGCATTGGGTAAACTAGAATCCAAACACGATCTAGAAGGTTCAAAGATTCCGGATTTTCTTGAGCAATTCGGAGAAAAATATCCATCAGCCGCAAAGACATATCTGAATTCTACTTTACTTAAGGATGTATTGTTCAAATCAGTCTATCTACATGTCAGTAGGAACCCTGCCGAAGATATGGATGAGGATGGTGAGGAAGAAGAAAGCTGCGATTCATGCGACCCCTCCCAAATCGTTCAAAGAAAAGGTCGACCTATGCGCATTCATTACGGTCTTATAGCATCTAGCAATACGACAATCGAGGATGCAGAATTACGGGACAGGCTACATAAGGAGCTAGGCAAGAAACTACTTTGCGTTGAAACGGAGGGTGCCGGACTGATGAATAATTTTCCATGTATCGTCATACGAGGTATCTGTGACTATGCCGACTCTCACAAGAACAAAACATGGCAGAAATACGCGGCTGCAGTAGCAGCGGCATTCGCAAAGGAGCTTTTGGGTTGCGTTCAGTCAAGTGATGTTGAAGGAGAGCGGCCCATAAGAGATATATTGAATGAGGGTGAGTTATATCACCTATGCATCGTAGAATGAGCTGATCATAAGCCTGAATTGGCCATTCTCTTAGTCAAGGATGAACTGCATCAAATAAGTCGAAATATTAAAGACGGTTTTGGAGAGACCAAGAAAGGCCTCGATGGCCTCATCGGGGGTAAGAAGCTTGCATTTTTGCGATGATAGTAGACCCCTTACTTACTGCTTCAACAGATCAAAAACTTCAAAAAGAAAACGAAGCTCTGGAATGGCTGAGTTCTATTGACTCTGCGTCTATGCATCATGACTACATCAAGAAATGCGAACCTGGAACAGGGCAAGACCTCTTAAATTCTGAAGAACTTCAGCAATGGATAAATATTCCACGAACGACGTTATTCTGTCCCGGCATCCCTGGCGCCGGAAAGACCTTTCAGACGGCTATCCTAATAGACTATTTGAGCCGTGCATTTCGGCACGATGATACGATTGGCCTTGCCTTCTTCTACTACCGGTTCGACCGCCAAGACGCGCAGAAGCCAGAGCAACTCATTGCAAATCTCATCAAGCAATTAGGTCAAAATCATAAACCTTCGCTTGAAAAGATACAAAGTTTTTATGAAGATCATAAGAAGAAAGATAGCCGGCCGCTGATTGAGGAGCTCGTCCATCTGCTCCAGGTCATAACATCATTGTTCTCAAGAGCCTATGTTGTTATTGATGCTCTGGACGAGTGTGATGACACTGATTATAGCCGCACAACATTGATTGATAGCCTATTTGCTACACAAAAGAAAGGGCTCAATATTTGCGCTACATCTCGAAATTTCCACGTCATTGAAGAGAGATTTGAAGACGCTATAAAGTGGCAAGTTACCCCCAGCAAAAATGACGTTTTTTCGTTCCTTGATAGGCGCATGTCACAGCTGCCTGATTTTGTGCAAAACAACATATCTTTACAAGAGGAGATCAAAAAATGCATAGAATCTGCTATTGAGGGGATGTAAGTAAATAGTGAGCATTAGAATTTCGGATTCATAAGCTTACCATATCAGGTTTCTCCTAGCTCAGATGTATATCGACTCTTTTGTCGGCAAGAGATCTATTGCCAGTGTCCGGAGGGCTTTGGAGGGTTTGAAGACAAAAGAAAGCAAAGATAGATCGGATGTTCTCAGCAAAGCCTACCACAGGGCAATGGAACGAATCCAGCAACAGAAAGGCGACTTGCCCGCAGACGCAATGACCATTCTTGCGTGGGTGGTAAAATCCAAGAGACCACTTCCGATTGATACACTTCGATTAATACTCGCAATCGATATCGGAAGAAGTATGATAGATGAAGATAACTTCCCAACTGCTGACCATATCACTCAAGCTTGCGCGCCGCTTGTTGTTATAGAAAGCAAAACCCAAGAGGCTCGACTAGCCCATTACACTATACAAGAATATTTTGAAAGTTCAAATGACACTTGGATGAAGAACTCTCAGAAATTGATTGCTAATACTTGCATGTCATATCTTTCACTTTCAGCAATTCGTTCCCTTTCCAGGGATACCATTGATGATGATGAAAGTTTCCACAGCTATGCAACACAATTCTGGGCGCATCATACAGCAGAAGCCTTAGCACAAGGATTGGAAGTTCAAAAGGTGGTGCATTTCCTTGACAATAGGACGAAGTCGAATTTGTGGCACGCGTCCTTGATGCAGATAGACTTGGCACGCAGCAGCTTCTCTGTAACCACAAAAGATTATCTACCCCACAATTCAGAAGAAGTGGTCGAAATGCATGTCGCAGCCTGCTTAGGCCTATCAGATGTAGTGGCAGAGCTGATCAAAATGGGATGTGACCCCGATGTTAGAGACAAGCGGAACAGATCACCTCTGTGGTGGGCAGCGTGGGGTGGGCATTCAGCCATAGTCGAGCTGTTACTTGAACAGAATGTCGACACTGAAGTTAAAGACACTTTTTACTACAGAACGCCTTTGATGCTAGCGGCAAAACAAGGACAAGTATCAGCTGTTAGAATGCTCTTGGATAAAGATGCAGATCCAGAGTCGGGAAACAAGGACGAAACACATAGTCCGATCACTGTCCCACAGAGGGTTCATTTGGGATTGTTTAAAATGAAAGCGATGGATCAACCCGACGGCACTGATACCTTTGGTGTCTTCGAAGAAAATTGGTGGTGCCTCAGTCCACTTGCATTGGCGGCAAAACAAGGGCATAAAGACATCTCCGCGCTGCTTTTAAGAAGAGGCGCGAAAATAGAGGCCAAAAGCTATTACGGACCAACAATATCAGCACTAAATGTCGCCATAACAGCCAATCATGAGAGTATAGTTAAGCTATTGCTCACACACGGGGCAGATATGGAGATGCGAGATGAAGAGGGTTTGACAGTATTGCATGTTGCTGTAATGCACGGTCGAACGAGCATCATCGAATTATTGCTCTTAAATGGTGCAGATCTGAGTTCCCGGGATAAAAATGGTTCAACAGCCTTGCTTATTGCCGCGATGAAGGATCAAACAAGCATTGTCGAATTATTGCTCGCACATGGGGCAGATATGGAGATACGATTTCAAGATGGCAAGACAGCCTTAATGATCGTTATACAAAAACATCGGCCGAACATAGTCAAACTTTTACTGCTACGCGGCGCAGATATAAAGGCGCGAGATAACGAGGGCCTGACAGCGTTGCATTTTGCTGCAATATCGGGAGATGATGACTCGGTTCAATTCTTACTCACACACGGTGCACATATCGAGATCCGCGACGACAAGGGTTGTACACCGCTTCATCTCGCTGCAAGTTTTAATAAACCGAGCATGATCGAAGTATTGCTCACACATGGAGGAGACATAGAGGCACGAAACCAACAAGGCGAAACTCCATTGATGACAGCCTTGAGAAATCGATCACAAGAAGCAGCTGATGTCCTTATTGCACAAGGAGCTGATCTGGCAGTCCGTGATAATGCTGGACAGTCGATCCTCTCCTGCGCCATAACAGTATGGCTCTGGCCAACAGTAGAGCAGCTCGTCACAAAAGGCATTGTCCTAGAAGATGGAGAAGACATTGTTTGCGATGAAATGCTGCATTCTGTGATTGCCAGAAAAAGTATCTTACTGGTAGATTTTTTTCTCAAATACGGAGTCAATGTCAACCGCAGGTACGGTATCAATGTCAACTACAACAGCGAGGATGAATACAGCGCTTGGGCTGGGAATGCTCTACACAAGGCTGTTGAAAGTGGATGTGCAGCTATAGTTTCTCGGTTGCTCGAAGTGGATGAAATCGATGTTCAGGCCAAAGATTCGAGAGATCTTGATGCCGTTACCGCGGCTATTCGTGGCGGTAAAAAAGAAATCGCTAGGATATTGTTAAAGTCCGGAAGAGTGCGACCTGCACCTGGACAGGAAAGATTTTTCGAATTTCTGTTAAGAAGTTACACTTAGGCCACGAGTAGTCTCAATTAAGGTGTATATTAAATGAGTTTTGATATCAATATACGTCTTTACAACTGATCGCTCAAGGCTTGGACAGAGGCCATTCTCAAGGCTGCATTGAAGTTGACAATAGTCTGCCTGAATAAGCAAGTTAGTATGTGTCTGTAGTCTCTGATTGGCTGGACAACTAAGCCCACCTCTGGCAACTAGAGCAGGGGTCAGTTTTGGGAAATAGTCAACTCACAACCATCATCAGCGTGGATATTCTCCCTTGTATCAGGCACCTCAGATAAAACCTATTCTTGATGAATAATGAATAATTTTGAGAAATCTCCTTGACTTTTTAACGCACGCAATTGATACACTGGGAAGATATTCAGACTGACACATGCCTGGTCACGTGTGAGTCTGAGCAGTTTTGAAGCACTGTGGAACCCCAAGTTGTGAAGCCACGGGAGAAAAGAGAATCTCCAAGATTTCCAAACACTGTACACTGAAATTTCTTCCATGACTCCCAGCATTAAGTCTACCGCCTTGGAAATCCCCCCTCATCTCCTCCGCACGTCCGTAGAGCAAAGAATAAACTTGGTGCCCGGGAGATTCCATTTGGTGGCGTCCGATGGCTTTTCCCGACCGGACCATCGGATTCTAACGCCCAGTCGATGAGCCAAATAGTCGGGCTAAGAAACTAAGACGAACGAGACATTAATAATAGCCTACCCAATGACATTTTCGCCACAGAAAGGTTTAACCAAAATCGGACCATTCTTTGCGCGGCATGGGCCGATGTGTCATTTCTCTTCCGCATTTTCTCATCATCAAGGTTCCCGGAGACATTCTCCATCCCCGGTTCTTGTTCCTTGCTGTTTGACACCTCTTCCCCCCGCGTTCGCACGCAATAGAAACTGCATCTTGTGACTCGTCATTACCTTTTAGCATTTACAAGTCCGAAGATTCCCTGGTCTTTATCGCCGCGGCTTAGAAATTGTTTGGCTTTTATCCCGCAAAACCGAGGGAAAATTAGGAGGCGTTGCCGCGTCCCCCCGCTAACGCAACTCGAAAAATATTTGTCAAGCCAACGACTGTTTCAGGACTCAAAACTCCTCCTAGGTCTTTTCCACTCTCAACTTCTCCATCAAACTATTTGCCTCACTATCGGTTGCTTTGGCTCTTTTGCCTGAATCTACGCGCGACTTTCGACTTTGCCGGATCTAATCTTGCCTTGTTCTCACTAAGGAAGAGAAGCTTAAAACATGCTTCCTCCGATCCCCGTCCTCGCCGATTACGGCATCTCACCCACTCACGGCTTTCTGCCCAGCACTCTCCCTCTTACCCGCCTACCAGATCCCTACTACAACAAATGGGAGGCCATCGTGGCAAATCTACAGGCTCTGATCCTCAGCCGCCGGTTGCGCGGCGTCATCGACCGCCTGCCGGTGCTGTCGACCGTGGGCCTGGAGCACGATGCCGAGTGGCGTCGAGCGTATTCGCTGCTGTGCTTCATGGCTCACGGCTACATCTGGGGCGGAGATTCGCCCTCGGATCGTCTGCCGCCTCAAATCTCGATTCCGCTGCTAGATATTTCGCGCCACTTGGAGGTTCCGCCTGTGGCGACTTATGCGGCCGTTTGCCTGTGGAACTTCAAGCCGCTGTTTATGGACGAAGACATTGACAACCTGGAGAACTTGGCTACGCTCTTTACATTTACCGGGGCAATTGACGAATCATGGTTCTATCTCGTCTCGGTGGCCATCGAGGCCCGCGGCGCTCCCATCATGTCTCTCATGCTCACAGCCATTGCGGCCGCAAGACAAAACGACTCAGCCGTTGTTACACGGTGTCTGCGGACTTTCGCTGAGCGCTTGACGGACTTGACAAATATTCTACAAAGGATGCACGAGAGTTGCGATCCCGTAATCTTCTACAACCGCATCAGGCCCTTCCTTGCCGGAAGCAAGAACATGGGTGAAGCCGGCCTGCCGTTTGGAGTTATTTACGACGACGGCACAGGCAACGACAAATATCGACAATACAGTGGAGGAAGCAACGCGCAGAGCAGCTTGATTCAGTTTTTTGACATTGCCTTGGGCATCCAGCACCGACCTACAGGTGAAAAGAGAGACGCCTCGTCTGATTCAGACAGCCGGGGCCGCAGCGCAAAGCACAACTTTATCCAGGAGATGCGCAATTACATGCCAGGTCCCCATGCGCAGTTCCTCGAAGATGTCTCTCGCGTGTCCAATATTCGCGAATACGTCCAAGAACACACCGAGGATACTCAGCTGTGCCTCGCCTACGACGCCTGCCTAGCCATGCTGAGCGCCTTCAGAGACAAGCACATTGCCATTGTCACACGTTATGTCATCACTCCATCTCGCCAAGTCCGCGCCCGCAGCAGGTCTCGCAGTCCCGAAGTCGCCCGCCGACCTCTCAACCTTGCCATTGCCTCTCGCAAGAGCGAAGGGAAGAGTCAAAAGGGCACCGGCGGCACGGCTCTGATTCCCTTTCTCAAGCAGGCACGAGATGAGACGGGTGAGCCGGCTGTTGAAGAGTGGACGAAGCGGTTCATGAAGAGACAAGTGAGGAAGGAAGGCAGCGGCGATTTCTTCCTAGGCAAAGAGGATGAAGGCGCTCCATCGGAGACGGAAGATGTCGAAGTGAAGGGCCTCGCTGGGACTTGGACAATGGAGGATGAGGTTGGTGGTATTTGCTCGTATTAAAATGCTGATGATTTCTCGATGAGAGATTGGGAGATACCTATTCAACACGCTTCTCGGATAAAATGGGAGGTAAACTATCTGTTTTTTTAGATGTTACTTTTGGCGGGCGGTCATTTTGTTTTTGACGGACTTATTAGAGCAGAGATATACACACACTCTGGGAGATTACGAATGATGGTATGAAGTTGACGGTAATTGAGCCACCCATAGTGGCGATGATTTTGGACTGTTTTACGGAGTTGTATTGTGCATAGATGATGGACACCACATCACCACTCATAGAATTGCTCTGCAAGACTTTTTGCACATTTCTCTCTAGTAACACAGACCGCTCCTCACCAGTGACTCTTTGTATCGTTCCTCAGCCGCAAAATGTGCCAATCCCAAACCCCTCCAAGCAAGGATCCAGCAAACATCCGCCACACCGTCTCCAAGCCTCGTCTCTCTCTCCGCTCATTTGACAGCGGCTCGGCGGGCCGATACGAGGGAGCGGAGGATGCCGCGGAGGCGACCCGGGAGTTACACAGCGACGAAAGCAGGATTTTTTTCGTTTTAATTTCGTGCCGTTTGCTGCTCTCGTGAGGGGGCGTTCGTTTGTTTGCAGACTATTGGTTCAGTTCATGCAGGCCTCGCTTGTAGCACCTAGAGTGAAGTGATGGACATTGGGACAAATGTTGAGACGATGCAGAATGGTGAACAGGGCATGAGGATTGAGTCTAATACTATAGGAGTAGCAGCTTGATTAGCAGCTTACTAGTGATCCAGAAACCGGGAACTTGGAGCGTAGGTGCCTTGAAGCTATGACATGACAGGTGCCCGGCACTTGGATGCGTGTTAGTGGGAGAGCGCTCGGCAGGTTCCGTGTGACACTGGCCACTTTGTGCGCAGTTCATTGTCTTCTGCAGCATCTGTGCAGTGGTATTTTTGAGTGTCGATACATGCAAAAAGTTATTTATATCATGAATAGTTACTGGCCTCTACCGGATAGCAATTGTGGTTGAAATAAAGTGCATCTAGCTTACAGACCGGCCTTGATCCAAAAATATCACCAACATGAACTCAAGGCATCCCTCCAAATAGAAACAAAACAACAAAATAAAATAGATTAAAATAATAAACAGTAATCAACGATCCCTCACCTGCAAACCCGCAAACATCCCAATCCGGATCCCCTGCCGCAGCCCCCGTCTCAAGAACAATACTAAGCAAAACGCCACCTCCCGCAACAACAATATTAAGCCCTCCCGCCCACTGCATTTCAATCCCCCATCTTCACTTTATTCCCTTTCCTAATGCCCGATACGGTGATGCGGGCTCACTTCAGTTCAAATGTATTATTCCCTGTTTGAGATTGGAATTTTTGGGTGGTATTATGCCGTGCGAGACAATGTATCGGTGGTGGGCGATGGATGGGTGACTGCTTTTTTTTTCTCTTATAAGGTGAGCTGACGATGGACTGAATGGAGGGCGTTGGGAACAATGGCTTCAGTTGCGATGATTTGAGTCGGCACTCTGTTTTTAGAAACATTCTTCATTGTTTTTGCTTTGCATTGGGTTGGCTGTATAGCTTCTTTTTCACTGCTGCTGCTGTTCGTTTTCTTCCTTGTGTTCGATATATCCTCTTTCTCAACCAAGCCTCAACACCAAATATCCAACATCACCAACTCTCATCAACACCAAAAATTCTCAGCATCACCATCAAACGAACCACTCAATCACTCAATCACGAACAAGAGCAAGAAACCGCCAAAATGGCCTTCAACCCATACACCCAAAACATCACCATCATCGGCCCCCCCGACTTCCCCCCGATCCTCATCCCTATCACCCAAATCGACGCCTTCAACGACGAGACCGCCAGCATCCTCATCAACTACGGCGCCCAGCTCGGCGCCTCCCTCACCATGCTCCTCGTCATCCTCCTCACCACCCCATCGTCAAAATTCCTGCGCGCCTCTTGTCTCCTGCACGTCCTCGCCCTCATCGTCTGCGCCGTCCGCACCGTGTTTCTCGCATTCTACTTCCTCTCGCCCTTTTCGCACTTTTACCAGGTCTGGAGCGGCGACTACTCCCAGATCCCGGCATGGAACTACCGCACCAGCATCGCCGGAACTATCCTCTCGATGTTTCTCGCGACTATTGCCGAGGGGGCGCTCATGTATCAGGCTTGGACCATGGTCTCGCTCTTTGCGAACAAGGCGAAATACGCAATCTGCTTCTTGTCTCTACTCATCATCCTCATCACCACCGCCTTCAGAGTGGCTTTTACCGTGATCCAATGCGAGAGTATCCTCAGCTTGGAGCCGCCCCAAAAGTATGCTTGGCTGTTCAAGGCGGCGCTCATCTTCAACACTTGCTCGATGGCTTGGTTCTGCGCCTTGTTCAACTCCAAGATTGTCCATCACTTGATCAGCAACCGGGGTGTGCTTCCCTCTCGCCGGGCTATGACCCCGATGGAAGTGCTCATCATGGCCAATGGAATCCTCATGTTTATCCCTTGTAAGCTCTCCTCTCTCTCTCTCTCTCTTATCATCATGTTCTCTCATTAACAAGAACTCTCTACAGTCATCTTTGCCATCCTCGAATGGTGCCACTTCATCAACTTCGAAGCCGGTTCCCTCACACCCACCTCCATCGCAATCGTTCTCCCCCTCGCCTCCATCGCCGCACAGCGCATATCTCAAGCCCCATCACCTCCCTCCAGCGAACCCTCATATCCTTCATCATCCTACCAGGCCCAGTACAAGTCAACTCGCGACTCCTCCCGCACACCGCTCAAGTCCGGCTCGCTCTTTTCAGCAATCTCAAAGACCAGCTCCGCTACTCGATCTCACGTCGCTGATACCACCGTCCTGGCTCCCGTCCGCGATGTCATCGACCCGATTGATCTCGAGCTCAGACAGATTGACGGATATGCGCAGCCAAAGGAGATTCACTCCAGCGCAGAAGCAGGTGAAAGCCAGTTGCACAAGTAGTACTGATGTCGGTGGCCATTTTGCTTTATTCTGCTTCTTTTGTTTGCACTTCATTAGCAAGCGTTTTGAAAACTTAGCAAATGTTGCTTTTACATAGTCATTAGTTTGAGAGACAGGGAGGACATAATCTGCCAAGATAGGGCACGATAGTCGTCCATGATAGCATGGTTCTTAAGAGATATATATACAAGAGAAACCTTCTCAGTCCCAAAGTTTTCACTTGGTAATTTCATGGCCTGCCTACCTAGTGAACATGATCCCAGTAACAGAGTCTCCTAATATGGATTGATGTAGGTTATAAAATACTTGTGAAAGCTAGCCATCGCACATGAACGAACAAATGAAGTGATAACAACATCTGTATTCGAGTAGAGGACTAGTCCTAAGGGAATCTACTTCTAATGCCCCTCCACGATCCCACTCCTCCCCCTACTCCGTCTGAGCTCGTGCCCTCAATACAGCCATCCTCTCTCTAAAAAGACTAGGAAGATTTCGTAGCTCATTGCTTCGCACTGGCTGCGGCTGCTCAAGAGTACAGTGCGCCTCTGAAACAAACAGCCCATGACTACGAGACATCAGACGCCGACGCAAAAGGCGAAGGGAAGGGTGGCGGTCCGCAATCATAGGTTCGTGCGTAATAGAGGAAGCCTCGCTGCTGTCCGTCCATGTCTCATCGCACGAAATCTTGTGGTATTTCTGCTCAAAATCGAACCCTGCCTCACCGTCCATATTGTATCTTTGGCGTTGCACGGCACCGTCTTCAGATCTCAACTTCGCCTTTCTTCTCCATCCCGATCTAAATAGCGACCCCTTGACAAGTTAGGCCACTGAATAGAAATTCCAACGTCATTATTAGACTCAAGATTAAGCGCTAACCACTTACAAAGTGTTTCTCATGGCGCCTTGTCTTGATCATGGACGGTGTCATGTAGAGCAAGGGCTTGATATCACTAGCCTGGCTGCTGGCACTATCTACGCCTGGTGATCGTGCGTATGGCCGTGGAGGTTGATCTTCTATCGGTGACAACAGTCTGGGAAGAGGTGGTACGTCCTCGGATTTGGCTGCTGCCCGCTCGAGTTTGTCACTAGCAAGCTTACCCTTCGTAGCGGCAGTCCTTTGGAATGTCGGAGACGAAGATATCTTGGAAATATTCCCCAACCTGTCATCTCTATTGGCTTGGTGGCTCATTGACTCAAAAAGACCAATCGTCTCTTTGAGCCTCCGGCCGTTTCCAGACAAAGTTCCGGAACGAGGCGGCTGGGAGCCATCTTGTGTGGAAGTCAGCCGCACAGAGCTCTGCTGGGAAATAACCGGCTTTGATGGTGTCTCCAGGCTGGATCTTGGGGCTCTTTCGGCCTGTTCCGCCTTATTTTGCAGGAGTGGCTGTTCGTCGTTGACTGCGTCTGTCCGTGGGTGCCTCTTCTAAAGTGATGGCATCGAGACTGATGAAGGCAACGCGCTGTCAAACTTTCTCCGAAGATTAGAAACCTTTGACTGCTGAGAGGGAAATGATCTAGATGTGGGAAACGGCAGGCCCCCTTGTCCACGTGGTTCTTTGGCATCGCGGTCAGTATAAGTCATCGATGACAGTACAATGTCGCGGCATGGATAGCAGAGAGTCACACCAGCTTGCAAGTTTTCCAAAAGCTCTGGGCCGTCCCCTTTTACTCGTTCAAAAGAATGTACCAAATGTTGGTCACCATTTCTCAATTTTCCGTCCTCAGAGTGCAAGACCAACTCGGATGTGTCGAGAGGGTTTGGGCGCCAAGTGCCTACGTCTGTAACAACCATATTTTGGAGCGGAGCAGGGGTATTGTGTAAAAATACACCACCTCGTATCTTGAATCGAGGTTCATTTCTTTGCCAAGTGATTGTATTGTCTTCGATGGCAGCTTTGTCCTCTCCTGGGGGTCGAGAGAAGCGATCGGGCGAAGTGAGCGGCCGTGGCAGGTATTCGGGATGCTCAACCAGGTCGGGAACAACATCTCTTTCTTCTTGCCCATTCGCCAGTGTGCCCGCTAAGTTTACGGTTGACGATCCTTTCATGGAGCTATTCGCTAGGGAGAGCGGTTTATGGTCATTACACCTGGTGGTCGTAGTAGGTGAAGCAACGCATTTAGGTTCATAGGTAGTCGTTCGCGCAACATCTATCCAAATGTTAGTTGATGATTAATCCATGTCATGGCTGAAAAGATAAATGCATGTCGGAAGAGTGCCATTGGACCAGGGTCTGCTCACTTGAAGTAACATTCTTATCGTGTCCTCGCTCGAACAATCTCCTCATGTCCGCAACCGCCAAGCCTCTCCTTGAGATCAGTTTCCCAATTTTGGACGATGGAGGTGCAGTGTTGCTAGCATGGCTATCCTTGAGAGACGTTTCCAACTGGTCTCTTGTGGCACTCATAGGAGCCAGAGATGGCAATGCCAAGGTTTTTGATGAGCCAACTACACGATATCTTGCGTTTTCCTGAAATGGCGGAGCATCTGGGATTTTGGAGGCGGGAATCGAATCGTTTCTGATTTCACCTGCTGATCCAATATCTTGAGGCGTCTTTGATGTTCCAAGGTTCTCGAATTTGGATACCAGCCGGGCCAGCCCTCCTTGCGACTTAGGCGCACGCCGAGCACTCACAGAAGACATTGTTCCCGTCAGACAGTGTCTTCGAATATAACAGCAGACGAGAGGGACCCAACCGACTGCAGAGCCTGTGAAACGGAGCGAGGATAAATAAAGAAAGGAGGGTAGAAAAGAGAGCGAGGAAACGAGGAGGAAAACAAATAACAAGTAACTTTTGGGGAGCTGAATAAAACAACTGTGCATACGCAGGCAATGCAGTCAAAAGAGCCTGGATCCAATGTTTACGTCAAGCTGCCGAGTTGTTGACCTTCCGGTCCCGCGATCGACTGCAGCTGCCGTTTCACATCCATCATTTTAACCAGCAAGAGGTAAAGGGTGAAGAGATGAAAATGCTGCGCCATCCAAAGTTCTTTCCAAAAATAACACCCCTTTTCTTGACCCGTACCAGGTCTGCTTGTTCGGCTATCACGACCGAAATAAACCTCCTAAAGCACCCTTGATCGGAGCGAGCATCAAGAAAAGGATTCACATCGTACACAACACAAGCTTCGAAGAATATTCCAAAAATGGAGAGCGCCTTTCTTTTTATTTCATTATCGAGTCAATCATTCCCGACAAGCCATAGTCGAGCCGCATCATCCACCTGAAGTCGCCCCACAAGTCTATATCGCGTGCAGCAGGCCGCGTAAATCTCGCATCGTAGTATACAATCATCCTTCTAATGTACAATGACTCAATTTTCGGTTTGATTTTGGGGGGTTGTCGAATTGTTAATCGGAGTTGGATCGTGAGGGAGTGTAGGGAGAGTGCCTATCGATTATTGACTATATCACATCATTGTTAGTTATAAATTCGCATAGCGATTCGGTTTATCGGGAGTCGTACGGAGGCAGGAGGATCTCGCCCCAAGAGCTAGAAAGGAAAGTAACAGCAGCCTAGATTTCCCAATGTCAGCTTCCCTGCGCATAGTTCGAAATCAGTCGTGGAAAACGCACTCCGAAGATGGCGATGCTGCGGACAAAGGCGGCGTTCTCGGCAGAGGTCAAGGTCTCATAAGTCGAGGCAACGAAGCCTTTGGGGGCGCGGCGGCCGCCCTTTTCGCCGTAGATTCGCTTGGGAGGCATTGTGAGTTTGCTGAAGAAGTGGTGAGGCTCGGAGGCGATGAAGCGCAAAGCGTGATGGGCAGAGTTGCTTCGATGCGAACGTCACTGAGGGCATCGAAAATTCGAAAACGCCCCGCCATTGATCGCATCCAATTGTCGGGTCACATGATTAGGAAACTGGTGGACAGAACATGAATTGGAATTGGCTAGGCCAGTATCAAGCAATAGAGCATCTGGTTCCGTGGTCTAGTTGGTTATGACATTTCGTTAACAGTTAGTTGACGCCACCGAAAAGGTCCCCGGTTCGAGCCCGGGCGGAATCACTCTTTTTGCCGTTTGCATCAATCTAGATACTACTCACGATAGATAGTACGAATTAATGAGATACATACAGCAGCTTTTTTTAGTCTTCAATTGGATTTTATTTTTCCTCCATTAATACTCTCTTGTTCTTGTGAGAAATCTGAATTTCCAGCGGGTTTCACATGCGTAGGTACCTACTTGTTAAGTTTTCCTTGTAAAACTCAAGCTTAGAAGCATCACATTGGGTTACTAAGGTCGCTCTAGCCAAAGAAAGTTCATCCAATAGGTAGCCAGCCATATTATCTCTTCGGCATATGTTCTTTGCACTTGAAATACACTGAATAGCTATTTCTTCTCCAAGTCTGATTAGCCAGGCATAAATTCTCATCGCTTTCCAGCCTCGACGGCGCTCGTTTTGCTCTCTCCCGTAATCAAATTGCTTTTCTCTAGGGTATCTATCTCAGCTTCCACAGTCACCAACACCCCGCCCCCGCTTATCCACAGCGGCATCGTCATTGAGCGTGTCAGCGGCATCTGAAGCAGAGACCGCAAGCACAAGGCGTTAATACACCTGTATTCTGTTGTGTATTCAATTACAGAGACTCTACCAGCCATGACGGATTCACCGCGACAGCCTGGCGGCTTCATTCCTCCCCAAGGCGGACTCCCTTCGCCGGCTCCGTCCTCAGCCTCTTCACGGGCAGCATCAAATCTGCCACACCCGAGAAACAGTTCGTTGCGGCCCGGATCAAACAAGGAGGACATGGTGAGGAGATTTGTAGATGAAAAGCTGCTTTACGTTTCACGTAGGTACGTGAAGAAGTTTGGAAACCCGAATCCTGGAGACACAGTGGTTGGGTTTCGGACCTTTGGGGAGGTGTGTCGGGAGCTTGATGAGATTGTGAATGTCTTGTGGAAATCAGGGACCCGTGAGTATTTGCCATCACCTAGCATTTTTATATAATACGATTGAAATGCTAACATGAAATGAAATACCAGCGGGTTTGCAGATACCATTTCTGCTCAAGTTGGCCAGCGACTTTACTCAGTACGTCCGGTCATTCCCGCCATCGTCAAAAGCGTCGTTTGACCTGCTACACAAACTGGACCACTGCTTCGCCAGCCTGCTCTCCGGCCAAGACATTGAGACGAATGAGACGCTTCCGGGCTTTGAAAACGGGTTACGAGCGGGCATGACGACTACCGACATGGTCCGGTGCCGGAGTCTTGTAGAGCAGACGAGGGTGCTCATGGTGGAAGTCATGAGCAGTGGTGAGCAAGAGGAAGAAGAGGAGGATGATGACGAAGACGACAATGAAGACGACGGCGACGAAACAGAAGGGGGTGAAAGCTACGATGCTGGTGGTCCGTCTTGGGACATTGACGAGGATGAGCTACATCTGGACGCTGCGCGGATCTACGAGAATACGATTGTGCATCTGGGGAAGAGGCTTGGGGATTCGCTGGGGAACAGCGTTGATAGTGGTGAAGCTGCCATGTCAGGTACGAGTACGGGTATGACTTGAGGGCTTGAGGTGAATCAGAATGGAATATTCCAGGTAACCGGTACTCGTATGTTGTGTTCAGTCTGTTTGCCGCGCTGCATCAAACATCAAACATCAAACATGCTGAGTGAGTGGCCCCCCCTGTCCGGATTCAATGGGGCACATGAATGGAGCCCCCCACGATGCCTCTCGCCTAAGCAAAGCACAGCCCAAGTAAGGCGCAAAAAGACACCCATGGAATTTGAAGGGTAAAAAAAAAAAGAAAAAGAAAATTAGAAAATAAAAACCCTTGTCGTTGCCTCTCCAATACCATCACGCAGAGATGCCCAAAAACAAAATGAAGGAAACGAAACAAAAAGCAAAAAAGCAAAAATGGCCACCTCCTGACTTGGGGGGCGCGAGTCAATAAGGCTTCATGGGCCGCTCATTGGCCCAAGATGCGCCGCGGTCAGCCAATCCGGAGCGGCATTCTCGTATTTGCTACAGTAGCATCATGCAGTTTCCAGCAGTTCTTCTTCTTTTTGTTTCGTACGGTAGGGGGAACTAGGAACTACCTTTGCCGGGTGGCGGGCTATTGTTTGTTTTTTTCTCCTTTTATTTTTCCCTTGTTGCTTTGGGGAGAGATCCGATTGGGGATGATGGGACGAGGCACATGCGAGCTGTTTATTCACATGTTTGTGGTGTGTACCCGAGGTGTAGAGCAAAGGTAGTCTATCTAACTTACTGTGAGGTGTTTATTGAAGAACGTGCATGGACTATTTGGAAATGGATTGATGGAACTTCCATACTAGGGGCATTTATTGACTCTAGCGAGGCGATCTGCTCTGGAGATGCGATGCGATGGTGATGCCCAGGGGCCGCGTTTGTGATTGATTGCGTGCCGTGGATTCTGCTTGCTAGAGAACGACGATCAGCTTCGTTTGATGGATCAGCACTCAGCTAACGGCGTACAGTAGGTAGTAGTAAAACAGCAGCCCGTCTATTTCCATCCATCTCTTCTTCCAATCTCACGATGCTCCCAAGATGGCTGCTAAACGCCCGCATCAGGCTGCCTGCCCCCCTTGTTTACCGCATCTCAACATCAGCATCACGCCCATCCCATCCTCTCACCACAGCCAATCCAGCCTGTCACATCTCGACGCATGAAATCACAAAGTCTACCTGCTCGCTACCACGCACATACTTTCAAACGTGCAGCACCCAGTATAAGCACACTACTGCACCACCCCCGGTCCTGTTTCCGCCGTGTTTCAACTTCTGTGCCTGGCCCCCAATCCCTGCACGTTTTCTCGCGCCTAAACCAGCATCCCCCCCCCTGTAGCCCTGTAAGGATTTCTGCCTTTCGGGGGCGGCATCACGCCTATCAATCACTCCATAAGCCCGCGTAGAACGTGCGTCTTAGCATGCCCAACGTTCCGCCTCGGCCAGGGCGTTTACTGGCTGCCTTTTGGGATTTTGCCTTTTTTTCCCCTTCTGCTCTTCCTCCTTACTGTGTGTTCTCCTGGGCGGGTTATTTTTTCTTAGCACTCGGACCCAGTCACATTATACGATGGGATGGGCGCTTGGGCCGTGGTGGATCTGAACTATACGCGGCTTGCATGACTGGAGGTTAGGACTTCCATGCAAGGTACCTGAGCATGAGGACGGCCGCAGTATCAACGATGGTCATTATCTTAGTCGAGCAGATGTACCTGAATTTAGTGTTGTTCTAGAGTTAGTGCAGGTACGGTGAATGCAACGACAACGCATCGTTTGGGGCTATTGAATACTTAAGCAGCTCCTCTGCCACTCCTCCCCGTCCTTGCCACCATGCGTCTTGCTCTGCGGTTGCTTTGATACCCTTTTTTTTTTCTTTTCAAACTTCATTCCCTTTCTCAGGCCTGTGGCCGTTTACCTTCCTTTCGCTGGTCGATTCTGCGCACTCCTTTTCTTGTTACTGTTGAACAGGCAAAAACACCAAAAACAAAAACAGACAGGCAGACAGGCACTCCTTTGTCCAAGTCTAGATATTCATTCCCTCAGTTGACCGTGATTCGCAACCGTCAGAGCAAGACTCTATATTGATACAGATCCTTGTATCCCACTTCTAAACGATATCAAACCAACAACAGCAACATCACATTCGTCACCAAGATGCATTTCCAATCTCTCAACCTCTTGGCCCTGGCCATCTCCTCCGTCTCGGCCACTCTCTCCCCAAACCTCCCCGGCATGAATCTCGTCTGGCAGGAGACTTTTGTCGGCGAGCAAGGCGACATGGTTGACCTCACCCAGTGGACCGTCGTCACCGACCTCCACAACAACCAGGAGCTCGAGACTTACACCCAGTCCGACTCCAACATGCAGCTCTCCGGCGGCCAAACTCTCCAGCTCGTCCCCCAACAGGCTGAGTCCGGCGAATGGACCTCTTCCCGTATCGAATCCATCCAGTCTTGGACTCCAGCTCCTGGCAAGACCATGCAAGTTCAAGCTGCTCTGCGTGGCGGCTCCAGCCCCCTCGACACCAAGCAAGGCATGTGGCCAGCCTTCTGGATGCTCGGCGACTCCATGCGTCACGGCACTCCCTGGCCTCTCTGCGGAGAGCTCGACATCTTTGAGCAGATTAACGGCCAGTTGACCGGCTACGGCACTGCCCACTGCGATCACACTGGCGGCGGTGCGTGCAACGAGCCTTCGGGCCTGGGGCAGAGCATTCCCATTCCCCAGGACGACGACTTTCACACCTGGGCTCTCAAGATCAACCGCTCGTCCAACAACTGGCAGACGGAGACGATCGAGTGGTACCTCGACGGCACTCTCTTCCACACTCTTGTTGGTGCTCAGTTTGGCGACGAGGGGCTCTGGGCTACGCTTGCGCACTCTCCAATGTACATCATCCTCAACCTTGCTGTTGGTGGTACATGGCCCGTAAGTTTTCTCCTTCTCTGTCTTGACGCAACATGCATGGCTAACCTGTGAAATGATAGGGTGACCCTAACGAGGCGACTCTGCCCGGCTGGGGCAACATGTTTGAAGTTCAATACGTTGCCGTCTACTCCTCCTAGGGAGAGTTCAGCTCGATGACGCGGGGACGATATGAAAAAGAAAAAGATGAAGGATAAAAAAAAATAAAAGGAAATTTTGGATTTGGGTAGATATCGTAGAAGGCGCTTTTATGATGCACATGTCATGACAACATGTCCCTGCGTGGGACCCATTTTGATTCACTGTATATATATTTAAGATACCTTATGACCACGACTGTTATGACTCTTAACTCATATCATTGACCCTGTTGCATTACTATTGGTGACTTGTATATAACATCAATCGAGCGAGACGTTGCTAGTTACACGGCAAAATTCCTCTCAATTCAAAGTGACCAATACCGTTCCAACGACGAATCACATCATTTTATAGACAACAGTACACATAGTAGGTAACATTAATTTGATCTTTTACAACAAGTGACTTATGTGGTATGCGAAACTTCGAAAAAAACCATTATCGAAACGTTAGGCCAAGAAAACATTTTACAGGAGGAAAAGGGGAAAGAAAGGGGGGAAGGGCCTTGTTTTCTTCCGCCCAACCACCCACGTTCCCCTTCCATCAGCAAGGAAATGACATGTAACACTACTTGAGAGAGAGAGGGAAAGGCAGAAGAGAAAAAAGACACGAGAAGAAAAAAGGAAAAAAGGGGGTGTGGACAAGTAGAGGGAACGGGGTAAAAACAAAATCAAAATCCACAGGGACAAACAACATCTCTTTTTTTCCCGTTTCAAACCATCAAAGTAAAGACCCTGGGAAAACCGGATCGCCGCATGACCATTGATATAGATATCCACTGAAACGCCGTATCGAATGATGCCAGATTAGAGATAACCCAGGAAAGCAAAGCAACAAAACAAAAAGATAAAAACTGCCGACCCATCTTGATATCGAACAAAAAGTTCGCGGGCGCCTATTTCGGGGAAAACTGCCCGCCCGACGCTCTCAGAACCGACTGCATTGCGAGAGATTCGCGATGTCCTTGCACCGTGTCCCGATATAATTGGAGCGATTCTGGCGACAGGTTGGCCTCCTACTCCGCACCGATCTCGCCGCCTTCCAGCCCTGGGTATCCTCCGTTGAAGTCAAACGGCTCATTGTTGGCATCGCCATCATTCAGGAATGAGTCGAAATCAAAGTCATTGAGCACGTTGTCAGAGTGGAGTGGGTTGGCCAGTTCCATTCCGAAATCCTGCAAGTCAAGGTTAATTTTCTCGGGTCCAATCATGCGAAAAGGAGTGTTGACATGACTTACTGGGATAGTGAAGTTGTCCATACCGCCCAGACCGTTATTCTGAATGTCATGAGTGGGTTGTGGTACAGGGGCAGCTTGCGGTGGCACCGGCGCGCTGGCGGCGGCAGCCGGGGCGGGGATTCCTGTAGTCGCGGCGGCGGCAGTTGCGTTTGGCACGGGGCCTCCGGCTTGAGCGTTCTTAAAGGCTCCGCCGACAACGGGAGTGATGGGGGTAGCTGGTGCTGCCGCGTCAGCTTCCGCATTGTTCTCGGCGGCGGCAGCAGCGGCGTTGTTGGCGTTCTGATTTGTCTTCTTCTGTGCAGCGGCTCGCTATAAGATCCGTCAGATTGCAAAATGGGAATGTTAGGGGCAGAGCTTACCTTGTCCTTGGCATTCTTGGTGTCCTTCTTCTTCGGTGCGGCTTTGTTGGTCTGGCTAGGGGTGGGAGGCGCTGCCGAAGCCTGCTGGGGCGACGCAGTTGTCCTGTTGTTTGTGTTGGCCGCCGCGGCTGCGGGTGCCGAGGGAGGAGGCATAGATCGCTGCTGGGGAGTTCCCTGAACTTGTTGGCCCTGCTGCATTCCCTGAGGTACCATCTGGCCATTCATTCCAGGTTGCCACTGTTGCGGGTTACCCTGAGCGTTCTGCTGCTGCTGTCGGGCAGCCATCATCTGCTGCGCATTCATCGGGCCGTTGAATGGCTGGCCAGGGTGTGAGCTGGGCGGACGCATGCCGTTCATCTGGGCCTGTCCCATGTTCCCTCCATCCACTCCCTTGTAGAAGTGAGGTGCCATGCTAACGTCAACGTGGTTGCCCAGGAAGTTCATGGCGTTGGGCGACTCGCGCGACTGTCCACCATCAGGAACAGGCGAGGGGATGCCGCCGGAGTTCATCTGAGGTGTGCCGCGCTTCATCTGTTCTGCGGGGTTGGGAGAGGTTCCGGACCTCATTGCCTGGGGCGAGGTGTCTGGGAAAGGCTGTCCGTTGGGTCCGGGGGCGCCAGGCTGGCCATCTCGAGGGATTCCACCCATGTCGCTCTGCTCTTGACGGGCCATCATCAGGCGCTTCTTATTCTGCTGCTCAAGCAGCATCAACTGCATCTGATAGTCCTGTAGGGCATGGTTGCTGCCGGCGGCGGCTGCCTGAGCGCCGGCTGGGCCTGCTGGTCGCATACCGCCGGGGTTCATCTCAGGGTTGTAAAAGGCATTGAGGGTGTTGCCATCAGGGCCCTGTGGCATCATGGGCGAGCTCTGGTTTTGAGGTCCTCCTACGCCGGGAATCTGCTTGTTGCCCATCTGGTTGCCGTGATGCTGCTGAAGGTTGTGGGAGTAAGTTGCAATAGACTTTTGCTGTGCCGCAGGTGGCGTATTGGCAAAGTTTTGCATCTGCTGGGGGTTGAGCTGCGCGGGGTTGATGCCGTTGGCGGCGAGCACCTGCTGAGCGTTGGCCACATTACCCATTTGCTGGCCGGGCATGACTTGGCCTGGACGACCATTTGCCATCATAGCACCGGGTTGGTTAGCATTGAACGGGGCACTGTCGAGGCGTGGGCGTTTTGAAGGAGACGGCGCATTCTCTCCCGACGCGGGAGACGATGGCCGATCCCGGTTGCCGTCCATATTAGAAGGATCCCGCTGCATCTGATTCTTTGCTTGGAGCATCTGCATTTGAGGGCTAGGTAGAGAGAATAGTTAGTACAAATTTGTGGCTGAAGAGACGAGGCCACCCTCTCCGGACTGCTTACTTTTGGTTATTGGCCATAGCCGCCCGAGCAAGATTATTCTGCTTCATGGTCATTGCCATGTTGTTATTTTGCATGTTTCTCATGAAGTGAGCTTGATATTGCTGCTGCGCCAAATCAGGGCGCATTTGACGTAGCATCTCCTGCTGTTGGGTCTGCTTCATTCGCTGTTGCTGCTGCGGATTCAGATTAGCAAGGGTGTTTCAACTTGACAAACGCCAGAATAAAAGAGCATAGGAGAAAAAAAAAGTGCTCCACAATCTGTTTCGTACCTGAGTGTGCTGAACATATTGATTCACCATGCCGCTCCCGCCCTTGACGCGTGGGGCAGTATAGATGTCCCAAAAGACGCAAAACCATTCGTAGAGAAACGACGTATCAGAGGCGGGCATAGGCAGCTTAGGCGGGGGCAGGTCGTCCGGCAACTTGGAATCACCGTCGTCTTTGGAGTCGGTGTCCATGGGATCATCGCCGTTCATGGCGTTGCCGTTTTCGCGACGGCCAGCGGCGTCCTTGTTGACGTTGACCTGCTGGTCGCTGTTGAGGAGGGAGCGGGCACACTCGTACATCTGGTGTCTGAGGAAATACTCGTAGATATATGTGTTGAGAACGCCGCGCTGGTTTTCACTGGCTTGCTGCTGCCGTGCCGCAGCTGCAGCGGCAATCTGAGGATTCATAGCGCCATTATTCATCATGGGCATCGGTGCGCCGCCAACTGGGCCACCCATGGGCGTCATGTTTGCCATTCCGACGTTGGGATTCATGATTGCTGGAAGTATAGGAGGAAATTTGACAGGTTTTATAGAGAGGGAAAAAACTCAAAAAACGCAAGGTATCAGGCGAAGCTGGTGTAACAAAGTTTGCCTTGTAAGCCACTCAGGTGCCGCCGCGCGAAAAGCCCTGTCGGGCTGGCAACGTGGGCGAGATGGGACAGAACCCGGAAAATCAAGAGAGAGCCGAAGCGGGAGAGAGGGCTAAATAGATCTGTGGAAAGCTATCGCGAACCGCGTCGGAGCGAGTTGAGTTGTCGAACGCAGCGGCGAGAGACGCGCTTGTCGAGGCCAGGCGATGGGCAGAGTGGCGTTGTAAGCGACGACGGCGGTCGGTGATGGCGGACAGGCAGAAAATTGGCGACTGCAGGCGTCGCGGAGCAGCGAAGATGCCGCACTTGCTGCAGAGATGCGTCCAACTGCCGGGGCAAGGCAGAGACGGCTGAGATGGAGGATGGAGAAGAGAGTTGAGCAGGCCTCTGTTCTGGGGGCTGGGATTGTAGCGCACTACAGCGAGGTTGCCTTAGTGCTGCGTACCGGCAGCGCGGGAACACAGCACAGTAGCGGAGCGGTAGAGTTTCGTCTGGGGCCGGCAGAAATAAGACAAGAGACGTCGAGGCCGAGTCGAAGCAGAAGAAGCGGGAGCTGCGTTGAGGCTCTGCGACAGTTCGACAGAGGCACAAGAAGCCGTTGGTCGTCCAGGCTGTGAGGGTCAGCACTCGCGCTGGGCCGTGGAGACAAATGTCGCGATGGACATCAGATTAGGCTGTGGAGGTAGTGAAAGGTAAGGTAAGGTGCAAGTAAATCGAATCCAGGCCAGGCGATGGTGGTGCGCAGACGCGAGTTCATACAGTACGGCGAGCGCACGGGGCAGGAAAAGGAGTGTGGCGGTTGAGTCCGTATCAGAATAAATCTCGCACGGTAGAGACAGCGCAAGAGCCGCGTCGGGTTGGTGCGCGCAGCCTCGTCTCTCAGTGCCTTGTCTGGCCTTGGGGCTGGTGCCGCCGCACGGTACGGATAAGGCGCGGGCGCGAGACTGCACAGTGCGAGGCGACGGCGGCGAAAAGCAGAAAGTGGCCGGGAAAAGTTATTCGAGTGCGCATAAAATTGATGGGCTGCTTCGGGGGGCATTGGCGATCCCACTATGAGGCACCGGCTCGCTGGTGCCTGCGTATGCGTCAGACTAGGTGCGTAGTTTTGGGTCTGCGGCAGATGTTTGCGCCTCAGGCATGAATCCCGCACGCACGTCAAGCCCTGTGCGACAACACGCCAATGAAACAGCTGGGCTGATTGGTACATGATCTCATGTGAGGTAAGCCTGCTCCATACATGTACTCTATCTTACTACGACGACTTGGAAACACGGAGAGCTGCGTGTAAGAGATTGAGCTCTCTCTGCATAAGGAGCTTTTCTGTTGATTTGGAATTGCGAATTGCACAGTGCTGGAAATTGTAAATTGTAAAATTACATCAAATGCCCCAATTCCGATCATCGCGTCATGCGCCGCAACATCAGCAAACAAATCCATACATCAGCCCGGTTTCCTCCCCCAAATATCCTCATCCTCGTCAACAGCACCGCCCAGTAACTCAATTTTCCCATATGTTGATAGTGAATCTGATCAACTCGACGTTGCATCGGCCTGTGACGTGATTGCTCATACCACGTACAACCCGAGGTGGCTCTTTGGCCACTCAGCGAGCATCGCGTTGAATCACTCCACAGCGTGAGTGGGCTGATTCCATGGAGATCAGGCAGGCCTGCTTTGCTTTCCACCTTGGGCCGGCTTCGGGTTATCGCTTTGTAGCAAAATCAAGATTGAGTTTCCGTCATAAGGCGTAGAGGCTTATGCAGCTTGGTGCTGGCATCACTTGTTTGTCTTTTTGTTGTCAGGCTATGCTTGGCGCTCTGAAGTCTATATGGAGTAGGTGCCTAGTAGATGCTACACAAACAAGCAGTACATAGCCGCGAAGCATATTTGTCCTGGTCCTGACCTATATCCATGGAACCCCTGGTTGAGTCCAGCAGGCCAGCTTTGAAGAAACAAGGCACCCATCTATTCATCCCTGTCTGTCCATCTAGTAATATCCACAGGATTACGGAGTACTGCTGCAGCCATCTGCATTGATCTCATCAAGCGTCGTGTCGTATCTAGATAACTCGGCTCCATCTCTGGGTATCATTCCGCCTTTAGTTTCCTCGACCGAATCGGATCGACTGTCGCCGTTGTTGATAATCTGCTAATAGCTCTGCTATGGCCGGCCGGACTCTCTCTGCTTCATCAACCTGATCAACACGTGCTTGTCCACACATAACAATCGTCTCAAATTATCAATCGTCTTCCGGTGGCAGCTCGTCGTCGATGTAGCGTATCAGGGTTACTCGCATCTCCGTAGTATCGTTTCCCTTGAGGACATCGCTGATGAAGTGCGCTTCCACTTGCATCTGAACCATTTCCAAGGCGCCTCTCAAGACTCCACACAGGATATTTGAATACCAGAGCTCGTTCTGTGCCCTTCCGTCGTCTGGTAGCTCGACAAAGTCGGCAAAAGGGTTCTCGTCAAATACCAGCGAAAAGGAGTTGTTATCGGCCGTCCAGTTCGTCACCTGTGGTGTAATATTGAGGAATATTTTAAATCCAACCTGTATGAAACCGGATAATGCTTTAGCAAGAGTACACAAGGGGCAGCCCGTGATTATCCCTTACCCTTGAAATCATATCTGCGGTCTCACGAAAGTTGGAGCAACGCTTCATCGTATTCGACTTGGCCAGATAATCCTCAATGAGCCGTAGCCCAATGTTGTAACCCATCTTGTCAAGCTGTCGGTTGACCTCTGGGTAGTCATCCTCGAAATCCTTGCATAGCTGTGCGACGATGGTTCCGTACGTCAAGGTTACCAACTCGGCATTCACCTTGTCAATACGAGTTCTAGCGATGCGATTAGACCAGAAACACCATCTTCTGCAATACTATGGCCGTCTTACTTCCAGATTCTGTATTCATGTTAGATCACGGCCAAGCGCATCACCACTCGCTGAAACATACTCTTCCCCGATGCGGGACGCCTTGCTGGCGGCCATTGCGGCGCTTGTTTAGACTTCGAGAGACGGAGAGACGGGCTGGACGCAGTAGAAACTAGCTAAATCACAGCTGTGTACGAGAAATAAACAGTAAATGCAGCGAAACAAACTGCAGATACACTAATCGGCCGAACTGCTACGGAGGAGAGATGTTGCGACTGTTATGCCGGAGCTCAGCAGGCGGTGGGGTACCGAGTTACATGGCCGCTATTCAACGGGAGCCTTGACCATAGGAACAATCCACGGGCCGAAAGCCAATAGGAGGGCGAGTTTGGACAGCCTAGTTCGCAACTTGACAAAGCTTCGCGATCGCGACACGGGCAAAATCTCAGCAGCTCAACATTTGTCGGAAATCCATTCTTTGACGGCACTTTGAATTTCTAGAATCATTTGCGACTATTTGACTGTTCACAATGTCTGCTGAAAAGCGCCCGGCGGACGACGATCCCAGCCAGTCCACGTCCCTAGTGAAGAGGCAAAATGTCAATGCCTCCGAGGGAGCGCTTGCTCGACTCAATGCATCAAGCAGTGCATTGGTACAAGCTGTAAGGAGTTACTGATGGTTTACTTGAGGCAAATCTAACGTTTTTCTCAGGCACCCCGAACGAGCGGGCTCCAGGCCCCGGTGATGGAGCTGACGGGACACTCTGGGGATATCTTCACTGCCAAGTTTGATCCTACGGGCAACCTGATTGCTTCTGGATCAATGGACAGAAGTATAAGTATGGGAATTCCTTGCTTGGAATTTGGAAAATTGCGTATTTGCTAATGCTGAGCAGTGCTATGGAGGACTTATGGCGACTGCGAAAACTACGGCGTGCTAAACGGCCACAAGGGCGCTGTTCTCGATTTGCAATGGGCGCGAGACTCGGAGATTGTTTACTCTGCTTCGGCTGATATGCATCTTGCCAGTTGGGACCTCACCTCTGGAACGCGAATACGAAGATACGTCGGGCACGAAGAGATTATCAATACCTTGGATATTAGCAAGCGAGGCGAGGAGATGCTCATTAGCGGAAGTGACGATTCGACGATTGGAATTTGGGATCCAAGGTCAAAAAATGCGGTCGACTACATCCAGACCGAATTTCCTGTGACAGCTGTTGCAATATCCCAGGCCGGCAACGAGATTTACACGGGAGGTATCGACAACGACATTCGTGTCTGGGATTTGAGAAAGAAGGCAGTGGTGTACTCTTTGCTAGGCCATACAGACACGGTCACATCGCTGCGAGTATCACCTGACTCTCAATCGCTGCTGTCATATTCGATGGACACGACGGTGAGAACGTGGGATATCCGTCCGTTTGCACCGACGGAAAGGCATATCCGAACGTTTGATGGAGCGACAGCCGGAGTGGATCAGAATCTGGCTCGTGCCAGCTGGGATTCAGAGGGCAAGAAGGTTGCAGCGGCTTCAGGCGACGGCACAGTGGTGATTTGGTCTGTCCAGACTGGAAAGCTGCTGTATAAGCTCCCAGGCCATAGAGGCGCAGTCAACTGCGCAGAATTTGCGCCTGGCAAGGAACCAATCCGTAAGTTGGAACTACACATGTGTTTTTTCCTTGTGAATTGTTACTAACCTGACACGATTTTTAGTGCTGTCCGCCTCCTCAGACCGCACCATGCTTCTCGGCGAGCTAAAGTGAGTTGAGCATCTAGTACCTTGCATTGCTGGGCTGTAACGGCAATGTGTAAACTACGCAGCCGGTACACGCAGCTTGCGGGAACTCATGGGAAAGAAGCACAATGCAGCTCGACGAATCTTCCATTCTCATTAGAGCCCAGCTGGTGGCTATGAAGCGAGGTTGGCTAAAATGTCTCGCTTTGCCCATTTTAACCGCCGACTTATACCATTGAGCAGGCTTCATATACTGGGCCTTGTATAGCATGCTCATCTCAGATATGCGCCACTATACTCGAATATTCATGCTCTTCATTTTGGAAGAAAGAGGTATTCAGGAAGAAAAAAGAACCCAAATCATGGCGATCATGGCGTCAATGTTAGTTATTACTGGATTATAAAGCGATACCGGGAGTTGAGGGCAATATAAATACAACGGTTCAAGGATGCACACAAGAAGGTGGCATGGCAATGATTGCACTGCTTGACGATGATATCAGTAAATGCAAGAATAACCAAATCTTCCTGGAGGTTATTACCAGCTGTTGAGAGGAAATGAGGTGGCTCCTCATCACATGAAGCTATCTTGTTTAGGTGTAAGTCTGCAATCTATAATAAGCGCCGTTACGCTAAATGTTTGTCACAACCGCGGCTCGCCTGTAACATGGAACCTACAATAATATGGAAGTGATTTGAGTGAACTAAAGCATGCCCGGGCTGATGCGAAAATAACAAACCCCGGTCGGTAAAGCACGTTCCCGTTCAGCCTGAATATTACATACATGTTCTTGCTCAAAAGTGCTAGTGTCTGTGTCTGTGCCTGGGATGCCCATCACGATGCGATGGAGCAAGAGGCCATTCGCCAATCTCGTGTCAACATTGAACCCCATATCCGTACAAGTCCAACAGCTCCTGCACATGCTCGCACTAGCCCTTCGCATCCTTTCCTTCTCCAGACTTGCATCAAACAATCGGTGCGAATCGCGAAACATGTAATTTTCTCGAGGGGAGCGCCGCTGGGCCGTATCAGGTCCCGTCGAGGGCGTTGGCGGCAGCAAAATCCATTGGTGGCGGAGCTGCGTGGGCTGAAACACGGCCTCTTTTTCAAGGACCCTTGCACCTTGACCCCAACCCCTGGTTTTGGGCAGCCCCTGCACAGCACGGCCACTCGGGATCAAGTTTGATTTCGTTCAATGACATTGGATGTTGGTATTGGTTTGATACAAAGTGGCGGGGGGAGGAGGAGGCGATACGAGCCCAGCCAGAGAGAGGCCCATCCTGGCTGGCTTTCGCAATCCAACGTGACGACACCCTATTTTTTGATTTCTGGACTCAGGGCGTGTTTTCCGTCTTACATTGATGTGAGGGTTCGCTGTGTCTGTGTCTTGTGTCTGTGCTTCCTTCGTAAGAGCGAGCATCTGCCCTTTCCAGCTGGTTACTGGAGTTGTGCTTCTTGCCTTCTTGCTCTTTCGTAGTCTCTACATCCAATGTATTGATTGCGCGCTCTATTCTTTCCTTGCTGTCGTCTTCCTTTCTTCAAGCTTTCTTTATTCTCCTTCTCTTCGCTTGCTTCCCTTCCTACTACCGATTCATCCATCCTATTCCGTTCCTTTAATTTTGCGGCGACTTGAACTCTCTCTCTTTCTCTCTCACCTCTCTCTGTCTCTGTGCCGTTCTATTCTTCTTCGTTGAGCAGGTTCTCTCGGTTTTCCCTCGATATCATTCACTTGCTTTTTTTTTTCTCTATATACACACTCGAACAAATCAAATTCGCTCGCTGCATCTCATTCCTTTTTTTCCCGACGTCATACGAATATTCCCAACGAGTTACGGCTGCGCCGCGACAGGACCAGAGAGAGACACTCACTCACCTACCATTTTCCACCACTTTCATGATATCAACCAAACAAAAGTTTTAACGAATAAACAACATGCCGTCAGAAGGAAGCATGGAGCTGCTCCGCAGTGAGCTTCTTAGAAGGGCGCGAGGGGAGGAACGTGGAAGCACCACCCAAGACCAGAGCCAGAACGAGGTCCTCGCCTCACGTCGACAAACCATCATGCGAGAGATGAACACGAGCCACAAATTTCCTAGACGACTTCTGCTACCGCACCTAGCACTGGGCCGGAGGAGGGTGAACGACGAGGAAGCTGCTTTGGAGAGCCCGAAGACGCCTGTGTTGCCTTCGAGACGATCAAACTCGCCGCCTGTCTACCGTATGAGCATGGCTGGTCGACCTGCAGTGGGAGGCTTGCCGGTTGTTCCTCAGCCAGCGGTTCTGGCAGCATCGGACGCCCGTCGTGCGGCTCTGGAGACTATGAACTCCGAAGTTCGGGATGAGCCACAGCCGGTCAAGAAGAATAAGCCGAAGCGCTTCTTGTTCTGTTTGCCGTGGATCAAGTCGAGGCATGTGCGAGCGCAGCTTGCCATGTGCTTCGTGGCTGCTACGTTTCTCTTTTCGCTACTGGCAGTGTGTAAGTGGATATATGATTTTTTTGGTGTTGCACAGCGTCCAAATAGTGATCGTGAAATGCTGATATCCGTCACAGATCTGGGTCTTACACTAACAAAACATGTTGTTATTGGCGAGCTAAACATCATGTTAATCATGATCATTCTTCTGGCGGGAGTCTTCTTCTGCTATAGCCTCATTCGATTATGGATTCTGGTTGTTCGCGGAGACCCGCCGGAGATTCCAAGGGCCATAGACCCGCGTGGATATGCCGTTCCTCGCAATCCTATACGAGTGGTGATGGCCCAAGATGAAGAAGCTGCCGGCGTCGAGAATGAAGCCATGACGATGAAGCCGCCCGCCTACGGACTCTGGCGAGAAAGCGTGGTATGTACAGGCATTACGAGGGATATTGTTATGAGGACCGAGCTAATTTGACATCCAGCGTGTGGATCCAAACCGCTTCTTCTGGCAACGGAATGATTCTGCTCAGCCCACGCCACCTCCGCCAACAACAGGACCGAGGCCGCCGTCCTACATTTCCGAAGATGGAGTATCCTACGTGGTTGATGCGGTGCCTCGGTCTATTGCTCCGTCATCAGAGAGCGAGAACCAGCCGGTGCATCCTTCAGAACGAGGAAGAGCTGGTTTGCCACCTCCGAGTTGAGAGAGGATGGGTAGCTAGAAAATGATCAAGGGTCTTGGTGTTTTCTCCGGGTGTTTCTTCGGCGTCAATGGCATGAAATTACGGGCAAGGTGGTACATGGGGATGCGTCTAGGCCAGATTGGAGGCGGCGGATTGTATATTGCCGCCTTGTCGACGGCGTTCTTGGTAATATAGGATGCCCGCCCATGATTTGAATTGCCCATTCTGGCAGCTTTTTCCTCAACTCACCCTTTGTTCTGCCGCTTCTTGTCGTTTTATGTGAGGTTCCATGTAATACGTGCATTTTTACATTTTGATTGTCAGTCACACATGGGCCACTTTTCCCATCCATGGATGTCTTGGCTCACGGTCCCTTGCCCTGTCCAGGCGTCGGTCGAGAACTGGGCCGGTTCCCTTTCCCGGCGGGTGAAGGCGTCATGATTGGCTGCCAGATGCATGCACAGCTGAGAAATTAATATTTGGAGCAGCACTCCAGCACTGTCTTTTTTTGCCTGCGTCGGTGTTGGGACGTTCCGCTAGCGCAACCGAGTTGGATGCTGCAGCCATCAATTTTTTGAAAAACGGATCAATGGAAGGGCTTCGTATTTTTGCCTATCCGGAGGCCGTTTGAGTGCTTGGATAACCCCAAAGAGTTAAGCCCCGTCATCATCGACCTCCGGGCGTCATCTTCGTTTTGGACAGAGCAAATATCCCTGGTCCGGCCGAGGCAAATGTTCCGTCAAGTCACGACTAGGATTTGTTCAAGGTTTTGTTTGGCGGATTACGCGCAGGTTTATTTGACAGCGGTGATGGCATATTGTTGCATTGAGGGTGTCAAGGCAAGGGCAAGGGTATGGCGTATAGAAGGCAAAGGCTCGGGGACACGTTGCTCTGGGGCTCTTTGGGCTGGGATGGATGGAAATCAATTGAATCACGGGATCGTATATTGGGGGAGCTTTGGAGGAGGTAGTGGGAATGCTAGTCCGGATGGAGAAGGACGGGCTGGTTGTTGTACGGCGAGGATACTTGACGATGACTGCGGTGTTTTTGGGGAGTTGGTGAAATTAATTGGCCGGGTCAATGCGCTGCTTTGGTTGTTGGCTGTACTGCAGTAGTACTGAACTTTTTGATGGGATGCAGCCGAGCATTTCTGTTGCAGGTGGTACCTTGCATGTATAGTCGCAGTAGGAATATACCTCCTAGTAAGCTACTAACTTAGTAGATAATACTTGATGTCGCATCTACAGTATTCCCATTATGCATGATATTTTCTCTTTGCTGTTGAAGTTCAGTCAGCTTGAATGGAATGATACGAGATGTTGGTGCTTCGTAATGCCCGTTGACGTCTGTACGAGTATGCAACATGTACCTCGTAGGTATCGCCCCTTCGATGCGGGTGATCCATCAGCCATTTGCGCACCCGTGGCGAACTTGCAACCCCTCACCTCTCCCCCAAGAGCGCTAGCGGTGGGGCGCCCTGCTAGAGCGGGAAGGGCCCTGCAGCGCTGCAAGTTCAGCGTGATGAAGTTGATGCCTCAGCGCTGCTCCAGTTGAGTCCAGGGAGGCAACGCCCCGGAGCCTCAGTGGACGAACCACACACCCACGGCGCAGCAGTCGCGCACGCACTAGCTGGCTCGCAACCCACACGTAACGCATCAAATCAGACTGGCCTGCATTTTGCTGAACCAATCCCTCGCTCCTTCGCCCTCGTCCACGCCGCTCCACTCCCCTACAGTATTTTTCCCTTTTCCCTCGATCATAATCATCTCCTCACGACAAGAAAAATTTTCCCTTGACCGGAATCCATTAGTTTGTTGGTGGACGTCGCCGTTGTTGTCGCTGTTGTCGGAATCACTTCACGTTGCTGAACGCAGAAAACTCTACGAGACGCAGTATCTTTTTCTCACCAGGTGTGTATTTGCCCACCAGTTCCTCTGCGCCCACAAAAAAAGAAAGAGAAGGTTTCTCTTGTCCGCTATCACGGAATATGCCATCGCCCTGTCAAAGTTCAACCGGTATTTTGCGCGCGCCACCCTGTCAGTGTCATCTTTATCATTCTACGATTATTTGATGCAAGATGGGAGCCAAGCCGACTTGTTCCTCTCCCCGCTGCTCCGATTCCGTGGCGGCAGCTCGGTCCGTGATCAAGGCCACATCTGTGCGACTGTGTGCGACACAACACGATCCATGCGGTGCGACTCCGAATTCGACTCGATATTGATATTGCGACCAGCGCAGATGCGCGATGATTGCAAGGTCATTCCGCGCATGCTTTGGTTATTGGAGGGATGATCGCATCACTGGCGGCGATTATATGCTGTGCTTGTCTGGCTCATCAAACGGCGAGGAGACTTGGCTTCTCTGCCCTGCATGATCGAGGCGACGGCCTCCTTCTACTGCAAAAATGAGATCCACGCCAGCCGCATATTTCTGCCGCCGTGTCGTTCAAGGATGCTTTGAGCCATATCGATTGCGATGCATCTGCATTTATACCGAGCTGTCGGCAAAACATCTTCTCCATCGAAGCTGCCTGGATCGTGGCCTCGTCAACAGAGATGACACACATCGTCTACACAATTTTGGAGTCGCCAACGCTGGTTTCTCTGCCCTGTCAGGCTTTTTTGCCCCCAAATACCCTGCAGCTGTTTAGCGAGGGAATTTCTTGCAGCCAAGCTAGCAACGGCGTTTCGAACAGCCCCGCGACAATCCATGGGCCCGCCAGGTTTTAGTGGCCCTGGTGGTTTCCTGGTTCCCGGCGCCTGTCAACGGATTATACGGTTGAACTTTAACTGGGCATGACATATGGATACTTTCGGAATCTAATGGCGTATAAATGGGGGTTTCGCAAATTCCTGGCACATCTGCTAACCTCGTTTTCTTGACCAGAACATAACACATTATCAAAATGTCTTCTCTCTCTCGTCGTGCTTGCTACAAGTGTGGCAACGTTGGCCACTATGCCGAGGTTTGCTCCTCTGCCGAGCGTCTCTGCTACAACTGTACGTACAATCATCTACCTCGGACATTGAAACTAGGAACACTCGGCTAACAGGTTGAAAAATAGGCAAGCAGCCAGGTATGCATCTTCGAAGCGAATCCCGACTCCTCCGCCATCCCTGACTCTAACAACTCCCTTGACAGGCCACGAGTCCAACGGCTGCCCCCTTCCTCGCTCTACTGAGGCAAAGCAGTGCTACCACTGCCAGGGACTTGGACATGTCCAGGCCGACTGCCCTACTCTCCGCTTGAGCGGCACTGCCACCAGCGGCCGCTGCTATAACTGTGGCCAGCCCGGACACTTGGCTGTACGTTTTACACTTCCCGAAAACGATGCGCTATCGAGAGATGTGCTAACATGACCATTGTAGCGTGCTTGCCCCAACCCCGGTAATGCCGGTATGGGCCGTGGCGCTCCCATGGGCCGTGGCGGCTTCGTTGGCGGTTATGGCCGCGGAGGCTTCGCCAACGGCCCTCGCCCGGCTACTTGCTACAAGTGCGGTGGCCCCAACCACTTTGCTCGTGACTGCCAAGCTCAGGCCATGAAGTGCTATGCTTGTGGCAAACTTGGCCACATCTCCAGGGATTGCACTGCCCCCAACGGCGGTCCCCTGAACACCGCTGGCAAGACCTGCTACCAGTGCGGCGAGGCTGGTCACATCTCCCGCGACTGCCCTCAGAAGAACAACACTACCGAGATCAACAACGAGGTTGTCGACCTTAACAACGTGCCCGCTCCCCCGGTCGCTCCCATTGCTCCCGTCGCCTAGACGTCGCGGGTGTCCCGTCTGGCGCCCTCCTCCACAGGTTGTCGGCGAGGTGGCAGACGGACAACTGGCCTAGGGCAGTATCCACGAGGTGTAACAAAAACCAAAGCCAAAAAACCCAACTCTGGACCCTAGGCCGCATTTCTCGTTTCAACATAACTTTTGTTTCTGGTTGACGCAACATATTTTTTCGCTGCACACCCCAGATTGTGCCTCCTTGATTTTGGTCTTTTCATTATTTTCCCCTCTCTTTTTTTTTACATCGGATGGTCGGCAACATTTCTTCTCATCGGCTTACACGGAGTCTTTCTTTGGCTTCGGTTCATGCTGCGTCTGTTTATTTTTTCTTTCACTCTCTCATCGCAGACGTAATCATACGAGAGAATGGCGACGGCAAGAGACATACATTTTCCTGCAGCCCCTATCTCCTGCGTGAAAAAGGAATGAGCAAAAATGACGGCGACAGCGACGACGATATCGGAAGCGTCAAATTTTCTTTTTTCTTATACACATTTTCTGAAATTGAAGAGCGTCCGACTTTGGAGGGCCCCTTGGCTACGCATGGGTCTCTCCGAACCGGTTCCTGGGCATACCCCCCATCTTTCAAACGAATTTAACTTTGGATCACATCACTCGGAACTACCTACATATTACGGACTGAAACGACAGACGCTGTCAACGTAGCTCTTGACGACTTAAAGACTTTAGGCACATGCGATGGATATACCCCGCGAGGCTGTGTGTGTGTATGATGTTGTGATGAGCTGGAATCGGCGGCGCTGCTCTTGGGGCTGCACACAGTATCACTTGTCGTTGAGCTAATGCAGGCCTCGGGTTTGCTCTGTTTGTGCAAACTCGGAGACTCAGGCTATAACACCAGTGACGGCTGTCACCTCCTGGGGCACACGAGCGCGCGCGCGTGCCAAGGGCGGTGGATGCAAGATGTCTTGAAGAATTGGGCAGTTTGAGGATGCTGAGAGGAGATAGGAGCTGTGCGATCCAACGGCTGGGCGGCATGGAGAATACGAGCACGTCCCCAAGATTGTCAAGGGAATGGGATCACGGGCAGAGAAACGTTGCCCGTGTTTTCGGAGTGGTTGGCGTGGCTGCCGGAGCAGAGGACAGCTGGGAGAAGCGGAAGATGCAATGATACAGTAAAATATGACAAACGGAGAAGCGCAGATGAGGAAGATGAAGAAGAAATCCTGTCATGAAACCCTCTTCTGATGGCGACGGCGACACAGCAACTGTTGGCGCTGCGCGTTTGTGTTTAGGTGTGATGAGCGTGTGTGTAGATGTGTGCATGTCTGTGTCGTCTCAAGGCGAGTGAGGAAGGGTTGATGCAAGACGAGTTGTTGGACAGAAAAGGGGGCGGAAGATTATCAGTGCGACAACAACCAGCGTATTGCATCAATCAACGACGCGCCGCCAATGGATTCCAGGTAAGTGTCGGATTGCAAAGCATCGACGAGGCTCAAGTTCAGTCACATTGTTCATCTATTTGTTGAGATCAATGCGATACTACTGACCCGTCGCAGACTCTTCTATTGAACTCGGTTTATTCTCGCCTCTCTCAGGGGATCTCTCTCTTTCCGCTGCCATGCAGATGCTACCGCATCCCCTGACGCGTACGTGTAGTCTGAGTCGCACAGGAAGAACAGGATGCAACCTCTGTGCCCGGTTCCTTGGAGCTTGCATTCTACAGACCTGCTGGTGGTGGCTTAATATCCAGCTCCATGCGTAAGGCAATGCACCTACTAGAGAGTCCACCCATCCACCAGCCAATTTATCCAATAGCGTCGACGGCCCCCAATCTACAGACCAGGACGCATGATGCCTCCAATTGGCTGCGCATCTTCTCGTACTATTGGCCGTAGGCAGGCAGCGTAAAGTTCTAGACCGACGGTCTGTGTTCTGGCGAACAGCGCTCCGTACAGGTAAGTATGCTTAAAACGCGGGGCCCGTGACGAGAGGCCAGCAGGTCTTCTGCATGTTAGTCTTGCCAGACTGCATGTACTGTAAGTAAATATGAAACGGTAAGTGAGAGAGGATCAGTGAGTCAGCCTTGTAGACGCAGCTGAGCTGTGATGGTTGCCTAGCTGTAGGCTTTTGGTGTTCTTTGAGATGTAGACTATTTTTACAACACATATGAGCGAATTTCACATTTTGTTTGCTTGAGGAAAGCAATTGAGTGTCCCGTTACATTGATGAATCGTGATACTATCTTTGCCTCTTTTGGAAATCTCGACTGATAATCTGTCAAGTGTCTGTTCGATTGCTGCCCTGAGGCTAGCGATTCTTTTCCCTTTGGCGCGCAGTCTCACCGGCCGAGACAAGTCATCCATACTGATTAGCTTCCAGACGGTCAATCGCACTTCACAGAAGAGTCTATATCGCGGCTTCTCATCTTCTCTAGGAAGCATTCCACTCGTTCTTGCCATCTGCTTTGCGTCCCGCTGGCCGCTTGCTCTTCACAATGTCATTCGTCAACAGTGACAGCGACAACAACAGCTTTGGATCGCGCATCAGCATCCGCTCTAGGCGGTCGCGCTCGGGACGCCGCATCTATCCGAGAGGGAATGATGACTATATGATGCCTCAGGATCCCATTCCGTTTCGCCCACGGAAGCTGGTGAAGCACCAGACGCCGCAAGAGGCGATTGATGAGTTTTGGGCAAAGTTTACGACAAAGGCGCCTGGCAAAGGTGAGTCATTACAGGCTTTGAAGCTGAAGCGGCGTTTATGTTCATATCCATGGGATAAAGTTGTTTTCTAATGATATGATTTTTGTCCTAGCGACAACTGTGATACCGCAGAATCCATACACTGCCAAAGTCGCTCGGAAGAATGCCAAGGCTACATCTTCATCAACAACCACTCAAGCATCTTACGAAACCGCGGCGGCTATGTGCCGGGCCAAGGTCGAAAAGATTGTCCAAGAGTGCCGCCGAGTCAACAAAAGGTACCGGGATCCGCACTTTGACCTCGAGGCCGACCTGAAGCTCTGTCGTCGAGACTGCCTGGAGTCGCTCTCCAACTTTGAACCCCTCGACAACCCGGGAAAGGACTTTCGACCTGGGAGCGCCAAACGCGTCGTGGAGATATTTGACAAGCCGCAGTTTTACATTGAGGGCCCGACGGCTAATGACGTGAGGCAGGGGAGAGATGGGGATTGTTGGCTCATGTCGGCGTTGTGTACGCTGAGTAACAAGAAGGGGCTGATTGAGAAGCTGTGCGTGGCGCATGATCAGGATGTTGGGGTGTATGGGTTTGTGTTTTACAGGGATGGAGAGTGGATTTCTGAGATTGTGGATGATTTCGTAAGTCTGCGTCTTATTTCCATTGAGGGATGTTGCTAAATCTTGATATTGTTCAGCTGTATCTCACCAAGTCCGACTACGACGAGAAACACTGGGAGCGAGTCCTCTTTGACGAATTGGAGCGTGTCAATCCGGAAGAAGCCTACCGCAAGGTGTACCAGTCCAACAGCAGCGCTCTGTATTTTGCTCAGTGTCAGCATCCTCAAGAGACTTGGTTGCCGCTTCTTGAAAAGTGCTACGCAAAAGCTCATGGAGACTACGCCGCCATTGAAGGCGGGTATGGTGGTGAAGGTATCGAGGATCTCACAGGCGGAGTAACCTCTGAGATTTTCACCACTGACATTCTTGACAAGGTGAGGAGTCGCACAGTGGCCACGACACGGTAATTGACTAAATATGGAATTAGGAGTACTTCTGGAAGGAAGAGCTGCTCAAAGTAAACCAAGATTTTCTCTTCGGCTGCAGCACGGGCGTCTGGGGGATAAACTGGGGTGAGCGAAAGGGGATCCTGGAGCTTCATTCTTACTCCATCCAGAAAGCTGTGGATATTGACGGCAAACGATTACTTCGACTCAAGAACCCATGGGGCAAAGGAGAATGGAAAGGACCTTGGAGTAGGCGGACTGCCTGTCGATAAAATGATTTAGACGATGCTAACGAATGATAGGCGACGGCTCCAAAGAATGGACTCCTGAATGGCTCGAGAAGCTGGATCATCGATTCGGCGACGACGGAGACTTTTGGATTGCCTACGAGGATTTGCTGCAGAAATACCAAGCCTTTGAGAGGACTCGCCTTTTTGATGAGTCGTGGCAGGTATCTCAAATCTGGACTACTGTCAACGTTCCCTGGATGCTAGACTACCACGACACTCATTTTTCTTTACGCATCACCAAACCCGGCCCAGTCGTCATCGTACTGGCGCAGCTAGATGATCGATATTTCTGTGGGCTTCATGGCCAATACAAGTTTGAGCTGGCGTTCCGCGTTCACAAAGCTGGCCACGAGGATTATCTTGTTCGCAGCCAAGCGCCGTATCGCATGAGGCGCTCCGTCAATGTCGAACTCGACTTGGAGGCAGGCGACTATGACATTCGTGTCAAGATTGACGCAGCTCGTCTCGACAGGATTCTGCCTATTGAGACAGTGATACGAAATAATGCCAAGAAACGACGAGAGAAGCTGACCCGTATTGGTCTTGCCTACGACCTTGCACATAGCAAAGGCAAGATCGTGGAAAGTCCAGAAGAAAAGGCAGCAAGAGAAGCACATGCGAAGCGCGCCAAGGACAAAGAGCAGCGTGAAATTAAAGAGAAAATTCTTGAACGACGAAAAGACGACCACCATCTCAACATAAAACAGCTATCGAGGATCCAGAGACGTGAAACGAAACGAAAGGAAAAGCAAAAGGCAAAGGATAAAGAAAGAAGTCTCAGGATCAAGAAAGGCGAGGAAACGGACAAACCTGACGAAGACGGTGATGAGCGACATGACCAGCCAGACGAGAACCATGCAGTGCCATCTTCCCTTAACGGAGCAGGAGCATCAAAGGCAAAAAGGAGGAGTCAAAGATCTATTCCACCGGCAGATAGATTTGGCCGGTCGACTTCTCAGGGTGACGCACCACCAAGCTCTTCATACTACGAATCCGAGAGTGACGGTGGCCTTATAAGCATCGCATCACTCTCCGAACTTTCTGACCATGAGATGGACTTGCAAGTCAAAGCCTTTATGAACAACCAGATGAACAAACCTGTCATCGTGACACCGTCATCTCTGAGATTCGAAGATGAGCTTGATGAGTTTGAAAGAGATCCCTGGAACGCGGTTGTCGTGATTGGACTACGAGTCTACCACAAGGTCGATGAGGAAGACAAGGCCAAGGAAGTTATTACGTTAAAAGTGGTGCGTCCTAACCCGTATGCCGATTCCGATGATGAGGATACAGCAGCTACGGAGGAAGACACCAAGGAAGGACAGGACTCCAAGAGCAAAGGCTTGGATGTCGATGACAGCGCCAAGGATGCGACACTGGAGGGCGGGGTCAAGGACAGGAAGAAGAGCATTGTAGGGAATGGCGAGGCGCATTAGACTCAGACAGTCTTGTTACTGCACGTTGGAGTGCAATTCTTTATCCTATCCTACGTCTTGCTTTGTGGTTGGATACTGCGGTCTCTTGCTTTGGGGTGCTGTTTGCGGAGAGGCTGATGCTGTTATACCTAAGAATATTACTCTTGGAATAGACCTATGCCATCTGACGATAAAAGGATACCAACGGCTCTTACTCTCCCTAATAAATGTGCTTGTAGACGATATTAACATGAACACAATTTCACATCACTAGTAGCCACCAAATAAGAACTCTCTTCACGATTCACTCTTTTTTTTTTATTAATGTTAATCACCCTTCTAACAATAATGTCTGCATAACCCTGCCAAGACATTGAACAATCCAAGAGAATCATGAACTTCAGTGCACTAGTTAACCCAAACAACAAACCAAAACATGAACAACTTCCGT
Source organism: Trichoderma sp. IMV 00454 (assembly GCA_001931985.1). Lineage (NCBI taxonomy): Eukaryota > Fungi > Ascomycota > Sordariomycetes > Hypocreales > Hypocreaceae > Trichoderma > Trichoderma sp. IMV 00454. The sequence goes on from MSJK01000131.1 coordinate 868,240, forward strand.
TATGAAGTAGATCATGAGCTCAACGACTGGCAGAATTATCAAGTACAAAGGTGCAGAATACACCTTGAGGATCTTATCTTTCTGAATTAAAAAGTGGCTATTGATGTTTCCTTTCCTTCTGCCCTGGTTACCATCTTATCTTCCCATGATGGCAACGCCATTCCAATCATGAACGGCTCCTCCAATAACCAATGGTATAAAAACTACAGCATAGAACACGAATTCGGAAGATTCCGCCCACGTATATTGCCAAGAAACATTTTAGGACATCTCATCTTCGACTGTGGCGTTTCTATCCTTCTCCTCAACATGAGCCGTGTTGAGACCCTTGACAGCAGACTCCTCCTTTGGTGTTATAGTCGTACCATCAGAGGCCACGGCGGCATGCTGGTGCTGCTCCCATGTCTCGGAGGGCACCCAGGTGGTGGACTTGCGAGCGTTCGAAACCTCACTGTAGAGCTGGTCAACCTGTTCCAAGCTGAGCCCCTTGGTCTCATAGATGAAGAACCATACGTGGGCAATGCAGAGGAAGCAGGCGCCGAACCAGACGAAGAAGATCTTGGACTGCAGGTTGGCGAAGCCCTCGCCGTAGTTTACGAGGTAAGGGGTGGAGTAGGCGATGGCCCAGTTGAGCAGCCAGTTGGTGGCGGTGGTCATGCTGAGGGATTTGGCGCGGGTGTTTAGGGGGAAGATCTCGCCGGTGACGACCCAGGCGAGGGGGCCCCAGGTGGAGGCGAAGAAGAAGATGAAGATGCAGACGAAGGCGACGGCGGTTTGTTGGCCGGCGAGGTTCTTGACGAAGATGTCGCCGTTGTCGCGCTGGCCGGTGGACACGGTGCCGCAGATTGCGACGATGAGTTGGGAGACGCACATGCCGATGGCTCCTGTGAGGAGTAAGGGGCGGCGGCCCCAGCGGTCGATGGCGAGGAGGCCGGGGATGGTGGAGGCGACGTTGATGGCGGAGGTGATCATGGAGATTGTGAAGCCGCTGGAGACACCAGAGTTCTGGAAGTAGCGTGTGCCGTAGTAGAAGATGAAGTTGATGCCCGTCAGTTGTTGTAAAGCCTGGAGGGCCATGCCGGTGAACTGACGCTTGAGGATGGGCGGGCGGAAGCAGTCGAGGTAGGTAGCTTTGCTGAGGCCGTTTTCATACTCGAGGTTGGCCCTGATCTCGCTGAGCTCGGCGACGACGGCGGGGTGGTCGTTGGCGAGGCGGCGGATGCGGGAGAGGGCGGCGGTGGCCTTTTCCAGTTTGCCGGAGCGGACGAGGTAGCGGGGGGTCTCGGGCAGGAAGATCATGCCGCCGAAGAGGATGAGGGACCAGGCGAACTGGACGGCGATGGGGATGCGGTAGGAGCCGGAGTCGGGGCGGTTGGAGGTTGCGTTGTTGACGACGGCGGCGAGGAGGAGGCCGATTGTGATGGCGAGTTGGTAGGCGCCGACGATGGCGCCGCGGATCCATTTGGGGGCTGTTTCGGACTGGTAGAGGGGGACTGTTTTGATGGATGTTTTGTTAGAGAAATAGTGATGATTGTTGAAAGGAGGGAGAAGTTGTAAAGGATGACTTACTCAGAGCGGAGATCAAACCGACGCCAAAGCCGGCAAAGAACCGACCAGCGAGGAACATGGGGATGGCAGTGGCAACCGTCTGCAGCACGACGCCCAAGTTGAAGACCCAGGTCGAGATCATCAAGGCAGGACGACGGCCGAAGGAATCAGACAGCAGAGGTGAGGCAAGGGCGCCGAAGAAGGTGCCCGCTGAGAGGATGGACACAATGGCCGACTCTTGGGAGGTTGTGATGTCGAGGTCGCCGCTGGCGTTGCGGTAGCCGGTGCTGAAGAGGTCTTTCCAGTAGGGCATGGCCATGATGCCGCTGATGGTGCCAGTATCGTATCTATTGAGAGTTGTTAGCAAGATGAAGATGAGCCCAAGATGGACCTGAAAGAGATTTACTTGACTTACCCGTAGAGGACACCACCAAAGGCGACGAAGAAGCCCATTGCGATGGCGGGCCATGAGGCACCGGCTTCATCGTTGGGTTTGGGTATCTTGAGCTTCTCAAGTACACCCATTGTGATGGAAGTAATGTTACTGAAGGTGTAGTTCAAGAATTTTGTGAGGTATGTGAATACTCTGGCAGGTCGATGTAAATCTCGAGCAAAAGCCTGGGGAACCTCGTGGATGATTGTGGGGAGAAACAAGAGCAAGACTCGAGTCCAACTGACGAGGATACAACAGACCTTTTATAGTTTGAAACACACCAAAAAGCTTCTTATACGCCCAACGGGACTTGCCATCGTCTGCGTTACGAGGCGAGTGCTTGGGTTCTGGGGCGAAAGCAAACTAACCCACTGAGGGGGTATGCCTCAAACCTAATGATTCCTTCCGAAGCCATATATGACACCGTGATTGGCAATACCTGGTACCAAGACGTTCTCCTGGAGGAGTGGAGCGTAGGTGACTGTCCGGGGTTCGAAGCTGAAGCTATTTTCTACGATTGTGGGGGAAGTTTGCGGAGAAGGGCCAACCAGGCGTCTGGTCCAGTCTAGAAGGGGTCAAGTTCTTGGGAGCTCGGGAGCTGGGGAAGAGGAAAACCTGGAGATGCCCACGGAGAGAAGGATCTTGTCTGTTTTGGGGTGTCTTGAAAGGGGGGAGAAAAGGGCCGTAAAGGGGGTGAGATGGGACTCTGGAATAAGCCTTGGGTTGAGGCTTTTGGTGGCGGGCGAGGCTGCGTGGCGCTTTAGGGAAGCCGTTTATAGTCTTTCTTGGATTTTACTAGCTGTACAGATTGTATTTTTGAGAGATTTACGAAAGGAGAGCTTGTCAAAGGGCTACATCGCCTCATGCTGCTCGTCTGAGGCCTTGTGAGAAACTCCTTCTTTGGCATTGGGGGAAGGGGAATATTTACATCTACATCTACATTTCAGCTGCAGGAATAATGGAGTCACTCTATTTTGTCGTGCGGAGAAGAAAATTGACAATCTAGATGGTTTCTGGGGGACACGCTGCAAGGCAGGTTCTCAAGCTACGTTGGTGTAAGTCTGGGCGACTACGAGAAACAGCCACACCAAATTATTATTTTGCTTCAACGCCGAGAGCGGAAATAGAAATTGACTTGTTTTAGGATGTTCAAATGAATACACAAATAAATATCTTTCTAAATCTTTTCTTGCTATAATTCAATAGCGCCTGAAAGCGTCTGGTCCGCGCTCGTGAATCACCAAGGCGGAGGAGATGTTGTACTGTGTGCCGTATTTGTGTAAGCCATTCCCGAGTTCGGGATTCACAGAGTCAGCCACGGACAAGGCCGTTTCGCATAGCTCCGCGTGATTAAAACAGCTACTTGGTTAATTTGTCGTTAGGGTAGATTCAGTCTGCTTCCAGAATTCATCAACGTGGCAGAGAAGAGGCTTCTCTTTTCCTGAGTATCATGTCGTCGTCGGATTCTGAAGCTTTGCTGAACCTTGATAGGCAGATATGTGGACACTCGGCACTTGAAGTAAAAGCATCACGGAAAGCCATTTACAAGATCCACGCTAGACTTTCTCAAAAGGGGACTTTTCTAGCCTCTTGACAGAACTCCACCATCTTCAGTCCCGGCGCCAGAGCCTTTCGTAGCGGCTCCACTCGTCAAAGACTAGAGGAGAAGCACTAGATCCCGTGTTTGGAGAAGTAGTTGAGCGGAGTTGAGGATATCAAGCCTAGTTTCCAGCTTCTCGGAAGATTTGAAAGCGAGGAGAAATTTGCTGTCATGTGAGTATAGAAAACTGGGATATGAAGCTGCCGAGGAGGTGATTCACCTGTTGAATGTATACGAAGCTCTTACATATACATGTTATTTTTTCTGAATGGCTGTAACTTTAACACAGCCAACATCGTTATCTTCAGTGGCTTGTTGTATAGGCTTTCCACAGTCGGGCCGTGACCGAATTCAATGCGCAAATTTTCTATGCCACGTACTCTAGTAGATGAAAGACAGAGCCTATGAGGTGTTGTGCTGTGGGCATCAAAACCGATCCTGCCGGGCGACAAGGTAGGAATTTGACGTTGACTAACATACGGTACGGGTGGATGAATTCGATGGCTGAAGCGTGGCATCTCCAACACGCGGATCAAGATTCCCACAATCTGCATCTGGGGATTCGGAAAGACTCCGCAGAGGCGATTTGAAATGGGTAACAGCAAAACTCCCTTTTGCATCTTGATTTTAGGGTACGTTGTTGAACCACTGTCAAAGACACGACGTGCCGCCGCCACATGTCCATTTGCAGGGTAAGGTATGAGCGGATATCCCGGCTGAGCCCAGATGTGTCGATTCCACTATGAATGAGAGAACTTCATATTGTTTGGCGTGACGATCTTGACTTGCATGATGGGTGATTTATTTAGTCAATACTACGAATTAAGTCCGTAGGTCTTAGTGCAGATAACTTCACCGCCCACATTAATACTTGTACTACTTATGCGGGGTATGATTTGAAGCTGGATTCAGGAATCTCCTTCCTGAAAACCTCAACTCTGCACGAGTCTGGACGGGACACGAGATCGAGATGCGCTTCACCCTTTTCTTAGCCTTGGCCATTGAGGGCGTTGTAGAATTGGTGCACGCTACTACAGAGCATGCGATCAAAGGAAGACAACCCATTATCATCGATACGGATCTGTTCAGTGACGTCGACGACGTGGGCGCGTTGACAATTGCGAATGTTTTACACAACTGTGGCTTGGCGGATCTGAGAGGGATTGTGATTAACACACCGTCTCAATATGGACCATTGGCGGCAAGTGTAAGTGAATGCGGTCGTGAGAAAGCCAATGTCAAAGAGAAGTCTCACTAAGCATCCTTTGTCTTCAGTCCCTTTCGACTTATTTCGGCAATGATGTCCCTATTGCTGCCTTTCGACCGATTACGAATGATACATTCTTCGACAGCTACTACTATTTGTTAGTGATCCCTGGATGGTACACTTGGTTATATATGAGCCGCCACCTAATTGTTACAGATATGGTGAGTATGCTAGCAAATTGGCATATAATTGGCCTCGCAACATTAAAACAGCGGATTCAACCCCATCCCCAGTAGAGCTCTACCGTACTATTTTGAGTTCTGCTGATGACCAAAGCATCCACATCATCTCCATCGGCTTTCTCACCAATCTTGCCGATCTTCTCCGATCTAAAGCAGATCATATAAGCCACTTATCTGGCTTGCAGCTTATTTCCGCCAAAGTGAGCGAGTTGGTCGTGATGGGTGGACAATACCCTTCTGGCTGGGAGTACAATTTTGGTGGTGAAGACCCCGAGAGCACCGCATATGTTGTTCAGCATTGGCCAAAGAATGTCAGTGTCACTTACTCAGGCGGTGAACTGGGAGGCGACATCTTCTCAGGGCAACATCTTGCACAGCGGTGCCCTCCTGATTCTCCGGTCTTGAGTGCCTACCAATGGTACGTCGGCAGGGACTCTACTATTCGTTCGTCATGGGATCCGATTACGACGCTGTATGGAATTTTGGGCCTTGAATGGTTTTCGAAAATAGGTGTTCGTCCTATGCTTGCGTATGCAAACGACTTTGGGTATAACAGTATTACTGCGGCGAACGGATCGAATGCGTGGGTAAATGATACGAAGGTAACTAATCAGCATTGGTTACGGCTGGCTGAAGGCGTGACAAATTACAGTATGGCAGGGCTACTTGATGAATTCTACACGCATGATCCATCCCTTCGAAGCTGCTTTCGGTACGGGGTGCTCTCAGAGAATTTTGACGCAGTATTATAGATCATTTTCCTTTCATAGACAGTGAGTTCTTAGCGAAAGATTTGGTCAAATGTCATAAGCGGTTTATAAACTTCGTTTAGTCATTAATCAGTGGGAGTTCTAACCCATCAATCTAAAAAAAAGTATATGTTCATTACATCGTAAATCACATGAAGAGACACGTTCTTCGATCTCACTTTCTCGGAGCCCGACCGTTATAGTCAACTCCTGCCTTTGCCGTGTAGTTGGCGAAGCAGTCGTAGTCAAAGTCAATCTCATCAATCCTCTTCTGGAGGACTGATACGACGTGGTCGAAAGAGCAAAGTCCATCGGCATTCTTTGGGCATCCATGATAAGAGTCTGAGATGGGAACAACGGCATCGTTACTGTGCATAACACGATTAGCACACTATATAACATATACTGCAAGTCTGAGTACTCACACTAGGAATCGAATCTGTCGGGTAGGCTTCTGGGCGGGGCATTCCAAGATCTGAGTGGTAAAATGAGTGGCAAAGGGCACGATTTTGCTGGCGACAAAAGAGTTTCGCTTCTGGTTGCCGGATAGGCTCAATGGCGGGCCTTGGAATAGTGCAGTCAGATTGAACGCAGTGAGAGTGTCGAGAACGACGACCTCATGGGTCGCATCGGCATAGATAGACTGGTTCAATGGGAAATATGTCTTGTTGTCGTCATAAGTAAGGTTCAAGGCGGAGTCAGCTGCAGGGAATGAGTGCGTGAAACGAGCGACGAATTCCTGGAGGTAGCCTTTGCCTTGGGCAGCGGCAACGGGAGAACCGGGGCCATTGTTATAGTAGAAGGACTAGTTGTATTAGTAAAAGGGGTGTTGCCAGAGATTTTAGTGAACTTACTAGATCATAATAGTACTCGTAGTTTAGGAAGTCTTCTTCAGTGAATAGGTTACAGAAGGCAGAATATCCTAGGGCATGAGTTTCGTAAGAGCATAGCTGAAGCATGGCAATGGCATCAGTAGCAGTTAGATTCAGGCCAAAGACCTAAAGGATTCATTATTAGCAGTTACTAATGGCCCAAGTGTGATATTCTTGACTCACTTGGGACTGTAAACGAGCAATGGTGCTGTTAAAGGCATTCAACGCAAATTCCGTTGCCACCGTGGATCCAATGCTTCCGCGGCTTGCGATATTGGAGTTGTTGCACACTTCATACGGAGCACCCGAGTTGTTCAGACCGGGGGACTCGACAAGAATCTCAATGTTGACTTGGTCCAAGTACTCCGGCACTCCAAAGAAACCAGCGGCAAAATTTTCAGCAGTCTTGACCATGCGGTCCTGAGATTCAGTGCGGAAGACGGGAATCGTGTTGGTTGAGGTGAAGTTGTTCAGAAGATGGCCGTATAACTGGCGATAGGCCACTCCTAGATTGAAGTTTTGGCTGCGGCCAAAGGGAGTCAGCAGCTCTGCGCCGAGCTTATAAGTCCAGTCGGAGAGGAAAGATAGCTCTCCCGTGACGTTGAATCCCTTTGCTTGAGTCGCGTTGTGGACTTTTTGGGCAAAGGTAGCTGGAGCGGCGCCGCTGGTGGGATATCGGGCGCCGTGACGGTAAAGAAGGTGAAGCTGGACAATGTTGCAGCCATCGGGGATCAGTGGGCTCGCATCAGGAAGGCCGTAATCCGCAGAGGAAACGGAATACCAAGGAGAAAGATTGCCCCAGTATTTCGTAATGTCGATTTTCTTGTCGAATTTGCTTGCTCCCCAAGGCTGCGCTGCAACAAGAGGGAAGCTGTCTGAAGGTCCATGGTTATAAGGATAGATGGGAGCAGTTTCAATGGCAGCGGGTTCCTGTCCCGTGGGCGTGGGGCCGGGATATCCTACTTTGGACTCTGGCGGAAATAACTTCGAGTTGACATGTGCTTATATGCGGGCGGCAATCATCAGCATTTTGTTTGCTTTGACAGCTGTGTAGATGGATTAGAGTAAAAACTTACTACTGGAAGGGGGGTAAGCATCTGAAGCAACGGCGCCGGCAATGGATGAAGCTTCGATGGCTGTGTTTAGACTCCTTGCAGAGCTAGCCTCGGCGAGCAATGCGAGTAGGAGCGTTGAAGTGAGCGTATTGGAATGCATTTTCGTCGCCTATTGCCGACAATTTACAATGACTCTGCTCTGGTGATTGCTGGAAGTTTGCCGATTGATCACATTCAAATACAGGAAGCTTGAACGATATTGCGATATTCTATTATATACCTGTTCGAGGTTTGATCCTCTTGGACCGTTATCTGATCCGTTCACCGAAGATCTCGACATCATACACCAATGAGGCAGTAGACTGACGGCACGTTGTAAGAGAGGTATAAAAATGCGGTATAGCTTGGAGGGAGGTCATTGCCAGATCAAGGAGTGGCAGATTGAACTCAACGGCTGGAATCATAAGCTGTCATTGTCGGGTTTAAGATCCATCCTCCCGCATCGAACATCACGCAATTACTGGTTCTAGCTGTCACTATTCGCAGGGGTCTTGCCGATTCAGCCGAAGATCCACTGCCATGATCTCAATTCAGCATCAGACACGGAATAATAGGATTAAATCGCCGTATCTCTTATATAGAAATTCCGTGTTTTACCTGGAAAGATCCCTGACATTGGTTCCTGCAGAAAGAATGTGCTCGCCGACTACGGTCATGTTGCCGGACAAAAGTCCTTGACTACATGTACCTATTGTATCCGCTCCTCAGCCTCATTGCAATCCTCCCCAGCCTCCATCACAACCCTTAGGCCTCATGAGTCAATACCTAGGGATTATGATGCGGCATTTTGTTGGTACCTTGGTGCATTGACCCAAGCCGCGCTCACAACCACCTCATCGACAATGCAGTATTGAATTTGGACAGCATCAAGGTTGGGGCTTTTATTGATAGAGGAGTTCCATATATTGTGAGAAACATTCCCGCTCAAACTACCGCTCATGGTAAAACCGGGAGATGGAAGTACATGCCACACTATAGACATATAAGACATATAGCTGATAGAGTTTTTAGTCAAGTTCCCATTTTTAATTTACATTTTCTCTCCTATCAATCACTATTGAACTGGTAGAGTAGTCGCAACTAAGCTACCTATGATTCAATCTAGAAAAGCTTCCCATAGCTACACATCGCCTTTTTTTGTGAGAATACACCGTAGAAAGATTTGTGGGTGCATAAATGGAATAAACACGACAAACACCTTTTTGGTTCCATTTTTGATGATTTAAATTCCGTTTGCTGCCTTCTCCTCCAGAATAGATATAACACTGGGTGTCTCTTGAGAAGCAGGGGTGGCAACCGGCTTCAAGAATGGGCTAGTTGGCCGGCTAGTGAGGAACTGCAGAGATGAAAGGACATGGTTAGCCATCAAGATGTTTCTTCCTTCTGCTGTTGGTAAGAGAGGAACAAAAACTTACGTTGCTCGCTGCGCTCAGCATGGCGAGGAGGGAGCTTTGTACCACATCTTCGTGGATGCCGACACCCCAGACTGTCTGCTTCATGCCCGTAGGCTTGCACTCGATATATGAGGCAGCCTTGACACCTCGGCCCTCACCGATGGCGTGTTCCTTATAGTCGTGAACGTCGAGATCAATGCCGACTTGCTTGAGGGCGGCCGCCATACTAGAGATCGGTCCATTGCCCCTACCACGCAGCTTGATCTCTTGGCCATCCAGGAGGATAACACCATCGAAGATACGGATCAAGCTCTTCGTATCCTGGGTCTTGCCAGATGCATTAGGCATGGGAGACTGCGATCGGTCGGGGCTGATGCTATAGTCAATAAGGCTAAGGCGGTGGTTCTCCTGGATCAAGTAAGTTGTCTCAAAGAGATTGGTGATCTCGTTAGCCAGAAGCTCGCGTCCAAGTTCCTCGGCGCGTCGCTGGACAATTTTGGAAAAGGCAACCTGGAGACCACGAGGGAGGTCGAGCTCCAGCTTCGCACGCAGAATAAAGGCACTTCCTCCCTTTCCAGATTGTGAGTTGACGCGAATGATGGCCTCGTAGTTGCGTCCGATATCCTGGGGATCCAATGGCAGGTAGGGCATCCCCATCCATGGGTCTTCGTTGGATAGGCCCAGATTCTGGCGGTTCTGGAATCCCTTCTTGATGGCATCTTGATGGCTGCCTGAGAAGGCTGCGCATACCAGACTGCCGCCGTAAGGAGCACGCTGGTGGACGGGAATCTTTGTGCAGGATTCGACTACCTCGATGACTGAGTTCAAATCAGAGAAGTCAATTTGCGGGCTCACGCCCTGTGTGTACAGATTTAGAGCCAAGGTGACGAGATCGACGTTGCCCGTTCTCTCTCCGTTGCTATGAAAGGATTAGTACTGTCTCGTAATCGCAAAGAGAAAAGCAACACAGGTAGTACGAACCCAAACAAGCAGCCCTCGACACGATCAGCCCCTGCCATCTGGCCTAGTTCTGCTGCTGCAATACCTGTACAACGTTAGCACCGCGCCGTACCGCCAGAAGTGGATATACTAACTGCATCCGCGATCGTTGTGAGGGTGCTGCGGAGAAGATAATTGTTAGCTTCATGACGGTGATACAGAGGTGAGAGGTGAAAAGGGGAACAGGTATGACCTACCAGAGACACGCACACACTCTCCCTGTCTCCAATGTTGGTGCTAAAATACTCTATCAAGTCTGCATAAATATTGGGGGTTGCAAGCTCGACTGTGGCGGGCAAGTTGAAGATGATTTGGTCTCCAGCTGCTGCATTGGGGCCCCACGCAGCTTTCACTGCGCGACACACCTTCAGAGCATAGTCAGGATCGGTGTCGGAGAAGCACTCGGGCGAGAACTCGAACTGCCAATTCGTTCCAGAAGCCTCGGGATTGTCCTTGGTCAGAGACCTGACGAGCTTGGTGCATTCGACGGCCAGCTCCAGGGTCTGCTCTTCAGTGTAGCCGAAGACGACCTGGCGGAAGCACTCGCTGGTAGCAAGGTAGATGTGGATGATGGCGTTTTTCGCACCGCGAACTGACTCTACAGTCCTTCGAATGAGGTCGGGTCGGCAGGGCGAGAGAACCTGGAGGAAGACGTCGTCTGGCACGGCGCCGGGGGTTTCGATCAAGCGGCGAGTGAAGTCGAAGTCGATCTGGGACGCAGAGGGGAAAGAGACCTCGATCTCCTTGTAGCCAAGGGCACACAGCATCTGGAAGTAGCGCCACTTCTCCTCGCCGTTCTGTTTGGTGACCAGCCCATCCATGTCAGCGCTGTCGCACATGTATTTGATCGACGTTGGTTCGCGCGAGCGGCACGAAGAAGAAGACGAAGACGTACCATTGGATCGGGCAGACTCTGGTTGCCATCGCGGAGGCACGAGCTTCGGAAGATGTTAGCGACGACTCATGCGCTAGGAGAGCCAGGAAAAGTGTTTGCGACGTACGACAGCCAGCGAGGAGCCTTTTCGATGACCTTGTCAGGCCATTGTCGGTTGGGCAGACGCAGCGGCTAGGCACATTGGTTAGTTGACGGGCTGAAGATTGGACCAGCATCCAGAAGGCTTACCTTGAACGGCTTGTACTTCTTCCACGGTTCCTTGAGCCTGTAAATGACGGATTGCCAGGGTTAGCTTTGCATGCATCACGATGGCCAATTGACCAGGGCAGTTCCAGCATACATGACCATCTTGAAGAGTGGCGACGGGCCGGTGGGTTAGGCGGGGTGATGATGATGAGGGCGAGAGGGCGAGAGGAATTGCGCTGTCCAATGCCAACAGAGATGTTAAGGTGCAAGAGGAGTAAATAAAGAAAATAAAGATGATCCGGGGTAGAGGCTCAAAAAAGATTCTGAGTCATACAGAAACGGCCTGAAGGTTGCAGGTTTTGGAGGCGAATTATCCAAATCGCATGGAAACTGCAGCCTCTTGAATTGAGGGCTCCCGATTCGCGGGATGGCCCCACTGACGTCTTTTTGCAGGCTCCGACTCCGGACGTTTTTAATGGAGTGGACGCTGAAGGGACGCTGGACCGGCAGCAGAAAATGACATCGGCGATGCTCCACTGACGGGAAATAGGAAAATATGACTACAAGTCGGGTTTTAATTCTTGATTCATCCAATCTTTCAGTGGCATCATCATCGTGCACAGAGGCTGTTCTCGAGGCAGCCCCCTTTGTGAGTCCATCATGCTCTCGGCACATCCGGCATTCAACCAACTTGCCCACGTACGTTGCATGTTGTGTGACTCTAGCAAAGTAAAGTAAAGTAAAGGGCGTCGCTAATACAACGTCTGGTGCTCCATACTCCGTAATTTAGTTTATTTGCTCCAACTTTCGACTGTGGCGGGGTGCGGCTTTGGAGAAAAAAACAGTGATCCTTCACATCTACTCGTATCTGCATATGGGAAGGGCGCTTTTGACGCCTACATGCACATCATAACCTCAATCAATTGGCCAGCCGCACAATCATATCCCATTGTTGACATGTAAATATTACTGCACGATTGAGCTGGCTGATTGAAAAAGAGCCTCGTCGGCCGGTTGACTCAGCCATCACGTAGGTACATATGAGACAGTCACCCCAGCTTACTTACTGCATGCGCATACATGCAGTCAATCCATCATATACTAATACCAAGACATTACGGAGCAATTATGTAATTTGGGATCCTGTGATAATACCGGCTTACTAGTATTATATGTACATATATTTAGCACTCCGAGAGACGGCTGCATTATCATGACCCATGTAGGCCTAACATCTTGGTGATCTGGTCGGACACTAGCCTCCGGTTTGATCTCATGCACACCCAAGCTTTCGCTTGCTCATCTCGTAAAGTCGTATAAAACTATTCTAAATCCATATGCTATTAATCTCTATATGCCAATCTATGTCCAATCAATAGTCCCAACGTTAACGAATCGAGCAAGTGAACATTGTCAATCTGAAGCTCATCATGCTCATGTCTAAGCGCCAACCAATAAGCGCTCTATGCTTTTTTGTACAAGAATTGCAGCCTCCATCGCATCGTTTTGACCGACCGATTTCAGTCTTCAAGTATCTACTCTCTTTTTCGATATAATTCACCTTTTCTGATGGTGAGAATGAGGGCTAGGAGTTTAAGGTTAGTTATGCCACAGAATTGTTTAATACTGTTCGACTTACTGCAAATACCAGCGGCGACAAACATGACGCCGGCAAAGACTTGTACGTTGATGAAACCATCCACACCCGACTTTCTCAAGCTAAGGCCAATCGCCTCCGCAAATGTATAAGGGAGTGCCAACGTGAGGATTGAGAGAGATATAGCTGAATATCAAGTGTTAGAATCTCATGCTTCACACCTTCTGAAAGCTCTTCACACTTACCAGCTGGCGTCAGCTTCAAGCCAAAAATCGACACGGCCATGACCACAAAGCTTGCCCACAAGAGGCTGGGAAACATGCCGAGCAAGGCGTATACCATCAAACCACCATATGATTTGCCACCAAATATCCAAATGAAGAATGTAATCAGGGCGGAAAAGAATGTGCCCAGCATGGTTACTCTAATTGTGCCAAACCTATCACATGCGAAGCCAATAAGTGGGCGGCCAATACCGGTCGATACTAATAGAGCAAAAATATTATTAGTGTCATGGGTTAAATGGTATAATAGGGGGAAAAATTCCACGTACGGTTGAACATGGCAGACGCGAGAGAGCCTTGTTGTGCTGAAAAGCCAACCTGTTGAGCGTATGCCGAAAGAGAAAAGACCACGACGACGTAGCCCAGACTGGCCAACCATAGCCAGCCAAGAAACAGCCAAAAATCAAGCATCTTGAAGAATTTCCACTCCAAAATCTTGACCGCTGCCTTGGGAGTCTTGTCATGTTCCTTGAGAAATAGAGCAGAGATTGTTATCACAACAAAACAGATGATGGCCATGATTCTAAACGTCCAGGCAATGCCTAGCTTCTGAATCATTGCATTTGCAGCCAAGGAATAGGTTAGGCCGCCAAGGCCCGTGCCGCCGGTTGCGATACCATTTGCGAGAGATCGCCGTTTTTTGAACCACTGAGGGACCAAGCTGGCGGTTCCGGTGAAGCATATTCCCATGCCGATGCCGTAGCAGACTCCTTGGCTGAGAATGAGTTGCCATATGGTTTTCGAGAAGGATGCGGCAATGTAGCCACCTCTACCAGCGTAAATTAGCAGCGTGTATTTGTAAACCATGTATTATCGAATGATCGAACGTACGAGATGAATATCCCTCCGACTATGACGGTAATCTGGACACCCGCTTTGCGGTGCAATATGGTCGATACCGGCGGCACGAGAAAAGCTAGGTTTAAAATACATTAGACGTTGCCATACAAATCAGTATATCAATAGGTTAAGACATACCAACAGAAAAGCAGAGACCTCCTATGAAGGCAAATTGTAAAGGCGTAGCTCCCGGATAAGTGTTGCTTTTCAGATAGAATGCTAAGAAAACACCAAACATCTAAAACAGCTTTGTTAGTAAACGTCTCCTGGTATACTTCCTTTATATATATGTTAAAAACCTACAGAGTTTATTCCAAATGAATGGGCTAATATTAGACAGACGGCTGCCACAATGACCCTACGTGCATAGTTTTGTAAGTGGCTGATTGAAATGCGAATGACATTCACGAAAACTTACCAGCCATATCCGCCCTCCTTCATCTCCTCCTCCTCCTGAGACTGTTTCTCGGTATTTACCTGTCCATTTTGAGAACCCACCTCTGTAGAATCGCTTTCGTCGGACCTTTGCATTACACCAGATGGTGTCTCGAAATTTTTCTCAGTGGCCATCCTTTTGAGACAACGCCTTTGAACCGATGGTTATAAGTGGCACACTAGACAAGGACGGATGATTGGAGCGCATGTCTGAGACCTCGTCTGCCACATCTTTTATACAATCGACTCACATCATCATTCTGATGCTCCCTGGCATATCTCCGCGACCATTTCTTTGTTGGCCAGCCTGCAACTCTATTCCAGGCCAATTAGCGTTGAAGAATGACCCCGGCGGATCATGAGCCAATTACATGAGGCGGTTATCTCCTACAAAATGGCTGTTGTCCAATCGGGGGAGCGTCTTATTTCCTAACCGTTCCCCACAATCCCCGGCCCCATATGACTCGGAGTTCCCTGTGTCATCATCCGTCTTCTGATGTTCTCGGGTGACCGACCTGTCTCGCACTTCAAATCCTATTATTCATTCTGCTCATCTTTTATTTGTACTTTTGCATGATAACTCCGCGCTTCAAGGGACCACCGAAGCTGTTCAAATTCCGCATCTCTGTCGGCGACCTCGGGAACAAATGGAGGAGAAGCCGCCCAAAGCGGCCTTGGCCATTCCTCGCCGTAAGCGCAATCGAATTCGAACTTCCTGTCGGCCTTGTCGTGCTAGAAAGTCAAAGTGCGATGGGAACCGCCCTTCGTGCTTGACGTGTCTGAGTAGAGGTCTCCCTGATCAGTGTGTCTACGAACAACAACGTCCAGGAGAACACAGGATTGTGTCGATTCGGTATGTCTGACTCTTCATAGCACTCAGTGTTATCTGGAAATTCTAACTTTGGCATGAAACATTGAAGGAATATTCCACATCAATCGCCGAATAACGCAGTTTTATCTGGAAGCCCCGTTGCCGCTTCAAATAGAGACTCGCTTGTTGGACACTCCACCCAGCCCAAACTCTTGGGCAAGAAATGGTCGTCTGAACTTACTCGCAAGAACAGTACCACAGAAACCTGTATTGAAAAGGATTCGGATTCAAAAGATACCATCGATCGAGACGAGGATGTATTCGGTCCACCCTCAACTTTTTCTTTCATCAATCGAGTCATCGCTACGATTGAACCGTGTAAATCAACATTAACTAATAGGTCATCGTTAAGCAAGTCAATTCTCAGAGATCCAATTGGTTTTGACGTCTCAAACGCCGAGGATGTAGGCTTAGATATGGACGACCTACTGCTGCCAGAGAAGAATCTGGCAGACTCTCTGATTAGCACATATTGGCGATATTCGCATCCAGTCTTCCCTGTGCTGCACCGGCCAAGCTTCATGAACAAGTATGAGACTCTATGGAAGTCTACAGAATCCTTTTCAAGATACAAAGGCAGTGATATCTTCCTGCTTGCCACGATAAATATTGTCTTAGCTATTGGTTGCCAGCGGTCCGAACACTGTCCTGCCAATTGGAGAAAGAGAGAAGCCGAGTCGTTATACAGGCGATCAGTCCATTTGGTTTCCGCTGAAACACTGGATTCATACTCGTTCGAGGTGTTACAGCTGTTTCTACTGAGAGTCATCTATCTCCAATATACATCTTTTGCCTCGCGATGCTGGAGCACACTCGGTATTGCCCAAAGAGTTGCTTTTGGGCTTGGGCTTGACAAAGAAGCTCCCGAATCAATGGGCCAATTAGAGCGGGAAATGAGACGCAGAGTGTGGCATGTTTCAGCGATCATGGATAGGTAAGTGTTCATTGCTCTGGATTATGCGCGCAAGATGCGGCAACTAACGACGAGCGAACAGCATAGCATCGTATACATTTGGGTGGCAAATGAATATAACCGTACCGAACCTGGTGTCAACACCTCAGCCAATTGACGACGAGTACTTACAGGAAGAAGGAGAAGGCTCTCAACCAGAAGACAAGCCCTCTCGGCTCGACTTTTTCCGATACTATCGCCAGATGTGTGATGTTCCTCGCGACATTGCGGGGAACATACATCTTCTCGGTCAGAATTTAGGAGGACAGCGCTCGAATTCTCTTTTGACCCAGTATATCAGCGAAATTCCCAAATATTGTCTTCACCTTGATGAGTTTCTCGGTAGCTTACCCGACCACCTCCAGGAAGCCAATGAACATGCTGTGGATGAGTGCTTTCAGATTCAAGGACAGATACTGAGGACACGGTAAGCTCAACTGTTCATTGGGACGTGCTTATTCTAATTTTCTTTTGATAGTTCAATTTATGTCAAACTTACTGTCCTTCGCCCTTGTTTGCTAGCAAGCGTCGCGAATCGTTCAATACGCTCAGAGCTACGGAAAGCAAAGACTGGTAGCCAAAACCTCACTATGGGACTGCTTCATGAGGTCAACAAGCTGTGTGTCACCACGGCACAGACAGTCCTTGATAAGGTACATAAGAACATCCACATCATATACCGGGCATCGACTTGGCACACATTACGAGGTGAGACACCATGATGTATCATGTATCATCTTTTTCTGCCAATCTAACTGTCTACAGTAACATTCGGTTCAGCAACAGTCCTGTTGGCGGCTAGCTTAATACCAGACTTGGGCGTCGATCTAGACCAGGAGCCTAATAAGACTTCGTGGGAACAGGCCATTGCCATTTTCCAATTTTATATATCGTATGATATATCTGCTCAGGGGGGCATCCAAGCTTTATGGGATTATCGACAGAAGTTTGAAGCCACCAAGAGGCGTGGAGAACCACCACTGAATGGAACAGCGCAAGCTGAGCCACAACAAAACCCTCAAAGTGGTGCCGCGACTGTTGCTTCTGAGGAAACTCCGTTTAATATGGACAATATCTTTTTCGGAGTTGATACCCAAGGTCAGGGTGTGGATCTTTCACAGGCGTTTCACGATTGGAATTGGCTAGATTTCGATATTCCGGAATTTATGCTATCATGATAGGTATTTGTATTACCTTTGTATTGTTTCTGTGACTTTTAATGAGTATGCGATTGGGCCCGATCGGAAGGAATGAACTGCAAAGCAATGCTGAAGTCATTTGGCTAACTGCTGTATATATCCGTATCATATTTTTATGACTATCTAACGTACATGTACTATACGGCGCTCCCTCATACCATCAACCAGCTGCATGAGGCCGCCATCAGGAAAAACATTTGGAAAACTAAAACTAGAACTACAATACTCAAGAAACGCCTAAAAATGGAAATTGAATCACCTCCTCCTTCTCAGCCATTGCCTGCAAGTAGCTGGTAATCAGTGGATCGATGCCTGCCTCAAGCACTTTGCCAATCCACTCATCCATGGTCACCTCTTCAAAGACTCCGCTGTAGAGCTTCTCCAGGTGCTTCTTAAAGTCTGATATAGGGACCTTTACGCCACTGGAGTGGTGGATAAAGCGTACACTTCTGTCTGTACTGTCCTCTGATACAACGTTGGCTGCGATATCAGCGGCGGCAGCGTGGACATCTTTGAGATCAAAGAATCCATCAAAGTTGGCAAAAAGAGGAACTGTACGAGTCAATGAAGAATACTTCATGACGCCATTCACAGCATCTTCGTTTGGTGCTTCGTCACCTGTTAGGATGCAGTGTCTGTGGATCGTGACGGGGAGATGGGCTTTCTCAGCAAGATTTTCGAGGAATCGTTCGCTCGCCCACTTGGCCACTGTGAAGCCTTCTGCGCCATCTGTACGGGGAGTGAATCTTGACATGGACTCGGCTGCCGGCTGCATGCTTCCTGAGAGTAGAGCTACTCGGTTTGATGAGATGAAGTGGATGGGAATGCCTCGAGGTAGAGCTAGTGAGGCTAGGAAGTGTGTGGAATGCAGGTTGGGCACGCGTAGAGATGAGTAGTTGTTTAAGCAGTGCCCATTTGCACCGGCATGGATGATGCAAGTAGCCGATGTTTGCAGCTTCAAGCGCTCTGTCTCTGAGAGTCCGAGGGTAGGTGACAAAAGGGTGCCTTGGTAGTGGACAACTTTAGGATGAACTGGAAGCTTGCTGATCTGATCACTGGGGACGGTGATGCAGTGGACTTTCTTGACTGTGGGCTCCTTTAGTAAAGCCTTCAGAACTGCTGCTCCGAGGAAGCTCGTCGATCCCGTGAGTACAATCTCGTGCCCTCCTGCACTCAATGGAATTGATGGCTGCGAGTCTTGTGTTATAGCCAAAATATGGTCTGGGATGGCAGTCTCCAGCTCCCAGTCGATGGGTTCGAATTCAGTAGCCAATTCGTCTCGTTTGTTGCGGAGATGGGTAGCCATCTTTCCGAGCGTGCTGACTTGGTACAACTCGCTGATGGGGACTGAGATGTCCATGGAGTCCTTAATAGCACCTTGAAGCCTCATGAGTAGCAGTGAGTTTCCGCCGTGCAAGAAGAAGTCTGAGTTACGGTCCAAAATGTGAGGTTCGTTTGTATTAGGAAGAACCTTTTGCCAGAGCAGCAGTAATTCTCCCTCAGACAAGTCCAGACGCTCATTAGAATGGCTGCCTTCTGCTACAAGGACAAAGTCGAGGCTTGCGACCGCTTTCCTGTCGGTTTTGCCACTGGCATTGGTTGGTAACCGTTCGAGAACTTGAATAGCAGCAGGGATCATGTATTGCGGAAGAGGCAATTTCGAAATGATGGCTTGTAGTGCTGCTCGATCCGCGGTCCTGTCCTTGTTGAGAACAACGTAGGCGACTAGAACGGCGGGATCACCTTTGACTGTAACCACAACATCGGAGAATAGGCCTTCGCCGGCCTGAGCGAGAACATGCTCAATTTCACCAAGCTCGATTCGAAGACCGCGAAGCTTGATTTGCGAATCTTGGTCGAGTCTACCGAGGAATTCTAGCGAACCATCGCGGCGTAGTCTACCCTTGTCGCCTGTCCTGTACATTTTGGCATCCTTCTGGGTACTGTGTGAGTCGAGTACAAATTTCTCTGCCGTCAACTCAGGTAGATGAAGATATCCCGATGCAACGCCTTGGCCACCAATGGTGATCTCGCCACACACACCAAGTGGTACCGCATTGCCGCTGGAATCGAGGATTTTGACAGAGTAATTAGGCAAAACCTTGCCGATCAAACCTTCAGCTACTTGGAATGAGGCATCTGTTAGTGCTGGAGATAAATCTTGGAAGGTTGCCGCGGCAGTGATTTCAGTTGGTCCATAGCAGTTTGTAAGCTGCTTTACTGAGACTTGAGAGGATCTGAATTGATGGAGTAGTTGTGATGACACCACCTCACCTCCCATGCATGCTTGTTGCCATGAAGTGCACTTTTTGAGATACTCTTCACCATTTCGCAGCAGCATCAGGTATTCAGTAGGTGTAGCAATTGTGAATGTGACACCTTTCTTTTGCATCAGGTCAGAAAGTGCAATAGGATCGCCACGTTTCTCGCGTGGGGCGATGACCAGTTTGCCGCCGTTGGCAAGAGCTACGAATGTTTGGATGATGGACATGTCGAAGCCCAGAGAGCTCTGTTGAAGGACCACTTCGCGCTCAATGAGAAGCTCTTGGGTCTTGACGGCCAAGTGATTGACGAAATTGGCCTGGGAGAGGACAACTCCTTTCGGTTTGCCCGTGGAACCACTGGTGTACAGGATAAATGCGGGTGAGTCTGCCTGTGCTTGAATCGAAGCCGGTTCATCCTTGGCTTTTATATCAGATACGTTGAGCAATTGAGCCTTAGTTTGCGATGCCGCGATCAATTGTGTACCGGCTTCCTTGGTTGCGTCATGAACGATGACAAAAGCAGGGTCACAATCATTTAGGATCGATATGTGACGGGCGGCTGGAAGGCTCAGATCTAGTGGGATGTAGACGCATCCTGCCTGAAGGATGGCAAGCATAGAGGCCACCGAATCTACGGATGGTTCACATAGAACAGCAATATGGGCACCAGGAGATCCACCTTGTGCGAGAATGAGCTGTGCAATGCCATTGGCTTCATTCGATAACTGAGAGTAAGAAGCATCCCTGAGTCCATCCTTGACTGCAATGTCATCGGGGTATGCTCTCTGTACCTCATTGAATCTCGCCGAAAGTGTTGGCGGCCAGTCGTAAGAGACATCTGGCCCTTTGCCTACTTCAATTGCCTGAGAGATGGCTTTACTGTCGAACAAAGGGCAGTCTTTGACCTTCACGTCTGTGTTTGAGGACAGTGTCCTGAGCAAGTGGATGTAAATGTCCATCAACGTCTGGGAATCCTCCACAGTGTAGAGCGCATTCTGGCAGGTGAGCTCAATGAGACAGGTACCGGAGGTTATCTCTGTGACTCCAAAACTGATATCATAGGGGTTTTTAGCGTCTTCGACCTGGGTGAGTTCGATTTCGCAATCACCCATGGACGTCTTCAACAAAGCTCCAACTCGATAGTTGACAGCGACTTGGAAAAGAGGACTGTAGGCTGGTGATCTGGCAACGTCGAGGTGATCGAGAATAACGTCGAATGGGACGGCCGAATGGGCCAAGCCCTCGAGAGCTTTACGGGACGTGTTGGCGGCAAGTTGACCGAAGGTACTATTTTGATCTACTTGGAAACGCAATGGCAAAAGGTTCAAAAAGAAGCCAACGGTTTCTGAAAAGTCTTCATCCAAACGGTTGGCATCAGTGACACCAATGCAAATGTCGTCTAGTGCCAAGAATCGTGACAGGATAAGTTGGACGATGCTAAGATGAAAGTGGAACGGAGTTACTCTCAAAGCTTTGCTAGCTT
Source organism: Trichoderma sp. IMV 00454 (assembly GCA_001931985.1). Taxonomy (NCBI): domain Eukaryota; kingdom Fungi; phylum Ascomycota; class Sordariomycetes; order Hypocreales; family Hypocreaceae; genus Trichoderma; species Trichoderma sp. IMV 00454. Next base: position 889,405 of record MSJK01000131.1, read on the forward strand.
GTTTGATGCGAGTTACTAGCTCTGTATCGATGACTCGGGATTGAACGTGGCTGGCGTATTGGGTCAGCGGTTTACGGGCAACAACACTGGTGATGGGGAGCAGTTGCAGGGGCTCCGCTGGTTGGTCATGGAGTTGTTTCCAGAATAGCAGATCTCCAGCGAAATCGCCGCCTTCAATAGCTGCTTGCTGTTTCTTTGCGAACTGGATGTAGCTACTCGATGTTTTCACCAATGGACGAAGCTGGTACGCTGTGCCGAGATCCCTCAGGAAGAGATGCCAGCTCACACCATCCATTACCAAGTGGTGATAGCCGAAGATAATAGTGCTCACTTCCGGTGATTGAACGATCAAAGAAACCCCAAACGTTCTTCCATGTTCCAAGTCCCAGTGTTTTTCTTTGAACAAGGCAGCCTCTCGGTCTACGGCATCGTCATGTTTAGATTGCACGATTCTGAGATAGTAAGACGGAGATGGCAAGACACCCTGTTTGAGAAGACCAGTATTTTCATCTTTGAAGAAACATGTTCGTAGTGATGCGTGGTGAGTCATCACTGAGTTGAGTGCCTGCTTGAACCTTGGGATCTGGAGATTTCCTCGGATTTGATAAGTGACTGTGACGTTGTAGGTAGTTGGGTCATTGACATAGTTTTGCGCGACGTACAGTCGAGCTTGAGCATGAGACATAATCTCAGCTTCTTTAATAGTCTGGTTGAGTCCAAATTCCAGCACCTCAGCCTCATACTCAACGAGATTTGTCGAACTTGAGTTGAATGAATTTTGAGAGCACTCTTCATTGGGAGTATGAATGTCCGGGACGCTGATGGAGTCACCAGATGAATGTGCGGAATCGTCTTCGTGGCCGCTCGAATTGGACGCGGTACTGGCTTGTAAGGCTGGTGTTTCGATTGAAAGAAATTTGCTGCTGCTTTCTGAAATTGGCGCTTCTGTTTTGAATTTCAGAACTTCTGGCTGCTGCTCTGGTTTGGACGTTGAGTTCTGTTTCAGCTTGAGGCCCAAGAATCGTCTGGTGGCATCCTCGCACAACTGTGCAGTTGTATCACCTGAAAGCACCTTCAGGACTGGGACATCCATGCCGAGCTTCTTCAAGAACCAACTTCTGATTTCGACGGCCAACAAGGAATCAACACCCAAGTCGATCAAAGGCACATTGAGATTGATACTGTTAGGCGACAGCTGCATCATGGCCTCCAGCTTCCGTCCGAATATTTGCTGAACCATTTCAATTAGAGAATCTTCCGATTCATCGCTTTGCAGGCGCTGCTTGTAATCCGTGTCGAGAGCACGATCCTTGGAAACTTCGTTGCCAGATGTTTCCTTGCGCATGAAATGAGAAAAGCGAGGGTTTCCTTCCCAAGGTGGTCGCTTCGGCGCTTCAGGCGAGTCTACGAAAGGCTCCAGCCCGTAAACAGTGTCCTGGCTTGCCAAAATGCTCTCCGCGAACAGCTGATGTACGTCAGATTCCGAAAGAGGCAAGAAGAACATCTTGCGCAGATGGTCTTCCATGGATTGACCTCTCCGGGCAACATAGCCAATATCGGCCACCATTCCTATATGCATGGCTGAGGCTGCAAGTCCGCGGCTGCGGCGCTGACCACAAAGTCCTTCCATATAGAGATTGGCGGCGTGGTAGTTTGACTGTCCAGGATTTCCGATGATACTCGCCATAGAAGAGAACAGGACGAAGAAGTCGAGAGGTGTATCGTAGAATACTTGGTCCAAGTTTCGGCTTCCATCCACCTTCGGCTTCAGTGTGTTTTGCAATACATCAAAACTCATGTCTGCGAATAAGCCATCTGACAGAACCATTGCTGCATTGCACACTCCTGCGATAGGCGGCATGGTCTTGTTAATAGTCTCCACGACTTCGGTAACTGATTTCAGATCCGAGACGTCCATGCTGAAGAGTTGCACATTTGCTCCGTGCGCCTTCATTGCCGGAACCCATCCAGGGTCCTCTACGCTACCAGATCGGCTGGTGAGCGCAAGATGACGCGCGCCATTCTTGACCATCCACTGGGCTAGAGAAAGGCCAAGTTCTTTGGTCATGCCAACCAGGAGATAGGTCTTATTGCTTGAGAATGCCTTGGACACATCCAGTGGTTTGAGAGCTACGTCTAGTACGCCTGAGTCATTCCAGTCAATAATAAAGAAACTTGGTAGGCTCTCAGGTGACGATTCGAGAAGGCTAGACACTGTCATCATTTGCGTGTGGATGAGATCAGAGTTGGACTGATGTAGATCGCTCAAGAAACCAGGCAGATCTTTGTGCAATTTACTCTGAAATTCGTGCACAACATCAGATACGCCTAAAATCGAGGTATTTAATGGCAAGATACTCTCTAGATTGAAACCTGAAGCATTCTGGAATTTGATAACACAGGATGTGTCAAGCGGTAGCGAAAGTCTGTTAGCAGTTTGCGAGGCTCTTGGGAATAGTTGAATCCAGCCGGGCGACGCTTGCTTAGGGTCCGTGGACACAAAGCGGAATTCCCTGTTCTTCAAATCGGCATCGGATTGTAATTGGTGAACTAAGGCCTTTGGAGGCTCGTAAAATAAGACTGTGCCTTTAGTTGGTATTTTACTGCGGATGAGGTCCAAGAGGATATTGCAGGCGATCGATTCCAACACTTGGGCGTTGCAAGGTACATCACCAAGGCTAATAGCATGAGCCGCGTCCAAAGTGGATGAGCATGATGTGCTGAGACTAATCACTGTTTCGCCCGTGTGCGAGTTCGAACCGATGTTGAGGAACACAGGGTATTGAGGGTCATTGTACAGAGACAGCGAGTACTTGACTTGAATCTTGTCGTCCTCCGTGAATGCACCTGGAGCGGATGGGACCAGCACAAATGACTTTCCTTCTTGGACAATGTCGACGGCTGCGGATTGCAGATCGAGAGTCTGCTTAATTGGTCGTCTGCTGGCATTGTGTCTATCATTTAGGATCTTGTTTGGCAAGATTCGAGAGATGAGCATCTTTTCTCCATCATAGATCAACTCAGGCTCTATTTGCCAAAGGCTATTCTCGCCATCGTACTCTGGGTGGGACAAGACTTCCAGCCTCAAAAAGGTCTGAGTGATGATCTTGGAAATGTCTCGAGATCTGGCGTCAGTATCGATGTCTAGGAACTGGAGCTTCAGATGTGCCATTTCTGTCCACAGAGTGCGACCAACTCCAACTATCATATTGGCTTCTGGATTTTTGGCTGTTCTGCCTTCAGTGATCCAGAGGACGTTCTTTGCTGTGAGGAAGAGACTCTGTAGTCGCATCAATCTTTCCGGTGTCATGTCTGAGAAGACTTGCTTGTCAAGATCTCCGAGGAAGAGAACAGACGTTCCTGGCACCAGAGTCGACACAGGCACATCGTCCAAGCTCTTGGCTTTAATAATGCGCTTCTTCCAATGTGACAACGACTTCTGAACGTCCGTGACAATTTGTGTTGTGAACAGTGACTTGCCACCAACGATCAAGATGGGCTGCTCGCCTTGGATATCGGCAATTCTAGAGAGAGGGTTGCGCAGCAGTTCAACTTGCGAGTCTGTTGCTCGACTCAGGACAAATGAAACCGAGTGCTGGGCCTCATCAGCTGTATCATAGAATATGGTGTCGACGCCGGAGAATCCCGTCTCTTGAAGCAGCTCATCCCATTGAGAGGCTGTCAAAGCTGGCGACAAGACACGACCGTCATCACCACCCAGCCACCATCCAGACAAGGCACCCATGATGAAATGCGTTCTTAGAAGCTCTGGGCCAGTCACTTCGAGCATGAGCAGAAAGCCGCCTGGTTTTAGGAGACTCCTGACATGGCGCATCGTATCGCCTAGCGTTCGGGTCGCGTGGAAAACATTGGCAGCAATGATGACATCGTAAGTATTCTCAGTGAATCCCTGGCTCTGGGGGTCTTTTTCAATGTCCAAGACCTTGAATGTCATCTTGCCGCTGTGGTCACGGAATCTCTCTTCAGCATTCTCAAAGAATCCGGTAGAGATATCGGTAAATGTATATGAAGAGTAAGCGCCGTCAATGGCATCGAAAACACTTCTTGTCGTGCCTCCCGTGCCGGCACCAATCTCCAAGACAACTGCCTGAGGATTCTTGAACGTGATCTGCTTCATAGCCTGTCCGATTTTGTTGTTGAGGATTGAGAAATTGTAACCTTCTACATAGAATCGATTGAGCATATCATCAGCTATCATCACCTCGAGAATTTGCACTTTGCCAGCCACGAGGTTGAGCAAGTTGTCGCCCACGGCACGTATCAGCTTAAGATGGACGCTCTCTCCATGTGTCTTATTCAACTCTTCAATGACTTCAGCGGAATCTTCAAGCCACTCTGGCTTTATGACTGGATGGTCACCGTTTGCAGCACGCTCTATGAGCTCCTCTGCCGCAGTAGTCATCAGCTGGAGGTACCATGCAAACGTCTTGCGATCTGTGGAGCCAATATCGGCAAGGAATTTGCGATAATAGTATACAGCTGTGCGGTCTAATGCTTCCATCAGTGGGATATCGTCCAAGTCCTCGATTTCTGTGTCTAAGTCCACCAGAGTAAAAGACGAATCTGCTCGCCAAACAGTTTCAGAAAACAGGTGCTTATCGTTGGAGGCTTGTGGCTCAGAGACGGCTTTCATCTCGAGGCCTTCAATTTGCAATGTCGTCTGTGCACCACCCTTTGGATAAACGTGGATGTCGCCCTTAAGCAGTGTTGACGATCCGGTCGTAACAAAGCTATCAGCCTCCATCTCAGTCATTACGCCGTTAGAATAGACAGCATGAGGATTTACTGAAAGTCGGCCGACCTTTACTGGGAGATATGGCGCCCAGTAACCTCCACTGGCTGGCGAAGCAAATGAGACGTAAAGGGTTTGTAGTGCAACGTCCAAAAAGCCGGGATGCATAACGTAATTATTGCCCTTCAAATTTTCAGTCTCCCACGAAGAAACTGTAGATGAGAATCCCAAGGCCCTTCTGCCCTCTTTGATGCTGCGGAAAACACCCAGGTATTCTTGGCCAACGCTGGTCATGGATGTGTAAAATCGATCCATGTCGATGGGGACCAAGTTTGAAGCTGGCACTAGTCGAGGAGGTAGATGCTGGGTATCGGAGTCCCCAAAGAGAATTGTCAAGCGGCCATAAGCAGCCTTTACAGGTTGTCCATTGTTCTCATCATTGCAGAAGTAGCAAGCGAATTCGAAGCTCAAAGACTCACTCGACTCAAGCTTGGACTGCTTCTCCAATAATCGGGCAGTAAATAACGTTTCAACGCCAGCCGTACCCTCTGGAATCACCATAGCTCTATCCATGGAGATATCAGTGACTTCATAAAGCTCAACAGCACGTTGATCTGCAATTTCTGCAGCCGCCTGTAGAGCCATGACGATATATCCTGCTCCAGGAAACAGCACCTGGCCCTGGAACAAATGGCCTTGAATCCATGGCAACTCGTGAAGCCGGACAATATTTCTCCAGCGCAACTCTTGGTCTGAGTCGTCGGGCGTCCTGCGGCCAAGCAGCTCATGGCTCTTGTCATTGCGCAAGCGGTAGTTACGTGAGACTCGGGATTCTCTCCAATAAGCCCTTCGATGGTCCCAACCGTAACTGGGAAGGTCTTTCAACAGATGTGAGGACGTTTGACGATCAAATGCTTTGCGGTAGCCGTCAAAGTTAACGGCCGAGGAGCCAAGATAAGACCATACATATCCCAATGCGCCGGAGAAGGCTTCAACTTCGTCATCGCCACGTCTCATCAATCCCGCATAATTCGGTACGGTTCCGAAGTATGTCTTGAGAGTTTGTTCAGCCGGGCCCTTGAGCGCTGGGTGAGGGCCAATTTCGATGGCAACATTGAAAGGGCCGCCGTGCCAAATCGAATGTTCTACAGCTTGAGAGAACTGAACCATGCCAAGGAGGTTATCTACCCAATACTGTCCTTTAAGAGGTTCAAGTCCATCCTCTAGTAGGTCAGCGTCACCGCGGACGCTGCTTGTCCAGATGCAATCCTCTCGGGGACTCTGGATTTGGATGTCGCAGGCTAGTAGTGATTTCAGATATGCCTCTGCGCACGGAATCATAAGATGTGAATGATATGCTGTGTCAACCTTTAACTGCCTTGCAAAAGTCTTACTTTCGTCAAAGTGTGCTTTAGCTTGCATAATGGCATCTGCATCTCCAGACAGCGTGACGCTGAGAGGAGAATTGCTGGCTGCGACCTTGAGGCGTCCAAAGTATTCAGGCTGGTTACAGAACCTGTAAGCATCTGCAAAACTGAGTCCAACGGCCATCATGGCGCCTGGTACACTCTTCTTCGCCAAGTGTGAATGGAAGCCACGATAGTATGCAATCTGCATCGCATTCTCAAGGTTAATGATCCCAGCAGCATATGTTGCAGCAATTTCACCGGAACTGTGACCAACCACGGCATCAAGCTTGACGCCAGAAGCTCTTAGTAGATCAACCAGAGCGATTTGCAACGCTGTGCAGATGGGCTGAGAGATTTCTGCTTCAGAAATGCGAGAAGTGCCCTCGTCAGCCAGGAGCTGCTCAGTAAGTGACCAGCTGGGAGCATCTGGCAACTTGTTTAGAACAGCTTCGCATTGCTCGATCGAGCTTCGGAATAGATGAGACGATTGATACAGCCCCCGACCCATGGAGGCCCACTGAGCTCCTTGACCAGTGAAGACTCCCAGAATGCCAGGTGTCTCATTGGGGTCAATTGGCTGGAACTGGTTTCCAACAGTCTCCGGTGGTACAGAAGATGAATCCTCCACAAATCTGTCCATGAAGTCAATCAGACGCTGACGTGTCGCACCTGAAAAGAATATCTTGGACGATAATGAACTTCTCTTCTTCTGCAAAATCCATGAAAGGTTCTCCAGATCTAAAGTGGGATCTGATCTTATCCGATCCGCATAAGACTTGACGGATTCTATCAGCGATACACCGGTGCTAGCTGACAATACCAGAGGTCCTATGAATTTATCATCCGGAATCTCAATCGCGGCTGGATTTTCGCCCTCATAGCTTTCCAGGATGACGTGGGCGTTTGTTCCACCAAAGCCAAAGCTATTAACACTGGCTCTCAAGCATTTATCGCTTGTCTCAGGCCATGGTATCGCTTTGGTTGGGATTTGCAGGTTGTGATAGAAAGGCTCGACTTTGGAACTAAGCTCCTTGAAGTGAAGATTAGGTGGGATTGTGTGATGCTTCATAGCTAGCAGCGCTTTGATGAGGCCTGCCAATCCAGCACATCCCTCCAAATGCCCAATAATGGTCTTGATGGAGCCGACATATAATTTTGTGTCATCTTGGATATCAGAACCTAGAGGAAAGAATGCGTCTCTGATTGCTTGGGCTTCCACAGGATCACCTGCCTGAGTTCCTGTGCCGTGGCATTCGAAATACTGGCAGCGATCAACAGTAGGATCTAATCCAGCATTTTTATAAGCCTGTCTAATCATTGCAGCCTGGGCTGTTGGACTGGGCATCGTGATTCCCTTGGTGCGTCCATCGGAGTTAACTGCAGTTTCACGAATCACACCCTCAATGTGATCTCCATCGCGGATAGCATCCTTCAAAGGCTTAAGCAAGACGGCAGCAAACCCCTCGCCTCGGGCGTATCCATTTGCTGACTTATCCCACATCTTGCAGCGCGAATCGGGAGAAAGCATGTGTAGATTGGATTCTGCAATGTACATAAGAGGGTCGAGAAGTAGGTTGGCGCCTCCAACCACAGCCATGGTGGCTTCACCGTTTCGAAGACCCTGGACGGCCTGGTGTAATGCTACAAGTGAACTTGAGCATGCCGTATCTATCGTCATTGATGCACCTTTGAGGTCAAAGGCGTATGAAATTCTGTTGGAAAGGATACTCCGCGCCGTGCCAGTGGCAGTATGTGTGGGTAGAGTCTCTGGATCTCTCATCTGTAAATCGTAGTAGTCTCCATTCATAACACCGACGTGGACTGATGTTTGAGATCCTTGCATCTGGTCTAATGAATAGCCTGCTGCTTCAAAGGCTTCATAGACGACTTCCAGCAATATCCTTTGCTGTGGATCCATTATGTCCGCCTCAAGCGGGCTGATACCGAAAAACGAAGCATCAAAGAGTCGGCAATCATCTTCGAGTGTGTATGAGGCGCCTTGGACATCGGTGCTTCCGTGGTGTTCGCCATTGTTGTGATGAAATTTGGAGAGGCGCAGCCTACTCTCATCAATGGGCTTCAAAATGTCGCGCGGTTCCTTCAAAAGTTCCCAAAGCTTTGCCGGCGAGTTAGATCCGCCAGGGAACCGACACGCGGTGGAAATGATGGCAATCGATTCAGGCATGTTTGTCCGTGTGTTTAGCCAGACATGAAATTACCAACAACGATATGAGGTTGAATCATGCGAGGACTGGCGGCTGAAGTTGAAGTGTTGAATCAGGAATTGGATGATACAGCCCGTAGTGATAACAAGATCCGATCCCTGGAGTATATAGTTTGCTCGCCCAATAATGCCATATAGATTTCCGATAGTGAGGCTCATCATAGTTGACTTACAGCACAGCATCTTGCATATGGTCTGACATCGAAGAGAATCAAGGGTCCCTGCAACGATCCACTATTCCGGGCTTCAACTTCACGACTAATGACAGGTTGACAGGCTTCGGCATTTTGATACCCTTGACAATCGAAAAACAAGGATGAGATCGTTCTTAGATGATTTGCGCAACCCATGTGGCAAAGTCCGGGATATTACAATCCTATTACGACAGTAAGAGGTGAATATCCCGGGACGGAGATAAGCTGCGTGACGAATAGCAACTTCTGGATTTGTACAGCGATTTTCCTGAAATCCCCGGGCGATTGGCCGTGCCCGGAGTTGCTACTGATTGGATGGCCACCAGACATGTATTCTCAAAACAATTGATGCATAGCCATAAAATCAGAATCAATTGATCCTGTGATTTATTCCAGTGATTGAACTTTTTGTCGGGTTGGTTACACTCTGCTCAACACAGTTTGTAACGATTCATCACAATGGCTCTACAATCATGGGGAGTTAATCTGCTCATTGGAGCGGTCGCATTTTGGCTGTTCAGAGGCATCGTCGAAAAGATCCAATGGGATCGGAAGAGAAGAGCGAAGCAATGTGGAGAGATCCCAAGCTATCCTCATTTGGATCCCTTCTTTGGTCTCGATGTTGTGCTTGGAATGGCCAAGTCCCTGAAAAACCATTACTTCCTGGATTGGCTTAACTGGGTACACAAGAACCGGCCAAAGACATTTCTCGTCAACTTTGTTGGCACTCGCTTTATTTGGACTATCGAGCCGGAGAACATGAAGAGCATGTCTGCCTTCACATGGAAGAGCTTTGGCGTGGGCCCAATGCGACGAAACAACAAGGCGACGCACCCGTTTGCCGATATTGGCGTGAACACTGTGGATGGAAAGGAATGGGAGTTTGCTCGGTTCTTGATTAAGCCGTTCTTTATGCGAGAGAAATACACCGACACGAAGAGACTAGAAAAGCACGTCGATCGCCTATTTTCGCTTCTTCCTGAAGAAGACGGTGTGACTGTTGATGTCCAGCCTCTCATCCAACGATGGGTCAGTATAGACGCCATACACGCAAATGCAAAATACAGGTACTAACCGATAGCAGTTCCTAGATGTCGTAACTTTTCTTCTCTTTGGAGAGTCACTCGATTCATTGGTCTATCCAGACCGCGCTCAAATTTGCTGGGCCATGGTCGACGTCTTGAGAGGATTGCGTCTCCGCTTGCAATGGTACAAGTATCTGTTCCTGTTCAAACACCAGAATTGGCTGGATGCTGTTTCAGTCGTACACAAATATGTCGATAGCCACATCACCAAAACTTATCAGGAGATGGAACAGATTGATGAACTCAAATCGAAAGGCGTGGATGTCAAGGATGAGCGCACAGACTTGCTCTGGTGGATGGCTCGCAACCTCAAGGACCGAGAGGAGCTCCGTTCTCAGATGTGCCTGATCTTTGTTCCCAATAACGACACTACATCGATCTTCATTAGCCACATTATCTGGAACTTGGCACGCCACCCAGACATCTATGCGAAATGCCGTGAAGAGGTCCTCGCTTATGGAGGTGGGGAATTGACATTTGAGGCGTTGAGAGGAATGAAGTATCTGAACGGTATTCTCAATGAAAGTGAGTCACTGAATGATCAATACGATATTGTGTGAGGTGAGAGCTAACGTCAAGAAGCACACCGATTGTACCCGAATGGCGTAACACAGGTTCGCAAGTGTCTCGAAGACACAGTTCTGCCAACAGGCGGTGGTCCAGACGGCAAACAGCCAATTTACGTCCGCAAAGGCGATGTCGTACAAGTCAACAAGAACGTGCTCCACAGAGATCCCGAGATCTGGGGCGATGATGTGCTGGAATTCAACCCTGATCGATGGCGAGAGTTGCGTCCCATGTGGAACTTTGTTCCATTCGGTGGAGGCCCTCGAAGATGCCCAGCACAAATGTTAGTCACAGCCGAAGCCAGTTATGTGATTGCACGGATTGCACGGAGGTATGCCAGAATCGAATCTCGCGATCCGAGCCCTTATGTTGGTGTTATGCGAGTCGGCCCATCGAGCAAGACGGGCGTTAAAATTGCTCTTTACAGGGCTTGAGTATATAGCTGAGGGTGTAGCGTACTAGCAAATGATAACTTTTTGAGCGTAAATTGATAGCTTCGGCGCGTCTGTCAGCGCGTCTTTAAGAATAAATGTTGTATATTACAAATTTTAGTTTCACAAGTTTTTACGAAGATTATTGGTGTTATGATATGACAAATTTATGTAGAAATGAACGTAATTTGTAGGAAGCTTTGTGAGATTGGTTAGCTCAGTGAGCTAGAGGGGCAAGTGATTATACAAGCTAGAGACATCAAAGATGATAACAACAGAAAGGGAAGACTATCGTAATGAAACTGAGGAAAAGCCAGGGCAATGAGTACCGCTCTATTAGTAGCATATCACTTCATCATTCATAGGAGGCCCTACATAACCCTAATGCTTCAAGAGATTTGCCTACAGTTACGAGTTTTCCATAACTACCCTACAAAAAGCCTGTAGCGAATGCTGACCTATCGCCATATCTTAATCATGTCCTGTAGCTTTCGCGATAACTTCATAGGCAGTGTCAAGCTTATCCAGCGAATTTCCGCGCCAAGAAACAAATCCATCGGGGCGCACCAGAACAAGATCTGCTGACCAAATATTGTGCGCTGCTGTCTCTCCATCAAGCGACGAGATGCGGAGCGGAACCTTGAGCCGCTCGGCAGACTGTGTAAGCCAATCGATAGCTTGCAGATGTTGTTGGCTGTTTTTGAATGCAATCAGGGTAAAAACTTTACCATAGTGATCGAAAATTGGCGTCTTGTCGTTGAGAAACACGTGGGGTGCTCGGTAGCCAGAGACAGTTGTGGGTATATAATGCCTTGGATCAAATTCTGGAGGTGATGGAAGCTCATCTTGTGGTTGGTCTGGCAAACAAATACTTGAAGTATATCTGTAGCCTAGCTCTACACCCAGACTCTTGTTGTGAGCGTCGTTTGCTTGAACATATTCGTGAACGCGATCAAGCATGGTGCGTGCCTCTTCTCCGCCAGCTTGAAGTGTTTTACCGGAAAATTCGACGGACTTTGGCATTGCCATTAGCCTTCCGATATGGCCTTTAGCAGTTTGTAATGCTAGCAGCGCAACAGCACGGCGTTCTTGCTCGTAGGTAGCAAGAAGCTGTGGACCAGCCCAGCCATTGACAGCCGCAGCGAGTTTCCAGCCGAGATCATATGCTTCAGCAATCCCTGTGTTCATACCATAACCTCCGGTGGGTGGCATTTGGTGGCAAGCGTCTCCAGCCAGGAAAATTCGTTGCCTTGGACCCATGAAGCCCTGAGCAATTGCTACGCTGGGATTCCATGTTGATCGTACGAGCACTTCATCAATCTTGATTGGAAAGGGCTCACCAGCACCACCAAGAGTGCTGTAAACTGCATCTTCAGAAGAAAGTTGAGAGTCGTCAAAGTCGGCGGAAAGAAATCTGTGAATTGTCCAAGTGTCGATCTCGTCTTGCGCAATGATGGCGCCTTTCATCGAACCACCTTCCTCTACCGTCTTCGGGAAGAAGATGTGCCAAAACTGTCCCTGCTTCTGTAGGCGAGTTAAATCGCGGGATTTGAAATGAACCAAAAGAGCACGACCAGGACTACAGTTATTATATGATTAGTGCTAGGATCAGATGTTGAGGTTATTTCACTTACAGAGGCCCGCCGTCGAGTTTAATTCCCAAGCTTTCCCTTACGACGCTATTCGCGCCGTCACACCCAACTGCATATCTGCTATGAAATGTCGTTTCTTCGCCCGTTTTTGCGTCAATGGCTGTCACTTCGACACCATCGTCATTTTCTTTGGCGCTTGTTGCTTTCCACCCAGAGCGAATGTCCACCAGCGGATCCTCAACACACACATTCTTTAACCATGACTCAAAAATTACCTGTGAAATACGCATCCAGGGTTCCAAGGGAAGCGATCCATCATTTTGAGTCTGAATCTGCTCGTTCAGTTTCTCTGCGCTCGGTAGATCCCACGATGATGCCGCCTTCTCGTCGCTAAGGCCCGTGGAGAAGAGACAAGTGAACGGAAATTTCGCAGGTACGGCCAACTTTCGAAGCTCTTCTGCCATACCTAGGCTTCGGAAAATTTCCATAGAACGAGAGTTGGTGAGGTCCATTTTTGGCCAGGTAGTTGTTGTGTAGTGCCGCTCAAGCAACACACTTTTGACTCCATGATGGGCCAATGTTTTCACCAGCAGCAAACCGACGGGTCCGCCTCCAACGACAAGAACGGTATCAGAAGGCAGAGTTTCGATGGCCATCTTGGTCTTGTATCGATAGAGATCTAGTTCACAAGTTCGTCCATAGGTTGATGAGTAACCCCAGAATTTATCGCGTTTAAGCAGAGGAGTTGTGGAGAAGGATCTGAATTTCCCGCCCCAGGGACGGCCTACGGACGGAGTTTTGCCACGCACCCGGACCTAAACGACGCTCCTACTCCGTAGATCTCGGTTACTTTGATCTATCGAACCATTCTTGGCTTTGAAGAATACTACCCATACTGCATCTACATTGTTTATTGTCATGGGATCCCTCTGTCATGTCCTGATAATTCTTCTCTTTCCGGATATTGATGTGCGGTTTGGATACCCTGAAAGTTATTTCATGCTTTGCCGGATCGAATGACCGATAAAATATGTAACGGTCGATCAAGACACGTGTTATTGCATGGATAAGCGTTCATTGAGAGTGCCATGATTGAACTAGGGCTCAGAACTCATTTGTAAACCAAGGAGACGTCTCATGATGATCAAGTTTATAGGATATTGCTCAAATCTACTTCTTAAACTTAAATTGTGTAAACCAACTTCATCGCTGAAACTTCCGACTTTCGTACTTGTGCTATTCCATCGACAATGCCATCTAGCCCGCCAGTCATCTCCCTGAAGGGATGAGGCTTGACATGGCCATTGTCTAATAACTCCTGTGCTGTTTTAAACCATTCATGCCCAAACGCCCGGTCCTTTGGTTTTGCTTCCTTGCGATAGCCAATTTGCCAATTGACTGCTTGGTTAAACATGGTCAACGTGCTTATCCAGTTTGGCTTAATGCTCCTCCGCGTGTGACAACGGATAGGGAACGGATCTAAGCTCAGATAGTGTCCGCCTGCAGATCCAATGGCCTTGTAGCAAATGGTCATTGATGATGTGTCAGCGATGCAATCGAGAGCATACACCAGCGTGTTATTTGTGAATTCGTGGATTTCGCTGCCGCACGAGGGCGAATGGTAGTCAAAAGTAGCGACAGCGCCGAGCGACTTGACTAGATCATAGTTCCGAGGAGAACATATGGCTATGGGGGAGAACCCAGACCTTGAATTTGGTGTTAGAGTGTCGCGGTGAAGCAAAATGTGAGGACACTTACATCACAGCCATCTGGATGGCCATGGTTCCCATTGCTGTACTCGCTCCGTATACCAGAAAATATCTGGATTCGCTCTTTAGGGTTAAAGGCGATGGCAGTTTTAGAGAGTAGTAAAGCGCCATTCCTACAGTTGCAACAGCTACTCCAAGAGTCGCCGCCGTTTGGTAGGACATGGAATCAGGAATCTTTAGCACCAGGTCAGCTGGCACGGCGACAAATTCCGAGAATGCTCCATTGTCCAGGCGCTCTGGGTTATTTCCAAAGATACAGGCGCAGACTCTGTCTCCCAACTTCAGCGGCTTGGTGATGTTACTTCCGAGCTGTACCACAGAGCCAGCAAAATCGCATCCTGATGTTGCCCCTGCGGTGGGCGAGAGCTCGGCCGATTTCCCATCTATAGGATTGATAGCCACTGCGACGACTTTCACCAAAACTTCATCCTCAGCGACCGTGGGGATGGCATTGGCCAATGACACCTGGAATTGTCCAGGGCCGGTAACCTTTAGTGCTCGCTGACTGCCCGGGATGATAACGGTCATTCTCAATATTGTGCCACTGTTGAACGGCTACTAACTAACATCTCCCATTTTCATTTCCATTTTCATTTAACAGCACGTATTTATCGATGCAACTACAGATGACGGCTTGCTGTATGTCATTCAACGGGCTCTAACACGGCCCTGGACGGGAATTTGCCATGTGGCTGCTTCGCCCTTGCAGGGTCCGGGAATTGACCCCGGTCGATATGCATGACAGGCGTGAATCACGGAAAATTCGACGAGCTGGGGTAATCATTAACCCCGGGTGAGATTCATGTTACAATTTCTTGGTATGATCTCCCACTTGCTGCCTTTTGCTGTCTCAGCAGAACAATTCCTTTGTGTTTCAGGCTTGAGCAACCATGGTAAACACCACTTGGGCCCAAGGCCTCGATGTTGCTGGCCTTTTCACTGAACAAAAATATTCATCAAGCTTACTTCTTATTATTTTTGCATCTATTGTACATTTAATATTCCTTCGAAGAGTATGTTAAACATGAGCTTAACTAAGAGAATGACTGCTCACTCGTCTATAGCCCAGCGTAATTAGAGATAAAGATGGCAAACCTATCAAAGAACTCAAGGCCAATGCTCGCGTGATGAAATTTGCGCTCAGGTATGGGAACAATTTTCTGTTGTGCAATTGTGGTGCCAAAAGGTGTAAATTAAACTGAATTATGTACTTTACAGCGCAGAGCTGTCCAAGCAGGGTAGAGAATTGGCTGGCGATGCGCCATACATGATTCACAATGGCCAGTCCAGAGAGCTTGTCATTACGCAACCGGATCACTTGAAAGACTTTTACAAGAATGACACTCAGCGTAAGAAATCATGTACCAGTGTATCAACTACAACTAATCTAGTCATCAGATCACCCAAAGCCAGCCAATCTCAATATGGGCGCATATTTTGGGAGGTAAGCTTGCCTCGGTATGAGATGTTGGACCTCTTTTCGCTAATTTGCTATTTGTGAAGGATTTTGGGCCACGCTGTCGGTGTTCAGGCAGGAGAGCGTTGGAAAATAATCCGAAAATATTTTGACCCCGAGTTTGCTTTCAAGGTCACCGTCGCGGCTATGCCACGAACTCTTGATCTCGTGAATCAATGGGCCGACCAGCTCGTTCAACACGCAGCTCCATCATCAAAACCAGCAGCGGGCAAATCATTCACTACTGATGTGCAGAGTGTCGGTAAATTCTTGCCTTTCAAAATTGTGTCCCAGCAGTTATATGGCCAAGTTTTTAATGAAGAAGTTAGTTCACAGTTATAAGCTTTTTAATGCTGATATGATACTAATGAATCACTTTGATTAGTTCTTCTCGAAATTACTAGAGATGAACTCATTACATGAGGAAATTTTGCATGATGTGTTGCTAAATCAGCGTCTGACATCAAAGTTTTGGAACCTATTGCCAAGCAAAGCATCCAGACGTATGGATGAGTATAATCGAAGATGGAAGAAGTTCAACCTTGATGCAGTTGCACTGGCCAGAAAGGTACGCATCTTCTTGTCTATCTTCTATCACTTACTCACAAGGTACATGGACAGCAAAACCTCGACTGCCCTCTTGAGCGAATCTACCGTGGAGTTGATCAAAACAATGAGTTGGAAGAATTAGAGGTATGTTTTAACTCATATATTTAAGCCTGCTTGCTTACATACCTCAGTTTCTACACACTGTCGATGAAATTCTATACACCAACGTCGAAATTAGTGCTGCTGTTCTGAAAACGCTATTCACACGCTTGGCAGAAGACCAAGCATTCCAGCAGTCGTTACGATCAGAAATCACTTCTCAAACAGCTACCAAAGATTTTGATCTGGCCAAGTATGTCGCGAAAACGGATTCTTTGCTCAATTTTCTAGTCATGGAGAGCATGAGACATACGCCTGCATTCTGTGAGTTCAAGCTACTTTGACAACTCACTATCTTTCTAACTATTGCAGGGTTTTCTCTTCCTGAGTGTACAGCTGTGGCAAAAACTATTGGAGGATACCAAGTGCCGGCAAACACAGCTGTCGTGATTGATTCAGGGAGACTCAATAAAGAGGCAGTTACCTGGGGCGCTGATGGTCAAGACTTCCGACCAGAGCGTTTCAAGGAGATCCCACAAAGCAAATGCCGATATGGATTCATGAAATTTGGTGCTGGTGGTGCTTCTGGCAGATGCCTGGGAAAGCACGTCGCTGATATTACTTTCAAGCTGACTATCATTGCTGTTTTGAAGAAGTTCTCGTTAGTGACTCCAAAAGATGAAGTTCTGGCAGCAACACCAGCTGCAGTTACTTTCAGTCCGAACTGAGATTGTTGAGTCTACCGAAAAGGAGGGACGAGTTAGTAGTTTATTCTATATATAAACCATGTATAAACTAGTAGAAGATGGAGAAACATGACCAATTCTTTTAACTATAGTACAAATTATTATTACACTTCAATAAGTAGTTCTCTTTTTATTGAATAGGGAACTAGCGAAGACATTCATGGACAAGACGTAGGGAAATGTTACCAGGCAGACTATTGTTTGTACTCCGAGATATTATTTGCCAAATGATTTGAACGTAAATATTACCCAATTCTATATAATCTATTACTATCAAGAATATTACTTCATCCTGTCCAGTGATGGAGTCTTCTTGTCAACCCCTTGGGCGCACGGTTTGTCACAGGGTTACTTCTCTTGGCAAAGGAGAAAAGCACATGTAGCTAGATTGTCATTGGTTCATAGGTAAAAACGCAGACTATTCTATCAGGATCCCTAAAGCATCCCTGGCCCCTACATGTAACCTGACCACGTTTCCCCTTTGAACATCCTCGGCCATCACATAACATGTAAGCTTCCGAACTTAATAATAACATTTAATCCTTGACAACTCGCTTTGAAATCAATGGGCTTTGAGCATTCACAGACTCGTAGTTGTTTGCATCTATGCATGCCTGTCTTGATTTGAGAACCGCAGGGCGAGTTCGCTCAATCATTTCGTCTTCGTAAGCTTGGACGGCTAAACTCAACGCATTCTCCTTTTGCTGACAGACATCGTCGCTGAACAAGAGCTTGGTCAGGACAGACACGTCAATCACGCCATGGTTCGCCGCTTCGCCTCGGAACATGGTCATGCCGTGGGCTGCGTCTCCCACGAGAGTTACCGTGCCATTGTGGTTATCCCAGCCGTTTGGTTGGGGCGGCCAGTCTTCTAGCACAATTTCCCGGAGTTCCGTATCATCCGGAATGTCGTTGGCAATTCCGCGGAACGGCTCTGCCCAATCTTTAGCCAATGATCGAAGCCAAGCCAGACGCTCCTGATTAGTGGCGGGCATGTCTGTTGGCTCGGCTCGGCCCAGAAAGCCGGCTCGATACGGCCAACTTAGCATAATCTGACATGTCGCAACTTTGAGATCATCCGTTGGTCGTGGCAAGTGGATAAAGGAGAACCAAAAGTAGACATTGGTCTCAGGATCACCACCTTGGAAGAAGTGTACGTCAATTTCTTTACAAACCTGGACCCTTTCGACCGGGAACTCGACACGCATGCCTATTAGGCGAACCGGAAGTCGGTTATTTTGATACGTAGTCGGGCAAAGGTTACGTCTAACTGCGGATCTTGATCCATCGCAGCCAACGATCAGGTTGCCCGTTTCGCTGGTTCCGTCAGCGAACCGGGCTGTAACTGTCGTTGATGAAGGGTAGCTGATCGTGTCCAAAGCTTTCGACCACTGATAAACTATTAAGACTAACACTCAATCACGAAAAGTATAGGTATGCCATACCTTAATGTCAAGTCCTTCCATCAAAAGGGCTAACAATTTCTCTCTTGATACTCTCGAGGCTGCACCAAGTGGTATTGGCCATGCCTCCACCCTTGCCCCAGTCTTGAGGTTCAGATATTGGAAATTGCCGGGTATTCCCTTCTCTGCAGCCTCGGGATTGACCAAGCAATCCTCAAAACGAGATATGATATCATGCGGTAGAACATTCCGCAAATCCGTCAGAGCCCAGTGAATCGTCAGACTCCACCCACCGCCACGTGCGAATGCATGGTCGTCTCGCTCAAATATGGAATAGGTGTACTTGACACCTGATTGAGTGCTCTTTTCGGATTGATTGAAGTTTCGTATAGCTTGAGCTAGAATAAGGCCCGTGAGACCTGCACCAATGATCAGGATGTGAACTTGCTTCGGGGATGAAGCATCTCCCGATGGAGCAGCCATTTTATTAAGCTCGAGTTTTGTTTTTAACAAAGAAGCCAATCTCTACAGTCCAAGGTAAATATCGAGTCCTTAGTAATGAACCTATCAGTGAATATTACATTCTCTTGCAGCTCTTATAACAATCTCGCGGCCTATGTCATTATGTCTATATTGTTTTTAGATTCCCAGTCATATTTTACTCTAAGCCAGTTCGCCTGCACAAACGCTCCCTGGGGCACAATATCCCGAGCCAAAGGCGAAATACGGGATATTCAACATAATGGCCTGACACATTTTGTTTGGTAAATCAGACGACTCTGTTCTTCTTTTTGTCAATTTTTCTAGCTTGGATGTCAGCTTTAAATCAAGGACTGTCCTATCCATAGCGCCTATCTGCATCGAGCAGTTCGCAATTCGTCTGATATCACCGTCCGAAGCACTTACATCCACTCTGCTACAGTACGTAATGGCTGTGGATCAGTGCCTGCGTCTCGGCAATGTCTAGAAACATGCGCCACTGCATGATTACCGTATTCACCGTCCATACTGTTATTCCACCAATGGCCTACTGGATCAACCTGCGCTTGACATGCATATTGGTGGCTCCGGCTGACTTTTGCTTTCCCCAGTTGTCCAAGCTTATCACCGAAGGATTCGGGGACTTCTGACAACGCATAACAAGGATGTGTCTACGGAGTACCGAGTGCCGACTACTCCATATTTGACATAACAAATAATAATGATGTAGATTTCAATTGATAATTTTAATTAATCATTATATGTTGACATATTGTTGTCAGAAATATTATATAATTTTTACTCTTAGCTTTGCTCTTATAACACCTGCTTAATCAAGTACTCGTATGCATGGGATCGCTCCCGTATGCCTGGTTTGGCTTAGTGTGCATACCCCGGACTGTCATTGAAAATGCCGGCAGTGAAATGTCCATGTCTCGGCCATTCTTAGAATTCCCGGTTGATCAGGCCGTGCTTCGGACACAACGGATTACTACGCAACTTGCTCCCGCCGTGGCCAAGCAGTCAATGATGATGCCGGGGATTTCGTTTCACGGCCACCAAAAGTAGAGGCAGCTCGGGAGTTACAGAAGAAGTAGATTTCGAGAGCAATTCTTTATCTAGTATTGAAGGTGCATTAAATAGTGTATTGCGAAAAACCTCCGCGTTATAGTCTTTTGCTAGTCTTTTACCCTAAGCTATCATTTGCCTTAGTGATACAGAAATGGCGAACGTTAATGTGAAAGAGCTTATTGCTCAGGTCAACGCGGCCGCTCAGCAGGGTGCAGCTGGTGTTGACGACGGTGAAAGGAAGCAACTGTTGGCCGCGGTTGATAAACTGAGGGCTTCATATGAAACTCCGTTTGAGACAACGATAAGAGTCGTTTTCTCCGTATGTGAATTGTAAAGGGGTAATTTACAAGCAATGAAACTGACACATAGATAGGGTCACCAAGCCATCGCTATCCGCCTTGCAGTTGATTCTGGACTATTCGATGCTGCTGCTAAGCAGCCCCAAGACAACATCACCGTCAAGCAACTGGCGAAAGACACAGGCGTTGATGAGTTGCTAGTTAGTAAGTGGATATACAATCTTCCATGTATTTCAATGCGTGATAGAAACTAATATTCATAGCACGCTTTGTTCGATTTTTGACTGCTATGAATGTCTTCAAAGAGCCAGAGCCCGGTCGGTTCGTAGCAACACCACTATCCGGTTCCTACGTCTCATCATCGCCTCTTTCAGCAGCCGTTATTCACATGTAAGTCTACTCAACTGCTCATCAGATCAAAGACGTGCTAAAAGCTGAGTTTCTAGCACTCATTTCCTCGTCATTGCGTCACAGCTCCCTGAGTACTTTGCGGAGAAAGGATGGAAGAGCCCACACGACGTCTATGACGGCCCCTTCCAATTTGCCATTAATACCAAGGACAACTACTTCGAATTCCTGGGCTCCAAACCTTATTACCAAAAGGCTTTCAACACTGTCATGACCATCTCTCATCGCAGAAAAGGCCGCAACTGGTTTACTTTCTTCCCAGTCGAAGAGAAGCTCGGTGGTGTTAAGCCCGATCAAACTCTGCTTGTAGATGTTGGCGGAAGCCAAGGTGGAGACATCACTGCGTTCCAGAAGGCATACCCCAATCTGTCTGGAAAGCTCATTCTTCAGGATCTCCCAGTAGTGATTGATGATATTAAGGAACTGCCTGCAGGAATTGAAGCTCAAGGCTACGATTTCTTCAAGGAGCAGCCTGTCAAGGGCGCCAAGGGCTACTATCTACGAACCGTGCTTCATGATTGGCCCGACAAGCAAGCTGTTCAGATCCTGGAAAGAGTTAGAGAAGCTATGACACCGGAATCAGTTCTGCTAATCAACGAAACAGTTATTCCAGAGTCCAACGCCTCCCTCTCCTCTGCAACTGCGGACTTGATCATGATGGTCTCATTTGGATCCCTAGAGCGCACAGAGAAGCAATTTGCAGACCTCTTCGCCAAAGCTCAATTGGAACTTGTTAAGGTCTGGAATCCCACGGATTTTGAAGGTGCTTCAGATATTTCAGAGCAGGCCAGCTTGCTGGAGGTTAGGCTTCGAAGATAATTAGCTTGCGGTAGTTAGGTTCAATACCGCCAAGTGTTACATATCAAGATAAATATGAGTTCACATGCTGTCTTGAAGTAAATTACTTTGCGTATCGTGCGTAAATTGAACGAATAAATGCGATATAACTTTTTGACGAATCTGGTAAATATCTAATAATTCCATCAGTCCCCACATCCCGAGATACGACTCTAAATTCCAAGCGGACCAGTAAATCTAGGATCCCACGTAAAAAGGATATCGAAAGACCGATGTAACCATCAGAGCTATTTCTACATATTCTTATAGTCTTGGCCTCACTCAAACAACATAATGGGCGCATTGACTACAGTGTCCCACAAGTCAGTTCCGCTATCGTAATCGGGAAACTCGAGCCCATGGCGACCGATGGATATGTCCAGGCGACTGTCCTGCCCTTCCTCTCTATATCCAGACTCTAAAACCTTATAACAAAATAATAAACTACTCCTGGCTGCATCCATGATGCTCTTATCAATAGGCTTTTCCTCTGAAACTGATTTTATATGTGCTAGGGAACAGGAAAACAACACCAGGGGTTCCACAGCTGTGTCACCAGCTCGAAGACAGCTTCGTGCGGTATCAATAGCGCATTGGATAGTTTGGGTCAATTCGCTGCGTGAGAGACTGCTGATAAGTGGAAATGGACTCTCCGTAATGTTGTTGATAACGTCAGCACAGACATGAGCTGTTGCTTCCCACAAGAAGCTGATGATGATGCTGGACCCAGAAATAATGAGTAAAGAAAAGTCATCCTCTGGCATGGCATGGCTATTCTTCTGGCTTGATAACAAATATTTGAGTAGAAAAAGAGACGTCTCGGTTGCGGCTTTATGAGAAAAATAAAACAAGGGATCAAATTTCGCTTTGGAGGCAAAATTTCCATGAAGAGCCAAGAGGCAACGCCGAATAAGACTGCTGTGTAGCTTCTTCTGAAAGTCAGACGGCACTGCGCTACCTGGCGCGGCTCTTGTTGTAAAGAGTTGAAGGTCCTTCTCCTGGGACCGGCAGAGAGCCTCAAGATCAGCACTAAGCTTCAGTGCCTCATGATAACTCAGTTCCGGCTGCAAGCTGCTCAGAAACTGCGCAATACGCATCCTCAAACGCATTGTTTTCATCAAAAAATTGGACATCGTACTCTCAGTGAAGCCGCTCGTTTCAGTTGCAGGCTCTGAATGACCCTCCTCCCGGAGATCGACGTCGTTGAAGTTCCCAGGTGGCAGACAATCAAATGCGTCGTTCGAAACCGACATCGGAATACCCGAGTCGAGTGATGATTGCAAACAGTTCTCCAACACGGCCGCCCATAGTCGCTTTCTTCTCTCGGCTTCAAGTTGCGATAGGTGAGGGAAATGAATGCTGGGTTCCTTATGCAGCTGTAGTCTCAGCGCCATTCTCAGTGGAAAGTCCACCGAAATCCAGTCCAGCTGTGAAGTTACCAAATCTGTTTTCCGTGCAGTTATTAATAAACAAGATACTTCCAGCATATCCATGTCTACCCCTCGTACGTCAAAAGCCCTCATCAACCATGCCTGAGCGTCGTATGTCCATGTTGAAGCCATAGACCTGAGCTGAGGGTCATACGCGTCACTGCAGCCAATAAAACAAGTCCCAATGGCCAAAACCAGAATCAGCTTGCGCAAAAACACATCCGACACTCCCCAAGGGTTGATCCAGTAAGACTCATATTCCGCTTTGAACGAAGGAATGTGAAGTATGCGAATCGTAGACTCAAACGTACGGAGGTAGTTTTGCATGAGTTTGTCGCAAGTGCTGCGCCGGGGCAATTTGATAGGTCCATCTATAAGTGAAGAAAGTCGTGCTCGCTTGGATGAGCGCATAGACTGAATGCCACGTGCATAGTGGTAGCATTTCTCTAGCATACCCCGGACTTCTGCAAATTCTCCAGTTGAATCAGTCATTTGACCGTTCATGGAGCTGAACAGCCCCAATCGATCGAGCTTTAAGACGTTAGCAAATTGGATACTTGGTCTAGAATTGTCAACATACGCCGGCAATTGTATGCTCGTTGAAGTGTTTCGCGCAACTTGTCGCAGACGAATCTGCCGGTGGAGATACTGAAATGAAACGCTGTCCATCATCTTGTGGAGCGTCTAAAAAGAGAAGATCGGGGCTACTGAAGTCGGGGTCACTGCTTGTCAATACATTTGGTGGGTTCTGAGTCCCCACGCTCGATGATGACCGATGTGTATCGACTTGAATAGCGCTCTTTGGCCTTGATTCGTCACTGAATCCAGAGCTTGGAGAGGTCCTCTGATCCATAGGCAGATTAACAGATCCCGCCAAGTTGGTACCCTGGAATGAGCTGTGAAGTGGTTGTTGAACGGGCGCCGGAGCGGGCGCTGGAGGAGGGCCGCTTTGCGAGAAGGATGGCGGGCGATAATAACATGTCAAGGCAGATTGATAACAGGGGCCACAAGGCTTAGCACGGTCACACTTGACCTTCCGTCGGCGACATTCAACGCAACTAGCTCTGTCAGTTGCGTGAAGAAAGTGCGCGAGTGTGTTGAAACTCTTACGCTACAGCAGGCCTCCGGCGTTTGCGTGGGGGGTTTTCAATGTAAGGCAAGTTTACCATATTTTCTTCCGGGCAAATGGCGAACAAACGATTAGAAACCAAATCACCAAGATCGCAGATGAGACAAGAAAGTGTTTTATAGGTACTCAAAGACTTTTCAGTATTGGTTACATAAATATGAACTCCTACTAGGTATGCACGTATGCACGAATTATCTCTTGCTTGTTTACACGTGAAATCTCGACACCCCTGGAAAATGATTTCTAAATAATTGCTCTTGTACTGAAGCGCAAGGATAAATAGTCTACGAAGGATCAATATTTACAAGGGTGCGAACATGGCAAACAAGGACTTAAGTAGGAAGGTCATCTGCATTTAGGCTTAGCGACTCGGCTGACACTTGATGTTTTACATGACTTATTATGACTTATTAACATTAACTGGAATTTCATAACAAACAGACACTGAAACTGAAGGACTTCATAAGTATTATAAAAATATGACATTTGAGATCATTCATATAAAATTTTCTAATTAATGCAAACTTACAAACATGTATAATCTACTACATATGCCAAGTGTTATGATTGATTAGTTCAACGGCGAATTGTTTAATGGCCGGCTGTCGCACCTTGTACCTTCTGTTTTTGGATTCGTATTACCATTACGCCAGAGGTCTGGCGTAAGCGTATTAAACCACGAGGTTTCCTTCCTAATAGAATGATGAGTGCAGATCAAGTTTTGCTTATATTAACGGCTTCCTCGGCCAATATACCCGGATGATCTTCTTAGAGCTTGTTCTCTCAGGAGTAGCTTGGCGGGTCCGCTTTCATCATCAAGACTACTAACAAGTATGACAGTTGATTATCGCCAAGATCGCCGACTCTTAGGCCAAGACGACATTATTCCCTTTCGGTATTTAAGCTTACAAACTTTTGCCACGAATACAAGCATCAAACGCATCATAGAAGACTGCCTCGAATTGGGAACTCGTAACGGCCAAGCAAGTGGACCTTCTGGAAGAGTCCTTTTCCCTTCGCCCATGTCATATACGATCTGACCACTGACGGCTGCTGCATAGCCTGCAAATATGCAACACGCTGACTCTATCGGGAATATCTTGGCGATTGATAAGGACGGTGGGGAGCTGGGATTGGACTTTAGTTGTAAATCTGTTTTCTCCGCAAACCACTTGCCTCGGCATAAACCCACCATTCTCCATATTGCCAATATTCCGCCACGACATGCTACTTTCGATGCCATGCGTTTTAACACCGTTGAAATTCTATTTGGCTCAAGGAAATTGAGCCAGCCATCCACTGAACAGTCAGCACGACGATGGAAGGTGGAAATCGCACGCCCGGATCTTGGACGATACACAATATGTCTCTTTTCTGCATTTGGTCTTCTAGAAGCCCCTGATCTTGGACAGTGCTTTGCTTTAGCCTCAATTAAATGGGGGAAGTGGTGGGTTCATAAGCGGCCATCTAGGCCCAGACCGACTTCTTGCGGAAATTTCGCCGACCATCCATCGTATAACGATCTAGCGGGAATCGAGCCATTTTTAAAGATGACAGGACGGGAGGAGATTATAAAGCCGTGTTAAATATCGTGTTGTACTAGATCCCGCTTAGTCTGCGATTGATTCGTTTTCTAGACAGGGATTGTGGAAAATCGCGAAGCAGTTGGGCGATATTTTTGACTCCTTTTAGGTCGAGCCAAGCATAAAACACTGCTTGCACTGTATGCTCCGAACGACTTAATCCTTTTTAAGACTTATATTTATTTTCTAAAGAATTCCTTTTTCATCAACCTGCCGTGTTGGCTTGGTCAATAAAGCTCGTGCCCCGTGCTCCAAATGTTAGGTAAAACTCGATCCGGGGTAGCGGCATATGAGTCTCGTAGGTGTATTTTTACAAATAACAGAACACAATTGTCAAAGACGTCATAACTCAATGAACCCTTAATAAGGGCTATAGTCTACGTAAGGTTACTGAATCGTATCGCAGTGCTTACGAGCTTTTCTTACGAACTTTTGCAATAGGATCTCAAAGACTCCACCCACAATCGCCCGGCGTAAGACATCTAGCGCTTCTGGGCAGTACAAGTCAGAGCTCTATAACCGCGAGATATAAAAAGCAATCCATGGATATTTGGATTCATTTTCACTAGCTAGAGCACCTCCGGAATAATTACGTGTTCTTGCATGTAACCAACACCGATGGATCCATGGTCGAGGGCTACCGAAATATACTGTCTCGTAAACCAATAGGAGATAGGGGATACCTAATAGCTATAGAGCTGTGTTTATGAGTTAGGTTGGCATAAAGTTGTATCTAAACGTTTTCCCTGCGAATCTACCATCGTAGAGAGCTAGGAAAGCTTCAAGTCTGCCTTGGTGATATCCGCCGCCTTTTTAGCCACGGCATATACCAAGCTTTGAATGCTGCCCTGGACGTGCAGTAGGAGATTATTGGCGTCGATAACCCTTGTATTCTCCAATCCAGTTCCCTTTGACCGAGATTCCATCTTACCTCGGCATCTTAGAATATGTTCTGATCGGATGTCACTGTGCCCCTGGGATCTCCTTCACTAGCTCTCTGTAGTCCTCCTTGATGAAGTTTTTATGACCCAGTTTAACTCCACCATCCTTAAGCTTCAAAGCAAAAGGATCAGCGTTGACGATCTTTTTCGTATTTCTAAAGCCGCTCGCTAAGACTTCAAGGGCTATGGGGTGTGATTGTCACCTCGGCACCGAAGATTGATGGCGGGATGCTCGGCCACACCCTGGATATTAATGTGGATAGATCCAGGAGAGACGGGATGTTGCAAATTCAGCACAGCTCTCACGTAATTACACGAATCAAGATGCATATATGTGTCAACACGCTTTGAGTACCTGTAAGTTGCCCTTTTTAAAGGATAGATGACTGTTAGGGTATCATGATTCGAGTTAAGTAGCATATAACGCAACATTTTCTTCTGATATTTTACGCTTGGAGGCACTTGGACTGAGCTCAGAAGCTTATATTGCCCATCTGTATAATAACTAATCTAAAACGTGATCGGAAACTTATTATACTGGCATGCTCGTATCTTGGCATCCAGAGATGATCCATTCACCCTCCTTCCTGACCAGCGTGAAAATGTTCACGCCCTTGTTGACCGTCTGGCCGTTTATGTCGATCACAAATGGCGTCCACGCAAAGGCAAAGTCTCCACAGATACGAGTCTCGACATCAAACAGGAGTTCGCGAATCTCTGATGGGGACTTGTCAATGATTCCTTTCAGTCTCTCTAGCAGTTCAGCCCATGTCGAAGTGAACAGCATGTTGTCTTTTCTTCTAGAGTTTGTGATACCACTACCCGTCACAAAAACGGACGGTATTTTGTCCCAGTTGCCCTCTGTCATATTCTCTAACAAGTAATCGATTGGTTTCATAACCTCGGGGCTGACCGTTTGCAGGACAGGAGATCGCTCCGGGCCCTCAGGAAGCTGGGTATCCGCAACTCCAGAAATCTTCCAACCATCTGCAGTCTTATGCAGCCCAAAGACGTTGATTCCACGGGTGATCTCTTTGTTGTCGAAGGATACTTGATAGCCGGCCCAGACAGCCGCGAGATCCTCGTGAATCCAGACCTCTGGACCTGGTTCCGCAAGTCGTTCTTCAAATTTATTCGAAAGGTCGCCAAAGGTTTTGGTCACTTTCTCTTCAATTCTAGGAACAAGATCTCTGAAGCGACCGACCCAAAATTCGTCTGGGTGAGATAGAACGCACCACCCGTCTGGCAAAACATGTTCAAGAGCTTCACTGAAGGGAGTTTGCCTCAATGAGATTGAGTTTAAGAACTTCTGCACTGTGGCCAGTACTGCTTCCTTTTCGTCGGCCATCTCGTGAGTGGCGTTACAGGCTTGATAGATGAGCTCCTAGTCGATTCAAAAGAAAAACCAGAGACAATGTCTTGGATTCAAACAAATGTCAGTCCAAATTTTAATCGTGCAGGATATACGGAGTAGAGAGCGAAGCAATGAACGTAAGCAAGATTAAACCCGCATCATTCCGACTATGTCACCAGGTGACTTTAGCGCAGTGACAACGCGGCTATAGTCTCCCATAGATACCACACGGAATCCTAGAAACAATGTATGGGTATAAATCTACAGGGGCATCCGAATTCTATGACCATAGTACGGAGTCCAAGCTGCAGTGATATTATAGCGTCCAGCCTATTAGCAACACCACTAGAGCATACCGCACACAAAGACATCGCAACTTGAGCCCGTGAACTTTGCATATCCCTTTCATGTCCTCGTACCGACAGTGGGGTGTAATGCCTAGGGCTTATTGCGCTAGTTACCGCTCAAGTCCTCAACCCACCCTTCACTCCACTGACTTACTGGAACCAAATCACTAGATTGTTGATCCGTCGTAAGCAGACAGGTTGTCAGCAAGCACAAGATATGCCGCATAGACATGACATGTATCAACATGCACCTCGAGAGTCTAAGCTGTGTTAGTTATGGCTAGAAGGAGTTTTGGCGAATTCTGATTCAGGTATCCGGTCAAGTGCCGAGCCATACGTTAGTTGGACATGATTTACATAGCTGTATATACTTGCTGCGCTAAACCAAATGGCCTGTGGAACAAACGTCTTTGCTTAAGCAAGAGCAATAGACAGAAGCCCATCTACCTGCTTCTTGCGCCCTGGAGAGCAACTCTCTATGACTAGATATTGCTTCTTGAAACCAGCATATTAACTGCACAGGAATCCGTAGCCCAATACCCCAATTCTACGCTTCAATTTTAGAGTGACGAACACTCCCAACCCAAGACGCTTTCATACTTCTATCGACTCACGAGGTCCTACCACAACTCTGTGTACTATTGTCAACTCCCCATACAGTAATACCCATGTACATTAGTTCAATCTGGGAACAGAATTCACTTCTCAAGATTATCCCACATATTAGCATAGGTACCGTATCACTAAAAACTGGTTCGAAGACCATCCGGCCCGCTCTTATCGCCAGCATCTAAAAACCCAGCAAAACGTCCAGCAGGATCATATTTCTTTCGCAGAGCCATGACCTTTTCACCCTTTCCTTCGCTCCAATGCTTCGTCTCGCGCCTCTGGAAGTCAAAATCTGATACCAAGGAACCAACACTGCGCGGCTTGAAGCTATTGATGGTTTTGTCTACCCACTGAATGTGCGCTTCATCGTCTTCAGCATTCGGCCAACCGCAGTAAAGAGAGACGTAGTGTTTAGTCTGCAGAGAAAAGGCAGGGTCACCTTTAACTGGTCGCTGCGAACTCGTGATGGGCTGGTAGAGTATTGTGGTTGTTTTCCCTGGGATAGTGCGTCCCGGCTCAGCGAGCAATGCGCCCACGTCGGCATCGTTCGAGAGCCAAACAGAGTCTACACAGTACCTGTAATTATCAGGGAGCGTGCTAGTTTGGAAAGCATATTCCGCCTGGAAAGTGGTCGGGACGGCAATCTCCTCAATCAGAGCTCCGGCGGGCTGGTCAGCCTTTAGCGACTGCAAAGCCTGCTTGGCCTCCTCAACACTTCCCTTGAGACTGATGAAAAGTGCAGCTATGACCGGTGCCGGGCTCTCAGGAGGGTAGAGGACAAAGCTCGCGAGCTCAGTATCAGTGTCAAACTCGTCGCAGACCTTGAGCAATAGTCAGAGAGTAGCAGCTTTAGTACCAATGATATTCATTTGAGAATTGACGCTTACCTTTGTAACCCAGTTCATAACGGTCGGTATCTCGGTGACAGGCCATGCAAGCAGAGTGCGATATACGGCGGTAAACGATCTAGTTTGTAAAGAAAAGCTCGTGATGATGCCCGGAAATCCTGTCAACAAAGCTTAGCAACAATTAACAGATGGTGAGGTGATATGGATACCTGGACCACCGCCGCGTGCAAGCCAGAAGAGTTCTTCGTTTTCGACAGCGCTACAGTGAATTTCATTGCCATCTTCTGTCACGACATCAATCGCCACCATCTGTTCGATGCTATGTCCCCAATTCTAGCTGCAGATGAGATAGGGAGGTCGTAATGGGCGCTTCGGGTATCTATTAGATCCCTTACCTTTGCATTCCACCCTTGGCCGCCCTATCATCGCCATGTTAGCTCTGCCAGCGTCATAATTTATATCGATCATGCGCATGAATTGCTTACTCCTAGCAGAAACCCTCCCATGGCTACATCTCCACAATGTCCAGTGGAGAAGAATCGGCCTCGAGCATTAAGAAATTCCATCAACTCCGCGCTCGTCGTGCTCGGTGAGCATGATACAATCTTGCTCTTCTCGTCATATTCGATGAAGCTGAAGTCGCCTAGATCAACAAGGATAGCATCGTCGCGCACGCTCCACACTGCCCAGCTGTGACCGCCACTGCGGACAGACACTCTACATTTTTCCTGATTTGCGAGCTGAACTGCAGCCTTGACGTGCTCAACACTTGAGGCATTGACAACCGCACGAGGAATTCGGGAACTCTCTCGCCGATGGTTGAATACTCGACGCCAGACAGCGTCGTTAAAAGTCTTTGGTTCAGTTGTTTCCCTGCGTAAGATGGGAAGTTGAGAAGTCGCCATGGCGTGTAAAAGAGCTATCTAGCCCTGAGTTCAAGTTGGTCTTTTTTCGCGTATATATTTGGTCCCTTTTGGGAGATAAAGGGCTAGATATGCATGGAATTAGACTTGATCTTATATTGTCTGGACAGCGACGTCATGCTGATGTTGGCAGAACTTAGCAATACCTTGCTGATGTTGGCAGAACTTAGCAATACCTTGAATGTGCCTAGCTAAACGTACGCCCACGTTTAATGTGAGAGGGAAAGTTTACTGGTGTCGGACGTGCGGGCCTAAGCATCAAAATCTTTGGCTTAGTGATTATAGTCTATAATTACAGTCCAGTGAGGGATCGCACACAAACTGACTGGCGTTTTTAGCTTATGAGTGCCAAGTCCAGATGCTTTGGTTGGTCTCTAAAAGTAGAATTGATGGGTGCTGAGCTGACGTGGTATTATGATTGCTCAGCAGCTTCTACTTCCACCATGTCTCGAAGGATGTCATGCAATCCACTTCGAATGTTGGATCAATGCTACACTGCTGCATGTTCAGAAGGAGCAGGCAGCCACTCTCAAGGTGACTCAAGTGGAGGCTACCCCGGAATCTGCATGGAATGCCCAACCACTAATAAGGCTCTCAGGGCATGAAACTTTCCGTTTTTGGCTCACAGGCTCCGGGCGGAGACAACTAGCCGGCGCATTAAGTATCAAGATGCCCTGGTGTTGGATCCTCACAAGAAGGTAGAGCGTCAGTTCGAGATGCCCTGTTCAAAGACGGTATATATCATATTTGTAGCCCGTTTTCTTACATTACAGTCGTTTGAGAATTCCGGAGCTCTGGAATCCGCCAATCGTCAATATGCAAACATGGAGCTAGTTTTACCTGGTTGCACTGTGATTAGGTTTGTAACTAGCAGCGAAGCTACCTCTGCACACCTAAAATGCCTGCTTAGGCGGACAAAGTTGAGTACGAGTAGTCTCTTTCTTAAGACAACAACGACAGACGGACCATGAAAATGAGAAACTTGAGACCAAGATCACAGCAACGTGTAAGACTAAAAATAGCATTTTGCAGATCGGTCATTGCGAGTAGGTCAGGTGATGATAGAATCAGATTTGCTTATTTCCTTTCAGAGCCTTGTGTTTATTAGAACTATTTTTTATTCCAGATGCAACTACGTAAACTACTCAATTTCTTTGTGCCAGTGTTACTATACAGATAAGTACCCAGTAGTAACCGGAGATGCCCACCTCAGGTCATACCGCAGAGCTTCATTCTCCAAACCGGATTTAATGGCACAGCGCCAAGCTTTAATACCGTATCAATGACAATCATCAGTGTACGGGTAGTGAAACTTAGTCCCTCTAATGTAACATTCAGCGAGAAGGATCATGTCCCCGCAATGCCACCAGGAATAAAGAAAAGGAGCGCTCCTAGCATCGGGGTTTATGGACTTAAGTGAGTTAAGGCTTAATCTGCAGGATCTGCAGGAATACTGTATTCAACTCCATGATGTACACTTCTTATTTAGACGAGTTTCATCCACACCTCTACATCTGTCATATTTTTTCCCTTACATATTTCACTAGCACAGTTCAACTCGTCTTTTGAGCCGAAAACTATCTCCAGTAACAACCAAAACGTCCACTCATCCAACTTCCACCATGACCACAGAACACGATGCCGCTATTCTCCCTCAGCCGGGTGGTCCCTTGTCTGTGGGCAAGCGTCCCACGCCTGAGCCAGGACTAAATGATGTGCTTATTGAAGTCAAGGCCGTCGCCTTGAACCCCTGCGATTATTACCAACGAGACCATGGCATGCCTCCAGTTCCGATCTATCCTGCCGTCCTCGGATCCGATATAGCTGGTGTTGTCGTCAAGCTGGGCTCAAATGTCACTACGGTCCCTGGACCCGGAAGCCGAGTCATTGCGTTTGCCTCGTCTTTTTATCAGAACGGCTCCCCCCACCACGGAGCTTTCCAGAAGTTCACTTTGGCACAATCTGAATTGGTCACCCCCCTTCCAGACGATCTCTCATTTGAGGAAGGCGCCGTCTTCCCCATGGGCGTTTTGACTGCCTTGACGGCCTGGACCTCGATTGGCATTCCGCTCGACACCAGATACACACCTGCAGACAAACAAGCTGTCCTGATCTGGGGTGCATCCAGCAGTGTCGGTACGTTTGCCGTCCAATCAGCCAAGGCCCTCGGCTTTACCGTCTACGCCACGGCAAGTCCCAGCCACCACGATCTTGTCAAGAAGCTCGGGGCCCATGCGGTCTTTGACTACAAGGCCAGTGATGTCGTCTCTCGAATCATCGACACCGTAAAGAAGGATGGGATACACCTACACACGGCTCATTGTGTAGTGGTTGGAGCTCTGCAGCCCACATTGGACATCCTCAAAGAGACCAAAGGCGATGCCCCTGCCAAGGTAGCACATTCGCCCGTTCTCCCCGAAGGTCACCCGACCCTTGACAACACGCATATCACTTTCAACTTTCCATCCATGGACGAGGTTATAAGGAGCAAGCACTTCTATGAGGTGTTCCATGGGTGGCTGAACTCTGGTCTCAAATCTGGAGAAGTTGTCCCCAGCCCCAATATCCAGACTGAGGGTGGTGGTCTGGGCGGAGTGCATGCAGCACTGGACAAACTCAAGCGTGGAGTCAGTGGCACAAAGATTGTCGTACCAATCTAGTAGGACGTTTCTTGCCAATGTCTTTGTTCGGGATCGATTATCTTATGGATGCGAAATGTCATGCCACTAGATGAGCTCCGCTGTCATTAGTCTTGGATAGTCAGCTAGAACAAGATAGAGTCAATAAGATGAGACTTCAACAACAGCAACGATTATATCTCATTCCAGGATGTTTACGTGGTCAAGTCATCGAGCTCAACCACTTAGATGTTTTGACATCTCTTCCCATTACGGGTTATGTAGGTTACTGTGATGGACCTGGATGGCCGTCATTGGCGCCTTACCTTGCAGTAGCTCATATTAGCGAGCCCATTGGAAGACCAGGCAAGTTCATATCATAATCCGTAAAGCCGATGAAACATTATTTGCCGTCTAATGATCCAGAGCTCAAATATTCAAGCACTTCGATTCGCTCATCAACTGGGAGAATGATCTCGCTGTATAAGACTAAACCAGTTTAGGAAAGTTTAGCGCACCTCCGCCAAAACAGGATCGCATACCGAATTAGGAAAGTGAAGCATCTTCGGCTTCTTCTGGTCAGTCGAATTGTATGGAACGGTAGGCATCACTGGGTATATAAACACTTGCGATATACTCAATCGAAACAGATGGCTCTACAACTTTTGTTCATCAAGAAGCTGTCTCACAGAAGACACCATGATTGTCTATTTGCTCTCAGTAGCTGTGCTGCTGCTCATTCTCGAACCTCTATTTACGTATTATTGGGACCCTAAAAAGCTTCGCCGTTTCCCCAATGCTAGTTTCTTATCTGGAATATCCGATGTGGGCTACATCCTTCAGAGATACCGCGGGTTTCGTTCAAAGGAGATTCACGAAAGTCACCTGCAACATCCAGTTGTCCGTGTTGGCCCCAATTCTCTTTCATTCTCCACGCCTGATGCCATCAGAGCTATTTACGGACACAACACCCCATGTCTCAAAGGAGGCACCTATGTAACAGCAGCTGGTACACATCCAAGCCTGCTCGACGTCGTGGATAAGCAAGAACATGCTCGTAAGCGCAGGATCTTATCGCATGCCTTTGCTACCCGGAATCTTGAACAGTGGGAGTTCAAAGTCACAGACAAAGTTCAGAAGCTTGTCGCACAGTTTGATCTCCTGTGCCATGACAAACAAGAAGCGATTGTGGACTTTCGAATATGGAGCAATCTCTTCACGATTGAGGCTATTGCGGACATTGCACTCAGCCATCATCTTGGTTGTCTTACTCAAGGGAGCGACCTTGTTACAATAACCACCAAAGATGGTGAGAAAGCGGTCAATTATATCGACTGCCTTCACTCCGGAAGACGGGCAACCTCAATGTTGATCTGGTCAACGAAATGGTTTTCGTCTGTACGGTTTGTCTTAAAGAGGCTTCCAGGTTTCTTCGAAACACAGTGGCGCAAAGGCCAAGGCTTTGATGAGATGGTACGATATCTCGTTCAACAGCGCCTTCGACGACACGAAAATGGAGAGCAATTGGAAGATTTTGTGGGATGTCTCTTTCAAGATAAGCATGGAGACGCTCGAAACCTGGAGATTGCCGAGATTGAAGCCGAGGTAGCGACATTGTGTAAGCCATCTCCTCCTTATGTATCATCAAATTTTCTTTCTGTTTCGCTAATGCATTACTAGTGGATGCAGGGTCCGATACGACTGCGATTTCTCTAACCCACGCCATGTATTTCTTAATGAAGAATCCAGCAGCATTGTCTCGACTCCGTGAAGAGTTACGGGTGGCATTGGACGGTAGCCAAGAAGTGGCCAAATATGCTACCGTGAAAAATTTGCCGTATCTACACGCCTGTATCAATGAGTCGTTGAGGCTGTTGCCACCCGTTGCGTTTGGCTTAAACCGCATGACACCGCCTGAAGGGCTCATGATTGACGGCACCTGGATCCCCGGAAACACTCTTGTGGGCGTCCCGGCATACACGGCGCATAGAAGTCCTCTATTCTCAAACAGCGAGCGATATCAGCCGGAGAGGTGGTTGGAAGACGGCATCAAAGAGACACAGGGGACATTCATCCCTTTTAGTACGGGAGCGAGAGGCTGCATCGGCCGAAACATTAGCTACATTGAGCAAACGGTGCTCTTGGCGACACTTGTTCAGCGCTACGATCTTAGTCTTTTGGATCCCGAGGGGAGTTTGGATCATGAGGAGGCATTTAATCTTTGGCCTGGGCCACTGCCATTGAAGATTAGACGTAGAGAGAATTGTTAAGCTGCTTTGGCGCTACACAAATCAGTTGATTGTACATCCCGAACATTGATGGCCTGATATAAACGTAACTGAGATTATACATTATGCGAGATCTGTGATTCAAGCTCCCTCTGTAACTCCATGACACGAGTCCGAGTGTGGAATCCCAAATCTTTCTCAATCTTGTCTAGAAGTGCCCAGATCTTTACCTTTAAAGACAATGATGGAGCATATTTCGCCGCTTTGCCATCTATTAGCTCTATTCTTTCGCTTACCAGGAGTTTTCACTTACCGTAGTATAGCGGATTAACTGCAACAACTAATACGCCATCTCGCACACCTGGCGAGAAGCAGATTGACGCTATGCCCCGAGAATGATGATGTAACTGCTCTACACAACTTTCGTGCTCATATCGACTTTCTAATAAATTTGTATCCTGAGGTTGGATCGACTCTTCCAGTAGCAAAAGCTTTGCCATGTGAAAATAAAGCAAACCCGCCGCTTCAAAAGCCAGTCAGTAGAGGGAATGCATTCTCAAGAAGTTGACACTAACCGGCAGACTGGACGCAAAACCACAGCTGGGCAAGACCATCTTCAGATACCTCACAAGATGATAGCCCGCGTGATGTTGGTAGAAGGTCGTCCCACCATTTGTCCACCTCTGTGCCAATTTCTCGAAGACTCTCTCGGCGATCGTCTGGAATGATACTACCAGGCGGCGCAAATCGGAGTTCAATGACTTTTGCAAGTAACCAAAGGACCTTATTACCAACAGCATCTTCTTCCGAATTACTACCAGTCATGGCATCTGGCCACTCGCTAGCTGCAACCAATGTAGGGCAGTAGTTGATGAGGGCCATTGCAACATCATGTCGTGCATAGATCCAGAAACTCGCTTTGTCGAGATCCGTAGTGATGGATGATAAGCAATGAGACCGAAGAAGGGAACTTACGCCCTCGAGATGCTTTCTGTAATCTGGGCCTGGAATGGCCAACAGCTCGTAACTGCAGAGAAGTATGGTTGCGACGAAAACCTCATCGTACCTTGCATCAAGCTGGTTCAAGTCATGAATGAGTAATCTCAAACTCTGTCCATAAAAGCGGCCGGCTACCGGCTCCCAGACGGAGTGCTCTGCAACCAGACTCATCTGTTTCGCAGACAAGGCACAGATGGAATACATGAGAAGCGCAGACGAAGCCGCACGCCTAGTGACTTGCCGCCGATAGTTGGACGAGTGATCAAGGACATCCATCCAAGCACCAATACCAGATTGGTATTTGAGGACGAGATCCATGACCTCGTCTGTCATAATCGGTAGTTGTGGTTCGATTGACGGTAGAGCTGCCTCTGGATCTGGCAATTGTGCATATTGTATTTGGCGAAATACATCATACGTAGACTCTGGGGTTGAAGGCAAAATGGGCAATGGTGTGCCTGAATCATTGCTTTGGCGCTGTGTCGTGCCTCTTGGTCTTGTTGACCGTCTATCGTGGACAATGAATTCAGGAGGATTGCATTCTAAGTTTCTGCTGCGACAACGGCCACACACTGGCTTGGACTCGTCACACTTGACGCGGCGATTGCGGCAATTGGTACTAATTTGTGAGTCTATATGTTCATCTGCTATGGATGAGAGCTTACCATCCTGGGTGCAAAGTTAGTCAGGTTACTGTGTAATACAGCACAAGTCGATACGCACCTATTCTGCGCCGTTTGGGGGCCATGAGTTCAGCAATGCTTCAGCGTTGTTAACGACGTTACAACGAATCGTTCATTTTTCGGCCAATAGATTCATTCACTCAAGTACAGATTCTGATCAAAGTGGATGGAGATGAAAATTGACAGTTTCTCTCCAGACCTTGTTCTATGCTGACAAGTTTGGTCCGGGGAATGCGGGGATGATGGTAGGATCTCTCCACTGCAGATTGAAGGCCTAGGCTTAGGTTGGTCTCTCGACGGTGCTCTGGAGTCACCATGTCTGGGGTAGTGTCTAAACGCCACATTGCGGAGGATATATGAGCCGTGGGCAGTTCATTTCATAGGACGGAAGAGTCCATTCGCTGAGACGATGCTAACCCAGGCGGTTATAACAATATAGACTTTCGTGAATCGGGGTATTTCTATTGCAATAGTTGCTTGCTAAACGACAGACTAATGTGTGCAATGGAGATCTCCCTGCGCTTAACATGCCGCTTCAGGTTTCTGACTGAATGAATGGCCGCTAAACTTCCCACATCCAGCCTAGCTGGCTGTTCAACTATCACTAAAGTCACTATTGGCCCAGTATAGATGCAGAGCTGCATGCTACTAGGTGAGATGCGAACACTTACATATGTAATAGACTTTGAAGCCGTTTCCATTATGACCTGCTAATCACAAATTTCTGCTGTATATGGGGTTTAATGGATAATTATAGTCAATATAATACGGTTAATGCGCCTGATAGAATACAGTGGTGCAGAATGCTAGTGAATCACAAGTAAAGATGGCGGCCGTAATCAAAATGGCAAACTCGCTATGTACAAAATTCGACAATGTCTCTGAACGTCTCTTCCTCCATCTCCATCCAAGGGAAATGACCGCATTCTTCATATATAACCAGCTTTGATCCCGGCATTCCTTTGTGAGTTGCTTCTCCTTGTGTTGGCGTGCACACCGGATCCGCTCGGCAAAAGATCATTAGCGTTTTTGCTGTGACCTTGCCAAGTTCTGGTTCTTGATAATGGACATTTCGATCTGACCCATGTAGCAACTGATAATTCCACAAAGAAACCGATTGAATATTGCTCAACTCTGTGGATCGAGTAGAAGCATCAGGGTCGTAGAAATACACAGGAAGAAAAGATCGAATGACTCGGGCGAATTCCTCGTCGGAAAGATCCTCCCATGAAGCAGTCCAGGCCTTGAGTGCAGCGTGCATTTTTGGGTTCTTGGACTTTTCAACGATTGCCTCCTTCATCGATTTGCCATCATTGAATCCTTCCAGGGTGTGATTCAAGAGAATTAGACGGTCCACCTTTTCAGGATACCTAATGGCATACCACAGGGCAATTGTACCACCTCCCGAGTGCCCTAACAAGTGCGGAATCTTTTCGAGGCCCAGCTCCTGGCGGAGGTATTCTATGTCATCTGCGAGATGCCAACATGACATTTCAGATGGATCTGGGCGGGTGGATTTTCCATTTGCCCTGAATTCGAGGTAGATGAGGGTAAAAGTCTGCTCGAGTGGTGTGAGAGTCTCTTGAAGATATTTTGAAGAAAGCCCCCAGGCAGGCGGCGAAATAATCATGAGAGGCCCATCGCCGCGCTTGAAATACTGCAGCGTAGAGCCTGCTGTGGTTTTGAACACTACATCTGCCATGATTGACAAAGGGGATTGGTGAGCTTTTGGTAAATTGGAGGGTATATGTGTCCCTGGCTAAAATATGTAAGAATCTTTGTCGCTGTCGCCTATGCAAGATGATTGCAATTCCTCACAGTTGGTCTGCAGCCGCGATAAATACCAAAGTCGACTCTGTTTCTAGAGGTTAATGCGATCCATGTCCGTCGCGAGACCGAGTGCGTTGCTGCCTGCGACCCAATCTCAACACTTTCATTGGTGGGAGAATCTCTCTCGAGTTGGCTCAACACTTTACACTTGATCCAGTTGTTATGTTCCTGTATAGGAATCCCAACATAGCCCAGCCAACATGGGTTGTTCAAAGGATCTTGTTGAGAGCGACAATGCTACTGTACTAAGCAGCTTCACTGCAACTACGCAATTATTACAAAGCCCAAATGTTGGGTCGGGGATCGGCCCCGCCATCGGAGCGAAGGCCGACTCGATCCATACAGCATCTTTGGTTCGGCATTTGGACGGACTCCTTGAACCGCGATTGACATAGACCAAACATGAAGAGCACCATACAGTCAAGAATCGAAAATCAAGGCAATTTTGAACAGCATCTTTGGATAATTGATTATACACTCCTCATAAAGTCTTCATTATCATTACTCAGTTATCTAGCGTATCAAATTCGCAAGGAGCATCTCTTTCAGGCATAAGCTGCCTCGCTATTAGAAGTAAAATGCAACAAGCATAACCACAGCAACTGCCTTGATGCTTGTCATTGCGCCCGAAAACATTCCAGG
Organism: Trichoderma sp. IMV 00454; assembly: GCA_001931985.1. Classification (NCBI taxonomy): domain Eukaryota; kingdom Fungi; phylum Ascomycota; class Sordariomycetes; order Hypocreales; family Hypocreaceae; genus Trichoderma; species Trichoderma sp. IMV 00454. The sequence goes on from MSJK01000131.1 coordinate 928,941, forward strand.
CGCCGCGTTCCCAGGAACGGTAGGGATTGAGTTCGTTGGAAGGCCTGCCGAGGCGGTAGTGCTGGATTCAGAGCCTCCAGGCGACCCTCCAGAGCCGGGCGCAGAAGTCTCCTGAGAGCCGGGCGCAGAAGTCTCCTGAGAGCCAGGTGTAGAAGTCTCCTGAGAGCCAGGGGAGCCAGACTCTCCAGGAGAGGCAGGAGAGGTTTCGGAGAGGGGGACGGTGTTGCCGTTGACAACAATTGAAGATCCCGAAGTGGGCAATGACAGGGTGCTGCCACCGACAGTAATTGCAGGTCCTCCGGGGCTCAAGGTTGAAGAGCCAAAGACGATTTGAGACTGAGAGTTTTCGGTAAAGGGAGGAATCTCGCTTGAAGCTGAAGGCGTGCTTCCAGGGCCTTCAGTAGTAGTAGTACCGCCGGCGTTGTTGTTGTCGTTGTTTCCGCCAGGAGGTGAACCATTGCCTCCTCCGTTGCCTCCATTGTTGCCTCCGTTGCCTCCTCCATTGCCGCCGTTGTTACCTCCATTGCCGCCTCCGTTAGAACCTCCGTTGCCTCCGCTACCGCCTCCATTGCTACCACCGCCGTTGCCGCCTCCGTTGTTTCCGCCGCCATTGCTGCCTCCATTTCCACCGCCGTTGTTACCACCTCCATTGCCACCGTTGTTTCCACCGCCGTTACCACCGCCATTGTTACCGCCTCCATTGCCGCCGCCTGGAGTACCAGAGGGGCTTGAAGGGCTGGAAGGGGTGACACTGTTACCGCCACCGTTGCCCGCACTCGAGGAGCTCGCGGGAGGGGGGTTGTTGCCACCTGCAGGCGAGCTTGACGAAGGAGGAGGGCTGCTAGCACCTCCGCCAGGCTGAGATGAGCTCGAAGCCGGGGGAGGAGGTGGTGGAGGTGGAGGAGGAGGAGGTGCGCTGGTAGATGTAGGACCCGAGGGAGGGGGGTTGCCAGCATCAGATGTGGAAGGCGGCGGCGGCGGAGGAGGAGGAGGAGTTGAAGAAGTCGTCTTCGGGGGAGGCGGCGGTGGTGTTGAGCTTGGCCCAGCAGCGCTGGTGCTACGAGAGCTGGGAGGCGTGGTCGTAGGGGGAGGGGGAGGAGGCGTAGTTGTAGGGACCAAAGCCGTGACAGAGCTGAGAGCCGAGGGAGGGTCGTAGAACCCTTGGAAGGCATCAGAGATGCAAGACTTCCAGGCCGGATCCAAGCTTCGGATTTGATCGGGAATCACAATGGTGGGGTGGCAAGGATCAGCTATAAGTAAAGGGAAAGTCAGCAATGTTCTTCGATGGTACGTGCAGAGTGGAAATCATCAAACGTACGAGAACTATTGATGGCATTGGAGGGATTGCCGGGGATATAGGTGTAGCCGGCAATGGTGGAGCAGTTCCTCTTCAGATCATCCGTGTTAAGTGCAGCAGACCCAACAGGAGAATAAAAGGATGGGGTGCTCAAGCTATTTATCGTGGTGTCGCCGGTGATGGTTCCAACAGTAACGGGTGTTCCAGTCACAAGAGAAAAGACCATGGTAGACAGTTCGCCGGGGGCAAATCCAACGGTAGTGTTGAACCGGGGTTCTCCAACAGTGCCGCAGTAGTCATAGGCAGACAAGGCTGAGAATCCGATATAGACGGAAGGTGACTCGCTGTGATGGTGTCAGAAACGCTCAATACATGAGGATAAATGGCAGATACTTACAAGACAATGCCAGCAGACGTGAATGAGGTAGCCAGGGGCGTCGTGCCAGTAGCTGAATCATGTTAGTTGTTGGTCAATGTTTTCAAATAGGCAACTTACGATCAGCCCAGTAGAATACCTCTACCGTAGAGGCAGCAATGGTGCAGCTGTAACACTAGAATACCATCAGTATCACTCATATCGGTGCACGACAACAAGACTTACACATGGCGGCTCTGCGGATCCGTACCACACGTTACTCTGAGGCAGAATGAAGTTTTCGGTGACTGTAGCTGTCTCAACAGTGTTTACGACAGTTGTCACCACCTCTGTAGTAGTGCCAGTCACTTCTGTGAAAGTGGTGACGCCAGTTCCGATGGTCCTCGTGAGAGTGCGCGTCGGAGGGTTGGTTGTGGACAACCAGTTGTTTACCGACATCAGACATTGGCACTGCAATGCTGGATCTGTCGAGAGGCCTTCATACTCTTGAAGAACAATGGCAGGAAAGCTGCTGGTGGCACCGCAGGTGACATTCGCAGGCTGAGTTGGAGTACTCGGCCCTCCGGTGGCTGTCGGGGGGTCTGTAATTGTGTTTGTTCCATTGGACACAGCAACTGTAGACAGGAATAGAAATAAGCATCAGTCCATCCAAATGATGAGCACGTCAGGGTCATAACTTACATGGTGACGCCCGCACTGCGCCGCCCAAGGCGAGCAGAGCAAGAGCTCCTGTTAATCCAGCCATTATTCGACCCGTAACACAAGCAAGTTGAGCTCAGCGTGAGGATAACGAGAAGGAAAAGTTTTGTCCGACGGCATGTGCGTGCCTGGGGATATAAGCGGGCTCGCTCTACACCACTAGCTACATCACATAACCCGCAAGGCTCGCAACAACGGTAGCCCAACCACGATCATCACGTCGCTTGCCTCAACCCCTGGAGGCGCGGCAGTCAACCGAGTACGGCCTCTATGTGAAGGGTACCTGAAAATAGTCTGCTGTTGCCTCCGGCTTAGAAAGCGCGTAAAGCGTCTAGCCAAGACGCCCATCTGTGGCTGCTAATACTAATCACAGTTTTCCTTGGTTACAACAACAGTCTGGAGGAGCTTCGGAGCTCTGAATGGGCCCCCAACTGACAAAAACATACAAGACTTGCTCAGAAGTGGTGCCAGCCTCCCCAAGTGCTTACGCTCTAGCACAGCTCCACGCTATAAAGCCAAGGGTCGAACCCAATCATGGGGCGAGCAGCAAGCCACAATGGTCAGCCCTACAACGTTGTCAGTTCTTTGAAGGGCATCGCGTAACTGACAAGACAAGTCAGACGCAGTTGGCTAGGACGGCGTTGTTGCTAAAGAGAGACAAGTTTGACAAACGCTACCGCTGCTTGTGGGCATAATTTACTCCAGTTAGAGGGATGATCCCAATATACCCTGGCCTCACCTTGGTGGGCCACACGCCGTCGCGAGCTATTCGTCTGGCGAGCGGAATCTTGCCCCATTGAAGCAATTCACAAATGATAAGAAAACTGGATACGACAGACACAGCCAGACAAGCAACGCCACACCGTCGGGTACGGGCCGTTTTGCTTGACTGCCGTCAGCACTTGTGCCTCGCAGAAGTGGCAAGTTGTGTGTGCTCTGCAACGTTGGCGACGTGTTAGCCACAGCTGCTGCGGCTGAGAGTGGGATGAGAGATAGCAATCCGGTTAAAAACAGCTCCGTCGGGAGAGATTCGTAATTCAAGGGCTTTCCGGCTCATTGGGACGCCAAGGGCCGTTATTCCCTTGGTGCTCTTGGTGGGTCGCCATGCAACGCTCGACAAAAAGCCGGATCAACTAGGAATAGCTCAACATTGGACGACAACAAGGCCATCATGGGTGAGCAATGGTTCATTCGACAGCTAGCCGAGGTGCATTGCATAACACATGATGTGGATTCATAGTGTTCCTAAAATCTGACCCGTCGGTGTCGGTGGGCTCGTCAAGGCGAATCTCTGAGCGCGCGAGCTGTAGGTGAAGACCAACCCCATGCCTGTTGACTTTTCTTTTCCGCGAGATTCGATGACGGCTTTCTTTTCACCTGCAGAATTGTATCGTGTCAACTCGTACCAGGCTGGGACCGCGTCTAAGGGGGGGATCTCTTTAACCGGTCTTTCGTATACTACTAGTAACTGCAACCAACATTGCTCCACTTGCGGTGCAGGATTCTCCAGGGCGAGTACCATTAGGATGTGGCAGATTTGAAGCATTCACACATCTCCGGAAGATGCCTGCGCGGCTGCAGCATTTGCTGCTCTGGGCGCTGTTGATGCCAAACGCTCTCGCCTCAGCTTTGGACCTTGGGCTGATACGGCGAGCCGACGACCCCATTCCGTCTCCCGTGTCTGTATCGCCGAGTCAATTCTTGTGAGTCCCTCTTGCGCCTTCTACAGCTTCAACCAACTCACGTGTTTTAGCGAGGGAGTAGATGGTCCTTGGTCAACGTTTGAGTTGCGCGTAGGAACTCCAGCTCAAAACATTCGCATATTGCCTGGCACTTCATCAACACAGACGCTTGTGGTGCTACCAGAGGGTTGCCAAATTATCAATGTGACCGATTGCGCCAACAGCAGAGGCGACTTGTTTAATACGACTGCCTCCAGCACTTGGAAGGAAATTGGTCTGTTTAGTCTGGGCTTTGAGAATGCTCTTGGTTTTACCGACAATGGCGAGTTCGGGCATGATACCGGTATGACTCTTTCATGCTCATTGCGCTTTACCATATTAACTTATTTCACAGTTGGACTTGGATATCTTGGCAGCGGTGGCCCGGTTGTCAACAACTCGGTCATTGCTGGTGTTGCCGGCACAGAGTTTTATCTGGGAGTGCTTGCACTGAACCCGCGTCCTACTAACTTTACGAATCAGAATGATCCGCAGCAGAGCTTTCTGCAGCTCCTCAAGAATCAGTCCTCCATTCCATCTTTGTCGTACAGCTACAACGTCGGAGCTCCATATCGACTCAACAAGGCTCTGGGCAGCTTAATCCTGGGCGGCTACGACACGTCTGCGTATCAAGATACCAATTCTTCGTATGACTTTTTCAGCGACCAGTCGCGCGATCTAACGATTGGCGTTCAATCCATCTCTACGAATGCCAGCGCAGACAACACGGTGCTTCAGTCTGAGCAGATTTCCATGTTTATCGACTCGTCTGTTGCCGAAATCTACCTTCCGGTGGACGCCTGCCACGCGTTTGAGAAGGCGTTTGGCCTGACATACAACTCTACGCTTAAAATGTACCTGGTGAGCGATTCGCTACACAGTAAACTCACTGCCGAGAACCCTTCAGTCACATTTACGATAACCACTGCGATTACCGGCGGCTCAACCTTTAACATTACTTTTCCCTACGCCAGCTTCGACCTACAGGCTGAACCTCCACTGGTCAAGACGGCATCTCGATACTTTCCATTGAAGCAGGCAGCCAACGACACCCAGTATGTCTTGGGACGCACGTTTCTGCAAGAGGCGTACCTGATTGTGGATTATGAACGCGGCAACTTTTCAGTTCACCCTCGAGTGTGGAACGCAAGTGCTGAGTCGAATATTGTAACCATATTGCCTCCCGGAGTCAAAGAGAGCAAGCCCAATACTGAGAGCAGCCACAGTCTCAGCGGCGGTGCCATTGCGGGCATTGTCATTGGTGTCTGTATCGTCATTGCGGCTGTTGCTCTTGCTATCCTGCGATACATGGTGGTTTCTCGTCGGAAGAAGGCAAAGCCGGAAGAGTCTACAGAGATGGATGCCCTAGCCAGGACAGTGCCGGAAACTACTTCAACCGTCTCACCTGAGCCGCCCAAGTCTGCGACTTTGAGCCCTGGAACCTTACGAGAGCTAGAAGGAGACGATTCGACGAAACCAACGCCAGAAATTGAAGGCAGCACAGCGGCAAGGAGGAGCCCGATGAGCGAGCTAGAGTCGTCAGGCACTCCTATGGCAGAGCTGGCCAGTCCGGTGCCCATTTCGGAACTGTTGTCGAATGAGATTTTCGAGATGCCTGGAAGCGAAGTTCCGGAGCTTCAAGGAAGTCGAGTGGCGCCTGTCTTGGTACTCACAGATTCCGAGTCGAGCGAGTTTAGCTTTGAAGTTGAGCCGGGAGTGATAGGAGTGATTCAGCAGACGGAAGAAGACAGGCAGCATAACACCGGAGAAGACGCCAGATCACAGGAGGAAGCTCAGGATGGAGCACATGAAGGTGCCGTAACGAGCACTCAGGAGACCCAGGAAGCAACTGGGAGTAAAGGACAGACTGACGAGAGTAGAAATGACAAGGGAAACGGACATACCGAAGGAGAGAGTGGACGAGAAGACCCTAAGAAGTAATTTTTAATTCACCAGCAGCTTTATACCACATAGAAGTCTCTACATAGTATTCATTCACTTGACATGATGCACGAATATACAGGTTGACGCACAAATCCACGTTCTATGGAGCCGAGACTTCAAACTAAGGCAGTCTAACTTGACGTTCCCGCTCGTGTGGGTAACAAGCAGGCCATCTTGATGGTAACCAGGTCATTGGAACGCCCAAATCTCTTGCATATCAATCTGGGGTAGTAATCCGCCCGCTAGAAATCCTCCGAGGGGACCATGGCAGGGGCTAAACGGATACGGGGACCTTCTCATAGGGGAAGTTGGAGTATCTATTTTTGGAACCAACATCACGGCCTGCAGTAGAGTTTGGATTACGTACGTACGGAGGAAAGGGTATAAAGCTGACCTAGCTTGCATTTAACAGGTAGCGTCTATATACAGCTCTGATTGCAACGGACAAGAGTGTCTCGTGTAAAAAGTCATTCATAACTAACGACCAGCTTTTATGGAATCAATCTGATACAAGTGTTGTTGATTTTTCCTCCGAATCCCGAATACGCGTAGCACTTCATTGCCGGCTTACACGCTCTTGGGAGTCCCCGCGTTGGGGAAAGCAAACTTGGCCGTGCGATCGAGACGTACAGAGTATCCCGTAACGTTGGGATCCTCACCCAAAAAGGCCAATGGGAAGCCCAGGTCAAACGGCTTAACGCTTTCGAGGTACTTGATCTGCTCATCCGTGAGCTTGATGCTCAGCGCCTTGATGTTGTCGTTGAGGTGCTCAATCTTGCGTCCGCCAACGATGGGGAAGACGTTGCCGGCCTTGTGCAGCACATATGCAAGCGCAATAGTGGTGACGGACTCGATTCCGTGTTCTGATGCGACCTTGGCGAGAGCCTCACTAATTTTTTCCTCGTCGGCAGTCTGTGTAGGGGCCCCTGTGAGACCACGCAGAGTCTCGCCGTTCTTCTTGCGTTCCTCTAGAGCCTTTTTCGTCTGAAACTTGCCGCCACCGAGGACGTCCCAAGGAGCCAAAGCCATGTTGAATTGCCGAGCCATTGGGATAATTTCCCGCTCGAAATCCCGGACCATGATGTTCCATCGTCCCTGGTAGATGCTGAAAGGAGTCTTGCCGTAGGCTTGTGCGTAAACATTCGCCGCACTTACGACCCAAGCTGGCATATCTGAGGCTCCTAGATAGAGGACCTTGCCTGACTCGACTTGTTGGTGGAGAGAATCCATGAGCTCCTTGATGGAAGTGGTGTGGTCCCACCAGTGAATGTACAGAATGTCAATATAGTCCGTCTGCAGCTTCTTGAGAGACTCTCGAACACTCAAGTGAAGACTCTTGCGGTGATTTCCCTGGAAATTGGGGGCCTTGCCCTTTCCTAGCTCATGGCTTCGAAAGTCTGAGGTGAACTTGGTGGCAATTACAAGCTGGTCCCGGATGCCCCTCTTTGCCGCCCACTCTCCGATCCAAGCTTCGGACTGCTCGTTCTGATAGTTGTTGGCGGTGTCGATAAAGTTGCCGCCGGCATCGTAAAAGGCATCAAGCAGCTTAAAAGAGCTCTCCTTGTCCATGGATCCCATCCAGTCGGACCAGCTATCGCCAATGGACATGGCGCCTAGAGCCAGAGGCGATACTCGAATACCCGCTGAAGGGGCGAGTACCCTGTACCGACCCAGCTCGCTCGCGGGCTCTTCCGAGAGGGCAAAGAGTGAGGCGGCCATGGTGTTGGACTATAATAGACTGTACGGTAGTAGGTTCTGGTTCTACTTGTTCGAAAAGTGTCTGCACAGAGGGGAGCGTTTTGACAATGTTTCGAATTGATAAGTTGCGAATATTCTCAATCCTTCAACTACCCCTCCTAGGCCTCTGTGACGCCATTATATATCTCATGGCGTTGATTAGCACATCAACCAAGTCTATCTTTTATCTCCGGGATTTTTCAACAACCCTCCATCCAAGTCGGAATTAGGGCGGACATAGTGCCTCGATCGACTATGAAACTGCCTATTGCTTAGAAACAGGCAATAAGTGATGATCCAAACTTCCTAGATTGAGGGGTCAACTTCTTCTTCTGCATGAGTGGGGTCGAAATAAGTCCGATCTTGTCGTCGTCGGCGAAGATCGAGACTGTCCCCGATACGCCCGGTGGCTTCTCACAAGGCTTGCTAATTCTCTTCTAAGCCATCAAAACGGCACATGAAACGGATAAAAAGGCAGAGAATGGTATCGCTGGATTATAAATTCACATTCTCGCTTTGCTGCGCCCAAACGCCTGTTCCCTCTACAACCAAACTAATGCCCGCAATGGGTATATCTCCAATGTGCACAGCACCAACTAAATACATGTACGAGGAAATGTTGATCTGATCAATTCCCGGGCCGGCCCATCGATGAATCCTGCCAATCCGGCTTTTATGCCGTGCAGGGCTCGTTGACCTTGCAGTTCTCGGGGAGCTCCTCGACGAGGTTGATGGTGAGCTCTCCGTGGTTGACGTCGTCGTCGCCCTTGGCATAGTGCAGCGGCACGCTTCCGCAGATGGCGCATCCAAATGTCTGAAGCTCCTTGAAGACGCTCTTCAGTGTAGCGCCGGTGACGTCGCCCTCTGAGTTTTGGATATAGGCACACAGCGTGCTCGTGAACTTGCCGTTGTAGTTGAGGGAATCGAGCTCGATACATGCCACGTCGTCGCCGTTGTCGTATTTTCGGTTGTCGTCGAGCTTGTTGAAGACGTCTGCGAGATGTGACAGGCGGCCACCGCTAATGTAGGCGATGCCGCAGAGGACGTCTCCGTGGCAGTTGATTCCAAGGCCGGCGACGCCCTGGGCAACCACAGCGGCTGCGGCGATGAAGCTGTTGAAACGCATCGTAACTAGACTGTATCGAGTTAATCTTGCTCTTTGAATGCCATTGGAAAAGGGCGGCATCACATACATGAACGTTGTCTTGGCACAAAACACAAAGAGATGCGGAAGTTGGGCGTCGACGGAGGATATGCTTGGCGGAAGAAGCTGGGCGCTGATGTAATGAGAGATCTGATCGGGTTATATACAGATACTCGGTGGAGTCCTTCAACAATCAATGCAAAAACGAACAAATGCAGGGCATTGGGTTGTCGAGACCTAATCTCTGCTTGAGTCTGCTGAGATCAGCACTAGGCACATCGTCGCCAACGGCTTGGGGCCTTCAGCTGGCCGCCTTAGCCGAAACAATCGTCTTTTCCTACGGACTCCTACGGACATTGTATGGGGAACAGGTCAAGTGCGTGTCTGTAATTGGGCGGTGTTTGTCATGCTGGTCTCCTGGAGGCTAAAAACAGTCATCCTGTCCTAGCTTCACGATGGTAACAATGCAGGTACAGCTGCCCAGCCACAATGGCCTCTGCGCATCCCGAGTCTTGAACGGGTATAACGCTTCCGAGCAGTGCCTCAATTACCAAACCGCTCCGATCCGAACCAACAACATGTATTAATATGTCTGCTCTTGATTCCCTCGTCCGCCAGAGCCGACAAAAGATGCGATTCGACTTGTAAGTTGGCGCTCGCGCATCCTTTGCTTCATGGCTCGCTTTGGATAAAGGTCGACATGGACTGGATGCGCTACAGACGAGCTCCAGGATGCAAGTGGCCAGAACTAGCGGAAATTACAAGCAGGCTTTGTCATTGAGCCAAACTGGTTCCTTTGGCGCCGGATGTAGTTGAAGCCGGCTAAGAACGTTATTTTTGGTTGGGCGACTAAATTTAGAACCCATGAATAAGGCGGACCAACGGTGACAATGCGTGCAAGGATCAGTTGATGGAGCATCAGAATTACAAACAGTCACAGGGTTGCACTTTGACAACATCAAGGGTTTCTATTCTCTGTCTGGCTGCATGTAGCTATTCATGATGCAGAATTAGGCCTTGAAAGTGCATCTCCTGGCGAAATCCTTTTTACAGAGTTCAAAGGATCATATCGTTCGCCTTACCCTAACCGCCGAAATGGAACGATCCAATCGTTTGGTTGGCCGCCCCGACAAAATCTCCCAGTTCCGTCGTGACATCCACGCAGGTCGGCGCCAGCGTGAGAATTTTAGCTCCAAGCTCAAAGACACCAAACGTCAAGGCGCGCAGGATGTTGGAGAAGTTTCCGACATCAGTCACGTTCGCCTTGGACAAGATCGGTTCTTTTTCCAAGAACACACCAAACAGCTCTTGGGTTACGTTGACAAACTGCGACGATACAATTCGAATTAGAGATTTTCATGGTGCGACAGATGATGGAGGATACTTACGCCACTGAAGGAATCGCAGAGGCCTTGCTGGTCACTAATGGCGGAGGCGCCGAGTGCTTTAACTTCATTGCCAATATCCGCGATGATGTCTTTCAAATCATCAACAATGATGGTGAAATCAGCCGTTTGCTAATTCGAAAGTCAGTTTGTCAAATTACATGTTTAAGTGATTGAAAAAGGTAGGCGTACTGATTCATTCAGGCCCCCAACCACGCCCAGCAGGTCAGACGACAGCTCGGTGATGTTTTTGATACCACTGATACCGTCTTGTGGGACGTTTGGTATCATTGTCGCTTGTACCTGGTTTATAGACACCAGGGCGGTCAAAAGGGTGAGAGACTTGAACTGCATAATGACAGCTTCTAGATGTTTGCTTGTATAGATGTGTGTTTGTAGGATGATGCTTTCTGTCGGTTGATGGTTTTTCTGGATAAAAATGCCATTCACGTCCAGTTTATATAGACCCGAGGGCCTGGCAGTGGGGGATTGTGAATGCCGCTGGATTATTCCATCGGAGGTAGGATCGACCCATGGATTCCTTCGATTGATGCTACATCGCCATGATGCCAGAATTTGGATTCCCAGTGGAATTGATCTTCCAATTTTGATGGGATGAATGGACTCATTCAAGCAGAGCTAGGTAGTATAGCCCACCGAGCATCTTGATCGGCAGGGTGTTCTTTGTGGAGATGAATTCCGAGCTGAATGGCAGACACAGTAAGCAGTCTCAGGTTACTTGGTAGCTGGGCAGGTCAGAACGAATCGATATTTATTATTACATTTACCTAATACCTACTTGTATATCTACTAGTCATTAGTAGATCCATCTAGATCTATATCGAGTAGACAGACTATGTCTTCATCCAGTAGAGCAACTTATATACTGGATTAACTTGCATTCCCTCTATGAATATCTCTTTCACTAGTTCAATTCATCCATACCAATATGCGGGGATCTGCGCAGCGAGGTAAAATAATCAGGGTCCATCACAGCTAAAAGGTTGATCAGGGAGGAAACGTGAGACAAATGTTATGATCCGTGACGACATCAGGTTGTTCTTCGGTATACAAGCTATTTAAATACTCTAGAGCCATATTCGGACTATGAGATCCCATTATCTAATCCAAATACCCTTTATACAGCGCTTTACTGGTCGTCAAGGGAAGCTTCAAAAAAAGCTTCAAGCGAGGTGCCATTCGATTCAGGAAGATGCAACTTAATCGGATACGCCTCCTTAGTCTCGTTAAAGTTCTTATCCAGCCCCTTCAATTCCTTCTTAGACTCCTCCGCGCAGGTCGGCACTGTCCCAATGACTGCAAAAGAGAGTTTGTCCACATACGTCTCCCAGAAGCGCAAGATGGCACCAATGGGCATGCTGAGAGGTATGGGGCCTAAGAGGCCTTTTTGGCTGACGAGCGCTTGGAGGAGATCTTGCTGGGCCTTGACAAACTGCAACTCTTTAGTTTAGATACTCGTAACGCGATGGAAATGGGGACTCACGCCAGTAAAGGTTTCGCAAATGTCCTGTTGGTCATCCTTGGCAAAGGTAGAGTTGCCTGAAGCTGAAGTTGATATAGCTGCTGCAGTCTCATTGGCATCGGCGACGATTTGGCGAAAGTTCTTGAACGCTTGCTAATGAACCAGTTAGCTCACAGAGGCACATATATAGGGTTGTGCGACTGAATAGATGGGCGGGTATACTAATCCATCTGCCTCCACATTCTCAGTATTAAGGCCCTTGACTAGGTCCAACGTGTCGGCTGAAAGGGCGGTAATGTTGGAGAGGCTGTTGGTTACGTCTTTTGCTGTCAAGGCTTGCACGTGGGTCAAAGATAGCACGGCGGCTAGAACGAGGGATTTGAACTGCATGATGCCGGCGTTGTAAATCGACTGCTTAAATATTACGGTATGGCGTTGTGGTTGTTCACTGTTTTAACCGATGGTGTTTGTAGTGGTAATGGAGCCTCCAGCTTATATCCCTGAGGTGCTGAGGATATATACGTGGATAGGTATAGGCTGGCTGTTACCACGGCTTCAATCGACATGACTCCCTTTAGGTGATACACCGCCGAGATGACGACTTCTCCATTCCAGTAAACACAATTTCCAGGTTTCATCAAATAGATCAACTGCCCTAAGAAAGATAAGGTGACCTATCGTCCGCCACAGACTGCCTGATCTGCAGGGTGCACCCTATGGAATGAGATCGCTCAACTTGTCCACGTGAAACCGAGACAACTTCCATCTTCAGACACTTTGTAACGCTTGATTATTATCCAATCATGTTCTCTTACAAGTGATACAATGTGCTGAGATGCTGTCGATACAACTAATTGAGGCAAGGTTAGCTGCTCTCAAGATACGCATATGAATATGTAAACCTACGATGAGGCAAAGATGTTCAGGAAGAGTAGGACGTAGAGAAATAGGACTTTGTTACTATAAAGAAGAGACCATCGGTTTCAGTGCAGAGGCGATGTAGATGTCTCATCACATAATTTCCCCCAATATATCTCAATACGTGTAAGGACATGGAACAGGAGATGGATACCCCTGGATAAGGCCCATAGAGCATCAAGCTACTACAAGCTGCAGATTTGAACCACGTCTACAACACCATGGGAAGATGTTTCCATTTGAAACGATAATATTCGGTACCCGATAGCTCAAGCCACCTGATTGATCAGGGAGACAACATGAGACAATCTTTTACGCAACGTCGTCCATGGAATGTAAAAGCCTGCATAACCTCGGCTATGACTCGCTGAATAGACACACTATGATGGTCGAGTTGATAGCTGGACCCCGCCAACTCTGTAAAGACAAACAAAAGGCTGTGAGTAGGCAAATCACACACATTCACATTGGTTGGAAACAGTATGGTTGTTCAGTTCATTGGTCGTCATACTATGTACTGTCTAATCGCAACTAGTTCACCACGTCAATGCTAAAAACATCCACGCCGTCTTTCAGCTGGCTCTTTGTTGGCGCCTTTCCAAGCCTCAACAACTCAGACACTTGCATCACGGTCGGGTCGCGGCCTTGGGACGCAACCGCCACGACAGTCTCACCCTTTGTGTAGTAGGCGACAAACTTTCCTGCGGCGACATCTCCATCCAAGATGACGTCGTCCCATCCAGACGCAATCGTGTTGCCGCTGTATCGCAGCTGGGCGCCAAGGGCAGACCAAAAGACTGGGATAAAAGGGTCGCTGGGTGTAGCTGGGTTCACAATGTGTGAGGCAACGGCACGGCCAGCGTTTTGAGCGACGTTCCAGTGCTCAATTCGGACGAGAGCCCCGTTGCCTCCAGGGCCTTGGTAAGGGTACGAGGCAATGTCTCCGATGGCGTAGACATCTGACAGTCCCGCAACCGCAAAGTGATCATCGGTCTGGAGGGATCCATCCTTTTGCAGTTGGACTGCGCTGTTGTTTTTGAGGTAGCTAGTCTCGGGGGCCACGCCGACTCCCAAGATGACGAGATCCGCATCGAGTTTGGTACCGTCCTTGAGATAGACGGCACCCACCTTGGAGGAATCCGAGCTGGACGGCTCGGCCTTGTCGACGCCAGCACTCAAGTAGAACTTGATGCCCTTGCCCTCCAAGGCCTTCTGGATGCCGGCGCCGACCTGCTCGCCCAGAACACGCTCCAGAGGAACCTTTTCCATGCCCACAACGGTCACCGAGTTGTCGCCGCCAGTGGCATTGGCAATTTCCATGCCAATAAACGAGGAGCCGATGATGACGATCTTCTTGCCCTTTTCTCCAATGGCGTCGACAATCTTCTTGGCATCGTGGACGGTGCGCAGTGTAAAGATGTTGCCGAGTTCCTTGAAGCCTTGAAGGGGCAGGAGCCTGGGAGTTGCTCCAGTCGCGAGAACCAGCTTGCTGTAGGCAATCTTGCTTCCGCTTGCAGTTGTAACTTGTTTGCCAGAAAAGTCGACATCGTTGACTTCACCGTCAACCCACTCAACGGCGCCGCTGTCGAACCAGCTCTTGTCTCGCCATGCCAACTTGGAGGCATCTGTGATTAAGGCCTTGCTCAGCTTGGGTCTGTCAATGGGGAGGTAGCCCTCCTTGGAGATGACGGTGAGATGGCCTCTGTAGCCCTTTTCACGCAACCCCTCGACAACACCGAGAGCGCCAGAGCCGCCACCGACAACGACGACCCTTTCTTGAGCATCACTCGCGACGCTGCACTGGAAGTTGGGTTTCCTCCTGGAGCCTTTGATGGCGGCTTCCTCGGCGGTAATGTAAAATGCTCCATCATGCTGGGTGAGAGGAAAGACGGGGAGTGCATCCAAAGCAGGCGAGTCTTCTACGTCGCCAGTCTTTGCGTTGAAACAAGCTATTCCTTGTCAGTATGTCATCTCCAGATAGGTTCATGGTCAAAATTACCTCCATGCCAGGGGCAAGTGATGCGTCCTGTGGTGGACAAAACGCCCTTGGACAACGGAGCGCCGTAATGGGTACATTTGGCACCAATGGCCTGTACCTCTGCCTTTCCACCAGACTGGAGGCCGACAAGAAGGACTTTGGCGTCTTGGATGCCCTCAACTTCCACCTCCTGCTTCTGACCAGGCTTGAGTGACAGCGAAGTCACGCCTTTTAGCTTGTACTCTTGAGCCATGGCGCGATTGATGAATGAAAACTGGCGAGACGGTATTGCAAAAGACAAAAGACGACGGTTTGGGAGTAGATGACGGAGGTGGGGGTTGCGGGGTAACGAGAGCATGCCTGGAGGTTTAATAGAAGCTCAAGTCAACGGAGAGATGGATGACGCGAGCAGGTGAGATCCGGAGATACCACGGAGAATGAGAAACTGGAGGAGACATCATGTGAGGAGAGTCGGCAGGTGTAAAAGGGACAGGCTAGCTCTTGCATTTGAGCTCCGAGCTTGAAGCTTGGTAAGCGGATTTGGGAGTGAAGCCGCATGTGAAGCTGGTGAGAGTCGAGCTTTGCTTTGCAACATGTGGGAATTGATTGGCTGGATGACGCAATGGATTAACGCGGAGAGATTGTGGTGCCGTCATTGCTGTGGGCGGGCCTACGTTTGGCCGGTGGTGGGCTGCCTTGGCTTCCCTGGAGATGGACGGATTACTGAATTCAGGAGATGGTGATGATAGAATGGTGATCAAGATGATGTTGGTGTTGATGTGATGCTGTACATGTGATGCTATTCCTATTTTGAAATGCCATGACTTGTACGTGCACAACATGTGATGTACAGTACTGTATAACGAGATATCCATGTTCGAGTCATGAGCTCCACTTGCGGTGTAAGTGAAGAACAATACAGATGACAGTTGACATACTAAATGGGTCCTTTCCGATATTTCCATAAGAACAATTTCTTGGTTCAACTGTTTCTTTGTTTCTTTTTGAACTGAACACAACCATGGAGTCTTACGGATCGTTCCCGCCTCCCGTCTCGCGGCATCACTCGCTTGCTCCCACAGCCACGGGATGCCGTATGAACGCTCACACAAGACCAGACCGAGCACACGTCAGATCAAGTGCATAATCCCGGCCCGCTCACCTTGGCATGACAAGACTTGCCAGCAAACCGGCGGGCCTGCTGTGTTGGCAATGGATACAACGCTGCCCCATCCATTACGCGCTCCCGACGACAGGACAGGACAGGACAGGCACACCGCAGTTCGATCGCTTTGACAGCCCTGCCCTGTCCCGACACTAGCCACGCGAGAACGGGGGTTTCCCGTGATGACGCCGCATAAAGTTGTGAAACGAGCCAAGCAGAATGTTTACACCAACCATAACTCAACCTCTCTATAAACATGGGATCGAAGAAAATAAACCTTTGTGCGGCTGGTGAGGCTAAACCACTACAAGAGACAGATGCAGCTGTGAAAAATTCTGCTGCTTCCGGATGCACTGGACTGGGTCCAATACGGTAGGCGAGCTGTACTGTAGGGGACTCAGGCGCTACAGCAAAGCTACAGCAGAGCTACAGCGAGCTACTGCAGGTGCAGCGCCCGGACCAGCCACTAATTTCAGGAACAGGGAGGCGACGCGCCTCTGCTCCGTACTCGGTACGACCACAGACAACTGCTCGCCATATCCACCGACGGGTAGCCAGTACTCGAGGCTTGCGGTGTCTGGAAGCGGTGTCTACTAATTGCAGCCGGCCTGGAGCTTCACACCACCAGCCATCGTTCTGCAGGCACGCGCCGCAAACTCTCGTCCTGGAACCATCAACCACTCATTGATCCATTCCGATCGCCTCGAGCCTTGTTTTGCTCCTCCATCCGACTCCCTGCTCGAAGCCCCTCAAAGTCACAGTACTCGCTGCATCGCCGCTCTGCGCCTACGATCCCGCTCCTATCGAGTACCGCTACTCCCTCCCTCCACCTGGCCTGGCCGAGTCAAATCTCCTTTCGACAAGGCTGCCTCTAATAATCGCCTCTGTCTTGCCTGCGGGGTTTCATTTTATTTTATTCCTACCGTACCTGTGCCTGTGCCTCTGCCTGATCCTGATCGATGTCGGACCCTATTCTTCGCCATCGTTAATCCTCACCTCTCACCAACCGTCTTCCGGGCCAACCGCCAAAGACCATGAATGACGCTGAAGCATCGCCATCGTTTCGACGCCTCGACCGAGCGGCGCTTCTTGCGTGCACTGCGGCCACCGACATCTACGTCACCTACTATTAATCTAATCATCTTTACTCATGCGACTCTCGCTCGGCGACATGGAGGTGCTCGACCACGCGCAGCACGAGTCCGGCTCGCCGCCTCTGCAGTGCTGCTGCGGCAGCGCAGACTGCGTTCACCTCAAGAAGAACTGCTCCATTCTCGAAGCTGTTGAGAAGGATGTGCATACAGCTGCCCAGTTAGGCAAGGTATGTGTGTGTGTGGACGTGCATATGTCTGCGGGTGCCGCGCTTGGCATGGCTCTGCAGTGCTGAGTTTTGCAGAGCTTTTGCTTGGTTGGGCTTTCTTTCATTCCCTTCATTCCTCTCTTCATCCCATTGTCTGCACGCGCCGCCAAATGATTGCGGCCATCCCTTTCACCTCGCGTTCAAACTGCATTCCTGTGCGGACACGGCAGTCAAGTCTCGATTGAACCCTCCCGGTCGTGTACGCATCCTGTGCCTCCAAAATGCTCTCCCAAACCAACAACCATGCTGTGCTCTCGGCAGACTGAATCCCCACTGACATTTGCCTTACAGGCCCTACTTGCTAGGCACGAAGCCTACATGGCCGACGCAGAACTGGATAGGCAGCGACTCAACGGCCGCATAGATCGCCTGCAGCTGGACAAGCAGGAGCTAGAAGCCAACAATGCCGCCAAGGTCGAGGAGAATAATGAGCTTATCGAGCAGCTCGAGCTACTCAACACCACAATCTTTGACTCCGACGCCAAGATCAAAAGCCTCGAAGCAAGCCTTCTCTCGTCGCAACAAGCCATCCGCCGCCTCGAGAGCGCCGCCGCCCGTGCCGCCGAGGCAGACCAGCACCTCAAGATTCTGGAAGAAGAGCAGGACAAACTCACGGGGGAGTTGAAAGCTACCAAGGAGGAAGCTCGCACTCATGCGCAGCGATTTAAAGAGGCACAGCGGGAGATTCTCGACATGCAGGATCAGCTCGTGCGCATGGAGAAGGAGGCCATTCTGGAGCGACAACGCCACGATGAAATGATGGAAAAGGTTGAGCGCCAGCGTGAGGTGGAGAAGCATCTGGATGTTGCTGCCGTGCGGCTCAAGGGCGCCGCGGCTTCAAAATCAATCACCGAACACCGACAGGGGAACAAAATCGTCGGTCACTTTGTGCGGGACCTGCTACAGGACAATGCAAACCTGCAGCTGGGCATAGCCGAGCTAAGGGAAATGCTCATCAGCTCCAACGATGAGATACAAGTGTTGCGAGAGCAGCTCATGTTTCACCAACCCCTTACCGACGGCTTCAGCCCTGCCTCGACTCTCAAGGCAGAACTGGAACCTTCCCTGTTTGAAAACTCGAGGCCGCCGCAAGAGTTTCACATTCACCATCACTACCACGTTGCCAAGCAAGAGACCAGGAAGCCCAAGAAGAAGCGCCAGGGCTTGCTGCCCGGCATTTTTACACCTCCAGCGGCAATCTCCAGCAGGTCGTCCTCTCCGGGCCCCGATTTCCAGCGACGCCTGGTGTCTTCTCCCACTCGCCCAGTTCTCTCCCACGCCGGCGAAACAACACCCATCAAGGCCAGCTCCTCAGCATGGCACGAATTTTCCACACCATCGGAAATGTCCTCCTCCCTTCCGACTTCTCCCCACATTTTCGATCATAGTGAAGCTGAGACAGGCTCTCTCATGTCGCCCACTACAAGCTACGACCCCATGTCTCCTACATGGCGCGCTTCACATAGAAAGCGTGCTTCTGCAGCCTCGTCCTGCAGCTTCCAGTCTCTCTCAATCATTGACATTGAGCCCGGCACCGCTGGAATCCAAACACCAAACCCTTTCAGATTTAGCAGCGGCGTCATCCACGAAGAGGACGAAGATGCACATACTAGTCCGCCTGCCACTGCGGCCGAACAAGACGCTCCCAAAGACGAGTCGGCGGAAGAAGATGATGCCAACGAAACTACAAATGCCGCCGCCATACCGATACCACCGCTTAGATCAGGGTTGCGCCGTGTAGCGTCTCATGAATCAATCATGTCGCTATCGGGCGGTCTTGATATTCACACGCTCCAGATCCGACCAAGCCAATTGACCCTCCGCCCGCTCGGCGGAGCTGATGCCGTCGTCACCGGCGTCATTGCCCAACCGACAATGTCGACCAAATACTCGAAGCGTAGCGATGCCGCCTTGCGCGATAACTTTGCCGGCTTTCAACCCCAGAGAAGCTCCACACCGACGTCAGACATGTCGGCTTCGTCCTCGCAAACATCTCGCAACGGCGCCGGAGGCCTTGGCAAATGGGTTGGGTGGCGACCATGGGGAGGAGCAGGTGCCGTCAGTCAAAGCCTGCCCAGGGCGGCGGAGAAAGCACCACCTAAACCACCTCCTAGAGCCCCTGGTATTAACCAGCCCGGTGCGATTCCCGGCTTCCAAGAGTACTGGGCAGCACAACAACGGAAAGGTGCCCCATCCAGAGTAGCGGCAACGGCTGCAACAATCGACAATGGCTCTTTGTCTTAAAGCTTGCGAGAGGGTGGCCTTTGAGTTGAGCGAATCACCTGTATAATTTTTGTTTCTTTGTTTCATATGTGTGCGAATCGTGGGGTTGTTCATGGGTTGGATTTGGCAGCATCATTTACGCCAAGGACTGGGTTGCATAAGTTGGTTCCTTTGTTTTTCTTTTGCATAACTGGACATTTTGATGGCGTTTTTTTCTTCGAGCGAGCCGGCAGAGCGACTGGCAGATTGGACATTTGGTATAAAATGGGGTCAGGAGATACCCGGGCCGCACAAGGCCATTTCCTTTGTTGATATAGATTGGACAGCACATATCTGTTACTAGACGCAGTATAATGACTATATACGTATAATCGGTAGAAGTAGTAAATTATAATGGACAAATATTACTTATTAAAGAGATGGGCGCTTCATTGTCCGCACGATGCCTGCATTTTTTGCTGATACAGCTGTTATCGCTGCAGCCCTTGAGATGTTCTGAAACGACACCTTTTGTCAACAAAGGGGTTGTGAAGCATCTCCTATAAATATACAGTAGAAAAACGACATGGAGTGTAATTATCGACTTCCCCTTCTACCAGCCAATAGCCGTCACTTACTACATCCGCTCCAATGGTGCGGTAACCTACTCGAGGCGGCTTTGGCCATGACGTCTCAACCTGCTTATAAAAGGGTTCGGTGTTGGGACCCCATGTTGGTAGGATATAGCTACCATCAGCGTTACGCCATATCTCTGGGGTCGTCTTGTATGATAGGTGACGGTGTTTAGCAGCAATTTCGTTCCGAACAACGTTGTACAGCGGCGTGAATACTGTATGTGAATGCGATACGGTAAATTCTCTCAGACTTGTTTTAAGGACGAATGCGTCGAGAACTTCGAATACACTCTGCATGTCTACCGGCCGAGCAGTGGACCCTTTTGCTTTGAGTGCCAGGTATAGCCGAGTGAGACTTGGGAAACTAGAGGCCAATACAGAGAGATAATTCTTTAAGAGGTCAATATCTGGGATTGCTCCAACCTCGGCTCCGTGTAGCGTAAGTGGGCAGACAATCTCAAGGGATGTAATAGCAGAGAGCCTCTGGGGTAGCAGCAGCTGAGGGAGATTTAAAATGAGTGTTTGACCGGACATGTGAATGGTGTTTGTTCGATAAAGCACGTCTATCCCTTCCACATATCTGCATACTTTTGTCAAAGAAGGATATGACAAGAACCGGCGCTCAACTTACGCCTGTCGACAGGATAAAAGCCATCCCATGATGCCAATCTTGCACTTGGATGGATATGTCCCAGGCCAGCTTTGACAGAAATGTGCCTCTCCATAACGGCAACGGTCGTCCCCGGGCCTTGGAATTTCAGGGTGAGACATGCGTATGAAGCTCCATGTCTTTTCGTAGTTGGGCATGACACGATGGCATACAGAGCTCCACCATTGCCATGATTTTGGTACTGTGGTATCCCAATCAACCTCGAGCCGGTCATCTGTATTCATGCCGGTATGGGAAAAGAGGATGCGTCCGGGGTCTATAGGAGCAACAGGGTGCACGAATGACAAGTCCATGTGCAACAGGCTGCCTCCAAAGGCTCTAAGAAGGATATCGTATCGCAGCTCTCTGGGGAGTTTGCCAAAGAGAGGGGAGTTGGCCAAGGCTAAAGATTCAGTGGATGGCGATGGGGTCAAGGCATTTGGTCGAGTAGAGGGAAGACGAGGCAGATTGGTCACATCATCTTCAACTTGGCTGTCGGCTGGTTCGTCTTCCCCACGCTGAGGTCTGCGTCGTTTGCGGAGCTTTTCTCGAAGCCAGTTCATAACTTTGAACTTCATCACGCGGTGGCGCGATGTTGATGGTGAGGGTTGATGAAGATGAATGGGATGATTGGGTATATGCAAGTCCAATGCCAACAAGCTCATCTGAAGTTGATCCTGATGAAACCAACAGTGACGAGCACCGCCAATGCGCACTGTACCAACCTGCAGGGGTGTCTCTGCCCAGCACTCCAGGGTGTCTATTCTCTGGTTTGTAGTTTTTCATTGTCATCTCCATGTGTCCATATGCACAACAACAAGCATTGTTACTGTCTTTGTACATGTATTGTTAATATCATTGGACTTGGGGTGTTTGTGCGACGCAGACACTAGAACAGTGGACCGCCAAACGGTGCGCGATGAATCGGCTCTTGAACAGGTAGTTCACTTACTTTTCAGCATCCCGTGTCTCGGATTTAAATGTAGTGATAGTACTAGATATTAGAAGAATATAGCTATAGTAGTAGAAATTGGAAGAACATGGCGGTGGGAGAAGATAGTAGAGAGGTATAGCCATAGCAGCGGATAGTAGAGGAAAGTGGCGATAGTACAAGATGCTAGAAGAAAGTGGCGGATAATAGCGGAGAGAGCAGAACACTCAAGGAGCCGGGTATCTCAACGCCAAGAAACAAGTCGGATGCAATACTGGAGAATCTCTCACCGTACAGAGTATGGGGAATTACAATTAGCCACAGTGGATTCAATGCCCCGGCAGACGTCCATTCCCGTTCTCATGAGAATCCTCTAAGTTTTCGCCGAGAAGCCAAGAACATCTTGGCGATAATTAAGTCTGAAAACGCAGACGCGACTTGAAGGCTATTACAAATAATGAGTCTGGGCATGACTGCAACCTATCACAATGAACGATCAAGTTGATAACAGTTGGATAATATGTGGAAACTGGAAATACAGCCCCCATGATGAAGAAATCTCACTTGTGGCCAAGGAATATGTGCAGTGTTTAAGATAAGACGTGCGTAACCCGTCTCAGGTGCCAATTGACTCTAGTCATTCTTCTTTCAGCCTCCTGGCTTGTTCACTCTCGACCAGGTTCGTTTTTCATTATTCTCGAGATTCCATTGCTCGGTTACCCTCATTCAAGGTTGTTGTCTAGTTGAGGATGGGCATGTCTGCTAATGATAGACTGGCTGTGGCCCATGTCTCGGGCGACAGCAATGAGCCTATGAGCAAGCCTGCCCACGCGCTCTCCATCCAACAAGTCGTTGACGAGCTCGAAGCAAACATTTTGGATGGTCTATCCGAGGCAGAAGCCAATATACGGCTTCAAAAATACGGCAAAAATGACCTTGGTGAAGCTGAGGGTGCCCAGCCCATCAAGATTATCATTGCACAGATCGCCAACGCCATGACTTTAGTCCTGATTCTCGCCATGGCTGTCTCCTTCGGAATCAAGTCCTACATCGAGGGCGGCGTCATCACATTCGTAATTCTTCTCAACGTCGTCGTCGGTTTCTTCCAGGAATATTCGGCCGAGAAGACAATGGATTCTCTGCGCTCTCTCTCGTCTCCAACCGCAACCGTGGTTCGGGATGGCGATTCCAAGATTGTGCCCTCTGACCAGATTGTCCCTGGCGATCTCGTTGAAATCAAGACTGGCGACACAATTCCTGCCGACCTCCGGTGAGTGGCCACGATCATAGGTGACTTGGGTTTGGGTACTGACACCTCCAGACTGATTGAAGCAGTCAACTTTGAGACTGACGAAGCTCTCCTCACAGGCGAGTCTCTGCCAGTTCGTAAAAATGAAGACGCCATCTTTGATGATGCAACCGGTCCTGGAGACCGCCTCAACGTTGCCTATAGCTCCTCTACCGTCACCAAAGGCCGTGCCAAGGGAGTCGTCTTTGCAACCGGTACCTTTACAGAGATTGGCGCGATTGCCTCCGCCCTCCAGAAAAAGGATAGTAGGGTCCGTCCTGTTAAACGCAAGGCTGATGGTTCCGCCAGGCCTCATCGATACCTCGAAGCCTTTACGCTAACCCTGACCGACGCCATTGGCCGTTTTCTCGGTGTCAATGTTGGCACACCACTCCAGAAGAAGCTCTCCAAGCTGGCAATTCTTCTCTTTGGTATTGCCGTTGTCTGTGCCATTATAGTTCTTGCCGCCAACAAGTTCGACTCCAGCCAGGAAGTCGTCATTTATGCCGTTGCCACGGGCTTATCCATGATCCCAGCGAGCTTGGTTGTTGTTTTGACCATCACCATGGCCGCAGGTACTAAGAGAATGGTCCAGCGAAACGTCATTGTGCGAAACCTGAGGTCTCTCGAGGCCTTGGGCGCAGTCACCGACATTTGTTCTGACAAGACCGGCACCCTGACGCAAGGCAAGATGATTGCCCGAGGTGCATGGATGCCTGGAAAGGGGACTTACACCATTGAGAACTCGTCATCGCCAATGGACCCAACCGCTGGTGATATCCGTCACGATCCACGCCAACCTCGCGAGATCAACTTTGCCCAAGGTGGCGATGCTTGCGGCACCATTGCCTCTGTCAAGGAGCTCCTCTCCCAGAGCACCAGCGCCCTTACCGACTTTCTGCGCGTTGCATCTCTTGCCAACCTCGCGACTGTTGTTCAAAAGGATGGTGAATGGCGTGCTCGAGGTGATCCCACTGAGATTGCCATTCAAGTTTTTGCTTCTCGGTTTGACTGGAATCGCCTTCACTTAGTGGGCCATGATGAACACCAATACAGTGAGGTTGCTGAGCTGCCTTTCGACTCCGATGTCAAGCGCATGTCGGTCATTATGAAGAACAATAGCTCTGGTAAGCTATTCGTATTCACCAAGGGCGCAGTGGAACGTGTTATTGGATCGTGCAGCACCTACTGCCCCAATGATTCAAACGACGCTGTTCCTCTCACTGAGGAGTTTCAGCAGGAGATTCTTCAAAACATGGAGGCTTTCGCTGGTATGGGACTTCGTGTCCTTGCTCTAGCGTCCAAGCCGTATCATATCGAGCTGAAGAAGGGAGATGAGGTTAACCGTGCTTCTGTTGAGCGTGACCTTGTGTTCAGAGGCCTGATCGGCCTCTACGATCCTCCACGCCCCGAGTCTGCCCTAGCTGTGCAAGAATGCCACAAGGCGGGCATAACAGTTCACATGCTGACTGGTGATCACCCTGAGACCGCCAAGGCCATTGCTCGTGAGGTTGGTATCCTGCCTTCACGTATGGACATGGTCTCCCAGGATATTGCAAGAGCCATGATCATGACAGCTGCCCAATTTGATGCTCTCTCGGATGACCAAGTTGACCAACTACCCGTCCTGCCGCTCGTTGTAGCTCGATGCGCCCCAAGCACAAAGGTCCGGATGGTTGAAGCCCTTCACCGCCGCAAAAAGTTTTGCGCCATGGTAAGTTTCCTAAACGTTGTTCATCCTGCAAAGCGACTGACACTAGATAGACTGGAGATGGTGTCAATGACTCTCCCTCACTTCGTCGTGCAGATGTTGGTATCGCAATGGGTCAGTCTGGCTCAGACGTTGCGAAGGATGCTTCTGACATTGTTCTCACCGACGACAACTTTGCCTCCATTGTTGCCGCGATTGAAGAAGGCCGCCGCATCTTTGACAATATCCAAAAGTTTGTTCTGCACGTTTTGGCGGAGAACATTGCCCAAGCTGTTACCCTTCTTGTTGGCCTAGCGTTCAAGGATAGCTCAGGTCTCTCAGTATTTCCCCTGACTCCCGTGGAAATCGTCTGGATCATCATGGCTACTTCGGGTCTGCCGGATATGGGTCTTGGTTTTGAGCGTGCCGTGCCCGGCATTCTTGACCGTCCTCCTCAGTCCTTAAAAGCTGGCATCTTTACACTCGAGTTTTACGTCGACATGGTTGTTTATGGTCTCTGGATTGCAGCGCTCTGCCTCAGTTCTTTCGTACTCCGCGTGTATGCTTGGGGCGACGGAGAGCTTGGTCTTGGTTGCAACGATGGCTACAATGATAGCTGTGAGACGGTGTTTCGCGCTCGCGCAACCACGTTTGCTTGCCTCACGTGGTTTGCTCTCTTCTTGGCTTGGGAGATGGTTGACAAACGACGATCCTTTTTCCGTATGCAGCCTGGTTCTGACAAGTACCTGACTCAGTGGATTCACGATGTCTGGCGCAACCAGTTCCTTTTCTGGGCAGTCATGCTCGGTTTCGTGACACTCTTTCCTGTCCTCTATATCCCTGTTATCAACACAAAGGTCTTCAAACACAAAGGTATTAGTTGGGAATGGGGCATTGTGTTTATCGCTGCCGGGCTCTTCTTTGCGGGGGTTGAGGCGTGGAAGTGGTGCAAGCGTCTCTTCTATCGTCGACAGTCACGCAAGCAGCACGATGTGGGCCGGAAGGATACGGACGTTGAGAAGCGCGTCTTTGGTGCGTACTTGGACTTGTCTGCCAGCGACAGCAGCACACGCGAGGATGCTGAGACACCCCGTCAATGACTATTCCGGGGCGGGAAGCCCCGGAGAATCGATATAGGTGTTGAGGTGAAAGCTGAGGATGAAGGTGAGATTGTCCTTGCTGTGATGATGGAAGTTGAGAGTTGGGTGAGGATAGGTGGGCAGCTGGTAGGCGTAGGAGGAGATGATGAGATATCTTTGGGATGGATTGCAGCCGACCAAGTTGCTTTGCTGCTGCGACTCTTGGCTGTAGAAATGCAAATAGGGACTTTTGCTCCATACCCAATATTATCTATAACTATGCGTTTTTCATCAGTTCACAAAAGGGGTGAGCACAGAGAAGAGGAAGCTAAGGAAGAACCCAAGTATATGCCGCTTCTTCTCTCGGCTTCATGCCCCTTCGAGACCAACACTCTTTACAGCATAGGCGAAGGAAGAGTCCACAATGGTGTGGTGATACCAACCGGGTTCGCGTGGGGCGATAATGACATGCGGAAGCTTGTCCCGGAGCTGATAGACTAGTATCTACTGCCTATTCGTAAGATTCGAGATGTTTCCACCAGCGGGAACCGACGAATGCAGTCGTCCATCTCGACTCGCTGCGCAGACTGTTTGCTGATGCAATTAGACAGTGGACATCCGTTGAACTGCCCCCCCCTAATAGGTCGATGGTCTGAGTGTCCTAGCCCATCCATGAGATAACTTCGGTTGGGAGAGCCTTCCAGTTTGTTGGCTACAGGTAAAGGTACAGGTACAGGTACAAAAACTGGTACAGTCCAAAGGGTGCCTTCCCGGCAAACGGCAGCCGGCTGTTTGACCGCCTTGGGGCCTGAATTTCCACGACAGGTGCAAACGAGCTTTCCACGCCCTTCTGCTCTTTTCGACTTCGAATTACCTACCATTCTACTACAGCCGCCGCCACCGCACTCGTTCTCTTCTCTCTCTCCCTTCTCTTCTCTCCACCAGTTGCATTTTGTACGAGCAACGCCATCATTTCCAGTGAGTCCCCCATGCTCTGTTCCAACAGCCCCCCAATTCAATCTTGATCATCACGAACATCGTTGCGATCACCAAGAGATCATTGACTAACCATAGAATATATAGTCGTGCTGTTATCACCTACGCAGAGACAGAGACAGAGACAGACACAAACACAAACACACACACACTCTCTCTCTCTATCTCTCCCCCTCTCTCTCCATAATCGACCAGCTGCAGGAGCTCATCAGAGCGTTGTCGGCGCCAACGGCGCAGGAACAAGCCCAGCAAGGGCAAAACCGGGCCGGGGTCGCCGTGGAGGTATATCTCTTTCTTCCCATCTCTTCCTACTTCGTTTCATTGTTCAACAAACTGACACTGGGACAGGACGAGGAGGAGGAAGAGGAGGCCGAGGTGGTCGTGGCCGCCGAGGTCCCGCCCTCCGAGGCGGAATCGTGCGTTTGCCCGGTTTTGTTGGGACCGGTGCCCGTGGGACGCTGTCACGCGCCCAGATGAACTGCCTGGCGGAAGAGGGCTACGAGGCCCTCATGGCCACCACCGCCGCCAACACCGCCGCCGCCATCACCACCACCGACGCCGCAGCTGCTGCTGCTCCTGCTCCTGCTGCCGCTCCCGCTGCTGATGCTACTGCACTAGCCCAAGGGCAAGAAGAAGAAGAAGAGGGGGAGGAGGAGGAGGAAGAAGAAGAAGAAGGACCTGCGATGTCCGTCGCAGGAGTTAACGATTTCGTCGATTGGAATATTCGGATAATTTCGCTGTTGTCTTTAAAATCCACATTTACTAGTAGCCTTCGTAAACCTAGCTTAATAAAGTATTTATATTTACTATATTTACTACATCTACTACGTCTACTACGTCTACTACGTCTACTACGTCTATCCTGCCTACCCTACCAAGTTCTATCGCTGGCAATATAATTCAAGGTGATCGAAGAGGGCAAGGGAAAAGATAAAAGATGTGAAGGCTGCGTCTCGGGACAATACCAACTACTCTCTAAAGGACATAATACCGATTCCAGAAGCATCAGGGAAATTCACAATCTAGCACATGCAAAACAATCGCTAGCCCAAGTGCAGCACTACAAGTACTTGGAGCATCAGTTCCAACAGGCTCAACAGGCTCAGCCTCAGCCATAATCCAAGCAGCGAAGAAGGCGAAAGAGTAGGACGCCCAATATATGTATTTTGGCGATATGTTTGATACATAGTGCCATTTACTGAGTTTACGATCCATCCTTTGCTTCTATTATCAGCCCTTGTCCAACTATGCGTAAATATAGAGATTGTACAATGCCAGTTTCAGCAACGAGTCAGACAACCGAGATATCTTCCACAACATGTGCTCAACGGCTATGACTGAACAGTGCTCTCCAGTATTTCATACAGTACAGATGGCACACATACTGATTTACAAGCCGAAAATACTCAGCAGAGAAGCATGACCTGTACAGGTGCTCCGTTTGTGTGAGAATATATCATGCCTGTTTCACCTCTCTTCTCCGATACACAGCTAATGATAAGTGTTGATCTCAAGCATCAAATCCTACCAGCAATCTTTGGCCTTGTCAGCTTCGACAGCCGCGCGATCCAAGACCACCACCAGCTTCCCGCTCACTTTCCCCGAACGCGCAGCATCAACCACGAGATTGACAGAGTCGAGATCCTCGTAAATGTTGGTCTTGACTCGAATCTTGTGCTTCAGCACGAAATGGATCATGTCCTCGAGTTCTTTCTGACCTGACACCAACGAGCCCTCGAAATGCAGGTCTTTGAAGATGATGGCGCGAAAGGGAAACGAGACTCGTAGAGGCTGAGCCACCTGAATGATGATCCCATGAGGTCGAGTGATTGCGCAAGCGGTGTCACACGCCGTTTCGTGGTCTGACAGTACGATGGTCGCCTTGATCTTGTCATCCCCAATTGCTTCCGATATGGCAGTCGTCAGTTGTTCGTCTCCTTTGCGGGCATCAAGCACGAGTTGAGCTCCACATTCTCTCGACAACTCAAGGCCTTCTTCGCGGGCGTCTACAGCGACGACGTTGACGCCTGCCTTGACGGCAAATTGGATGGCGAGATGGCCTGTTCAAGAGTTGTCAGAACGCGGTTTCACGACACACTGATCCAAGAGAATAGTTACCCAAACCACCTCCGCTACCAACGATACCGATCCATTCGCCCGGCTGCGCCTTTGTGGACTGAACTGCTCTCCACGCTGTGGCTCCTGCACAAGTCAATGGAGCAGCGGTAACAAAGCTCATTGTATCCGGAAGAACGACTGCATAGCGAGCATCAACGACGGTGAAGTCTGAAAACGCCCCAGGCAGGGTGGTTCCAACATATCCCTTCATGAACCGACAGTAGTAGCGCTTCTCGACCGGGCCCTTGCAGTCGACGCACTCTCCGCAAAGACCACGCCATCCAAGTGCAGCAATGCGGTCACCGAGCTTGAAGCCGAGAGCAGCTGCGTCTGCGCCTAGACTGACGATTGTTCCAGTGGGCTCGTGGGAGCCGGCGAGCTGCTTAGGCGAGCTCGAAAACTGTCCATCTAGTACCATTATATCGGTATGGCAGAATGAAGCGGCCGCCACACGGATCACAATATCATGACCGTCGACGACTTCGGGTCGCGGATATGAGTCTTGAATCTGATATGGTTTGTGAAACTGGGTGATATGGAGCGTTAGCAGCACTCTGGATTAAGGATGGGATAGGTAGGTATATACTCGCCTCGTTGACTATGGCTGCTCGCATGGTCTTTGGCAAATTGGGAGCGGTTAAAGCCGCCATGATTAGTCCTTCTTTTGATCTACTTCACGAGGAGCTGGCTGAATGTGTAGATGTTTAGAAGCAACGGTTGAAGTGATGGCGCGTTGTCTGGATACTTATTTGCTCGGAGATTAGCAATATGTAGAGCGATGATACTGTGCGAGCCGCTTCCAGCTTGAACATGTCCATCCAATACACTTTGTGAATAACTCGAGGAGAGTTGCCCGATAACGAATCAACCTAAACATGTCATCTCGATACAAGCTCCGTATGTCGTTGCTTATCTCCCAAGTTGTGCATACAAATTAAAATTTACTGACATGAGGTTTGCCAATTCATTCTACAGAATAGACAGACACTGTGATGAACATGATTCAGAGTCCATGATGGAGGGGAATGCTAACGCCGATGAAGTGGGGCTTCGCTCTGTTGGTAACACCGAAATGTTCAACAGAATGCCCAACTTGATGCGATGTCACAGCAAACCACGGGTAGATTCTGTCAAAATGAGTCGACGAATGATGGTGGTCATAGAGTCAAGTATTACATGGCTTTTGTCAGCTACGAATCCTATCTATTAACTACCTATTTGCTCTCGCCTTGTCACCAGTCAGCAGGTAGTAGCCTGGTGTAGTCACTCATGCCGTGGAAATGACTGCCACTGTTGAGAATATAGCGTTAATGAAAGGCAGTGCAACCGACATTGGAGATGAGGTGAGGGATATGAGGGATACGCGAGTCTACGAATCACATAAAATGAAGAGGTGCTAAAATGTAGTATCAGATGGCAACTCAAGATATCTCTAGTAGAGTCAGATATCTCGAGTTGCGCTAGATACCTCTAGAAGTTCTAGCTTTTTCTACCAGAAGGACTGGCGATCCTCAGTGGCAGTCTCAGCACAGTACATGATCGTCTGTGGAGCCAACCTCTGAGGAGGAATATTGTGAATCATGGAAAACAGGCATGCCTCATCCGTGAAAACAAATTCAACATGGGGAGATGGTGAATTGTCTGCGCGGGAAGAGGTCTTCCCGAAAGGAAGAAGCCTTGTGCACGGAAAAAGTCTTCTGCACAGAAAGAAGCTTTCTGCACAGCCAGACAACTTTGCACAGGAATAGCTAAGAGCCCGTCTATACAAGACCACATCGTCTGTACAGGAACAGCTAATAGCTCGTCTATACAAGGACATGTCATCTGTACAGAAAAAGGTCTCTGTACAGGCTCTCTGTTCAAGAATAGGTCACCTGTGCAGAGTACAAGAAGTATCATCTACACAGGAATAAGAACATCTGCAAGAGTACAGGGAATCTTCTTCTGTTCAAGAACAAGAACACCTGGTATGACAGGGGATTGTTTCTTTTAGTTCAGGAACAGGACATCGGTACAAATGACCGGTTGTGTCTTCTGTGAGGCCATAGCCAGCACAGAATTCTTCTGGAGAGAGCCAAAACGTGCGCTGAGCAGCGTTGGTGCGGCGTCGTGATGAGTGGATGGGTTGAGAGGTGATGCCTAGAAACTTCACATCAGTAATCAACAATAGAGTGTCATGGGGCTTGGGGGGACTCTCACTGTTCGGTGCTCGTGGAAGAAGCTGAGTCTTGTTGAGAGGAGCAGGGTTGGACGATGGGGAGCGTCTTGTGAGCTGTGTCTGTCGACAGAAAGAAGTCAGCAGGGGAGCAGTTCCTTTGGATTGCAAGCGGTACCTACTGTCAGTAAATGGGAAATAAAGATATCTTTGATCGAAGGTGGTGAAAAGAGTGATGAGAAAGCAGAAGAGATGAGGGAAGAAAGACAAACGATGGAGGGCAACACTCTAAAAGGTGAAAAAGGTGGGGGACGAAAAGGTACAAGGGGAGTTGCAGTGATGAAAAAGTGAACTGGAACTCAGATGGCCAAAAGGTGAGTTGGAGGGTGGGCATATCTGCAGGTTGAAAATCAGCTGGCAGGAAAAAAAAATCACCCGGCGCGGTACGCGTAGGAAACGCGGGTTTGATGCAACGCGTGAAGTAGTATGACGTATTGAATCTTTAGTTTCGTCTGATCTTTGTCAAATGTTCAAGTATGCATTGGATATAGGTAGGTAATGGCATCATTCACGATCAAGAGTCAGGGGCCAGGTAGTAGTTCCATGCCGTTGGATGGGATGAAGCCCTCGTACATATCTACTCTCATGTTCTGCAGGCCAGATTATTGTAGAAAACTACATACATAGACGCAGTTGATCTGGGCTCGATTTCAACTTGCTGAAGTAATATCACATGAGATATTGCAACGCTACTGTGATGTTCATCTACGTAGTTGAAGGCTTACAGATAAAGCGAATGGAGTGAAATGCATTTACAATACGGCACTTGTTTAGCCCCAAAAGAAAGTCACAACATCTCGTTTTCTTCTCCTTTATTTTCTGAGCGTGCATCTCTCATACTTGCTGAATACAAGCTCGTCAACAAATGCAAATATGAACACTTGAAACAGCATCGTCAAGCCCAATTACAAATTGCACGATATTCACGGATTTTTTTCTGAATTTAGGGTAGCACGGAGTGCATGTATTTGGCGTTGCGTTGTGGTACAATCGGTGACGTACCGGTGCATAGCAGTACGTACTGTGGGGCACCAAAATTGGATGCACCAATGGCGAAATTGCTGCCAATGAAGAGGGCACGCCATTGGCCAGCTGTCAGCTGTCAAAAAAATCCGGGGTGTTATTTTGCAGAAGGGCTAGTACTAATCCAGCACCAGCGGGCAGGGGATAGCAGGTACGTACAGCAGCTTGAGCGGGTTCATGGTCTCGATGTGATGGACGGCCATCATCAGCCGTTTGTCTGGCGTTGTGTTGCATTGCATTGCATTGCATTGCAAATGTGGCTCAAGAAAGCGAGGACAAAATTCCAGAGACAAGAGTGTAAAAACTGTTCTACTTCGCATTGGAAAACTGGCGGTGGTTGTTCTAGTGATGGCTGGGTGATGATGTAGTGGTGGTGACGGTGACACAAGTTTAAAAAAAATCGACAACAGCATGGCTATATTATCTCTTGTCAGTCAACTGCTTAGTAGTGTTAGAAAAGATATATATGTCAATAATGATGATGAATGTGCGGCATAAGTGAAAGTCAAGACAGGGAGAAAGGAGAACAGGAGACTCACGCAGAATGATAATGTCGTTGAAGAAGACAAGTTTTCCTCCAGGAGGCGAACAAAGCTCACAGCTACCTATTGATAGCCATCTGCATTTCCCAAACAGTTTTCTGCCAGTTGACGGCCAAATTATAAGAACATATAGCCAGGGGACGGTGAAATTGCCAAGTCACGTTACCACGCGCAGGCAGTCGGAGTGACGCGCCAGGTGCCTGCCAAACGTGCACCAAAAATGTCCGACTCGGATGTTCCTTCTCTTCTGTCAACTCGTCCATCTTTTGCCGCCAAACCCCCCTTTTCTGATGACCATCCCCAAAATGCAGCTATGCTCAACCATTTCAAACCAGGCCCCTATTGCCCAGGCCGACGAATTCGTCAAGATGGTGGGAGCAGCCGAGAGCTTCCTAGGAGGCGGCGATGATGAACGCGGTGATAAGGACGTTTAGGTGGATGTGATGGGGAGGGATGGACGAGAGAAGTATGTTTCCAACCCGTTCATTCTACTTTTATTCACGATAGTCGACTAACATGTCTACTACAGATACTGTCAACAAAGGCAGCAGCACCGCCACCACCACCACCAAGAGCACATCGTCGCACGGCGCCGACGGCGCCCTTTCCAGGAAGCAAGTTCGGCTTCTGCGTCGGCGTGGGCTTGCGGGCCTCCAGGCCTACGACCAGCGGCTGGCCAGACGCCAGCAGGCCCGGGCTCCGGCCCCGGCCCAAGACCAAGACCAAGCGCAGGCACAAGCTCAGGCCCAAGCACAAGCACAAGCCCAGGTTCAGACTCAGGTGCAGGCTCAGGCCCAAGCTCCACAACCAGGCCGCGGTCGCGGTGGACCTGTCCACCTGCGTGGTGTCGACAGGCGGGGTGCCGACGGCTCCCTCTCCAGGAAGCAACGTCGGCTTCTGGATCGGCGTGGGATTGCGGCCCTCCAGGCCCAACCAAGACCAAGCCCAAGCCCAGGCTTAGACTCAGGCTCAGGCCCAGCAGCAGCAGCAGGAACCGCAGCAACAGCAACAGCAAGTCCTGGGTCCGGCCCAGGCTCCTCCCCAGCAGCAGCAGGAACCGCAGCAGCAACAACAACAACAAGTCCTGGCTCAGACCCAGGCACAGGCCGCCGCGACGGAACTCCCCCCCTCCCCCCCCGCGGCCCAGCCAATGGATATGGACGACGAGGAGTGAGGCTTCGGCTTCAGGCAACCTTCTGGTGGTGGCGGCGGTTTTGCTTTGTTTTGCTGTTGTTGTTTTTTTTAAAGAAAAAAATCGGAATTGACTGTGGCTTGTTTCGGGAACTTCATCACTACATGCATTGACTCTTCGTGACCGACTCTTGTCCCATATGCCAATTTGACTAGTAGGCCCTTTGGATGATGTTGAAAGAGTTAGACGTCGAACTTACGAACTTTTTTCGAACCTGTCCCGAAATAAGTTTGAAGCAAGAAGAAGCGGAAGAGGAAGACGCAAAACTAGCGATGTTGGGTCATTATAGTAGAGATATATTTCTCTAGTAGATGTAGATATGTCTAGTAGATGTAGATATGTCTAGTAGATGTAGATATATGTAGTAGATGTAGATATATGTAGTGGATATAGATATGTCTAGTAGATGTAGATATGTCTACTAGGTAGTAGGTAAATGTAGATGTATTTCTTCGTGGACTTGTACGTCCTCTTGCGTTGTCCAGCTCTTCCCAGCCCATCGTCACGGGTGCGGCCACCAAGATGATTATCAGCCGCTCACGAACATCTTGCTGAATATTAATACATAACTGCATCATATCCCACGCTTATGGACACACACAGCTGACACGCGCGAGCTGTTGCAAATGATGATCGAGTAGAATGCAAATATGCCAATGACCACGTTGATGCGTATCGACTCACTTGTCCGCTGCTGCTGCTGCCTCAGTCCCGGCCTCCAGCTGCTCCAGGAGGGAACATATCCACAGACAGCTAGCTAGATAGAACAATACAACCTAAGCTCTTCCACATACACACATGCTACAATTGGTAGCAATTGCACGTTTCAATTGCTGCGAACACTCCCCTTGAATCCGAGTTGCAGACTAGGTAGAGAACAAAGTGCCTACATCTCCATCGGTTCTCCTCCTCCTTCTTCTTCGTCCTCATCACCCTGTTGGTCCAACTGCAGCTCTCCAAGCTGTTTGTCCAGCTCGTTCATCTGCTGTTGCTGTTGCTGCTGCTGAGCCTGCTGGGCTTGTTGGGCCAGCAACTCTGCCCGCCGCTGGGCGCATTGCTGCTGGTGACGCTGCTTCTGCTGCCGTCTGACCTCTCGTCGATCGATGAGCCCCAGGTTCAAAGCTTTTCGGAGTTGGCTCCGGGACAATGTCCCATCATCGCCGTTGCCGCGTCCGGCATACTCTGGGAGAGTAACAAACCCCCCGAGGAGTCTTCCGACTGCTCGAACAAGATTAATATCGAATACTGCATGCAGACAAAGATTGAAATAGACATACAGTCTGGCCTTCTTCGTCTTCTACGGGCACGATGACGCCGGTTTCAGCACCAGAGCCAGCTCTTTCGGCGTCATCTAACCTTGAGGTATTGTCTGGTGGTTGTTTGCTCAGGGACAGCCAAATTGTGCTTCGGAAGCCAGCAGGATGTAGGGAAACGACATACAAACGGTACAGACTGTCTTTCAGACCTGTGTATGAGATTGAAGGTTGTTTGGTGCAATGCAAGTCAAGGTAGCATTGGATGGCTCTCACTGGAAGCAAACGAATGGAAAGTGCCTGGTTCTGTCTCTTTCCCAGATGATTGAGCCCAACGAAGTGCTACTACATGGGAGTTACCAAGGTACCTCTCAAACAATGCGCAAGGATAAACTTGAACCCGCTTCCGTGTCTCCAGGAACGACAAACGGCTGATTCTTGACAGGCTTTTAGCAACATGGATTTCCATTCCACCCTCTCTCCTCTCTCTGTGCATCTGGTACTCCCTGTCGCTATTGCCGAGCCTGGCGCCGTTGTTTCTACCACATAGGTAAGCTGTTCTAGGGCCATGGTGCCCATTCTCATTGCTTCTTTCAGCTGCTTCTGGGTGGAAAGAACTTCCTGCTCTGGCTGCAGCTCCACCGTCTTCGAGCTCCTGTTTCTCTTCCTCTTCTGCATCTTGTTTATGCTGCCGAGCCAGAGACTGTTGGTTCCGCATCACCAACTCTCTTGGGGCTGCGATGCTCATTTTGACGGCCTCTTTCAGTTGCTTTCGGGACAGCGTTCCGTCTCGGCCACGCCAGAGCGTGCCTCCATAGAATACCTTGGTATCGCTTGGAGCTCAAGATGCGCACGATTTGAAGAAATCCCCCAAGCTGCACACTTCTTGGGGAAATCTTCTCCTCAACAGCACCATCATTTACAGCAAGACCCTCCCATTTCTTGACGATCTTGGTCACCATCATCATCGTTGTCGTCATCACGTGGCAATTTACTAACCATAGTGTATATAGGCGTGTTGTTTTACCATTCTCTTTCTCTCTCGCACTCCCACCAGTAAGTTCAACATTCTCACCTTGTCTGAATCAACAGCCTGGCATTCCCAAACTCTTCCTTTGTCTTCTTCTTCTCTTTCTCATTCGTCTTCTTCTCTGTTGCGATTCACCTCTTTGCACCGTGTCATTCTTGCATCTTTGTGTATCCATCTTACTAACATTCTGCGACATAGATTCGACGATTTTTACGATTTTTTCTTCGTAAGTTTACCCATTATCCCTCAAAATATATGTACTTTCACTAACTCAATGCAACAGAACCGCAATCATGACTACCAACGTACGTTTTCCACTCTCTTCAATTGACCCTCATCCATCAACACTCACCCACCAACACTCGTCTATCAGCCTTCGTCTTCTGGTTCCAGTTTGATGCCAGCGTTTTTGATGTGTCACTAACATATAATTAGAACGACAATCTTGTTAGTGCGTTCCGAGAGATGGTGGCCGTAGTTTCGGCTAACGCCGGCGCGGGGCGTGGTGGTGACTCTGCCACCACCCCCAACAATCATCGTATGTCCACTGTCGTTTTTATTACTGGAACCAAAGCTAAGGTTGTTAAATTAGCATCTGGTTCGGGTGGAATGGGCCGAGGAGGCCAAGGACGAGGAAGAGGACAAGGACGAGGCCAAGGAAGAGGCCAAGGAAGAGGCCAAGGAAGAGGCCAAGGAAGAGGCCGAGGAGGAGTCCGAGGCGGTTGTAGTATGTTTCTTCATGTCTCTTTGGCATTCAACAAACTGGCACTAATGCAATATATTTTCCGATTGTTCACCAGACGCGATGGATATGGCCGCCCTAAAGCTGGTGACTGTGGTGTAAGATCCGGTGTCAGCGTGAACTGTCCGAGATCCCGAAAACGAATGGAAGTAGAGGCAGTAGATGGAAATAGACATAGTAGATGAAAGTAGAGACAGTAGATGAAAATCGATGGAAGTAGACATAGTAGATACAAATAGAAGTAGTAGATGGAACCAGATGGAAATAGATAGAGTATATGTAAGTAGAAGTAGTAGATGAAGTTACATGGACGTAGATGGAAGTAAGCTTATTTCTAGCCAAACCAATTAACAAAGTCCCTGGTGGACACATTCACACCGTCTATTTGCATTTCCAACTCTTCTTCCTGCTGGACTTGGAGCTGTTGCTGGTGCTCCTGCTCCTGTTCCTGCTGATACCGTTGCTCATCGGCCGTCAGCCCTTCCCGAAAGACGGCATATTGGCGCCGCGAAAGCGCGCCGTTGTCACCACGTCCAGTAAAACCCCAGATGCGAAAGCCTCCACAGCTTTAGTTACGTGGGTCGCTGACGCTTAGCCGGCGGATCTCCCTCAGTGGGTTGGTGGGGTCGCATCCCTGTAGCATCCCCCGTAGATCCTGCTGAGGTATAAAAACAACGCCGTCTCCTGGCCAAAGCCTCAAGCCTCTTTCATTCTACTGTACTCAACGTCAGCCTATGTAGACAATGCCCTTGATAAGTAAAGAATTCCAATTCCTCTCTCAACACTTGGCGGAACAGTCTGCGAACGGCCAAATTTCCGAGTGGTTAATCCCTCGAGGCGCCATGGCGCCTTGCCCTCTGCAGGACGCTGTACGGCATTGGCGGGCAAGCGACGTTGCGCAGCGTCAGGGTTCGAACGCTGGCTGTTCTGCTTATTTTTTGCTGTTTTGCCCATCCTTCTTGGCATGAAAGTCTGTGAGTTTCAACAGGGTTACGTGAATCCTGTTTTTACAAAGAAAAATAGCAGTTCTAGGGCGCTCAAATGAGCGACATATTTCCTCTTTGAAAGCAAAACAAATACCAAAGTCACTCGAAGCTCATTGCCGCCTGCAGAACTACCATATCCCTCACAGGCGTCGAGCCGAAGTCACGAAGTGCCACTACGGAAGATTGACAGAAGAGGGACACGTCATTGTCGGCAAGCCAAAAATACTCGTTAGATCCCACATGTTTTGCAAAACATACGGATACTAGAGCGCCGAACTCGTAGGTTGCGACAAACTTTCGCAATGTGATCCATCTTGAAACATTTGAAACACCTTTTGCCTTTGTGAGGATTTTCCACCAGTGCGACGCTTTCCATCTTATCCGTAGTGCTCTGAGTTTGCTCTTCCGTAGCTGTGCTAGAGTGTTAGTGCGCTGCAGCAAATGGAAAACAGAGTGCCCACAGTAGAAGCGCGGTACCTGCATGAACCAACTTTTTAGTGCCGGCCCCTAGACGGCGGTCTACGCCATTGCGACTTAGTGGCTGCTTGTCAAAATTTTGGCAGGGGAGATGCAGATCCTGGGATGACACCAAACGGGTGCCGTGCAACGCAAGGGACAAACGGTAAGCTGCCCATTCTGGATGGAACAATTTGTAGCACAGCCAATATGTGCAATTGCATGGAAATTACACATACATCTGTCAGACAAGGCCAAGTTTTGGCCTTCCGATTGCAGCCCCGATGCTCAAAGCACCTTGGCAATTCTGGGAGGCAATCTACGGGCACTCAGAAACCTCTGAAAGACGCGACGCACTCTTCGCTGGGACATCTTCTGGGTTAGTCCGCCAGTACGTACCTGGACATGAAATCCCGTTTAGGACTAGATGGGCGGGCCTCTGGTAAAATGTAGATACCTTCTTCTTTACTTGGATCGTAGTTTTCTTGCAGAGGTTTTTCTTCGATTTCACAGCACCAAGTATGATTTAGGGACTATGCAACTCAGAAGCTTCTTCTTGGTGAAACTGGGCAAAGTTTCATGTAGCGTTCGACCCGTTTGGATGCCGGTAGATCAGACGGCGTCGAAGTTTGTAAAACCATCCTGGACAGAACGTCGTAATCGCATCAGTCAATGCATTCATAAGGTATCGTCCAGGAACAGGACGGTGAAGACGTACGTTAGTCCCATTTGGGAACCATTTGGTAATTGCTTGACCCGTCAGCGGGCGTGCAACTCTTGAAATCGAAGTGTCGTGTGCGCGTCTCTTCCTCTTCTCTTTTCGACATTACAGAAAATTCTTGCGTCTCGCATTCGACAACCCCGTTCACATCACCACTTTCTGTTTTTGCTCCAGTCATCTGGAGCCCTCATATGATATTTGTGCCCAGCTTACCCATTTTTCCCCCTCCCTCTCCTACTATTCCGAGATACCTCGTCAGAACAAACGACAGACCCAACTCCCCGGCCAGAAGCGGAATTCCGGCTTCTTCGGGAAGGCCGACGACAAGCCAGCAGACCCTCCATCGGGAGTGAAAAGGGCCATCGTCGACGAGCCGGCCGAACCCAACAAGAAGCAGATGACAGTGTCCTGCTCTGACACTGGTGAAGGCTTGGCTTCTGTCAGTGAGTATCCCCTCGCCCCCTCCCCTCCTAGTCCGTCCGATGAGACGAAGACAAATGCAATCCTGCCCACTGAGGCAATGGCATTCCCGTCTACAAAGGCGATGACAACTCTGGAGTCTTCCAGAGTCATTCCCAGCTCTCAAGACGAGCTGGATGATGAAGAGATGTCTTTTGAAACATTCACTGACGGGACAGTTTTGAGTCCCATGTCTGTTAAAAAGAGTGAAGAGGGCCATCGTCGACAAGGCGTCCTAATCTAACAAGAAGTAGATGACAGAGTCTTGCTCTGTGACTGAACTCTTACTTTGCCTTCCTTTCCGTTAATGTCCAACGTACGTTCCGTTGCCCTCCGGTTACCGGCTAGTGCCAGTTCACGACCATTGACACTGACGTATAAATAGAACCGACGCATGAATGCCTTTGCGGAGCTCCTCGAGACGCTTGGGGCCTCGAGAATGTGGGTGGTGGTGGCTGGAGAGCCACCACCACAACCAACAACCGTAAGTCTTTATAATGCCCTACAGTTTCAATAAAGAGGCAGCTAATACTAATACTATTGGATTAGAGTCTGGCCCTGGCAGTTTGCCCCCCCGGGGCAGAGGAATCACCAGAGGACGAAGTGGATCTAGAGGAGGCGGTATGAAACTTGTTCCCGTTGTCTTTGCCGTTCACAACAATAAACTAACAATACATTACTTGTACAGTACAAAGCCACCGAGGTGGCTACGGCCGGGGCCGTAGGCACCTGTTCATTCGAGGCATTGTGGGCCGTGCTGATGACGGCGCATTATCGCGCCACCAATACGATCTCCTCCTTAGTGGAGGTATAGAAGCCCTAGAGGCTGGCCAGCGGCAGTACGGGCTTCGCATGCTGCAGCAGCAGCAACTCCAGGAGTTGCATGATTATTTCCAGCAAGAGTTATCGCGCCAACAGCGCGCGTTTGAGCAGCAGATAGGACAGATGCAGCACTTTTATGTGAACCAACTGCAGCAGCAGCAACAGCAACACCAAGAATTGGAGCATCAGCTCCAGGCTCAGCCCCAGCCTCAACCTCAACATCAACCACAACCTCAGCCTCAGCCTCAGCATCAGCATCAGCATCAACCTCAACCTCAACCTCAACCGCAGCAGCAGGTTGCTACTATCTTCTACTGTGGCTATATTCCTCTGGTAGTTACTACTATAGCTACATATCTCTGCTATCTTCTACTATAGCTATTCTTTTCTAGTACTTACTACTATAATAGATTTCGTCTAGCATTCGATATTGTTTGCGACATAAGGAAATTGGGTAGCAAAGCTGGTTCTGAATAGGCGTTCCCTTAAGAAACGGTCGACATAACGTTGTTGCGGTGAAAATGCAGACGGTAAAGGAACTATATGAGTATACAAGTAGGACAACTTTCGAGCACCAGCATCATCCTCCATTGCTTACGTTTGCTGCTTCTCCGAAAACCACTGTCACGATTGCACCCATACTCAGAAAAGTAAAACCTGCGGACACTTTGTTGATATATCACCATCGCTGCGTTCGAAACACACAGCCTGAATAGACTCTACACGTTGGCGAGGCTGGTCGGATGACATGAGAGTCACGGACGCATCAATCCAGGTAGGTAGCTACTAAGGTCAATAGGTATCCTCCGGACTTCAATAGGTGTACCAGTCATTTGAAGGCTTGGAAAATGGACTTCAAAATCGGTGGATGGGCATATATGTATGAACGTGCCATCTGTGATGCTACTTTGGAGCGCAACGCTCTCTATAGTCGGACCTGAATTGCACTGCACGCCCCCAAAGCGATACGAAAATATTTATCTTTTCATGGAGATCTGATGACATCAATTCTTCTATCTTTGCAATTTTCACTTCAACCTCGTACAAGGCATTAATATTGCTCAATGTCGCTCTTCGCATGAATGTCCTGGGCCGGAGTTGGGAATGCTGTGGGCGACTAATGCCGC
The DNA here is from genome assembly GCA_001931985.1 of Trichoderma sp. IMV 00454. Taxonomy (NCBI): domain Eukaryota; kingdom Fungi; phylum Ascomycota; class Sordariomycetes; order Hypocreales; family Hypocreaceae; genus Trichoderma; species Trichoderma sp. IMV 00454. The sequence goes on from MSJK01000131.1 coordinate 970,304, forward strand.
AGCTGCACCGACGAACGACGCATGTTCGAAAAAGTTTCGACTCATTACTTTTTTAATCCACGTTAACAGCCTCAGTGTCGCACAACCATTGAAACTGGTCACAATTCTGAGTTGCAGTTAATGTGAACTCATCTGTGCCGCTATCCGAGAAAGATCACAGTATAGTACGCAAATCGGCCTCAAGTCAGTTTGGCTGGCCAATAAAGCTTCAGGCAGTGTTTCAAGTCACCAAGTGGCAAGGACATCTGAACGATGGGTCATCTACATTTGTCAACCAAGCACTCATCAACACCGGCATTAACCGTAAATTGATACTCGAATATATATATGCGTTTTGATCATTCCTTTTCAGTGAATCCAGTTTTGCTGTGGTGGTAGTAAATTACAAGAGTAGAGTTCCCAAAACCACATGATCTGAGCACGATATCTAGGATGAATGCAACATCATTGGCTTTTTCCCATGTAGCTTGAACATTAATTACATGCATACCTTCCAGATTGCATCAATTAAGCCGATTAGCCTCATACTGACTCTGTTCTGATCAGTAGCTGCACAGTCAGGTACAAGGGGATAAGATCGGTGCTTCAAGGTGGCTCCGGCTTGAACACCGAGTCGTTGCCCTCTGGCTGATGAGAAAGTGAGATAAGAGTGGCTGTGAACTACAACTCGGCTCTCACTTTGGATTCAGATAGGTATGCAGTCCAATAACTGAAGTGAAACGTTGGGGCTGAACAGCATATGCGCGAGCCCAATTAGTTCTTCACAGCACTGCTCTCTTGGGATTTCTTTTTCTCTTCTCCAACAACATCATCATTCAGTGTGAGCTCCCCCATCTCCTTCTCCCCTGCTTCGATTTCCATTTGCATTCGGACATCCAGCGTCATGATAAACATTGGCATCATTTGGCAATTGACTGACGAGAGAGAGTATAGTCACGTTGTTGTTTTTAAGTTTTTTCTTCAAGTTGTGTCAGCACCACCATCACCATCATCATCACTACCATCACCACCATCACCATTACCACCACCACCACCATCATCATCATCATCATTAACGTAAGCATGTCCAATTTTAAAACTCAGGGCCATTGGCTAATAAAATGGTGCCAGAATGCCCATCATCGATCAGCTCCAGGAGATCTTGAGAAATCAGGAGCTGATGGCAGCTTTAATGGCGCCAACGACACGTGAGCAGGCGGCCGCTCGCCGAGGGCGTGGTCGTGGTCGTGGCAGTGGCAGAGCAGCCGGTATTTCTCTTCACATTCCTTCCTACTGTATCTCAACAAACTAACGATATTGTAATAGAACCCCCTCGTTTGCGCGGTGGGATCATCAGGATCCCAGGCTATCGTGGCCGTGGGAGAGGGGGCGCCCTCTCCCGTAGAGAAACCGAGCGCCTGGTTGCTGGCGACCTTGTCGTCGTCCAGGACCAGCAGCAGCAACAACAACAACAACAACAACAACAACAGCAACAACAGCAACAACAGCAGCAGCAACAGCAGGCTCAGGCCCAGGCACAAGCCCAAGCCCAAGCCCAAGCCCAAGCCCAAGCCCAAGCTCAGGCACAAGCGCAAGCACAAGCACAAGCACAAGCGCAAGCACAAGCCCAGGCTCAGACCCAGGCTCAGACCCAAGAAGAAGAAGGACAAGAAGAAGAAGAAAGTGGAGGAGGAGAGCAGAGAGTGACCAGCTGGTGGTGAATTTTTTTTTTGTAACTATCGGGACGAGTTATGGATCAATATACAACGGCAAAAAATGCCGTTTTCTGAGGCGAATAACTGCTCTGTAATCCAGGGATGCTTCCGTTTGCTGTTTGAATCAGTTCAATGATGGCGCATGAAGTGAAACGGTCAACAAGTTCAGATGTTATCTACAGGATTGAAGGCACTAAGAAATCTGTAGTGCTAAGCAGCTGTGGCATGAGATATCGGGGTTCCCAAAAGGCTTGAGCTCTAGGCGATGGGTCGAAAAGCCGTCTCAACATGGTCCAAAACGAATTGAGGGTTGAGATGGCAATGGGCAATAAACGACACATCTAATTTTTCACAACAAATCCATCTCACATGCGACAAGATATCTTGGTCAGCACTTAACAATTGTGTAGTAATTGTATCAACCATAGCGCGATCAGCCTTCTACCTTGCGTATCCCATCATCATCAAGCTCGAGATCTGCCTCATTATATTCATCATCATCTGGAAGCTGCATATGCACAGTGCTCATTATCGACCCAGAAAACTGAACTTCACCCGCAGACTTGCAATCCAGCACATGACCGCCGCGGTCTCTCTCGTCGGAAATGAAGTGCAGATGATCGCCCGCCACACTGACTCCTTGCAAAAACTCTGGCGATCGGAATCCAATGAGGCTTCCTCGGACATTGGTGAACTCGTAGGTCGTTTGGCGCTGGTGCAGCTCTCTGAGCTTCTCGTGCTTGTATTTCTGGCCATCCGCGGTTCGCACAGCGACGGACTGGAAGAGGCCGTCCAATCGAAATGACAAATATCGATTCTTGGTCTTTGGGAACAGTGTGGTCATGATATCGGAGAGGCCTTGCTTGCTATCGAACGCAACGCTTGTGGTGATGGAAGGTTGAAAGCGCGTGACCATGGCGAAAGGAGCTATATCATGACCGGTTGAAGGGTCAATCGTCACAATGGAGCCATCAGACTTCATCTGGTAGACTTCGTTGTCCAGGCAGATCATCTCCCCGGTCATCCGGCGAAATGTGCCCAGCCCATGGTTGCCGTGTGTGATGAGCTGGCTATACGGGATTCCCGTTTCCCCGATGCCCTCCATGAGCGACGAGACGACGGAGTACTGGTACAGCTCGTTGTACGCCATGGCTGAATAGCTCATCTCTTTGATGCTTCAAGTAGCGGTGATGGTGAAATGGCGAGATGACGTCTCCCCACCGTTGGGTTTGTCGGGCTTCCACCAACCGTCCGTTAACGGTGCCACTAGATTAAGGTTTCTCGTAGGCGCCGGTGCATCATTCGCCGTCATTTCGCCGTCAAATGCGTGCACAATTAAGCAGCCCAATCACGAGCTCTGAACTAATGCGAGGCATGTGCGATCCTCCCGTCTTCGCTACGACGCTAGCGGAACAATGCGAAGGCGGCCGTCTCTTGTCTCGGGGCGCGGTTCTTGAAGGGTGCGGCTGTTGATGCTGCAAAGTGGCGCTGATGCTTCGGATTTTGTGCATTGCAATGTGAGGACCTTGGTCAGAATCATTAGCGAAACGACACAATAGATCAGATCGTCAATTGGATTCATTGCATCTCACCTGTCTTGGGCAGTTCATCCAGTTTCAATCTCCGGCAGAGACTTGAGAGATTGAACGATTGTGATTCTGATCGTCAGCTTCGCGGATTGCAGATTGCCATGGGAAAAGACATTCTATATTCTGGTGTTGAGATCCTTGATGGTCTGCGCATAGCTCCGGACACTCTGTTTCGCCGGTGCTTATCGCGTATTCTCCAGTATCAGTAATCACTTATCGATTTCATGCGTCACCATTGAACTAAGTCAAACAATAAATGGGAACATTCATGGGATTTTTTGGTTAAAAATAGACATCTTCCGCCATTGTAATTTGCCTGTGCCTGTGCCTGTGCCCGGGCTTGGGCTTGGGCTTGTGTTTGAGCCTGCTGTTGCTGCTGCTGTTGCTGAGCTTGGTGCCGCTGGTTCTGCATCGACAACTCTTCTGGGGCCACAAGAATTCATCATCTGAAGTGATTACTCATACAATTATAGCTACACTGGGAACAGCTGTGGAGTGTACATTGCGGCGCAGATACAGTCTACCCAGGACATGTACCCGACTCGAGCAACTCTGCGTCCTTCAGTCACCATCAATTGCATACAGCATTGTTCGACTGGTGTAATGCAATACCTAGTGATTTTATCAGTGCAGGGATCAGGAATCATCGCTCAATTTATTAATATTATCCGTAAACTCGTCAGCCATATCGTATAACATTAATCGAGGCTATTAGAGGACGCCAAAAACTATCCTTGCAGTCGTGTCGAGTATTGGCCCCTTGAAGAATAACAGCATCCTAAGCAGCCCTGAAACAGCATTTCAGAGTACCTAGGTAGCCTTTTAACACCCTTGTAAGCGCTCAGCTATTACGTTCCGAACGCTTTATGGTCGCCTGATCGGTAGGTACGTACCTGGATCAGCTACGGACCGATCTGCCAATAAGGAACAAGTCGACATAGGCCGCTCGTTAACAATTTATTCTTGACCCTAGAGTGAAGCTCACAACTAAATTGGTCGCTTTCTTCTTGTAAATGCGCGATTTTATTGTAAACAAATGGATAGTACGATCGAGGGGGCAAAATTTGTAATCCAATATCAAAACGACGGCAAGTACGCAAAACAATTGTGCCTCTTCGACTCGTTTACATCAACTTCTTATAAAACTAATTAGGGCTTAGCACAGTGTTATATAACAGGTAGGGCGGCTTCTAAATTAGCGTTTCTAATTAACATTTCCTAATTTAGCTGTTGCTCTGCATAGACGGATCTTAAATAGGAGCAGGTATCTGAGATCTCAGCCCTCCAAGGCGAAACTTAAAGAGGTAGTAGGTGTTTGCTAGCTGCATGTTAGCAGAGTGCGCGACACCTCTGGTAGAGGTCCGGGATGTCATAAATACATGTACTAGATAGTACCAATCCTGTTCGGTAAGCGAGGCGTTAATCTAGACCTCCACCATCATAATGCAACTTACTTCGATAGGATATCGCGGCGCTTCTTTGCTGCTCGAGAACCTTGATCTTTTCCCAGGAAGAGAAAAAGAGTTATCTTCAGTCAATTTGTCATCTCATATGAACCTTCTACTATAGCTTCGTCAGCAAAGTACTAGCAACCTTTGGTACATGGCGTGTATTAGGAAGAGAATGGTCGCCAAGAGTACTGAGCGTGGGGCCAGTTAGGATAAGCAATACAGCACGCTATACACACCTTGTCCAATAAGTCTAACAGGTTAATACATCTGTAATTAACTATAAAAGATATCAGAACCGACACTACAAATTTCATTTTTATTTAACGATTTTCCGACTACCAACTGGAAAAAACTGCTAAAGACTAAAGACTACCCGAGTCTCTACTGATACACTGCTTTCCAACTGGACTTTCATTACAATGGCTACTATACTATATCTCGGAGTGTCTGGGCAGATTGGAGGTGAGTTTGAACACCAGCTATAGAGAATTGTTCTAACTTAGAATGCAGGAGCATTTATTACATCTTTCCGTGAAAAATATCCCGAGATTCCAATAACCTTTTATCTTCGGAGTGTTGAGTTGGATAGAGCCCTGCTCAATCTCGGAAACACCACTGTCGTCCATGGAACCTTCGACCAGCTTCATGAAATTGAGAAGCTAGCATCGTCTCATTCACTGATATTCAACTTTGCGAGCTCAACGGATCCTTCAGTAACGGATGCCATTCTTCGAGGCGTACGTACACGCAAGTCTCAGACGGGCACGATGTCAGTTGTGTATCATCTCAGTGGCGCTGGAAACTTTGTCGACAACAGCGAATCCGGGGATTATATACCAACGGACCATCCGTTTGATGATGCGAATCCAGATGATGTTCGTACCATCACTGCAGCGAATCTTCCAAATGGGCCTTGTGACGAGTTACTATTTGCAGCTGCTAATAAAGGGGAGGCAAAGGTGTATTTCGTTTGCCCCGGTGGCACTTATGGTCACAGTGAACGCCATATTGGCAGATCTATAGGATTGGCTTCAGCATTTGCCCCAGGAAGGTGGATTGACTACATGACGCAAAATATAGAATCTCTCGGCTTTGGTGTTTACGTTGGCAGTGGCACTTCGGTATTCGGGGTCGTTCATGTCGACGACATCGTCTTGCTCATGATGCTCGTATATCAAAAGATTCTCAACACTGTCAACAATTATGAACCAGAAGACGTTTATCGTTACTGGTATAATGGCATCTACAGTGAAGAGCCAAGCAAAAAGGTTGCTGCTGCACTTGCTAAGCTCCAAGCCCGACGTGGCAAAATCGCATCTTCCGAGACTAAATCTGTTGCGTACAAGGACGCAGGATCTACCGCCAGATATATTGCTGGTAACATGCTCATAGAATGCAACAACTCTAAATCACTCGGCTGGGCACCTCAAGGACCAGATTTATACACTACGTTAGAACAGCTTGAATAAATCACAAGGCTGTAATTTCCCATCAATATAAACTTAATCTATCCCACAAGTCTATTCTAGTAACGTTATATATCAGATTGTTATATACTCATACCAACGGCTAAGTAATGAAACAAAAAATACAGTTACTATGCTGGGATGAAATTATTAACTATAAGCCAATACAGGAATTAGAGAACTGGTAAAGTATCTCTTCAAAATTTGTGTGCACATACATGCAGTTTCAGGCAGATAGATGTACACTCAACGACTACAGAAGATCAGGGCTCAGTTTTTTTTTTTTTCCTTTTTTGTGATGACTCACACATTTGCTGTAAAGACTGTAGCACGAAGGATTGAATATAGGTATGGAAATAATCGTCACCCCTCCTGTTACCGGCACAGGCCAGAAGTTCCACACCACAACGACTTCACATGCTACAATCAAAAGGACACCAGATGCATCATTACAATATACATTTGCATTGGTTCTATATACAGATTTTGTGTTTACCCTCATGGGTGGGGTGGATGTTTTCGGCTCACCCCCGCGGCCGGTGGTTTGCTCGGGGACCACCCCAGTTGCGAATAGCTTCACGTCAGAACATTTAACAGTACTGGCAAGCTCCTTCGGGACAGTAACCGTGCGAACAACTGAAACTGCACAGCCCCTTATAAGCATCGGGTTCTCCTGCAGTAGGGCAACCATTACGGCCGTCGCCTGATGGAGGAGTTCCGGCGGGTCCGAAGCTTGTGCATGTGCAAGGTCCGACCGGGCAGTATCCGAAGCTATTGGAGAGATTAGCACATTACTAAACAAGTGAAAATAAAGGTAACGTACGAGCAAGAGAAGCTGCAGAGGCCGGCGAAGTTGCCAGACTGGCCGGCGGCGTTGGTTCCACCGTTGCAGTTGGTGGGATCAGCAGGGGGGGCGCTGCTGGTGCGAGAAGCGGGAGGAGGAGAGTTGGGAGGAGGAGAGTTGCTGGTGGGGTTGGCAGGAGGAGTAACCGGGGAAGAAGGGTTGGTGCCCAGAGAAGGATGAGGCTGGCATGTGGTGACACGGAGGCCAGAAACCAGGGAGGTGAGGCCATCACCGCTGAGAGGGTCGGAGGGTCCAGCAGGGAGAGTTCCGACGTAGGGGTTGAAGTTGTAGATACCGCAGGCGCAGACGTTGGTGATGTCCATCAGAGAGGTTCCGGACAGGATGTTCTGGCCGTTGCGGTTGACAACAAAGCTCTGCTTGCCGAGGCCGGCGGGGACAGTGAAGATGTTGGCACCAGCAGGGGCGTTGAAGGTTTGGGAGTTGCCACCGGAGGTGACGCTCAAGGTAGCGGGAGACTTGAGCAGAGTGACGACGTAGACATTGTCGTCCATGGTCTGGTAACCGTTGGGAATACCCTCAAAGTAGTTGCCGCTGTCGTTCTTGGCAGGTCGGCCAGCAGTGGTGTCGGTAGCATCGCAGTTGAGGGTCTTCAGGTTACGGCGGTACCAGTAGACAACCTTTTCAGTCTGGATGTAGTTGGCGACGTTGGTGTCTCCGTTCTTGTAGGCGGCAATGAAGGGAGTAGAGAGGTCGAGGAAACCGTCGTGGGGCATGTCGTTGGTCCATTTGGAGTTGCCGTCGTCTCCGTGCTTGGAGCTCAGGGGTCCAACGTAGTGAGACTCACCATAGTCGTTCCAGGTGATGATCTCAACCATGGGGAAGCCCTGCTGGAGGACCTGCTGCCATCGGTTGAACAGGAGAGCGCCACCAGGGAAGACAAAGTTCTTGCTGTAGCTGACCTCGGGGCCGTAGTGAGTAGAGAACCAAGGAGAGACGGGAGCGAGATAGGTCTTGCCGCCGAGCCAGCTCTGGTAGGAAGCATCACCCTGAGCAACAGTCACGTTGGCACCGGGGGTGGGGGCCTTGTTGTTACCGTTGCTGTCCCAGCCCATCCAGTTCAGGGCACCGTCGATGTTGGCGTTGGAAGACTGGCCGGGGTGGAAGTTGGGGACGAAGTAGACGTTGGTGCCAGCAGCAGAGCGCATGGCGTTGACATCGAGGCCATCACCGGCGAAGGAAGAGGCGAAAACACGGCCGTTGACTTGGAGCTGGGCGGGCTGGTTGGCGTACTGGGCAATCAACTGACCAACACGGGTAGCATCGCTGCCGGGGTGGTACCAGTTGAAGTCGAAGGAGATGAAGACCTTCATGCCGTTGTTGGCGGCAGACTGGTAGGCATAGTTGAGCTGAGTGACGGTGTAGTCGTCAGTGCCGATGTTGAGGGCAAAGGCGTCGATACCGGCAGCCTTGGCTCGCTGCATGTCGCCATCGTAGTCGGAAGCACTTCCACGGTCACCAACAATGCCAATCTGGACATTCAATTAGCCTTGTATTGCCTCGTCAAGCACATCCTTTTACTAACCATGAAGTGGCAAAAGACCAGGCGGTTACCGGCAGCAGCACGCTCCTCCAGAGATCGGACCTGGATGTTGGAGGTGGAAACTGCGGCGGCACTGCTGAGAGAAGACAGAGCTGCGGCGGCAGCAAGGGCGCTGAGGCCGAGTTGGCGGAGGGTGCCAGCAATCGACAACATTGTGAATGTGTCGAAGAGGTTGGCTTAAGATGTGATTGACCCGGTTGGCGTGAGGAGCTGTCTTGAAACCAAGGGCTTCAACCACAGCCTTTATATATCTGTCTCGGCCCCCTTCCAACGATCCATGACGGCTGCGGACGAGGATCCGGTGGGGAGCGGGACTGTCAGCTCTACAGTTTACCGCCTGCCCGGCTTTCACGAATGAAGCTTCTCAGCGATAGTCAGAGCAATAGTCCACCCCCCGGAACTTGCGAGGTTGAAACATGCCATTGAGATCGGTCCGAAGCGAAGTTGAGTAGGAATTGCAAGGGTACAAACAGCCATCCCCTATGGAGGTCCCTCGACAGCTCTAGCGTGGTAACAATGAAACCCACAGCCGACCAGCCTAACCGGAAACCATATACTCGTCAACGAGACGCTTCGCATGGTTACTGGAAACGTACAAGTTCAGGTGGTTTTTGGATTCCGGTGCCTTGGGCTTCATCTATCGGTCAGGGCGAACCCGCTGACTTTGAGTAAACAAGTATGCAACGCTCATCTCATCGTATCGTCGAATGGCTTACTCCGTACAGTCAAGATGGATCCTTGCACCGCTCGGTGTGCCGAGTATAGGTACTACGAAACTCATCGGTAACTAGGATGCTCCCTACACGTATCTGTGGTCCTTTCTTTGTTTCCATGTCCATCTTCAACATTACCAGCTCACGGGGCCGTTGTGGATCAAAGCCTGCTTGGTTGCCGGTTTCAACATCTCGCTACTACTCCCTATTAAGCCAAGAACGATTTGAGATTTGGCAGCCAGAGGATCGCGACTCGGGCATTCAAAGTAAAACCGAGCATCCCGAGTCAGACTGGAGTTGCAGTTGTCAGCCGTACGAGCCCTCTTGCTCAAGAATAGATACAATTTGCTTCCTCTTCCAATAGAGAGTTGAACCATCCACACAATGCATTCCTGCCGGACTCAGCGGTGGTAATGCTACGGTAAAATGTCAGGAACAGACAAAAGTCACCGTCCAGGGACCTTAAATTAGCGAGGGGGGCCAAATCCCCATAATTTGCTCGACCTTTCAAGTTAGGCTTGGTCGATTTTGCCACCAACGGGATACGCCAATCTAGGAACCAAGTGCCAAGTTGATCCGAGGAAAAGAGCACAGAGGCAGGCAACGGAGTCCGGAGTTCAGGAGTTGAGCGCGTTCCGAAGCAGTGACACGGGATGCCGGCGAAATCGTCGCTCCTATCCCAGTCATCGGTCGTGGCCCGGATCGACGAGCTACGAGTCCGTGAGCTCAAAAGGCTATTCGAACACGGGAAATCAGCACAGCTGATCCCCCACATGTTCTAGATCCTCGGTCGCATTCAAAGCACTGGAGCTCCAGCGGCGTGAACATGCGGCCATGCGGCCATGCTCACGAAAGCAACCCATGGGCCCTAGAGTGTGATTTGTTTCTCCGTGAGAGCTCTCTCTTGAGTGCCTTCTGCTGTAAATGGTGATTACTTGTATGAATACGAAGAGCGTCCTTGTGCTCCGCTTGCTTCTCCGCAATTCCAACATTCTGGGGTAATAATGCCGAATTGTGAGACTGATGCACGTTGCTTCACCTCCATTACGGGTATTCGGCGTGTATGATGTGTTCCCAAAGCGAGTTGTAAGAACAGCTTTGAAGCGACGATCCATAGCCCGCAGCCAACCATTTCAGCTCTGACGACCACGACCACTTCAACCTCAGGTGAGCCAGGTACCTTGATGGTGTGAAGCGTCAGACGCGTTCATCCTACCGGAAAATTAGCCCTTGAAGCGCGAGAGGCTGACTATGCATAGCCAATGCCGCTTGCCGGGCGTTTCGCATATCACTTGCTGTATCTTGTCTAGTATACGAAGCAGTCCTCAGACTATTCGGTGCCAGCTAAGATGCTGGCTTTGGTGAAAATCCTCATGCCGGCAGGATGGCGCTGCCACGTTGTATCGGAACATGCAGGCCTGCATAATAAGCTCAGGTAGCTAGCAGCTAAGCATATGAAAATACTAGACATGCGTCTTATACATGCGGAGCGTCGGCACCCAGAATGTTTCTGCCTAAACCATCGGTCGCTCAGGAGAGAATTCAAATCAAGAATCATTCTCTCTTCAGCTAATATTATCGTATTCGATTAGACTTTAATGAGCCTTATCTTGATGCAGAAAGTCAGAAAATATTACCCAGCGAAGCTAGAGCCCGAACAAGGGCATCATCGCATTAACAGGCGAAATCTTTGTTTACTTTTCTTTGCAAACGACGTAATCGTATCTGTCATAGGGTAGGGGCAAGCGGAGGACAGAAAAACCGAGACCGGGAAGATTTTAAACACCCACGAGTCAAATCATACGCCTACAAAAGGAGTAGCTACTATATCTATCTACATTTCCCTACTATATTTATATTTCTCTAGTAAGTACTACTATATTTAAATATACTTAGTAACTGCGACTATATCTATATTTTTCTAGTGACTGGTATTATATTTATATTTTTCTACTAACTGCTACTATGTTTACACTAAAGTTCAGGTGTTGAGTTGCTCAGGTGCTTATATTACTGAATGTATGTGCGTATTCATTTTGCAGTCTCGCTTTTTCTGACCTTCGCTTGAGGGGCTTCTTGCAAACGGGAAATCTTGCGATGCAAATCCCATGGTCAGCCGCTAGAGGCAGCTCCATCCATGCTTACAACGCCCGCCCTAGGCATTCCCGCAACGGCACGATTCGGCAGTTCGATGCTGGTCAAAATACAACATACTCATTATGCTTAAACTCTCCTTGATCATGATTGTTGGTGAAGAGTCATAGCTTTCGTAACCGCAGAGGCTTTGCTGGACTTGGTTCTCTCCACATACATGTGCATGTAGACACTGCTGTTCCTGACAGCAACTTACGCGCGCGCGATGGACACGACGCGCCTACAAAAGTGCGTATACATATTATTTTCAGGTCTTGCCATGGTCATACGTGCGGATTTCCAAAGACAGAAGGACCTTAATTTGCATCCGTGGCTGCCATCAGCAAAATAAGCCGTGTATTCGTTCGGCAATCCAAATCTCGTCGCGTTTTGCACCTCTTGTAGGTCATGCCATGAAACGCATAAGCAGGATTGGCCAATCAGTGCAAAACGGATACGTCCAGAAGTGTCTTTTCGCTCAAGCTCCGGAATGGCCTATGGTGATCCTTTTTCCGTGCCTAGTTTAGCCCCCTTAATATGGGATAATCGTTCGCTCAGCCCCCCTGCAACATCGCAAGCGCGCTCACATCGAGGGCGTCAGCAGAAGCAGCCTTTTTTGCACTAGGGAAGCGATTACTATTCGTCCAGGAGTTGCACCTCGGCGTTTAAAACTCCTCGCGAGTCAATGTCGCCTGTAGAGCGCTCGCATAACCCCGATCAATTGTCAACATCTCCCTCCGTGTAGAATCCGGAATAGTGCTCGGCGTGTTGTCAGACGCACTTCTTCGACACTCTACAGTAAAAGGCAACTCGGGAAAGAAGAAGAAAAAGCCTTTGCCCCTCCATTTCCCCTTTCCGAAGACTTTCCCACTGCAGTCCCCCCTCCCCTGTCACCGGGACGATTGTCTCTCATTGGGTGCGAAAGTCCGGATACAGACATCAGAAACCATGCTCGATTTGTTCAAGTCTCTGTTGCCGAAGAAAGAACGGCAGTGGTGCGGTGTCTGTCTCTTCGAGCTCAATCCGACGGCTAAATCACATGCACTCCCATCCGACATAGGCGGCCGGTACGAGTACGCGTTTGCAGAGAGCGACGACCACGAGTTTAGCTTTGCAGATTTAATCAAGTCTTCCAATCGCGGCTGTGATCGGTGCAAGGCTCTAGCCTCGGCATTTGAAAGCCTTGGAGTCGCTGGATTCGAAGTGGCAAGGTGGGAGCCACACTTAAACTCACCTGGGAGTCCACTTCTAGAGATTTCAAGTGCCGATGGTACCAGCCAAGTCTTTGAGATTTGTAGTAGCGAGGCGCCGTTGGACAGGCCAGTGTTTTTTGCGGATGATCCCTCACCGCACGTCGTGCTATGCAGAGGCTACAAGCTCTCACGCACAACCGGAGACAACGAGGCTCTCGACCAGGCAGCAAAGTGGCTAACGGAGTGTCGGACTTCTCATGGCGAATGTCGAGTCAGCGATGCGGAGTTTGTGCCTAATCGGTTACTCTATCTAGGAGACAGCCGGACAGACAGTAATATCCTCGAGCTCGTCGAGAAGCCGGCTCCTGTACCCTACGCCGCCCTGAGTCATAGGTGGACAAAAGAAACGCCGGCCAAGTCCCTCTTAACGTCCAACTTTCTGGATCGGAAGCAGCATGGTATGCCTATAGCAAATCTGCCTCGGATGATGCAGGATGTCGTACTTGTGCTACGTCGATTAGGCATTGAGTACATATGGATTGATTGCTTGTGCATCATTCAAGATGACAAAGACGATTGGAAACGAGAGGCAGCGCTGATGGCCTCCATCTATACGAATGCTGAACTTACTGTGGCGGCTTCGTGGTGCGACCGGCCCGATCAAAGTCTCTTTCGAGATCACAGCACGCCTCAGGAAATATCCGTAGATGTCGCCCACATAGACGGCCAGTCCATCTTTATACGTCGTAGGAAGCATCACTTCACCTGGCTCGGCATCGAATCCAGCGCCGATACCATGGCCGCTGAGAATCCAGACTTTGAATGGCCACTCTTGAACCGAGGCTGGGTGTATCAGGAGCAGCTGTTGTCGCGCCGGATGCTTCACTTTACGCAAAACGAGCTCATCTGGGAATGCTTTGAGGAAACTCGGTGCGAATGCGGGTGGTACGATAACAATACGCGCATTTTCGGCGCTCGAGACTGGTATAAGCGATCTCCTGCATCGAAAGCATGGTCCCAGGTAATTAAAGGCTATGCTAAGCGTCCCCTTACGGTCATGAGCGATAGACTTCCCGCTTTGGCAGGGATTGGTAAAGCGATTGCATCAGCAAAAGATTACGATGCTGCAGAGTATCTTTGTGGCTTCTGGGAGAAGGAGCTTGAAGAGACGTTCTTCTGGTATCTCAGCGAGCCTCCTCTCCACCCCCGGCCTGATATGCGTATGCCAACATGGTCATGGGCATCCGTGTCTGGAGGTGTTGAGTGCTGGCAGGTCTCTCTGGAAGGCATTGAGTTCTTGGGAAGCGATGTGCAGTACTCTGGTGATCTTCTTTTAGGCGATGTGGTGAGCGGGATGGTGTCGCTCTCTGGACACGTTGCTTCCGGCGTTATATACCACGGTCAAGAATGGAAAAGTATCTTGGAGTCACAGAAAGATGCATCGGGTACGTCTAGCATTTTAACCGATAGTAGAGCCACGGAAGATTATGGTCTGCAGATTGGGGGACAATTTGCAACTTTTAATCCGGACTACAAGTTAGACATACACGGGAAAGGATTTGTTCCCTCTGGCTCACAAGTTCTTTGTTTACTCTTTGGTCGAACAACCTCTTCCGAATGGGACGAGTCGGGGGAGAGCGCTGAGACTATTACCACGCACCTTCTCCTCTTGCGCTGTGTTGAAGGGACACCTCTCCGATACGAACGGATTGGAGTAAACGCGACGTGTTTCGAACTGGAAGTGTTTATGAGTCAATCTGAGAGGCAGCAACTGACCCTAGTGTAAGGACAGATTGGCATATGCATATCAAGAGTGACTTTGAGGCTGAAATCGTGCCGAACCCCGAGTGTTTACATATACAATGCAGTGAAACCGTAGAGTGATCCTCGAAAGATAGTCTGCCTAAAATGATTAGATGTTTCCCTGCAGGAAGTTGAACAAGGTTTGAGGCAAAGCAGACCCCGCCAAGCGGAGGACAGAAAACCCGAGACCTAAAAGATTTTACACACCCGCGCGCGTTAAACTATACGCCTGTTTATTTAAGTATCTGCTATTATATCTATGTTTCTGTAGTATCTGCTATTATATTTATATTTCTGTAGTATCCGCTATTATATCTATATTTCTGTAGTAACTGCTACCTTATTTATATCTTTATAGTAACTGCTATTATAGTTATAGTAAAATTCGGGTGCTGGCTGAATAGGGTTCCTTTACAAAAGCACCACTTGATGAGCTGACTAGGTGCTTATACTGCTGGCTGTATGCACTTATTTATTTTGCGGTCTCGCTTTTTCTGACCTCCCCGCGGTCGACTTTCCAGTCCTAGTGGGCTATTATAATCACAAGATGGAGTTCCTGCTCGGAATGTTGTGTTGCTGTTAAACTTCCTTGAAGGTGTTATCGCCGCTTGACAAGGGCTTTGAGAGGGAAAGACTATGAACATGTGTTGTTATTATCATTAAACTGGGGACACGAGATGCTGTGAAGCAACTTTGGGGCTCTGCTTGGCAAATCCATATCTTTAGGCGGCAGGATACCGACTCTCTTACGGCTACGTGTACCGGAGAAGGACATTAGTGATCTATAGGCAACAACAGAAAGCCCATCAGACTGCCCTTGGAACTCCGTTTCCTGCGATGCGGCTCTTACGACTTCATTCCTCGAGATGCAAATGTCTTGTATAAAAGCCATAGTAAAACCTCTTGCAATGATTTCAGAGAGAAGACACTGCTTGTTAGAAGAGTACCCGCCCCGAACTATCTCGTTCATCTCAATCACTCAATTTGCATCACCCAGCTATTTGATAGACAAATATGGAGCCTTTGTCGCCAAAAGTCCAACGTAGCACGGAAACCGTGTACGATATTGCATCCGACCTTGTCAAGAAGCTCAAGGACGCTGGTCAAACTCTTGGAGTGGCCGAATCTTTGACAGCCGGCGGCGTCATGGCAGCGATTACTTCTGTGTCGGGTGCTAGCACCGTGTTTCGAGGAGGAGTTGTCTCGTATGCGACACCTCTCAAGGAAAAGCTCTTGGGTGTCGACGGCGGTCTCATCGCGCTCGAAGGTGTCATCCACGCAGATGTTGCGAAGCAAATGGCAGAAGGAGCTCGCCGAATCACCAACATTGACGGCGACGAGACAACGTGGGGGATTGGCACGACGGGTGTTGCTGGCCCCGGGACTCAAGACAACAAACCGGTCGGCATGGTGTATATTGGGATCGCTGGACCGTCTGGTACTCTTGCTTGGGGACCGTTCAACTTTCCAGGAGCGAGAGAACAAATTCGTGAAGCAACGATTATTGAAGCGTTGCATCGGCTGCGGGAACTGGTGAGCGCAATCCCACATGACTAGTCAAGGTTTGTACGGGTTCGCTATGGAGGGGAGGATGCCCTGGGCATGAGGCTGATTGGCTGCCTTATCAAGTGTACCTTATTACCATAGCATGAATACAACCACAAGGGTATCAGCGCGAGATCAGTGCCCAAGCCAATCTCGTTCCGCAAAGTGACCTGCGTCTGGTTCCGCAGATGGCGGCTGGGCGGTCATCCTTTGGGTAGGATCAGGCGTTTTGGCATTCCGCCTTGCTGCAGCGCACAGCGAAATCTCTCCGTGTTTGTGGCTGCATCTCCCATCCATCCCCGACGGACGACTAAACCCTCTTTCCCTCATAGCACAAGGCGCTAAAATGGCTGTCTTATCGTATTTGCAGATGCTTTGGGCAAAGACGCAGCAGACATCTTGTTTGCATAGACACACAAGGCACAAGGCTACTCCACAAGGCGACAGCTCCGAGTCAGGCGTCAGCACTTCCACGCAGAGCAATAGCAATTCTAGGGAAGAATACTGTAATGAGACTAGTACTCCGTATGTGGCCTGATTTTTATGCTCTAGATTAAGAACCGAAGAAACGAAACAAAACTCTGTAAACTCCGGGGTCAGCACTTGTGTTGTGCCTCCACGTGGGTAAGCCGGTTAAGATTCGGGGTCTTGGTTGAAGCTGTAGATGTTTGGGCGCCACTCAAAAGGTACCCGAGGAGCTGGGCGGGCGGTATGACGTCGCGACCGAAAGAGGCAACATCACGAAAGTAGAAGGGCTCTCAGGATTGAAGCCTTTTATTTCTATTTTTTTTGTTTCTATTTTTTTTTCTTCTGTCTATTTAAGCGGTGTGGAAGAATTGTGTTGATGAAGCTGTTGGCTGTGATTTGGAAGGATTTTGGCCAAGCAATGGCGATGCATGTTGGTCGACTTTGTACGACGTTGAGTAAAATTGCGTTTTTCTCGCATACTCTCGTGTCTATTCCTAGAAATGCTTTGTAAAGCGGTGCGGCATCAAGCAAGCAAGACAAAACAAAACAATGCAAATGGCTCCCCATGCAAGCTTATTGCCAGAGCTGTAGCTGTATGCAGCTAGAACGCACTTGTGGCTGTTTGTCAAATGAGATTGGCGTCGTTGTCTCCATCGCAGGTGTTTTATTCATAGTCCAAGGTCTCGACGCCTTAGTAAGTACGCTGTTCCTAATAATAGGACCAGTTGTGATGTGGCTGACAGCAATTAGCTTATTGAAAAGACGGAACTAGCCCAAGCCGGTGGCGGCGCAGGCTCAAGCTAGCTCCTTTATGGTGCTGACAGCCCCAAGCCCAGGCGTGTTGGTCAGTCTTGCTAACGTCCTAAAATTGGGATGGTTCTGTAAAACACCCAATCACGATTCAACCCAGCGCAGCTAGAGGTTCGGAAGATGGCGATGTTAGTGCTGAGGCGGGTGGATTTGGTAATGCCCAAGATGACCAACTGACTAGCACCTTGCTCGGTTAGGATAGCAACCGAGAGGCTGTACTGGACAAACTGCAAATTTAGCCACGATGTTGGTTTGGAACGCACAAGAGAGCTTGGATCGAAACTATGTATAAGTAGGAAGTGCAGTTCCGTTGAAGCATCACACTCTCTCATCATCACAACAAACAACCATCACAACACAACAACTACTACTCTCTCACACCTTTACTCACACTTCTCTCTTCGACAACTACTTCCATTGAAGTATTAATTACTCACTACAATCTCTTCTCCGCATTTTCTCTTCACCCCACAATCTTCAAAATGTACGCTTCCAGCATCTTCACCATCTTGGCCGCTGCCGTCGCCAGCGTGTCTGCTGTTCCCACTCCTACTGAGGGCAACATGCTTCCTTCTCGCACTTTCCTCACTGGTGTGACCCATTCCGTCGTTGTTGGACGCGGTGGACTTCACTTCGACCCTGAGAACGTTGTTGCTCAGATCGGTGACACTGTTGAGTGGCACTTCACTGCTGCCAACCACTCCCTGGCTCAGTCCGACTTTGCTCATCCTTGCAATCCCCTTGCTGATGGCACTGGCTTCTTTGCTGGCTTCAACTTTGTCACTGCCGAGGGCCAGAACCCCAACGTCTACCAGATCACCGTCGTCGACAACTCTCCCGTCTGGTACTACTGCCCTCAGCCAAAAGGCGAGCACTGCGTCAATGGAATGTTGGGGGTCATCAACCAAAATTTCGACGGGGATAAGACTCTTTCGAACCAGAAGAACATTGCGAAGTCAGCTACGTTGGTAATTCCTCCCACAATCCAAGGTGGCAAGGTTGGCGGCTTCCAGAGGGTCAACCCCAACCCCCTGAGCGGTTTCTAAGCTAGCTCCTCGATTCCCCTGCAGCGGTGTCTGAGTTACTGGCTTATTTACACTCTATTTCATCATATACCATGGCATTTGTCTTTCATTTTCTTTATGGGGAGTACAATTCGGGTTCGGGTTACGGGGCGGGTTTGCAAGCGACGGAGATATCACATCAAGTTATATAGACTAGACTTTCCCTGACCACAATACATATTGGTTCAAAAATCTTCTGAATGATCTCAAAGCATCCTATTTACAATAAATGTGACTTATTTGCATGCTTTCCTCCACTGACGTCCTGTACAGAGCACCAAATATCAACCCCAAACGCCTGGGACAAAGCCGGGGATCCGGCCCCACATCCGGAGGTTAGACTTCGGCAAAACCCAAAATACCCCTATGACATCATTTGCCTCAGACACGCTGATGCGCGACGAGGCAAGCAACACATTTCCTCCAATGTCGCGTTCCAAGAGCTCGCCGAACAGTCGCACGACTGATGTGTTTATCAATTCCGGCCGCTGGAAGCAGCTGGGGCCAAGTCAACTGGCGAGCCTCAAAATCGTCCGACCAAATCAGCTTTTTAAGCTTGTCTATGTCTTCGTCTGTGAGGAGCTTCTTCCGGCCGCGAGTCTCTTCGAATTCGTTGTGAAATGTCCTATCCGACGACGACTTGAGTATCTCATAGCCACGAGATTTGCTGACTTGGCAGCATTGGAAGATATCCTGATAGCTGAAGTCGTAGCCATATCGCTGCTTTTGCGCCTGCGCGAACGCAACTGCGCCCTTAACCCGCGCCTTCGTTGGAGTATCGATATGATGGTAGGTAACCTCTGTTTGACGAGCCATTGTTATTGATTGATGGAAGAATGCCAGATGGACTTGAAAGGGCTGATTGTGTTGATTAAAATACCTAGTAGAAATCGTCATGATGTCATTGAGATTGGTGTCGCAAGGGTTCAGTTGGTCGTCCGTAATGACGGCGTTGTGTGCCGATCGTTTCCAAATTCCCAGTTTTCCGATACCCACTTGCCGAGATTCTGTGTTCTGCCTTTTTCTGCCTGTACGCGTCCCGATGATCAAATATGATAATCCCTAAAGCAAAACAATGTACTCCGTAGTCGTGGTGGCTATAGACCCCAACAAGCTACAGGAGCCTCAAATATTTGTCTGGGTGGCGGCGGCCGGATAACGCGATTCTCATTACAAGCTGACCTTGGTACATTCGGTGTCATTGCATGCATCCGCTTCACTATGCCGATTTATTTTGTTTTCGCCGACGCCGTAACAAGTATCTAGGTTTTCCTTTGGCTAACCAAGGAGTATGGAGATCATTGTCGACTTTTGAACGAGCTAGAAACGGACTGACCCTCCCTTCACGCGATATTGGCATCTAGAGACCTAAAGCATCCTCTGTACCGGCGTTAATTCTTATGCGGCTAATGGATGAACCGCACAATGTAGGTTAAATTTGCACATGAAGACTGTTCTCTTGGTTCGTTGCTCTCTATTCTGTGGCAGCTCTGTTAGATGGCGCTGCCCCTGTCCCTTATGCCGGCTGGCGAAGAGTGAATCTCGTCTCCACGCAATACAATTGTCTTAATGCTTTTCTGCTCTTCATAAGTTGAGCTTCTAAAGGCTGGGTTGTAGCCTTGCTCTGACCTAGCTATTGCAGTTTTACTGACCCTCTTGATAATAAATAGAACCTCTATAAGCTGAGCTTAATACTAACACCAGTACTGGTGCCATAATACTCTAACTCGCAAGAGCCTTATCTCTTGTTAAATTTTACTTAGCGACATTAATAATCTTTTTTTAAGCTTAGATTCTTAAGCTTAAGGTTAGTAATACTAGATAAATGTGTTGTATAAAATAGTGTTTTTTTTTTAATTTTCTGCCTTAATGCTCTTCTATATAGTAACCTCAGCTTACAGGTGCCAATGTCTCGTGAGTCCACTATGAAATAACTCGAGGCTGTGAAGTGGTACTGTATACTAAAGTGGTTTAAGTGGTTTGTCGGAGGTCCCAATTTGACATTCACTTGGCCATTTTGTTGAGTAAGATTGCTGGCTGATATCTGAAGACGTGTGTTTGGGTTTGGTGCTTAATGTATATTTGGAGTTGTGTATGGAAAATGAAGGATACTGCACATATTATGCAAAAACACACCACCAATCAAAACATGTGAGCCCGTGAACTTTGCATTGTTCATTTTACATGAGAGTCTTCTGCATCGGGTAACATCGCTTAGTAAATATTCATCACCTATAGGCCATCATTCGTCATTTCCGACATCCCCAGCCCTGTGCCTGCATTGATACGTTACCTTGCTAAAGCAAATGCTACTCAAAGTTGACACGTCCTCTGGCTGATAGGTTATACTCAAGACAGCTATCATTGCAATGGCAAATCAATACCCTATTCAAACAAACGTGGATATGCAGTGTGACGCTTCTGAAAAGGTTATTTTTAATCATACGCTGGTGTTCGTGACGTCTGTATCCTTCGGGTTATTCTCCGGCGTCATTCTCTACCTATTCGGATTACACAAATGATAGGATTCGAACCATCGTCTTCAGGCTAATCTTTGCTCCGTACATCAGGCAATCAACCGGCATAGCTAGTATGTATTCGTATTTCCGTTTGACATAACCTTGTTTGCAATCGGCTCATCGAACGAGGCGGAGATCAATCACGGCATTTGACTTGACGAGAAATATTCCGTAGGATAATAGATCCCTGGATAGGGTAGTATTGTGAATGCACATCTGACCCGGAACTGCGATTCAATTTAGCCATAAACACCGATCGGACACCTCCCCGCATTGTTGATCGGATTGTCGATCCCCCATCCAAGCCCCTCATTCAATTGGGAATGTGCCATTGGCGGACATCGTATGAGCTTCAGACATTCCGCAAGTATAAAATGTGACGAAAAGAAGAATTGGGCTTCCAAGCTGGTCTTTGTAGAGTAGCCTAGTAAATGCAGCCAATTGATTCAATATGCTGCTCAAGCAGTGGAAGGCCGCAGCTTTGCTGGCGATTTCGGTCGCCTCTCATGTTGACGCCGGTTTTTTGAACTTTGAAGGGTTAGCCAAGCGAAGCAATGATGGAGCGACAAATAAACCAACGAACAAAGACCAATTCGTTGACTCTTTGATATCAAAGATGACAGTGAGCGATCTGGGTGAGTCTTAGATGGTGCAAAAACGATCATGGCATTGCATAATAACGATATGGTAGTCTTGCAGCTGCATCTCATGTTTGGGGATGACATTGTTGGAAAAGATTCGCATAATGAACTTTACGGTAATTTCTATATCAATCTTCCAACTAAGAGCACGATTGACAAATATAGAGCAAACAATGCATCTAAGTCCGACATCTCCCATCGGCGTGATGCACGATTGGTTTGTACACTCCCACCAAGATGCGATCGCCAAATCTTACATAGACCAGGTATCCTATGAACAAATCATTCTTCAACACCGTTCAAAAGCTCCAATTAGACAAATCGCACATCAAAATCCCCATGATGCTTGTTGAGGAATGTCTCCATGGCGTGGGATCGTTCAAGCAATCGTTATTTCCGCAGAACATTGCAATGGCGGCTTCATTTGACACCGACATCGTGTATCGCGTTGGACGGGCCATAGGAACAGAAGCAAGGTCGATTGGAATACACGGTTGTTTCTCGCCGGTCCTCGATCTCGCCCATGATCCTCGCTGGGGGAGAGTTCAAGGTTCGTAAGCCAGGCACCAGCGACTTCTCAGCGTTGACTCACCATCGTGTAGAGGGATTTGGAGAAGATAAAGTTCTCACGTCGCATATCGGAGTTGCTTACTCTTCTGGCTTATCCAAGAACAAGTCGTGGTCGGATCCTGATGCGGTCTACCCAATCATGAAGGTACGATTCACAATGACTTTGTTATAACTCTCACTAATACGAACTAGCATTTTGCTGCTCATGGCGCTGCTCAAGCTGGTCACAACACAGCTCCATTTACTGGTCTCGGAACTAGACAAATCATGGAAGACCTTCTGGTCCCCTTCAAAGCCAATTATGAGTTAGGAGGAGCCAGAGGAGCAATGATGTATGAACCGTGATTTATATATTGAGCCATGGCTAACCTCATCTAGGGCATACAACGAAATTGATGGAATCCCTGCAGCGGTCCACCCGATGTTGTACCAGGCTCTAGAGGACTGGAATTTTGATGGCTTTACTTTGGCAGACGATACTTGCATGAGAAACATTCTCACACAACACAAAGTGGCAAACTCTCAAGCAGACGCAATGCAGCAATGGTTTAATGCAGGCGGCATGATCGACTTTTATGATTGGGACCTTGACTCCTATCTAACTGCAAGTTCATACCGCATCACATGAGTTGACATATTACTAACCATCAACAGATCACCAAAGATCTTGTAGCCAATGGAACTGTGCCTCTCAAGACGCTCCAGTCGCACGTTCGGAAGATCTTGGGCCTCAAATGGGACCTTGGTCTTTTTAAGAATGCCTACATTCCTGAAAACATTGATCCGCTTGCCATCGTGGCCAGCCACCAAGATGTTGCACTTGAAGCAGCACACAAGAGCATAGTATTGCTTAAGAATGACAACGGCACACTTCCATTGAGCCCATCATCAAACACCAAAATTGCACTGATTGGCCCATTTGCCGATACGATCAACTTGGGAGATTATTCCGGCGCTCTCGGACAGTATCCTGCCAAATATGCAGACACCCTCCGCCAAGGCATGTTGGGCCATGTGAAGAAGACCAGTCACTCTAGAGTGCAAATTACATCCAGCTGGGGCACCAACAGCTGGGAATACAACAACCAATATGTGGTCCCAGGGTATCTTTTGTCATCCAATGGGAAAACTGGTGGCCTCAAGGCGACGTACTACGGTGAGACAAACTTCACTTCCCCGAAAGCAACAAGATCAGAGGTTCCGGCTCAAGACTGGGGTCTATATCCACCACCAGGGCTCTCTTTCAACAACTTTAGCGCTGTCTGGGAAGGTCAATTCGAATCGCCTACGGAATTAGACGTGAACGGATGGATTGGACTCGCGATTGGGCCAAACAGCACATCGAAGCTCTATGTTGACGGCAAGTTGATTGCATCCAAGGGCTACGGCCCCTCAGGAAACGTTATTGGGACCATTGAGGGTTACGGATGGACGCAACAGAACCACTCCATCCCGCCTCAAGATGGTGTAGAGTTTACGTTCAAGAAGGGCGCCAAGCATCAAGTTCGCATTGAGTTCCAGTCATGGAACAACTACAAGAAGACGGCAAATGTCAACTCGGTCAACTCACAGCTCATCTTCTGGTGGAACTTGGTATCACCCAACGGCGACGCCCTCGACCAAGCAGTCTCAGTCGCGAAAGACAGCGATGTCATCGTCCTCGCGGTGGGAGCTGCCTGGAATAGTGACGGTGAAAGCGGCGATCGCGGAACATTGGACCTTGCGCCCAGTCAAGATGCGCTAGCCAAGAAGATTTACGCACTTGGGAAGCCTGTAATCCTGGTGCTTGAGGGTGGAAGACCATTTGCCATCCCTGATCATTACGAGCAGTCATCCGCCGTGTTGAGCACATTCTTTGGTGGACAGGCTGGAGGACAAGCGATCGCTGATGTACTCTTTGGAGCCTTCAATCCCGGAGGTCGTGTGCCAATCTCTGTACCGTACTCGGTCGGCCAGATCCCAGCTTATTACAATTATAAGCCATCTGCTCGAGCAGCGCAGTACCTCGACATTCCGTCGGATCCCACATATCCATTTGGATATGGGTTGTCTTATACCACCTTTTCGGCTACTTCTCCCACTGCATCCGTCAAAGGTTCAAGCTCAAAGAGATCCAATGTCGACGCTCGGGCGAGTGGCCAGACTTTTGGCAGCGGTGACTGGATCACGTTTTCAGTAACGGTTCAAAACACTGGCTCTGTTTCTGGCAGCTATGTTGCCCAAATTTACTTACTAGGCCGTGTGTCAACTGTCACTCAGCCAGTCAAACAGCTTGTGGGTTTCCAAAGAGTA
This sequence comes from Trichoderma sp. IMV 00454, assembly GCA_001931985.1. Classification (NCBI taxonomy): domain Eukaryota; kingdom Fungi; phylum Ascomycota; class Sordariomycetes; order Hypocreales; family Hypocreaceae; genus Trichoderma; species Trichoderma sp. IMV 00454. The sequence goes on from MSJK01000131.1 coordinate 994,660, forward strand.
TATCTGAATGCTGGTGAGAAGAGGACTGTGTCTATTGAGCTGGAGGTTGACAGATATTTGATGATTTTGAACCGAGCGAATAAGTGGGAGCTGGAAAAGGGATCTTATACATTTGCTCTGCTGGAGAATGGCGGTACCAACGCCGACACTAGCAAGAGCGTCACACTGCAATGCGTTGGTTAAAATTGTATGTAAATTAGACAGCCATTTGTTATATATCTGTCTTTAAGTTTCCAAAAGAGCGTTGAATCATGTAAACTGGGCTGGAAACTGGGCTGGGATTCTGTAAAATGTGAGAATTAACGCAAGGGAGACTCAAATCATAAGAGAAGAGTGATCATGAAACATGGTACGAGATGTGCCAGCAATGCCCGGCTTTCGGTCCCGTCAATTCTACGACTTTAGCTAATTCCTCCGCGTCTGTTGCTGTCAACCCACGGTCTTCAGGGGAACTTTATGTAGATCTTTCTACGAAAGCACTACCTTGATCCTCTTTAGGCGGTATCATTTCAGTTATTCGTAAGCTGAATACCTTGAAACGGCGGGAACCCGATTCTTGTCACAGGCACCGCGGAGTCCGTTGTGGACCTCTGGAGACGTTACCTTCCTAATAAGGCAATTGGCATTAATCTGTGTAAGCCCTATGCCTCCAGTAAAGACACCACTGGAAACGACGATACTGTCACTGAAGTGCACGTTATTCTGGCTTCAATTCAAAAGGCTCAATGTCAGAGTATGTCTGCCAAGAAGATGCTAACACACGGTTCTCGATGGTAGCACTCATAACGAGAAAATATTGCACCCGTAACGCCTTTCTCTTATCGAGCATCGAGATGTAACCTTTAATCCGTTGGACAGACACAAGATAAGTCGCATCTACAATACGATGCAATTTTTCCGTGATCGTCAGTCGCATCTGCCATAGGGCCGATTCCATTCGACCATTGCCTTACCATTCCGTCCTCCAACAAAGAGCAGCTCGTAGTCCAACAGCAACAATATTATTGCGCGTTTCATTCTAACAACACGGCTGCCTTTTAGCGTCAGGTCCGCGCTTATACGAGAAAAGATCGACAACTCAAGTTGCTAAGCTTGTAGCACCCGTGCCTTAAGAATCTCCGGATCTGCATTTCCATCCTTTATTTGGCGTATCGTAGCTGCGGATTGTGAATTTGAGATGGCACCTGCCAAGTAGCGTTAATTCGTCAAGCAACAACACTGAGACCCTGAAAAGGTTGAGAACAATGGAAATTTATATAAACTCGTATACATCCCATCGACATGTTTGTTCATCATACTCCATTGGATAACATCCCTTCTAGGATTGTATATATATCACATTCTTTTTGCCACTCTTATAGGCATTCATAAGTTGTACATACATACTTCATTCCATTCTTTGATCTTCAACTTCAACTTTCTTTACAAAATGTTTGTTCGCAACGCAGTCGCCATTACTGGCCTTTTGGCTTCCCTTTCCAACGCACTGCCCGCCAAGCGTGCTGTTGACGCTGGCAATGCCCGTTTGGTCATCTACTGGGGTGCTGAAGATGACAGCACAACTCTGAGCGACGTCTGCTCGGATGACTCTTACGGCATTGTCAACCTGGCCTTCCTTAACAGGTTCTTTGCTGCCGGTGGCTGGCCCGAAATCAGCATGAGCGGCTTGGATAACTCATCTGATGCTCAGCAGAGCGCTGGCGCGACTGGGCTCAAGGATGGCAGTGGCATTGTAGATGCTATCAAGCAGTGCCAGTCTGCCGGAAAGCTGGTTATTCTCAGTCTTGGCGGCGCTGATGCTGATGTCACTCTCCAATCGGATTCTGATGGAGAGAAGATTGCCGATACTCTCTGGAACCTGTTTGGTGGCGGTACTGAGAACGCTGAGCTTCGTCCTTTTGGTGATGTCAAGCTCGATGGCTTTGACTTGGGTATGTAATCTGAACCGATGTAATAAGGGAAGGGTAACATGGCTAACATTGTTCAGACAACGAATCCGGAGACTCTACCGGCTACTTGGCCATGACACAACGCTTCAGGTCCAACTTCCAGTCGGATACCAGCAAGACTTACTACCTCACGGCAGCACCTCAGTGCCCATTCCCCGATGCTTCAGAGCCTCTTGATGTTTGCAAGGAGCTCGACTACGTCTGGGTTCAGTTCTACAACAACGGCGACTGCAACATCGCCCAGTCTGACTTTAAGAACTCTGTTCAGACATGGAGCAACGGCATTGGCAATGCTACCCTGTTTATTGGGGCTTTGGCTAGCGGCGCTGATGGAGACCAGGGTTACGTGGATGCCGACACTTTGGTCAGCTCTCTTCAAGATGTGAAGAACATGAATCTTCCCAACTATGGTGGCGCTATGCTTTGGGAGGCCCAGCTGGCTGTGAAGAATGGAAATTTCCAAAAGCAGATTGCAGCCGGCTTGTAATTGCTATTCTGTATATAGGTTATAGACAACCGAGAGTATCAAAGGTGTGGGTAAAGATACTGGTACATGATATCATTTTTAGTTTCTTCAATGCTCATGATATGGTGTTTCGACACTACATTTTTCTTGCAATAATTAAACATTTTTGCCACTCACATCTTGGCGACTAACTATTATCTGACGATGTAAGCATTATATAATAGAATAGTTACGTTATTCTAGGAACAATCTCTTCTACTACTATCTTGAACTAATATCTCTATCTACTATCTTCTACTAATATCTCTATCTACCACCTTCTAGTCTCTGGTACCTAGTCTCACGCAAGTACACATAAAAGCATAAAAGCTAGAGAGCTATTGTTAGTGTTAAATGATTAAGGGTAAATAATTTATGTGTGAAGACATTCACGCGCGTGTAGTAAACCTCAATGTCGAAATATGGTTCACATTATCAGGAGACTTGCTTGATAGGCTTCGTGTATAGGTGGTCAATTATTCATTACGTTTATATCATGTACAAATAGAACGTTAATCTGGGTATCCAACCGCGGAAAAGGATTTCCAATTCCATCTGTAAACCAATCTAGGACATCAGGATGGCCATGCCGAAAGTGAAGGCAGCAACAATGCCAAGGGAAACCTGGACAGAGCCTGCACCGGAAGTGCAAGTGGTGGATCGCTTGTAGCCACCGCCACCGCCAGAGTTGCTGGTGACAGTGCAAGAGGTCGTGGCAGCAGCAGCGGCAGAGGTTGTCGGGGAGGCTGCGTCGGCGACAAGTGAGCCACCAAAGACAGAGGCAGGGTTTGAAGCGCTCTTAACGTTCTTGGCGGCACTCTGGTAAGCCGCAAGAGTGTTGCCGGAACTGGGACCATTGACTACTCCGCTCATTCCCGACTTGCAGTGGGAGAATGTGTTTTGTGCGCAGTAGAAGAAGATGGGGTCGGTTGAGTTGACCTTGACTTGGAAGCTCTCGTCCTATGAAACACTATTAGCTGAGAGCCCAACGCATACAGACACAGAGACATGTGAACGCAATGTATTTATGATGAGAAAAGGGTTGGAAAACACAGCAATGCCCTGAAAACATGTAGAATTCAACGTACCGCCTCTCCACTGCCAGAAACAGGCATGAAGCCGGAGAAGAAACCACCCGTCTTGGCCGGGGCACAAGGGGTGTCAAAGTCGCCCATCACAACGGAATGGTTAATGGCGTGGAAGTGAAAGTCGAGAATATCTCCAACCTTTGCCGTCACACTGTCGGGGGAAAAGGCCAAAGCATTGTTTTGTCCAACATCGATTCGGATCGTGTCTGCATTGGCGTGGGAAGCCAGCGCCACGACGGCGGCAGTAGCGAAAGTTGTAGCACGCATTGTAGCTGTGAAGGAGTGGAATTGAGTATATCAAACAATTCAAGACTGGAAAATGCTGCCGCTTTGATTCTTTGCTCTTGGCTTAGACCGAGGACCCGACTATAAGATGGACGCGCTGCCAACGCCCTTTTGTACCATCATCCAGCCATGCCTTTTGATGCCGAGATTCCGAAATTCCAAATACCAAATACCATCAGATAGCAAACAAGAGGCCGCCATGCCCAATCCCATAAGCTGGGATCCAGACGCGGCACAACTCTGGGTAGGCCAAGGAACGATTTTCTTCCCGATCTGTTGACTAGCCCATCTTGCTGCTGCACATGAGCACGCGGCGAGTGGATTCAGCCTGCTCCCCAGCAACTCCACGACAAGCGTCCCAGAGGAGCCCAGAGGAGCAGTAGCCGGTGGGGATTTCTTCTCCCGAGCGAATGGCTCCCACGCTGGCACGTTTTTGATGCTATATTAAGCAGCCTGCTAGGCCGCATCGGGCTGGGGGCCGGGGTTGGCTGGCCTCCTGTGGCTTTAAATCCTCGCGAAAAACTTCCAGCCCAACCTTGTCCGCCCGCTCGGTCGGGAGCAAGAGATGGGCCGGCTTTTGCTTTGTTGGGCGAGGGCCTGCGGGGGACAAGGAGGATTTGACTGTATATTGCTTTGCGAAAGACGCGAGTCCAATGAGAAATAGACGGGCTTTGAAAACAATATAGTGAGATATTTTCCTGCTAGTTCCGCCTATGTAATCCGCTAGAATGGCTAACAGCTCCATCTACATGGATCTGGTATGACACTCTGCGGGCAAGATCTCGACGCCCTTTTATTTGTCTTATAAAACCCGGTTGTTGAAAGGAGGGTTTTACATCATTTGACCGGCGGTGTGTAGTCCGCTGGCGAGTCATGTTTGCGTAGAAAATTCACTGCTGACGCGGGCATTCGGGGCATTACTTTCAATACTTTCAACGTGATCAGTATAGGCTAGCTGAAGCAGCATCTGCATATGAATACAGGAAAGCGGTGGTGCCATTTCCATTGTAACCAATAGCAGCTAGGAGAAACTACGTAGATCGTGCATCGGCAAATGCAACGGCGTCGATTTGGCTACCGTGGTTGGGACGCGTTAGATGCTGCATATGTCCCATGGTGGATGCAGAGTAATACGAATGCGAGACGGCCGTTGTTCTTTCGTAGAAGGCGGCGTCTCCGCTCATATATGTAAGCTGCTTATATGTTAGGCATGCTACGAAACCGGATAGACGGGCAAACATGTAGAGCTGAGACTCTTCTAAGTAGTTTGATTGGCTTCTGATATTTGAACCAACAGGCGTGCTCTGTTCATGAAACCCCTCCCCACCCATTCAAATTATTCTAATACGATGATAGTTCGAAAAGAATAGAAAGATATCATTGAGATAATTACGACGACAGTGATTCTACAACGAGGTTATGTCTTATTGTTGCTAATTACATGTCACCACCAGAGTTGTCTTCTCCTGGGAAACCTTCCTTCACTTTTCAAGAGAACCCCAGTATCAGGTACTACTCAGGGTTAGCTATAAATAGAGCATCACTTCGCATTGGTTCAATGTCCCGTAAGCCGTTCTTCAACTGATTTCGGGTAATAGTGCATGCGTTATTGATTCCAGGGGAGAAGACGAGGATGGCCCCATTCGAGACCAGAGTGGGGGTTAGTGGAGGTTTTGTTAAGATGCCCCTGATTATCTCCTATTGGCTCTTCGATTGATTATTTGTTTGCTAGCTAGTGTTGTTACAAAGCAATCGGTAGGTATAGAGAGACCCAAGTCCAAGACAGGTGCCGGTATCATGCTCAGAGAGAGAACATGGAAATACAACTGCAATACAATTCGAGATTGATATCATTCTAAATTCTATATTGATAGCGCCCGTAACTCTAATTCCATTGGTCTAAAACCACAACTCCTCCTGTCTATCGGCGTTGATACTACACTCGCCAGACAAGTATGCTTTTATACAATAATTTATTTAAAGGGGTTGGTCTCGGCACCGGCAAGGGCAGTCTTGTACAGGTTATTGTCAAGAATCTCCTGCTTACGAGCAAGGAGCTCATCAACATCCCAGTTGACCCAGACGAAGCGTCCGCCCAAGAAGCTAGCCTCGTCGGAAGCCAGCCAGGCAGTGAAGTCACCGGTAAGGGAAGCCTCGGTGACGGTCAGAGACTCAATGACACCAGCTTTGTGGCCCATATCGGTAGCAACCGCACCGGGATGGACAGAGATGAAGCGGGCGACATCCCTGGGGACATCGACGGCGATCAGCTCCATCAAGCGGGCAAGAGCAGCCTTGGTAGAACCGTAAGATGTGAGACCGGGGAGATCAAACTCATATGCGGCAATGGTGTTGAGAGTAATGACAACGCCGGGGGTGCTGGCGCCCTTGGCAGCACGATGATTGAGGTAGTTCTGAGTGACGTTGACGGTGCCGAAGACGTTGATGGTATAGCCGGACCACCACTCGTCAAGATCGGCTTCTTGAAACGGTCCAGGTTGAGCCATAAATCCAGCGTTGTTCACAAGATAGTCGATAGGGGTATCGATGCTGTCAAAGAGTCTCTTGATGTCGTCTCTGGAAGAGATGTCGGCGCCAAAAGGGGTGAACCTGGTGTTGGGGAACTTTTCGGCGAGCTTAGCAGCGGTTGCCTGGACACGGGCCTCGTTACGACCGACAATGATGACATTGGCAGCGTTGCGAGCAGCAAAAGACTCAGACATGTTAATGCCCATGCCGTGACCACCACCAGTGATGAGGACAGTCTTGCCGCTGAAGTCGACGCGCTCGAGAGCGGCCGTCAGACCAGCGTAGCGGACAATGTGTTCCTTCATTGTGATTGTTGGTTGAGAAAAGTGAGAGTGAGAATGAGATGTTGTTTAGTTGATGCGTTGTGTGATGATAGAACTGATGCTAATAACAACGATTGTCTCCGGTCTTATATCTCCCTCAACTTGAGCCACTTGCCTCTCGTCTCAACGACATCACATCATCCATCTTACCAATTACAAAGCCTCGCAAAACAAGGCTACGAAACACGAAACTCGCTTGGTAATGTTATGGTGCCCTCTCTGATCGTATAGATCGTAAATGCAAGCCATTGATTGTTATCGCAGAGATTGAGGTCAAGTTTTGGCGAAAAGGCGCATCAGTCAATTAGTCAAGGGCTAAGAAGGAGGGAAAGTTTTGGCGACGCTTGGCGTGGATAGGCGAAACCAACTGGGTGAAGAAGACATGTCGCAGCAAATCGACACAAGCGAATAATAGTTTGTAAAAATTCACAGAAGATGCATCTCTTAGAAATTAGTGAGGCTCAAGTACAAGTTTCGACGGCCAGTAGCACGGAGGATGATGATGTACATGTAGAGAAATGGGTTGATGCATGCAGGTGAAGCTCTTATGGGACTGTAAGCACGATCTCGCTCTGAAACTTTTTGCGGCTTGGCCCGATTCTAGCGGGGACAATTCACTTGCAGCGCTGAAGAGGCCCCCAAAAGTGAGCCAAACGGGCAATTGGTGTCTAGCAGCTGCATTTCGGGTGCTGAAGTGGAGGGGCGTTTTAGGGGTCTAGGGGTCTGTAAGGGTTCTGGTGCATGCGGCTACTGCGATCGCTCTTCGGCAACCTTCGTGCAACTTCTATCGAAGCATCCTTGATTAAAGCCAGATTTTGGATTCCACGAGATTGCTAGCTAGATCTGGGGATCTCACTGCATTTCTGAAATGAAGCCCGTGGGTGGAGTGCTGGCTGATGCGATTGATAAAGTCTTCACCCTGTGCTACATTCTTATTGATCGCCCTTCTGTAAGACCCATCCATAGGTATCCAGCGGCCCTGAAACTGCAAAGCAACTATGTCTCTGTGCATCTGTTATCAAAACGTCCTTCAAATGAAGAAAATGCGAATACTGAATCATGCTTTCATTAAGAATGTTGCGGCATCCGACTTGATTTACAGCTCAAATGTTCCAATGTTTCTAAACGATAAATGGACCGGACCCTTGAGACCCTTGATGCATGTGCTTATGACGTAGATAGGTACCTAGTGACAGGGGTGGAAAAGCGGAAAAGCGGAAAAGATTGGAAGCTTCCAACACGTGATGACGCGAGTCTCACTTCATGTATCTTTGTACAGCTACCCGTGATCCAAGTTAGCAAGTGTTTAATATTGGCATTGTGTGAAATTGTCTTCAGTCTCGGCGAATATACCATACAGTCCATTGAGACATGGGAAGAGAGCCAACAAGTGCCAGTTGCCATACGTGTCGTCGTCGCCGGATCAAGTGCGACAAGAGGAAGCCGTCGTGCGGTCAGTGCCAAAAGTCCCAGCAAGAGTGCCTTGGATATGAGAGGATCCTCCGAATCCAAAGCCATGGAGTCGGATCGAGCAAACAGCCTGGCCGTTCAAGCTTGGTCAAGATAGGCCAATCGGGTTCATATCCCACCAAAGAGCCAACCGAAAATGATGACAATGCTCAACTTCATGGCCACGACCAAGGCGGGAGATGCAGACAGAAGAAACCCCAGAAGCGGCAGATCACTGACAGTGCCTTGAGTGCTTCACCAACAGCTGCAACACCACAATCACAGAATCTCGATACTCACCTACCGCAACCTCTGATCAGCCAGACCATTCAACTAAACCTGGACCCATTCATCGACAACATCGCCTTCTCCTACTTTTTCGATGCCTACAGCTGGATCAATATTCACAGCATCTTCCTCCAGGATACCCCGATGCGCCAACATCTCACTGAGCAGAGAGACGAGCTGGGCTATGATAGCCTTCGTGCGCTGGCATATGGCATCTTTGGTCGGGATCACCAGGTCCAAAGCCTGCAACGAAAAGGCGAGCGGATCTACGGCACAGCTCTACAGAAGTTGCAAGCAAAGCTCATCACAGCATCCAAATCGGAGCTGGCAGCTCTCATCAAGCCCATATCCGTCATGGGATCGTATGCGGTGAGTTCGAGTGACATCTCCACATATTGAGACTCTGTCATATATGCTGGGACATAAATGACATTCCGCAAACGCTAATCATGCATTTGCACAGATTGCCGTCGACTCCGATCTTCGCTTTATTCACCATCAAGGGCTGGCTCGTATTCTAGAACATTGCGGGCCGGAATACTTCCAAGACCCTTCGATTCTACCCGTATTTGAGTCTTGTAGATTCACAATGGTGAGCTACCACGACAACCCCAACTCCCGATACTTCCACCTAACGCCATACTGATCAATTCTCACAGCTTGCCAATGCGCTGGTTCAAAGGCAGGGCACATTTCTCGATCAGGAGCGGTGGAGGACAGTACCATGGTCAACGTGTCCCGAGACAAAGTCTGCCACAAACAAGCTTCTCGACATAATCTCCAGTCTTCCTGCCCTCTTCCAAAAGACTGACAAAGTTCTCAATGAGCGCTCTCGATGGGTTGCGGGTCATTCGGACATCATTCGCGAGGAGACTTCAAGCACAGTTTCGGATCTGCAAGCGCAGCTAGAGTCCATGCTCTTGGATCTAATTGCGTGGCGCTATCACTGGTCCCTGGACAACTTTCCAACGGCGCAGAATATTCTCGATTGGGCATTGTTTCGAGTCAGCGACGAATCGTATCGACCTGGCATCTCCCAAGTTCAAGGCCCAGATGTGTATGGGTTGAACCTCGGCACGACCATTGGCCTAGACATTCCCTTTGGGCCAACTAATGGTGCTCACAAAGATCTTGATGCGAATTCCAATACTTTTGCTTTGATGCAAGAGGCTGCTTTATACATAACGGCCCTGATTACCTTGGAACGACTGCAGAAAAACCTCGCCGGCGCCGCTCGTGCCGCAGACGCGATTGATTTCTACAACGCGCCCTTTTTTTCTACATGCCGATGCTACTTTGACAATCCCGGACCATCACGACTTTGTCAAATATTTCCAGAACCAAGCGACAACATTAGCACCGCTGCATCGTGGAACATTATTTCTGCAAAAATTGCCGAATCTCCCATTAGATCATTAAGCAGCGACAACAGTGGAGCTTCGACCAAGCCGACAACTCAAGACTCCATCTTGGACGCCACGGGAACGATGCTTCTACCTGGAGATGGCCGCTTTTCTGCACAGCTGCGCATCTTGAATTGGCTGATTAAACATCTGCCAGAGAGTCGAGCCCATGTTTTAGGCACGCTCGCCGCAATGGGGCTGAGTCACTGCGTCCACGACGTTCGCCCATCAGAGGGGAATGAGTATATTGCCGACACCGTCCGTGAGACCATGATGAAGTCGAGATTTGGAGATGCGGCAGAAGTCTTGCTGAAGAGATATCGGTAAGCTCCTCCAGCTGGCTGCACCTGTGACGGGCAGGAATGCGACTCTCAGCGGATGATGATGCCGAGTCTTGAACTTTTTACAACTACCACGACGCCAGCGGACCAAGTTGCCATGAGACCAAAACCTTCTGTCAATGTGGCACAGTCTTTTACCTTTTTTTCGCATAAACATGGCAAAACATGCCTTGCATACTGTCTAATCACACCTGCCTTGAACTTTACAAATGGATCGTTGTAATTCCACAACGATCCATCAAATTGACTTTCCCGTTGCCTATATAACAACTGGATCTCTCCGCCTTCATCCATGCCCGTGGATTCTCCCTGACAATATTAAACGCGTTAGATGGACCGACACCTAAAGCTACTGCGACCTTTTCACGCGCCAAGATGACATATGCACATACTCGCCATCACCGTTTGCTTGGTTGGGATCTCGATAAAGATGATGTACAATCCGATGATGAAGAGTTTGAAGAGCTCCGTAAGTCTCTCTAATCGCCTCTGATGAGAATATTCTAACTGTTTGATCAGCCATCATGAGGGGAATGCAGCCTATTGGTACGTCATTTCATAACATGGCATGGAAGACGGTGTTTACCGACCAATCGTATTTTCGCATCTAACCATGCTGCTAGGGCGCCGCTTCTATTATGGTGCAAATGTCTACAGGTTTTTTGACGCGTCGGGTAATACCCGCTGCTGGTGCCGATTAGTAGAGAACCGGTGGAGCGCTCGAATCACTGTGGATGAGGCAGAGAGAGCCGTCCGCGAATTGATAAGACAAGGCCTGATGGAGGATAGCCAGGATTTGTTCATGTGGTGGGCGGCTACAAACGCTCAACGTGAGATGAATCAACGTCGAGAGAATCAGCGTCAGGAGAATCAGCGTTAGGAGAATCAAGGTTAGGAGAATCACCGTTAGGAGAACTAGCGTTAGGAGAATCAGCGTCAGGAGAATCAAGAGGGATGATTCCTCTATCATTTGGAAGCATTCTTCATCACTATTGTCTCACGGTTCAAACATTGAGAATATTGTGTTTATGGGATGACGGTGGATCGTGGGTAATTGATCGGATTCAACCCACAATGGAATGGCGCTTTTGCCCTCGAGCTACGAAAACTTGGATAAGACAATGTAGGAATAGCTTTCGGAGCTTATTCTAGCCATACTGTGAGCACTCCGTATTACCTTTGTGACAGCCGTCTGGAATGTGAAAGAGAGCTAACAGTTCTATTTGATTTACTCTTTTAGATGCACGATTTGACAAACGGAAACAAAAGCAGGAGTCATTTTGTGAAAGAGGGGCTCAGAAATCCGCTACTGATCTCTGAGCTTTGAGTAGATAGGCAAATATAAACTCTCATACGGTACTTTCTGCTGCTACTGGAGGTACCGAGTAATGTCCGTCTCTACAGGTAACTAGGTACAGGCATGAGAGTATTAGAGACCTAAGTACTAGGTACCCAGTAGGTACTAATATACGTAATACATCTGTGGGCATATTTTATAGTTCAAAGCAATGTTAATATCACACCCGAGGGAGTGATTGAAAAGGGGGGCTATGTACATCAAGATGCTCCGGGTACTACTGGTACCCGGTTGTCGGGATCAGCCTCAAACGCCATTTGATCCTCATCCGCCTCTGACTCGACGGCATTCACAACTTGTTGCTCCTCTTCTTCTCCTTGTTCTGCTTGAATCTGGAGAACGGCTGGAGTTTCAGTCATGATCGTATCCTCACGAACTTGCTGCTGCGGTGGCTGAGATGGAGCCACAGACATCACGGTCGGAGCCATGGTATCCTCTCTACCTAGCATCTTGTTTCTGACGTACAGTAATATTTCTGCACAAAGTTATTCATAGAATTGTCATCAGATCATGAGAGTTGACTTGTATATACTATTGCGGCTAACCTTGGTTGCCGCCTTCTAGCAAACATGCAAGCGGATGACAGAAAAACCGAGGCTGAGAAGAATTCGAACACCCACTAGGTAGTTAAATCATATGCCTACAAGGGAAGTAGCTGCTATATCTACATTTCCCTAGTAACTACTACTATATCTATATTTCCCTAGTAGCTACTACTGTATCTATATTTCTTTAGTAGCTGCTATTATATCTATATTTCTTTAGTAGCTGCTATCATATTGGTATTTCTCTAGTAATTGCTGCTATACTTGATATACATGTCTACAGCCTACCTAGGTAGGTACTGACTGCCGCAGGCCGAATGATGCCCACTTGTCACTTGTTGTAGGCCACCCAGAAAACTACACGGCTAGATACATGTAGGTTACTGCAGCGAGTAGCCACTATCGCCATGCCATTTGTGGCGAAGCCAATAGTAAACATTTCAGTGCCCATGTTGGTTACAACCTTCTCGGCAACTTGCATACACGAAGATTATCCATGTCCTGGGAAGAAGTTACTGCCCTAAATCGTACTAGGAATGACGACGATCATCACTACTGCATTAGTATAGCTTCCGAAGTTGCGGATATAAGCAATTTGAAGGGTAGAAGCTCATCAGTGGCGATATTCATACTGAAGATTCGGGGTGTGCTTCGATCGCCGTTAATGCGGGGGAACGTGCGCAAAAAAAGGTGTGTCAATGGAAAGACGGGTTGTTTATTGTGAAGACGTGAATGCAAGAAAGCGAAATGTTACTGTGAATATCTCAATTGCTCTATGGCTGTAATAGGAAGAGTAGATCAACAACTCCAAACTATTCAGCCAAATCATCTATGGAATCCCTAACATGACAAAGCTCTTGGCATCACATCTAACATTCAGAGCTTACCAAGTCCAATTCTTATAGAGCTGGCTCGTTCACTAAAAACAAGACATCTATTGCCGAGATCCAATAGCAGATATTCCGCCTAATCACCACTCCAACTCTCTGTTGTCCGAGGAACAGGATGTCTTGTTCCAATCATAGACCCCTCCCCGTTGAACAAATGCCTCTTCATCCCAAAAGACGGCTTGCAAAGCTCGCTGCACGCCAACTTCCAAGATGGACTTTGACGGTTGCTGTCCATTTCTATCCAAGAACCGCATGTATTCATCGAGTATGAGGTATGATTTCGCCATCAGTCGATTGGGCTCTGGGACGAGAGAGGCTTGGCTGGCATGCCGTTCACAAAAGCGATCAAATTCGTCGTCGGAAAAGGTGAGATTGTGAGCGTTGCGAAGGGTCTTGTCGGAATCGTTCTCTCCAGCCACAATGAGGACTTGGAAGCATTTCCATCGAAATGGCTGAAGCACGCTAAGGTGCTCGTTCATGTCCTCCAAATGGTTGAACCTATTCACAACGGTGTTGAGCTTGAACTTGATGTTGTATTTTTGGTACCATGACGCAATCTCGTACAGCTTGCGAACGTTGTTGCCGGATCCTCGTCCAATTTTGATGTTTGTAGCTTCGTCGAAGGAGTCGCAGCTGACAGCCAGAATGTCGATATTGCGACCATACTTCTCAAGGAAAGGTTCCTTGACCAAGCTTCCATTGGTGACAATAGAGACAGATTCGAGTTGAAGAGCGTCTTTGCAGAAATCTATCATCTCTCCCAGAAACTTTGGGTAGAGGAATGGTTCTCCGCCAGCAAAGTTGATCTTCTTCATCCCGGCTTGCTTGAGGAGGGTCAAGCCCCTCTTGGCATTCTCTGGCTTTTCAATGTGAGAAGTGGTTGCCGTGTGGAAACAAAAGAGGCACTCCTTGTTACACTTGCGTGAGAAATGATAATTGACAGACACTGGAACCTTTCCAGAGCGAACGTGCCATTTGACAGTAAAGAATATGGCAGTAACGATGATGATTAGAATGTAGATAGAGAGATCCATGTTGAAGGTGCTGATTTGGTTGACTTAAAGTTGGAATTCTCACTGTTAGCCTGAGATGAATAGAATGTAAAAGAGGAATGTGAAATTGGCATAACAAACGGATTTCCTTGCCGCTTTTAAAGAGAGCAACGGCTACCCGTGCCCTATTGTAACACCACTTCTTTCCCCTCCTACACAAACGGAGCATCGATCCCAGACAGCGGTGTGCTTCGACTTCAACCTCTACAAGACTATCATGGATTCTATCAAGGGAAAAAGTAGTCTTTGTGCTTGGTAAGTCAAATCGATATACGACTCTCTGCGCAAGCTAACGCGTCTCGACTAGGTGCTCCTGGAGCAGGAAAGGGAACGCTCACCAAAAAGCTCGCCCAAAAATATGGATTCAAGCATCTGTCCATAGGAGACCTTTTACGACAAATCGTGGCATCGCCAAATGCGGATGACACGGTTGCCGAGTATGTTCGACGCGGAGAGCTCTTGACTACGGAGATGCTCTTCCCCATCCTGAAGCCACACGTTGATGCAGGCGGCGTTACCATCTTGGATGGTTTTCCTCGACATCTCGACCAAGCAAAGGAATTTGAACAGAAAGTACGTCTTGTAGACTTAAACTATGTGATTGACTACGCTCCTAACATTGTGCCAGTTTCAGTATCCTACCGCGGTTCTGTTCTTCGACTGCCCCAGAGAATTGGCCGAGGCTCGAGTGCTCCAGAGAAAGCAAGGCCGCGAAGGAGATAACATCGAGACGTTTAGAAAGAGATATGCCGAGTTTCAAGAATTGAACCCTTCTCTACTTGCTTACTACGAGGAGGCCGGAAAGCTGATCACGGTAAGTAAGCTTCCGAGATGGCTACATGTAAACTATTCTTTTTTCTTGCGGCTAACTAGTGGTAGATCGATACCAGTGGTTACTCCAACAGTTCCTACAAAAAGCTACTCGATGCTTTGCAAGTTAGTCGGGAATGGGCATCTTTGACTGAGGAGTAACGTGCCACAGAGTACAAGATGCTGCAATGCGATGTTTGGATGGGTTTGGTTGGGTTACTGAGACTGGGAAGAGAGAATTTTGCAGCACGCATCTTAATTACTCGTCATCTTATGGGAGAAAGTACTAGCAGGCCGTAGAATCTTGAGGGGAGTAGCTAATCAACACCCCAAGTTGGCTATCCAGCACCCCAGCGACTACGTGAAATTTGGGTATTGGAACCAAAAAGCCTTGTATCTAGTATCACTGCAGGCATTTATTTAAATAGTAAATACAATACCTAGATTTTTAAGATATCTGATACTATAGCTATATTTCTCTAGTATTTACTACTATATCTACAATATCTAGTAACTGCTATTATAGTTATATATCTGCAGTATTTACTACTATCAGTATAGTTATCTCGTACTCCGTATTATTTGCGATGTACGATGCTGAATAGTAAAATTGGGAGGCTGAATAGGCATTCCCATCTTGAGTCACAGCTACACAGCCAAGTTCCTCCTTGGCGATCAGTTTGACGGCAGATTTGGCGTAGGCTCAATCAATAATGGCTTGCGCATAGTTTTGTCGCACAAGTCAAAAAATCCCATCTTCCTTTTCCCCGTGATTCCGCACCTTTCCATCTCTCATGCAGAATCTCTCCGCTGACGCTCAAAATATGCCGTCAATTTGCCCTTTGGCTGGCCTGCGGAAAACGCCCATGCATAAGTCTTCATAAAGGCAGCTACCCTCTCATCCATCACCCGCATTTCATCCTGTTTCTGCTGTTCAGTCGATTCGGCGTCCAAGGATTTTTGCAGCTCGACCTCCCCAACTTGGTGACCAAAGTCCATGGTATCGAGCACAATATGGAACTCGTCGTCGGCTATCCACGATTCACGCGTAGTGCGAAAGACCGCAATGGGATCAAGACCAAAGTCTTGTGCCGCGGTATCTTCGATGGCAGTGGTGCGTTTGATGTATTCTGAGATATCGTCGACGTTGTTGAGCTCTTCAAATCTCGAATTTGTGAACGATCCGCCCTTTTTTATTTTGGCTTCCCACTGCTCGTCTCTTTTCCGGATCCAGGCTCCAGCCGATGAGAGGAGATTCGACTTATCGTAGTAAGAATCGCGTATTGTTTGGATTGGAAGCTTCTGGAGGCTTTTGAAGTGAGGAATGCCGCCGCATCGGGTCAGTTTGGGGACTGCAAACGAGCGAAATTTCCTCTCCACCTCCAAAACGCAAGTTGGGGGGAATCGTCGAGATGCCATGAATGAGTGGCGAGAGGTCTTCCCTGAGAGGAATACCACGTAGGATTAGTAAGTTATTCTGGCAAGAAATACTCCTGGGAAGTCTCCATGCTTACCTCTGTTCAGTCTGAGCTGTTGGGTTGGAGAACGGAGCAACAGCTGCCAGACAAACGAAGAGGTCGAGTTTCACAACGTCAACATAACGAACGAGTTTTGTGGCCCGTGCGCAGGCAAAAATGAACAGACATTAAATTGCAAAAACATTATTCAGATACTGAGAAATTTCGCCTTGAAAACTGAACAAGTCGAGCTAGATCCTTCGTCTCGAGTAAAATCGTTGTATGTAGATGTGCCATATTTCCAACACCTTCTGGCAATTTAAATAAGTTAACTCCCTACTCAAATGAACTAAATCGAAGTTATCTGGAATTGTAAATACTACCTTGCGTTTGGGTTCTGGATAGCTTCATCTCAGTCTGCATGGAACAACTTCAATCCAGGTCACTTCACGATCTATGATAAAGAACGCCTCTGTGGCAGAAGCGAAGGACATTAAAATCGGTTACATACGGCAAGTTAACCCGAAAATATGCTAAGATGATCGACGAATGGTCAGGCCATGACCCATCTCTGCCAAGAGAACGCGGGATCCTATGGCATTTATGAGATGACCGACTTCCGGCGAATCTCCATCCTGAATCCTGCCTATGCAGGGGCCGTCCCGCATCTGGTCGATCCTCCAAACGATCCTCCAAACGATCATCCTGTAGGATCGATGGATCGATCCTCCATCTTACATATCGGCCAATGTTTACTACTGTAGATAAATGAAGCGACGAGCCGAGCCACAATGTGTTGGCAGACGATCATTTCCGTTTAGATACCGCCAGATATAAGCTTAAAGTTGTGAAATCTGCCTCGGTACCTAGATTAGTCGGCATCGTCGAGTCGTCTATTTGAAAGGATTGGCATGTGCCATGGCTCTAATAGCACGCTGTGGATGTCTTGACATCATATGTTTTCACAATGAAACAAAGTGCTGAAGTATGTTGGAACAAGCCAAGCCAATACGACCGTTACACCGCCTCACCAAAGAGGCAACTTGAGGTAACTTGTAACTTGCCATCCGAGTCTTTACACGAATGTGCCGATCACCAAAGAGTCAGTCATTCATGAGCGTCGTAGGATGAAGGAATAGGGCTCCAGTTAATCATTGTGGGCAAGTTATCCTCATAAATAGTAGAATAATCTCCTCATATCTGGAGAAATGATATTCAACCACTCGTCCCAAGGACCAATTCCTTTCGAAGCACTTTTACACTGAATCTTTCGCTCACCATGCATCTCACCAATTCAATCGCTCAAGCCGTTCTCTGCCTCTCAGTTACGGTCTTGCCTGTGGTCCACGGCGCCATCGCTATCGGCAACCAGATCAGAGAAGGCGGCACTCACTTCAACGTCGCCTGGATTGAAGGGCTAGACCCTTGTAGCTTTGATGTTGAGATAGCTCCAGAAAGCGGACGCGAGTGCAATCGCAACTTTCGACTCGATGGCACTGATTACTACCTCGTGGGCTGCACCGATCCCAACACGGGTTATGCCCAGAAGCCTCAAAGGCTTCGACGTGTCAAGGACAATTCGCTTTATGGGAACTGTGCCCCAGTGAAGAAAAAGGAGATTGACTGCAAGGGTCATACACACAACGTCGTGAAGCGCTACGTCTGCGGTTAGGCTGCTCAATCCTGACAAAATAAAACTTCCGACAAAGTGGTGAGCTAAAGAGTTCATTGGGAAGAGGACGTCAGAGAATGTGACGAAAGGTTTATGGAGATAAAGCTGTTGGTTTGAGACGGTTGAAATTGATCAATGCTCTGCCATTACAATGAGAAAAAGCGGTAGTTTGAGAAGATGTGTGTATAATGCATATTTAACTGAACCCGATTCTGCTCTGGTACATAATACACATAATACACATCCTTCAAGGTTCAAATTAGTGCCCCGTCACGTTTCCGTGTGAAGAGCATGTTTGTAATCTGTTATGTAGGGTCAATCTTGTCTAAGTGTTTCATGCCTTGGGTATTTCTTAACCAGGATGAGATATCAAGCATGCATCCTGAATACATGTGCAACTCATTTCTTGCCAATCCATGCCCCTTGAGTTGACGCCTGGGCTTGCCAGCCTTGTTAGTCGCGATGTGTGTAGAGAACCTTCCCCTGCTCGGTGGTAGACAAAGGCTTCTCACATAAGAATTTCTGTAATCATGTGCTTCAATGCTATCCTTTCAACCGCTGTTACTATAACGTAAGTGCAGCAACGGCACGTGCGTACATCTTTAACTCCCGATTCAATAGGAAGAACGTATAAGGGATTGCCTCGACTTAGCCGATCGAATATAGCAATGACGGAGAAATACGCTGGACAGCGCCCTATTATGGATGGCGCCAAGGTCAATTACTCCGACACTCCGCGATGTAATGCGGGGAGAGTTACGCCATGGTTCGGGGAAACACCCCGGCTTTGTAGGCTAAAGGCAAGGCGAGCATCGCCTCTTATGACTAAAGTTTTGTTATAAAGTGTCAACTGAAGGACAAAACCAGCGAGGTTCTGCCATTCTTTTCTTCATCACGGCTAAGAGAGCACGCGATGCAAAATGGCCATCACCGCAACTCAGACCACAGTCGAAAGCGCAATTGAGCTTCCTGATTTGACGCAAGAGAATGGCCGTGATGCTGATTCGTCTGAGACCGGACCAGCGCAAGGGCCAGACCAACGCCTCAATAAGTCGGTGTACTTGAAGATTATCAGCGCTGGCTTCTCATTCTTCGTAGCCGGCGTCAACGATGGAAGCATCGGAGCCCTGATACCTTATATAATACGAGAATATGACATTAGCACGGCAATTGTATCGAGCGTGTGAGTGCAAGACATCGCTACGGAACTGGTTTCGAAACAATGAATAGTTTCACTGACACAAGGAGCTCAATGAACATAGCTATGGCGCCAACTTTCTCGGCTGGCTATTTGCAGCCTTTGCCAACACCCATCTCTGCCAATATCTCAACCTCGGCGCCATGCTTGCTCTTGGAGCCGTGTTCCAGATTGCCGCACATGCCTTGCGGTCTTGGGATCCTCCGTTTGGGCTGTTTGTCGTGACGTTCTGGCTTGTGAGCGTTGGACAAGCATTTCAAGATACTCACGCAAACTCGTGGGTCGCCAGCGCTGTTCCCAAGGGTGCTCACCGCTGGCTGGCCTTTATTCATGCCATGTACATGGCGGGCTGCTTGGTTGGACCGTTCGTTTCCACTGCCATAGCGTCTGCCGGAGACGTCTCGCGGTGGTATCTGTTTTATACGTTTCCACTAGCTCTTGGTGTTGTCAATCTTGGGCTGACTTGCGTTGCGTTCCGGGATACTCTTGGGCTTCATAAAAAGACAGTTACGAGTGAGAGCAGTGGAAGAACCCTCGGTGAAACCGCTGAGAACTCCAACGAAGCTGTGTCGAGGAACAAGGAGGCGACGCAACTCATCAAAAAGACTGCAAGCACGCCCAGTGTCTGGCTGCTCAGCCTCTTCTTTTTCTACTACCTCGGCTCCGTCCTTACTGCTGGCGGTTGGGTCGTGGAATACCTGGTCAATGTTCGTCACGGTGATTTATCGCAAATGGGTTATGTCCCTGCTGGCTTCAGCGGTGGCGGTCTTCTTGGCCGATTGCTACTAGCAGAGCCAACGCACAGATTTGGAGAGCGCCGAATGGTGTTTTGCTACATCGTCGCCGCGATTGGTCTCCAGCTGATATTTTGGTTGTATGATCTCCTGCCCAGTCTCAAACTTCAATGTCGTGACAACCAGGCTCACAGTAGAATCATAGGGTGCCGAATATCATTGCTGCTTCAATCGCCGTTAGCTTGATCGGCTTCTTTACAGGGCCATTGTTTCCAACTGTACGTTTTGCTTATTCTGCATGTCTCATGTCAATTTCGGCAGCGTCTAACTCTAAGAAAAAGGGCATCTCGCTTGGGTCAAAGCTTTTCTCGCCAGACATTCACTCCACCGCGCTACCGCTGGTGTTTGTTTTTGCCCAGATGGGAGGTTCATTGTTTCCCATCATTACAGGCGTGGTATCTGCCGATGCCGGTGTGAGAGTTCTGCAACCGATTTTGGTCGCCCTTCTTGCTACCACGGCAGTAACTTGGATGCTGGTGCCATCACCAAAGTCAACATCCAATACTGCTCTGCACCAAGAGTGATGACGTCGACCTGGTATGATATAGGGACGCTTTTGTAGTGACGTTTATCGATAGTATACACCATTATTGGTGAACGCGTTTATTAGCGATATGGCTCGTGTAAGCGCTGGTGCTGGTGCATGTGACTGTGAGAAATGCAACTGGCAGTTTTACTGGAACAACTCTATTAATCTCTACCAAAAGATGGCTGTGAAATGATATCCTATGACTGCTTGAATCAGTTTACCGCCCTTCTCGTGACGCGCAAGTTGATACACGCATGTAGTGCAGCCGCTCGTCGCATTAGATAGACTTGTATCACATTCGTACACATGCAACGATTCCCAGCTCTCAGCCATCTGTTGGATGAAATCGCGTAAGCGCGCAGTTCATCCGTCATTCGTACTCCTCTCTCTACAGGAGGCTACATATGTCAAATAGCATCGGAGACCACTCAGAGTGTTGCGCAAATGTCCTCTGCTCAACGAGAGAGTTGAGAGCTCGACTGTCCCTCGCATGCCGCGGCAGCAACAGCACATCCCGCTTCATGCACAGTTACATTTGCGCCAAGTCCCTGACCGAGAATTTGCAGTCCCATCGTCTGAGCAAACACCCTTAGCGCATTGTTTGTGACGCAAGGGTTATGCATGTCTCGTAGCTTTGCGGGGCGGCTTGAACTCTTCTCTCACCGCGTTCCGAGATAAGTGGATGTACGAGCAGTCCGTAAGTAACGCCATAGGAACACATGTACTCGTACGAATAATTGGAGGATCAGACGAGTTACTTGAGCTGACTCGAGGTCCACTAGGAGTCGCTGTATTCACTGCCCCTCGATGAAACGGGCGCAACGGAAACCCGGTAGTTGAACAAGACCAAAGCTAATCAATAAGATCAGTCACCTGTCAAGTTCCGGGATCCAGTAACCAACGTGATGCAAGCGGGACGTGAGTTGAGACTGACAATATCAACATTAGGGTCTAGCTACATGTACTTTGCATGTGGCGTTGGTAACGACAGAATTGAAGGCGTGGTGCTTAGGCCATCTTGCGATCGTAACACAATCGGATTGTATCATCCATAATGGTAGCCTTCATCCCCGATCAGATTAAATCTTGACAGGATGATCCCTGCTTTCACTTCTGTCCACCGCATATCGCAGCCGGTCAACCTCAGAGTTACGGGAAGAAATTGACAAATACCACTAGTCCGTTCACACACTATTACCCCTTGCATCTGAAGTTCAGCCGTACCCGTTCTCGCAGCTTGGGCCAGCCGTGTTTCATCTAGCTGCTTTTTCTTTTTCCATTGCCGTGCCGTATAATACACGGAACAGTCACTTATTTAATGGGAGTTGAGGCCTGATGACAGATTTTTCAACACTTATCAAGGGCCTAAGAAGTAGAGAGCAACAACATCAATACTCCTATGCGCTCATATCCGTACTTTGTACTCCATGAATAGATAACAATTCCCCTTAGGGTAACCCAACTGCCGCTAGTCTCATATGAGTGAAGCACAGGTTCAAAATAGCGCGGAGGGCGATGTGACGAGGCGCGGGAAGATCGAAGAGGCGGGAAAAACTGGCAGGGTTATGCTGGTCGACCGGACGAACGTGAAGAAGAACCGTCTGAACTATTGACGCCGTTGAGATACACGATCTGCTCTCGTGGTTTTGTATTGAACGGTCGGAGAGCTCAACTGTTAGCCGTCGATCACACGAAGACTACGGAGTAGTATAATATCGTACTATCCAGGTGTGTATATCTAGAAACTGGTCTAAATGTGCGGCCGCAATGATCTCCTTGAAGCTGAGGTCATGAATTATGGAGAGATCCACTGGATTTAATCGCCAATCTTGCAGAAGGGGGGCATTAAGCGACCAACCTGGACACTATTACATGTGAAGAAGATCTTGTCAGTAGCAAGGCGCCCACGTTTGGCCTCAAGATACTGTCAATAGTCACAGCTGTTTACGGACTTTTCACAAGCTCACACAGCTTGCAGCCACATGCATGCATGCAAACGTGTAGCTCACATAATTGGACACTCATCATTCTCGTACGGGATCGAGTGAATAACACAACAGCTAAAAAGGTAACGCAAGGGAATCGTTTTTGTCTCGCAGCACCTGCAAGAGTCCTCAGACCCGACAATGTCAACGTTGTCTCAAGGGTTATTTCCGCCCCCATCCAGTCATGAGAGACGCAGAGACCGGGCCATTCACAACTTCTCGGGAGCTTGAACGCCCGCGTCTGTCACCCACAGCGGGAACAACGTTGGCCGGTGTGACAGGAGCAGGGTTCAATGGAAGTTGGACGAACGAGATCGGCGGCTTGTGGCTGGTTGAGCACCGGCGTTTACCATGGTTTATTCGCAGCCACTCGGAGACGAACGGCAGCAGTAATGTGATCACCAGTTCCGTTTGCCTGCTTTGTCCGCTCAAGGTTCTCGTTTAGATTTCCACTGTATCCTTGCGTTAGAAGCGCCAGACATAGTCCAAACAAAGAGCAGGCCAAGCAAAATAGGGGCGTCTATCAAGACAGCAAACTACCATTCGAAGCAAGTACTTGTACATGCAGCTGCATGAGACGAGACGAGGGTGGGAGGGTGAACCACTCCGGCCCAAAATTCTGGCCCAACACCCACTCCCTTTGTGCTCAAAGTGTATCCAGTCGTTTGTTTCCTTTTCAGCTCCATGGCACCAGACATGCGGAAGAGCACATCGGGACCCCACGGCACCGATCGAGATTAAAAATCTTCCTCCCGTCCTGCTCTTTCATCTTGTTCTTGATCAGTTGCTGCCCTGGGCTTTTTCTTCTCTCGCTTCGCCCACAAATACCCGCGGCCCACAATCGACAGGCAGAGCATCGTTTGTGCTCTCTTCTCGTCGCGAGCTCTTCAAGTCCTCTTCAAAGGCTTTTCGCCACGATGGGCTCTGAGCTGGGCCTCACGGCTGACTCGAAGCCCGCGGCCAGGCTCAACGGGATCGGCATATGGTGGATTTGCTGGACTACAGGATGGACATTGCTGTTGCTCTGGGGCATGGGCTTTCTCATCTACCAGCGCCGTATGCCAATGCTGAGGATAAGAGGGATCGGGTTGTCGCTTTCTGCCATCTCTCTGCTTCACCTCTTCTGGATATCGGTGCAACTGGGCTATGTTCTGGGGCCGTTATATCCTGGAGACACGCAATATTGGATCATGAGCACATATTTGCCTCTGGGCATTGGCTTGTTCCACGCTTCAAACACTCGCTTTCTCCACGTTGCACAACGACAAAAACAATACATTGACCGTGCTGATATTCTCAACGCTTCGACTGCGGCTAAGCTCAGTAACAATGGTGGTATTCTGAGCAGATTCCGCAGACTCGACCACACCACCAAGGTTGTAATTTTAGTCGGCTCTGGAATGTTCTTCCAGGTCAGTGCATCCATATTCATTCATTTTCATTCGTTCGGAGGGTTTTAAAGTTTTACATACCACGAGCTAACAATGGCCCACGCAGCTATTCATGGCAGTCTTCATGTTTCTCATCTCCCGCAAATGGCATAGTTCATGGGGTATCCCAGGCACCGAGGTTTCTGGCACCAAGATGGAGCAAAAGGTCCAGATGGGCCGAGGATGGGAATGGTGAGTTTTCCAAGCAACATCGGCTTTAAGAGCTTCCATGAAGCTTGATAGCGTCGGCCGCTTGGGTTCTGACATAAACATCAACAGGTGGCCGTCTGTCTTGTGGCTGTTCTTCTGGGCCTGGATTGTTGCGCCATTCACGTTGTGGCGTGCACGAGATATTCGTGACACTCAAGGATGGCGCACTCAAACGATTTGGTGTGCGATATCCGGGTAAGTTTGACATTGAGGGAATCCAGCTGCCTCTTACTGACGGATCTGCGTATATATAGGCTTCACGCAGCACCCATGTGGCTCATTGCCCTCTATGTCCCCGGGATGGAAGCGATTAATCACCAGTGGATTCCTCCTCAGTGGTATGTTCTCAGTTCCCTCTCTTTGTCGAATTAGACCGCTCATCACTGTCACAGGATTGCCCTCTCCATATGGTTAATGGAAATATTTACCGTCTTCCTCCCATGCTGGGAAGTCTTGTGCCATCAAAGCCTCTGCCAAGAGACGCTAAACACAATTGAGCAGTGGGAGAACAACAAGACAGGCCTCGGCAAGGCCATCAGATCTTTCAAGTCTAAATCGACAATCATCGACTCTATCAAGACCGGATGGAGGTCGACCAATAGTTCGATCAAAACGTCTTCCGTCGAGTCGATTCTGACGCTGAGTGCTCTCGAATACGTACTGGAGAGGAATCCCGAGCCTCTACAGCAATTCTCAGCCCTACGAGATTTTTCCGGCGAGAACATTGCGTTTTTAACAAGCGTAGGAGAGTGGAAGTCATCGTTTCCCGCTTCGGTCCGTAGCCGCAGCGGAGTTGTGTCTGAAGACACCAAGCGGGAGCTTGTCCGAGAGCGATTCAACCGCGCGCTTCGGATCTATACTGAGTACATCAGCGCTAGCGACGCGGCATTTCCGATTAATATCTCGTCAGTACAGTTGAAGAAGCTCGAGTCCATCTTCGAGGGGCCCGCGCGTTCCATGTATGGCGAGAAACAAGCCGTCAATCCTGCAACTCCCTTCAACTACCCCGAATGGAACAAGCCCGCCTCTGTGGCTTCATGCTGCGAGGCTTCCAAGTCGGTCTCTGAGAAAGACAGTGATTCAGGCGATAGCGTTCAGTATTGGGGTGATATTCCGGAAGAGTTCGACCACGGCGTTTTTGATGACGCCGAGAAGAGCATAAAGTACCTGGTTTTAACAAACACCTGGCCCAAGTTTGTTCGCGATCGCCGAGATTCCATGGAATCCTTCGAGAACGCCGGGAGCACCGAAACCGGCGGCTCCATGTGCTTTCCTCGCCCAAGTAAGCAGTAGGTAATCGGGTAGACTAAATTATTCTTAATTAGTTTGAGGCGTTTTGCGGCGGAGGGAAACGGACTTGCGGGGAATACCATCAAAACATTTTTTTTCCATACTCTTCCACTTGTACATGTGGTCCAGCGTCATAGTATCGATCTAATCGCCCGAAAACGCGATAGGAAATACTAAACATTAGTGAACGCCTTAGTAGCGTTGCATGCGTGTAGAGTTCCAGGGGCCGGTAAAATAAGACCGTGGCATTATTGCTTAGTGGCGTCAGCTTTTCCAATGAGTCAGTTTTCGCCATGTCGAAAATGTCAGAAAATGTCAATCGTACGCCTTAGCGCGACATGTTTGCTGGAGACTCGGAATTGTGGAATAGATGGCTTGGAGATAGCCGACAACCAAGACTCATTTCAAGACTCTTATCTCCAACTCTTTTGAGTCTTTTTATAAATGACAATGTCCATCCGCCGGATTGTATCAAGCATCAAACAAATAAGAAGTCTCATACCAAACAACAACTTTCTTCCACATTCTGTTGTCTCGTGTGCTCCACATACTCAACCCACCTG
Organism: Trichoderma sp. IMV 00454; assembly: GCA_001931985.1. Taxonomy (NCBI): domain Eukaryota; kingdom Fungi; phylum Ascomycota; class Sordariomycetes; order Hypocreales; family Hypocreaceae; genus Trichoderma; species Trichoderma sp. IMV 00454. The sequence continues at coordinate 1,020,602 of MSJK01000131.1, forward strand.
TTATACTAAGTTGTCGGGCCTCTCACTCACTCGCTCACACCTCTCACACCTCTCACGCACTCGCAAACTCAACACACTACCATCCAAAATGGCACCAATTTCACTCTCCATCCGCAAAGCCACTCCGGCCGACCTCGCACCCGTTCTCTCACTCGTGCGTTCCGCATATCGCGGTGAATCCAGCCGCGCAGGATGGACAACCGAAGCAGAGCTCGTCGACGATCAACGAATCGACGAAGAGGGACTTCTGGCAAAGATCAATGAGCCTTTTGGAGCGGTACTTGTTGCCCAGGACGAAGCCGGCGACATCTTGGCATGCTGCGAGGTTCTGAAGCAGAGCGACACCGTAGGATACTTTGGCCTTTTTGCCGTAAATCCGCTCCGCCAAGCCGGAGGAATCGGGCGTACTGTTCTCACTGCGGCGGAAGAATATGCCAAGCAGACCTGGGGTCTAACAGAGATGGAAATGACTGTCATTTGGACTCGCGAGGAGCTGATTCAATACTATGTTCGCCGAGGATATACGCTGACGGAGAAGACGAAACCGTTCCCTTATGCTCACCTAGTTGGCGGCAAGGCTTTGAGAGACGATTTGTATTTTTCCGTCTTGATAAAGGCTCTTTGAGAAGTGCGTGAACTCACAGGCGCTTTGGGATTATATTTGGGATGCTGAGTTAAGCATGGAATTGGATATTTGTAGATGGCGTCTGATTTTGAAGCATGAGCATGAATTGATGATATCTGATGAACTGCTTTTAGTAAGTTGCGTGCAAGTGACATTGTGTGATCGTGGTGTGGATGTGAGCTCTTGTGCCAGTTTGATATATCACGACAAAAAAGTACTGTGTCATTATATGAAACTGAGTCAACGTTGGTTCGATAATACAATATGCCGGCTCAGATCTTCAGTATGAACCACCGACATGCGGCGTCTCACAACGTGGAGATAACCTCCCCTCGCTTGGAAGAAAATCGAGATACATGACGGCCTTTGTTTCCACCCACTCTCTCAAATCAACGTTTTTCTGACCTGCATCAATCGTGTGTCCATTGACACTAAGATATGAGCCTTGGTGAGGGATACTAGCATTAAGTTCGACCTTCTTGGGTCTCCAGGCCTTGACAGAGACGCCATCCTCCTCGGAGCCAGCTTTAGCACCAGCTAACGCAACTGCCTCGGGCAGACTAACATCGACAACTTCCCCTTCACCGTAAAAGATGAAGCATCTCACCGCACACGTTTTGCAGTAGAGGAAGTGCAGTGTCTCATTGTTGCACACATAGTCGCCTAGACTCTCGAGAGGATCCAGAGGCGATAGAAGTAAGAAGTCGTCGAAAGCAGATGCCGGACGGACATGGAGGAACCCCGATTTATGGCAAATGGTGCAATTGCACCTGTAAATGCGCTGGACTCCTCGAGATGGCGGCGGTTCTGAGTTGAGAAGCGTCGCGGGAGGGAGAGTCAGAAAGACAATGTAGCGAATGGCCCCGCAATGGCATGAGCCAGTGTAGGGTAGCCGTTGAGACTGAGCAGAGTCTTGATCCGGAGATTGATGGCTCATGATGATTGTCAGTTGATTTGGATAATGTCTGTGTGTTTCAGATACTGAAAGAAGTTGATCGGATACACCGTGGGTTGTCTGTTTGGTAGTAAAAGCAAAGGATTCTTGGGGTTGTGAGTCAATTCATGAGTTCAGCTCAGCTTCTCTAGTTGCAGCGTTATTGAATTCAGCTGCCTGGCCACAATAAGCTCGGGAATCAACTGCTCCGGTAACACATATTCGTGTTACCCCACCAAAGACAGAAATTGTGTTCATCTTGATGCCAAGGGATATTCAATTCATCTCTCGACGAACCGAAGCCATAGACAGCATTCCTCTTGAGGGTGAGATTTGGACGGTCCTCAATGCCCGACAACTTCTCAACAGCGATCGGAAAGTAACAGGGCCGCATCTCCAATTTATATCCACATCCTGATTCGTGACCGATCGCATAACGGCCGTTTGTCCAAATTGCCCCGTTTAGGCTTAGATCTTTCTCCGCAGCTTGGCCTCTCCTCCAAGGAAATCATCGCCGGCGATTACTAAAAGAAATGGTCACGCCCAAGACCGATTTTTGGCCGAATCTGGATGCCCTCGCCGGATCTCGCTTTGCTTCTCTCCATCTTGTCCTCCAGCTCGCGTCTTTCCTCGTCGCATATCGGCATAACGTCAGCTGTTCAAGTTAATCCATCAGGCCACAGCTATACCGGACGATTTCCCGTGTGGCGACCAGCTGGGCTTCTGGAACTTGATGCCTGCGGTTAAGCACCCGTGCGTCCAGTGCAAAGGTCCGCTCTCAACTCACCTCATTATGCCCCCTTTATCCGTATTTTTGTAGCTGACTCGAGCGTTACCGATAGAGAAGCACGTCAAATGTGAGATTGATCCTTCCGTTCATTTTCTCCGCCTTGGCCGTTAAGCTATACCATCTTTGCATGAGATCGATCTGCACTCCTTACATGTACATGTACGAAGAGGACATGCTGCTTCTCTTGGGCTGGAGGGGCAGTAGACATTTCATACATGGACACCTGATGTGCCGTACTCCATGGAACTTTTAGAGCGGCATTGCTGACATGATGGTGCCGTTGGCAACCCATCGTAGGTGACGAGGAGCGCCCCAAGTGTCGTCGGTGTCAGTTGAAACTCTTGCCATGCACACGCCCAACTAAGAAGACCGTCTTCCGCCATGGGTCCGCCGCCAGTTTTTCCAAAGAACAGAAATGGGTCAATAGCGAGGTGAAGCACTGTATGTAGACCTGGATCATAATCGGCCTTTCCCCCCTGAGGCCAAGATTTGGCCGTCTCGCTGCCTTGCCAGACTGGTATCGAGTGACATATGATTTGGTCGCTGACTGTAAATGGATATATAGTTCGCTTCCATTCCCAGGGAGGTGGCCCCGCGGTAAGTCAAGAGAGTCCTGATCCGCATAGGGAATCCGAATCGTGGACCGCGGCTACTCCCGGCGCGGCCAATCAGTCCCCATATCATGTTATCTCAAGCGCTGGCCCCTCAGTTGACTCGCCTTCAAATCACTCGCCTCACCTGAGCCAGCAATCCGAAGATAAGACCCCTGATGCCGCGCCGTTTCGGCCCCTTGATCCATATGACGATCGGCCACCTACTCAGTATAGGAGCACATCCCTCGGCCCCCAAGTCCGGCCTCGTGGACAAGGGGACGTTGATCATTATTCTTCCGCGGGGCACTCTACAGCAACATACCCCACTGACGATGGTTCTGCCTCGTATGCTTTATTGTATGACCGTCATGTGCCGAGCGTGATATCATCACAAGAAGATGAAACCTTTCGAAGACGGTTCCCCCTGGAAGACACCCGGGAGGCTTGTCTTTTTCGATATTTTGTCGAAGAGATTGCGCACTGGGTAAGTTCTTGTCTGCAAGATAATATACCAGCATGACGACCTTGTTGTGTTGACTCTCATGGATAGTTTGACTTGTGTGACGAAGACCGCCATTTTCAGCTTGCCGTTCCTCGACTTGCTCACCACCATCCACACCTCCTCAATGCGATATTCGCAGTTGCTGCCCGCCATCTCAGCCGTCTTCCCCAGTACCGGACCCCCGCCGGTATTCTCTATCACGGACAGATTATTCCCAAGCTTAGCGAGCATGATGCAGTCGAGTACATGCTCAAGTGCATCCCCGCGCTCCGGCACTTTCACGATATTGATGACGATGATTATCGAGATAGCATCATTGCTACAGCTGTCATCCTCCGCCAGTTGGAGGAAATCGATGAGGAGGAAGAGGACGCCTCAGCAAATGACAGTGGCAATGGCCAAGACGATGACGCCCATTTCCAATCCGGAAAACAACAAGTCAATTTCCTTCCCATCATCAATGCTGTTTTGAGAAGCTCCGCGTCGCAGGTATTATTTGGCCGAAGAAGTCTCATCCAAGCTGCGTACTGGATGGCCCTTCGACAGGAAATCTACCATTCCTTTACTCGAAAACAGCCACCCCAGCTGTTCCCTTCGTCTGATTTATGGCATAGCGCTTCCAAGGCGAACAAGACGGTGATGCATACTGTCCAAGTGGCCAAGTGGCGTTGGGAAGATGGATCTGAACGCGAATGGAGTAAGTCGGATGCTCTGTTGGGATTCGTTGTATATCTGCGAGAGGACTAACCAATGACTTTTTTAGTGAGGCTCATGGACCAGCAAAACTACCTCGAGTACGAGATTCTGGCCAATTTCCGCCCCATATTCAAGAGAACGGCAGATAAGGCCAAAGGGGAGATTTTCCCTACCATCTGGTACGGATCCAATCTTGAGGTTACCAGTATCCAGCAGAGCATCATGGCAAAGTCGGTGCTGGTCGCAGAGAATCCCTTCCTCAAGTATGTCCCTTTGTCACACATATTTCCCTTCTCTTCTTGCGACCGGTATTAATGTTTGATTCCTTAGAGCGCCGCCAGCATCGCGGGCGAGCTGGAGAAGGGCAGAAAACGATGTTCGTTTGCTGTTGCTGGAGCTCTGCGGTATCGCTCTCTGCCATCCCGCCTCGCCTCCAGCGCTGTTGAATGCTGCCATTGGTATTCAGCTGTATGGCGACTTTTTCACGGACCGTTATGAACGCCAAGCGTTGCGGGTTGTCGTTGAAAAGTATCGAGATGCGCGAGCCTGGCCGGTCCAGAAGCTGTTGGAGATGTTTAAAGAGTGATTGATTTGGTTCAACCGGATGTTTGATCTCGAGCTGGCGAATAATCGGCGTCTTACATAGAGGCGGGGTTTGGGTTGTATCAGCAGTGGTATTTCTGTTCGCGGCCTTGGAGCTGCTAGAGTCTAGCAAGCGTTGTCGACTTTGATATTTCGAGATGTGATGATGAAAAGAAGATGGATTGATGTTGCATTGAAATGGTGCATCTGGTCGTTTCGAGGTTGCAGCGCTGCAAGGGCGCTGTAATGACAAGCTGGAGCCTGTAGGTGCAGCTGGGTTTGAAAGTCACAGCGCGTCTTGGCGCCGCCCAACGCTAAATAGAGGCGCTATCAGCCGCACGTCAATCATCACCTCTGTTGGATCGACTGTAAACTTCATACGTTCAGAGTGTCACGATACTATTCATGGAATTCGATGAAAAGATTGCATCGCACCAGATAATACCTTATTCCGCGTGGATTCCTTTTCATGCTACTATATCCCATTTCATTTACACCTTATGAGTTTGTATTCGGTATCTCTCATAGCGCTTGATTAGAGTGACAGACAACGGTGCCGTGCGCATTTGTGCCGATAAGTCGCAGCCATATTCACGGCGATCTGAATAGTAATATTCCCAATTCACATCCATGGATGGATTATGATATTTGCTAACCGGCAACGATATAGGTGATATGAGCAAAAATGTCAACCCGAAGGGTAACTAGAGCAGCCGTAGCCAAAGCTGCCGCCGAAGCTTCATTACCGCCAGCCATATCTGCAGCTTCATCCAGCAACCCCCTTATTACCAAGTCCAGTTCCAAGCCCAAGATCACCGAATCATCAGCTTCTTCAAGAACCGCCCCCATCAAATCAAAGCCCAAACCAAGCCCAACTTCATCAGCATCATCATCAACCACGCAAACCCTCAGCTTCCCATCCGCCTCCCATTTCGACGCCTGGCTCCTCGACTCCGGCACCTCCACACCCTCCGGCATCTGGCTACGCTTCAGCAAGAAATCAATCATCGCAAAAGTCCCCTCCATAAGCTACCTCGATGCCGTCGACACCTCTCTCTGCCACGGCTGGATCGACGGCCAGCGCAAACGCCTCGACGAACACTTCTTCCTGCAGCGCTTCACACCTCGCCGGCCCCGAAGCCTATGGTCTGCCCGCAACGTCGAGCGCGTCGAGATGTTGACGGCTGAGGGCCGGATGAAGCCTGCAGGTATTGCTGCTGTGGATGCCGCAAAGGGGGATGGGCGCTGGGATAAGGCTTACGCAGGGCCAGCGACAATGGAGGTTCCCGAGGATTTTGAGGATGCATTGGCGGAGAATGAAGCGGCAAAGGTGATGTTCCAGGGGCTGGGCAAGTCGCAAAGATATTCGTTCCTGTGGCGCATCCATACAGCTAAGAAGAGTGATACGAGGGAGCGGAGGATTCGAGAATTTGTCAATCTCTTGGCCGAGGGAAAGACATTGTAAGGCACGTTGCAGAACCGAGTATCATAATATACCAAGATGTTGGTATGTATTATCGGAGGTGTTGGTCATTATAATCATCTATAGAGGATGTCCTAGTATCGTAAACGCAATCCAAATAATCCGCCAATATTGTCCAAATCCTGTAAAAGCCCCTGTTTACGCCAAAACTATCCTTGCGCCAAAATCATTCGTAATCGTCTTCCTCCGATTCCTCTGCAATACCATCGATAAGATCGTCTTCAGATCTCTCCTCATCGTCATCCTCGTCATCCTCGTCATCTTCATCATCATCCTCAGAGTACTCTTCTGGATCTGTACTCATGTCGTCCTCTGCCGTTCTCTTGCGTGACGAGGAATGCTTTTGTGGCGCGAGATTAAGCCGACTGGCTAAACTCAGCTGCTTTACATCTGTGACTTCCTCTTCCTCATCTTCCTCTTCATCTTTTTCGTCATCGTCTTCGTCATCCTCTTCGTCCCTATGATTGCTCTTTACTCCATTTGAAGCCCCTTTTCCGTCTTTCTTGCTACTGGATCTATCCTCGTCCATCCCCTTGACTTCAACGTCATTATCATCATCGTCGTCTTCTTCTTCATCGCTGTCAACAATCGCCGCACGCTTGCGACTTCTCCTATTGCTGTTAGGCTCGCTCACTCCTTCATCCTCTGTGTCTGACGTGACGACTCGCGCTGGGCGGCTAGTGCGAGCTCGCTTCGCCCCTTGTCCTTCAGATGGATCCTCATCATCCGAATCAGCTACAATTCGTCGTTTTCGAGAGTTCTGCGCATCCGGGGTAGAGCTTCCGAGGCCAGTCGGCTTTGGCTCTGGCTCTGGGCTGGAAAAGACGGGAACGATTTCTCCCACCTCATTGCCATCTAGGGTGACGTCGTCATCATCGTCATAAACTTCATCTCCAGACATGTCATCCTCATTACTATTGTCTTCGCTATCATTCTCAATGATTTCGGAGTCATCGATTCCCTCGCTTTCGTATTCGTCAGGCTCAGATTGGGAACTGGTATCGGAGTCGGATGAAGAATCAGAGACTTCCCAGATGGGAACGCCGCGTTCATAGCTCTCCCGCCACCTTACCCTCGCTTTATCCAGAGCTTTTAAGCACTCTGAATCATCGAATGCGAGCATTGGGAGGACTGAGATACCACTACGAGTAAAAGGAAATGGACGGGACACATCTCTTATCGGGGGAGTGGGGACATTGTTACGAACAAAGTCGTCGTAGTCGTCTGCATTTGGCCAGCATCGTTTTGTCCAAAAATAGTCATTGCCTCTGTCCTTGATAGCCGTAGTATGTGTATAAACGAAATCCGAGCCACACCAGCGCTGCACGTAGGGGGCCAACGGGACGACACTTTGGGCGAGAAGAAATAGCCGCTTGAGGTTATGGAATGGCTCCATGGCGTGGGTGAAGTAAGGATCGGTGTTTGTATCCGTGTCATTGTCGTTAAAAGCGTGTTCGTCAATTGCAAGCTGCACCACATTTTCCGCGAAGCCATCGAAATGATATGCGCTGTCTTCCAATCTCTCATCAGGAGCCCATGGACTGATGTGCCCTTTTTCGTATCCGTCGATTTGAACAACATCCCGATCCCGGTTGAAGGACACCATTCCATAGCCATTTCTCGCAGGATTCTGAACCTTGAGAGTGTGAGGCAGAATCTTGCGAGCGACCTCTCGAGCCTCTCGGTTGACGGCCATGAGGATGCGCGTCCGCTTGGTTACGCGGGCCAGATCTTTGCCGGGCCGAACGTGCCAATCCCGAAACAGACGCTGGATTTGGTCGCCATACTCATTTTCTGTAAAAACGCCGGGCATTTTTCGAGGGACGGCACGAACTTCGAACTGAAGAACGCGAGGCCGCGCTGCCTCTACCAGGCCAAGCTCCCAGATCCTGAGGCGCAGCTCTGGAGGCAGCTGAGAAAACCCGTGGAAAACGCGTCCCTCGTAGGGATTCTCATCCCAAGGATCTGTCCCATTGTAGAATTCGTATTCGACGGCCGAGTCGTAGCTATCGTCGTCGGTTTCTTCTGCGTATCGGAGCAGAAGCTCCGAGTCTTCATACATCGTGAGGGCGCAGAGGAAGCCAATCGATCTCTTGCGGAAGAGAAGAAGGGAAAAGAAGAATGCAATCGCCTTTTCTGGGAGAGACGCGCCGTATATAAAGGGAGAATTGGCGCTCAATATTACTAGGTCGTACCAAGTAGGCGATAGTAATATTAAACTCGATGGCCCGTCACTTTGGCCTTTTGGCGCTGTTCAACTTTCTTGGACTGTGACGTGCTGATAAGATAAAGCGCCGCGCTATCACGTGCTTCCGTTCACCTTGCTAAAGTGACTGCTAGCTGTAGCGCTACTTGGCCGTGAACGAGAGAGATGTACATGCGCATGTATGCTCACATATTTTCTGGTGCGAAAGATAGCAAAAGAACGTTCAGGTAAAGGGAAGCGTTAGAGCTCTGCGTACATGTACAGGCAGCTGCATCATGGTCTCTCCCACCAAATGTACTCTGTACATTTACACGTGAAGCTTCAATCTCAACATTTCCACGTCTGTCTGTCTGTCTAGGAGAGGTAGGTTTCTTTTATTATTATTTGTTCATCGCTTGTTTTCTATGAACCCCAATCACGATTTTCTCCGTAACAATTCCAATTGCTGCTGTTCTACTATTCATCGCGCCATCCAACCGCCATCGACCTGCTTCTCAGTCAGCCAAAATTGCGTCGATAATGCACTCATCAAGTTCAATGCTTCAACGTACTACAATTGTTTCTCCAGACACGTAGGAGCTTGCGTCAGAAGCAAGGAACACAGCCGGTCCCTTGAAATCCTCCGGCTTTCCCCAGTGTCCCATGGGGATGCGTGTCACGATGGACTGGTAATATGTCTGATCCGGGTTGCTGCGTGTGTCTGTATTCATGTCCGTGGCGATATACCTGACATTTTTCTTTTCATAAGCCTAATACGGCACGGTAATGGAAGATAAGATATTCACTCGCAACATACCCTGGTGCAATTGCGTTGACGCGAATCTTGTGCTGCGCCCATTCATTACTCAGAGCTTTCGTCAGTTGGCCTACTGCTCCTTTGCTGGCCGAATATGCAGCCATTCTCACGCCGCCCTGGAATGTAGATAGACTGGCGATGTTGATGAGCCTGCCATCGATCTTGTTGTCGATCCAGTATCTGCCCATGTCGCGGCACAGAATAAAGGGGCCGTTGAAGTTGACCTCCATGACTTCGTCAAGCACCTCCTGTGAAATCTCAGTTGCGGGATATCGCCGCATGATGCCGGCGTTGTTGATGAGGATATCGATACGATGTATCTCAGTCACAGAAGCAATGAGTCCATGTACACTGCTTCGGTCGCTCAGATCTGCTACAACAATGTGGCATTTGCGTCCCAGAGCTTCGATGCCCTGCTTTGTAACACTCTCCTCTGTATTTCGCTTTTGACATTTTCACGCTTAGCTAAAGTCATTATCTCATAGTGTCTGGAAATGTGTAAATGACTTACCTGGACAAGGACAATATCTGCACCGGCCTCAGCAAGCCCTATGGCGATAGCTTGGCCAATACCGCGAGTGCCTCCAGTTACTAGAGCAGTCTTGCCAGCCAAAGAAAACAGCTCCATGATTAACCAGCAGTTGTTTCTCAAATACGATTAAAAGTAGTGCAAATGAGGCAACAGGAAATAAGTCACCTTAATTATTTGGATCTTTGTTTCGGCGCGAATTTTTTTTCTCAAGGGCAATACTCAGAGTAGAGGTTGAGGTGATTGAGTTTGTCTGCACTAAATGCTTCACCAGAGCCCGCTGTGTTCGGCGTTTCGGCGATGCGACTCTGGACGACCTTCTCCTCATTCCTGCTTCGGCCCGACCAATATTCAACTTTGGGCATCAAAAGTAATGATTTCATTTAAATGAAGTGAACAATCATTTAATAGAGATCATCCAGTGCAATTAAATAAATTTATTTCTATTACCATCTCCAGTTATTATAACATACAGGAGTCCTAGCTGAGGACTAATATCAAGTATGGCTCCCGCCCAGCAAGACGCTGCTTTCGGCATTCAGCCCCAAATATCTGCTGAGTCGTCCATTCAAGAGCAAAAAACTCAAGTCATCATTATTGGTGGTGGACTGAGTGGTTTACAAGCTGCTCATGATCTTGAAGCAGCTGGCATTTCCTGTCTCATTCTCGAAGCGCGTGATAGGGTTGGTGGTAAACTGTGGTCTGTACCTCTGGGCCCTGAGAAAGGATATGTCGAACTTGGAGGCGCCTGGACCAACGATGTGAATCAGCCCATGGTAACTGCACTGGTCGAAAAGTTTGGGCTGGAGATGGTTATACAGAATATCGTTGGCGACTGCGTCTTGGAGGATCATGGAAGGTTTCTCTATGGAAGCGATCCACCGGTAAGTTCAATACCTGCGTCTTTCTATTCGAATAGATTTAAACAAGACTGATGATAAAACTTAATGAACCACAGCTCTCTCAAGAAGACAAGGTAACATTTGCTGAGATAAGAAGTCGCGTTGAGGCTCTATGCCATACCGTCAAGGCTACAGAACTCGGCCAATCTCTAAACAAGCATGGAGACATGAATATGGACGAGTTTGCAGTTTCCATGGGAGCCAGTGACATTGTACGTCGTTTGGTCAATATTTGGACCGCCGCCATGTTGGGCGTCGAATCAAACCAAGTCAGCGCCGTCTTCTTTATGCACTACTGTCGAGCGGGAGGTGGCCTCCTCCAAATGCGATCAGACGGCAAAGGCGGTGGTCAGAGTATGCGCTTTCGACACGGAACGCAGTCGCTGTGTTATGGGCTTCGGAATGGACTAAAGCCAGAGACGGTCATCTGCTCAACCCCCGTGCAAACAATCGAGCAGGATATTGATAGTGGATGTCTGGTCATTGCTCGGGACGGAAGGCGTTTTCGTTCTGAACGCATCATTTCCACGGTTCCGAGCATCTTTCTAAACCAAATAAGTATCTCACCGCCGCTATCAACAGATAAGTTTTGGCTTAGCACTCACAGCAAGCTTGGATTTTACGCAAAGGTGTTTCTCGTCTACTCGGAGCCTTGGTGGCGTAAACTCGGCCTCTGCGGCCTAGCACAAGGCCTCAGTGGGCCAGTAGCTCTGACACGGGATGCCTCGAGCGATGGAGATGGTCTATTTGCATTGATATGCTTTGTTGTAGGTCAAAGAGGTGCAGAGTGGGCACAGAAGGATGCCGCAGATCGCCTGGATGAAGTGATTGCCCATGTAGACCGCATCTATGGAGCAGATATTCCACGGCCTTTGGAGACGCGAGAACAAATTTGGAACAATGAGGAGTTTTCACAGGGAGCGCCTTGTCCTGTGGTGCCTGCCTCTTGCTTGAGCAGTCTCAGTCAAGATCAGTGGCGATCGGAGGGCTACATTCATTTCGCCGGAACAGAGACGAGCACCGTATGGAAGGGATATATGGAGGGAGCTCTATTTTCTGGTAGTAGAGCAGCGGGGGAGATTATCAACATATTATCTACGAATCAGGCGGCGCAATAGATGACGATTCTGCAGCGTATTAGCTTTATATATTCACGCTATACTCCTTGGAGGATCTGGCTGCTGAAGATCAAGACCGCCCAAGGAGTCTCGCCAATAAAGAGACTGCCATTCTGAAGAACTCTCCTCCCATCTGTTAGGTTGGATATGGAGATCTCCTGGCTGCTCCTCTTCAAATGACAAAAAGTTGATCCATTCTCTTTCCTCTGTCAAAGTTTCTTGTTCCGTAGCTTTCTGTTTACTAGCGGTTTGGTTTGTGATCGACTGAAGTCCTTCACCCCCCAAGCTTTGCTCCGAGAGATTTCCAATATTGGGCAATACTTCTTGTGCTGTTGCCCCAGTATCACCTGTTCTCGGGCCTAATTGAAACAGACGCCACACTGAGGCTGCCATCAACCAGTGTTGAGAGAGGCGTTGCAGGATCCGCAAGCCTGAAGCGTAGTTTTCTTGGGCCTTTAGCGAAATGATGGGATTCTCACTTCGTAATTGAGCCTGAACTTGAACAAGGGCGGTGAATAGTGCACTGGGAGCACAGAACCAACAGTTTTGTAAAGCCGAGAGCTTATCCATCTCTTCGAATATGAGGATAATTTGAGAAGCTGCCTCTATGCATATCCGCTCATTGTCTACCATAACTGTCGAAGGCACATCACCCGTAGAAGGTATCCGTAGGCGGTGGGCTTGGACTAAGATAGTTTCGTATGTGAGGAATAGCATTGACTTGTACACGCTTCTTGGCTGGCTACGGTCGCGTAGCGCAGGGGGTAGACTAAGGAGCCATTCGGCGAGCTTGAGATCCAACACTTGGAGAGAGGCACTCCAATTGCTGGGAGATTTCTGGGTTTTGAGAGAAAAGTGAGTCCTGAGTAGAAGGGATATATCTGCACAGAGCTTCGCGTGGTAAATGCAAAAGCTTGCTTCTTCCTCACTGGTAGAGGCATCAAAATCTTCTGCGCCAAGAGGTGGTGTATCACAGTCATCTAAATTGCTAAAACAAAACTGTCAGTTTGTACATTTGGGAAAATAATGAGCGATAGTCCACACTTACATGGTCTGCGGCCGACCGTAACATAGAGACACGAGTACATCGAATTGGACTAAACACCACCAGAGCTTCCTCCAAGTTCTCTTGTCTCGTTCCAGCATCTTGCTGGGGCCAACATCTCGGTGCATGCCCAGGCCGAGAGCGATTCGTGAAGCAGCACCAATCCACCACCAGGCATTGGTGCCAACATCATCGCCGCCATCGGAAAACCAGGTCAAGAGCAGGGCGGCTTGCACCATGTGCATCCGGTCTTCCTCGTATCGCCCATCGAACAACGCTTTTGCACGACGGAAAAAAGCACTTTTCAGCTCTTGAGTGTTGTCAAGCGTAGACGCGGCATGGCTTCCTGCTAGACATATGGCATGAAGCAGAAGCAGTGGTGGTGCTGAAGTCGGAGCTTCATACTGGGCGAGGAACTCTTCTCGATCAATGATTGGGAAAAGGCCATGAATATGTTCGAAGTAGGCTCCTATCAAAATATCGGAGACACTTTTGGGTGGAAGAACGAACGCATCTTTGGGAATTAGGTTAGGCGCCGGGACGCCTTGTAATCCGGGTATGCGTGGTGCGTAGCTATTCGAAGAAGGATAGTGGTGAACACGCTGGTTTGTCGACTGCTGGCGAACAAGATAGCCAAGAGTAGATAGATCACTCCCAATATAGGTAAGGCGTGTTTGTATAGGCTTCTCTAGGAGGTTCTGGCTGAAGAATTCCACTAAATTCTGCCTTGCATATTCTGCATCCGCCGTTCTGTGAGAGGCATCAGGATGAGCAGAGCCTTCATCATGCTCATGGGCAATAGGTTCCGCGGGAATAGGCCCTGGTTCCGCTGTTACTATTCGTCGTCGAGTCGAAACTGGAATAGCCAATCCCTTTTCTCCTGATGCAGAAGGCTGGCCGGAAACTCGAGGTCGGCGCTTTCGTCTATCAGGAACAACACAGTGAACCTTGGCTAGCCTACAATTGCGGCAAGGGAATCCATTAATAGCACCATCACACTTGACTTTTCGCGCATGGCAATCTCCGCAAGCTCTTTCTTCAAAGACTTTTGTAAGCACAACTCCTGATGACAGCAACTACCAAATGTGGAAGCTCACTTATAGATCTGGTGATACGGAGTGTTGTGCTGACGCCGGGGTCACCACCGGAGCTGTTCGGCATAATTGGCATGATCGAGATGATGCACTCGGCCTCTTGAACAGGGCCTATGCTTGTATATGCCTAGCTTTGCTGAGGGACGGAGTTGGCCTCGCATGAATTTCCCTTCACGTCCAAGTCCATGTATGTTGGTTGAGATGTAGCTTCGATCTTGTTTCAAATCTGGCCGAAAAGCCGAAGGGCCGAAAACTAGAACCCGACAACTTACGTAAGAGAGATTGTGAAGACATTAGTAGTCTCGAGCAATAGTCCTAGATGGGGGAATAGTGTACTCGTAGTAATACATGTTATAATAAGGATAGAAACTAAATAGGAAATACATTATAGGAGTCTATTTGAAAGTCTGGGGTGTGGGCAAGCCAAAAGTGAAATTCCGGGGATGGGGTGTGAATGACTTCAGGTTCCTTGCGCTCTACTTTGCCCACCAATAATTCCTTGAACGCCGTTCCACTCAATCCCAATGTTGAAGTTAATTGTCAAAACATCCTGTTTCTGGTAAATAACAAGTCCAGTTTAAGTTTAGTTAGCCCAACATATCCAGAGGAAGCCGGCCGTTGAGCTACCCAGTAAAATGAGTGTCACAATAGCGGCCCCAGCTTTGTCTCCCACACCAATCGGCTTCAACTCCCTCTCTCCATTGTCTGCCTCAGTTCCTGCATTCGGGTTTCCTTTAGAAATACCTCCCGATGAATTGGTTACCGGAGGATTCGCTTCATTGATTAAAAGACTAGACACTGCTGCCAAGACATTCATGGCTTCACCGGCGCCGCTGGTATGGTCCACGGCCGGGTCGATAAATTTCCCGGAACTCCAGTAGAAGCCACATCGTCGGCCAGAATCGCCTCCTGTGCATTGCTTGACAGCAGCTTCTGTCGATTTTCGTAAAACGGGAAGGATCTTGTTCTTCGTATGCGGGGCGACTTGGGTCACCACAGATAGCCAGCGATGGATGTAGCCTTTGTACGAAAGCATGTCTGTGCTGCATGCACCTTGGCGCGGCTCGCACGCAGCTTCATATGCAATTCCATCCGGAAAGAATCTCGTTAAAAGAGAGTCGAGAAGTCTATCTACGCGATACTTCCAGACATCTGAGCCGTTGGTCTAGAGTACCGGTCAGTTCATCTGAATCAGGCTTAAGGGCAAATCATGGTAATACTTAGACATACATAGTTATACATAAAGGCAGCTCCATGGGTCAGAACCGCTGCGTTGTAGGAGAATGTGGCGCGATTTATATCGGTGCAGTTCTTTTCGACATGGCCGCCGTCATAGACGAGCCAGTTTTCGTGGTCGATGTATCCCACTCCCCATAGCCAGTTCCAAGTATCTTCGGCGCGCTTTGCATACGTCTCGTTTCGGGTATATCGAGCAAGTCGGGCCCCGATATTGAAGAAGCATCCGTTGGCAATTGCTATAAAAATGGACACCAGTCAGCAATGCAATGCCTTCAGTCATAAGATATCCTGTCCTACTATTTTTATAATTGTAACCAGCATTTGAGAAAGGAATTTGCCATCTCAATCCACCATTGCAGGTCTCATCGTGGCGACTAGGATCCGCTTGAGTGTTCCAAACTGCTTGGGCCAGAGCAAGCCACTGAGGTTTATCTGCTGGAGGATTTGGGAATTTATTCTCGGCGGCCAGCATTGCGGACATGCCCCAGAAACCTTGATCATCATTTCCGAGAGATGCTGTGTGGTTCAAGGGCATATAATTGGCGTGGTCGCCTACTTGGTGAAGCATGCCCTCCATCACGACTGAATTGTAGCTCGTATCGCCCGTGAGATGCCAATAATCGACATATGTGCCCATCATAGCACCTCCTTCCCACCAGTAATAATCTCCTTTATTCTCAGCCGGTGGACCAGGCAAAATACCGGGGATCTGTCCCGTCTTGTTCCCTTCGTACTGTAGCATTAGGTCGTACGCAAGCCCGCGGGCCGTGTCTCGAATATTATCTGCGGGTTGAGATCAATTAGGGAAATGGGTGATTTCTTAGCTGTTGCCAGTAAATTACCTGCATTGTCAATGCGATAAGCAGCCTCTGCTGTCGCATATAGAATACTGGTCGCAATGATTACAAATGACAAAAACATGGTTGAAACGACTGGCGATAATGGATGCTGAGGAGGAGGAGCTAAATGCGAAAGTCCAAATGCCTCGGACTTGAGAGGATAATTCTTAAAAATTGACACAAAGAAAAAACAGCATTGAACGAATGACACAGAAGGAAACAAAGGCCAAGCGACGGTATATTCAACGTCCTACCAGCAGACGAAGAAACCACAACCAACTTGAGATGAACAAGGCGCCCAAGTAGGATGTGAGGTATTGATGCTTTATTTTCCTCTGAGAGACAGCTAGAACCGGAAAACTACAGCCCAGAAACCAGTGTGCGGAATATGCGCCCGATCTACTTATAACGGCTCAATGGAAACCAACGGCTGTGCGACTCCAAGTCTGTGGGTTTGCGCGGTGGCGCTTGGGCATCTTGGCTCATTGGCAATCAGTATAAGCAATGACATCGAGGAAAGTCATAGTAAATCTTGGCTGCGGCTGAGCAACTTTTCATTCTCTTGGCAAAGTTTGATGATCGGGCGGCTGCTGGATGAGCCGCGGCACTTGACAAAGAAATGCATTCCATGGCAGCGATTCCAAGATCAAGTGCAGCTCTTCTATCAACGATATAATAGCAAAAGCGGCGGTTATATGACTGCAGTTATGATTTCCGCAACAAACAAAAAAATAAAGCTCCGAAAAGAGGAATCCATCTTGTGATGGTGACGCTTGTGACAGAGGCTAGCCCCTGCTTAGAGGGGCAAGCCAACAGATAGCGACAGGACAAATCCCGCCCGGCAAATGGAACAAAGGTTTCGATCAAACCTGCAATCTCAAACAGCAAATAAAACAGCGGGACGCGTCATCGAACGGGATGCGTTGGCTTTTGATTGGCCTTGGAGGCGCAGCATCGACACAACTGAAACCCTCACACGGCTTGGCTGTGATGACTAGCGGCAGTCTAGCTTTTAAGGTTCTTTCTGAGCTTAAAGCAGATCCGGTGATCCGGGATTTTATAGGCGATTCGGCAGCTTGGGGCACGGAAAGGGGGTCAGGTGGGAATTTGAGCTATATAGTAGACAGATTCCAGTCCATCCAGAAGCGGCGGATGCTATTGGAAGAGGGTAAATTGCATGTAAGACGGGTTGGATGGACTTGGCGCTGCAATGCCACACACTGCAATTCCACATGGCGTGTGACATCAATTTGCCTACCCTCAGACCATGCGGAGCAATGACGATGCAGCAGATATATTAGTAAAGAAGGCATGATTAATATTCAAGTGTTTATACATGGTTTCTTAATAATCAGGCTGAGCAAGTTCAAGAGTTTGGATTCCATTGCACACAGACAGTTGCTGTCTCACTTTATGGCTGAGGCCCTTACACTGTTTTCCTCTACAACCACAGGTTCAAAATGAGATCTGTAGGGAAGGCAATTCATACTTTCCGATCATCAGCACTATCTGCGAGCATCGATTTCTGAGTTTAGAGACAGCTGGGATATGAAGGATGCTAAAATTTAGTGTTCAAGCCTCGTCTCCAATAACACGAGGAAGCCATCTACCCTACAAGTAAATATTTTTCTGTGGGCTCGATTTTAGACTCTCTTATCGGGTATATCTGTGTCTACGATTACCTCTAGAATTCACCAAAAGTTACTCCTTAATACTTTTGCACCAATGGTTCTGCATGGTTGAAGGAGACAACGAGCAAGAAAGAAAAATGTTATTCTAACTCAATATTATTGCCAGCAGCAGAGTACACATAGTTTAAAGGGCAATAGAGAGATTACTAAAATGAAACCCTGTTACCCATGTTTATGGAAGCCAGACATAATTATGATCTTTGGCGTATCTTTGGCTGCTGGTTTTATGTTTGAGGGTATAGATAGCTATTATGCTTATTCAACTTCATCAGCCATTTCCAATACCACATTCAATAGTCGTAAATGTGGTTGTACAAGCTTTGTCACTCAAGTAGGTCATCATATCAGGAGACAAAATACTCCATTTTTCTATGATTCATATGGCCAATGGAAACTCCAGTAGACTCTGAATACCGGTTACAAGTGCTGTCTTTCAAGCGCTACTGAAGAAAACATATAAAATGCATTGCCAGAGTACCTCTTTGGAGATTTGTGAATACGCGTTGTTGGTCTTACTTTACATGAGAGCCGTAAGATATCGGATTCTGGCAACGAGGTGCGAATGGAAAAATTAAAGGATCGCCAGGTAAGCTTTTCTAGCCTAAGGCCTTGCCGGTTCTCTATAAATCAAGAAAAGAATAAAGCTAGTTTCCCTTAGGGGGTCGGAGGCTCGCCTCTCCGTCATGTCGATTGGTAGTCGTTCGAATTCTAGATGAGTTGATCATACCTGATAGATTAGTCCATGGTGTCTTGTAATTAAATAAGAGCGTTGCAATAGATAAGAGATGCCAAAAAAATGGCTATTCAAGACGGATACGGCGGCATCAAGTGTGATGAATACAAATATCATCTCTTCATCCGAGTGGAGTTGCAGCGGTTTTAGTTTAGTACCTGGAATAGGACCGTTTATGATTCTTAGGTTTCAATGTCTGCCTAAAGTGGAAGACTTGGGCCGACCATCGTCAGCACCACACATGTGATTGATATCATAATTTGCTATTAATTCCAAGATTTCATGGCCGTCCGAGCTCCCCGAAAGCTCCACCTCGCGATACAAGCTGCCACTGTCGCGGCGTTACCTCGTATTGTGAGAGCATGCGTGACATGCGTGCTATGACATTTTGATGAAGAAATGGTGTAGAACTCATCCGGGCTAGGCGGTATACGACTCTCTTGCATTTGTAAGTTTAATATCAGCTATTCTTGGCCTAAAATAAACACGACCTTGAAACATTAATCAATAATTACACATACTTCATCATACCTCATGTCTGCATTCGATAGCGTGACACTTGTGGCTAGATTCTATCCTTAGCTCTGATGAGTTCCAGCCATGCTAAGGCTATTCGAGTGTGCAAAATGTCTTCGTTTGGCCGAGGTCGAGGTAGTGTTACATTGCAGGTGGCACACGCGGGCCAACAACTACGGAGTACATACACATACGAGGATGGCGCATACTGGGCATGGGGAAACCTGGCGCCTACAGAAGTGACCTCATCAGGCATTCTCCTTGCGACGAATGGTATGTGTCGAGAGGAGAATAGCGACAAATTAACGGAACCTCAAGGAAGGGATAATATCTTACACCCAACCCCAGCACTACAACCTAGTAGGTGTGCATGGATTGGACAGCACACCGAAACATCACATAAGCAACCTTTATACATTTAGTTCTGTATGCAAAAAGCGACCTATACCTGAGAATCGAAAAACGAGGCATAACGTAGAAATGCCCCTTTGCGGCGACGAGTGGACTTAACAGCTGTACGAGTATGCCGTCGGGTATTATTGCTTGCGCCATTGTCCTGGATTTCGGACCCCTGGTCTCTGCACTCCAGAAAATACTACCATAAGCTTAAAGGACTCCGCATCAAGCCACAAAGACGTGAGCTCTGGCCGCGCCGCAGGCCAAGTCAAAGGGCCATATGGTAAGCGGCTATCAGCCTTCAAATGCCGAATCCCATTCTGTTCTGCTCTGGCCATCCCGCATAAAGCCAGCCAATAGTCATGGAGGCGGCAAGCAAAATAAGCTTGGTATCGAATCTGATTCGCGGGGAAAATGGCAAAATTCAAAATGCCCGGTCACAATACCCCCTTGCCGCCCCATCAAGTTAATATACCGAGATGTCGCACTAGCTAATAGGTCCGACTCCAACCCCTAGCAGCCCATCAAGGCAGGATTGCTGTCTCTGGGTCTGGGGCAAAAAAAGCCCACAGAGGAACAGTCACTAATCAGGTTTTCTGGACGATTTCTCCAAAAGCCGTTGAGAGTTTGGCATCAAAGCGTACTTGTAGGTGAAGCTACGGCGCGAGCCCGAAGCAGAAGAGCCCATTCCAAAGATAGGCGACCGATCATCCCCGTTCCGCATGCCTTGCCGGATGTGGGGTGTATAGGAATAGTCGGCGATAATCCGCGAGCATTGCAACCCAGGCCAGTAGGGCGATCATGTCTGCCAAAGAGGCAAATGGCTACGGGAATGCCGATCATCCCCGGCAATGTGCTTGGCAACTGAGATGAAAGGGCAGTGGTCCATGTGCCATGGCAGCAGGTAGAGTGTGTGAATGTCATTCGTGTCCAAGCTTACTTTGATGCGTATGTATATGGAACAAGCTGATAAAAATCGAATGTTCAGTCTGTTCTGTCAGGCGAGGAGAGAGCATCTACGGGTACGGAATTAAGAATGAACAAGTGCTCCGGCTACCTCGCACCTAGTATCGAATAAACTAAAGCTAAACTGTACTACTGACAGTTCCTGACATGGATCAAGAGAAGCTTCAATGCCTGCTGACAGGACATGACTCTAATTGGATGAACGAAGCGTATACCCTGGCCAATTACGGGGCATCCTATACGACTCAATTCACACAACATCCGTATGCAGCAGTTTCACCACCCTTGCGTTGACAACATGTTGAACTGGTAAGCCATGCTACTCTGGCCCAATCTAAAAACCGAATCATTTCCAATCAGTCCCTGCAACTGTCATTCTCGGACATGGTGGCTATCCATTGCCCGTGGGGGGAATGGTTGGTTGACGATGGAAATACGCCTCCCGGGACGAAGCTGTCAAGAAAGGCAAGCCACCTCCGCACACTCCGTCTTTTGGGCGCTTCCCAATGCATACCCCAGACTTTACAGAGACGCCACATCCTCTTTGGCACTTTACCCCCTGGTTCCTCCGCGATCAACGGGGTGAGCCGCCTCCACAAAAAGCCCCCTAGCGAAAGCAGACGAACGGCCACATCACGAATCAAGTCTACGCAACCCACGCGGCAATGCTGGAGATCGGTTGCATCGCGGTCATCTTGGCCTGCAGTAACCTCGCGCTTTTAACCCCGCTGTCGTTTTGTTTCTCGGCCTTCTTGCTTTGTTTCCATCTTTATCTAGTGGGCTCTGCAGAGAGCAGCCAATGTCTCTGCTGCCCACACATGCGTTTCGGCCCATTGTTCGGCGGGCCACTCATCAGATGATGGTGCGGTGGGTGAAGAAGCCAAGCATCCTCCTTCATTTCAACTCCAGGGTTGCATTTCAGACTCTCTAGGCTCGGACCGATTCCGGATCTGCGTGGGAAATGTTGAACAGCTTGAGCTGTCCCCGATGAAGCTGTCCAGGAACGGGAATAGCCTGACCGATTAGACGACAGGGAAGTTTGGTCGCCGGCCGCGATAGACTTGCCCTCTTTGGACGTCCAGTGAACTTGTTTTGAAACATGTCAGCGTGGGAAACAAGGATGCCGAGTGTGTGAGCATGACAATGGGATGGATCGGAGATAGTATAGGGAACAAGGGGGCCAGGGGGGGCCTTGAAGAATAGTATCGACTGATATATAAACCATCCTAAACCCCCAACCTTGAAGTTGTTGTTCACCAGGTCATCAAGTCGTCTTCCAGCCCTCGACAGAACTCCTCTTCAAGTCGCTCACGAGCAGAAAAAACCAGTCACATCTTCCAACCATCACCATGACTCTTAAGCACTCCGCTCTCGTTGCCCTGGCTGCTGCCATGGGCGCCCAGGCTCAGGTCTTCACTGTCAACTGCGCTCCTCTGACTCAGTTCCGAGGTGACCCTATCGTGTCTCCTGGTGTTCTGTCTTCTCACGTCCACGCTATCGTCGGTGGCACTGCTTTCTCTCTCTCCGTCACCCCTGAGCAGGCACGAGCTGCCACAGCCACCACCTGTGACAAGATCCTCGACAACAGCAACTACTGGCAGCCCCAGCTGTACCACCAGCGCCACGATGGCCAGTTCGAGCTCGTCACCTTCCAGGGCAGTGTAAGTAGCTGAGCAATATTCAAAATCATCTTCTTGAGCTAACACGGGTGGAAAGGCTACCTACTACATCGCTCGTGCTTGCGACTATGCTCCTGGCCGACAGAACTGCAACGGAGCTCCTCTCCCCATTGCTCCTCCGGCTGGCCTTAAGATGCTTGTCGGTGACTTGAACCGACGGTATGTAGACCTTGGACTAAAATCCGACAAGCTTCCTACTCTAACATCACATTAGCACTTTCAACGCCTCCAGCTTCGAGGACCGTGCCATTCAGCACGTCTGCCTCGACACTCAGCCGGTGCCCGACACCAACGGCTTCCCTACCCGCCAGTGCCAGCGCATCCGTTCTGAGACCTTCTTCCAGTCCTGCTGGGACGGTGTCAACCTGGACAGTGCCAACCACAAGGACCACGTAAGTCTCCTCTCATGGATAACAGCGCGATGCTTCTGCTAACAAGCTATAGGTTGCCTTCCCTGCTATTGGTGACTACAACACCGGTGTGTGCCCGCAGTCGCACCCCAAGGCCATCCTCTCGGTCTTCTACGAGTTCTTCTACGACACCGGCTCAGTCCAGAACTTCAACCGATTCGTCTACGCCACTGGTGATGCCACCGGCTACTCCCTGCACGCCGATTACTTCCAGGGCTGGAAGGACCAGAACGCTCTCAACAACGCCATCACCACCTGCACTGGCCCCAACGGTGTCCTTGACCGCGGCTGCAGCTTGAACGTCGGACCCAACGGAACTCCCGGCCAGTCCAGCACCCAGAAGCTTCAGACTCCCGCTCCTTCTGAGAACATTGGCCTCAGCGGTCCTATTGCCGCTCTCCCCGGCAACAACCCCATCCACTAAATTTCTCGACAAGCGGATGACGACTGGAAGAAACTCTCGGTGTAGGAAAGGAAATGGCAATGTGCGACGCCGAAACCGAGGACTCAGTCGCCCATTTGATGCAGACAGTGGCTGGAAATTGGGCTACAGATTGAATGAATGATGACAAAATTGGAACTCGTATGAGGCTGTGGTAATGGCTCTTTGTAACTACCTACATTGCTATTAGCTCGTTTACGAGAGGTTGGATTTTTACCATGCACATAGTTAGCGTTTACTACATAGGCAATGACGAATGATGTATATATGCATTAAATTCCTGTGCGCTTGAGTTCAATTTTCAGCAGCTGAACTGTGTGAGATTAGCCATGCAAGAAAGCCGTGTTCTCGCGGATAAGACAGAAATAAATGGAAGCCAATTCAGCAGAGTATTTCCTCCTCTTTGGATTATGAAAGCTTTTTATTAAGACGAGGGAGAGACATGTGCTGTGAAACAGCGATAATGAAAGGGAGGGGCTACGTGTAATGCAAAGGGGCGAAACTACATGTAGACACCGTATAGAAGAAGGGTTTACTTCGTTCAACGGAAGTACCTTCTCCAAGCGGTGAACGGTGAGAGTACTCCGTATACGAATTGTAAAAAGGGGGTTAAAGTTACATCGCGCTTTTTTCCCTACATGTCCTTCGTTTGTCTCCGTGCATACGAGGACATGTTTGTCTTTTCCTTCGTACTGACTGACTGATATCATCAGCAGCAACTGATGAATACGAACTTTGCAAAAAGAGAGAATAGAAAAAAAACTAAGCCGTTACTTTGCGCTCTGGACGAACAGGGAATCGAACCCTGGACCTTTCCCAATGAGAAGCTCAACCGCCAAATTAATTGGACTGGCCATGCTAAGGGAAAATTATACCACTAAACCATCCGCCCATTTGAGGCGCTCTGATTGGCTTGTCAGTTGGCGAGAATATTCTCATGATGAAGGATAGCGAAGGAGGTCTAAGTGACAATTGGTTGAAAACCCAAGAGAAGAAGAACTTTGACAATAAACTGTCAGGCAGATTCTAGCTACTATAGTTTCTTGTAGGGTAGCATGTTCCGTTGATTTCAGCTCTCATAACAGCTTGATGAGAAGTCTGTGGGTGGCTGGTGAGACATTCAATAGTTGCTGGGTTCGCTTGGCTCGGAACTTGAACTCTTGGACTCTGTACAAAGATCTCCGGTTGACATTAGCCTGTTGTGATTGCCACACTTGTGGCTAATGTTCACCGTCCTTGCCGGATTAGAATTTACACAAGTTCTCTGTGCTCCGTACTCTCCGTTCTCTCCGTATTAAACACTCGTATCCTGCCTGTGCTCCTGTTGATAGTGCCAGCTGACCTCGGGTTTTCACCTCTTTTAGGGTAACACGATCATGCGGGGGAGGCCGGCATTAAGGTGTCCGGGGCCGTTTTGGCGTCGGCCGAGCCTACGTATTAATCCCAGCCAACACGGGTCTTTCTGTTAAGCACTTTACAAAACAAGCATAGCCGTATTGAATTCCTGGCACAAGTGTCTGAGCACAGAATAATCCGTATTACGACATGACGAATAAGTTCGCCGCCCTGCGCCCAGATAATCGGAGTCTGCTCTGTTCTGCTCAGCTTGAGCTGCCAATGTTTCGAGGAATGTATGCTGCAAGAAAAGGCGCGCGAGCCGGCAGCTTGTTCGCTTCTCATTTAACGCGTCTCGCGCCGATCAAGGCTGTAAGAAAGCATACTTATAACCTCAATTGGTGGCTCGGCTGTCCGTTTATTCCGACAGGGGTATGCTCATAAGGTTGCATAACGAAAACCGCCATTAGCACTGACATGTCTGATCTAATGTTGGTTCGCGACCGCTAGAATTACTACTACCCAAGGGAGTTCTTGAGCAACATGAATCGCCACGATCCAAGCCTCAACTGAAATGGAGTGGCATTTCGTAATAGCATTGATCCTCTGCGGAAGTAAGGGGTGGCACTGCCAAATGCGGCGACCGTTTTCTGCTTGTTTGACCCTATTCCTGGAATACGAGCTGCGGCAGATGAATCCCGGCCGGGAACCAACCCCACACGCTTAACGCATATCATGAGATGGGCAAAGGGCTTAGGCAGTGTAAACCAACGGCTGAAGATCTGGCAACGTTACAGCTCGGCATTAGCAACACAAATGGCGGAATTGTAGTGTAAGACATTTGAGAGATATTACATCACTCAACCGTGTAATATGTCTCTTGCCTACGTTATGTTGTGTCATGTTCAGAGTACTGAGACCTGGGATCGGCCCATCGCCGCCGGATATGTGGGATGACCCCCTGCATGCCATGCTCAATGACGATGGCCGACTGTGCTGCGGCATTGCCACCGCAACATTGGCAGAACAGCCTTACCGGCAGGCCTCCATTCACGATACGAGATGATGCAAGGGTACCGAGTCGCCGTTGCAAACCGTGACCGCTTCTAGTAAGCTGTTCGGGTGATCGCATCCGATGTCCGATGCAGAACTGTCCCGACATCCCTGGAGCAGGGCAAAAGCCAAGTTTTTAGGTTCCAGAAGACACCCAGATTGTACCAACACGAGAATATCTTCTCCACTCGGGTTGGTTCCCTGCCTCATTCTAAAGTATGCGAGCATAGCTGAAATAAGTATATAAGAGAGAGGCCATACCCATTGTCCATCTTTCTGGTTCATCTTCCATCTCATCCATCTTATCCATCTCGTACATCTCATCCATTACTTCCAGCAGCTACCAAAACTTGACCTAAAATCAGTCCTCATAAAGACACATACAATCAGTCACCATGCAGATCACCAAGAGCCTCATCGCTACCCTCTTCGCCGCTTCTACCGCCTTTGCGGCTCCCACTCCTGCGGACAAATCCATGATGGCCGCTGTCCCTGAGTGGACAATCACCAACCTGAAGAGAGTGTGCAACACCGCCAACACCTCCTGCACATGGACCTTTGGCGTTGATACACATCTCGCCACCGCCACCTCATGCACATACACCGTCAAGGCCACCGCCAACGCTTCTCAGGCCAGCGGCGGCCCCGTTACTTGCGGCCCTTACACTATCACATCCAGCTGGAGCGGCCAGTTTGGCCCTAACAATGGCTTTACTACCTTTGCTGTCACCGATTTCTCCAAGAAGCTCATCACTTGGCCTGCTTATACCGATGTCCAAGTTCAGGGCGGCAAGGTTGTTTCGCCCAACCAGAGCTACGCCCCGGCCAACTTGCCATAAATGAAACGAATTTGCTTGGAATCACTATATGAACGGACAATTTACGCCAGATGGAACAGCTGGTGATAATTGGAAACGGCAATGAATCAGGCGAGGGGGAATACGTATCACGAAATTTAATGTAATAGATGATTTGACTATAATAATACACTATTAATTAATGTGTCTGCGCTGTTCATCATAAAAGTTTCACCACTATCTTCAACTAAAAGTATAACATCCGCCCTTTCTTCAGAGTTTCCGTTTAGTGTTTGTTGTAGAGTCCATATCAGTACTTTTTTGTAATCGTAGGTACGGATGAAACTGAGTGAATACAGCCAACTACATGTATGTATAATAAAAATAATTTATGCGCGCTGTTTCTTGATTAAGTTCAACACGCCTTATTCTATCAGCCCAACTGTGTCTATCAGATGATTTAGCTCGATTTCTATGTAAAAGCCTTAGAGTATACTACGCCACGTTCAAGTATAAGATGCAAAAGTTTACGATGAATGGAACGCGATATCATCTGCTACAGTTAACTTTAAAACAGCCTCAAGAGTCTTATAATTTGGAAAGAAGAGCATACTAGAATGCTATATAAACCCCGACAGCTTTTTGCTTACAGTTCCTACAACCTTTGCCATCTACGAACCCTTTTTGCGTATCTCTTTACAAACGACTCACTCTTTTACAATATTTGGAAATTGAGGATTGCAAAAATGCGAGACCTTGTATTCTATCCGCGTTATTGGGTGCTCGATGGTAACCTGTCCCCAGATAGCCAGCGCCGTAGCCGCCGATTGCGTCGCTATTCCGTCGATGACAACGCCGTCCTTCGCCGTCCTGTCCTCTACCGCTTGCTCGGTCATATGCCTCGCGGCATACGAGTATATTCAGTAGTGGAGGGCCAGCAGCATCAATCAAGGGCTACATGGAATAAGGACAAGTATCCGCGAACAATGTCCCATATGCATCCGTATCGACCTCTGCTTATGGAAACAATCGTTATCTCTCTCGCCTCCGCGGGTTTAATATGGGTATACTCCAAATCTAGCACCCTCGAATAATTTCATATGGACAAGGATGGGACTAAGTTTGGATACATTTGCTTCGGGTATTGATTGTTTTTACATGTATGTTTTAATTATTTAATCGGAATGAGGATTTGATTATATGATTCTACACCAACCACTTGACAATATATATTTGCAACGTGGTTTGCCCCCATTCATTATATCCCTATCTAACTCCCACCACTGAGCATCTATGGAGAAAAATGTAAATGTAATGGTGGTATGTTCACGTGGTTTCGAGAATGGGAAGACGATCTCTAGCCGGGCTGGTTGATGCCAGTATGGATGAAGTCAAATGTCCAAATCTGTACACCGACGTCCCTCTGCTAATGGTGTAGTCGCCTTTTACAAGTTTGCAAAAGCGGATACGCGGCATACAGTTTGCGTTTCCTTTTAATGGATATAGGCGCTGTCTTTTCATTCTTGGCCATCGTCATAAATGGCCATTGGACGAACAGCTGTGCAATTTCAGGAACGTGAAGCACATTTGGCCCCCAACTTGATGCATCTCAACTCGCCCCTTTGCATCCAATTGGCCAGGACTTTTGATGCTGTTTGTTTTGCTGTGGATACTGCGCGCTATGCCATGTAGAGAATGCAGTGCGCAGCAACATGGGTGTGTAGAATAAGGATGGGGAGATGATGACCCGATCGGCTGAAACTTCCGAACAAGCACGGGTTGGAGGAAAATGGCCCAGCTACTGCGTAAACTGTCTGCGTAACGAGATGTAAAGTAATTCTTGTTCCAATTGATGGCGTTCTTTGTCAGGATCATGATGATTCTAATGTGTCAATGTTTCAAATTAGGCGATACGGTGTTTCAATGCTTCAAACTATTAGTCAATGTCTCTAATTACTAGATGCCTTGTGCGATCGATGCTAATGCAGCCATCAGGTTGGTGCCTTTTCAACCTGTTTTCTCCAGTACATCACCTACCGAACTCGACCAAGGGCCTTGATCCAAGGACCCATTTGTAGCCAGGGATCATGTTCAGCTCTCAGCTACCTGCCGATCATGAGTGGTTGTGCCGCGCTCCATGGCGGGGGATCGATACCGCGAGCTCCATGAAATCCCACGGGTATCAACGGGAACATCTCATGCGTCGAATGAGCTGGTCAGAGAGGTCGGAAACATATCCCGATTCTCCATCCATGCATACATTACCTTGCGCAGTAGATGATAACATCCTATTCTAGCTATTTATAGGGATATACAGTAGCGATGAGATTTTTTGGCCTCTAATGGATCGTCGCAAGAGGGGTTACATTCGCGCCTCCAACTTAGCAGCTTCTGAGTATATAAACCCTTCCATGTATTCCAAGGTCCATTCTTTTCATGCACAGCAGTTTCTTCTAGCCTCTATATAACAATTTTACATCAAAAAAGTCCTAAACACTATTACAATGAAGTCCCTTGCTTCCATCGTCATCGGGGCAGCGGCTCTTGCCTCTGTTGCCAGTGCAACCGTCAAAGGATTCGACATTTCTCATTACCAACCCACTGTTGACTTTGCTAAGGCATATTCGGATGGCGCACGCTTCGTTATCATCAAGGTTAGTATTGAAACCTTCTCTCATGATGCTCTAGAAAGCTAATACTTCTCCTCTTTAGGCTACCGAGGGGACCACTTATACCGATCCCAGTTTTAGTGATCATTACACCAAGGCCACCAGTGCTGGCTTCATCCGTGGCGGCTACCACTTTGCGCAACCTGCGTCTTCCTCCGGCGCCGCCCAAGCCAAATACTTCCTCGCCCATGGAGGAGGTTGGTCATCTGACGGCATCACTCTGCCTGGAATGCTGGATCTCGAGTATGCTCCCAGCGGGGACAGCTGCTACGGTTTGAGCGCCAGCGCCATGGTCAGCTGGATTAATGACTTTATCAACACTTATCACACGGCTACTTCTCAGTATCCTCTCATCTACACTTCTACAAGCTGGTGGCAACTGTGTACTGGAAACAATAGCTCATTCGGCAGCAAATCTCCTCTTGTGGTTGCGCGATATGCCAGCGCCGTGGGCACGCTGCCTAATGGCTGGAGCTATTATACTATCTGGCAAAACAATGACGCGGCTCCTTGGGGTGGTGATTCTGATATCTTCAATGGAGATTTGGCGCAGCTTCAGAAGATTGCCCGTGGAAGCTAGATGCATAGTCAACATTAGATAAAAGCCACAATAGGCAAGACAGTGTTAAAGGGGAAAGACCGATCGCTTTTGACAGTCATTGTCTAGCTCTACGTAGCCGCGAAATCAGGCTTCAAAGAATTGACTATCAACAGCTTTTATGTCTCATGAATGCTAAAGTTACATAACTATTTTGAGTCCAGACACCTCATAGAGCGGTAGCCATGCTCATAATCATCATTTGAAACGAGCTGCTTTCTTGTAACCCCACGATAACTCAGAGTGGCGGTTTCAAGGGACGAATACTTTAGATTTGTATATTATTGCGCATATTAGCTATGAAACAAAGCAAGTCAAATAAACAAGGGTAGTCGGTCTAGGGAAATTTTCTAGGAAATGGATCTATGGCAGCCTCAAATCAATATGCCGCAGCAAAATGTAAACTGTTACATATTGATTTCTTTCATAGACAAGTCATAAAGCCTTGCCGCAGCCTTTTCGTCGTAGCACCACTCGGCATGTCCTGGATCAATCCCCTTCCAGCCCTTCTTCAGTGGCTCACTGAATCGGTTCCTCTCACAGTATTTTCCTCCTTGGCCTTCCAGATCTCTGCTCAAGGCTGCCCATACAGACGTTGAAGCGCCTTGCTCAACATTCATCATAGTGTTGAGCGTTGCCATGGGACCGGATTTGATGACAACAAGCCAGTCCTTGATATCAAACGTGCTCGGTGCCTGCAACCCCGTTCGAATACCACCGGGGTGAACACTCCATGCATGGAGCCCTTGCGCGCCATATCGCCTCTCGATCTCGCTGGCAGTGTAGACATTGGCCAGTTTGCTTTGTCCGTAAGCAACTGAAGGCACGTATTTTCGCTTTTCCCAATTCAGGTCTGAGAAATCCATAGGAGCGTTTCTGTGGGCCGTGGAAGAAACGATAATGGCACGAGAGGCAAACTCTGGCGTCGATGATGCCAGAAGCATAGGCCTGAGAAGCTCCAAGAGGAGGAAGTGAGACAGGTGGTTTGTTCCCCAATGCTTTTCGAAACCATCACGCGTCCGACCGAAAGGAACGTGTCGAATACCGGCATTTTCGATGATGATATTGAGAGAGTTGCTCATTGATTTGAACTCATTGACACAAGTTCGAACGCTGTCGAAGGATTCGAGATCTAGCTTGAGAAGGTGGATTCGGTCGCCACTGAGAATATCTCCAAGCGCCTCCTTTGCCTTTTCCAAATTGCGAGCGGTGACGAAAACGGTTGCTCCAGTGGCCTTCATTGCTCTCGCCGTCTCGACTCCCAATCCTGAAGAGCATCCCGTGATGAAGACGACCTTGTCGGTCATAGTTCCTTCTCTCTGCTCGTCCTTGACAATCTGCAGCGCTGTAGGTCGTTCGTCGCCGGGGCCATGCTGTTTAGCATGGGCTTCTGCATAACGGCTCGTTGCTACGGTGGTCATTGTGTTTATAAAAGAGAAGTAGAACGTGCGTAGACTAGAAGTGGTGAATAGAGTATTGTTGCTGCCGTTGCCGTTGTATAAGTTTGTGCTCCTAGTAGACTGGGCAATGTCTTGAGTTGTTGTCTTTGACCTGTTGACTTACTTCTCAGTTGTCAGTCGCGAACCGACGAGGGTTTAAATATTTCGAAGACGCTCTGCATCATGACGATCTTCGCATAAAGCTGACCGAACTTTACTTGCTTAGGCGTGAATGGATGACAATATGTAAAACAGCTGAAGATGAAGACTTTCTGTACGGATCGAAGTTATCCTATTTAGCAATACGGTTGTCGTAATCCCAAACGGGGAAGTTTTGCTGACAATAGAAGACAAATTAATCACCAGTGTTTGCACTAGAATCCTTTATTCTAGCTTGTCACCATTACTGCGCGGAAATAAAGGCTGTAGCAGATTATCTCCTTATTTCAAGGCTTCTTAATGCATTGGCGAACCAAAAAGTTCCGAAGTCCACTTTTAGGGCGGTTGTTACACATTGGGTGCTTAAGAGTTTAATGAGATTACTCACTGTCAGCATCTTTGTCAGGGAGACAAGATGACATAGCGAAACTGGACTGAACTAAATTAAAATATTTGTGACAGCGAAGGCAAAGGAAATATAAAAAAAAGAAGAAGAAGGAAATTGAGAATAGGGAACACATAAACTCAAATTGAGAATACTGCGAAGAGAAAAAAAAAAAGAAATTGCGCATCAAGAGCCTTTGCTCCCGGCAGGGCTTGAACCTGCGACCTTCGCATTACCAAGTCTAGAGCGAATCTAGTATTAGTACGAAGCTCTAACCAACTGAGCTACGGAAGCGCATTGAATCTAGAAGGAAATCTAGATCGCTGGTGTTGGAAAATGGCCCGCCATGATAACTTAAGAGGATTCAACAAAAATATCCTCACGAGTGATATCGATTTTCAGTCCCTGGTGACCAATCCCTCTGGTCTACGAAGAGTTTGGAGATGCGCTGCCGAGTTCCTGTTGCAGAGCGGTGGCATATTAGGTAGAGTACGGAGCACCTGTCGTAAGCATCAACTTCGACAAACATCAATGTGTATGCTTCCCATTTCTGGATGCATGTCTAGGTACACAAAGTTACAAACCTCGCTCCTTGATGAGCATTTTCTGGAAGCCGGCGAAGACGTTTAAAGCCTTATAAAAAGATTTACACTTCAATTACATGCTTGACACGCTGTCATGCTCAGTGAATACTGTAGTGATGCCGTAACTTAATAATCGTGAGAGATCTATAATGAACAAGCTTAGACATTATACTCCATCTATTGCCCATCTGGTATATGTAAATGCGCCAATAATTCAAGAACCCACTCATCACCTCCTATTCCATAACGCCAATGCCTCTCCTCTTTGCCACATATCACCTCTTCGTGACGCTAGCCGAACGGATGTGTCTTCTGTCTAAGCCGAGCCGGTGACTGTAACAATCTGCCTGTAGCGTCGCAGCTTCTTCTCACGGCCTCGAATGACAAAGAAGATGACGAGACACATAACCTCGATGGCTGCTGCGATAATGAGAGCGGCAAAGCTATAGTTCTGGGAGGGTGATTAACGGAATGAACTGCGAACCAAGTGAGCGATACGTTTCTAAACATACCAATTCAACACACAGCGGCTCGAAGCTAACATTGGGGGCGTTCCAAGTCTGGTGGCTGCATGACCATGACCAGATGTCCCAGTGCTTCTTCCCTCTGGCATTGTCAACCTTGTAGTAGACAACAGCGGCGATCCATGCGACGATTGAGAATATGGACGTCAATGCAACAGCCCAAGGGTAGAGCTTGTTGTTCCGTAAGGTACGAAGCTGGAATTATACCATTAGGACGATAAAAGACAGAGAGCACAGAATCCAACTTACACCACCACACAGCGTTAACAAGGATGAGATGTGAATGACACTTGCGATAACACCCGCGCCAATGTTTACCCAGGTCGGCCACAGGTCCATCTGAGCGGCCCAAGCACGCATGCGGAATCCAGTCTGGGAATTTTGAACCGTCTCATTCTTCGACTGGTCCCAAACTCGAGCAATATGAGCTTGCACGCCAATGACCGAAGCAGCGAAAGCCAGTGCTAAAAGTCGCAGAACAACTCGCACAGATTCCAAAATTCGCTTGCTGCGACCCTCCTTCTGCTTGGCGTTGCGCGTGGCGATGCGCTGTTGGCTGAGCTTTTCGGTCTGAACAGGGTCATGCTCTGCGCTGAGCGGCCGACTGTACGGCTCGTACGCCGTAGGCGGATGTAGGTCACCAGAAGGCATGATTGGTGACAAGAGGGTTTGCACTCTCTGGATTGTGATGTTAACAAATGGAACAAAAGAACATGAAGTTGAGCTGTATGCCTCTTGGAAATAGATCAGAAGAGTTGCCAGATGCTTTGATCAAATACTCTCAAGTCCCATACAGTGGCTATGCAAACCACATGTGAAGTCTCACAAGTCTAAGCTTAACGCGGTGCCTGTTTTGCTGCATTTTAATGGGTCATGCTGTATGGATGGATTATATTTAGCATCTATAGTAAGCGTATTCATGACCAAGCGTGCTTTAATTATTCTCGTGGTTCGACACCAGTATACTGTACGGGGCAGTTTCCACGAGGCTAACATTGACTACTTTGCTTATATCGTCAAGTTCATAAGCAGTTATTATTTTTAGCGGCTGACGTCTCCATTTAGTGTGAACTGGGTGTAACAGACGTTATCAGTGAGAAGACCGCCGTCAAATGAATTAAATCTTTACAATGGTTTCAGGCTTTCACAAAAGCATGCTGTTTTGCTTAAGACTATAAATAATCCAAGCTTATAATTAAGTATTACCAGTGGCTACATACGTTTCCGTGGTCATTCCCGGGGCGGGCGTTACGCTCCCGGAGGCTGTGCTTTGTGGCGCATGATTTCACATCTCAGGTTGGTGGAGTTGCATCCCAAAAGACCATTATCGTGTAATATCACTAGGATTGTGCTTACTTTTTTAGTTAATTGTAACTATATTAGCTTGAACCATTCGATATGGCTTTTAATACTTTAACATTGGTCAGCATCATTTAGTGGAACTGTAACTGTTAGCAACTTTGCAATAACCAAGTTGGGCAACCAACTCCCCGATGCTCATAGTTACTACTTAATCGCCTCCTTCCAAGTCCCGTATCCTCTCAATCCTCTCAGTCTTTCGGGAACAAACACACTTGGAAGCACAGAATCACTCCATTTTATTATACTCTGTGCAACGATGCTGCTCAGAGCCTCCTGTCTTCTCGTCGCCGTCACAGGTGTGGCCGCTGAGCTATGCATCATTGGCCCAACCCCAGTGACGGCCTGTGGGGCTGGAGATATCAACAAGGCGAATTGGGACAAGTTTGGCATCGATAATTTCGTGTTTGCCATGATCCGGGAATTCGGAACCTCAGACAACTTCCCAAAGTTCATCCTCTCGCAGTTGGCCCCCAAGGGTCAAGAGAGTGTAAACGCCGGCTTTGACTGCTCAAATATTGATGACCCGACCAATTGCAAAATTAACGGCTTACAAAACCCGGACGGCGGAAACTGCATCTTCAACAACTTGGGAGGCACATTATGCTTGGGCTTCACTTCGCCTGAGGCTGGGTTCCTTGCAGCCAACTGGATCAACCAGTACGACGGCCTGCGTGCGCACTTCCTCGCGGTCCGCGAGGCCGCGGACAATCTGAAGAATGAAAACTTCATCAGCAACATGGTCGACAAGCTGGCGCCGCAAAAGCAGCCCATCGGGCCAGCTGTCTTTAATCTCATTGCCGACTTGATCGTTGACATTCTTCCCGTCGGCGGCGAGATTAAAGCCGCTAGTACATTTATTAAGAAGTTCAAGATTATACGGAAAGCCACCAAAAAAGATGTCAAGGACGATGGCAAGGACATCATCAGCGTCTTGGAGTCAAACAGCGACATTGACAAGCAGGCTGCAGCAACCAAGGACACCCTCACTCAGCAATTGGAGGCTATTGTTACTGGCACACAGCAGCGTATGAGGGATCTTGTCGCACAGGTATTCGGACCGAACCAGGACCCTACCACTGTTGATGACGACCAGATTGTCAACACTGTTGCCTTCATAAATACCTACCACGGCGGGTTTCTCGACGACCTCCCTGCACAATCTGATCTTACTCCCCAGATGGAGAAGCAGATGAAGACATGGATAGCTTCTCAAATCATCAGCATCCTTGGATATGCCTTATTCATTGATAGCACCCCGCTGGAAGATCCTCCCGGTCAGCCTGGTGTGGTTTGTAACGCAGAAGGCGGTATCCCACTTAGTGGAGGCTGCGGTCTGTTCCGCATCGGCGCTGTCGTAGGTTCCGGAAACGTCATCGATGGTGCTCAGAAAGCCAACGATATCTTTGCCCTGAATGACCTTGGCATTAACATGAACGACGTCGTTAACAACGCGAGAGGTTGCCCTCAAGGTAACACTGTCGACTTCGAGGGCTTCTTGGAGATGGACGATTCGAACCCGCTGCCCAACTGCATGTTCAACTTCCCGGTTCAAGATGTTAAATTATAATCCCAGAAAGGGTTTCTGGCCTTTCTTAAAGGATAGATAGGAAGGACTTTCCTTTGTTTTTTCCCATGTGTTTGGTAAAATACCCGGAGTCAAGCCTAGGCAGGCTTTTGTTATTTTAGAGCGCGGGTGTAATTTTAGGTTGGGAAATGTATATCATGATTAGATACTAAGTGCGAGAATATTCTTGCACTATAAACCTATTCAAATCGAACAGTTACTTCTATATATTGGGGACGCACTGGTAGGACACTCCCAGGGCAAAAGCCTTCTGGTGTCTGTCACCGAAATTGTTAACACGAGGTGTTTTCATTAACTAGATGGCTGGCTAGCCTGAAGGTACTCATCTTCTAAATGGAGTGCAATAAAATCCGTGAATCCGTCTACGCACTTGAAGAAGGTATAGCAAGGTAGGAGATAATCCACCATTGTCGGCCACGAAGGCAAGAGATTGAGCGACTACCAATTTAGCCATAGATCCGTTTTTTAAGCACGAGTATGAGCAAGGGCTTTCCAATGACAGCAGCGCGGCGAGGATTTTACGGCGGTCGCTGAGGGGCAGAATAAGTATGGCCGGGGTGAACATGCACTGAAATTCCAACGTGAAGCAAAGTTGGTGAAAACGGAAAAAAAGAAGAACAAAAATCCGCCAAAAGCCCTTTGAGTCGCGTTGACAGTGATGACTACACTGTTGTTGGCATGGCTCTAAATCTTTCGAGTTCGTTGTCAAATCTACCCCTTCATGACTGTACCGTATTTCTATTGCTAATATTTACCAGAAACTGACCTTTGGTTAATAGCTTTGTGAATTTTCGACTACAGTACTCCGCAGTGCCCGATTTTGCTCGTAATGGGAAAATGTCTCAAGCCAACAAAATAAGCCTATCCGTAAAAGTGCTAAGCCAGTCTTTTAAAAGGGAGCAACTCCTAATCCAGATGTTCAGCTGCTATCTGACAGCTGCAGAATTTATAATTGTCCAATCAAGATCATAGTTGATCTCGTCTGCACATCATTCTGCCACGTAACAAACGAGGGGTAGTTTTGCACATGCGGAGGTGACCAGATGCGTTGTTAATACCATAGCCCGGCATTCAGATGGATGGCAAATCTCGAGTTAAATGAAGTATAAAGATGGCATTGGCCTCCCTATATTTGCCCGTATCTGCTTACCACTAGACTAGCATCCACACATCAGGCAAAACACTACAAGAGCAAATTAAACATTTTAATTAATAATGTCGTGTACGTTCAAGGTTTACCCACTAACCGGCGCAATCTGGCATTCTGAAATCACTGTTCAAAGCTAATACGAGCTGATTCATTGTACACAGCTATATTCATAGACAACGCCACTGGCGATACACTTTACCTCTACCCGGGTGAAATCGCTCTGATCGATCCGCCATCACAAATTGATTCAGGAAAAACCGCTGAGATCCGTTACCACCCTGCGAAAAAATCCGATTGTATTTATGGGGACAAAAATGGAAGCTCGTTTTTTATCGGAGTGGGCTCAGAGGATGGTAATTCCATACATAACATCAATGGACTTCTGGTTCGAGAGGAGGGCTCTGATGAAAGCGGCCAACAGACTTACAAAATTACAAGACAATAGATACAGCTAAATGTATAGCCCCAAAAAGAGTTGTACAATAACAGTATTAAAAAAATTATGTCATTATCTCTCAAATATGCCATGTCTGTGACCAGTGTATTAATATTAGAGAGTCGATATTTCACTTCGGTGACCAATACTGGATAAGCCGAAGTACTAATGGAACATACAGTAGAAGAGCAGAGTTAAGAAGATGACTGTAGGCTCTGGTAAGTGCTAATAGCTATGATTCAGGATGGACTAAAATTAGTTTACTATTTCAGAGATCGAACTCAGAGGCTGCACACTTCCAAGGAATACTATTATATAGAAATAAAGATTCCCAGGATTTCTACCGAAACCCCCTTTTGTCCTTTGTAAGATGCAGGTTGTTATCGTAGATCAAGGCTCGAAAAGCTTGAGAAACTAACACAGCCTCATTCTCACAGCCTCCTAATAAAGGATCTGTGTAGCCTAGGCTGCAACACGATAACAAACCTTGTGGTGAAACATGGCGGCTTGCAACCCTTCAACCGGCTATATACAGCCGTATACCCCTCTTTGTCCCATCTATTCTTTCATCATCAATAACTTTTGATTAGTCTCCGAATTTAGACTGAATCATGTCTTGAGAGATAAAAAGAACATAATTGCGATATAACACAAGCCAGAGCCGCCGACATGGATGATAGAAGCACAAGGCAGCCTTTGATGTCGGTCACGCCAGATGTGGCTGAAGCAACGCCAATATCCCAAGACATGAGGCCCGGTAACGAGGCCAATACATCAAAGGAAGACTGCGACAGTGAGTCCAGTGTCGAAACCGCCACCGATATGAAGAGGACAATCCATCTCAGGCTAGCTTCCACCTGGTGGATGGAAATAATCACTATGAGCATCAGCCTCGGCTGTATGACTGTGCTTATTTACATCCTCATGCGTTTCCAGAACAGGTTATTGACAGAGTGGTCCTTCTTTATCAGCATTAATGCCACCGTTGCCGTTGCAATAACAGCCGCAAGAGCAACACTTCTCGCTGCCATTTCGGTTTGTCTTAGCCAGGAGAAATGGAATCGCTTTACCAAGAGGACCCATCGCCTCCAGGATTTTGCTATTATTGATACAGCAAGCCGCGGACCTCTTGGCTCTTTACAAATGCTATATAAGATTTCATGGGGATTTGCGAACATTAGTGCGATAGTTGTTTTTTTATCACTACTCACAGATACATTTGTGCAACAAGTTGTCCAACTCGAACCTGGAACGATATCTACCTACAAAGAGAGCTCAGCAACTTTTGGGTATGCGCATGGTTACAAAAGTTACAAAAGCTACAAGTATGAATCACTTGGAAGTAAGTTTTGAACTAAAGGTTTACCGCATGTGCTCCGATCTGCACCATATCTAATGCAATTTTCCATAGTGGACATCAATAATGACATAAATAGCGCGGTCCTCAACGGCCTGCAACCGAAGAGCAGAACATTTGCATTCAACTGCCATTCAAACTGCACTTGGAACAGCTACTACATAACATTGGGCTTCAGTAGTGCCTGTAACGATGCCACCAAAGAGACTCTAGAAACTCTGAAATGTAATGATGGTCCACAAACTCACTCAATTACTGGGAAGCAGGGACTACCTTGCAGAATGAGTACGCCCAATGATGTGAAACTCGAATTAGGGGCAAGAGCGATATCCGATTCGTATATGAATATTAACTCTAGTAGATTCTACATGAGCGATTACCTGAATGGTTCACCAGCTTTTTATGCTGCTGTCTGGACGTGGAAACCTGGAGCTGATTATTCTATGGACATAGAGATACCTAAGCTCAAAAACCTCTTACAGAACAGTTCGGTGATCATTGAGTGTGCACTCAGAGTCTCCTTGTACAACTATTCAGATATCTCGTCAATCTCAAATAGTTTCACCGTCGGCGTCATCGAACAGATTCCCCTCGGCGTAATCACTGGGATTACTATTTCAGACATGTTGGGAAATACACATCATCCTCATCAGGAGGCATCTTTGTGGTGGAACCACACCAATGACGATCTACCAGATGTCTATTTTTCTGCGATTGATCTTCATTACACCTCCAGCTTCTTCCGATCGTCTGCCTTCTCTGGCACTCTTGGCGATAGTACCCCTGATGATCATACTTTTTCTCCAGGAGCCACGACATTTTTTGGCAATGGAACTTTGGAAGTCGTATCAAGCATATTCGACAGCATCTCACTAAGTCTCACTGATATGATACGACAAGGCAGCGGAATGCAAATAGCACAGGATACAACGAGCGAGGCTGTCGTATATATCCGCGTACGCTGGGAATGGCTCGGCTTGCCTCTAGTCGTCCATTTGCTAGGTGGAATTGCGCTCTTCACGACTATTGTTGGGACAAAGAGAACCAGTGACGTGCCTCTATGGAAGGGTTCAACGTTGGCAGTGCTTTATCATTGGGTGGATAAAGATGGAATTATAGGATCCCAAGTTCAGAATCTGGAGGATTTGGAGAAGGTCAAGAAGATGCAAGTCATGTTGGAGAAGAAAGGCGGCATATCTGATTCGTAGAGCGAAACATGATATGTATATGTGGATGGTCATATTATGAACTCATGAGCCTGAGAACAACATCAGATCTTAACGCTTAGATGGTAGGCGATTTGATGGGAAAGAAAATAATAGATGTGATGACGCCCAGTGACGGTCGGCGATAGCTGTAGTTAGTCCGGTATGGTAATGTGGAATTTACAAGCCCTAGTTCAAGTTAAGCGGTAGGAAAGATTACAGATGCCTTAAAGCGTCAATAAACATACACCTTATTAAGAGTAAAGTCTATATGTACTCAAATTACTTGGCCTATCACTTGTTGGATATTCTTAATGTTGTTATTCCTCCAAAGAGCAACTCCAACAAATCCAACAGCCCAGATTGCCGTGCCAGCCACCAGCATCATTAATTGTGCATCCCCGTAAGCACGTTGGATAGCAATCCTATTGGGCGTACCGACTGGATAACTCAACTGTACTTCTAGCATGCTATATATATTTATGAGATTGGCCTGCTCATCGGGCGGGAGGTACTCAGCAAGCTTGATGGGGAAAACAGCTTCCCAAATAGCACCGGCAATGGTAAGGCCAACAGCGCCGCCAATGGAAGAGAACATGGATAAGATGGCCATGACAACTGCAATATATTGGTGTGATGCGGCAGTCATCGCGGCCATCTGCGATGTGATGATGACGACTCCCGCGGCCACGGAGATGAATATTTGGCACATAATGATATAACCAACATTCATATCTGGCCGTCGGAAATAAATCATAAGGCCCATAAAGAGAGTGTATAAAGGTATAGCGCCGTAAAGAGTAATCGCTTTGAACCGACCCGTATATCGAATAACCACACCTGTGGCAATTGAGAATAGGCTGCTGCCCAGGCCATAAATTTGGACGACATAGCTCGCTTCAGTGACATTCAGATCGTTAACAACTTGAAGAAAAGAGCTGAAAAAGCTGTTCCAGCAAAAGAAGCTGATGAAGAGAACCATGCCCAGCATACACGCGCCAATCATATTCCGATCAAGGAGCAGCGAGTAAGGGATAAAAGTAACAGGCGCAAAGAATCTCTCCCATAACGCGAATGCGACGATTAGAAGAAACCCAAAAACCAGCAAGCAGATAATTAGCGGCGATCGCCACCCCAAGGGCTGCAGGGCATATAAATTGAACGGCAAAAGGAAGAGAGCCAGGCCAGCTGTTAATAAAAGGAGGCCAATAGCGTCAAACTCGCGGCAGTAATAGAGAAACTGTTGCAAAGATGAATTTGATTTAGTTCTTTTACTGGTGACGATGCCCTGCTTTTTTGCCTTGAAGTAGTTGAACATCAACATGCAAAATAAAGGAAGACACAAAACAGGTACAATGATAGAAAATGCACCAAAGCACCAGCGCCAACCGGGACCATCAAGGAAAGCAGTTGAGATTGGACCACCCAGCCAGGTGGTGATAATATTAGGTGACGAGGTCAAGGCTGTCATAAGGCCACGGTTGTGCAACCTTGTCGTATCAGCAACAAAGATGTTCACTGTGTAGAGTAGTGCATTGTTGCCAACCGTCCAGAATACCTGAGCTGCAGCGTACATCTCTACATTCGTCGTCGCTGCCATCATAATGAGGCCGATGGTCGTAATGACAAGGGACATAGCATAACCTTGCGGTCGCCCGAAGATGTCGAGTATCTTTGCCACAGTCAGGTTGCACACCCCTCCGATAACGCTGGCCAAGATACCGACTGTAGGAGTCAGAGAATGTTGTTGAAAAGCCGAAGTGACAAAGGGATTGAGGGCTGCTTCGGTGCCTTGTTGCATCAATACAACAAAATAAACGATCCATATCAACATGTAGATAATGACAAGAGATGTTTTTGACCAAACTATGGCAATAGCCTCGACTCCCTGAACGCCAGCTTGAGCATCTTGGTGCACAGCTACCTCTGTATCGCTCGGAGATTTGGCGTCAACATTTTGAACTATTGCGTGTTGCTTTTCGTCGGCGTCCCCTTTGGCATCGGACGATGAGGTTGGATTTTGCACTTCACTCATATCTTGGGTGTTGAGAGGATATGAATGAGCAATGAAGATTATAAAAAGAGAGGTGTAAGGAGGAAGGCCGGCCGGCAGTAAATTATTAGCCTTCTTTGTATCACTTGTTATGGTGGGATGCACACATGGAACTCCAACCCGTTGGTGTACGGAAAAGGTAACAGCCCAATGACAGTAGTGTCCGTCTTCCTATGTCAATTTTCAACCAATTACTAGTAGGAATTTCTGTTATGTACTTCCTATCTTGAGTTATTAATTCTTCATGCGAGTATGATACGCTCTGTTGAACTTCGTATTACGTGCTTCCATATTGTCTCCTGCATACCGCGTCCAATCCCTGTCTCCAGCTTCACCAATGACAAATTGCTCAATCTAACTCGCTTGCTCGCCGTCTCGACTGTTTACAGTCAAATTGTGCATAGTGTGCATTTTTCATCTCTCGGCATGTGTTATCTAACCCTTGTAGAAGGATTCGTCAATAAAACTAGCTCAATTTAACTCGCTCATTGCGCTTGGTATGTAGCACAATCAAGATATCAAATTTTAGCGTTCTTCATCCTGCGGGTATTGATAAAAAACCCGCTGTAGGCGAATGATACCAAGTGTAGTCGAGGTCGTGATGAAAAAAGGAAACCGTCTTGATAAATCATCGCTTTGTATCGATATGTATCGGTCTTGGGGCCTTTCGAGGTGCACGGTGAAAATTGATAGAGTATTGAGCTGTGAAAACTGCCGAGCATGTTGGCATAACTATCTAAGCATACCCATAAGTACTAGCTAGTATTGAATAATGATAGTTGTAGTGTTGCTTTGCTGTCTAGAGAGACTGCTTCAGCAAAATAAATTTCTTTTCATCCAAGTTCTTTTTGCAGAAACTGCAGCGTGAATAAGTGGCACATCGGGGTTATCTATTCCGTCAAAAAGGTGGAAAGCCCCTGGCCAGATGTGCAATTCGCAAGTTGAACCGCAGCGCCACATGTTGGTGGCAAAGGACACAGCAGGGTCGCGAAATACTTCGCACTCCGCCGCGTCAATGTAAGTGCATGGGAGGTTCGACAAATCTTCTGCTCGAGACGGGGACTGATACTGCGATACTTTGTTGCTCCCCCTGTCTTCCCCAATAACATAGCCCCATGCCATGCGATTTGTGATACCGCACCAAGGACTACCATATTCAAACTGCTGGTCTGAGATGCTGTCGCAGCGATCATCTAGCATGGGAGATAAAAGCATCTGGCCCTTAATGGGAGTCGCAGGAAGCTTTCTATCCCTAGCCATCAGGCATATTGCGGCTGTTAGGGCTGCTCCGCCAGAAACACCCCAGATAACAATCTTTGCTGGGTCAATACCAAGGACTATCGCGTTTTCAGATACCCAAATAAGCCCAGCGTAACAATCCTCTGCTCCTTCTGGAGCCCGAGTCTCTGGAGCGAGGCGGTACTCGACGGTTATAATGACGCATTCGATACCTTTGATGATTTCTAACATCTCGGCAACGCCAGAAAAGCGATCACCTGCAATCATCCCTCCTCCATGTATGTGATATAAAGCTGGCAGAACATTCGAAGTTGGATCCTTCGGCGCGAAAACAGATAGCGTCACGTTATTGCCATCAGGACCAAGAGCGTGATACTCAGTATGCTTCATATGCACTGCGCTTTTTATAATAGTGTCTGCAGGGTGAATGCTCTCTTCGCCGTCACCAACGGTAGTGATGCCACGCATTAGTTGGAGGTCTACCTCCTCAGGAAGAAGAAACGAGTCGATGATGGGCGCTAGTGTGGGATCAATAGCTGGTCG
Organism: Trichoderma sp. IMV 00454; assembly: GCA_001931985.1. Classification (NCBI taxonomy): domain Eukaryota; kingdom Fungi; phylum Ascomycota; class Sordariomycetes; order Hypocreales; family Hypocreaceae; genus Trichoderma; species Trichoderma sp. IMV 00454. The sequence goes on from MSJK01000131.1 coordinate 1,063,881, forward strand.
TGGAATTTTAATCCTAGAATCCAGCTGTGCCGCCTGAGAGTAGGGAAACGGATAGCTGGGAAGTTTTTGGGCCATTTCGAGAAGTCTCAAGAGTGATTGACGAAAGTCTAGGGGGATTCATCCAAAAGGAATGAAAGTATTTGCTGCTGTTCTTGTTTTGGGCATGTAGGAGGTAAGTATAAACGGAAGACCCTCCGCCTTTTGTACAAACTAGTATATATGGTACTCTATACGGCGCTTATCGGGCCAGCATATAATTGTGGAAACCCAGCTGCTCCTTGTATATGAGATTCCGTTGATTCACACGCTGAGAACGATCTCTGCTTCTATAATCCCGGTTGTAAGGGAATAATGAATTGCATGTAGATACTTTAATCTTGGTGAATTATCATGAAATACTATCACTTTGTACTAGGAATATCCCCGGAATCTTAATATCTCCGAGATGGTGACATCCAGCACGCTCAATTAGCAGCTTAAGTCAAAATTGAAGTCTAGCACATGGGTGACACCCGGTTTTTGTCATACTATCTTAGCTATCATCTTCAAAATATTTCTTAACCTCTCTGCTAACCTCTCGAACAAGTCCATCCTCAACAACGCCTTCCTGCCAACTAAACCCGACGGTCATTGATCCATCTCCTCCAGTAGCGATACTGATAGTGATTGCAGCACCTGACACCAAAGAACTTCGACTGAGTAAAACTTTTCCTACTTGCCAACAAGTATTGGCCTCCCTATCAGAAGTAGCAGCAGACGAGAAACGCCCCACGTTTGTTACTTCAAACGCTGCGTCTCGAGGTTTTCCAATAATTGAGGTGAAGATAGCCGAGATATCTGGAATGGTCTCCAAGACTGAGACCGCCGTATAAGGTTCCCCAGAAGGCGATATGTTACCTAGGTAATACCTGATCCCTTTTGATGCTTGCCGAGCACAGAACCATACGTCGTCGGCTGGACTAGGATTCTCAGAGTGTCGACTAGGCGGTATGAATTGTACTCTGGTGGCATCAAAGAAACTGCCCATTGCAGTTTTAGTGGCCTCACTAGATAATCGAAGCCACGGCCGTAGATTGACTGGAATGATACAAGTCAGGGCTTCAATATTGGGCGGAAGAATATGAAAGAGGCTCGTGGCGATGACAGACGACACGACGGATGATACAGAGAGTCCTTTCTGCTTGCATTTGTGAAAGAAGGATTCGGAGGTCCTTGATGAGATATGAAAAGAGATCCAGCGAGATTTACAGGGGCAACGGATGGAGTTGCCACTCCATTCGTTGAGATTCGTCGCGGAATGAAGAGGCGGGTTCGGATTAATCGGCAGAGGGTGCAATTCTCCGAGAGCTGGCATTATAGGAACATTGTCATCTGGGAGAATTATCTGCTTACTCTGGAGAGTAGTTATAGGAGTAGAAGAAACAGTCTCTAGTGAATCGAGGAACGTATTGTGGAACACTAGACCAGAGAAGCCGTCTCCAATAGCGTGATGATAGATGAATGATGCCGTGAAATTCATATCTACTTCAGCGTCTCGAAGAATAATAAGACGCCAGAATGGCGCTGTTCCATAATCGTTTTTGAAATTGGTGTTGTGCTGGTCTTCGAGTATGGCATCAAGTTCTTCGTCTTCTCCTTCGTCGAGGATATTTAAAGGTTGAGAACGTGTGAGGAATTTGATAGACCGATCGAGATCGATTGATGGAAGAGAAACAAAGTAGGCATTGGGGGTATCTTCGTTGGCAGGTATGGCAAATAATACAGGATGCTTGCTAATCACATCTCCGACCGCAGCGTAGACAAGCTTACGTAGATCGAATGCCGCAAGAGAGGAGGATTTCGGGGGATGGTAGTGAGCCGAAATACCGACGTTGTTAAAATATCCTAGGTGGTGACAAGTTGCAGATACTTGCTCGAGTTTGCCTAAACTAACTGATTAGAGATATGCAATATTTCATCGTGACTCCTCTAGATCTTGTTTGAACTACCTAGTGGCCGTAACTTCTTCAGTTGCTGAATACCGGGCATTTTGCTCATGATTTACTGAAAAGGAGATTTAGATTTTTCAAAATGAAAGTGATTATGATTTGAGTCATACGGAAACATTCATGTACATAACCTTCTCACTCTAATTCGTTTTGGCAGACTTGCAGTCTAGCGTACTTATGCGTGCAGATGCAGATGCAGATTTCTGCCTCAAACATGCTCTAATCCTAGACAAATAGCAATAGCTGAATAATTACTAGTGCTGACCCGTCCTAGTATGCCCACCAGCCCCATCATTTCCATCAACACGATATCAGTGGAGCGGTACGGATGAAGAGTCTTGTTTTAGGACTTCGTTGCGTAATCGCCTGAGACTCCATGGGAAGCTCCTTCGTAAAATGTGCTCGGAAGATCATGCCAAGGAGAGGAGTATTTAGTAGTAAAACAATGATAAGCTCTTTGCTACATCCCTGATACATGTTGCCATCAGCTGCTTCAATTTCTGGCACACCTCTGGTTGCAAATCTACATGCTCAACGATTATAGCAGGCCATTATCTGTTGGACAGCCGATACCATACCTTCTTTATCCATATCTAATTCAGATATCATGGAGGCTAAGTCAACAAGTGATGATGTTGCACGAAATGTCGACAACTCCTTGACCAATACTTCCCAAACAGGCAGTACAGTTCAAGAGGTGTCTCGCCGCATTTTAGACATTATTTTTGAGTATGCTCTTAACAAGTTCGACGATTCAAAAGAACGTTTGGAGAGAGGTGCGGGTAACTTCATGTCGATTATTGACAAGTTCGTCGCATCGGAGACTCGAATACAGACATGTTTACCCGCATTCCCGTTCAAATCAGCAAACAAAGTCTACAAAGTCCTAGGCAGCTTGCCTGATAAGGCTGAAGAGCTAGCATTGGATAGACTGAATACAATGTGTGTACGCATACAAGAGGTATACGCGCCTGGTGCTGAAGTTACCATCATATCAGATGGCATTACATATAACGGTAGGTTATCTTTCACAATACGCTGCGCTTGAGTTTCTTATATGGAAGTATTACTTACATGTCTGCTAATTATAATATTAATAGACTTATTGTGTATATCTGATCAAGATACGTGGGCCTATGGAGAGGCTCTACGAGATATGGCTACCGAAAAGAAGTTCAACTACATCAACTTTGCCCGAATGAAGGACTTACTCGATTTTCCCGCGCCCGAAAAGATGACTGAGATCATCTACGTTGCGAACTGCACTACCTTCCGCCGATTGCTTCTTAATCAGTACGGCCGGGCCGACCTGGATATCGACCACGAGATTGCCACAAATCCTGACACAAAATTGACATACCTCGGATACAAAAGGTTCTTGGAGTCCGATTTGAAGTATATTTTCCCTCGAGGAGTCAATCGAACTGCCAATGAATATAAGAGGGAGTGCAAATATCTTGCTAAACAAATGTTACTTCGAGGAGATGTAAGCGGAACAGCTACCCTTCTCTACTAAGCGATGTTCCATCTGTTAATATTTATTAGGCCTTTGCGCGCGCAATCAAACATGCCTTCCCCAATTACTTGCGACTTTCAATCCACGAATCAGTGGGTGTAAACAAGCTTTGGATATGTTTGCTCAACACTAAAACTGGCTACACGACCCCATGGCATTGCAGCGTCGCCAAATTAGCCGATGGAGAATGGATTAGCGCTCCTATGGCTGAATTTAGCAAAGATGATAGATTAGAGCTCATTTATGAAGGTGGTAGGCCTAGTTACTTCAAAGAGAAGCCGTTGCAGCATGGTGGACTCAACATCGACGAGACATCAGCAAGCTACCTCCAAGAAGCTAGGCCACGAAGCGCCATCGAATACTTCAGCGAAGCATCCACGCCTACTCTGGTTTCCCCTAATGCCGCCTCACACAGTAACTCTCCTGTGTTCTCGCCTCGCGCTAATAAGCTCAGCCGTGTAGGTTCAGCTTCAGAAACTTCCTCGCCCTCAAGCTTAGCATCAAGCTTCCGGGATGTCGTCGCAGAGGATGAGCCTAGCATTGCTCTGTCATCGGGAGATCTTGAACCTGCGGAAGTGCCATATGGGAGGAGACTTCTCCCTCAAATTATAGACAAGGTAGCAGTTGTTGAGCCAGAACGTATTGTTTTCTCCCTGGCAACACTGTCTGGCGATTCACTCAATTTTGATCACATATCTGCTCGCATTTTCAGCAAGGCCGTTGATAAAACTGCTTGGTGGCTTCATAGCCTAGTTGGCAAGCCTAATTCTGTTCAGCCAATTGGATATATCGGACCTCGTAAGTAAAGCTTTACATTATCCAGAAAGTGTACTGTAAATTAACGGTACTAACTATACGACTCGCCAAGATGATCTGCGATACGTTCTGTTGACATACGCCTGTGTCAAGGTTGGATATGCAGTAAGTATTTTTATACATACCATCATTGTAAGACTCTAGTAGTATTATACTAATCAACGCAAAATCTCCTCTTCCAGGCACTGTTCCTGTCGCCAAAAAATAGTCTAGAGGGGGCGTTGGCAGTCCTTGAATCAGTCAACTGCAACATATGGGTTAATGCTGCAGATGTGCCCCTAGTTTCTTTGGTCAATGACATTCTTGAGAAACGCCCCATGAAGCTTCTGCAGCTCCCTGAGGTCAACGAGTTGCTGAGCATTGGCACTGTCAAGCCTTTTCCGTATACTAAAACGTTCAAGGAAGCCATCAATGAGCCTTTCTGCTACCTTCATACTTCTGGATCAACGGGAGTGCCTAAGCCTATCCCTTGGTCTCACGGTTTGATTGGTACTATGGACGCAGTGCGATTACTACCCCCCGCTGAAGGTTATGACGATTTGCTTCCGTGGACATCGGATTGGAAGCCAGGCGATACGATATATTCATCATTTCCCATGAGCCATGTATGCTTTGTTCTTTACCGTATTGTTATTTGGAGAAAGGGCGCCAAATTTGCTAACCGTGGTGAACACAGGGAGCCGGTATTATCATGGATATCCTGATGCCTGCCCTTTTCGATTTACGCTGTATCTTGGGACCCAGAGGTGTTCTCCCCAATGTCAATCTTGTAGAAACGCTGGCAGATAATGCCAAGATTGACATCTGGAGCATGGTACCGTCCCTTGTCGATGAGCTGGGAGAAACACCTGAAGTCCTATCCAAGTTGAGCCGGTCCAAATTTATATGTGCCTCTGGCGGCCCTGTCAGCCCCATCACCGCTGGAAAGGTAAATGATACAATCAGAGTACTGAACCTAACGGGCACCACGGAGGGTCTGTTTATTGGCAACCTCGTCACATCAAGAGAAGATTGGTTCTGGTTCTGCTTTCACCCGTACTCTGGTTTCGAATTCAAGGAAATTGAAGAGAATACGTACGAGCATTGGGTGCATCGAAACGAACATTGGCCGCTCTTCCAAGGCATATTTCACACTTTCCCAGACAAGGAGTCAATCAACTTTAAGGATTTATATGTGAGGCATCCCACAAAGCCAAATTTGTGGTCATTCAAAGGGCGAAGCGATGATCTTGTCGTCCTGTCCAATGGGTATAAGATAACGCCTTTGGAAACAGAAGCATTCATCGCCACACATCCTGCCATTGAGAGTTGTCTTATTTTCGGAACTGGGAAACCCCAAGCAGGTCTACTGATCGAGTTGAAAGACCCTTCCATTAAAACTGACGAACTTATCGGTAGTATTTGGGAAACCGTGAAGAAGGCCAACTCCATCTCTCGACACAAAGACCAACTTCTCAGGGACTTTGTCACCTTTTCAGATCCTAATGTGCCTTTTATTCGTACAGATAAGGGTACTGTAAAGAGATCTGCTACACTAGCGCTCTACGCCGACTATATTGAGCGCTTTTATAGCTCTCGTAATGATGATATTTGCTATGGCTACCCTTTCGATATGGACTCGGTTGAGTCAGTTCAGAGCGGCATTCGTGAAATCCTCGCGTCTTCACTCTCCACAGCCCGAACAGCATCCCCAGATACGAACTTATTTGATCTTGGGCTGGATTCTCTGGGCGTTTTTGCGGCTATCAGAGCGATCCGAGCAGCTTCAGGCTTAGGTGAACAGATTGCTCCTCGTCACGTCTATGCCAATCCAAGTATTGCCAATCTTGCCTCAGCTATCTTACGTCTGGTAGCCGAAGAGAAGAGTGCGATCGAAGCAAACAGATTTGAAAAGACTACGGAAAGCGATGTGGCCCAGTTGAAGGATACCATTGCCAAACACAAGGCGCGGCAATCATTTCGACTGAATGCCTTCGACTATGTCAATCCTAACCACGGCATGGGCTTGGTCTTTTATTTCTCCCTACATAAAGGTGTTAGTTACGACCAAGTCTTTGCCAACTTACAAGAAGGCCTCAACCGTACATTCGACTTAATCCCAGCCCTGAGTGGCAAAATTATGAACTCCTCTGAGCAAGAGATTGGCTATACTAGAGGAAATCTTTGTGTTACTATCCCGCCTGACTCCATGGCAGCTTCTGTACGAAACCGTCTAGTCTATAAGGATCTCTCCAATATTCTCCCATCATTCGACGAGCTCCGAGATGCGGGCTTCCCACCGTCTGCTTTTAAAGACGGCCTTGTCTTACGAGACGATCCATTCCCGAAGATGCCCGCCGATACTTTTGTTGGCCAGACCAACTTTGTCTCTGGCGGATGCATTCTAGCAGTTGACTTGAATCATTGCTGTCTCGATGGTGTTGGAGCCATGATTGCTATCAAAGCTTGGGCCGAAAACTGCAGATATTTGCAACGCAACGAGGCAGCAACATGTCAATGGTATGACCCCGAAAGCTTCAATCACAGCTTGCCGGAGATTATTCATCAGCAAGAGGGTTGGGATCGACCACTTCATGAAATCGACCCATCTACATGGAGGTATCTACCATTCTTCCCTCCAGACGATGATAAAAGCCACACCGGTATCTTGGCTACAGAGGAGACGGCGGAAATGGGCAAATACGACAATCTCCTTCCCACGCAAGGTTCAAAAGAAACAGTTCTCTCGCCGCAGCTCAACTTCACTCTCCATCCTATTTGGCCATTACCTCGCGCTGAAAGAACCTTAAAAACAACTTTATTTTTAATTCCACCCGAAAAGTTGGAAGAGTTGAAACAGGACAGCCTCCCTGATGCCAAGGTTAAGGGGGTGACATGTTCTATAAGCGATATTGTGCAAGCGTTCTTCTGGCGCAGCGCCATTAAGGCGCGGTATCGCGTGGCTACAGAAATCCGCAAAGAGACCTTTGGACCTGACGACATCTCCATACTCGAGTTACCTACTGATGGTCGCCCTTATTTTTCCTCTCTGTTGCCTTCGACATATATGGGCAGCTTGCTCATCTTGAATCGGTCCACTATGTCAGTCGAGACACTCTGTTCTCCAAAGACCAGTATAGGAGACGTTGCGTATCTGCTTCGTCAATCTGCTAAGAGCATTACACCCTCGGTTGTTCATGATGCATTTTCAATTTTGCAATCGCTTCCAGACCATACAAGGTTCTCAACCGCCAATATGGGCCTTGAACATATGCACGCCATGATCTCCAACATGATGTTATTCCAGACTAGTGAGATCTGCTTTGGAGACCAATTCTTCGCCAATGGAGGCTCCCCAGAGTCTATGCGGCCACAACTTGAGCGCGGAAATGGGCGATTTAGATTCTTGGTCATATTTCCAATGAAGCAAGATGGAGGCGTGGAATTGGTCATGGGTACACACCCTGAGGAACTGGAGATGTTAATGAACGATGAGGAGTTTACGAAATATGCAACTCTTGTAAGTTCCAGCCATTAAATTTACGCATTGTTCATACGGGAAACACAATGAGGTGGATTTTGATCTTATGACTGGAATTTTACGTCTTAATTATGCATTTGAAACACCAAAGTTGACCACTCTGGCCATTTGGCGTATTCATATACAGCGCCGGACTACATAGCTACATAGGACAATGTATACAGCTTTGATGAAGCCGTGATTTTTCAGGTTTTTCGTCAAATTACTTATCTTGCCTAATCATATAGCAGTACTAAACTCCACTGTTGATCCCGAAAGATGGTCTTCCATTTCTGGAGCTGTATAGATAATCCTCTCCATACCCTTGCATACTGAGCAAGTTATCATAGGATACCGGGGCTCGCTATGAATGATAATTGTCATATGAGCAAGTTCTTTTGTAAACTTGCTCTACAAGGATTATTAGTCCTAGCCAAGAAGTGCCATGCTGCCGCTATGCGCCAATTTTCCTGCAATGGGTCGGTCATGTCTTAGGGCAGAAGACTTGGCGGCTGTCCTGCGATATCAGCTCATCAAAGTTGAGCCAAATTTTTGAATGCCAAACATATTTTCTATTCACACTCTCTTTGTAATTTGACTATCTCTGAACTGTTATAGTCTTGCTGAAACATCCAACTTTCTTGACAAGTCATGGTGCCATCGCCTCCTGCTCCGGTCAACCATCTACCTCAAACTGTTCTTTTCAATGACGAAAGCGTGGATCTCCTCAACAATACTGGTGCCCACTACAATCACGATGGTCTCGTCGTTGATAATGATGACGAATCTTCCATTCCTTCTGATATTGATTCGGATATTGAGGATTTCGAAGCTGTAACTGTGCCATGGAATACGAGTGCTCTGATGCTCGCCTACGTTGTTATTTGGCTCACCTATTTCGTCGAAGGAATTCTATCAGCTACCACCGGAATTCTAACACCTTACGTCACTTCCACTTTTGCCCAGCATTCTTTTACGCCTGCTGTCGGTATCTTAAGCAGTGTGATTGGTGGTGTCACAAACCTTACTCTCGCCAAAATTCTTGACATTTTTGGCCGGGCTCACGGACTTCTTTTCTGCATCATCATCGCTACGAGTGGCCTCGTTATGATGAGTACTTGCAACAGCGTCCAAGGCTATGCCACTGCTCAAGTCTTCCAGACTATTGGAAACAACGGTATTCTCTATAGCCTGACTGTACTTGTTGCCGACACTTCTTCAATGCGCAATAGGGGCCTGGTACAAGCCATAGTCAGCTCCCCGAATCTTATTACATCTTGGCTTTCTGGCCCCATATCATCAAGATTTATGAATGGTCCAGGCTGGCGTTGGGCATTTGGCTTGTTTTCGGTTCTCGTGCCGTCTATCACTCTCCCACTTTTCTTCCTTTTGTTGAGTCATCTCAATATCAAGAAAATGGGCATGCTTCAAAGGAGTGAGAGCGAGAGTGATAGTGGTCGTAGTCTTCTACGAACATTTCTCCACTACTTTCGACAATTCGATGCTATTGGCCTTATTCTCTTATCAACAGGTGTTGCACTACTTCTTGTATCACTCAACCTCTACGCACTACAAGACTGGAATTCGATGTATGCTATTGCATTGTCAATTGCCGGAAGTCTCTTCATCATCCTGTTTGTGGTATGGGAGAGATATTATGCGACTATCACTTTCGTGTCCTATTCAATTTTTCTTGATCGCACCGTGTTGGGCGCTTGCATTCTATCCTCCGCTTTATTTATCAGCTTCTGGTGTTGGAATAGCTTCTTTAGCTCATATCTCCAAGTTGTGAACAACCTCAGCATCGAAAACGCAAGCTATGTTGTGCAGTTATATACTGTCTTTTCAGTTGTATGCGGCATTGTCGTTGGCGCCCTAATTCACTTGACTGGGCGTTTCAAGCCAGCGTGCCTCTATGTAGGAGTTCCATTGAGTCTTCTGGGCTTAATCTCAATGTCATACTACGGAAATAGTGAAAGCGGAGTTGGATACATAGTTGTGTCTCAGATTTTCATTTCCATCGCTGCTGGTATCATCATGGTTTGCGATGAAGTCGCAATTCTGGCTGCGGCCCCTAATCATGATGCGGCTGTTTGCCTAGCTGTGTTAGGGTTGTTTGGTAATATTGGAGGAGCAATTGGTTTAACCATTGCATCAACAGTTTGGCAGAACATCTTCCGCAAGAACCTAATCGCGTTTGTTCCGATAGAAGAGCTTCCAAATGTGGCCAAAATTTATGCGGATCTATCTACTCAGCTCTCATATCCCATTGGTTCTGAGACACGTATCGCCATTCAGCACGCTTACGAAGACACCCAAGGAAAACTGTTGGCAATAGCAATGGCAGTGTGGGCAGGTGGCTTCATAGCGGTTGTCATGTGGCGAAACATCAATGTGATTAACATAAATCAGGGTAGATCATATAAGTAGTAAGAAGGAGCTTTTATTATGAGAATATTGATAGCCAGGTAAATAAGTGTAACGAGTTTCAGTTGGTTCGGTTGATCTGCCGTTAAGGTGTAGCCAACATGTCAGTAAGAAGTCGAAAGCCACAATACCAACATACCCTTACTTGATACATTCACGAATAATTAATAGGATAATGCTGAAATACGAGTGAGCTTATCATACATGTTATTATTGAGATAAGACTCAACAATCCCTCTTGTATCGAAGGAATTTTCCTCAAATATTCTTCGACTACAAGAAAATGATTCAGCTGCCTATATTGTCGCCTCTGTAATTGACAAAGACCACTGAGCTTCCTCTATGACCTTTTTAGCACTATTAGGAAGGCATTTATAGTTACAGCAACTGTTACTGTTTCCCATTTGTCGGCATTGATTGAACAAATTGGAGGCATCTTCCCCACACTACCCTTGCCCCAGCACGGAGCCGTACGGAGAATAATAAACTCAGGGAACTCAACCAACAGCAAATCTAGCTCTTAGATCCACCCTCCCCCATGTTAATGCATTAGTGTTATCAGTTTGCAGGAAGTTATCAGATTCCCTGAAGGCTGGGTAGGCTGCTTTATCGATAGCTAGGAGATATAACCGTGTCTGTCATGGTGTGCAAACCAACCGGAATGAGTTGCTAGTGGACACGCGTCAACTTGTCCATCACGCAGACCGGACTTTACGCACTTGTTCCTTTACAGAGTAATGTCAGCTACGATGCCAGTTAAATGTGGGATAAGATTAGATATCTATAAAGTGAATGACGTTCAATACAGATATAACTGACTGCTCTGGAATCTGTTGTTGTCTTGCTAAACAAGGCTCTGTAGTCAAGCCACCCTGTTGATGAAGCTGAAACCCGGAATTAGAGGTACAGTGAACGAACGATGTCTTTTTTTGCAAAGCCCTAAAAAGGGCTTCCGGAGCTAATAGCACTTATAAGTAGCAACCGCCTGAATCTACCTGAGTCGGATGCTTGGGCGTGTGTCAAGATAGACGAGAAAACGGCGAAATAGAAGAAGAAACTTTGTCACAAAAACGCACTAGCCAACTCTGTGTACCACTAATGCCTTCACCTTTTTGACAGCTTATGAAGCCAGCGGTGCTATTGCGCATGTTTGCTTGCGATGAAATTGCATAGTCCTCTTACCTTTTAGTCTGCAGTGAATAAATGAGAGCAGGTTGTAAGTCCCTCTTTACTCACAATCCTCGCCCCCTTCCACAAAGGAGCCCAAGCTCCCATGACGGCAGTAATACCGGTGCAGAGAATCATGGGACCGTACTTGGTAGCATAACCCAACGGTTCCTCTGCAATAGCCCCCTTGATAGACAAAAGTGAGCCGCTGATTGGCCCACCAAGGATATATCCGAGTCCCCGACCTCCCAAAAGAAGACCAAAGATGAGGGAGGACTCTGCAGCTCCATCATCTCGCTTGATCTCGTGCAGCATACTAGACCATGTGGAACTAAACCCTCCGGCAAAGAAGCCATAAAGGACGACGAAAACAACCATAGTACTAAGTCGATGGCCAAGTCCCCAGAGAAGAAAAACAGGGAGTGCGCTACCAAAAGACGAAAGGAGGATCACTTTGGTCGCTGAAAGTTTATCTCCCAACCAGCCATGAACCAATGATCCAGGCACCGATGCCGTAGAAAATAATGCAAGTAGAATGGGACCCGTTACAGAAGAAAGTCCAATGGCGTTGGCGTAGCTGGCCAGATACGTGCTTGGCATAAGATAGCCGAGTGATTGAATGATGATTCCGATTTGCATCATCCAAAACGATGTATAGCGGAGAAACGCAAACGAGACAGGTCGGGAACGGGTCGTAGAAGACAGTGGAATACGAGGTCTAAGAAAGAAGAGCGTCGGTAATATCATAATGGCAGAAGCTACAGCCCACGAAAGAATGGTTGCACGGAGACCAAAGCGGCGTAGCAAGTTGCTGAAGACGAAAGGCATGGCGACACCAAATGACGACTTGCCCGACCACATGATTCCGTAGGCGAGTCCCTTTCTTTGAATGAACCACTCGTCCATATACAGAGAGATGGGGCTAAAGAGAAGCCCACAGCCAATGGAATAGAGTGCACCTTGAGTGGCGATCAAACCCACGATGGTGTTGACGAAAGCAGAAGCAGACAAGCTTGTCATTGTGATCACAAGGCCGGCAGGGCCACACCAACGTCGGAGATGCGGATATTTGTTCAGTATCAGAAATATGACAGGCATCATGAGATACATGATGCCCAATTGCATAGACCCCACAGTAGCGATAGCTCCAGGAGAAGCATCTATGCCGTGCATGGGATCGCTGTAGTATTCTTGAAAGATGCCAAAGGAGACAGAATATCCTGTCATATGCTATCAGTATTCAACACGGCGATAAGATTAAGGTTGGAATACCCCAAATTGGAGCTTGTGCAATGGTGCAACATGCAAGAGCAAGATAGGCGGCACGGCCATGGTCCGCTGGGGGCAATGTTTGCGGTCTTTGTATTGGATCTTCAGAGTCTTCTTCTCGGTCATGATGCGTATTTTCAAGGACGCGACTCAATTCATGTTCTTCTTGAATAGTAGGGTAGGCCATTTTGTCATGTTACAGTAGGCAGCGTGTTTAGTGGTAGTTATTAATTGAAGAATTATTGTTTGCAAAAAATAAGACTGTCACTTCATATATATTTAAACCTCAAAATGCTTCAAAATAAATGCCGAGTTGATCTACAGAGCCACATCCGTCACCGGTCCGACATCGCAGATTGGCTCATGAGTGAATGCGGAGTGGTGCGCCACGCTATTATTGAAGTGAGTAGTGATATCACTTGTCTCTTACTTTACTCGCAGTGCTATCCAGAGTTGCAGTGGTAATAATACGTGAGTCTATTGTTCGTAACGTCTCTGGATCTGATGGTTTCACAAGCAAAGTGCTTCCCAAGGCACACGACTAATTGCCTATTGTGGGTGTACTGTACTCAAATGGCCAGTGACGGAAATCTCCAAATGCAGTGACTCCGCGCGACTGGAATCGGTCTTTTGTCTCTCGTTACGGGCGGGGAAACTCCGTCTATCAAGTCTTGGGATCGGAGGATTAAATCCCTGCCTCAAACACCATCGCAGTGTTGTTGCTGCTTCGATGTTACATGTGCTTTCGTAATAGAGTCGCTGCGAGTGGGTGTGGCCAGGCTCACTAACAACGGCGTTTTATGCATGTGTACCCAATGTTCTATAAATACAGGGCTAATTCCACCCGTGTTTGCATGGTTACATGTAGCATCTGCTGCATCTGCGATGCGCCGGCTCGCAACTACTTACCGGCGAGGTGGCTCCGCGTCCTGTCGTCTGAACCGCTTTTGTCGAATAGCTGTAGATGCTGCTTCAGCGTCAGTCCTCGCTCTAAAAGAGTATGTGACCCTATGGAATTATGCCCATTTGACAGGCCACTAAAGAGCAGCACCAGCGGCTTGGATCTTCTCCAGCGCCCGCTACACCCCTTAATTACAACGCCGTCTCCCTCGTGGGAGGCCCCTGTACTTGTCATACTGGCATAATAAGATTTGACGCTGGCAGACGATGATGTCAGGCAATGGGACTTATTATAGTAGTACCGTAGCCGTGGTGTTTCTTACTCCGTACTCCGTGAATAGGCACTTAATCCCCACAACAGACAGGCCTTGTGCCGCAGCCAGCATTTCGGGAGCTAACGCGTGTGTCAAGTCGTTGGCCGAGCTACTGTTGCTTACTTGCGCATGTCAAGGTTCTAGATCTAGCGGTGACTGGTCCAAACTCCCAGGGCTAATTTAGATCTGCCTGCACCAGGACTCGCTTGCTGGGGCTGCGTAAGTTTTTCCCAAATGGTATCTTCATGCGATCTGGCACAGAGATGTCGCTAGCCCATGATGCCATTGTTACCACATGAGCTCCGTACAGTTATCAGAGTCTTGCTACGCACTCACCGCGTTATCCCCGCCCTCGTCGCATGCGCATGCGGGAATCCCGTCCCCTAATTCGACATTCAACGACAGCACATACCAGCTGACGGCGTTACTGAGAGCCTTGGAGCGGCGGCTTTGAAGCCGAGCGAATATAATGCCATATAGAGTAGGTATGAGGGTCTGTGCAATGCTTCAACCTCCTTTTACATGACCGACGGTTCTGCAATACTACTATAAGTGTGGAGTGAAGAGAGTAACATCAGTGTCACCCAAGGATGATGAAGTTTCGAGATAGGTTCTCGTGATTATTCAACAAATTTGCTGGTAATTTTGTTTGTTTGAACAAACAAGAACGCTTACACGATTTTGGGCAATTTAGCGCGAGCAATCTTCAACTTACAGGTAGTTTACGCACGACAAAACAAATGCAATTAGCCAAAATTGAATAGGGCTTTAAGCAGCTAGCAGCTGGTGTTGGTTAGTGGGATAGTCGGCCGCTGTAAGCTTATTACACAATGGCTGAAATTGGGGTAAATCTCAACTAGAGTCGGCATCTCGAGAAAACTAAGTAGCCGATCGTGTCAATCAATCTCAATCAAATATCAAATGCGAATATCTCGGTCGTGAAACAGTAAAAAGACTCGACGCTTGGAGCGAAATCAACAGATGCCAGCCGCCTTGAGAGTGGTATTGTTTATGATAGTTGTATCTCACAATCCAAGAGTGAACTTGCCGCATCATCCGGATATCTACAAAGCACAGACGCCATGAGGGGACTACAGAACGGGATGAGACCGGCAAAGCAGCTGTTTTCTCGGACAATTCGTCATGTATCAACGACCCCAGCTCCGCATATCAAAACAGCTGCCGAAGCAGCGTCTCATTTGTTAGAGCACTTCGCGCACAAAGTCACCAAACGCAGCCAATACATCGACCCGAATCAGGTACAAAAGCTTGCAATAATGCTTGGTCGACCAGTCCTCAACGGCCACGACACGCGCCGGGTGAATGTTCCTACGGGCACACCAATCCCCCCTGCTTACCACCTTGTTTACTTCACGCCCGACGATCTCGAAGCTGAACTTGGTGCTGACGGGAGTGACCGGACGTTTAATGCACCCGCCCCTTTTACAAGGAGAATGTGGGCAGGTGGTCATATGAAGTTTGAAAAAGAAAACCCCCTGAGAGTCGGGGAAGAAGTGGAAGAGCATACCAAGCTGACCAGTGCGGTGGCAAAGACGAGCAGGTCCGCCGGCAAGATGGTACTTGTCGAAGTAGAAAAAAGGATGTATGGATCACAAGGACTGGCATTGGTTGATACACGGTCATGGGTGTTTCGGCCAGTGCTACATTCTACTGCTCGAGAGGGCGTAGCGCTGAGGAGCGTCGACGGCAACATCCTAGCCGCATCATCTATTTTTGATGTAGTAAATGATAACAACGGTGAGTATAGCATGTATTTGTCAATGCTGGGTTTATACGACGCTTGGCTCGGCTAACCCCTTGATTACAGCTTTTACGATACGCAAACTATCGTGGTCACCTGTTGGCCTTTTCCGATTCTCTGCACTGACCTTCAACGGTCACAAGATTCATTACAATGAAGATTGGACTCGTAATGCTGAGGGTCATCCTGGCATCGTGGTACACGGGCCTCTGAATGTAATCAACTTGCTAGACTACTGGAGAGATTTCCACGGAGAGGGCACAGGCCCCGATGAAATCATATATCGGGCCATATCACCAGTTTACGGAGGCGAGGAGTATCAAATACGAACACTGGATATATTGGAAACTACTGACAGCAAAGTGTTCGAAGTGGCAGCAGAAAAGAATGGAGTTATCATCATGAAGGCCTCCATTATCAAAAAGACATAAATAGAACTAAGAGTTTACTTAACCTGAGTTTACTCGAATTTGAAGGCTATTCGAACAATGAGTTGAATAGAATCCTTTCAATAGAATCATTGTACCTAACGACTGCATGAATTCTTGTATTTTCGGTATATTGAAATCCAGTCTATTGTACTCTGTTTACCGTGTTTTCAATCTATACATGCTTCATACCGCTAAACCATTATGTCACGTTGACAGTGGGCCATGTTCCAAGTGGGAATCCGCTGTAACCCAATGTCTCTAAGCCTCAGAGCTTAGCTAACGGAATGGCTTGTGGGTACCTTCGTGACAGAACCTATACTTTACGAGGCCGGAATATTCGGTAGAATGTACTCCGTGTCCGGTAAGGTGGAATCTGATCAGGCGGAAGTCGGCTACTTGCTTATTTGAGACACATCTTGAACTGCTCTACAGGAGAAGGCGTTAAATGATCCAGTTTGTTTTCAAAGAGTTGCATTCACTTCAACTATTTCTCATGAGCGTATCTTTTACTTTTCCAAACAAAGGGGCGACTGAGCTTTTATCAACAATAACCGATTTTCTTCAGGAGCTTCAATGAACCTCGGTCAGGCCACGATGATCCGGGCGGGGGTGGTCCTGACTCGACTACCGAAGGTCTGGTAACACAACTCAGCTAGCTTCTCTCCTTTTTGCGCAGAATTTGACTGTGGATTTGGTGGCTAAGATTACGCTGGACATAGACGAGAAATTCTAGATCCTCGCCTATGAAGCAGCTGAGGTGTCTCACCTTACATGGCTATCAGACGCAGGACATACTCAGAGCTGTGCGTTAGCTATGCCCAAGGCGATTACCAAACGCTTACAAGAAGAAATCGCTAGCACGAAATTCCAGTTCCTCGCGGGATATTAGTGCGGACACCTGTTGAAGCTCAGAATGCAGTAAAGACTTTAGGTAAAAGCTGCATTTTGCGAGCTCAAGTTCTATGTGGGCACCCGGACAAACTCCTTTTTGAGGATGGACTGAGAGGAGGGGTCCAGACGGTCGAGAATCCAGAGCAAGGACTGGCTCTGGCTACGAGAATGCTTAACCGCCAAGCCGTCTCAGACACTATCCGGTACCGTTCCTTGACTGTGAGCCAAGTCTTGGTCTCCGAAAGCCTGGTCCACCAAGAGCAATGGCACTTGGCTATGACTATTGACAGGGAGAATTACTGTCCAGTGGTTATCATTTCTAAACGTAACGACAACTCTAGCCAGGATGAAACAGTGCTTCGAAATCTCCCCAAGGGAAGTTCTTCTTTCACCTTTGGCTTCTCGGAAGGCATTACCGAGGACCTGATATTGCGGATATCCAAATTTCTCGGCGTTGAAAGCGTGGAAGAGACAAATATAGGTGATATCCTTACCAACTTGTACAAGATATTCCGAGAAAAAGACGTCACACTGCTGGAAATAAGCTCCCTCGCAAGACTAAACACCGGGCTGTTCACCTGCCTCGATGCCACGCTGGTGGTGGACGATGATGCTGCAAAGCGGCAGCCAGACATATTCGGCCTGCGCGATACGACTCAGGAGGTGCACGATGAGGTCAGGGCAGAACAACACGGCCTGGTATATATTAAAATGGAAGGCAACATTGGAAACATTGTCAACGGAGCAGGCCTCGCGATGGCAACAAACGATGCAATTGGGCTTCACGGCGGGGCTAGTGCTAATTTCTTAGACGCCGGGGGTCAGGCGACCAAGGAGACAATGATACAAGCTCTCGGAATTGTCATGGGAGACGAGCGGGTAAAAGCGATATTGATAAACATCTATGGAGGTGTGCTTGGAGACTTGGAGACGCCCCATGTTATCAGAAACAGAACTGACACTGTGAAGGAATCACTAGGTGCGACATGATTGCCGAATCCATCATTGGAGCCGCGCAGGAGATGACCCTGGCCGTCCCACTTGTCGTGCGGCTTCAGGGAACTAACTCGACGGAAGGATTGAAGCTGGTGAGTACAAGAACCAGCAGATTGGTCCCGGCGGATATGCTATAACCCCCTTGTTTCACCGCACTTTTATGACAAATGACTAACTCGTAGCGCGTTATGACAGCTCGCGGATGCTAGGCTTGGGCTCCATGTTGAATCGGACTTTGGGCGTGCGGCACAGCGAGCTGTTGAGCTGGCTCAGCCGTAATAATAGGCCGGAGAAGGGCTGACAGGACTGGCAAGGGGACACAGACAAGGTCCATGTGCTGTACTCGTACTACGGCTCAGCCCTGGCACCAGCAGCCCTTCAGCAATGAAACATGCTACGAGCACAAGTTCTGCTGCCAAGTGCCTGTAGCGCGATTTACAAGGGACGCTCATAGTGGACGGGAACCCCGTGCTTCGTATAACAAGTGAAATTCATCTCAAAATGGTCTCTGCGGATCCCCACAGTGGTGGTGGGGAGCAGCCGGATCGGCCGAAAGCTGAGATGGTATTCCCGTTACAGAGGCCTTGTTCATGTACTAAGGATTCGTAGCCTCCTGCTGCTAGCGGTTGTTCTTCGGACACTGTCAACATCCAGTTTATTGATCCATTTTCACTATAGCATCCTAGAATTAACGGGTATTGAGAGGGGGTGGGAAGGGGGAAAGGGTGTTGCTGACTGGCTCCAAATGCCCCCGCCGCTGAGCTCGGGCAAACGACATGGACTATGAACACGTTTGTCCTCGCTGGCATAAGAGAGATTTGGTATATTATTGCGGAGGACTCTTCTCGAGCCAGATTTCTCTCCCCCTCTTCTTTAGACTTTTCTCATAGAAAAAAAAATCGTCTTCGTTGTCATGGCTAGCACAAAAAAAGACCCGGCTGCGATTGAGCACGCAAAGACTCTCACCCACATCCCGTGGTGTGAGGATTACGAAAAGATGATATCAGGGATGCTGTAAATAATCCCATCCCCTCTTTGCCACCGCCGAGTGACTCCCGGATTTTAATCTCTGCCTTACAGTTACAACTCTCAAGCCCCAGAGCTCATCGAGGGAAGATTTCGGGCTCGGAGACTCATGCACAAGTACAACACCTATTTCCCCGACGACGCCACGAATGACACCCTAGTGGCCGAGAGGGAGAGGATCCTAAAGGAGATGCTGGGCAAGATCGGCACGAACCCCTTCATCGAGACGCCCTTCAACGTCGACTATGGGTGTAACACGTCGATTGGAGACAACTTTTATGCCAATTTCAAGTACGTAAAACCAATAGTAACATTTCGCTGCTGGAGACTGACTCCAGCCCGTGTTTGCGTGGCTTCAGTCTGGTGATTCTTGACTGCGGAATGGTCACAATCGGTAACCGCGTTCTGTTCGGCCCCAATGTGTCAATATTCGGTGCAACACACGAGACCGGAGTCCAATCGCGCCGCAGCGGAATCGAGTACGGTGGCAGCGTCACCATTGGGGATGATTGTTGGATCGGAGGCAACACCACTATCATGCCGGGCTTGACGATTGGAAAGGGATGCACGATAGGAGCAGGCAGTGTCGTCACCAGATCGATCCCCGACTTTTCTATTGCGATTGGTTCGCCAGCCAGGGTTGTCAAGAAAGTTGACCCGGTCCCAGATTTATGATGACTCGAAGTCGAAGAAAAAGGAGAACTTGCATATATGATAGAGACGACATCTTAACGAGACAATGAATATTCACATTAACAATAGACAAATCACGTTTCCAAACCTACCGAAGCATTGTCCTTACTCAACGCCTACTTTCTTAGTGCCTCACGTATATCCTACGACAGATACTGCAAATCATAAAGCGGAATAGGGAGCGAACTCGCACCGGCCGATACCGACCGACCAACCTCCGGCTGTAGTAGCTTCCAGACCATTCTGAGCTGCTTGGCCATAAGCCATCGTCTTCTCTAAACAGCCAGTGCATAGATGAGCAAGTAGAGCTCCTCTGACAATGGCAGATCATGGAGACCTTGGCATATATGATAAAGAGGCGGACAGCAATGGAGACGCAAAAAATCACATCTGCATTGATGGTATCAGACGATGCATTTGTGATGCCTCGTATGGAAATAGCCGCAGCATCACAACTTGATAAACAGCGCTCAACTGCTTCTGTACAAAAAGCAACATCATTTTAGGATGTCGCTGGCAGAGCAGGTGAAACGTTGATCCAGTTGTTAAGCTACGGTGGATATTATAATAAATCGATATCCTTTTGAAATGTTGAGCCAGACTCTCGCAAGTCGAAAATAGATGCACGAACGACGACGAACGAACCGCGAGAACACTATCAAATTTGGCATGCTACGGCATCTGTCGTTGATATAAAGCATCACAACAGATTGTTCTCTGCTGATGATCCACCGGCAGCCCCTGACTGCAGAATTGCCGTAGGAAATGGTGAACATGCCAAACTCTACGAAACGCCAATCGGACAAAGTGAGAGACTGCAGAGGGAACGCCCGCATTTCTAAAGAAATGTATTGCAGGAAGAGATTCTGGAATTTGCATGTATTATTGTTACAGGGCACCGAGACCGTCCGCTCCGAAAAGGAGGGGGAGGGGAAGAGAATGGCGCCAGGCAGCTCCTAAAGTCGAGGTCGAGTCCAACGTCTTGATGACCAAAACGGCCCTCAAATTTTCCTCGCTTTCAACAGTCGTCTTGAGATTGAAAATATTTATTCCCTGGGATATCGCCGACGCAGTTCTAATTCTAAAGTTTACTGCGTGATGGTTGGTCGTATCTCGTAGCCCGAGTTGGGTGTCGACCCTGCACATCATAGTCTAGCTAAGTTATTTCATCTCCAGTATGTATTTTGGCGGATATTCGCTGTGTTCTTCTTCTGTATGATAACAATAGTGATGTGATTAACAAGTTCAATGATCTCATCCCGACGCTCCAAATACACGGATCGTCAGGATGAGCAATGCTTGCAGCGATTCAAGCGACACGTCCTTGGTGGTAGCTAAACACATCTCACGCTCAAAGATAGCAGTCACTTTTCACGGCATATTTGTACCGTAGCGGAAGTGCAGGCAAGGGCAGAAATGATGACGGCCGCAACGGCCCGTAGAATAAGGGGGCTGGGGCCACGTGCGTAAGTGATCTCTAAGTCGCTGGCAGCACTTAAAAGATGTAGAGCTCGTGAAGAAACGGAAACCACGAATAAAGGTCGTCAAATAAAGTAATACAGTAGTCTGGAAGCTTTTACTGGGAGAGTAATGACAGGAGTAAACAAACTATCTCTAAACTTCTCAATATTGGCTGCGTCCGGTTTGAGAGAAAATGGTATTGAGATTTCTCTTCAAAGTTGGGAAATTCGCGCTCCAGTTCATCTACACAAGATGAAATAAGACTTGTTAGCAGTTATTCATCACATACTTTGGGGAAAGGCGATTCCGCGATCATGATTGCTTGCTTACCAATTCTGGCTTCAAGTCTTGATACCTAGGTAATCCGCCTTCAGCCCTGGCGTACGTCGGTCATGCGGATACAAGTATGTATTCAAATCCGCCTCTTAATAGAATCCGCAAATGGGACGCTGGATATCGCGTCGGATTTTCCATTGCCAGCGAACTGAGCATCTTTGGGGATGCTTTATCAGCTGCCGCTAGACTTCACATGGGGTAGAACGCGTGCTTACACGGTATGCCCCTAGGGTACTACGTTTACCCGTGTTCAGCAAGGTAATGAATACATCCATGGATGTTTCAACAGAAAAAATGCAATGGAATTCTTTAATTGAATAGAAGAGATTATAGATAAATATATTGCTATACAAGAAACAGCGCTACAGGAAGCACATGGAATCTTCTCCTGTCAAAACGAAAGGGGTGTTCTAGAGCAACTTGAAATCCCGTCTACCCTCTCTGCAGTGGAATACTAGAGAGTCATGGGATCATCGAGGGGTAAGCTGCTGATCACTAACGGAAGTTTCGGACACACTCACAATACCCTGAGCTAAAAAGGGCCTTTGGAAACAAGTCAATATGGAGAGCTAGCGATTATAATCAGTGTCTTTTTATAACTTAAACTCCGTGATTCACGCCGTTGCTCATGTCCTTCTTCCCTGGCGCCTCATAGATGCCCAGTTCGCTCGCTTTAATTTGCAATGCCAGCATCTTCGAATATGTCCGACATAGGGCGAGGCTGCCACCCATGAACCAAAAGTTGGGATGTCCGCTGTATCGCCAAATCTATGAGAGATCAAGTTTATCAGATCAAGTTCAACTTCATGGTGATATATTAGAGATCTTACCGAATTTATTTCACCCTCTTCGTTCAAGTCCCAGACCTTTCCTAGTCGTGAAGCGACTTTGTCGCCAAAGAGCTTTTGCGCCGTGCTGTGCATTGTTTGGTAGCCTGTGGCCAGGATGATAATGTCTGCCTTGAGTTCGGATCCATCTGCAAGAAGCAACCCCCCTGGCGTAAACGATTTGATTCCTCCAGGATTGGATTTTACCTTGACCTTTCCATCAATAATGAGCTGGCTGCATCCGACATCGATGTAATAGCCACCTCCACGAGTAACGTATTTACGGTATATGCCGCTTCCATCTTCTCCGAAGTCGACCTCAAATCCAGCACTCGTCAATCCATTTATGATGTCCTTGTCGACTGTTTTAATAGTGTTTGTCTTGAAAACGTTAAGTGCAAACTGAACAGGAAGTGGTTTGCTTTGGCTATCGACATCCAAGTCATCAGTTGGCGGCCCTCCCTCCTCATACGTTCCCGAATGAAGCATTGGGAGGCCTTTCTTTGCCGTCAAGACATGAGTGCTGCCACGTTGGAGCATAGTTATCGATGCGGCACCGCATTCATAGAAATTCTGGCAAAGGTCATGCGCTGAAGTCCCTGAACCTATTATTACCACATTTTTGCTAGAGAGGTCAGGATGTGCCGATGCATCCTTGTGCTGACTTCCGTGGTAAGCAGCCCCCTTGAAGCTTTCGATGCCCTCAAAATGGGGAATGATGGCATCTCCTGCATTTCCCGTCGCTAAAACAACATGCCTCGGTTTAATAATTCGTACTGAACCATCCGATCGCTTTACTGCCACGGTCCATGTTTTTGTAGTCTCATTAAATGCAGTGCTCTGAAGTTCGGTGTCGCACCAAACGTTGAGCTCCATCAAGCTGGCATATGCTTCAAGCCAATCAGCAAGTTTATCTTTGGGCATGAACAATGGCCAGTGGGAAGGAAAAGGGATATATGGGAGGTGGCAGTATTGGATTGGGT
This sequence comes from Trichoderma sp. IMV 00454, assembly GCA_001931985.1. Classification (NCBI taxonomy): domain Eukaryota; kingdom Fungi; phylum Ascomycota; class Sordariomycetes; order Hypocreales; family Hypocreaceae; genus Trichoderma; species Trichoderma sp. IMV 00454. The sequence continues at coordinate 1,087,183 of MSJK01000131.1, forward strand.
CGTGAGTCATCAGCGTCTATATAACTTGGAGTTAGTTTGTGCAGAATAACCTCCAATGTAAGAGTCGTGGGTCAAACCTTGTAACGTTTGCGCCAACTATCGCCAACACGACTACTTTTCTCAATAATTAATGCTGGCACTCCGAGTTGCTGGAGCCGAGCCGCAGTAGAAAGACCAGATTGGCCAGCGCCTACTATGAGCACAGCTGGATCTTCATCAAGAAACTCCTTTTGCCTCTCACGTCGCTGTTGCCAATTGCCACCTGATGTGTCAACGTAACCTTCTGGGCGCGTAAATCCTGTCTTTTCTTCATGGCTTTTAATCTCTTGGAGGGTGAAATGGATCAAATAGCACTTCCATTCATCGTTGCCATCCAAGACTAGTCGAAGCATCCCCTTTCCACGGCCTTGACGTGTTTCAAAGTCGAACATACTCTCGATCCATTGCATGTCGGGACATGGGTTCTTGAAGGTAGGCTGAAACGTGCCGTAATCACGCAGTCGAATGCTATTGATGCCGACATTGTAATTGTTCTGAAGGTAGTTGAGGACGTTGTCGCGGCCTTGAAGAGTTCGAAAGTCCCAGGTAAAAGAGAGTAAATCGCGAATCCAGGCTTCTTTGACAAATACTTTTTCGAGTCCTTCCCTGTCGTTTCTTTGCAGAGCGTGCTCAAAATCTTTTACCCAGCGCTCCGAAATATTTCTTGCGTGCGATAAAGAGACATTACCCTGTTGTTTGAACGTGGGTAATGTGATGATGTGGGCCATTTTATTGGTGCAGTGAAGTCAGCTTAACAGCCAACTAATAATTACCAATTGGTGTTATGAAAGTGTCTCGAACAATAATTTTTGCTATGATTGTGGACTATATATACATTTGCTGAGCGGACACTCATTGGGAGTTCACGGTAGAAAGATAACTACAAGGCGATATATGCCATGATGCCTCATAATGTCCACGTGCCCAGACAATGGCCCATTGACGTCCGATATCGTCTACAAGACCAAAGCCACCTTGAATCTAGACCGCTGGCTGCAAGACTGTATTCTCCAGTAAAAGACTATTATGCAGCGATGATAACCAGTTACTTCGGTCTATATGGCCCGAGAGCTGTTCGCGGCCCATTTAATTACTATTGGCGCTACATGTACAGTACACATGGCTGGCAGTAATTCGCCCTCGAAACAGCGTATGTACAAGTAAGCCTAAGGCACGAGTGCGATTTGATCATTAAGCACAGCTCGCATTTCGTGCTTATGAATGCAATTGGAGTGGTCGTGATCGATAGCATAGCAGCGATTAGCGTTGCCACAGCACTATCTGTCAAATAGTATTCTGACTCTTCTCTTTCAAGTACGAGTATGGCTAAGTGCGCATTACTGAATCTGGTTTCCCGTTTCTCTTTACAACTATTGCAAGCTGTTGGTTGATCATAAGACTGGGGAGATCGATCTCTGCTCACGCGCTCTCGAGATCTGACCAAAAACAGCACCTCCGCATCAACTCCTCTCCCTCAAAGCTCAATTATGGATCGTCTCCCCGATTGAGTTATCCGGGCTCAACTCCCCCGCACCCGAAGTCGGCCATACATTGCCCGAAGACGGCCCTGAGACTTGGACTTTTTTGATCTGTCACAGTTGACTCTTGAAGACATTCTTTCTCTGTGCACCGGTTCTAGCATCTCATTTAAGAAGCAGCCTACTGTATAAATCGGCTTTCCGGAAAATTGTTACCCTTTTTTTTCTTTGTCAATGAACATAGACATGCCGCCGGGTACTCTATTCAGGCACGCACGATAGCAGGGCAGCAATTGAGTTCCAGTTGCGGTAGTAGATGTCAGACAGAATGGTATCCATACTATTCAGCAAACAACACACAGAGCGGTAATTGTTCCAAGCTGTTAATTGCATTCATCGTTTTCGACGAAGATTCACGAAAATATTGCAACTTCAAATGTTTTATTACTGTAGGCATAGTTGGTATCTGTTCCTTTTGTCACGTGTAAGCTACGGACATAGCGTTCAATTTATGGCTTCACCGTGAAGTCAACGTGTGTTCATTCGACTTCCTCAAATATCGCTTTATCCCAAGTTTTGATCACAACCTCCCTTTCTTTTCGGCAATCTGCAACTTCTAAGCCCATAAACACGAAATGAGTCCTGAATTCCAGTCTGTCGTTCCAATTTTACGAATCTTCGATGTCAAAAAAGCCGACGAATTCTACCTAGATTTCTTAGGATTCACGGTAGATTGGGATCACCGTTTCGACGATAACGCGCCACTGTATCGTCAAATTTCCAAAGGCAGTCTCATTCTACACCTTAGCGAGCATCATGGAGATGGAACCCCGGGCACAAAGATTCGCGTCATGATGAAACAGGGGATTGTCGGGTACCATCAGGAACTTATCACCAAGAAATATCGATACATGAGACCAGGAATAGAAAAGGGTTATGGAGGGCCGGACTCTCAGGAAGTTACTGTGATTGATCCATTTGGCAACACGATCACATTTTCTCAGACTGAAAAGGATGAACAATGAATTGACACGGCTATTCTAGGGGATGGCAAGCGACGCAAAGTGTTCATCGGATGCGATCTCATCAAACAGATGTATAATAATAATTGGCATTTCATCAAATGCACGGGAAAAAACATGATCATATCTCCTTCACTCTCTTTATCTCCTAAATAGAAAATATCGTTCTGGCTTGTGAGGTAGCATGAAATGCATAAAATGAAAGCGACTCTTAACTTCGAGACGGGCGCGTCTTACGTCCACGGAACACAATTATGCCACCCTCCTCTTCTTCGTCGTCTGGTTCTCCAGCAGTGCTTCGTTTGTCCTCTTCTTCGATGGTATTAGGAATTGACACACTTCCAATTGACAAGCCTCCCATTCTCGAAGTGAGGTCACTGGGATCAGTCTTCTGATCACTCCGCCACGGTTGTTTGGAGAACGAATTGGAATCATGCTTTCTGCCTTGCGATACCTGATCTTTGAGCAACTTTACCGCATCATCTCTGATTTTCTTGTTTATTTCGATTAGTAGCCACTCTGTCGCTTCCATCGCCTTCTTGTCAAAAACATCAGGGGCGCGCCAATGAGGATAGAGGTTGTTGTGTGACTCGCGAGCCTGCACTCTCTCTGGATGTTTTTCGAAATAGTAATTGCAAAGACGGCAGGTTGGCTTGCTGCTCCCGACATATCGCCATTTGTGCCAGAATTCGGCATCAACGTTGTCACGCAGGTAGTTCAGCACGTAGTCCAGGACAAGAACTTCACCATGAACCATGTGTGTCAGGGAGGCAGAGTTGCACCCCTCCAAAATCTTTGCATCCAAGTCGAGAACTTGCAGCTGTTCAGCCATAGACCGGTGTCTTTCTATTATTTCTGCAGAAGAACTCATCCTTCCAATTATTTCGGATGCGTTTGGTCGCTTTTTGTTTAATGGATGCGGGATCATAGACGCTGATTCAATCACCGTGACTTTAATGTCGTGGAACAGTCGATCCCAGAGCCGGCTCGCGCGAATTATTGTTTCGACAGCGAGGTAATATGAATGCAAGCGACCAACGAAGTGGCGGAGCTCCAACCATCGCTTGGAGTTGTCTATCTCGCCTTCTCTTGCTTGCTCTGAAATGCAGTCTCCAAATTTCCGACGTTGAGCTTCGTGAAGGAATAAGAAGAGTTTTTCACAAGCAGCAAAGTCTATATATGACTTTGTCAGTAATATGGTCAAATTTCAGCAACTTCAGGAAAATCGACGTACATTGAGGATCTTCGAGCTGTTTATCGTTACCGAACCTGACCAATTCTGTGAGTTTAGAAAGCTGAGATCTAAACCTTGTGGCTTCCGATGCTGCCAATTATAAGTAAACATAAGCCAAGTCTCTCACTCATGACGGCGAATGGGGTGCCTCACACAACGAATTTTCGCCATGTCGTCTATCATAGTCACTAATGCATTCCTCCAAATATGCGATGGTATAGGTAAGGTAAAATCGGACGCGGTTTCCGTCGAATTTGAGGATATGCCACAGCGCTTCTCTGTGTACTTGGGATCCGTTGCTCGCAGGTTGCCCTGTAGATTTTGCTACAATTTCGAGTAGCTGCTCCACAAAGAGCTTAACCTCGGGCAACTTTGATGCTTTGCGGTTGTTAGACCCTATGATATAGTGAACACCTTCGGGTTCTTCCAGCACTGCAATGCCGGTAACAGTAGATCCGTTCTCGCCGCGTTTATTGTCGCAAACTTGAGCAAGCCGGTTGACAAAACACTTGAAAGTCTGTTCCGCGCTGTCGACGTTGTCTCTCATGGTATTTGGCTCGTGCTGCGTAGCAGAGAAACTCTGCTGCGGTCGAATCTTCTTCAGAGCTACCTCGAGGAGGATAGGCTCGTAGAAGCGCCGGGCGAGCTTTGCGCGCAATGGAATGGGCTTTGCCATATCGGCGCTGGTACCTTCAAGGCATAAATAGTTAGCGGAGGTGATACATTAGGTTGGGTTGACATGTTAAATACGAGTAGCTGATGGCATGTTTGCAACACTTTGTCTCACGGCTGGTGATCTTGGAAGCGAAGTTGGTTTTACCGAGAAGAAAAATAAATCCAAAAGTGTAGTTTAAGCAGATGGTCCTTGTTGTCGATTATTGACCGATTCAAGTTGATCCGACCATTTCTATTTAAATCAGTCGAAAGCCGTTTCCAAATTCCTAGAGGCGTACAATTCTTGTGTGGCATCATCATACATGATTTCAACGCGAGAGGCCGTACAAAATGCGATTTGGGCCGACATGGGGATTCCTGTCGTATCATTGGGTGCCACGCTACACAATTCACCTCTCAGTCAGCCTGTAGGCCTCCCTCTATGTGACCGTAATCCGTTCGCGTCTCAGACGTCTGGGCGGCCTACACGGGGCCTCTGGGCCAGCCAGGCTGTGATGGGGTCTACAGAATCCCATCGAATTAATTGAGCCTATCTCATTGGGTGACTGGGCTGTGGGAGGTCTACGGCTGTGGGTGGCCTACAGAATTAAGCCTGCAAGCCTTGCGGGCTTCTTATGCAAGCGCCTGGTTTCATCCAGCGGCAGCTTGCAGGGGTAACATGTGTTGGCCCATGTATGGCTGATGGCGCACAAATGAGGCATTGCAGCCTTTGTTGCTTGAACGAAGAACATAGTTTTGTATCTGGGGAGCATATTGGGCAGAAATGCAACGACACGAGATGCAACGCAAGGCATTCTGATCGGTTATGAGGGGGAAGCAAGCCAAGTAAACACTGGGTAGACGTAGATTCTCACATTGCTGGGCGAATTCAACGCCAGCAAGCCACATCAACCTATCAGCATCCATCTGCCTCCCTCATCTTGAAGGATATGTCTCCACTGCTATCAAATGGGACTCCGCTCCTGACAAGGATTTATTTACTTATGCTCGTGGGCCACCCGCGTCAAAGAAGCTAGGATTCCCATCTCCCATCCCAACCAGCCTGGGAGAACGACTAAGAGCATTGAGTCGAATACGGAGCACACACTCTGGCATGACGAAGAACCAAACGGAAACTACATTGGTGTGCTCTGATATACACCTGTGGGCATAAACACACTTAAGAAGACTGTAGTTCTTCGAGTCCGCTTTCGATATAGCCCCGTTCTCAATATAAGGGATTCATATATACGGTATTTGTCTTGTTAATTCCCTAGCTTGGTCCATGCTGACTTCTGCGTCTGTTGTTTTTTCAGTCTATTCTCCAACATCTCCCTTGATTGCAGCATCGAAGATACTTTCATACAGATTCTGGTAAGCATACACTGTGCTGCTGTCTTCCTCAGCTGAATACTTATTGCCAATTCGCCCTTTGTAAGACTGCTGCGTGCATGTAGAGGGTGTGCCACTCGATCATTTGGATTACTACGGTCTTCCGAAGAGCAGCACGCCACTGGCATCGGCACTATAGCCAGTAGTACCGGAAGGGTGGACCGAGTTTACCCACTCAATCTCTGTCCAAACATCTCGGCAGCAACACAGGTGGATCAGAATATCGCCGTGATTGGCAACATCGAGCGACATATTCTTATATACCGATGACAGGAACCCGAGGATCCATGTTAGAGTGGCGGCAATAGACACCACTACTCAGAATGGACCGGGAAGGCAACGGTCCTTTTAGGCCCGGCGCCACCGATCCCCTCCTGGGGAATAAGACATACGGCGAAGAGGAGGAAAGCTTCTCGGAGGCTGTAGCAAATGCAACTACGAATCAATCGACCGAATACAATGCGTACAGGCCACAGGAATGGGTAGTTGGATCCACGCTTGATCCAAACATGTTACAAAGACCGCTTCTTACGCCCCCTGAGGTTGCCTTGCACACCCTTGATCCAAGCATGTTACAAGGCTTGGATCTTACGCCCTCTAGGGTTGCCTTAGATATACCTACAGGTCCCTCTGTTAACGCTGCTGTCGCCTCCGTTTCGTCCGGAATCCAATGCTCCCATGAAGAGACTTAGACTCCTAATGGCTTACTCACGGGTTCCTTATTTGGAGTCCAAGAGCAAACGAGCAACGATTTATACGAAGCAGAGGATCCCATGGCTGCTCTTGACAATTCGTCTCCCCTTTCTTTTTCTCTTTCTGATTTCTCGTCTTCCGATTTGAGTTTTGAGAATGATCTTGATGCCATGAATTTAGACACATCTGGACCTTTGGCTGCAGGTACTTTGGTGGAATACACTCCTTCTTCAGGGGCTGAGGCCGACTCGCTAGCTCCAACTGGGTCTCCAACCGTGGCTCTGCCTTTTGTGTGTGATAGAGATGGATGCTCAAAGTCTTTTGAGAAAAATTATCAGCTCAAGTAAGTTTTACCTTTTCTTCGTATCACGATGATGCTTTCATGGTACTTCATCCATCTTCTACTGTCGGTTACATAAGAGATGAAAGAGGACATGACTAACTTCAAGTACTCTTGTAGTCGCCATTTGGGATGGCACGACAAGAAGCTGCAATGCCCTCTTCATCCGGGTTGTGATAAGCGTTACCAGTACAAAAAGGATCTTGAGAAACACATCTGGAGTCACCACCAAAGTTGGGCTGAGAGTACCGGCCGTCCTCCAATTCGAACCAAGTGCAAGATGTGTGGGGTCATACTGGAGCGTCCAGACAATGCCAAGCGCCATATGGATGAAGTCCACAAGAAGATCAGGAGACGACGAGGTCCAGGGGGTTAGAGATTCTGGCATATTTCTGTTTTGTTTCGCGCATCTGTTTATGCATTTCTGATTTATGCAATTCTGATAGTTTCAGCTAGCCATGTTCTTATGTTCGTATTTCAATCACTTAGCTATTTCTTTATACCATCTACTTCAAGCAGCCGCTTCATCGTAACGCCCATAACCCCTGGATGCGGGACTACCACCGCACCAGCATCCTCAAGTGCCTTTGCTTTGATATCCGCAGGTACATCCCGGGGGGTGAGCACAGCACCCGCATGACCCATGATCCTTCCCAGTGGAGCCGTCCTCCCGGCTACCATTGCTACAATTGGCTTGGGGCGAGGAGTTGATTGTCGATATTCTCGGATCAGCTCAGCGGCTCTAAGTTCGGCTTCTCCACCAATTTCACCTATTACGATAATACCTTTCGTCTCTTCATCTTCAAAGAAGAGTCGAAGGCCATCTGCCAAGGTAGTACCTACACAGTGTTAGCCACAATGCCCAGGTTTGGGCATCAATAGTTACAGATATTCTCACCTGGAAGTAAATCGCCCCCCATACCCAGCACTATACTCTGTCCCAGTCCAACTGCAGTCGTTGCACCCACAGCCTCGTAGCTCAAAGTCCCCGACTTGGATACAATGCCTATACAGCCTCTCTGGTACTGCTTATACGGCATGATGCCAACTCGACACTGTTCTGGAGCTATAATTCCCGGGCAATTTGGTCCTACGAGCCGAGTTTTGCTCTGTGTACGAAGTATCTCATGTACCCGTAGCATGTCATGCACTGGAATATGCTCCGCCACAGATACAACCAGTGGAACTTCGGCCTCTATGGACTCTATGATGGCTTTGGCCGCAAATTGCGCAGGTACAAAAACGGCACTCACATGAGGTCGGACCGTTTTCATGGCCTGCGAATAGCATGAGAACACGATACCCCGGGGGTGCGACAGAAGTTTGGGGGTGTGCTCACCTCCTCGACGGTATTGAAGACTGGTAAATCAAGGTGCGTCGAACCTCCCTTGCCAGGTGATATGCCTCCCACTATGCGGGTGCCATATGCAATTGTATCTTTGGCATTTGCAGTCGCCTTGATGAATCATCTGGTCATCAGTATGACATTTCACAACAGTGAGGGGTCTCGTATTTACCGCTTTCCCTGTAAACCCTACATGATGTATAAGTAAAGTACACAAATTCAAGGTATCATATTCATTACCTTGATATACTACAGCCGTGTTTTTATCTAGCCTCAGATTCGAGATTGTGCTATCATAGGCATTTATGCATCGGGCAGCCGAGGCTGAGAACTGTCGCCGCCAAGTTGAGGGGCAGCTTCGGGTTGGTCTGAAAATTGACACCGCCATCGTATGTAGGTAATGATTTGACCAGCTGAAATATCTCATGAAGTAGAGAAATGACCAGTAATCGAGTACATATATATTGTTCATGCATATACAATATAGGTTGAGTACGTGGCCGAAAGACAAGTTGTTCAAGTAAATAATGAGAACGTGAACTATGCCGAGTAGAGCCCCGTTTTAATGAGCAAATGGCTATATGCACTGCTATGGATCCAGACAAGACGGCTATTTCCACTCTTGCGGAGGTCATTTAAAGTGCAAACAAGCGCACGGAGTAAAGATTGTATTTGAGTTATAAGATAGACAGCGATAGACCATCATTTTTGCAACTAAACTTACACAACACTGGCCGTTTCGCAGTTTACAGGTACGCAGGCAACAATATTTGCCGAGTTCTAGGGTAACAATATTAGCAGCCCATAGAAACTCACAGTGATCGAAATGAGCATATACCAAGCTGTCGGAATTGTTTTCAACTGTAACCGTATGTGTACTCAGTAAAAGTGTAAATGTAAATATTACGACCAAAAATCAGAGATAGGAGAGGCCGAGCTCTGAGCGATGGGCTGAACTATATAGGTGACTTCATGTCCTTTGCGCATTAATGAGGTGTGAACGATGACGTGGGGTTTCCTCCCACTCCCACTCCTTGCATCGTGTAGTGCAAAACTGCGTCATCTGATTGGAATGAATGTCATCCATGGATCTTTCAGAGCTACGAACCCAACTATTCATCTTCTCTTATCTTCTCTTTGCCGATACGTACAAATGGGAACCATCTTCGTTGCATCTTAGTCAAGCACATTTTATGGAGTCAGCATGAGGTAGAATCGCGATCATATATGTACTTGCTCAAGTCATGCGTGGTACGCGAACCAACAAGTGTGGCTGTGTTACTGTGATCATCTGGGAATAACCTTGGAAGTCGTAGAACGAACAGCTGAAACCTGCTTGTCTCGGACACGACCGATTTCGGAGGAATTCGGAAACTGTAGCACGGTTGTGCCCTGACTTGGTGAGAGCTGCAAGGACGGCGGCAGAGCAGAATCTACTGCTTACCTGCACGGATCTTGATGAGCGCATCTTGCATGACGCCCATTCCAAACGAAGCAACCTATTATGATGGGTATGAAGCACTCGCACAAAATATTTGTTGAATTTTTCAAGAAATTAAAGCCTCGGCATCTGGTACTTGAAGTATTCCCAATTGTCCAATCGGCCTCCCAATGAGGTTACACAATATGCGCTGTTCAGTCGGCCAAAGCCGAAGTTTGTGTACTTCCTGTTGTAAGCCCCTCGTCGACGGCTTCACGTTGGTGCTTGTCTTGGGGAGAATTTGGGATAGAAAGGCCCAGGGAATGAGGCTCTTGCTTTGATATGTCACAATAAACAATTCCAACCAACACTCCTGCGACTACTTGACACTATTTTCAACTCAGACCAAGCTTGTTGCATTGCCCCATAGCAAGTTTGCAAAGCCACCCTGTGCTGTGGCTGGTTGGCCGCTCCCACACTAGACATCGTCTCACCCACCTTCAAAGCCTGGCCTCGTGCGCATAGCGTCATGCCGAATTCGTCCTCGTGCTCTTGAAGGCAGCAGGCTGCAGTGGCTATGGACTGACTGACTGCAGCAACAGCATCAGGATGAGCTGAAGGTGCCGAGTCAAGGGCCCGCGGCCTTCCTTTTCTTCTCCCTCCTCTGTCTACCTCTATACATACACATGCATGTGTCGACAACACGAGACGCGCAACTTTCCAGAACAAGAACAAGATCCTAGACCGCCGTAGAATGCCATTACCGAACCGATGCCTCGCAGCAAGCTGCCCTTTCGATCGAGCTCTGTCAAGGCCATGGGCTCTAACCTCTTCTCCCGAGGCCGTCGCGAAGATGCGCACAAGGATATGGTGAAGCAATCGGGCGAGCCACGGCGTCGTCGGGCGTCTATTTCGGCGGGCGAGCGGCCGACTCCGGAATTCCAGCGGCAATCTGGGGCGAAAGATTTCAGGTCGCACCAGGAGGTTCAGAGGCCGACGATGCCGCACCCACCAGCTTCATTCAGCAGGCCTCGAAGCCCGCCACGACGAGAGTCCTTATCTCGAGGATCTGTATCGCCTCATTCTCGCCAGAGAACATCAGGCGGTGGAGATGCTCGCCGCAGTCACCAGTCCCGATCGCCTCCTCGACGACGATATTCCTCTTCGGAAATCCCCCGACCACGAGAGATGACGCACCAACCTCAGTCGCCAGCGCCCTCACGATCACAACGGAGTGGCAGTCATGACCGGCGTGATCGACATGGGTCAGTAGCTACAGGCGTACCTCCGTCCTCTCCACATCTCGCGCCCAAATCTGAATGGAATAATTCTTCAAGGGAGGCTCGGCAAGAGGCCCGACGATATCCGCCTTCAGCATCGGCAAATAATAGACCGCAGCCTGCGAAGCGAGGCAGCTCTCCCTATCAGAGACCGTCTACAGCTTCTGATAGCCATCGCCCAGCTTCCGATAGACATCGCTCTGCTTCCGTAGATGGCTACGATAGAAATTCTCATTCTCAGCCAAGCTCTGCCCAACAACCAACATCGCCCTCTCGCCGTCCGAAGCATGAGCGCAGAGGCTCAGACAGCTTCTTCAGCAAATTCCCAACTTCATTTGCAACATATGCGGGAATTCGCGCGCTCTCGGAGCATGCCGACAAGGCAAAAGAATGGGTTGAGTGGTTCAACGACGTAAACGACGCCCCGGACGAGATCCGCGCTCTCTCTACTCGGATATCCACCACGCGTGACACTATTCAGCAAATGAAAGAATGCCTAGAAGCCAGGCCGGACCTTATTGAGGACGAATCAGGACAGGTCCTCAAGTCTCACATTGAAGACGCCATCGAGAGCACTAGTGAGACATTGAAGAAGATGACGAAATTGCTGGCGAGTTTTTCTGGAGCTGCCAAGCAAGACAGCACAGCTCTTGGACGCTTGGAAGGCTTTTGGCATTCATACAATTACAAGAATGAGGGTGAGGAGCAGATAAAAGCCGCTGATGCCGAGTTGCAACAACAGTTGTTACAGCTTGGTACTCTCATGTCAAATATCTACGCGTTCGTCTATCCCCCTTCCCTCGGTTACTTGGCAATATTAACAAGCAGTAGTCGAGCTTTGAAAAGGCCATCACCAGGCATCTCCACACCAAATGCATCTACGCCCCCTCAAACGGCGGCAAGGATGAACCCTCCACTAAACACATCAATACCGACGCAACAGTCGGCAACTTCAATACCCAACCGACCTCCTCCATCACCACAATTGTCCCCTAAATCCAAAGGGCATTTTGAGGCAACGGGTATTCCTCCAAAAGTCGTCCCAAATCCGCCGACTCCTCCGCGTTCAGAACCATCAGTTGAGCCGCCGCCTCAGTCCCATGGCTCTGCCAATACAAGCACAACGGGCCTTGATCCGCGTAATACAAATCCAGTTCCGAATCCAAAAGATGTCTTGCTGGATGCCGCTTGGGAAGGCGACGTCAAAACTGTGGCCACCTGCATGCGCCAGGCGCCACCCGACTCATGCGATCCTCATGGACTGACACCATTGCATCTCGCTGTCGAGCGCGACCACATGGCCGTCGCCATGTATCTTCTTGATCATGGCGCAAATGTCCATGCTCGTGCTGACGGTGGCTGCATGCCTCTTCACTTGGCTGCGCGTTATTCAACTGCTGCCACAGTAGAGATGCTTATTGAGCGCGGCAAGGCTGATCCCAACTGCCAGACCACTGATGGAAGAACACCACTTCATTACGCTGCTAGATCTGCTGAGGATGGAGATTCGGAGCGACGAGAAGTGATTCGCGCATTACGCGATTTAGGAGCCAATCCTACGATCCAGAACAGAAGAGGCGAATTGGCTAGAAATGTGGCTGAGAAGAGAGACTACTGGGATGCAGCTGCAACACTGAGAAGAGCTGAACAGAGGTGGGAGCAACGGCAGCAGCAAGAGTTACACAAGCAGCAGCAACAACAACGAGAACAGCAGCAGAGAGAACAGCAACAGAGAGAACAACAGCAGAGGGAACAGCAGCAGAGGGAACAGCAGCAGAGAGAGCAACAACTACGAGAGCAACAACTACGAGAGCAACAACTACGAGAGCAACAACTGCGAGAACAGCAGCTACGAGAGCAGAAGCATCAACAGCAACTCAGAGAAGAGGCCATGCGAAGCACAAGAGAGAGCAATCCACCGAAAAAAGAGGGCGGTTGGCTGCAAAGGTACAGGCTAAGGAAATAACGACTTACGACGACTTTGATGATAAATATTCTCTCCATATATATTCACTTCTAATGAGGGATGCATACATATGGCGCAGTCTTTTCTTGAGGATACACACTTTACTATATATTTGTTTATGATTGACGAATCCATCATCTATATCAACTAGAATAATGCTATTTCTTTCCCGCTTTTGAACCACAACACTTTCTTAAAAGAATCTCCATAAAGAGTCTGCGTGTCTTGTGCTCTTGAAACGACTATAATAAAAACAGGCTGGCCACATAATGAGAAGCAAAAGACACCAGAAGATGAAATAAACAAAGAGATTGGCGATGCCTTTGGTGTTTCCTGGATGCATAGGATCTCCGTGACCGGTTTCAGTGCCAAAAAGGTTCTTGAGCAACGTGCCCAGAGGAGACATGACGAGGTTGAGATGGACGACATAGAAGAATAGGGACGATGTGCCAAAGCTCAAAAGCATATTGAAGCGCTTCGCAACGTGCACAGGGATGGAGCTAAACGCTCCGAGCATAAACAGGTTGCCAGCCATGGTAAAGGCCCAAAAAGCAACATCGGGAGGGTACTTGATAATGTAGAAGAAGGATGCTGCCGAGGCAAGGTAGGGGTTCTCGTTGGCAGTCTGAGCATCCTGCGCGGGTGTATGCAAACAATCTTCCGAGAGGTTGCCTACACGCAGAAGTCTGGTGAGAACAAAAACGACGGAAAAGATGATACCCGCAGATGCGTGGCCGATGGCAACAGCAGAGATTGTCCACTTTCGGGCAGAAATGATGCGGCCGTAGAGAAGTCCGAGAATGGCAAAGGAGAGCCATGCCATAGGGGGAAAATTTGACATGACGTGCTCAGTAGCGACGTACCAGAACCAGATGGCGAGGAAAGGATGCTTCGATGTAGGGACGAATTGAGTTGAAACGGAACCGTCTGATCCTTCGGTGTCAAGATTGCAGCGGCCATGGTCCTCGGATAGCCAGATATTCCACCAAATGGTAACGACGCTCAGAATAACGAGGAAGATGTTGTGGATATGCCAAGATAGTGATGAAGCTGTCGCCGCCCTCTCGCTTTCTCTGGCGGCGTGCCTTCGTCCGAGTAGTAAGGGCTGGCTAACTCCTCCCTCTTCATCCTCGTCATCATCAGTCGTGGGGACGTATACGGCTCCAGATCGCTTGTCCATTATCAAAAGGCCTCTCTCCAACACTCCGCTAAGCCGTTTCTCAGTTTGATCCATCAGCAGCCACAACATCCCCGCTAAAACATAGTCAACTCCTAGTGAGAATAAAACCACGTTCATGAACCAGAATTGGCCCCCTGATGCCACAAGTCCGATTATCCAAGTCACTGCAGTCAAGACAAGACCTCTCACGGCATAGTATTGCATTAGCCTGCCTGCCGACCACCCGATACGAGTACGCGACTGAGAGAGGAGAACAACTCCCATTCCGAGAAGAAACGTGAATCCCGGAGCACAGAAATGGGTCAATGTGCGGACGATATAGGCAGTGGTGAAGTTCCAGCGGCGCACTATAAGGCCATCCATCTCTCCATCAATGTTTGTTCCATGTTGCCAAGTATTTAGACCGAGAGCGAGATGATCCATGGCCATTAGGGCCATCAGAAGGCCGCGCTGGAGATCGGGGGCGAGGAGTCGGACCGTCGGCTGCTTTGCTGTAGGAACGGGGGACGATGACAACGAGGGCGAGTCGGTTCGTGAAGACGCAGACGCATTCGGATCGGAAATTGAATCATAGCGGTAGCCATTTTCGCTGCGGGAAGAAGCCTCAGAAGAGGAAGCCATCGTGGCGTTGGTCGTTGACGGGCTGTCGCCAACCCGATGCCACGCTGTATGAAGAGCAACTTGGAAGACAAACGACAAGCTTAGTTTCTCGGAAGGGCAATTACAGCAGATATATTAAGAAGTAAAAGAAGAGAATCCTACGCTGCCCAAACTCCGCGAAAGACTCCGCCCTCCTCAACAGCTCCGACATAAGATAGCACTCGCACTATCTCCATCGCGTTGTCCGACTTCCGACGTCAAACAGTTTAATGACGAACCCCTGGGACTTTTTCCAGTGGGATCCTTTGCAAAATTCCGACCGGGGGGGCAAACAGATTCCTTTGACCCGCCCCGACGAGTCCGAGGCTAAGACTGAATGACACTTAGAGTCATTAGGCCGACTAAGCGCGCGGGCAGATTCATAATTGCGGACTTGTTACTGCTGCCCTTTCTTGGTGTCAGCAGTGTAAAATGGGCGGTCCCGAGATAAACTTCTTATCAATCAGGAGAATGACCAAGAAGAGGCGTAAAGAACACGCGAAGGAGTAAGCACTTGGTCCAGGAGGGTTACGCCTCGAGGCTCTTTTACTCCAACGTGTGCCTTTTCTTACGTGTTCGTGTCCATCCTCTAGAAACTCTCTCCACATTTCGAGTTGAAGCACAGTACTCGTATTAAACAATATACGGAACAGCTACCCGCATCAGTTCGTAATCCACAATCGCGGTGCCGAATACTAATCAACCAAAAATACTATTGGCTTGTTATACTAAACATTTTTGAAGCGGCTCAGCTACCCGAGCCTCCTATCCGTACCGAACTAAAACATGCCATAATAGCTTTAACTCTTGCAACCCTTGGGCTAAATCTCCTCTATCTCCCAGCAAATCAGCGCAAGCAACCCAATCTTTTACTGCCTCTCCAATAATCTGTACATCCACGATGCCATTAAGCGCAATTTGAGCTGCTAAGGGCGGCATCGTTGGCCCTCGGAAGTCACTAGGAACACTTCCTGAAGACAACTGAAATCCGTGATGTACAAAGACTGGGAATCTATATTGTTCGCCCAGAGCCAGCAGAAGGAGCCCAGTGCCGCCCCGCGTGAAAAACGACGGATCGACAACCAGGGCTTCGACATCTCGTGAAAGAAGAACATCGCCGTGAATCTGCGCCTCGATCAAGTGATCTAGGTTACGGCTTGGCGGTCTTTTGTAAATGTCTTTTACGAGAGGCGATTTGCTCAATGCGTCGATATACTCCACCATCCTTTTTGGTCGTACATTTTCTACACCCAGAGCTGTATCTCGTAGAAAACATTCTTTCAATAGAGCGGCCAATATCGCATCGAATTCATCCGCCGTGCCTCTTTCTTTTGGTATTGCTTGAGAACCACCAAAGGTAAAAGTAGACCGAGATGACACTTCTGGTCGAAGTAAGAAATAGCAAGACCCGAATCGCGGAGCAGGTCCGTCAGAATTACGCATCAAGTCCAAAGCGCCATACTTTGGCCTTAGTGTCGGATCGAAGGCACTCGCCACAGTGTCTGAGTTGCCAGTCTCATGATAAGCACCGCTGAAAAGGCTTCGCTCCCATTCGTCCCGCGCACCACCCAGCTGAGTCGCAACAAGGCCGTTGGAGATGCCGGTTTCGAATTGATTCCGGTATGTGTCGTCCTTTAAGAGAGACTCAACGACAGTGCGGCCACTACGAGACGGGCGATCGGGGTGAAAATGCATCGCAATACGGGCATGCTGAACTATAGTCTTTCGAATATCGTCTAGCTTCGATATGGGGATGTTGGACATGCGAAAAATGTGATATATGGTTTGGAGAGCCTCTGGTTTGAGTGCTGCTGCCTGGGCTTTGATGTTGGCGATGGCCGCTGCCTGAGAAGGATGCAGCACCGGCATGGTCTGTTGTGAAGATGCCATTTCTAACAATCATCGCGTATCCATAGGAATGAAGGAGTTGGTGAGTGTACTAGTATGCAATGCATGCAAATTGTGATTTATCAGAGATGAGTTCAGTAACTACAATCCGTGATCGCAATGACTCACAGCGACATCCATGTCTGGAGGATTCATGAGATGGAACTAATTCTGTAACTTTGGCCATTCAACATTTAGGTTAATTTAATGAATTCAACTTTTGCTGTTGTCTCCAATCAAAATGATTCATCCATCCCTGGCATGCATGCAACGTATCGTTTCTTGATATTCCGTATAACTCGTATTAACTAGTGGGTTGCAGGAAATCCTGCCTCTCTACTCGGGTCCTGTAGCCTCGCCAACTCTAAAAGCAGTCGATACATGTACACTGCCATGTCCTTTTCCCTCAGTGCCTTGAAGAACCAATCTCGGCCTTGCTCTGCAATTTCTCTAGCCCTGTTTTGTCCAGCCTCAGTTGATGTCAAATAAAACACCAACTCTGGGAGCTCTTCCAGGCTTTGGCTAACTGGGATGTAATGAACCCAGGGAACGAGACGATCGTCGTGCCATTCTCTGAGGAGCGTTTGCTTCATTGGTGCCGACTTTGATGCGAGTAGCTTGTAATAGCGACCACTAATGCCATTTCCATCGAGGTCAAAGACTAGGCGTGACTTGAGTGCTTTGTCCTTATCTGCCCAGCCGCCGACCTTGAAGAACCTCTTCTGGTCTCTGCAATATTTCCTGTCGCATTGGAATATCCTGGTAAAGGCGACATCAAAGAGCCGACCATTTAGAAACGTTGACGCGACGCGCTGGATAACGCCGCCTATCTCTCGCAAATAGTAAAACTCTCGTCGCTCAATGTTTTGTGCCAGCTTCACAAATCTTTGCCTCTGGTAGTTTATCCAGTTTGCATCCGTGGCAAACCCGCCAGTCGTGGATCCAGCCCAGTAGAGGTTATTGCGCTTTTTATCCCAGCCAACCTCTTTTGAGTCGTCGTATATAAACTCTCCTTCAATGTATGCAGGACTCGGGAGTAAAATGTCGCCCATCGTCGATGGCGAGCCGGTCGAGAGAGCCGGGACAAACCCCTCGACAAGCGAAAAGGACACAGGGCTCATGAAGAGGCCGTGCATATTGCGATACTCTGGATGTTCACAGAGATCCATGGCGGAGGATTGATCTGTGACAAACGGTAGATCAAATGCTTGCGATGAAGACTGCGTCTTTGTTTTCTTGGCTTTATCCTTGGACGCACAAAATTTTGTGACATCGTCCCAAATAGGTTGATGGGACATGCTGGTGATGTTAAACTGCGGATGGTTACGGGCCTCTTCTGCTCCCCACGTCGGGATTAGTATCCGCGGCTCATCAAAATGATTCACCAGAAATTTGACATCCGGAAGAGTGCCATCTAATCCCTTAAACAGCGTATCGAGCAGAACCTTGAGGTGTCTATCGAAAACTCGATAAGCATGCGCACAGTCCGAGGTAGCAGATCCACCGTTGAAACTGCAGAACCACATTTCACTGTTTTGCGCAAAGTGAATCTGGCTCATAGTCTCGGTCACTGTTTTCCCGCTGAGTTGCCAAAATGGTGACACAGCATGATAGATTGCGTCAAAATCGTCGATTATAGGGGATTCATGGCGAACTGCAAACTCATACCAAGCTTCGAAACCTGGAGGCGGTTCAGCATGGTATCGGAGCTGGTATTGTTCGACAGCCTCTTTGTAAGTCTTGGACTGGGTCTTGAGAAGACTCTTAAAGTTGGCCTTGCCGCCGCGTACAAGGCTCTCGACGGGGTGCTCTCGCTCAGGGCCAAATATTTTCGCCGATTGTTGCGCATCGCGAATCATCCAGAGATTGGATAAAAGTGGTATAAGTGATGCGACGCCAAACAGCCATAATACAAGCCTGAATTTTGCTTGTTTGGGTAACAGAGTGACCAATTGGCCGAGAGTGATGACAGAAACTAAAGTGTAGGCAACAGCCTGGAAATCTGATGATTCATTTGTTGGATTGGTAGTGAAAGAGATACTAAATGTGGTAATCAGAGGAGCAACAATCCAAGAAGCATCTCGAGCCTGAGCGATAGTTAATAACCCAAAAGTTTGCGGAATTGCATGTCCACGAGGAAACTTACCACCTGTATAATAAAAAACCAAGACAAGGCCTTGATAAAAGCTAGGAAAAAAGTCCTGATGATGCCAGTTGAATTTAATCCAAAAAAGGCAATGTCGATACCGGATATCAACAACAGAAGAACAGCAATGCGTACAGAAAGAGGGCGAATGGTATTCTCAAGATTGATGGACGGAAAGATTGTAGATGTCCTATTTCTTGGCAATAGAGCAGTGTAAAAAATGAAGAGAAACGTGCTTGGAATTATAGAGAATAAGAATGCCCAAATACTCCAATTTGAAAATGTGAGAACACCAAAAGAAGCAGCCAGAATGGCACCCCGATTTGTGCTCACCAAAGGGGAAAATAAGCCAGCCGGTTTGGAAGCGGATCCCAGGTATTTCTGAACCGCCAAGAGCAGAGGCGTCAGTGCAGGCTGTCGTCATTTAGTACGAGTTCAGTCATTCTTTGTATAATTGTGCTCTTCTTACCAAAAATTGGACTAGACCAGTCTCTGACCTGAAAAGTGAATAGAGAGCAGCGCTCACGGCCACAATCCACAATGAGTATGGCGATGACGATGCCCCCCTAGCCTTACCGGAGACTACTGGTCTCAACAGCGATTTAGGCTGTGGCTGGCTCAGGGACTTGATCAGGACTGGCAAAAAGGCCCAGCACAAGATCTCTGTATCGAGCTCAGAGTCTTGGGAGGACAGCCATTGAGCCAGCGTAGCAAATAGCAGAGCTGCCCCAGCGTATCCAGCACTGGGCCCAGCATCGTCGGCCCTGGGAAGCCACATGATGATGCTTGCCGTTGTGAGCTGTTGATACAATTTCCACGAGCGACCGTGAGGAAAATGGAGAACGTGGCATGGTGCCTGTACAGGGGGTCTAAGCCTCCCTTGAAAAGCTCCGGTTCGTATTTATTAGCACCGTGTTTAATGTGGCTGAGATCGTCGCGTCACGCTTACTTGTTAGCGGATCCTTGGAATTTACTGCGAGCCAAGTGGGAGGGTTCGAGCACCGCAAGTGATTCAAACTTTTACACTGAAGCTACGTTTGAGGTTATATTGAATTGATTAATATGCTGTAGAGTTACCGCGCAAGCCTGATTTGCGTAAACTTTAGATTAAGATGGAAAAGTTGTAAAGTTAAAAGGGCAAGCTGAAGGCTTATTTCGCAAATGTTCTCGCAGCCTATTATTTGATACAATCTCTACTGTGTATATTCTCATTAATACAGCCATGATACAAGTACGACGAGCGCAGAGTGAAAGAAGTAATGGGAAACTCCCATTAACTACCACCTAGATATCATCATTAGCATCATATATTCCAACAAGTGATCACGGAAACTTACCACAGCCTCCTCCACATCCTCCTCCACCAGCTCCACCAGCACCACCAGCAGTAACCCCAGCACCGCTTGATCCGCATAGCTAAGAGATGGTTAGAACTGCAAACATGTATCCATCCGATTGGTACATACCCCTCCGTTGCCATTATTACATCCTCCAGCACCACCACAGGCGCCAGCCGCTATACCTCCATTTCCGCAAGACCCAGCAGCACAGTTCCCCCACGCTCCTTGGCCGTTGTGAATAGTAGATGGATCCCATCCATAGTACATCCCGGGAGCAAACCATGGCGGGAAAGGATACGGCCCATACACTGATACATGGGTCAGTTTCCATGCAATACACACGTGTAGCTTCGAAATTATCGGCGGTAAGAGACTCACTAGTGTATTTAGCACCCCAAAGAGTAAAGTAGTCTTCTTTGGCAGGGAATTTCTGACCCTTCTTCTCTGCTCTCTTTGCCGCCTTTTGGTACTCTTGGTCTAGCCATTGGCGCTGTCGAGTACGCGCTCGTGCGGTGACTCTCCTTCGACCTGCCGTTTCGATCGTCTTTACGGAATTATGGTAAGATATATGGGCGGATTTCTCTGGTGGACACGTTTCCGCCGTCTCAGACTTGTGAAAGGACTCTGATAATCTTGCATTGGATGAGATACCAAAAAGTCTGCCCACGGCCGATATTTGCGAGGAACGAATTGCTACGGTAGAGATCAAAGAATTAGCTTGGCATATCTTTCGTCTTGGAGCGGATGGATGGGCCGACTTACTTTCACAATACCAGCAGGTGCACTCGCTGTACACGGCATCAAACATATCTTGGTAAGTCTTTGTTGTCCATTCAAAGCATCTGCTGAGCTTGTCCTCGTCAATTTTGTCATCGTGGTCGATGAATTTTCCAGTCGTCGAAACTGTATAGTAGTAATAGTGCGAAGGTATAAGCTGATGCGTATGCCACGCCAGATCGATATCCAGAGTCGGCACCACAACCTTGCCAGGATGCTTCTTCATAATCTGCAAGAAGCGGTCGTATTTGACAATGAGCCGCGTCATGGTATCCCGTGCAGTCGGGCTATGAAGCCAGTCTAACTTGACCATCTTTTCGACGAAGACGCCCTGGCGCATAACAGCGGCGCAAAGATCAAGACCGAATGGAGAAAAGTTCTGCCAGTATCGGCTCATCATTTTGCGGATGCATATGCCAGCCCAAATGTGTATTTGATGCCGGGCAAACAAACCTGTTTCTGAATCTATGTTTCGGATCTTTTTGGGGGTCACCAGAATGTTTTGAATCATATCCCTCACTGCCTTTATATTTAATCGCTCGGGGGCTTTGTTTTCTTCTTCTTCTTTGTTCTTATCCTTTTTCTTTATCTTGTCCTTCTTAGCCTTGCTCTTGGACTTTTTGATGATGGGTGTCTGAGATGGCGGTTTGATCAGCTCGGCGATTTTGCTTCGTAACTCTCGTTTGATCATGCGGTTGGGGAATGTCCTATAGTATCTTTCGCCCCTGGTTCCTTCAGGCACAACCTCAGGGCGGCCGCTGCCCGGATCAAGAATGGTGCCTGGCATCGGCACATTCTGAACTAGAAGAGCGGAAGCATCGGAAACAAATTTGGTCACCGATAGAAGCTCTTTATAGTTTTCATTTTGGCAATTCGGACACTTGTGGTTAAAGTTGCCATCACCATAGCCATGTCCGATCAGTCCAGTAAACCTGAGAATCTTAATGCATGTTTTAATCGGCGGCATGGCATAAGCTGGGCTTGACTTACTCGATATCTTTCACATCTTCCTTCATTCCGCATGTCGTCCACGGAATCTCATTCTTGCTTGGGCAGAAGGGACACTTGAGTATCTTCTCCATGTCGTCATCCTGATTTCGCCAGCGATGACCAGTTTTAGCAACCCAATTGATCTTCGCTTGGTGGGATACATTATAATTGAAGTCTGTGTCGATGGCTTTATGTATCAATTCCCATGGCATACCCGCAGACCAAAAGGAGCCCATCCCGTGTCGTATTGAATCTTCAAGGAAAGCTCGAGGATTGAGCATGTGCGTATGAAGGACCATCAATACATCTGCCATAAAAGAGAACAGAAGAGATTAGCTCAACTAATTGTAAAACTCGTTGTAATTCTGTGTTCCTCACCTAAAGGTGGTAGCATATTCTCCTTCCATATTAATCCACCGCGGTTTGTAAACGTTCTGTACTTGGGGTTATCAGGTGTTGTCATGTCGTTTTCAGTCAACATGTCAGTTTCCGTAAGAGAATACCACCAATCTTCATATCGCTCAACTGCACGAGCAACAAACAACGCCCATCTCTTCTCGCGAATCCTAGCTTGGCCGGCCAGTAGCACAGTTGCGGAATTGGTCTTTTCGAGCGCACGAATCATGGGCCAATCAGCATCAACGCGGTAGTCATCCAATGCCCATTTACCACGGCTATTCCAGAGATTCCATAGTCCGTCGGTGTAGCCAATGTCATCCTTCATAGCTTGGATAGCATGGAGGAGCTTGAGGTGAGCGAGGCAAGCATCCTCCGAAATACCAGATGTGACGTTCTTATGGTCAAATGTGATCTTCTCAAATGACAGATTCGTAAAAGCGGCATTGATGTCTTCTGACGCCTCGCCGGCATCGTCGTCATTCGAAACCTTTGGCGTCTCGCCATTCGTAATGTTAGGGATCTCGCCATTCGTACTGTTAGGGGTATCGCCATTCGCGCCCTTGGAGGACTCAGGAGTGATCGAAGTACTCGCAAGATAAACAGGAGATAAGTCAGAATACATGTAATCGCCACCAGAAGCCTGCGGCTCTGGCGACAGCGGGGCGGTCTTCATCTTTGCTCAATGCTCCAATTCTCTTCTAGCGTTGCGCGCGATGAATCGACATGAGAAGGATCATACCGCACGCGAGGCTGCGAAAAGGACGGCAATTTATTCACCCCCGGTTTTCCAACGCGAATGTGATGATAAATGTAAGGCGAAAGACGGCTAAACTTGAAAAGGCACCTATACCCGCTTGTCATCATCAACTGGGTCTGCGAGTGCAGGTACAGATTCAATATGCATGCATGGCTCAGCTGAGCACTCTGATGAGAAATCAGGAAGTTTCCGAGATGCCCGGATAAATTGTTTCAATGTCCCTTACACAGCCCATCTCATCCCAGTTCAACAATTGACGCTGTTTACAAGTTCTAACACGAGATGGGTGAACTTTGAAACATGCGATACTGTTCTCTGTAATCGTAATCGGGATTGGCGCCGGGATCGGTACCCGGTTGGAATAATCCTGGCGTTTGCCATTTGTTTGGCTTATTAAAGATGAGTTTAAACTTAATCGCTCCTCTCTATGAAGGAATTGAGTGCTGATTTAGATCGGACAAATGCGTCTAGCTTACATGTAGCGTTGCACGGAGACAAGCCCGCAAAATCATTCTAGAATGACGATGGTCTCAACCTAGATGACAGGTCATGGGACCGTTCCAAATCAGGCCTCTCCAATGAAACATGGCCTGTTTAAAGATTAGAGATGCCAGGTGCTAATGAGAATTGATCAAACGAGGCATGTTGTCTCTTGATCGGGGAATCTCCCCCCGCTCTTCGGACATGTCAACCCACATGCAGAAGCAAGACATCAGCGCTCGCCTCGCTTTGAAAAGCAGGCTACGGTTATCGTTATCATTATCACGCCAATGACATTCCAATCTATCTCGTTTATGCTCGAAAGCAAAAGTACGCGTCATTAGAAATGCCTGATACGAGGCTGATTTAACGGGATAACGGCACCCAACAACAAAAAAACGCCTAGCCAATAGTGAGGCGAAGCACTGGTGTAACAGCGGGAGAAGTCGAATGTGGTTTGTTGCCCATCTCAATGTTTCTTGACAGACTATTAATAGCACCAGTTCTTAAATGATATGGTGTCGCATATGATTGTACGTCCAACGGAATTGATACAGATTGTGTGAAATTTAGAGATTAAGCTACCTGAAGGTGGATGATAGATCATTAATAATAAGCAATATCGGCGCCAAACTTAATGAACCAATCCCGTTCCATGTAAAAGCCTGTGTCATCCTCAAAATCGTAAAAAACATCATCATCATCGAGACTATCATAAAAGTCTTCAATCGTTTCGAGCGCTGGGGCTGCTTGTTTAGCGATTTGAGGAGTCGGCTCTTTGGCCTTCTTCTTCTTCTTCCTCTCCTGATTCTTGCTGCCTTCTTTGGGCTTCCAAAAGTCTTCTCGCGCCTTGTCCGCCCACTCCTTGAAGTTCTCTGGCTTCAGCAAGCACTGCAGCACAACTTCTCTGGCAGCTAGAACATCTTCCATGTTGCTGTGTATCCCGTCTCCGTTGCGTATTTGGATACCGAGAAATTTTTCACACAGTTCCTGGAGTCCCCACCGTCGGCGCGGTTTCCTATATTTCTTCCCCGTCTTGTTAAAGACAGCCTCTGTTGCGAGTATTGCCGAGTCCACGACACGCATGTGGATTAAGCGGAGAGCCTCAAAGTCAAATAGTATTGATTGTCCGACAAGGATGGTACTCTCGTCGACATGCTTCCACAGCTCTTCGCGGGCAGCGGCCCAACCGTGCAAAGCATTTTGGTGTGCTGCTGCCTCGCTTATGATCGTAGCGTCTATACCGTGAATCTTCGCTCTCCAGTCGGTGATCGGCCGAGAAGGGATAACTAATGAATCGATGAGGGTCTCGCCCGTCAAGAAGTCCATCACGTAGAGGCTGACCAGCTCATCGGATCCGTCAGATGTCTCTGCCATTTCGCAGTCAACTACAACAGCGTGCCGCTTGATAGTGGCACGCTGAATCTGTGGTGTCTGTTGAAAGTCTGCCAGGCTTGGCCGTGGCTTTTGCTTCTTCGTTGTCGGTCCTTTCTCAACATCAAGTATATAGCCTTCCTTCTCAAGAATCTCTGCGGAATGACATTTAGCAGAGAGCTGATTGAAGACCTCATCTTGCTGCCGATGTGTAAGGCATGTGTAACAGACATCCCCAAATTGCAATTGTACGGGAGGCGGCGCATCTGTTAAAGTCTCTTTGCTATCAATCGCATCTGTTGAAGTCTCTTTGCTATCGGTGACTGATGCGCTTAGAGACTGTGATTGCTTTGCTTCCTCTTCGAGGTGGGCTGCTGATTTTGCATGGGCTGCAAAAGCACTGGTGCTTTGAAACCATCGCAAGCACACTCGGCAACATTGATTCGCATTATGGCCAGTCTCGAGTGCATGGCTGATTATGCGAGGTCTAGTGTTAAATTTCTTTTTGCAAACGCCGCAAGGAAATGGTGCCATCGTATGTTATCGAGGAAAGGGTCTTTTTGCTTCAACCAGTATCAAGAGGAAGGGAGTTGTCGACTGTGATAAAGAATTCTGCGCGATCAATCGCGTGCTGCGAGTTCTGATTAAATGAAGAGGGGAGGGGAAATGCATGCAGGCCAGTTCGGCAGAGGATTATTATATAGGACTGAGGCACACACACATCGCAGCTGGCGGCAGTTGGCTCTTATTCGCGAAAGACTGCCCAGTATTCATCAGCCACGTAACTACAATTAATTACTACTATTTAAGCGCCGTGATTGGCATTTGTTGTGAGATTGTCGCAGCCGGACCTATAAGAGACTGTGTATGAGGGAGGCCTACAAGACCGCTTCTGCGACCCCAGCTTCATGCCTAAAGGCTGTGAGCAAGGCGCTTTTCATTGAGGGTACACTATGCTACCAATCATCTTGGAGTAACAAAAATAATCTGGTCATAGGTACATTGTGAGACGTAACAGAACTGTTGAGAAGATCTCGCTGAGAGAAGCATTCATCATAGCTCTCAAAACAGTGAACCATGATTAATCCACCTTGACAAACTGCCATAGAGTCGTTACATGCTGTCGCAAGACCACATCATCCGAGCCTGGCAACACGCACACCTTCTTTAGTGTGTGCCACCAGTGTGGCATCAGCAACTCGTACCCTCCATCCGGATGCTTCCTCACTGTCATAAACTCCCAGGCTTCATGCTGAAATGTTGCCGAGTGCAATTTTTCCTGGTTGTTGTGGCCCATGAACCTGCCGGAATGGATATTAACAAAACCAAAGTATCCATTCTTTTCCACACAGAGCCATGTATATTGCTTGTTTACGTCGTGTTCAATGTCGTAGACGTAGAGACCGCCCCCGTCATGTGAGCAAATCACTCGGTTGGTGTCATTCATAAAGATGTTGTACTTGTTACCTGGCCAAGGCACAGCGTATCGGCGACCGTCCCAGATTTCACCCAAGACAGTTTGTTCAGACGTTTCCGGCGTAAATTGGGTAAATGCAGTGGACGAGTCATCCGTTAATTTTTCCATGATGGTATTTTGATGTGTCTTTTGTATGGATTTGCAAGATTCGGTACGTGTTAATTGTCGAGAGCCTATCATAAAACGTGGATAAGTCAGCTGTTATTCATATACTGAAATAAAGAAGAATGGTACTCGCCTGGATGCAGCGTTGGGTCAGAAAAACTGTCAGCTATTTTCAGGGTGTGAAAAAAAGAAAAAGAGATGCAAGAATAGAAATGGGAGCAAACAGAAAGATGTTGACAATTCATTGGGGCGACCCGAGACATGTGTTGCCATGGGTACAAGTACTGTACTACGTACATCCTGCAAATCTAACGTCATTCGAGCATTACGGCCTCCTGCATAAAGAAAGATATTTGTTAGACAATTGGCTTCTCAGCTGTAGGCTATGCTACACGAAAACCTGCATTCATTCCCGACCGGTGAAAATGTTGGCCTCTCGGATTTTTGAGTACGAATTCAAATTTACTATGCTGATGATTCAATCAAGACATGTGTGCAATTAGTTTTACCTAATTATAACACCTGTTGAACTGCCATCTCCCACATTGAACCGGCGTAGCTCTCAATCCTCCCGGTGATCAAGCTGGGGTGGGACTCCCACTTCTCTTTGCCATTCTCGTATTGTATCCATGAACTGGTCTGGATGGCGATTGACAAAAATATTTCCAAAACTCCCAGGCATGCCAACGTAGAAGATGCTGCCCTGGGTACAGCAAGTAGCATGTTCCACGAAGCTCGTCTCCAGCAACGCACGATACGAGGCCACATTCTTCAAAATAATATCAGACAAAGTCCAATTTCCCTGAAGAATTTCAACCGCCGCCTTCCAGGATGCTCCATTCTGATTGTCAAGATTGTGCGCAACAATCTGAAGTACCTTCCTGGGAAAGATTGCTCGGCTGCGAAGGGTTTCCATCGCCGCCCTCTGAACAGCAATGGCTCCATCTCCAAGCCGTGCCACTATGGCTTTACATAATTCTTCAGACAGCGGTGATTGAGTTCCAAGTACCTTAATTGCCGCTATTCTAACGTTGAAGTTATTGTCATGATATGCCCTTTGTATTATGACTTTGAGGACTCGCTCAGGTAAGGCTGGCTTCTCCAGTAGCGCTGTTAATGCTGCCAGTCGAATTTCGTGGTTTTGATCTGCAAGTAATTCTGCTATAGCTTCTACGATCTCTTCAGATAATGCCCGACTGGAGAGCGCTCGTGCTGCTTCTAATTTAACCATCTGGTTCTGATCTCTAAGTTGTGTCGCAAGAGCCTCAATTATCTCATTAGATAATACCGACTGGTGTCTAAGGGCGGCAGCTGCATGCTTTCTAACATCTTGATCTCGATGTTTGAGTTGCGCCGCCATGGCTTCAACGATATCTCTGGATAATTCTGGTCGGTGCTGATTATTAAGTGCTGAGAGAGCAAAGCATCTAATATCTGAATCTTGATCATGCAGATGTCTGCGAATCATGTTTAGGATCTCTTCTGATAGCGTTAGTTGCTTTGAGAGGGCTTTGAAAACGGCCTCTTTAACTTCCTTATCCTGGTGTGTTAACTGTGCTGCTATAGCTTGAAGAATATCAACAGGAAATATTTGGCTTTCCTTCCACGTCGGTGTTAGTGCTTTCAGTGCCTCTCTTCTGATGTCTTTGTTTTTGTCTTCCAGCTGTGCCGCTATAGCCCTTATTATATGCATAGAGAGCCTTTTGCCTTGCAGCAGCTGCAGTGTCGTTAATTTCCATGCATTGCATGTGTTTTTATCTTCCAGCCATGGAATAAGTAGTTCGGGAACTTTGGATTCCAGCTCTGTGCCGTATGGGAGCTTTGTCATGTCAGTATCTCTATCGTGAGATACCAACCAGGCCGCTATAGCCTCCAAAATCTCTTCTGACAGACCTTTCCGACACTTAAGCGCTTCCCATGCTGCACGTCGGATATGATTATCTTCATCTTCAAGAAGGCTCACTATGTATTCAAGAATGCTTTCGGATAACGAGGGTTGATTCTCAAGCGCCAGTAATGCTTGATGTCGAGTATCTGGATTTTTATCCTTTAGCTGTGCCACTATAGTCCTCTGTATTTCTTCAGGCAGGGCGAATGGAAGGCTAAGCGCAGCTAGTGCTTTCCGTCGAACATTTGTGTCGGAATTCTCTAGTCGTGCAGCGAGATTTCTCAATGTGTCCATGGGCAGCTCATGATCCAGCGCATCTGCTATTGCCCATCGATGAAGAGAATGGCGATGCCCAAACCATGCTGCCATAGCTGTGTGGATACTTTCTGGCAAGCTCCGTTGCGTGCAAATAAGCCTTACCGCTGCTTCTCTGATGGCCAAAGGCTTATCTTTTAGCCTTCCTACTATCACATTGAGTGTCGAGAGTGGTAGGTCTTCGCATGAGTGAAGCGTCGAAAGAATGGTACATGTCAAACTGAGCGAAAGACTCTCCTCTAGCCAGGCCGTCATCAGCTCTATTGTCCTCTGCGGCAGCCTTGGTCGAGCTTTTAACGATTCTAGAACATGCATCCTCATGCCCACAGTTCCTCGTTGTAAGACATTATTCAAGGACCGCTCCGGAAACTCAATCTCTCGGATTAAAAGCGATGTACTTCGGAACTCGCATTCGAATTCTAGCCACTGCGATAAATGTTCTTCCAGCCTTATTCGAAGATGAGCAAAAGATTCCATCCCATCCGATGGGCCTACCTCACTCAAGCAATGCATGACCAATCGCTGGTGTACAGGGCCCAAAAGGTCTCGCGGCTGATCCTCCATAGTGAGGAAGAAGCGGTGCAGTTGTTCCTCCTCATATCCGGTGTATAGTAAGCCAGTGACGAAGCGCCAGAAAATGTCATAATATGCACTGTATTTACTTTCCTTTACGAATTCATCGGCGTTAAGCTTCTGAACACTTGCTTTCTTCTGTCGGCTGTCAAGGTCCACAATGGACAATGGCTCTCCAGATGTCCAATGCTGGACAAAATATCGAGCAGCAAAGTACTCTTGAAAGGTCAAATGTATAAAGTGATAGCTTCTGACTCTGAAGTTTGATGACGAGTCGGACGTCCGCAGGAAAGAAAGTCGTCCAAGCGTGTCGTAGAGCGTCAATTCGAGCAGCGGGAAGATTTGGACAATCTTATCCAGATGCGTTGACGTAAAATTTATTATATAGTGGTACATTCCATGGAAGGCAAGGATCTCGAGAATCTTAATCTCAGCCTTGACTCTGTTTTCCACCTCCGCGGGAAGAGCTGATTGAGCCCGGCTTTTGAGGATCCGTTCTAATCTTACTGCGTCCTTTTTCCACAATTTTTGCTCAATGGCCTGGTATATGCTGGTCATAGAGTCCGGTGATATTCCAGAGTCAAAGTCATCCCATGTGTAACAAAACGCATCCAGCTGAACTGGGATACGCGCGAGGTCTTGAAGCAGCCAGTGATCCTGAAGGAACGACTTGACCTTATCGATATTTGGTTTAATTGTGAGGTCAGCGGCGAGATATGCATTTACTTGCGTATCGTCAAATCCAACCGTCTCTAACTCCAGGTCTATTCCGGGCGGAGGCGTTGCAGATGGTCGGGACGTGATGATGACATTTGGCTGTTTCAAGAGGTCCTGAAGGAAACGAGACATGATATCTTCGCCGTCCAAGTACTCAGACACTTCATCCAGGCCATCTAGAAGAAAGAGAGTCGTGTTGTTCTTTGCTGCTACTGCTTTAGACAGGATTTTCGCCAAGTCTGGTCTGTTCTCCGGCAGAGAAAAGTACTCATCACTGAAAAGACACTCATAGTTGTATCCCGGCCTCATCCTTTCTTGTAACTTTAGATTTCTCAGAGGTATCCAAAGAATACGGTCGAAGTTCTTGTTCCACTCTTCCCATGTGCCTCGGTAAAACTCATGGACGATCTTTTTGCATAAGGTAGTTTTACCTACTCCCGCCCGTCCCCGTATAAGGATTCTTCTTGGGTGTATCACACAACCGTCGTGACCTTGGCGATCGTTGAAGATCGTTGAAAGGTCGACTTCACTCATATGATGATATGTCTCGGCCATCCGTCGAGCGAATTGTCGATCGGCGAACGAATATTGCAATGATTGAGCTTTAGTCGACCGATCCAACTGCTCCTCAAGTCGCTCAATAATAACGAGATTGATGTAGCACTGATCCATTGGCAATCTCTGGCCAGAAAGCCGTTCGATTTGGAGTCTATCTTCCGTGTAGTTTTTTTCACGCATCCAAGTATCGACCTGCTGTAGTCCATCTCGAATCAGCTGAATGAGTGCATCAAGCCTTCCTGTAACGGTAATGTAATCGGTATCATCAGGTCCAGCAAATTTATTCATCATTACATGGCTTCGCTCAAGTGGCAACGGGTTGGGATCAATATCTAGAGTCGCTGAACTACTATTGACTAGCTACCAAGGGTTAGCATACTTCAATTTAATGAGGATATTACCAAGGGAACATAACATACGGGTTTCGACTTGTCGAAAAAGGGCAACAACAAAGACGGCAAAAACTTTTTTGGAAGAACCGTCTCACGCGTTTCATAAAATGTATGCACTTTGCAAGGAGAATCTTTATCTTGGCACACCCGAGTAAAGGTGCGTACGAGTTCCTCAAGATAGAAAGTCGACTTCTTTACACTGTCAAGCAGCTGTGTCACCGAGCGTTTTCCGAGCAACGCCCATGTCTTTAGTACTGGCTCTGCCCAAGAGGCTATATCTTGAAATGCAGTTCCGCGGAAGGGTGTTGCAAGGAAGATAATGCCACGTGTAGCTTTCCTGATGGAGATATAATCACTTTGTGGGTTATCAGCTATTGTAAGAGCCTCCATCAAAATGATGCCTCCGAGACACGACGCAATGAAGACAATTGGACGATCTCTGCCCTGACCATCTGGTGTCGAATGAAATCTCATGTTATGGACACCAGCGAGCAGGCGCCTAGCGAACTCTCTGACTGTCCATGGAATCGAATCTGACTCTTGAAATAAGTCGGCAGGCCAATCGCAGGTGAATATTCGAGCCCGTTTCATCTTGCTTGAGAGCATATCGGGATCGGCTAGCCAATTTACATCAGGCCTACTGCCGTCCTGAGATCGCCATGTCCACGTGTCGGGCGACTTGGTGTCCAGGCCGTGAATGGCGATGATATCGACGTCTGGCTCGCCATCGTGTGCGTCAGTTATGTTGACTTGATTCAGGACAACGCCTCGGGATTGTTGATTCATCTGGGCAAGCAGGAGGAAATTATTACAGAATCGCGGGAAATTCTAGGCAAATGCCGCATGTGAGTGGATGCTGGCTTGGCTGGGTACATGTACATGTAATTGAGCCCTGCAAGGCTGCCCAATGGCCAGACGAATCAGGCGCATATTACTGACCCATGGTCATCCAACAACAGAGGGTCATTTAAGGAATAGAAATACAAGATTCCCAAGAGATTAAAAATTTTATTAGTATGTCATATTTGGTATATCTTATACGTAGACCTCACAGGTCACGTTCTACCGCAATCATGCTCTCCCAATCTCTCTTAACCTCATCAAGAAGCCCCTCTGTCAACAAAACATCCAATGCAACTCCAGCTAGCCCTTTAGCCACCCTCAGCGTCCTCACATAAGCATCTCGAGTCCCAGCAGCCTCAGCAAACTCCGGATTATGCGGACCTTGGCCTTTCGGTCCAGGCTGTAGGCGGAACGCCGGGCTCAGACTCGGCATCGCGTGGCTGATATCGCCCTGATCTGTACTTGCTTGTGTCTTGCCTCTCGTTTCATCAATATCCTGATCCACAGCAATTTCTCCCGGAGGATCGAGCGCATTAAAGTATCGTGTATAAGATTGCGCCATTGTACGGTTGGGCATGTGGTTTTTGTATCCCCATTTCTCGGTAATGGTCACTTTGGCTCCTGTTGCTAGAGCTCCGGCTTTGAAGCAATCGTATACTTTCTCTTTGAGCTCGTCAAGACGCTTCTGCGTATCGGATCTGACGACGAACAGCCCTGCAGCATAGGCGTGGATAATGTTGGGAGCGATTCCGCCATCAGTGATGTATCCTTGAACTCTGTCCTCAGGCATGATCTGCTGTCGAAGTGCTGAGACATTGTTGTATCCTGCAATCAGCGCGTCTAAAGCATTGATCCCAAGCCATGGATTCGCCGCAGCATGAGCCTCTCGACCAAAATACTCAACCTTGAACTGCAAATACGACGTTGTCCGCATCAAGGCCGCATTTGGGGTGATGCCAGGATGCGAAATCAGGCTCACATTGACCTTGTGGTCAGAATAAGCTCCAGCATCGAGAAGCCTGATTTTGCCTCCGCCACCTTCTTCTGCTGGTGTGCCGAACAAGACAACCTTACCTGGCGCTCGGTGTAGCTCCATAACCCGAGCAGTCGCAACAGCGCCAAGGACCGAGGCTGTGGCTATGAGATTATGGCCGCATGCATGGCCAATGCCTGGGAGACAGTCTGCCGTAGAAGACAAAGGTCAATATCGGTATCTGCTCCGCCTCAAAGAACTCGTGGCGCAAAGATTGAAGACTTACCCATCTCCGCATTGAAGGATACGACAGGGCCGCGTCTTCCTGTGTCATAAACTGCAACCCAGGCTGTGTCCATGCCATAGGCAGACGGCGTAACGACCCAGCCCCTCTGGGATTTCATGAAGCTGGTCAAGGCATCGTGGGCGATGAATTCCTTGAATCCTCGCTCTGGGTTGTCGTGGATCTTTTTGTTTATTGGCCAGAACACCTCATCGAGACTGTCCACCGCCTCACTGATATCGTTGAGGTACCGTAGTTCCGACAGCACGTTGCTGGGACCCGCAT
Organism: Trichoderma sp. IMV 00454; assembly: GCA_001931985.1. Lineage (NCBI taxonomy): Eukaryota > Fungi > Ascomycota > Sordariomycetes > Hypocreales > Hypocreaceae > Trichoderma > Trichoderma sp. IMV 00454. The sequence goes on from MSJK01000131.1 coordinate 1,120,424, forward strand.
CACCTATTAGACGGCCATCTTTAATAGCGTCATTGCCATGTGATATAAGAACGAAGTCGTCAACTTCCTCGTCAATTAACGCCATTACACTTGACGTTACTTCATTGAACGATTGCGAACTCCCTCGCCTATGCGGACAGCTATGCAAAAGATAACGAGTACAGGTGCCACCCGTCCTGAGGGGTCGGCTGAACGCGCCCTGGCCTACTTCATCCATCCCGTGTCTCTCAATTTCCAGGGTAGCACTATAGCCGGCAGGATGCGCTCCCCCTGGGTTTAATCCACCTATCAGAGAATGTCCTGCTCAATGAGGGGGCCACGCTCTATTCTTGGAGAATGCAAGGCGTCGGGCTTCATCACGTGAAGCAGATCCCATTGGGTCCTGATTTGTTGTTGGTTGCAGCTGGACATTAATACAAGCGGCTCTCGCAGTTTGAGCATCGGAACGTGGACAGAATCATATCCCGTAAGCAGGAGATTCCCAGAGCCTCAGGAGCGCGTTCTGCCGGCATTTTGTTGCGCGTAAAACGCTTTGAGATTGCTGTTGTTCCAGAGAGACTGCAGCCCGGTTGTGTCCATTGCCGGGGGCTCTTTAGCTGTTGGCATTGAGCGAAGCGATCGGGTCATTGAGCCGATTGCGATAACGGCGTGATGCGTCCTTTGCGATCGCCGCCAAGCAAACGATCGATTCAGCCTCTTGAATCGCGATAACACCAAGAGTCGCTGTTTATTCTCTTTTTTTCCCTTTCCACTCATCATTTCTTTACTTGGCTCAACGGATACCACGATATCTACTATGCCTCAGCCACAGCACAGCAGAAGTCCAAATCCGTCGGATGATTCATCAGTAGACTTACATGAATCGCCGTCAGAGCAAGGCTCGTCAGATGCCGTGGTCCGCAAATCCAGCAAGCCACTTAGTCGGCGAGGCCACTTCAAATCACGTCTCGGATGCTTCAATTGCAAGCGTAGAAGAGTCAAATGCAATGAATTGCGGCCGTCTTGTTCGCCGTGCTGTCGTCTCGGCTTGAATTGCAGCTATCCGACACCGGCTTCATCGTCGTCCGCTTCGTCGTCGTCCACATCCTCGTCATCTTCACTTGCTCCGCGTGCCGCGTTATCAGGTCTCGCGCTGGAAGATTTGCGCTTCTATCACCAGTTTCTTCTAGCCGCTTTTCCAACACTGCCATTAAAAGCCAAAGATGTCTGGATGGATGCCGCCGCCATGTCACACCAGGTGAGATTACCTCCGTTGAAACTCGCCTTCAGCCCTATGGCGTCTTACATGCATGACTAACAAGGGCGTGCTTGTATGACTTAGTATGACTATCTTGCACATGCTGTTCTAGGCCTCGGAGCCTCACATCTATCACAACATGGCAACGTCGACTATACGTCGCAAGCCTTACAGCATCGCGTCACTGCCATGAAGCTTGTTAATGAGCAACTTGATCATCCGCCGACAAAGCCCGCTGATCAGGATGCACTATTTGCAGCAGTAATATGTCTCGTCACCCAATCGTCACTTATGCCGGATAGCATGATTGACTATATTACAACAACAAGAGGCGGCAACTTGGTCGCATCTACTATTATCACAGACTATGAAAAGTCCATCTTCAAGTATTTTACGCCCATGGAACATGATCGATCCCTAGAGAGGCTCATCAGCGAGCAGCCAAGAAATTTTGAGGCCATCGAGGGCTTTCACGCATCCGCACTGCGAATATTGCCATTGTGCCAGAAGCCTACCGAGGTATCATACTGTGAATGTATGATCAGATGCATCAATAACTTGCGCACCTCGTGTTTGGAAGGTATGACGCATCGCTCATGCTATCATATTACATACACTCTCATTTTTGGGTATGCGCTGACAAGGCTTCGTTTAGCTTGGAGAGAGTTTGTGATTTTATTCATCATGCCGACTACTTTCAACAACCAAGACTTTATGGAATTTGTTGATTACGAAAACCACACAGGCCATCTCTTGATCATTCACATGTTCCTTTTGGACTACGTGCTTGGCAATGCCTGCCTCTCCAAATCTGACGAGCCCGAATATCCCGGCAGGAAATTCGTCATCATCAATTGGACGAGGGACTTAGCCCGCAGATTACCGTCCTCATATAAAGAGTACACCGAATGGCCTCTGGAGTACTGCAAGATTCTAGCTGAGAGAGATGCGCGGTATCTTCTCAGCCCGTGATCCATAGGGGGGCGGCGGTCATCATACGGTACTTACAAAGCAGCAACTGGTCGCTTGCGGTATCTATGACCATTCCCACTATATATTTTTACCCATATTGCTATGATGGCAGCTCCTTAGTCGCTCCATCGTTTGATCCAGAGACCGATATTTGCAAGCTTGCGGCTTGATTCATTTTATATCGTCAAGGATCTACCATATACACATAGTACATGCTTTTGGCAAACATACTACAGGTATGATCGCTGTCTTTTCCAGCTGAAACTTGGCGATGTTAACAGCATTTCAGGCTACACACATATATTGAGACCTGGCCATCTCATATGTATGCCAATATACGTGTGATCCTTTTGCAGCGAGGGATTCTTGTGTCATCTGCGCCGTACTCAAGGGCATACGGGACCCGAGATAAAACATCTACATGTAGCAATGCTCACAACCTGCCTGATATCCAGGCTGTACTAACGGTTATTAACCAACTTTTCCCAAACTCTTCCTACAAATCTCAAGCCTAAACGTTTAATTGGATGGATATAGAAGCATTATCAGTATTCTTGCAAAGTTGCCTTCCTCAACTCTCTCAGCGCAACAATCATAGATCGATTTCACGACGACTTCTTTCAACTCATCACGTGATAGGTCTGGTGGTCTAGTGGTATGATTCTCGCTTAGGGAAAACCCTACAGCTTATATGCGAGAGGTCCCGGGTTCAATCCCCGGCCAGACCCTTCTTTTTCCTGGTCTCTACCGAATCTCTTTTTTTCTGCTCACCGAGACCGCAGTATCTTGATCAGTCGATTACGGTCGCCGAGACAGACATTACAACTACTCATCGGTCTGGTGGTCTAGTGGTATGATTCTCGCTTAGGGACAACCCTACAGCTTGTTTGCGAGAGGTCCCGGGTTCAATCCCCGGCCAGACCCTGTATGATTCTGAATCTCATTCCGAGGTTCTCAATTCTTTTTTTCTTCAATTTCTCGATATATTATATTTTTTGTAGACGTTGTTGTCTTCACACTTATCTCATTCAGAGCTGTGATTTTGCAGTGTAGCTAGCATTAACTCGTTTACCTATACACATAATAGACCTTTTTGTCTCTCATGCTTCATACAATCTCTATAACAATCAAGAGTCCTTGACTCCCCCATCATAACAATGTGCTAATTCTCAGCTGGTATTCCGTTTCAAGCTTGCAATCTCCGTAATTGACACTCCGACGCTGTAAAAATGATATAGATAAGAGAAAAGACACTTCTGTCAGCTGCTGGTCCCTCGCTTCCTCTTGCGCTTAGTCTTTACACCGGCAAAGTAGTCGTCCACGATATCCTGTGCCGTTTTTGGGATATCCTTTCGAAGCATCCACGTAGCCTCTGAGCGCTCATACCCAACCCATTCGATGAGCAATTTGGTGCGGTTCTTGTTATGCTTGAGAACGCCAAAGATCTCATACAATCCTGGGTCTGTTGGGTTCTCGGGTCGTCCTCCTTGTGAGCGCCAATACTCAAACAGAAACTCGGGAGCATCTTCGTGCAGCTTTCTTTCGGGCTCCCAAGTCATCTTGCCCTCCTCCCATTCTTCAGCGTCTTTCCATTCCTCGCTATTGTCGTGTTTTTCATCTCTCTTCCATTTTACTTGGAGCTCAATGGAGTCACCTGCCCAGCGATACCCAGCGAAGTCCTCAAAAACGTATTCCGTGTCTTCTTCTTCTGGGTTCCTTGGCTTCTCTGGCCTTTCTGGTTTCTCTGACCTCTCTGGCTGTGCTGGCTGTGCTGGCTCCTCTTCTCCAATATCTGGCTGATCTAGAATCTCCGAGATGCGCCCCGTAAGTCGAAATGGTCTTGTTGTATCTGGTGCCCTCTTGCTGCTGAGGGAGCGTGTAGTCGCACGAGGAGTGGATGCTGATGCCACCTCGTCCTGCCCAAGTTGCACCGAATCACTGACGTTGTGAATCTCGCTGTCATCCGTAGTCCCTCTCTGTAAAGCTGCTGCCTCTGCGGCCTGTCTTTTCGCATACGACTGCCGCCCCCCTGATCCAGGCGTGCTCTTTAATTTCGGTGTGCTCTTTTTCACCCGCGATGTGCCACTACCGGGGGTTGTGCCTAGCGAAGTCCGTGGTGAGGCTCGCGTTGGCTTAGAGGGCGTAAAGAGAGGAATGGCAGCCATGATGGACTGCATGGTGACGCGCTCTTCTTGTGTTGTAACCGAGCTGGAATTGGACGCGTGATTGAAACTGAAATTACAATGGGAAAATGAAGCTCGTATCTGTGGCTGTCAAAATGTGTTTGTTTACTTTCGGTGTTTTTCGGTGGCTATATCAATTTGCCGTGGTTATACCAATTTTCCGGTTCCTGCTGTGTCAGCAGTTTTGGTTGGTGGTCCGACCGCCTACCTGTTTATCTTCAGTGACGTATTGGATGTAGAAAAGGGGCCCCTGCACGTGATGCTTCTTTTTCCGGCCGATTCCAGCACAATCGTCAATCTACACAAGGTTCAAGGTTTCCGGTTCCGGATGCGGTTGGCAGAGTCCGCGATGCGATGCTTTTCATGCCAGTTCGTCACATGGAGCGGGCCGAAGAGGGGCTGCAAGACAGAAGAGAGAAGCGGGGTCTGGGGGTGAGTTGTACGGAGGTTGCATCCGCGGCTCGTGTTAGTGCTTGGATCTGGCACGGGATGCTGATGCTTCGATGCATATAGTAAGACTCAAGCGTGGTGAGACGCCGCTCAGGCTCGGCTCTAGCTTATACCGTCGTTGTCTAGGAGAATCTTGACAAAGTATATATCATCTAGGCTCCTTTAGTACTGCTTCATACTCTCTTGTTGTCGTGTTGTTGCTCGCTACATGACCTACTAACTGGTGTATACTGTGTACAGCACCTGGACCTACACGATGGCCTCATCAGCTGTGCCACCGTCTAGGCCGATCCGCATCGCCAACTGCTCAGGCGCTCTCAGTATGATCAAGTCCACATCCATGAAACTATTTCACATATCGACGCTCACTCACATCATACAACAGCTGATCCGGGCATCTTAATGTACAACCAGGCCAAGTATGGCCCCGTCGACGTCATTACAGGCGACTACCTCGCAGGTATGTTTCAAGCATTTGCTATGAGTCAACTGCTGAAAAGTAAGAAAATAATTCACATTCAGTTGGCTGACATCATACCACAGAAGTGAGCATGGCTGGCAGTGCGATGCAGCGTGCGTCAAATGGCGCTGGCTGGATTCGGTCCGCGTTGGAGGGAATCCAGCTGTCCCTGGATCTCATCAATGAAAAGCGGATCAAGGTGGTCCTCAACGGTGGCGCCATGAACCCAAAAGGATTGGCAGAAAAGATTCACGAAATGGTAAAGCTGCTGTACGCTCATCTCACTTCTATGCCTCATTGCTGACAGACCGGGCAAGGTCCATAGCAGAGGCTATAAGCTTCGTGTAGGCTGCGTCGAAGGCGACGATTTGATGCACAAAGTTCCCCATTTACTCTCAAAACCTCTCCCTCATCTCGACAGCGCAAATCCCGATGTTCGGTATGACAAAGACACCACCTCTTTTCTCGATTCACCAGAGGAGATGCCAGTCGTCGCCGCCAGCGCATACCTCGGCTATCGTGCTATTAAAAAAGGCTTAGAAGAAGGCGCGGATATTCTCATCTGTGGCCGTGTTTCTGATGCTTCCCCAGTCATTGGAGCGGCGGCAGCGTGGTATAACTGGTCTGAATCCGACTTTGATCGACTCGCCGGGTCCCTTATTGCAGGTCATTTAATCGAATGCTCGACTTATGTCACAGGCGGCAACTTTCCCGGTGCATCTAAACATCCTCCCAGCGATTTCTTGCGTCTGGGTCCGGGCATCGCAGAAATTCTCCTCAACGGCGAATGCATCATCACCAAGCACGATTCTCTGAACGGATTTGTTACCCCCGACACAGTCAAATGCCAATTCGTTTACGAGCTGCAAGGAAACATCTATCTCAACAGTGATGTGAAAGCAGACGTTTCCAACATAACCATCGTCAAGGAATCCAAGGATCGAGTCCATGTGTCAGGCGTCAAAGGTTACCCTCCCCCACCTACAACAAAACTTGCCATCTTCTACAAGGGAGGGTACCAGTGCGAGCATTTGCTCAATGCTAGTGGATATGCCACAGACCACAAATGGAACATGCAGGAATTACAGCTAAAAGATACGTTGAAAGAATGGGGTATACTCGAAAAGTTTGACGTCTTGGAGTTTCAACGGATCGGCACTGCCATGAAAGACCCTGATTCGCAACACGCTTCTACTACATATATGCGAATATTTGCGCAGTCTAAAGATAAAGATGTGCTCAGCAAAATGCACAAGGCGTGGCACTATCAGTTCATGGCTCACTTCCCAGGTAATTTCACCGCAGAAATCGGGTAACGCACAGGGGACTGACAATACGTTTTTTTAGGAATGCATTATTCGATGGATACACGGTTACTAGCACCAAAGCCATTTCTTGGCTATTATCCAGCCATCATACCTCAAACCGAGATTGAAGAGACTGTTACCATACTCGGCGACAGCTTATCGGAGCAGAGTATTCGCCATGCTGTCCACCCACCCAAACAGACAGAGCCGCTAGCACGGCGAGAGAATTATGAGACAGCAAATCCAGTGCCTTTAGAAAACTTTGGCCCAACTGTCAATGCGCCACTAGGAGATCTCGTCCTCGCTCGCTCAGGCGACAAAGCAGGCAACATAAACATTGGCTTGTTTGTGCAGACACCCGAGCAGTGGGAATGGTTCCGCTCATTCATGACCAAAGACAGGCTACGCTCATTGATGAGAAAGGATTGGAAAGACTGGTATTTCCTTGAGAGGGTAGAATTTGCAAACATCTATGCTGTGCATTTTGTCATCTATGGGTCGTTGGGTAGGGGCGTTACCAGCTCAAGTCGGCTGGACAACCTGGGCAAAGGGTTTGCAGAATTTATTCGGGCAGTTCACGTTGATATCCCACAGAAATTTCTCGAAGAGAGTGCTCGCTCGACAAAGCTTGAGCACTTATAGTTCTTTTATCCAACTATTTAATTCCAACAGCCTAGTGAACGAATCTAAAGTCTAGACGCTTCATTCCCTCATCTTTGGTGTTGAGCGAATAGTCCTCTTGCTCTTCTTTTGTCATGGCGTTCCATTGCCTGTCTCTTACTTTGTTCCGCCAAATGTAGAATACCTTAACAAGATAGAAGAGGACAATGTTGAAGCAGTTGATGGCGAGCAAAATCTTATTTCCCCGCCTGTATAGAGGCTGGTCGTCGTCTCGGTAAATGTTGGAGGAGATGATGTTGCCGCTCTGCACAAACATGTTATACAGAGCAGCACTAACGGCTCTTGTACGGACTGCGTTGCTATTCTTGGCATTCCAGCTGACCACAATAGCATGACAGTATGGGTAGCTTAGTAAACCAGTAAGAAGAGCATATCGTATCCAGGGCGATGCATCTGCTTTGAGCGTAACCAGAGCGATGAGCCATGGAAAGATCCAAATGTTAGAAATTGACGAAATTATGGCGCGTTCCTTGAATCGTTCAGATACCCAAGAGATGATGATGAGATTGACTGCAAACAGGAATTGAGACGGGATAGTGAACAAGTTGGCTTTGAACACCGAAAAGCCAATGTTTCGCAGGATGAAGGACAAATATGTACTCGGAGGGCCGGGTGGGATGTAGACAACGAGACCAAGAAGGTAGAGCGGCCACTGTTCCCAGTCGTGAAGCACCTTTAACAACAGGCTTGGGCCCACACCTTGTCTGTAATCTTGTTAGCTTTAAGAAAGGATAAAGCGAGGGGATCGACTATAGTCATACCGGTTGTTCATGTCTCCTTTGCTGGGGTCATCACGCAAAAGTCTGTTGACCATTATGAACTCTTCTCGTTCGGTGAACCAGCCGTCTTTGCCGCGGAACCAATTTCGAGTCTGGCACGGTCCAGGAGGCATAAGAACCCAAGAGAATGTACCAACAATAAGTGTCAAAATGCCCTCGATAAGAAATCTGGAAACGGTGTCAGTTATGACTGCTCCACAAGTAAAAACAGGACGCGTATGAGATCACTTACAGCCATCGCCAGCCTCCCCAGCCTGCAATTCCTCTCATTTGAAGAACGCCAGAGGCAATCAATGAGCCCACGATGTTTACGGTACTTAGAGCAGTCCAGAACCAAGCCAGTCTGACAGGAAGCTCGTTTGACTTGTAGAAATATGTAAGCCAAAGAACAATATCGCTATATCATGTTAGCTATTAAGCTTTCTATATCGATTGTTGACTCATACGGAATGAAACCACCCATCAGGAGGCCAAGTAAAGCTTTGATGGCGAAAAAGGCTGCTCTGCTATGTATGAATGCTTGGCTGCCAGCAACAATGGACCAGCTCATCATGATGAAAGGAATCCATCTATCAGCCCCGATCCTCTTTGAAATAAGACCGCTAGGCAGCTCGGCAGCAAGGAAAGTCACTAGAAATATCTACGCCAAGAAGTGGAGTTAGTTGGGAGTGTTGGAGATAGTATATGGTGTTGCCACAGACAACGTACCGTTTGTCCGTAATTGAAGTCGTTTGTGTTCATGCCTACTTCTGGGAGCTGGACTGTGTTAATCAATGTTTTATAATCATGGCATATGACATCTCTCTTACCATGTTATCCGAGATGGCACGATTAATATTTCGACGATGGAGATCAAGAGCACAAAACATGACCCAAGCCCATACCATTATTCTGAGATCAATCTATCAATGGTTTAGTAATTTGATAAGACGTAGAAGTATACATGAACGTTATAGGTATTCAATGGCGTACCTTTCTGACCAGTCTCTTCTCTTCTTCTGCCGTCCACTTGAACTCGGGATCGAAGCGATGGCGATTTTCATAGTTTGCCTTTTCGTAAACATCACGCCAATGTGTGGCCATGGCCGGGTCGGCGAAAGGATGATCATCCGTTGAACCAAACGGTTCATCTTTACGCACTGGTGCTTCTTCCGTTACTGATGAGCCTTGGGATGACAAGACAGCAATATCAAGGATATCAGCCTGCTTGCCATCTTTTGGCGTCTCTTCCGTACTGTGAGACATCGTGGCAGGGACAATTTGTGGTTGTTATTGACGTAGTACCACAAAGCCTGGCCTGGAGCTGATACTACAGAAGCCGGGTGCTCACATCTTTATATTGGCGACGAGCCGGCAACCACTACCGCGTGGTCGGAGCATCTATTACACCATAAAAGGTTCCAGATAGGCCGAGGTCGCGGATAAGTGGACAATTTTCCTAATGCTACGCAAGTTGTGTAGCAGAGTTTGATACTCCAGGTGTCGCGATGCTTGAGAGCAATCACATCATTGCCAGGATCTACATGTTTGTAATAGACATTGTGAGTTACCATTGGCTCTTCGGCTGATTGGCAACAGCGTGACGACGAGACCTCTACAAACTAGCTCTTCCATAGGGTCGCATGCAGGGGATATCATAATTCAGAGCCCGGTTTATCAATCCCAACCACAAGTAAACGGCCGTAAATCTAATACGCGATAGGAAACAGTTCATCGCCATGCCCATTAATTTGTCCGGGACGAGGAAAGCTTCCTCTGATATTTCCACTTTATGGGGGGACTAGATGATAACGTTGCGTGGAGCTAACCGGGGCTGCGCGATGGCGTTAGATCTTTGCATTGTGAGGAATCGCCAAACTCGGCTTGCGATTGGATCACGGCAATAGTCTGGAGGCATCAGGTGCCACATTACGGGTTAGAGGTGTTCGGTAATTGGATTTAAAAGTACGGCAAGGTTAATTTAACATTATAAAGACGGTTGAATAAGCTAAATGCTTGTTGCGGTTTGGATGCTGCCACTATTTCTTCACCAGAGTGTGAGTGTACGCGTACTATCTATGGCGCAAATGCTTGGAGATGTGGTGTTGCGATAAGTCGCTCACAAACGGCCGCGCCAAGAGAGAGGCGCACTCACAAGCGCATCGTCTTTTTTTAAATGGGAGATTCAACATGAAAAGTAAAAAGGCGCATCGAATATGAATCGGCAACGCGAGTAATGTTGTCTTAAAGGCTAGCCAGAACCTATGCAAAATTCTCGGCACGGCGAGTCTATCAACCCATGCACTGACCCTTTCAAACAATTTCTATCCATGAACAACGAGACAATAGTCTCAAATAGTTGCCGACATAAGTCACTGATCATCTTGCTTGGATTTACTGGATAATTGAGAATATGATCTCTATCCAGAAGGGCAAGCAGTCCGCAAAATACCTGTCACTTATCGGATCATCGCAATCGGAAAGGTTATCAATAGACGATATTAAATGACAGATACTATCTTCTTCTGCATATTGAAACACAGCTATCAAACTCATACTATTAGATATTTCCAATCAAAACGACAAAAACATGCCGTCTTGATACATTTATCTTCATAATAATGTGCACCATGACTCAACTATCGACTTTCTTGCCAACGAATCCAGCATTGCTCTATTCCAGAGCATACCGCTATCTTGTCTAATGGAGACCCGGAAGAAGAGCCTACTCGTTGGTATTATTCTAGCAGAATTCACTGAGTTGAGGGACATGGACTATTGTGTCTCATACTTGGATAGTCGTGCCATATAATCGTAGCCAATATTATCCGTTCGCAATATACCTTAAGTAACCTTTAGTATTCTTTAGATCTTGTTACCAGTTCAGTTCTACATTCTCAGACTTTTTCCCAGGACATAAAATTGAGATTTTGCATACTTATCTCTGAAATGATATATATAAGATAAGATGGGTAACTCACCTATGTAAGGTAAATAACCACCGAAGTGTGATTACCAAGGACTATAATTAATAAGAATTAAACTGCATTGAATCATAAACAAAGTTCCAATAGATACATATGTACTCTATTACAGCCACCTAAACGGTTCCTATGGACTAATTGTTACGATCCATCATACCATAGCGCCAACAGGGGGGAAGATTATGCCAATAATCGCAACTGTAAAAGTTTATGTAACAGGACGAGTTATACACAAGAGATATAATTGTTATAACGGAACAAATCATAACTCTAAGTCATATTATACCACTATAATCGAAGCTGTCGTTATGTTACTCGCAAGCATCATATTTCCTATGTCCCTCATGTTCAATGTTCTTGTTCTTCTTCCCGTCGAGTTTACTCCTTATAACTAACTTCACTAGCTTGTAGTAAGTCTCAATAGTTCTGAAATAACCCTTCATGGCGTCTAAGTGTATATAAGCGATATTAGGCTTTGGGTTTCACACGGTATTTCATATTTCACTAACTGGGCTTTGGCTAATGCGTCTTTTTGCCAAGTAATTATTATCAGTCTCTTATTCTCTGGTCTCATGACTAATTTCCGATAATAAAAGAGCTCGGTTGGGAGGATTCATCAATTTCACGCTCGTAGCATCCACACCATGGTTCCCCTCAGACAATATAACGAGTCTTTCAGTAAAATATATGAGCATATGAACTGATGAATTTACGCACAGCTCAACTTCTTACTACAGCAACAGTACTCCTAGCTCCAGCTTTAAACTTCAACCCCTCCACTCACCACTCACTCATCCAAGATCACAATCGACACTCACATTACAATCATCCCCAAGCACTACCCTAAAACATCCCCAAAAACCCCCACAAACAAAGAAATCCAAAAACCAGCTAGCCACTCACAGGTGGATCCCGTAATCTTCCCAACCCCGGCACACACGTGGTCTCACTCAAGCTTCTCATTTGAGCTCCCCCTTCCCCCCTCGATCGGATCGCCCATTACTTGCACATCCCGCAAACGTGCGCCAAGGACTAGTAATATGGCCCAATGTCACAACTCACTTTGATGCTAATTCGATTCTAGACGCTTTCCATTAGAGTTATCGATCAAAATCGTGGGGCGGGTTGGAAGATGGGGCGCTGTCAAGAGGCTTGAAATTAAAGGTGGATCTTAAGAATCACTCCCGCCCGGAAAGAAAAGTGTCGTGATTGGTAAACGGAGTGAAAGGCAGTCTGTCTCATTATGGGATTCAAGAGACTGCTACTGAAACAAGACATGTCGCTATTTGCAATTCACGCGCAATCAGAAACACGGGCTGGTGAGAAGGAAATATACAGTGATATAGATTTAGTAGTAGGTTATTAAGTGAATAAAGAGCCAATATTGAACCCGTGGTATCTGAATTATTGTTATCGGTCATACCCCATTCTTCAGTTGTCCAAGCATAGCGATAATACATTGTAATCAAGCATAACTTCATAAAAAAACAAATATTTTCACACATGTCGTAAGATGATGCCATTCATCTGGGTAAAAAAAAAAACGCCGCTTTAAATCATGTGGAGCTGTAGTCGGTCTCCGGTAGATTCACGCACTTCAAACATGCCAACATGGCCGTCCAAGTCGCCAACGTTCAAGAATTTTCCGTCGGCGGAGAAAGAAAGCTCCGAGACTCGAGAAAGGTCATCGAATTGCTCAAAGCCTGGTCGAGGAGTGTAGTCGATAGCTAGGGCCTCTGGATCGGGCCAGCTCCATACCTCCTTGCCGGTCATAACATCCAGAATGACAATGCTGCCTCGGGCTCCAATGTCAGTTCCGGTCGCGTGGCAATAAGCCACAAAGCGGCAATCGGGTGATAAGCAAGACGTCGTGTTGGGAATGCCAAAGGTTCGGGTGGAGTTGGCTGCAAGATCCCACAGCAACACATAGCGGTATGGAACAGTGACGGGACTAAGGTTAAAGCCAGTACCACCATTTGTAGCAGGCACGGCACGGAACGTAGCAGGGATCCAAATAGAGACACAGACGCTTCCGTAGGTGACCATGTCACATGGAATTGCCGTGTCTAATTCCTTGTGCTGCCACGGCCGGGCCACTCGGTAAGGTTTGTCTGAAGCGCCTTCGGAAGTGTCCCACGCTACCAAAAGGGTCTCCTTTTCAGGAGGAGGGTGGCCTTGGCGCGGAGGACGTGGACCGGCACCAATGACAAGCAAAGGGCTTGTTCTGGATAGCGCAAGCTCTGGATACTGGGGAAGAAATGGCAAATCAACCTTGTTTAGATCAATGGTGCGCGTCTTGACAAAGGGCTTCTTGTCTGGCGTCGCCTTGTAGAGATCAATAATCCCCTTCTCACCGCCGTAAATGGCAAGAGAGCTAAGAGCACCGTCGTAGGACTCGATTTGGGCCGAGGTCCACCGATCAGCATTGTCAATTGACTGCAGATTCTTCTTCTTGGCCCAATTCCAGATTTCGATATATCTGCCGAAACGAGTGGCAATGGCAATGAGATTCGTCGGTTCTGAGAGAATGGCATGGCTGCGAATGAGGTATTCGCGAGAGCGAGACTGGGCCGCAGTGTAGGAGGAAATCTTGATGATTTGCTGAACAGTGCCTCCCGCCGTGGACCAGACCTTGATGATGTTATTTCCATGCTTGGTCGCTAGAGTGGCAAGGCTAGAAGACATGTCGAGGTAGTGGATGGGGCCATTCTTCTTGTCGTCAGATTGAAGGCGCTTCCAGAACACAACCTCGGCAGGACGAGAAGACTTTCGTGGTGGAGGAAGAAGTTCAGAAGGATCCGGAGGTTTGTAGAAATTAGTTGGAACCCTGCTACGGCGAGGGGTTCCCGGTGAGAAGCTGACGGAAGTAGCATCTGGCGTTGATGCGGTCGCTGAGACCTGAGAAGAGCGATGTGTGCTGATGGATGATCTATCTGAAGAGTCTCGGGAAGGTACACGGTGGGCGGGTGCGGCGGTGGCTTTGGGAGTGGGAATTGGTGGCAGCGGCTTTGATGGAGCAGGGTAGAGGCTGTATCCTGCTCCTGCCTGGTAGTAGTTGGATGATGCGTTGGATGACTTGCGTTGTGAGTTCACCGACTCGCGACGAATGGATTGGGGCTGGTCCCTTGATGGCGGTCGCCGGGGGAGGGATCCTCTCGAATCTCTCTGCAGGGGCATGTGATATTCATCGACAACATCATCGCTCTCCTCAAGCCATTGGGCGACGGCCTCGCCCTTGGTTGGGGGAGGCATTGGGAAGCCGCGAGAGGAGGGGACGTGGTAGCGAGGTTCTGAATTCATGATGTCTGAGTTCCTTTCGACAGGTGAGTTGGGGTCAAAGGAAGGGGCATTCTTTCGCGAAGAATGTGATGAAGCACCAGTGTCGATGCGACGCAGGGTGTCTCTGGATTTATAAAGAAAAGGCGCCTTTGTTAGCCTCATGGATCCATGCGATTTAAATAGGTACTGTAGGCTATGGTCTTGTCTGCGCTTTGTCTACCCAGAACGGTCGAGCCCCGGGTCAAGTCCAAGACTAAAGGAAGGGGGGTTGAGGCAGACTCACGCTATCCGATCCAGATCTGTAGCAAATGGCGGAGACTCCATGTTGGCCGGCTGGGGGATTGCTCGGGCGGTGGGACTTGATGGCGGATAAAGAGACCCGAGATGGTGTAGAAGAAGAGAATGTGGTGTCTGGTTCCCCGCGGGGTCAACAAAAAACAGGAGATTTACGCAGACGCAGGTAGAAGGATGCGAGAAGTGATTTGTTCAGTCGACAGGGAACCGGAAGAAGTGCTTTCTCGCTTGTTGACTCGAGCTGGGGGAGGAGCTGAGAGGAGGAGAAGCGACGGGTGTTGATGGTCGACAAGGGTGGTGGCCCTAGGTGTGCTGGCCGGGACAAGCTCCTGAGTCAAAGGATCTTTCAGGTTCTCGAATGCAATCCAGTTGCTTCCAAAGAGGTTTTGAAATGAAAATGAAATAAAAAGAAGAGCATACGATGTATGCCTAGGCCAGCTGCGGACTGGGACAGACGATAGCTTGGGGAAAAAAAACCGGACCGAGAGTGTATCCTCCGCTTGAAGGCGTTGGTAGCGTCCGTGTGCGAGCACTTGGTACAAAGGATGTCCTCGTACTTGGATATAAATGGAGAGGCTTTGATGGGGACGCTACAGGACCCATGTCCAATATGTACTCGCACTCGTGGCGGTAGCAGTGCGAGGACTTGTTTGAAAGAAGCTTGTTGGTGAGTTCCATTCCCCCAAGTGCCCCCAGTGGTGGTGCTAGCCTTGGGGAAGAGATTTTGGCCTTGCAGACCCTCCAGACCCTCCGGACCCTCCAGTCGGGGCCCCAATTTCGCTGGACCAGACGCCACAGCGCCACTGGTCCGCCTAGGACCCAATTGGCCGGAGGAAGGGTTGCGTAGTTTTTTGATAGGTGCGAGCTGATGCTGTGCGGGACTATCTCGGACCCCCCTGGACAACCTTTGGCCTGGCGCCTCTTCATCCGGGTCTGTCTGCATATCGTGTGAGACTTTTTACCCGATGAGGGATGCAAGTCCTTGCCGTATGCCTTATTTGTGCGTACCAACCATACGAATACCCGTACTTGTACGAGTAGTCTGCCAGAGCTGCGTGTCTCCGCGTACGTGTACTCGGTGCAGAGTCAGGGTAATATCAGGTTGACTTGCACGCTTACAGCGTCCGGGTTCTCGACATGCAAGTCCATGCAGAGTCCAGCATGCAATGTTGCAACGCGCGGCTGCATGTCTTGCCACGAACTGCTGCGGTTTCAGTTACTGGCTAGTTGCCGATACGGACCCGGAACAACGGGAGCGAATCCGACGCAAATTCATGCACTGATTTGACACAGCGTATCCTATCCTCAAAGCAATTGAGTTTTCCA
Source organism: Trichoderma sp. IMV 00454 (assembly GCA_001931985.1). Classification (NCBI taxonomy): domain Eukaryota; kingdom Fungi; phylum Ascomycota; class Sordariomycetes; order Hypocreales; family Hypocreaceae; genus Trichoderma; species Trichoderma sp. IMV 00454. The sequence goes on from MSJK01000131.1 coordinate 1,136,355, forward strand.
TGCAAAAAAAGGCGATGACGGGCGAGTAGGCGGGAGAGGAGACGCAGGTACCGGGGGGAGCAATGGCAGAACGTGTCTCTCCGCACCAACAAGCCATGCGGCTGCGGGGTGCGATTCCGAGAGAGACGGGGCCAGCGTTAACGATTCAGCCAGCCAACCAGGATAGCGAATCAGCTGTTTCCCGGGGGTGTCTGTGGCTTCCCCCAGTCGTTTGGACCAACAAGAACAGCGACTGGCAGGGCGTCGAGTGGCAATGCGTTCTGCGAGGCTATTAAAGACCAGTAACAGCTTTTTGTCATCATGTCAGCAGTCGAATGCGCGACAAACCCCCGGTGACGGAGATGAGCCAGAGCAGAGCCAGAGGATGAATGAGAGCTGCCGTTGCATCCCTCGATGTGACAGCACCGCGGATCTGCCCTCCTTGGGTCTTCCTTCGCGCCGCTTCAGCCATCCGTCACAAGAAGGGTGAAACGATAGCTCACTAGCTCACCTCTAGAGTCGCCAAAGAGACGACAGCCGAAGCCCAGGTTCGCCGGCGTCATGGGTGAAGCGAATCCCTGGAGAGAATCCCTGCCTGCTGTGATGCTCCTCTTGTGCTTGTGTCCTTTTCCGAACATAGCCGGGCAGTCAGCCCTGCGGTGAGGGATTGCAGAATTTTGATAACGTGATGCCAAATATTGTTAGCAGCCGACTTGAGTCAGGCCACTTGGTAAGTACCTGCTCTAAGCAGCTGGGAGAGTAACAGTATGGGGAAGCAGGTACTGTATACCAGCGCCGGACGATGAGCCCTACCAGGTGCGGTTTATGGAATTAAGCGATTCATTCCGCTAGCAGTGTTAGTGCACTGAAGTATTGGAGCTACAGCGCAAGTACCTTAGGCGGTTCCTCGGCTTGCTTCGCTACTGTACTCTCGTAATTGAGCCTCGCATTTCCAACAACTCCATGTTAATAAATTTTTTTAATCTCAGAATCCCCTTTATTTCTCCACGAGCCGCACTATTACGTATCTGCCGCGGTGTGGCTGTCGGCAGCAAAACGTGGCGCTTTAGCGGGTTGGTGCTTTCACATGCTTCAGTACAGCAACACCGAACCAGCATCTGATTATCCGCAATATGCACAGACCGGGGCACGTCCCCAAAGCTCAGGTCAGGTCATCCCATCATGGTTTTTCGTCTCCATTCCCTGCATCTCTCGCAGCTCCCCCGCCAGTCCGTCCTTGGCAGCTCAATGCTACAGACTTTTAGACCGGATTACTGGCACTAGCACGTACGGAGTGAATGTGTTAGTCCGTGCCGTTGCGAGGCTAGAGCGGGAGCAGTTAGCAGTGTCCATGGTGATGGGATCGGTCAAGCTGACTGTCAGATGCGATGCTGCAGAGAGAGGCAGAGGCGTTGCTGCTAATTCAGTATCGTACAGTTATCCCGGCTGGATCCCCTGTAGGCTGATCATCTCACCGCGGGTTCAAAGACCATCGTCGTCAATGATGGCCCAGTAGACTATCTACTATTTCATCTTGTCTATGCCGTTTCTTCTCTCTGAATCTCGTATAACGCCACAGCCAACAGCAGTCTATGCTTTGAGCACTGCATCTCACACACAAGACGGCAAGGAAATTGGACAATATCTCGTGGGTGACGACGCCCCGCAGCCACCACCAATGCCATGCCGGCGTCAATTTGCATTCGAAATTCCTTTCTCGCCGAGCTCACCAATGGCGGCCTTGTGCCCTCCCCCTTGGCCGAGGTCAACCTTGGTCTTGATCAGAATTTTTAACCCTCTACGGCTCGCTGGCAGCTAAAATGATGTGCCCCGTCTATCCACTTGAGAATCCTACTGTACGAGTATGTACAATTGCAGCTAGCGGCTCGGACCCAAAACTCAAGACGAAAGAAAAACAAGACAGCCTCCGCTCAGAGAGTGGAGTGGGCCAACTCTAGCAGCATCCCGCTTCATTAACCCCAGGCACTCAGAACGCTATTCAGTGTCCACTCACACAGCCTGCGGGAGATGACATGAACTGCGGAGAGCCAACAGACTCCGGGCGAGAGGGAGCAGCAGCTCGTTTTTGCTGGTTGGATGGCCGCTTGCTCACCACACGACACTGGGCATGATAATGGCAGCTCAAAGACTGGAAAGGAAAGTCGAATTGGACGTCATGCCATCAGCCTAGGCAGCATCTTCACAGCATCACGGAGTAATACGGAGCAGGCCATTCTATTTTTCCTCCCTCCCTTTCTGAGCCTGCCTGCTGTATTAAGCCATCATCTGGGGGCTGAATTCTCCAGGTGTGCAATCCAAGACGCATGCAAGTTGGCGCTAAGATGCCAAGCAGAAAGTAGGACACCATCACAGCGACAGTGCTGTCAACCATGTCGACCATGGCCATTCTCAAACCGCCAGCCTTTCATCTATCGTGCGGCATGGTGCCTGTCACTGCCTGTCACCCTTGAAGCAGAAGCAAAAAAGGCGCCGGCTGAACTACTACTTGTTCATCTAACTAACACCCTCGGATTCAACCCTGTCCTATACTAATATTCATTCACCATGAAAGTTTCTCCGTGCTGTTGGATGAATCATCCTCCATGTCGCCCACGAGGGATACCACGTTTCATTGTTCCATTTCATCCTTCTAGACGTCTGTACTGTAAGATGGACCAACCTGAGTTGGAATAGAGAACGGGGAGAGAATGCAGCAATTTGCGCTAGAATGCCTGCATCGTCAGCACCGGCCGCGGCGACGCCACGGCTCTCGACTCGGCCCGCGCTACAGAGCACTAGACCCAGGAAATTGGGATTCGAGATGAGAAAGGAGGTTTCTCTGTCAGAGCTGGTAAAATGAGCATCTCACTGGATTCCAGCGAAAATTTTCTCTCATGTCAGCTTATTGCTCGCCATGCCTCTCACTTATACACAGGCACTCAGAGTACGGCGACTGTCAACGGCCGTTTAGCTGTGTCTTGTATGTGGCTGCTGACGGGACGGACCGATCGGGATTTTTTTCGCCGTGAAGATTACAATTTTACTCTTACCTTTGACTCGACTCTAGCGTATTTGGGCCATTGATGTGCTGAAACTGTGTAAGAGGGATTCATTTGACATGAAGAAAGAAGTAAGAGAGACAAATCATCGATGAACCCTGCTGTCCGGAGTCGGAGCCGGAGTCACTTATTGCGAGTTGCTCGAATTATTGACGACACCCGCTCATACGCTCTGTACTACGGAGTATAGTAGGTGTCAGATCTACCAATATCGTGAGAGGTGCTTACATCACTGCCATCATGACAGTCTCAATGGCATCAACAACCAGTTGTGTTGAGCCTTCAGTTTGACAGCTGTTTCACCAATGCTTTTTCCACAGTTAGCAACCAGATCAAGATACACGGATCTTGGCACCTCACGTGCCCAAAACGCCGTGGTGTAACTGAGGAGCTTCCCCTCACTCACGCCCTCCTCAATACAGATCTCATCGAAACAGGTACCATTATCCGTGCCATTCTCCAAAAAAATGGCTGCGACGCATGTCTCAATTCAAGCACTGGCTGCGCTTTTATTCGGCTTGCCTCGGAAATCTCTTGTGAAACCCTCGTGATTGAAGCAACTAAAGTCTCTTCCCCGCAGAGCTTCAGCTTCAGCTCTTCATCCAAGAACAAGAACCTGCCCGTGTCGTGGCGATAAGTAACAACCATGGGAAGTGAATTAGATTACAAGACCTTCAAGCTAGGAGACTTCAAGCTTGTCTCTGGCGAGACCCTTCCAGATGCTTTCATCGCTTACAAGACTTTTGGCGATGCCTCGTCTCCTGCCATCATCTACCCCTCGTGGTTCAGCGGCACCATCTCAGACAACGAATGGCTTATTGGCGAAGACAAAGCTCTCAATCCCCGCAAATACTTTATCATTGTCCCGGCTTTGTTCGGCAATGGACAATCCAGTAGCCCGTCCAACACTCACCGGGAGCCGCTCAGACCGTTTCCCAACATCACCGTAAAGGATAATGTTACGGCACAGTACCGTCTCGTAACCGAGGAACTTGGCGTCAAACACGCTCTAATGGTACTGGGGTGGAGCATGGGCGCCGGGCAAGCGTATCAGTGGCTGACGCAGTATCCCGACTTCATGGATCTGGGCGTGCCGTTTTGCGGGAGTGCGCGCACTTCGCTGCATAACCAGGTCTTTCTCGAAGGCGTCAAGAGTGCACTACTCGCCGCCAAGGGGGCATCTTCCGCTGGTAGCGCGGCTGGTGAGTTAGCGCAGACGTATCGGGCGTGGACTCAAGAAGAAAGGGTCAATGGATTGAAGGCCTTTGGTCGTGTATATGCTGGTTGGGGATTCAGTCAGGCGTTTTACCGGGAAAAGCTGTATGAGACAGAGCTGGGATACAAGAACCTTGAGGATTTCATGATCAACTTTTGGGAGGACTGGGCCCTGAAAAAAGGTTTGCTTCGCGACTTGTCGAGAATTGTACATCTCTTTGCTGACGCCCCATCCAGACCCTGAGAATCTTCTCACCATGCTTCACACGTGGCAGGCTGCAGATAGCTCAGACCAGGAACCTTACAACAAGAACTTTGAGCTAGCCATGAAGAGCATCAAAGCTAAAACGTTAGTCCTCCCAGGCAAGACGGACCTGTATTTCCCGCCGGAAGATTCGGAGTATGAGGTGAAGCATATGACAAAGGGTATTGGAAAGTGTATTCCATTCCCATCCGTCTGGGGCCACTGGTATGTTCAATTAGAGCTAACAGTCTGTGGATCTTTCTGTACACAAAACTAACAAAACGTCTAGGGCCGGTGGTCCAGGTGAGAGCAAAGGGGATGTGAAGTGGCTGGATAACCATTTGAAGGCTTTTCTGGAAGATGAAAAGTGGCAACTCGATGCTAGCCAGTTGGAATAGCATTCAACCATGCTGTATCGAGTTACATAATGAGCTTCTAGATATTCTGCCCATGCAGAGGAGTGTAACACGCCTCTGGTCCAATACATGCACACTCTTATAAACCATGTCAGTTGAGGTCCGGCAGACTCGCATTTTCTGATCTATCGATCTACCGAATGCCTGAAATGCCGTTGGCTAGTCCATAAATATTCCGGCAAAATGCAGAGAACTTCTTTAGCCGAGCTCTGCTTACACTGTTGTTTTCACCTCTGCAGCTTATTCTTCATCTGGAAAACACCAGTGTGGAACTTCGTGCTACTGCAATTAGTTTACGAGCAGCGAACAGTAGTGCGGATCGTCGAATTACAGCTCCAGCTGGCTCCATCATACGACTTTGTTCCACCTAATGCACCTAGCCCAACGGAGCATCTTATTTCAGCCACTTCTCCAATCCCCCGGTGCCCCGGAATAGCTGTCCCCGCAACCCCCCGTATGCTCAACAGGCAGCAATATAAGATCCAATCCTTTGTTGTCTCGTCAGGGTCGCGCAGTTGAGACAATAGGCGGCACTCGGCAAGCTAAAACACACACCAACCCCCAACTTGGCTGCGAAGTTCAGGCGTCCGTTTTCACTAGCCAAGTACGAGTACAACTTCTTGCTAGCTTCATGTGATTCTTCACACCTCCCCCACGAAACTCACTAGGGAACCACCGGGAGCGTTCCCGTTGGATCATGACTTAGACCAGCCACGTTTTTTTCCCATGCAAGCACCACTCCCCCCCTGGTGCCTCGGGTTGAATAGGGATACTGAGGCGAATACTTCGTAATTATTTTAAAACACTAAGAGGAAGCCAAAAGCTCGGATGTGTTTGGGACGGAGAGCGAAATACGCTTAGTTAGCTTGGACTGCAGACTGATTCATGAGCGCGAGTCATACACCTTGCTCTCTCCAAAATGGGAGCTTATGTACGTAAAAAGGTGGTCATAGGCGAAGTAACTTTTGGAGAAGCTGAGTTGGTTTTAATTTTTAGTTGTAATAGTTGCCACTGGCCGAACAATAGGGTGGTGAGAATAAAGGGGTGGTTGAGGAAGTAGAAATTTGTATCTTAAAGTACTCGCATACTCTATGGGTGTGTAGACAACTTCTAGTCTTGGGTAGCCAGTCGTGAAAATAAATGAGAATTAGGCTTCCATTATTGCGTCTTGGCGACTTTTCTAAAAAGGCAAACCCATAATACGACTTATGTAAGATATCTAAAAAGTATGTCGCCTCCTCGGAAGCAATTGGCAAATGCGGCCGAGATCATACGCGGAATTTGATAGTAGTGTCTTACTTTAATATAACTTAAAGTGCATGTTTAACGGTAAGATGACAAACGTGATTTTATATACGCGTTATTTTTCTAGTACGTCTGGCGCAGGGTGTCTTGTAAATATGTCATCAGGTAGATTTTGACACGAACACCACAAACGTATCGTCCTAAGATATAATGGATTGCTTTTCCTTAACCACACTTCGTTAGGCATTCTTTCTCCATATATTTCTCAATAATTAAAATATTACGTTATAGTCTTCGAGTATAGGCATTACTATAAGCAAGATATAAATTATCAAATGTAGATGACAATGTCATTTATTTCTCTATATGTTTAGTAGGTGGTAAAACCGTAGTATTCTACCTAAAGTTGGTATTTTCTCAATTATTATCATGTAATGAGGTAGCTTAATGCCTAAGAACAAAGATTTGTTGAAAAGCCGGTCGTGTGGACTGCTCATATTGAAGTGTGTTCTAGTTGATACGAGTCAAATTATGATGGCCGTATTAAAATTGATCACATAGAGGAAGCAAATTGGAATATATTTTTGGCTTGAGAGCTCCTGCCATGCCATTATACATTTAGCTTAACGTATGAATAATACGTGTAATTTCCTAGTCCATTCAAGAGCCTCTAGTAGGCCATGTTCTATCTAGACTTGAATAATGGTAGTTGTCAAGCTATGAGTGACCTCTTCCGAGATGGTGCCATCATTCGCCTGGTAGTACACTCTAACACTGCTTCCATTATCCAAGTTGGTCGCAGAAATGCGTGTAGCAACTGGCATAAGATTTAAAGATCCTGTGGACTCCCATCCCCTAGACCACCTATAGCCTCTCAGCAGCCCATGATTGTCTTGCCAGAACACACGGAGCTGCACGCCATCTACAGCTTCACCCCATGAAGTGGCAGCAATCGCAGAATTCTTGATCGCAACTCCAGGGCTAAAGCCGCCTGTAATGATATCTTTAGCTTCTTTACACCCCGAAATAGTATAGCATGATGATTTCTTACCTTCAGACCAGCCGCCATCATAACAGTGCTCCCTTAGACTGAGATCTGGAGCTTGGTAATAAACTCTCAAATGGATCTTGCCCCCGTCCTTAAATGACAAGGCTGCAAGGTCGGATCCTGAGTCGGCTATTGGGAGGGTGGAACCTCTCTTCCAGGGATGGCCGACGCAGAATTCTTGAATGGCAGTTGAGTTCTCCTCTGTCAAAAAGTACCAGATTAGTTCATGCTAAAATCATCCGTTATGCTGAAGCATTACCTTGGCAATAGACCCGAATATTCGTTTTATCCCAGTTTGTAGCAGCGATAGAAGTGTTTGATGCCACGCGCACCCCCAAATCTGTGAGGTAACCCGGACCCCAGTGCCCGTTGATACCGCACCACTCTTGAAGTATCCCCTCAGAGGAAACACAGTAGATCCGAACCTACACTTCTGTCAATACTTTCTCCTGAATACAGCGTAGTCAAGGGGTTCACCTGTTTTCCCTCATCCCAACTGATAACAGCAAGTGGAGTGGAACGCTTAGCAGAGAATAACACATCGTTGGATACGGTCCAATTTCCATTGTCATAAGTCACTTCACGGATGCCGTTGTCAGTATCTTGGAAGTAGACGCGAGATGTAGAAGTAGACGTCGCCGTAGCGGCAACCGCGGTCCTAGCATTGATGACAAAAGGAGTAGCCATAGCTGATTGTATAAATTTTTGACTATTAGAGATGTTGTGTTTTCGAAACGAAATGATTGTGTAGGAAACATAGGTCACCAAGAGCTACTCAGACAGCCTCTTTATATACTGTGAGTCCCAGGCATCACTTTACATACCCGTTGAAGGCTCTAACCTAAAGGATGAGATTTGTCTTATGTTGCAGGCATTCATCGTTCGCATATATGATGTGGAATACTCACCACCTATCGAATATATTAAGTCCAAGTCCCGATTGAGATTGTGGGGAGCTGAGGGGTGTGTGTGGATGCAGCTATACGAATGGAGGAGCCGATGATCCATCTCAGCTGCCTTCGAGAGAGCTTCAAAATTCCCGTTGCAAATTTCACCTGTACCATTGGCTAGATGACGAGACTTTAGCCACGTCATATTATTCTTATTAAATTGATCGCCGTATATGTGACAGAACGTGTAATGATTCTAGACACCGTGCTGTTTGACTTCTATTGTTTACTTATCGTTGTTTTTTCGAGGTAATGTCATTCTTGTACTTCTTCTTGCTACTTTAAAAGCAGTTGCACTGTTAAATTTCTATATCCAAGGTCTTATTGATTGCCCTCTTCAATTCGCAAACACCTGTCCTAGATTTGATGCTGGGTGCGGGGGGTTCATGTCACCGGCAGCTGTGCGGCTGTGCTTTCATGTAAACCAATCAACGATGTCGGACGGAGGTTGCACTGCATATGCGAGTGCTCTGGCTAAGAATTTCGGTTCTTCTATTGGTATAAGCAATAAGCTGTGGCTAGCTGACACTGCGGCTCCAGTATTCACATCATCTGCCACCAGTAGTTATTGCAGCCTAATAATCACGATCAAGGATCGGTTTCCGACGCACTTTTCGGATACATTGCTAACGCGCCCCCAAGCCGTTACAGTTTACTATCCGTGTCCTGTGTATCCGACATCTTTAATTGACTTGGCGTTATAAACATGTCTTTGTAAATTGTGATTGTATAATTATTTTGGTATTGGCTTTAATCGATCGAAAGTACTTCATTAAACTTAAACCAACATGGAAATTAGGAACTCAGATAGGTGTTATATAGCTGGGCGCTGTATTCAGGTGTTCTGTAGTGTCATGTCGTGCCTGAATTTTAGCGCTTAAGGATTCAATGCTTACTAGCATCAGGCTGCTTGGGTCAGGCTGTTAGAATGGCGATGTTAGCGATATTAGCGATGTTAGCGTTTGTTACGAGTGAATTCTGCAGTCAAGAATGAAGAGATAGCTGGATAAAGTTGGTATGAGACTGTTCTTAATTGTATGTAGTGTGTGTGTACTCATCTCACAATTTGGATACACATAAGACGCATGTTTGAAGAGTTCGTAATCACTCTCATCGAGCAAGTCACGAAACCGTTAAGTCTATACACACCATTATGGGTACCGCCTAGGCTGACGAGTTTGTATTTTTTTTTTTTTTTTTTTTTTTTTGGTTCTATGAGTTATGATCTCAAGTCTCGTCCTACTAAGAAGCTAGTTTGTTTGATACCTGATCATCATGCGATCGAATTACATCTTTCGACACTTTTGCGTCTGTTGTAATCGTCGTCGTAGACTCGACATATTTTCGGTTCACTAAACGTTTTTGTTAGGCAAAGCGGACTCGATAGACTTTAGGATGGCCACATACTAGGAGCGCGGTGATACTGATCAACCCAGGTAACTTCAGTGCCTGTCGCGAGGGCGACTCGCTGAACAAAGTTGGGATCGCGCAGGAACTCTCGTGCGACGTGCACGACATCGGCTTTTCCATTGCTCAAGATCTATAACGTATAGTTTGTCAGTCATCATACTCATAGGACGGGATATTAGAGAACGTTATACATCATGAACAGTGTCGGCATCTCGAATCCAGCCAACGGCAGCCACGAATACGTTTGGCAGCTTGAGATCCTTGACAGCCTTGGCGAATGGGACCTGGTATTGTTGGCCAAGCTGAACCTGCTGTCTGCGATCGGTGCCTCCACTGGAGACATCAAAAAGATCCACGCCTTCTGCGGCGAGGATAGGGATGTATCGCAGAGTATCTTCCAGCTCCCACCCTTCTCCCTTTGGTAGCCAGTCTACGGCTGAAATCTTCCAAAAGACAGGCATGTTCTCTGGAATATTGCGCCGTATAGCACGAATGATCTCCACACCAATTCGTGTGCGGTTCTCAAAGCTTCCACCCCATTGATCTTTTCGTTTATTCGTCTGCTCAATGGCATAAGTATGACTTCTAACGATAGGTTTGATGGAACATGATCAATAGTCTTACCGCAGGTGATGCGAATGAGTGTAGCAAGTATCCATGAGCTCCATGAACAGCAATCACATCAACACCAGCCTCAACAGCCCTACGCGCAGCTTGACCGTAGGCTTCAATGGTCTCAAGAATCTCGTCTTCTGACATCTCTCCAGGGGTTGCATAGTTCTCATTCCAGGGCTCGGCAGTAGGACCTTGAACCTGGTTGGCGTACCCATCGAATTCGTCTGGAACTAGGCGGAGACCTAGCCATGGCGGAGTGACGCTGCCTTTGCGACCGGCGTGCTGGAGCTGAATTGCGACCTTTTGGGACTGCGAGTGGATGAGGTCGACAATTCTCTTTAGAGGAGCAATATGGGCGTCAGACCAAATACCGGCATCCTGGGGGGTATTACGGCCCTATTTTCATCAATCAATACATCATAATATCTTATAACATCGATGAATAGGAAATTGGCCTACCCTGGCTGTCACTGCAGTCGCTTCCAGATGGATCAAAGCAGACCCTCTCATCGCCCACTGTCCGTAGTGCGCTACATGAAAGTCACTAAACATGCCATCTTGGCAGCTATACATGCACATTGGGGCAACCCAGATGCGATTCTGGAACTTGAGGCCCCGGATTGAGATTGGTCGAAATGCAGGAGCGATAGATTTCTCGGTGACACCGTTCTTAGGATCAAGAATCGCCGTGCCGACTGGTACTCTCTGCTTTGGCGTGTAGTAAGAGAGACCAGCCACCACTTCACTGCGGAAGTCTGAGTATTGAGATTCTGAGATAGAGCCCATGGTGAATGTTTTTTTTTTAACGAAAATAAGCAGGGCTGAACGGATATTGGATTAGACAGGGACGGCAGTTCAACGAGGATTCGCAGAGCCTGGTTTTAATGTTTCTCTAGAGTGCACCAGCGACGGTGTAAGCAACAATTTCATCTTGAACGTAAAAAACAAATTCGTCTACAATTTGATTTCTAATGACCAACATCTACCACATTGCAAGCTGACTGAATCATAGTTTCGCTCGGGAATCAAGTCGTCTCATTCTCCTCGTTATCATTTTCTCCCCTACTGTATTTCCTTTTCTGGTAATTTCCTCTTTTGAATTTCTCCCCCAACTTCTTTCTACCCCAACTTCGACCCACTCCGCCGCCACCACCCGATCAACAGGATCATCGGCTAGGAGATGCATGTCGGGATAGGAAAGAGGGGTGTTGTAATTGTAAATTTGAGATGAATTGTGGCCACAGATAGCATTATTCATGAGGGTCCGTATCGAGCTCTAAAAGTCAGAACGCCTGCATCGTCGGCATCCTTGTTTCCAAGCATTTTCAGGCGTCTTTGGCGTTATCTCATTTCGAAACCATGGCGCCAGGACTCGCTCGCAAGTATGAAATCAATGCCGATATGGGCGAAGGTTTTGGACGGTGGAAGATGGTGAGTTCACACCCTCTTGGATCTAATTTTGCAGCTCTCACTAACATGGACTTTAGGGCCCCGACGAAGAGTTGATGCCATTCATTGATGCTGCAAATATTGCTTGCGGCTTTCATGCTGGCGATCCTTCCATTATGCTCAAGACTATTCGTCTTTGCAAAAAGCACGGTGTTAGAGCCGGTGCTCACCCCGGTTTGCAAGACTTGTTTGGCTTCGGTCGGAGAAAAATGGAAATCGACGTCAATGACATGTACGCCATGGTTCTCTATCAAGTCGGTTCTCTCAAAGCCATGCTAGATGCCGAGGGCGTAGAGCTGTCTCACATCAAGCCTCATGGAGAACTTTTTTTCTACATGCAAAGAGACCTGGGCATCATGAGGGCTGTATTGAAGGCATGTGCGACATTTAAAGTGCCCGTTTATGCTTCTCAGAATCCTGAACAAGAGGCAATGTGCAAGGAGATGGGCATTCCTTTTCAAGGGGAGGTTTATGTCGACATAGATTATTCACCAGAAGGAAAACTTGTGCCTGTTGCACAATCTCAACAGGTTACGCCAGACCTTTGTTATGAACGGGCAGTTGGGGCAGCAATGACTGATAGCGGAAAGGACATTAACGGGAACAAATTCAGCTTTGGCTTTGACGGCAGACCCTTTAGCATCTGCCTTCACTCTGACGCGCCTACAGTCCTTCAGAACGCAAAGGTAGTACGCCAAGCGATTGATGAAGCCAACCGGTCCAAGTTTGCCTCGGAAATTAGCCAAGTCAATGGTAAATCATAGAATAAAAAAGACAAACAATAATTGCATTAAATAGTGAAAGCAGAAAATGCATTATAGATTAGGCAATATGAATCATATTCCTATAAATTTGTGTGATGCCTCTGCATTTTTATTTCATGACTTATAATAACAGTGGTGATGATCCAATCTCATAAGACAATCCGTTTCAATCGGCTATTAGAACGTAGGCTTAAGGTTTGATGCTCGCCTGGGCATATATGAGGCGTCGCATGGAAGATGAACCTTTCACAGTGACCTTTACCTTCATGAAAACACGTGTAAGTCATGTTTTCAGTCATAGATTCCCAAAGCTTATCCGATACCCCGGAAAGACATTTGAGGTTGGCGGGGGGCCGAGACTCAACCTTGCCGGGGCCGGCCCCTACAAGCTATCTTGTGGGGTAAAGCGCCTCACGCTACGACGTCTTATCTTTTAGGAACCAAGAAATGCGCTATCGAGAGCTCGGGGTAGAAAGTTATGGCTATCGGTGAACTGCCTAACCTCCTAGGATGATAATAGGGATGGTAGGGAATACAAAAGGCTAATGAAGCTTCCCTGGCCGGTACTACTATATTACAACCCATTGACCTGGCAATACTGGACTGTTGATCATCCCGGGCTGCCATCAGTCTAAGGTGAAGAATAAGTGACCCCCTTATTCTTTTTCTCATAATTGTCTTCAAGTCTTTTTATCTGTTGAGTCAACCTTTTTAATTTCTACCAACACTGCCAATTATACCATTCTCTATTAATCTTCGCCATCCATCTGTATCAGATAACTCCAATGGCATCTGAAATCCCCATTCCTGGGACCGTGCAGCTTGTTGATATTCAAGGCATCTTCAATGTCAAGCATGGCCATCAGTCTCGGGATATCGTCCTTGTCCCTCAGCCGACCAATGACCCTGATGATCCTCTCCGCTGGACTCCCGCACGCAAGACTCAAGGTATCGTCTGTGCTATGGTGTGGTGCTTCTTTGTTGCTGGTATGATCTCAGGATTATCTCCAGCATACATCTTGATTGAGCAAGATACTGGCATTTCGATTGCCGACCTGAGCACTGGCAATGGTATTCTCTTCCTCTTCTTAGGTTGGGGAACTATGATCACTCAATGCCTTGCTCTCAGCAATGGCCGACGTCTTACACTTCTTGTGTCCATTGTCTTGACCACTGCAGTCACTCTCTGGACTGCCTACGTCAAGTCAAGGGGCGAGTTCTTCGCCAACCGTATCCTCCTCGGTATTGTCGCCTCGCCGCAAGAGACACTTATTGAGGTCATCATCGGAGATCTTTTCTTCACCCACGACCGAGGCTTTTTTATGGGCGCCTATAGCTGGACTTTGTGGTGTGGTGCGTTTCTGACACCAGTGGCCTCTGGTTATGTTGCACAGGACCTCGGGTGGCGATGGATTCAGTACATTCTGACTTTCATCGGTTGCGGTGTTACTGTTGTCACATTCTTTTTCTTTGAGGAAACCATGTTTTATCGTGATCACAGCACCGGCCACGCGCGTGAGACAATCGGCATCGACCCTGCAAACATTACCAATGCTACCAAAGATCTCGAAAGCAATACCCCGGCCACATCAGACAAGAAGATCAATGAGAAGTCCCTCGATCGAGAAGATAAATCTACATCGCAGTCTATCTCACCTTCTGAGCCTTCCGCATTTGATGAACAAGAGAGCACAAAGACATACCTGGCGAAACTGAAGTTCTGGGGTTTCCGTGACCCGCGACAGCCTAGCACGTTCAAACTTTTCTTCTTACCAATCCGGTTGCTCTTCATGTTTCCTGGCATGTCCTTTGGTGGCCTGCTTGTAGGTGGAATTCTTGCTTGGTATAATGTTGTTGGCGGTTCCTTGGCTCTGATCCTCGGTAACGCGCCGTACAACTTTTCTGCCAATAATATTGGCCTGACGTACCTTTCTTGCGTCGTTGGTGTCACCATCGGTTGCTTCCTTTCGGGATGGATGGCTGACTTTCTCGCTCTCCGCCTTGCACGTCGAAATGGTGGTGTTATGGAACCCGAGCAGCGACTCTGGACATGCGTTATTGCACTTGTCATGCACCCCGCCGGCTGTCTTCTCTATGGAGTGGGCGCATCCTATCACATCCATTGGTTCGGAGTTGTTTTCGGCCTCTGTTTGATCTCTATTACACTCCCGATGGGTGCCAATCTTGCATTCACCTACATTCTCGATAGCTATAAGGAGGTTGCAGGAGAAGGCCTAGTCTCGGCCATCCTGATCCGTAACATGATGGGTATGTCATTTCACCTTGGATACTCAGTTTATCGATAATTGGCTAACATACTTAGGTTTTGCTTTTGGATATGCTGTGGTCCCCATGATTAATCATCTATCTCTTCGTTATGCCTTTGTGCTCATCGCCATCTTGGGCCTAGCAGTATGGTGCACGGCTATTGTGATGATCTTTGTGGGCAAAACCCTGAGGCGTTCCACTGCACAATCATATTGGAATCTTGTTGAACGATATGGGGCGAGGGCTCATTAATCATCTCATTAATGGGGCAAAGCTTAAGTAGTTGGTCTGCATATTCTGCACCCAGATGACAACCGATTAGTAGGTTGATGCATGTGAAACAAAAAGTGTGTAAAGTTAGTTGAGCATCCATAGTTTCAATATCTCTAATTATTATTCAATGTGTCTATTTACTCTTAGGTGTAATTACACTTGCATTGGTTTCGTCTTTAGCAGATATGTGATAAATTAAAGCCATGCAATACCTGACTCTGAAAATGAGGACAAGGTTTATGGGGTGGAAACACGGAATGAGTTCCAAAGTCAACCCAATTATTCCTCTCTCAAATCTCGTTTTCTCTGATAGACGAAATTATACGAAATAGAAGCTATATTGGCTATTTTAGCCTTTACTCTCCGTCTTCCGGTCCTAAGAGTAGTCTTAGGCATTTACCTAAGAAAAAAACAGAATTTTAACGTATGAGGAAACTTGAAAGCAATATGTTACGTCTTCAAATTGTAATAGTATCATATTGTTGTAATATGGCTGGACCTGGGAGATGAACGTTCTCCAACTTCGGCATACATACGCCGTCTAACATACATCATGACCAAAACCTGGGGTCATACGGCATGTGGCGAAGATAATAGACCGGGTGGCGCTTCCTTCATCCGTCCCAGGTACAAAGAACTGAGACATACTCTCTCATCAGTAACGACGAGACAGACGATAAGGTGTTTCCTCTTCTGTATACCCCGCGTTGGGGTAGAAATTCTAACTGTGATAGGGATGATTAGCTGCGGGCACAAGCGTACTCCACACCCTTTATCGCATCTTGAGCAATCTCTCGAACTATTGGGGACCCCTGGACCATATATCTATAACTCATTTTCGTTCTCATTGAGGCTTGTCTAATCACTTGTGATGTTGTCTCATCTCAATTCTGTTACCTGTGTCTTCCTCTATTGCTGGCAACATGGGCTCCGTTGACTCAACCTCGCTGCGTAACATTCGCAAGGTCTTGGTCGCCAACAGAGGCGAGATTGCCGTCCGTTGCATCAAAGCCTGTCGCGAGTTGGGAGTTCGCAGTGTTGCCATCATAACAAATGCGGATGCAACTTCATTACATGCAACGTTGGCAGACGAAGTGGTCTTGCTACCAGGCGAAGACAGCACCGCCTACACGAATGGGTAAGCATGGCGCTTTCCAAAATGAGAGTTCATGTACTTTGCTAACTGGTTTTCTCAAAAGCGAGGCGATTCTCAAAATTTGCAAAGAGGCAAATGCAGACGCCATCATCCCTGGATACGGCTTCTTAAGTGAAAATGTCGAATTCGCAACTGCCGTTTCTTCTGCCGGCATTACTTTTGTCGGACCGTCCTCTGCATCCATCAATGCGATGGGACTCAAGCATGAAGCCAGAGCCATCGCCCAGGCCGCAAATGTCCCTGTAATTCCAGGAACACAACTCTTGGAATCCGCCAAAGCAGCCGTAGAGGCTTCAAAGCGTCTAGGTTGCCCAGTAATGCTCAAAGCGACAGGCGGCGGCGGAGGTATGGGATTACAGATCTGCCATAGTGAACAAGAGGCTGAGAAAGCATTCGCCATGGTTGAGAGCCGGGCCGGCGCCCTCTTCAAGAACAGCGGAGTCTTCTTGGAGAAGTACTATCCAAGTTCACGCCATGTTGAGGTTCAAGTCGCCGGGAATGGAGAAATTGTGGTCGCATTTGGAGAGCGAGAGTGCTCGCTCCAGCGGCGGCATCAGAAAGTGGTTGAGGAGTGTCCCAGTCCCTTTGTGGAGCGTCATCCTGGCCTACGCGAAAAGATGCTGCAAGCCGCTGTCAACTATGCATCACAGCTGAAGTACAAGAGCGTGGGCACGGTCGAGTTCCTCGTGGATGATGAGACTGCCGACTTCTTCTTCCTTGAGATGAACACGCGATTGCAGGTCGAACATGGGATCACCGAGTTGTGTTATGGAGTTGATCTGGTACATCTTATGCTACGACAAGCCGACTACGAACGCGGTGGTTCTATCGGGATCCCATCTGATGTCCTGAAAAGCCTTGGACGACCCCAGCCACTCGGATCAGCGATCGAGGTACGGGTGTATGCTGAAGTGCCGCTTCGTGACTTTGCTCCTAGCCCTGGCGTCTTACAACACGTTCACTGGCCAGAGGGCGAGGGCGTGAGAGTCGACACATGGGTCCGAAATGGGCAGAGGATCACTCCCTTTTATGATCCATTAATTGGAAAGGTCATGGCATATAGCCCTGACGGTCGTGCCGCTGCCCAAAAGAAGATGCTGGCGGTACTTGCTGATACGGCTCTTCAAGGGACACAGTCTAATTTGGAGTACCTGTCGAAGATTCTTGGCTCAGAAATGTTCACCATCGGCAACACGTTGACCAATTCGTTATCAACGTTCAAATTTGACAGCTGTTCCGTACAAGTCATTGACCCTGGTGTTTTCACGACGATTCAGGATTACCCGGGCCGTATTGAAGTTGGCCATGGGATACCGCCCTCTGGACCGATAGACGATCTGAGCGCTCGAGTGGCAAATATCCTGGTTGGTAACGACTCTGGAGTCGAGTTATTGGAACTCACTTTGTCTGGCCCAAAGTTGTTGTTCCATGAAGCCGCCACCGTGGCAGTTTGTGGTGCAGAGCTGTCAGTTACTCTAGACGACGCATCTCAACCCATGTGGTCAAGAATTGTCATCAAGAAAGGTCAGACACTCGCGCTTGGCAAGGTGACTGGCAACGGCCTCCGAACATATCTTGCCGTGAAAGGCGGTTTCCCCCAGGTTCCCAAGTTTCTTGGTTCCAAGTCCACAGCCCCGGAGCTCGGCTTTGGTGGTGTACAAGGACGAAAGCTTCAGCTTCACGACATCCTCACTCTATTTCCACAATCAGGATCCTGGGCCGCAGAAGCCACACCTTTGTCTTTGCCATCAAATTTCATTCCCAACTTCACCACTAGTGTGACTGTTTGTTGCATCGACGGTCCGTACGGATCTGAAGACATTCTTACCCCAGAGGGACGTGCGACACTATACGAAACTGATTGGACAGTCAGTCACAATAGCAGCCGAAGCGGCATCCGTTTAGAAGGACCGCGACTGAAATGGGCTCGAGCCTCGGGTGGTGGTGGCGGATCACACCCATCCAATGTGCTCGACTATGGGTATCCCAATGGCGGCGTCAACTTCACAGGAGAGTTTCCCATCATCTTTGGGCCTGATCGTCCGGATTTGGGCGGTTTTGTATGCCCAACAACTGTCTGCTCCGGCGAGATGTGGAAGATTGGCCAATTAAAGCCTGGCAACACTGTACGATTCCGTTCTGTAGCCTACGACACTGCCCTGGAGATTTCAAGACGAAAGGATGACTTTCTCCAAGCTCTTGTGGCATTTTCGCAGGGAAACACAAGCCCGATATCTCCTCTCGTTGTCGAATTCACTGATGAACCTCCGTCTTCCATTTTACATCAGAAGCAGTCCCAGGGGAGCCATCCACGGGTAACTTATCGCCAAGGAGGTGATACAAGCATCATCGTCGAATATGGCAATCAGGTGTCGGATCTGCGAAACACTGCTTGCGTACAGTTCCTCGCCAAGCAGATATCAGCTGTGAATCTGCCGAGCGTGCGCGGCGATCCCAACTTCTCCTCTCTCACTGTGCGCTTCGATCCGTTCCAGGTGGACCGATCCAAACTCCTCCAGCAGCTCATTCAATTCGATGACGAAATTGGGCAAACTACCGGTGTTAAGATACCTGCCCGCCAAGTGCGGCTCCCGGTTTGCCTCGACCACTCTTCATTGAAAGAGTCTGCGCAACGATACATGGAGAATATCAGACCTACGGCGGCTTACATGCCGGACAATGTCGAATATCTTCGCAAGAACAATGCACTCGAGACCCGCCAGCAAGTCTTTGATGCACTTCTCAAGACACCGTGGCTAGCCGTGGCCGTTGGTTTCTACGTTGGAACGCCCATCTTGTTCCCACTTGATCCCTGGCACGTTTTAACCGGTCAAAAGTACAACCCGAGCCGAGTATATACACCCAGTGGCTCAGTTGGCTTGGGTGGCTCATTGGTGGCCATCTATCCCGTTGCGGCACCAGGAGGATACCAGCTTATGGGACGCACATTAGGTGGATGGGACGGAACTGGAACTCGCACCGGCTTCTCTGCCGAGCGGCCCTGGCTGTTCAATCATCTCGATTTAATAAAATTCTACGAGGTCTCTGAAGAAGAGTACAACAAGATTGAGCGAGATTTCGAGACGGGTCGATATGTGTTTGACATTACGCAAACGACGTTGGATATGGATGAGTACATCGCCAAATTCGAAGCCGCTGCCAAGGATCCCGCGTATCAGGCCTGGAGGAAACGTCAAGTTGACGCTGCTCAAGAGGTGGGGGAGCAGGAGCAGCGTCTGTTTGACGAATGGACGGCAGAAAAGAATGCACGACTTAATTCTGCAACTACTGAGGATGACGATGCTGGTTCTGGCAATGTCGTCTCCATCGAATCGCCTATTAATGCCAATGTTTGGAAAGTGTTGGTCAAGCCGGGCGATGTACTAGAAAAGGGCCAAACAGTGGCGGTACTCGAGGCTATGAAGATGGAGATTAATATAATTGTCGATGAGGGCCAGGCTGGCGCTGTAGTAACAAAGATTAGCCAGCCACCGGGAAGTGTAGTTAGTCCTGGGATGGTGGTTGTGGAGGGTCGGAGGGAAGACTGAAAGACTGAGGTGAATAATCAATAAGAAGACTAATAATTGAGTCATGCTAAGTTGCGTATTAAACATGAATATCAAGAGCAATCCGAATTAGTTGTTCAATAATCATCAATTCAACACAGTGCATATAGACCAATTCCAGCGGTTATTAGGCTTCTCCCCTCCTCTGTAGTGTGACCTTGACATGTCGTGTATCTTGAACTCAATACTGTACAGTATCAGCCTAAGGCACATAGTGGGCTGATGAAGATACAGCTAATTCCCATCACGTGCTGCTTCTTCGACCGGGCCGGGTTTATTGAATCTCTATCCATTCTTGACCGGGCCGGGTCTATCAATCCTCTAGCGATTCTTATCTCCAACAGACGCATTGAATCTGCCAATTGATTGGTTCTCTATCAAACAACCTATGACTACCTCATCCTCCGAACCTCAACCGCTCTCATCACCCTCATCTTACACCATCATCCTTAGTCTTCGTAACATTGTGGCTGCATCTGGCATCGTATCCACTCCGAGATCCTGCTCGGCTTGCCCCACAGTTGCATCATGAGAGGTCGCCCTCGATTCCGTGTGGCTCCCTGTAAGTACTGTAACAAGGAGTTTAAACGACAGGAGCATCTAGAACGTCACATTCGCACGCGTAAGTATCAATGAGTATCAATGGCCATGCCGTTACCTTGATGTTGATGCTAAGTCTTGTCTAGACACCCGGGAGAGGCCGTTTGGCTGTGTCTGTGGCCGCACATTCTCAAGGCCGTGAGTCATTGCATCCCCATTGTACAACCAGCTCACCGCACCGACAATTAAGGTGCTTACTATATATCATCAGAGATCTCCTAAACCGTCATCGTCGACTGTCTCAATGCTCAAACCCAGCTACAAGTATACCTCCAGACACAGCTTCCAGTGGTCAAGAAGCCGTCTCCCCCTCTAAGATTATCTATCAGACATCTCCAACAGGCAATGCTGTCATCTCTCCCTCAGACAGCAGTCATGGAAGAACACCCCTTAACCCCGATTTTATAAACCAGACATCTGTGACTCGAAATGTGATTACAGGACCAACCACCGCGATGAACAACAACGCGCCGGTAGAGTACTCTCAAAAGCAGCTCATGGGGAAATTCTCAATACGCGACCTAGACAC
This sequence comes from Trichoderma sp. IMV 00454, assembly GCA_001931985.1. Taxonomy (NCBI): domain Eukaryota; kingdom Fungi; phylum Ascomycota; class Sordariomycetes; order Hypocreales; family Hypocreaceae; genus Trichoderma; species Trichoderma sp. IMV 00454. Next base: position 1,157,141 of record MSJK01000131.1, read on the forward strand.
GAGCAGCCAGGAGCAGCAGCCGAGTTACTCTCCTCGTGATACCGGCGTTGTGGCTCGCAGCGACATAAACATGGACAACACCATGGAAACTGGATCTGACTTCCCACAGCTTCAGCTGTTTGACCTTGATTTCCTTGCAAATGAAACAGACATGATAAGCGGATATCTCATGGATATATTTCCGCCAATGGACTACCAGCAGCCGATGATTGAGGATGTATCCGACACTTATAGCGGTTCTCATTCACTTTCCGCAGGTCTAGGGTCCAATAGCCTTGAGATGTCGACTCTTATGCAAAATGAGATGCCACCATTGCAGGGGAGGGCTTCTGTAGTCCAGCCGGTACCAAGCCAGACAAACCAGGCACAGGATTCACTTGGCCGCTCACTCGATGCAATTGACGACGTCGTAGCAACGAATCCATGGACTGTATCGGCAGCGGCATACGAAAAGCTCACTGCCGAAGTCGAAAAGCACATCAGCGTGCTACCAGCACCATTCACACTTCCCAGCCGGCAAACACTATCGAGATATGTTGCGAGCTGGATGCGGAGCTTCCATCCTCATTTACCCTTTATCCATATACCAACAACTTGCTTAGAAGACAAGACACCCATGCTTGTGTTGACTCTTGCGGCTACCGGGTCGTTCTATGGGTTTGAACACACGCATGGTTACGCCATGTACTTTATTGCAAAGTCTATCATTACCAATGAGCTCGAGAAACGGCGCCGAGCCTCTACTTTGCATCTGCTTCGAACCTTTCCACGCTATGCTGGGCTTCCCACCGGTTCCCCAGATGCGACCGCACAGACATGGGCAACACCACCACTCGTAACATCCGGCTCTGTCGACATTGAGCTGCTACAGTCTCTGTTAGTGCTTGTGCTCACAATGGCTTGGCTTGATGGGCCACTCGCACAAGATGCACTCGCCATGAGCAGCCAGCTTACAGAGCTGACTCGCGAAGCACTTAAATATCCCGTTCCAGAAATTGAAGCAGATAACTGGAGTGCTTGGGCTCATGAAGAAGAGAGGCGACGTACACTGTTCTCGGCCTACTTTGTGATTAATATACTCACTATTTGTTTTAATATACCACCACAGATCACCAGCTCGGAAGTTAACATTCCACTTCCATCCTCGGAAGCAGAGTTCAAGGCTGCCACTTCGAACGCATGGCTTGGCTTGCGGCAAAAGAGTAACTCCCGCCAGCCGGATTTTCAACTCTGCCTGCTGCAGCTGCTATCCGGGAAGCCGCTTGCAAAGGAAGATTCTGCTACAGAATTCGGAAATTACATGCTTGTTCAAAGCCTGCTGATGCAGGTATACTTCGAACGCCAAGTATCGTCCGCGATGCTAAGTTCATCAACGAGTCTGCCACTAGACACTATTTCGCTTTATGAGAACGCTTATAGTGCCTGGCAATCGTGCTGGGATTCAGCTATCGAGTCTGCTTTGGATCCCAACTCTCCTCATGGCCCTTTGGCCTTCAATTCGACAGCCATGCTTCGCTTGGCTCACGTCCATCTCGCAGTTGGTCTTCAGAGCCACTGCGCTCTCCGATCCCGCGACCCAAGGATTGTCGCTCAGGCGTTTGAACCTCACCAAAACCCCATTCCACTCCGCGCACCTCATCTAGACCAGGCGGTTTTTCATGCCATTTGCGCATTGAGGATACCGGTGAGGGTTGGGATAGCGTTTGTCGCGCGAGGCCGAACGGGGCATTGGAGTGTTCAGCACGCCATCAGCAACTTTGCATGTGCGCTTCTGCTCACTCACTGGCTTGAAAACCTCTTTCATCTGATATCTTCTGATGGGATGGAAATCCTACGATATGAAGAGAAACGATTACTTTCTATTGTCGAGCGGCTAATTGAGGAGACTCATCTGGAGGGCTCTCTGGGCTCAAAAAACGATTACCCTCGCCGAATCCGACGCCTGGCTATTGCGGCAGTAAGACTCTGGGCAGAGACATGCAGAGGGATCCAGGTATTTGAGATTGTTCATGTTGTCGGGGAGACATTGTCTCTTGTTGCCGAGTCGTTGGAGGGTCGCTTTTAGCCGCAAATGACTCGAATATTTTGACACGTTACGCTTGCTACAAGAGAAGGGTGATCTGTATATACTATTAACTACGATAGAACTCACCTTGATGGCTATTGATGCAATAATCACGAATGCTATCCCGTGGATTACTCAGTTCAGATCGAAGCCCCACGCCAAGTTCGATTGCTACTGTATTTCTAGATCTACTGGGCATATCTACAGGCCGGTCATAGGTACAATCCCTGCATTGCGTGGACCCTGTATGCTTTGATATTGGACGTGGGGGGTTGACTGTGGAAGCCTTTATGCAGTGACTGAGGGTATCAGAGGAAGTCAGCCATCACAAATGTGAAACCCCCGGCAAGCCCAATGCAACTCAGCACCGATAAGTAATTGCGTACATATTTCCAATGACAAGGAAGCTGCAGCGGGCCGAATAGAATCGGTAGCCGTCTGAAAGAAGCCATCTCTCCATTTGCCATAATGTTCTTCATTTCATAGCACAAAAGCTTGCGGTCATAATCCTAGATACGATTGCTCCGTTCAGGATGTCACGCAAAACCTCTCATCGTATGAAGCACTTCATTGAATGACGTTTCTTAAAGTCTTCCAAACTTTTATGCTTTGCTATTTCATCAAAAGCTTCTAACCTATAATCGAGACTTGTGGTTGCGTATACGTGTAATCGAAATATTTCAGCCGACGAATTGATTCCAGGTAGTAATGTCCCGACAGTAGAAGAGAACCTAGTCAATACTCTCCTCCTTCGTCTCCATGTAATCGTCTTACCCGGCCAGCTGCGCATTGTGATTTCTCGTATTTTATTTATACCAATTTGTATAGTATTACGATGCAGTAAGAGATCGGAGTGCGAAATGAGCAGGATCAAGATTGCAGGGTATTTAAAAAGCAAGGTTGTAGACCCATGCCATCTTTGAGTGCTTGTTAACATGAAAACCCCACGCCATGTTCAATGGTCCTTGGTGCTCCTCATCATAACAAGTATGTTTGCTTTTTCCTATCTATTCAGTTCCTCAACAGTTACATGTACATGGTCTGTTTCCCGATGCAGAGCTCAGGTCCATAATTAAGACAAATTCCTTTTCGGATTATTGACTTATTCAAGAAGGTGCGGAACTGCGTGAAGAATTTCAGAGATATTTCGGAGTTCACATTGGATCTTATATTGCTCGTGCTTGGATTTTCTGAAAATATATAAATATCTTGGAATCCTGCCTACGGTGATTCATCCCGTATCACCTCGTTCACTACCCAAGTAGCGTATCAGCTCCTTACATACGTTAATATATCATTCTTTGCTAACTGTATTCTCAAAATCGCATTATCTTAAATCACCGTCATGGCTAAAATTGGCTCTGTCTCTAGTAACCAGCAATTCCCATGGGCTACGTATCTGGAGACTCTAGTCCGTCTACTAGACACCGTTCGTTACAACGATGAGAATTTCACAGATGACGAACGCGCCTCGTACTTGAAGTACGCTTATTCAAAAGCTGCTGAGCATTTTGCTCAGCCTCATGTACAAGAAACTCTTAAAGTGCCACCCAAGCGCATGGCTGCCGGACTTAAGACCATCGTCGGGCTGGTTGTTTACTCTTGGTCCCATGTATCTAAGGAGTTAATGGCCGATTTAACTATCTTCTATACCTACACTCTACTTCTTGACGATAGCATAGAGCAGCCCGCTGGCTCTATGACAAACTGGTATGGAGACCTTCTGAGCGCCAGACCTCAAGCTCACGGCTGGTGGAGACTGGTCAATGATTTTATTCCCAACTTTCTTCGTCATTATGGCGGCTATTGTCAAATGAACATAGTCCGAAGTACGATTGACTGTAAGTTGTAATCCTCCGCTTCTGTACAAGGCAGGATGTCTAATACCATCAAATACAGTTTTCCAAGGTTGCTGGATCGAGCAACACAATTTCAAGGGCTTCCGCGGCTCCAGTGACTATCCCGGATTTCTTCGTCGTCTGAATGGCCTAGGCCATTCTGTTGGCTCTTCTTTGTGGCCTCTCGAGCTGATTGATGAAGAAAAACAATTTTCAGAGATCACCGCGGCCATTGCCCAGATGGAAAACTGGGTGGTCTGGACGAATGATTTGTTTTCTTTTTACAAAGAATACTTCACAGAGCGAGATCAGACGTCTTTAGTTAACAATTATGTGGCATGTGATGGCATAACTCTTGATCAAGCTCTTTACAAGCTCTGCGAGGATGCTATCCGCAGTTCCGAAGAGATGATCCACGTCTTCCAAGATAAGCATCCCATGATATATGAGAGCTTGACCCGTTTTATCCAAGGCTATATCACTTGGCATTTGTGTGATGACCGGTATCGCCTTATCGAGATTTGCGATTCCTCTAGCAACAGCCCCATTGCTCAGAGATTTCAGAACTACATGGAGTCTGCTCGCCGTGTCGGTATCATAGACACTGCTCGGTATTGCGTGCCGTCAGTTACCGAGTTGTGCAAGCGTGAGATTGAGGGACAAATGAGCGGTCTGCGGCCGAGCAGTCTATAAGGCGCTGATCCTTTGTAAGTTGGTTGGCAACATTCTTGTTACGTCATGAGCCAAAGATATGAAGATGTAATTATTTGAGAAGAGAATGAAATTTAATGTGATTGCCGCGCGCAGAAATGAAGAGCGGATAACAGCAACACAGGCCGCGGAAATGTATTTCATTATTTTGACACTCTTTATTACACTTGAATAGTTGTAATATTTTTCACTTTGCTATATTGGTTGCAATGACATCATTTTGCTAAAAACTCAACATACATAGGTAGTCAGGACTACTCATAGAGGGGAACAATTTGCTTCCCCTCATACCCAACTGTTTCCATCCATTCCCTCAAACTCCTTGGTCGTGTAGGGTAAACTTCATCTGTCCAAGCCATATCTTCTATCTTCTTTTCTTTCTGCTCTTTCCAGATATTCCACCAGGCCGAAAAAGATTTGCGAAACGTAAACGAGGTGGGATCAGTGGGATCCGCTCTTCTGGGCAATCTCCCCTCTGGATCTACATGGCTAGAAATAGCCTCCATCCATGCGGATGTCGTCATGCTCTTGAATTGAGCCTTTTTGCCTGTGACTTGCTGAAGTGCTGTAGCGATCTCTGGAAAAGTAACAAAAAAGGGTCCCGCGGACAGCATTTTTCCAATACTCTCCTCTGGATGTGCCAAAGCCCACTGGAGGCGATAGCCATACATTTCGAGAGGCAGAAGTGGCATGACGCTGTCATCATCCATGGGATTTTGAAAGACGAATCCATCCTCGTTCTCAGTCGGTCTTAGAAGAATCCCAAGCATTTCAGCGTAAACGCCGCCTGTCAGGATAGTCCAAGGGAGTCGGTCAAGAGGCTGATTCATTAACCAGCCAGTTAACCTACTAGACACGATATTGTGACTGTTTCTGTATTTTTCATCCATGCCCAATTTGCCGTATCTATCGCCAGCACCAGCGAAGATGAACCATTTCAGCTTACTTTGGACAGCGATCTCGTAGGCACGAAACGTCCAGAAGTACTCAAATGGCTCGCCAACGTTGAAACTGTCTATACTGAAGTATACAACGTCTTGATTGGCAAAAGCGTTACGTAGGCCCTCCTCTGTTGTGTACGAGCCTTCAACAAATTGGACGTCCGGAAAGGAGGATGCTAGGGCCGCGGCTTGGGCTGAGTTCTTGTTTCTAGTGAGAACAGACACGTGATATCGCTTGGTCCGTGCCAATGCTAACAAAATCAGTATACATTTTACTCATCGGATGACTGACTTATACCTTGAACGATCGATCGCCCTTGGGCTCCAGTCCCACCAAACACCAAAACTCTTGCATTCTCAAAAGAGATACGGCCAGCCATGGTGGAAGTTTAGTATTAATTACTGTAATGAGTTTGCTGTTGTGAATGTTTTTGGTCATATCTCATAGCAGAAGCTGATAACTTTATATATCGAAGAGCGAGTTTATGGATTAGTGATCAAGTAGTGCAGAGCATCGACATGACAGTAGAACAAGGGCTAAAAAGCATACCTCCTGTGAAAAGATTATTAATCAGAAACGAGTCAAATGGATCTTTTGCTAGATGTCCAATGACAAGTTCGTAGCAACCAATCAATATTTTCAACAAAGGGGTCATGTCTGGCAAGTATGGGAGCATGGTTAGGGATGACGGCATCAGCTTGACTATGATGCTATCGAATTGGCATTTGATGTTTGCTATAATCAGGTTTCTTGTCAAGTTGCCTCGGTTATCACAAGGATATTACGTTTATATCTCTATGGAAGTGAATAATGCCACCGTTGCGCTGCTGAATAAAAGTCTAGACAATGAAAGTATGTTGCCTCCTGACACCAAAGCTACCCACACAATACAACACGTTAAGCCTCTTTCGTGCAGCTTTGGAGACACTGGGTATTACCAATCCAAAGCCCGATATTATGAAACTGGTATATAATCAATCTATTCATATATCTAAGTAATTGCGCTTTCGTACCCCGATGCTGATGAGAGGCTCTACTACAGAAACCATGAAAGCTGGTTTGAAATGCCAGGGGGGCTCTAAAAGGCTCTATCTATTAGTCACCTCTCTCTTCTTAAAAGTGTAGAAAGCTCGTACAGTAGGCTTTGTATGCCATGCTATCCTCAGATGTGCTTCAAGATAAGCTCAACTTCGGTTTCTGCAGTCTCTAGGATATGTTCCGGGGCAAACTTCGGTACCCATCCTAGAGCTTCTGTGCCGTGCTTCGGTGTAAGTGTGCATCTGGCGGTTCGACGAAATATGTGACCAAATTAGCCCTCTTATCGTTACAATAATAGGAAGCTAAGCATATATGCTCCCGCTTTAGCATAATGGGAGATGAAGATACTCACTTGCCAGCCAATTGCACACGTACATAGGCTTTGGGACAGCTTAGACCGCGGCTCATCGCCTCAAGGGCTTCGTCATCTGCTAACTTGACCTGCTCGTCTTCTACAATGCCTTTCTTCGCCAGTGCTACCGCCATACGAGCATAGAGGTCGTCCCATGCCACACTGCCTGGCGAAGGTAGGTAATAACCATGCCTTCCATGCCCAACGTTATCATTCCCAGAGAGGATGGCGGCGAGCAGTCGAATGTAGAGGTCAGTGTTATCTCTAATGTGGCATACGGGCCAAGTCTAGTTACGATCAGCGTTAGTTCTTCCTCTCCTGGTACGAAGCTTAAGAGTTGACATACCGGAGAGTTATCGTCTACGCGATAGACACGCTTCGCCTCCTTGGCTGCCCTCACAATAGCTACAGTCTGAGCGGAAATCTTATTGCCGAAGCCTAACCCTTCGCCATCTTGCATAATTCTCAGCGCTCAGAACCCAACATGGACATGCAACTGCAAGTCTCCAAAGGCAGGTAGAAACTCACACACAATACAAGGTGCAATGATGTAGCTCTTTACACCCGAGCTCCTCCGAAAGCTCGATCACGGTATTGTTCGTGCTAACCGCCTGTGATACATGATTAGGTTCATGTTCATTATGTACCGTATCTCTAAGCAAAGATTGGAGTCTGGGGTTGCTAGATGTCCCACCTTTTGAAATGCCGGGAATGGAGCTCGAGTCTGCTGCTCACTCTGGATTTCAAATAGCTTGTGATCTGTATCCAGTAGTGGCTTATCTGTAGGTGCTCCTGCTAGATCCGAAAATATCTTTGCGCCTGATGTCTACAAATATGGTAGATGTCAGTAAGCATCGCAAGAACATGACTGGGGGAAAAACGAAGACTCTTCGTAAGAGACAATTGTCTCCCACGATAGCAGCCGCGTAGGCCGGTTTGTCCTCCGTCTGCTTCCCTCTTTTCAGACGGTAGTGAGAGGGCAGACGCTGGGTGGAAGTCACTGCCTACCTGCAAGAAATGGACCTCCTTGCCGGTCTGTTGCCGCAATTTGGCCAGGGCTCGAATGAAGAGCGTCTGTCTCTCGACACTCACTACGTCAATGAACCAAACCACTACTGACACGTCATGACCTAAAATGAAGCTCTCAATGGCGGCTTCATTCCCTGGATCAAATGACGCGGGCTCAGCACCATAGTCCCGGGCGGCCTGGGCTTGAGCATCGCTGCGGACGAGTGCATAAATCTTAGTATGGGCTGGTAGCTCTAAACTACTGCTGCTAGGGTTGTGTAGTTGGGCCAAGATGCTGCCGCCAAGGTAGCCAGAGGCACCAGTGAGGAGGATGTTGTGCATGATGCCTTGTCTGAAATGTACTGTAAGAGGGTTGGTGCTATTTTAAAAGCTTGGTTAAATCCAATATAGACAGATTTGACTTACAATAGACAATGAGTAATAACTAATGCGGAATTATAATTCCAATATGGGAAATAGAATCCATTCAGCTTCACTAGAGCCAAAGCTTCAAGCTATTCAAGCGGGAGCTAGAGCAACATTTCTACCCTTTTTATCCTCAGTAACAAATGGGTAGAATTATGTTTCTAGCCAATTACAAACATCCTTTGGTCTGTGATGACTGGCCTTGGAAATACAACAGATAATGACGCATATTCCTAAGTCCAAGAGACGCCTGCCATTGGTATATTATGAATGAAAGAGCCTCTTGTAGCCTATTTGGCCATCTGGCCATCACAATTCCTACGTCTCTCCTCACAAAAGATTGGTAGATAATTAGAATACATGTCCAATTAGTAAATGTAAGTCGCACATCTAACTCGCCAATATTGTTTTAGCCTTCTTCGACTCGGACCTATACTTTTCTTCATGAAACAATTTCACAATCTCGTCACATTACGGTGCCCTGGGAGCAGTGCCTCGTTTCCTGATATCACATTAAATACATAGGTAACGTTCTTGGTCTGCATTCCAGTATTACCCGGCACTCTTCGTGACTCGGGCGCGCGTATAGCAACTCTCATCTGCCAGGCCATATCTTTTGCCAATTCTCTTTTTGCTTTTTTTCCTCTCCCTCATAGTTAACATTCCTATCCAAAGCTATGTCTGATTGGAGCACGGAATTGATTCAGTTCCCTCATCTTCTGTTGCGCAGTGACTCTGTCTGTCAAGAAGCATGGGCCGCAATTCTGACTACTATTTACGATGCTTATAGCGGGCTTCAGTGGTCTTGCTCGCTAAACCCACCAAACCCCACCACTGATTTCGCTGAACCCCGGCTTTTGGCCAGCTCAACCTCAACTCCATCCAAACCTCTGCCACGTATGATGTTTCATTCAAGCTCATCAAACCACCACACTCGTTCACCTCCCAGGAGCCCATAATGTCGCCTCCCAAGGACGCCAATCCGCATCCTTCCAAAGACATCTCCAGCACATCAAATCCATCTAAACCGTCTCAAAGCTCACACTCCAGCAATCCCTCCGTCATCAAAGGCGCCTCCCTGCTCATCATCCTCCAAGTCGCCTCTCGCCTCATCACCTTCATCGCCAACCAACTCCTCCTGCGCTTCCTCACCGCCCCTCTACTAGCTCTCTCCACACAACTCGAAGTCTACTACCTCTCCATTCTCTTTTTCGCCCGCGAGAGCTTGCGAGTGGCCATCCAGCGGCAGGGCATCGCGGGAGCAGCAAACACCGAAGATGGCGCTCAAGCAGACGATGCTGCGGTTGCACGGAGAGAAGGACAGGCGGTGGTGAATCTAGGTTACCTCGCCGTTGGACTGGGAAGCATCGTCAGCGTGACCTTGGGATGGATGTATCTCGCGTCTGCTTCCGTGACGACGCTTCAAACGCCCTGGCTGGTCGAGTCGCTTTGGCTCTATGGCATCGCCGCCATGGTTGAGCTCCTGTCCGAGCCTTGCTTCGTCTTGATGCAAACGCGCCTGCAATTTGGCACTCGGGCGACAGCTGAATCCGTCGCCACATTTCTTCGCTGCATCGTTGTTTTTGGTTCTGCCGTTTGGGCATCTCGGAAGGGCTTGGATATCGGTGTGCTCCCTTTTGCACTTGGTCAGCTGTCATACGGGGCCTCTCTTCTCTTGGTCTACTTCGCCTCCGGATACCGCCTTGCGACTAACACTGGATTCTCACTTTTCCCCAAACGACTCAATTCCAGCAAAAGCGTTGCCTTTGTGTTGTCCTACTTTTACAAGCCGACTGTCAGCCTTGCGGGAAGTATGATGGCCCAAAGCTTTGTGAAGCATCTCCTTACCCAGGGCGACACCTTTCTTATTTCACTCTTCTCGACTCCCGAGGTGCAGGGCGTATATGCCTTGGCAAATAACTACGGCAGTCTTCTCGCCAGGTTGCTCTTCCAGCCTGTTGAGGAGAGCAGCCGCAATTACTTTTCCCGCCTCTTATCCTCGCCATCTTCATCCAACAGCGGAGAGGCTTCGTTGCAGCCATCCTCATCAGTCAAGGAAGCCAAGCGCAATCTCCACACCATCTTGCGTCTATACATTCTCTTGTCTTCCATAATTGTTAGCATTGGACCTTTTGCAGCCCCCGCGCTTCTCTCCATCGTGGTAGGTAGCCGTTGGGCGGGTTCGGGAGCTGGCCAAGTTTTGGGAACCTATTGCTTCTATATCCCTTTCATGGGGCTCAACGGAATCACCGAGGCCTTTGTTGCTTCTGTAGCCACCGAAGCTCAAGTGCATCGTCAGTCGTTTTGGATGGGCATCTTCTCAGCCGTCTTTGCCGCATCCGCTTTCCTTCTTATGAGTGTCTTTCCGCTAGGTGCTCAAGGCCTCGTCTATGCCAATAGCATCAACATGCTGTGTCGAATCATCTGGAGCGGTGCCTTCATTATCAGCTTCTTCAAATCTCATGGCCTCGACTTTGCACCTGCATCGCTATTCCCGACAACTACAATTGCCGTTTCTCTGTCAACATTGGGACTTTTACAATTCCTAAACGTTCAAGACGATGGCGAGCAACGACCGCTCGCAACGTTGATCAAGATTGCTGGCTCTGCCATTCCATTACTACTTCTAATGTACGTGAATGCATATCTACATGCTTTGCTATTTCTTCCCTTCCAGATATACAGTCATCTAACATGGTGCTGTAGTGTATTTCTAGAGCGCAAGTTTCTTCTCGAATGCTTCCAGTCTATCCGAGGCCGCAAAGCAAGCAAACGCGAGTGAGTAGTAACAAAGTAAGACATAAAAGAAAAGAAACAAAAGAGTAAAAGAAACCCATTTTCCCGTGCAAATATACCCATGCTTTTTTCTATTAATCGAAAGTAATCTTTGTTGCCTTTTGGTTCGGATCGACGTCCTTGAAGAAGCCGCCGTACATGTCGTGTGTCTTCTTCTTGACGACGGTGCCAAACTTCATCAGCTCATCCGGAACAGGCTGGTTCGCACCCTTGAGGATGTTGATGAGACTGTCCACACATTAGTTTCGTTCTTTTACGTGATTGAGATAGAGTTGAGGCTACTTACGATCCAGAGTGCGCCTTGTCTTGAACAGTAAACATGGTGATGGCCTCACCAGTCTTGCCGGCTCTGCCTGTACGTCCAATGCGGTGAACGTAATCCTCGATTGTCAGAGGGAACTAAAAGAGAAACCAAGTTAGACAACGCCTCGACAGGTCCATAGTTCAAAGCCAACTTACAGTGACGTTGATGACCAGCTTGACCTCGGGAATATCCAATCCTCGAGCAGCCACATCGGTAGCGACCAAGACTGGTGTCTTACCAGTCTTGAAGGCCTCCAAACTCCTCGTTCGCTGCTCCTGCTTCAAGTCTCCGTGAATGCCACCGACGCGGACGCCCTTGCGGCTGAGGAAGCCCTCGACACGAGTAGCCTCCTTCTTGTACAGGCAGAAGACCAAGATACGGTCATCCTTTTGCTTGCCCTGCTGGTGCTGCTTGATGATTTGCAAAAGTCGGAATTCCTTGTCCTTGCCATCCATGACTTCGACTTTCTGCGTGATGCGGGTGTTGGCTTGGAGCTCAACTGAGCCGTTTTCAGTCTCCTTGCCGCGCGATCCAATGGTGATCTTGACGGGGTCAACCATGAAGGTAGATGCCAGGCTCTGAACGGAAAAGGGCCATGTGGCAGTGAACATGAGCGTCTGTCGCTCCTCTCGGGGAGGGCAGGCACCAAGAATCATCTTGATATCCTCCTCGAAACCCTTGTCCAGCATACGATCGGCCTCGTCCAAGACGGCAAATTTGCAGCCACTCAAGTCAACGGTCTCATCGGACATGAAGTCCTTCAAACGACCAGGAGTGGCGACGATGATGTCAGCACCCTTGTTGAGGAGCGCACGCTGGTCATCCTTGGAAGCACCACCGTAGAGACAGACGCACTTGAGTCTGAGAAGAGCAGCCAGACGAGCCAATTGCTCGTGAGTCTGCATGGCCAGCTCTCTGGTGGGAGAAACAACAACGGCCTTAACGCCCTTCTTGTTGATGAGGGAAATGGCCTCAACACAGGGGAGAGCGAAAGCCATGGTCTTGCCGGAACCCGTCTCAGCGACACCGACAACATCGCGCCCTGAAAGGGTGGATGGCCATGAGGCAGCCTGAATGGGAGTAGGGGCCTTGTAGCTGGCAAAGGGCGACGGCTTCTTCTCGAGCAAGTTGGTAGAGGGCAGGTGGTGGAACTCGGTGACGGGTCGGAGCTTGCCAGTGGTGTTTCGGGTGTCAGTGATGACAATCTCGTTCTTGGATAAGTATTCGTCGATTTCGGATTGCGGGACGTTGGACAGGCTCATGGTCTGGACGTAGTCGCGACCGTTGGAGGCTTCTTCGGAGGCATTGCCGTTGGTCTCCTTGGCTTTGCGCTCCTTCTTGGATTTTTTCTTCTCTTCGGCGGGCTTCTCGTCTTGGTCGATGTCCATGCTCTCGGGTTGTTCCTCGGTAGCCTGTTGAGCGCTGTCGTCTTCGTCCTGCGACTTCTTGGACTTCTTCTCCTTCTTGTCTTTCTTGTCCTTCTTTGACTTCTTCTTTTCCTTCTTGCTCTCTCCGTCGGCGCTCTCCTCTACGGGGGCCTCAGCTGTGTCCTCTTCATCAGCAGACTTTCGCTTCTTTTCTTTCTTCTCCTTCTTCTTCTCCTTCTTCTCCTTCTTCAGACGCGCCTTTTCGGCATCGTCACCAGCGTCGGCAACCTTGGACTTCTTGACCGGGCGGTTCTCGGCCACGCTGTCGTCGGCCTCGGCGCGGAGGTGCTTGGTGGCGGCCATTTTGAAGAATTGATTGGAATGAGAAAGTCGAATCGATCTTGTCTCAATTGGTAACCCAGGATCAAATCGTCTCGCTGGATTGTTGCGACGAGATGGACCGATTGATACTGCGGAAAAAGCTGGTGGGTCTTGGGCAACGATAAAAGAAAAAAATTGGGAAAATGTTGTTATCGATAGCGATCGAAGGCCCCACTTCGAATAGCATACTTGATGACTAATATATCTTTTCGTCTACCTTCATGTTACCTTTCTGTCAGTCAAGGCTCAAGACTCAGACTCCACCAAAGATCACGTCGTGCAGCAGTTGTATGGAGAAGGAGGCTGTTGAGTGGTCTTAATGGCAAAAAGTATATCTTAAAAAAAAAAAAAAAAAGAAAAAAAAATCATATCGAAGCCTCCCAATGAGTTATTGCAGTTTTCCACAGGTCTCAGGAATACCTTACTCGTCGTCGTTTTTGACCATGTGTACAGCCTAGCTCGACCAGCAGCTGCACCATTTTTCTTCGCCCACCACGGCCAGCAGCCCACGCGAGTATTGTGCTACCCCATTCACTCTTGAATTTGATATCAGCACCCATCTTCACCAGTAACCTGACAATGCCTTCATCCCCCCCCATAACAGCCCACCAGAGAGGTGGCACGCCATATTGCTCATCTTTGGTCTCAATATCAGCACGTAATTCGATGAGCAACTTTACCATCCCTTCCTGTTTGTTTAAGGCGGCCAACGAGAGCGGTGTTAACCCCAAATGGCCAGATTTAGCCTCGATATCAGCGCCTAATCCAACTAGTAGCTTAACAATAGTTTCATCCCCGGTTTGAACAGCCCATGAGAGTGGTGTCAATCCCCTTGTGCCACCCTTAGCATCAATGTTCGCGCCCAATTTGATGAGCAGCTTCACCATAGCCACCATTCCCCGATCAGCAGCCAGCCAAAGCGCAGAAAAGCCAAAATTTCGGTCCTTAGCATCGATGTTGGCACCCGACGTGATGAGTAGCTTCGCCATGGGTTCTAAATTCAGAAGGATGGCCTCTTGGAGCGCCGTCATATCTCTTTCCCAAGCCGTGGCATTAACGTCAGCGCCCAACTCAATAAGCAATTTCACCATAGATTCTGCATTCGAAGAAACAGCCTCCTGGATTGGTGTCCTGCCTTCAAACCCTCCAGTGGTATTAATATTAGCACCCATTGTAACAAGAAGCTTCACCGTGTCTGCTTCTCCTATCTGGGCCGCAGTCCAAAGCGGCGTCCGTCCTTTCCGGTCCGGAATCTCAATATTGGCACTATTATTAAGTAGCAATATGGCAATGTCCTTTCGCCTTTCCGAAACCGCCCACGATAGAGGTGTCTTGCCTTGCCGATCTCGGATATTGACGTCGGCGCCATTTTCGAGTAGCATCTTGGTTATATCATTTTGATCATTTCTAGCAGCCTGTATTAGCCATATATCTCGCAATTTAGGCGAAATATTAAGCTTAATGGCCAAGTCCAATAGATCTTTTGGTGGGCTTGAGGAAATTGCAGCTGCATGATTTTCCCATTCATCCATAGAATAACCCAGGAATAAATACTGAGAAAAATGCCGGCGCACTCCATCTTCATCTTCATCCAGATATCCTTCGTCGTTTTTGCGATACACTGGCCGCCTCCCTTTGTTAAGTTCCTCTGCGGTGAGATACGCCAGACAAACCTGGAAAAGGAAGAGATTCGCCTCAGTTAGAGTTGTATGGTACCATTTTTTAACTCGATCCGAAACTACTTCTTTGAATTGAAGATTTGGTGCGACCGGGATTCGCTCATCATTTATAGAGATGTTGGTCAAAAATTCTCTTGCCGTCTGATGTATCAAAAAGATTCTCTTCCACTTGTCGATAAACACAAAAAGTCCACATAAATGACGAATCTTCTCAGCAAAACCCTCAACCTTCAGCCCAGATGTGGCTGCAGACCTTAAATCGGCCGAGTTAGCTAATTCCAAGCCAACCCCTAATGCCACCGCCATTTCCTCAACCGTTAGTGGACGCCGCGCACTAACAATAATCTGTAGGATCGTTTTGACCTCTAGCTGTCTGGCCGGCGGCGCGCGGCTTAAAATTTTCTCATATGCGATGTTAACGGAGCTGGGAATTAGTTGAATCATTTCCTCTTCTGGACGAAGGCTATCTCGAAGCATGATGCGGATATCATCCATAACCAATTGTAACCAGAGGCAAGTCCGATTTTCCATTTGAAGAAGCTGGCTCTCTATTCTCTGGAGCGTTTGTGTTTCAAGCCCTTCGATTTGGCCGAGTTCCTTTACGCGTAGTTTGATAATGAGATTGATTTCATCATGAATCTGTTCATTCTCTTCCTCCCCGCGAATATGGATTCGGGGAAATAATTTCGTAGCTAAATGGAAACCTTCCTGTATCTCTAGGTATGGACGGCTAGTAACGAGGAACTTGATCCAGTTTGGTCGAGTCAGTGACTGGCTCTGAGTGTAGAAGTTTGCCAGCAGGTTGATTAACTTTGCCTGATCACTAGACCGACATTCATCCAGGGCATCGATAACACAAATGGTGCTGCAGAATGCGTTATCCGAGAATGCGGCCTCGAAAATGCGCCAGAGAGTGTCGGCCTCTTGTTGGATATTTTTACCATTTTTTCTCCATTGTGGTATGGCAAGTCGCACCAAGTCTGGCTGCATGCCAAACAACTGGTGGAGTATAGCGCATAGAGCAGTTGCAAGACTGTTTTGATCATCGTTCTCTTTGAAGAAAAAGTAGCAAATCGAGACTGAATCGGATGTATCTAAATCACCATCGACAAGGGATTTAGCCAGAACCGATTTGCCACATCCCGGGTCAGCAGATATCCATAACAGATCATTATGGCTGCTTTGACGCCATTGACGGTAATGAGAATTCTCAAGTACCCAACGGCAAGTCCCTTCTACGCGGCTTGGGTTGATATTTTTATATTGCTCATAAGGGGAGGTTTTAAAGGTTTGGTGGCATTCAAATTTCGTTTTCTCCGTTTCTCTTTCACCATCCTCACGGTCACGGACTTCTTTTCGTTGGAACGCTCTCTGTAGTTCCTCGGTGGCATCATATATTTGCTCTATATAAAGTGTCAATGCATCATTGTCGCCCTCATAATGATCAACATACAATTTTTACTTACGATACATTTCTATCACTAGTTTTTCTTGAGATACAATCCCAGCAGGAACGTAGCTAAGCAATTCTTTCGCATATGATGCCGCGGCCAATGCTGCGTACCCTTGCCATGTATCATGTTTATGCGAGTCGGCATAATCGCTGATGCCGCGGACAACAATGCATGGAAAATCCACCATTAGCCCAGCTGCTTCCATCTCAAAGCAGAGAGCTCCAGTTTCCTGGCGCAGCCGTTCTCTCGTTTCTCCGTGTTTTATGACCGAATTTCCAGATGCAATAATGCCGTAGTGTATCTGTGGATCAATTTCTCTACGTGCATCTCTGTCTTCTTCCCAATCTTTTAAACATCCTTCACAAGTTCGCGCAGTCTCAGGATGTTCATGATGCACCTTGAATAGTCGATCGGTAGAAAGATCCGGCCGAGCAAAACTTTTCTGAGTGCGTTCATTTCTTGAAATTGCTTTCTCAATGTATATTGGATACTTCGGGTCATCGGTCAAAGCAGTTGCTTGTAGGTTTGTGAGCGCAGTAAGCAGTGAACGTGGCGGACTCCTCAGGGCGCCAGTTCTCGCGAGTTTCCCTTTCACTATTTTCCCCATATCGTACTGAATTACGCCGCCGCAAGTCCGATCTGGGTAGCTGACAATGATATCACCGAGTCGAATATCATGTCTGAGGGACGGAATGCCTGCCGCAATGCCGACCATTAGTCCAATTCGTAAAGATTCGGAAAATGTTCGCATCATATTGATTGCCACTGTTGTTGCTGAAGTTGTTCCATATTGTCCGAGGCCGGCTATTGCAACGTAATGTTTTCCAATCCGTCCCAGGGTATATGAATTTGTATCATTGCTGTCTTGTTCATCCAATATCCCAAAATTCTCATCCAGCATCTCTTTAGCTGCAGCAACCTCAATTGGCAAGGCACAAATCCATCCGATTTGGAATTCTTGACGTGTCGGAGGGGGCATGCCGACAAATCTAACCAATATGAATACTTGATTATAGTTGATGGGTAGTTGTAAGCTGGACCGCACGGTTCCCGTCAGTAGGGGTTCTACTGTCGGGTACTCTCATGCGATATCGACCTGTGCGGGGTCATAAGAGCCGCAAAACTACATGTATGAGAGAATAAAAGCTATAGGCTGCCTCTGACATGGTCGTTAGGCTGAATCAGGCTGCAAGGCTGGAGTCGGCCGCGGAGTCGGCCACAGATGAATTCCCCATTGTACTCGGCGAATAGTCATCAAGAGATTGATGACTATTGCTATCATATTATATTCACCCGTCTAAGTACTTTCCAAGTACAAAAGCTGTCGGCCGACATTTAATCCCAGACCTAATAGACAACGCCATATTACTTACTCCAAGTCGTGAATGACCGTAAGACCGTGAAGCAGGATTTTAGATAACCTAAGTATCGGATCGGTATCACGCTAAACTTGCGTTATGCCATTACTTAGTCACATATACGTTGTATATGGAATCAGCCAACAATAAAACAAGTTTAACTAAATGCTCAAAGATGGGCGTCGGTATAGATCGTGGAATTAATTTAGGCACTGTTATCTTCATTATCATACATATGCTACGTATATAAGATAAAATTTGGGCTATCTCGAATTTCGGTGATGCCATGGATACGTTTTATCTCCATCTGTAAGTTGCACTTCCCAATTGGTTCAATATGTGATTCAACGTGGCCAGGTGACTTACTCTACTTCCTAATCACCAGCCGCCTTGTATTGTGGCGCTTTTGTATTGGATGGAATAATTTTCGTGAGACATTCAGCCGCATAGGTAGGTTGGACCAACAGACAAGAAGTACATGTATACATATCCCCGCCTTCAAGCCTCGAAGAAAATATCGGAGATGGATTTGAACTTGACTCGTCCATAGAACTGCCTTATCATCATACACATTGTCAAGTATATGCGAGTTGTATCATATATAGAAGATCACATGGAGGTCGACCGCTTCACTAAGTATCTTACTGCCACCGGCTTTTCAGATCGCGAAGAAGAGATTAGAACATATGTTGCACAAGGCGCTGAAGATGTGCGCGCCATTATGACTTCTCCCTTCTCTTCAGAGGAATTACGAGAAATCGCAGCTCGTGAGGTTCACCCAGTTGCTCGTGGACGCCAAGTCACCGGCATCATCTGGTATCTCACTTTACTGGCGGTCGAACGCAACCAGGCCTTTCTATCCGGTGCCTTCCTTTGTCTAGATCCATACGGTCGACTCTCTGCTTTCTTCTTGGCTATTGGCACTCCGCGAACGAGCAGCCATCTCAGGCGTCACAGCGCGCCGGGCTGTACCGGTGGAGTTGACCTTGTTGTCGACGGTGCTTTACCACCACTCGCTAATGATCACCGACACGTGCTATTCACAGCTATTGCCGATGATAAATATCGCGGAAGCTGTTTGTTCCTGAAACCCGAGCCGTATGGAGTCTCTGGTATTAAAGACTTTGGTCACCACGCTGATCGTTATGTCCGCTCTCTTGGGCGCCGGTTCCGTTTTGGCGGCAACGATCGTGTTGGTATGAGAAAAGAACGCATTCCGGACCGCCTCGTCAAAGCTTTTTCCGAAGCGGTGGTCCATCTTCCGGATGGCGCGAGTGCTATTGCAGATGTTGGCAAGAAAGGAGCAGGCGAAGGCATTGCCGGGATGCATTCTTACCTTACTAAAAAGACGCAAGACTCAAATCTCTCCAGTAATGCTATGAAATCATTGCTGCATCAACTGGAAGCGGAGTACGACTTTGTCAGTTTTCGGTTTGGCAACGAGGTTTGCCTCGATGTCGGGCTCGAGGTGTCTAAGCCACTGCCTCAAGCTTCTGGAGTTCTCGGTCCATCGCCGTCCCTTTCGTGGTTACAAGTTGGAAGCCTCAAGATTGAGATGCCTGTTGTAACTACAGAAATGTTCGAGTCGCTTACTGGTCTCTGAGTCTCTGATCTTGTGCGAAACCTTGTCGACTTATACTACGTTATCACAAACTACAGAGCCGTTGCAACGCTATCGCCCTTTTCGATGCCAGGAGTTTTCTGAAGGTTGATGGGGGCAATGGAATCGGCCGGTAAACAAGGCCAGACAGGGTATCCCTTCTTATCAATGAATTGATATCGTCTCTCTCACATCCATGTAATTCTCGTAATCTTGGGCACGGTTCGGCGTCCGGCCGGTAGCATTGTGGGTCACGGATCGGACCTTAAAAGACTGGAGCCAAAGTGAATCCCCATAAGCTTAAAGGAAACTTTAGAGGGTCTTGTTAGCTTACCCGTATGTCAATAGAGCGAATCTTGAGCGCGGTAGATGTTGTCTGTCGCAGAATTCATGTATCCAAACAGGTAGATTCGAGTTTCATGAGTTGCTTACTTATCTGCAGAGATCAATTAATGCTGCAGTACACGTCATGCATTGTCGGGGTATTTATGTTCCTTTTCCTGGCGAATCCAATGGCAAGGCTGCGTTTCTTATAACCCCGGTCTGCCACTCTATTGTACCTTCGTGTTTCACGCATCGTACGATGCCCGCCATGGCGCCCATTATGGCGACCGTCATTTTGGCTCCTGAAATTATCCATAACATCATTTACTTCCTCATTCATGACTATGTTGTCCTCCTCGATGACGATTCGTGGGGTCTCGTCCCGGGCTATGGTCGATATGCCGCGGTCAGCCGCATCTGGCAAGACGAAATTGAACGCGAGACTTTCGCCTCGTTGCGTCTTGATTTGGATCGACTGTTACAGGCCAACTTTATTGTCACCCATCGGCGGCGTCGTCTCGTCCGAACCATTAAACTTGATGTCGCGCTGCCCATGCCTGGACCTGTGGAAAGCCCCGAAACAGACGAAGAGAAGCTACGAAACAACCGAAGACTACAAGTCACGTTTGAAGCATTTATGCGATTCATGAGTCCATGGCAGCCGTATGATGTACGTCATGGGGGTGTTAAGTTATATGTTGATACATCTATACCAGACGATGCTTTCAGCTGGCGACCCATCACTCCTCAATCGCGGAAAAGACGAGCGAAACTAGAGCGAAGGCGTGCCTCATCATTGGTAGAGTTAACAAATCCCTCTCGCATTTCAGAATACCCACCAATTTTGGCTATCACGGAGTATAAGGGGAATAGTTCAGACCTGAACATTCACATCTCTGCAGTGGCGACCTGCGTTTTACTGGCAAAGCTACCTGCGGCGAAGGTGGCATTTATTGACTGGTGGAGATGTAACCACTTTTCAAGGATTCGGTCAGGTATAGTTTATTACCGTTAATTGGACACGGAGAGTAGCAAATGGCTATTGCTGACATGCCAAAATTAGATCTTGCCGCTGCCATATCTCAAATCAAGTATCCCATAGATCATTTGAGCATATCGGACAGTAGTCTTACATACGGTGATTGGTTTCCATTCAGTCCACCGCCTGCTTCATCAATACAAGAAGTTGATGAGCTTTCTATATCTATACGAAACATGTCACAGCGCCTCAAGAGGCTCGATATATATGATATTTCAATTAGCGATGAGCTGTTCTTTCCAAAAACTCCATCCATAGACATGATGCCAATATGGGACGGATTGGTCATGATCAGCTTACACTATCTACCAATCACCCATTCAGGTGAATGGCTTTTTTTACCCGACCCTGATGCATCCAGTTCTTCTGAAGAAGAGCCGGACAGCGACGATTCGTCATCTTGGGACGGCTGGCCGAGCGAAGAGTCACAGCCAAAGCCCAGCATTGCAGCGCCGGCCATGCAGCAGTTTTATCTCGCTGCAGCACACGCGGCTCTGCAAATGCCGGCACTGAAACAGATGAAGCTCATAGCACTGCTTGAGAATGGCATCTGCTGGCATAAATTCTGGTATTACAGCGAAGAAATGATGGCGAGAGCTCTCTGGACGAGTAGCTCGGGATTCGTCCCTGACGTGGAAGTGTTGGACCGTTGGCGAATGGTCCCGAGGAAGCACATAGGGATAGACCTTGAGGTGGAGATTTCAGAAGACGAGAATGCCTTGGAAACTTTGGATGACGAGAATGACGTATAGAATAGTGATAAAATGCTTGTCGTTGATACAGCGCTGCATTCATAGCTTGATAGGTAGGTTGAATAACGATGATGAGATACTCCGTAGTCTATGGCGAAAATACAGACTTAATTAAACCATCAGTTCTTGCCTTTGCCGCTATGTGCGGCACACGTTAAAAAAGCAACTAGATTCTATGAAATACTGACAACTTTGCCCATCACCTCTCATTGCGAATTATGCTTTAAAGTTCATCTATGCATGACAGCAACCTTTGTCATTATAAAGCGGCTAACGTAATCCATTTGGCACAGACTTTCTTCTGCGAAGTTAACATGCGCAAGGTGTGGACCATTTCACAAGTGAAGCAATGCAGCGTCACAACAACGATGGACGCATAACGTATACACTTCTGTCAGCCGTTGGCTAGATTCTTCAAAATCGATGATGTCAATAAGATTATGGTCCACGAGTTCCCGTCCATGGACGCGCCCGATCTTACATATTCCAGATCGTATAGATCAGGGTGACGTCGATGCTCAACACGAATGAATATACGCTGTGCTAAAGTCCCAGTCCTTTTAATTCTGTTCCAGTATCAGCTGCGTCCGAGTGGAAGTGCAAAATATTCATCTTTGATCAAGCAGTCTTTCTCATATGCAAAATGTCTCGAAATATCTGCATCACGGCCGCAGATGGCCAGACAGGATTCCTCATAGCCGAACTACTTTTGAAAGAGGGTAAATTCGCCCGACGAATAAGCAGCCTTACTGGACTGGCATTGGATCCATCCTCTCCTCGAGCTCAGGAACTCACTGAACTTGGCGGTAAAGTTGTGCACCATCAACCAGGCCGAGAACGCGTTATGGTCAAAGCACTCAAGGAGATAGGGTGCGATACTATCTGTTTAGTTCCACCCGCTCATCGCGACAAATTAGACATAACACTGGAACTCGCAAATGCTGCCAAGAAAGCAGGCGTTTCTAACGTTCTTCTGATTAGCTCTGCTGGCTGTGATTATGCCGATAGCAAGAAACAGCCTCGTTTGAGAGAGTTCATTGACATTGAAAGTGCGGTTCTTGCAACCAAGGGCGATGCGGGGACACCTCTCGGCCACTCGCCCTGTGTTATTCGGTTTGTTCTATATTCTTATGGATGGTCTAGGTCAAATAGATGCTGACTATGTCAAGTGCCGGATTTTACGCTGAAAATTTGCTTCTCTATTCAGAACAGGCCAAGGCTGACGGTGTGCTTCCACTGCCCATTGGAGAAAGCCATAAATTTGCTCCGGTCGCTTTAGGCGTGAGTCTTGCAATATTCCTCCAAATCGCCAAACGTGATTTTAATCGGCCTCTACAGGACATTGCTCATGTGGCAGCACATGTTCTTGCCGGCAAAGGCAAGCATGGATTTGATGATAGGCACCGTGGCCAGATGATGATTGTCACAGGTAAAAATGACTTTTGGTTGTGTTTTTGCGCGTGCAGTCAGCTGAAAACTATACCCAGGGCCTCTACTATGTGCTGGGGAAGAGTTGGCCCAAGCAGCTAGTCAAGCGCTGGGGGTTCAACTTGAATTTGAGAACATATCCGAGTGAGTAAATTATTTTAGGCTCAAAAGCGATTAATTTGCATTAACATTGGGCATAGAAACGAAGCCAAGAGGGTGCTGCTCTCTCAGAGTGAGAGCGACGAATCGGAGAAGGAATTCATCTTGGAGTATTACAGTCTGGTTCGTGAGGGCAAGACGAATTATATTGCTACAACTGCCTTCCATGATGTTACAGGAACACATCCCACGGAGCCTAGTGAATTCTTCAAGTCTTATTCTGCTGATTTTCGACCGCGGAAGAGGGCAAAACACTAAACCCACAATGCTTATCGCGTTGGCACAACACGATCTATTGGTTCATTTTATCTACTTTTTTGTTCAGTAAGAAATTGACTTGTTTAATAAATTTCCCTGCCTAATGAATGATGCGGAGAACATCCTGGTGAAGGGAATACTTCTCTTATTGATGCCAATTTGTAGCCAGGCTGGATACAGGTACAAGAGAGTGTCGGCGAAAACGTCGCAGCTCTTCGTATCCAAACTGTGCAGACACGAAGCCGACACTTTCTTTGATCAACGATTCTAACTTTACCTCAAACCAACGTCACCTCAAATGTCACCAATCATGTAAAACTTCTGTGCGGCAAGCTTCGAGTACATCATCATTACGCACTTGCACGTTCAATTCATGCAATAATAGGGTCGTATTAAAGTTCATTTACCTATCATCATAAACTTTGGAGTATTAAGTGATGGCTTCTATGAACAGATGTGTCCATTGCGTAGTGCTAACGCGCTAAATCCAAGATACTCCGGAGCAATCTGACGCCCATCCCATTAGCCTAGGACAATTCATTTTTTCGGGAAGATCGCGTACTTCTGCCGTACTATATCCTTTGAAGAGACTTTTTGTTATAGACTTTCCCATATTTTAAAACTCGTGCACTAAATACAACCGAAAATGTGTATGTTGTTTCTGTCCAGTAACCCGGTATGCATGCTTAGTTAACATTCTCTGCGGTTATCTGCTTCATCAAGTCGTGATTCTTTGAGTAGTCAATTGTCACATCGACAATGCAGACACCGTCATAACTCAAGGCTTCTTTAACCACATCATCCAGTTCTTTGGAGTTGTTGGCGCGCAGCCCTTTGGCCCCAAAGGACTCGGCAAACTTGACAAAGTCGACGCCGCCGAGGTCGATACCAGCACTTCGCCCGTATTTGTCCACCTCTTGGAATTCAACCATGTTGTACTTGCCGTCGTTCCATATAAAGTGTGTAATATTGCATCCAAGTTGTACAGCCGTGGACAGCTCTTGTGAACTAAACATGAATCCACCGTCGCCACTAATGCTCACTACCTTTTTGGAGCATGGCATCGGCTTCTGGCATAATGACGCGCCGATGGCCCAGGGAAGCCCAACTCCTAGAGTTTGCTGGACATTTGAGGTCAAAAAGGTTTTTGGCTTGTAAGAGTAAAAATAGCGTGAAAAGTAGACATATATGCTGCCAACATCGCAGGTCACAACAGTCTCTTCGTCAAGCAAGCTTTGTAACAGGCGAATAAAGTATAGAGGTTGGACTGGGCCGTCAGTTTTCGCAGTGGCAACTTCGGAAGATTGCCAATCCTGTTGCTCCGCGACAATTCTCTTGCCGGCGGCTGTGTCTTGCAATCGAGCGACCTCGGTGACTCGATCAGCAATGGCGTCAATGTTTGCAGTCAGGGATCCAATGACCTCTAACTTCGGCGAGTAGCATTCTACATGATCTGCTTGAACGAAATCCAAGTGCAATATGTCCAGGCGACAGTCTGTATTCCACTGGTCGGCATCATATTCAGCCTGATCATAGCCAATGGTGACAACCAAGTCTGCCTCACTAAGGAGCTTGTCTCCTGGTTGGTTGTGAAACAATCCGACGCGACCGTAGAAGAGGTGTTTGAGCTCTTTGGAGATGGCGCCTGCTGCTTGAAACGTTTCAATGACAGGAACCGGATGTTTTCGGAGAAACTTGTGGATGCTTGCAACGATGTCTGCGTCAATTGCTCGTTGACCCAAGAACAAGATCGGAGCTTTGGCAGCACTGATTAGAGCTGCAGCTTGATCGAGGACGTCATTCGCAGCAGTGCCATAGCTGGGAGGGAGGTACGCTGAGGGAGGGAACGCCGGCACAGTCGTTTTGCTCACCGATGCCAGCATAATATCCGCAGGCAGCGTCACAGATGTTGCTCCTCGCGGGAACGAGCTGGCAGCTCGGAAAGCGTCGAGTATAATCTCAGCAATCTGATTCTCAACAACTGCTGCGGCAGATTTCTTGGTGACTGGCGTGAGAAGTTCAACGCCTCGGAGACTTTGATGCGTGCGCTTCAATGCCTGTGCACGCTTGACACTCCCAACGATGGCGACAACAGGGTATCCTTCGTCGTTGGCTGTCACTAATCCCGTCACCAAGTTGCTCGTGCCTGGTCCCGAGGTGGCGATGCAGACACCTGGTCGACCAGTCAGCCTCCCTACAGCTGCTGCCATGAACGCAGCATTTTGCTCGTGGCGGCAGACGACCAGCTTGATCTTTGGGTGGTCGAGCAGCTCATTGAAGAGGGAATCGATCTTGGCTCCGGGAACACCAAAGACGTACTCTACTCCGGCGGCGATAAGAGAGTCGACCACAACTCGAACGGTTTCTGTCATTTTTGGAGCAGATCGAAGTTAATTAAAAAGTGCGGTGGTTCGTGTGTCCAGATAATTTCTATTTGGAGCCTGCTACAGAGGCTTATACGCGATGATTGATCAAAATTGTCATCGACGTTGGAACGGCGAGAGGGTCAATATATGTATGCACTCTCACGGCAATGCATCCCTCTGTGATACTCTTCTCAAACAATTAGTTCGGTGACTCAAAACCCTGTGAATGGCCGCCAATACCCTAACATCGGAGATTCAAGAGAAGCTGGAAGATGATGCTCTTTCGGAACCGTTGCCGGGCATACCGAGCCAATTGTGATAACTTCAATGTTCACGGCGCCAATTGCCGTACGTCGTATCTAGCTTGACGTCACGCCTTAGTTGTTAGCTATTCCCGTTGGGTTAGCGATGAAAATATCTCACCAGTAGGCAGATCGGCTATCTTACTCGGGTCCGAAATCGCTGCTCGGAGCATCGGAGGATAAGCACTTCAAGATAGAGACATTAGTTGACTGTTGTTCAAATATGTCGGGCAATATGCCATGCAAGTTGAGGATTCGGCAAAGAGATCCGATTCAATTCATCCATGACGACATTATGCCCAGGATTTCGGAACGCGGAACGCTGAAATGCCAAGCTTCCATGCTTTTTAAGAGGGGCCGCCGTCTGTCATAGTAAAATTTGCCCCATCAGAAACAAGCTCCCGTTTCGCTCCGATTTATCGGCCTCGCCAATGCATAGCCGTTGATCAAGATAGAAGCCGGCTTGAATCGAGCACTATCACATTCATTCACGGTAACCTACAGGTATATAGGATGAAGAGCTACGGTTTCCATCATCCAACAGACAGCAAAACTCAACTCTTGTCACTAGTGCCATAACTGGACAGAGTAGCTGGAGACGCCACCGGTATAGGCATTCACCTCGCTCGTGTTTACCACGTGGCAACTTGTTAGACATACTTTCTCACCGTTGTATCAGACGCATCAAAAGATGGCGCCAAACGAATTGTTCCAGTATTCCATCGTGACGGCGTTGATGGACGGCGTGGCGGAGAGTGGCCTTCCTCTGTCAGACCTCCTCCCCCGCGGAGATTTCGGCCTCGGCACGTTTCGACACATGGTTGGCGAAATGATTGTTCTTGATGGTGTCATTTATCAGATGAAGGCTGATGGCTCGGTAACCTCGTTTAGCCGTGACCAGCTAAACACGACCGTGACACCTTTCGCCATGATTACGCATTTCCGCCCGACTTTATCAACAAAGGTGACAGTGAAGAGCAAGGGAGACTTTGGAAGACTGCTTACCGACCTTATGCCACAAGCCAAAAACATTTTCTCGTCTATAAGACTGGAAGGCAAATTTAAAGCTGTTGTGGTCCGTACAGTGGGTGGCCAGCAGCACCCCGGCGAGAAGCTTTCGAAGTTGGCAGAATCCCAAGTGGCACATTCATTTGAGGACGTCCAAGGATCGATTGTAGGATTCCGTTCTCCTTCATATATGCAGGGCATCAGCGTTGCCGGGGATCACCTACACTTTATTTCTGCCGATCGGCGCCAAGGTGGGCATCTCCTCGAACTGCAGACGGATGGTGAGGCAGAGCTTGCTATTGCCGCCATTCGGATTATACACACAGAGTTGCCCACTGGCGACGACTTTATTCAGGCTTCACTACAGACGGATAGTGAAGGTATAACAAAAGCGGAGAGCTGAGGTGGCATTACCGGATCATTTTCACGCACATATTATATCTGGACTGGCCTATCCATATCAGTACATTGCTTTGGTTCCCACTCTTCTCGACACCTGGGATCAAGTTTTATCTTCAATAATAGCGACTAAATAATATCATCATGTAACCAATAGCAAACATCCTGTTATGAAGAAGCGAAAGACACCGCAATCTACAAAGAGAGCATAAAAGAATGAGATCGAAAATGCGGGTCATATTCGCCAGCGATATTCTCTATATCGGCGGGCTTTCTAAGATGTTGGTGTCTTTTTAAAGAAGAGCAAACTCCATGATGTCAGAGAAGATCACTAGAATTCGACAAATAATTTGTCCTTTGAATATCTCAAAATATGTTTTACCACTAGCCTATATTCTTAACGGTATAGCCCCAATTGAGGTCGTTTTCATAACCTTACATGCCCCTTGGAGGCTATGAACTGGATGACGCGCTATGGCTTACTTAGATCGTACAAATAATCCGCTATACTAGAAATTGCATGTCAGACGGCATTTCAAGCCAGTTCCCTCGGCAAAGTCAGAGTATAAGCTTAATCCAAGCCCCTAACGCGTAATGCGAAACTCCGAAGGACTTTGGAATCAACATCCCACCGGATGGCCACGATGATCCATCCGTCAGCACCACATACCATGTCAACTGCTGTCCACTTTTTCTGATGTAAAGGTTATCACGGAAGTCTGTGGGAGAATAGTCTAGGAACAATTTTATTTAATCTGCAAACGCGCGCGTAACACGCAACTGGAACCATATCCCACCGGATAGCCAATTTGCATGATCTGATCGGCATTAAACCAGTCCTATGGATCTAATTCAGCATTACGGTGAGGATAACCTTGCCAATAACATACTACTTTCTCTTTTTTCTTTCTTTTCCAGGACGAGCAAAGCACCCGCAGTTGGCTATCCACAGTTGCCTAAGGGGTAGTTTCTTGTCCAACTATAAGAATGACCTATTTCTCCTTCTGCATGGCTTGGAATTCCATTCTGCTTTATCCTATCAAGTGGTTTCCTACAACTAAACATTCCTCTTCAGTTTCCTTTAAAATTCAATCTTCTCGACAAAGAGACCATCTCAATGGCGAAGAGCTTGGTTGTTGCCACGCTTATGTGGCTCGCTTCGGCCCACCCACATGAACCCCGAGGCACTGCCAAACTTCCCAGTCCTCTCAAGATCATTGATGATTCTATTAAGGCTCTTGGTGGCCAAAATGCTCTCCGTGGACTGAAAGGGGTTATATATGAATCGGCCGAGTATGTTTTCGCCGCCTATTACTTGATATGTCAATGTGCTAATACCGAGAAAGCATCTTCCACACAAGCACTTTGATGCAAAACTACAAGCTATTCACGACCGATCGCTATATTGTCAACTTGGGTTCTCAGAACCTGTCGTTCTCTTTCTCCGAAGATACTTTTCAACACAGGATTGACAGGGTTTTTCAGCACTCAGGTCAGTAACTATGTCACAACTCCCTATGTTTTGGACAAGACTAATGCTTAGAAGACTACTTCTTCTTCGCCAATCCAACTCTCCCGCCCGGTCACTTTTCACTTGTCATGCAGAACGGAACGGAAAACGGGTTCGCATGCTACATCGATGGAAACAATAATGCATTCATTGCACCTGATCAAGTTGCTGGTTATGCCGACTGTAAGTAACTTTACGGATATAACAAGGCTCTTCACTAACACTCTACAGCTGCACTTACAGAGTACCTGTTGTTCCAGGCCAATAAGTTCTCTCCAAAACTTCTACTAGATGTTTGTTACACAACCTTCGGGTATCATCTGCGCCGTGACTAATAAGAGAATAGATCCGAAGCCATAAACTTGCTACACAGGTTGTGGAGTTGAACAGAGTTGAAAACCTTGCCGTCCACGATTTCGACCTTGATATCACCGTAATCTTCGATGCCTATACACATTACCCGAAAATTATTAGATCATTTGAAGATCATGCAATATTTGGAAATACCACACAGGATCTTGAACTCTCAAACTACGCTGAGGTTTCGGGCATTCAGTTTCCCCATCGTCGAATGGTGTTGTACAATGGAAGCGCAATTCTTGAAGACACGACTGTCTCACGAGTTTCCGTAAACCCGATATTCTCCCCAGGCTTTTTCGATGGCCTCGCAGCGAATGAAACCGAAACTCGCTCAGCTCCCCCGAAGAGGATTGCTGGGTATACGCATGCCGAAATTGGAGAATACTGGTACAACACCTTCTGGGGAGGCGAGTATACCGGAACATACAATAACTTGAGTGTCGTTCAGCCAGCCTCCGATCTACCCCATGTTCACAAGCTGCTATTCCTAGACCAGACAAACCTGGAGCAGCTTGTGCTTGAGTTTGATGATTCCATCATTGTTTTTGAAGCACCACCCCATCAGACTGATTTGGTGATCCAATGGGTCAACGAGACGCTGAAGAGGCCTATCACTCATTTCTGGGTAAGTAATCGTACCCATTTGCTCTTTACAAGGATATCTTCTAACCAAGATACATAGCCTTCGCATCATCACCATGATCACAACTACGAAGTTCGCAAATATGTTGAGTTGGGTGCCAAGATTATTGTCCCCGAAGTCTCTGCGCCTTATTGGAAACAAATCCCGAATGCCAAGTTGATAACCTTCAAGTATGTACCTAGTAGCTTATCATATACGACGTGTATTAATTGGGTGCAGCGAAAACAAGCCTTACATCCACTCTGACGGCAAAATGCAAGCTCGTTTCCTCTGGAGACCTGAAGCCGCCCACTCAGTTGATTGGACATATTCCGTCATCACAACTGCTTGTCCGTCAGCTAACAGCACGATCTTGACCTATGTCGCCGATGCTTGGTCCACAGCCTTTCCGTACGATAGTGCATTCGCTAGAAGCTGGCTGGTACAGGCTAGTGCCGACGGATTGAGCCGTAACGCCTTGTATGCATCCATCCCAATTTCCCTCTTCCAGTAGATTGAAGCTGACTTTTTCTACAGGGCAGTTCCGGCACACGGCCAACCGACGCCGTTGGTGGAACTCATTGACGCGTTGGCATTCGATTACCCCGACCTAAAGACGACTGATTTCAAGACGGGAGGCAACATCTGCCTGAAGGCTCATTATTGATAGCCTCATACGGCCTCATGCAGGCTAGCCTATAATATCGGCGCAGCTATGGACGGCACAATTGGAGTGGCAAAGGCATGGAGGATTATACACTAGTGGTGCATGTATCTAGTTTCAGGTTAATAGCTAGATTATATACATGCAGGCTGATAGAAACGGATTCGCTATTTTTCTAACGAGATGCCCTGTATTTTTGTTCAGGAATTTGCTAACCAAGCACCTCAGGCCGCACAGCTTATAGCCTTCTGCGTACCAAGTTTCGCAGCGAATGAGCAGATATCACTAGAGGTTGGCATAATCGAGATATATATAGCATATCTTCTATGATATGATGGAGACTATGGACATTTTGACCATCAATAAGGGCATCGGCCACCAATTGCAAATGCGAAGAAACTTTGATATCGACATATGCATAGCCACAACTTTATAGTCAGTCTGCTCCTAACCCTTGTCTAGGCTGCAAGCGAAATCCGCCTAGCTAAGGAGGGGTTTTTGTACAATCCTGGCCCTCACAGCATCATCATATTTCGTGCAATCGAACAAGAAAGACGACAAGTCCATAACGTTGTCCATGATGGACAACGGAATTCAAAAGACTGTCGTCGATTACCAGTATGAGCCTCTAAAAGATGGCGCATCAATCCGACTTCTGTATCTACACCCAGGCTCATTTCAGCAGCTACCGATTAAGGTCTCCCTCCAGGAATTTCCAGTCAATGCATGTCCGAACTTTATGGCGTTGTCTTATACATGGGCGACTGAAGATGGGGCTGCCTCTCTCTCCCGCGAATTACTCTGTAACGGTGCTTCCCTCAAGATAACAGAAAACTGCGAGGCTGCGCTGAAAAGACTGCGACGACCAGCGGAAGACCAGGTCCTCTGGGTTGATGCAGTCTGTATCGATCAATCTAATATTGAGGAAAGAAGTCTCCAGATTGGCTTGATGCGTCAGATCTATAGCCAGGCATCCTGGGTAGCCCTGTGGGTGGGCGAGTCATCTTCGGTTGTTGACGAAGAAACCGGTAAACCACTTTCGGACCTCGGCATGAACTATATCCACGATTTTGCTGTTGAGATTGCAGAAAGAAAGAATTCGGGCCAGGATCCTTGTGAGGGGCCACTCTATCAAGAGTTCATCAAAGATCGACAGGCATTCCAGCATTCCAATAGCGAGGTCTTTACGCCTCGAGTGCGCGGCCTATGGGATGTATTCCACCGTAAGTGGTGGGACAGGCTATGGGTTATCCAAGAAGTTGCCCTATCCAAAGAGCCTACACTCGTTTGTGGTGGCAAGGCAGAGACCTTTCACAATCTCAAGATTGTTATTGAGGCCCTCATTAGTTCAGAGCAGCCTGTCGAAGTGATGGAGTTTAACACGCTATTCATCGCGTCTACCTTTCACCAGTTTCACGTACGGCATATGATTGAAACTGGCGGAATGGGACAAGTATCATCTCCTGGGGCCAAGGCACTCCGAATCCTAAATGCTACCCGCAACGCCAAAGCCTCGGATCCGCGAGACAAAATATACGGCATCCTTGGCTTCTTTGGTGCCCCGAGCAAAGACCCCGAAAACATATTTCCAGAGCCAAATTATAAAAAGACAGCTGCTGAGCTGTATGCAGATGTATCTCGAGCTATAATCATCAATACTGGAAAGTTGGACGTCTTAAGCTCGTGTTACGGCTTCATTAAATCGAGTGTTCCTAACCTACCATCGTGGGCGGTTTCTTGGAACGACACTCCGTTAAAATACTTTGATGATGAAATTTTCAATGCAGCGGGCGCTTCCTCTGTTATCTATGAAGACTCTGACGACAAATTGCTCTTGCGGATTAAAGGCAACAAAGTTGACTCAGTGAAACTCACAGGGCAGTTGCCTGACTCTATAGGGTATAGTAACGGGGCCTACATTGAGTTATGGCGCTACTGGTGGAAGTTTGTGTCAGATTTAAAGACATACCCAACTGGAGACACTGTTTCAGACGCATTTCAAGATACACTTTGCTGGGGTTCCACTCTCCACTATCACAGAGCATCATTGGAGGAATACAAGGAGACCTTTGAGGCCTGGCTTAAAGTTGTGACAGGATCGGATGACACAGATACTGCTGCCAAAAATATCTTCGACGGCAAAGAGGCATACAAGTACGCTCATAGAGCCAGTTCAATCACCTGGGGGCGCAATATGGCGATAACGGATAAAGGTTATCTAGCCATGGTGCCCATAACGACCAAAGTAGGAGATGAAATCGTGATCTTTCAGGGATCCAAACTACCCTTTGTCGTACGTACTGAGGGTAGCAAATCCAAGCTTGGGGGGCCTTGTTACATACGCGGCATGATGGATGGAGAGTTTTCTACCAAGGAAGACACACAAGCAACAGACGAGCTAGAATGGTTTACATTACAGTAACGAGTTTTCTATATACAAGCGTATATACAAGCGCAGGACATAAATAAGCGCTTCAATCTTTTATGCGAGCTCAAACACAACAGTGTCAACAGCAAGATCAGTGTTGATGGTTGGGCCTTCG
Source organism: Trichoderma sp. IMV 00454 (assembly GCA_001931985.1). Classification (NCBI taxonomy): domain Eukaryota; kingdom Fungi; phylum Ascomycota; class Sordariomycetes; order Hypocreales; family Hypocreaceae; genus Trichoderma; species Trichoderma sp. IMV 00454. The sequence goes on from MSJK01000131.1 coordinate 1,190,194, forward strand.
CCAATGGGCTCAATGGCAAGAGCCTCAATAAGAACGGAAGTGGCAGGGGTGCCACTAGTTTCGATGTGATACGGGCCGAATCCATCCTCAAGAGTGTGGAAAACATAGAGGTCTTGCTCTCCTCCGGACAGAGTGGTCTGAATCTCCACAGTGGTGTTCAGTTGGAGCTCGCTGTCGTAGAAGATAAGATCAACGTCGAAAGAAGCCTTGGTAATCTTTTGTGATCCTTGAACAGTGAACTTGAGCTTTCCATTGCTGTTGTAGACAACATTGGAGCCAGAGGTAGACCACGAGGGATAGGGGCGAGTCTCCTCTTCAGTTGGACAGTTGGGAGTCGCTGTGCTGTTCAAAATGCCAACACCACCACCACCAGTAATGAGAAAGCCCTAAATTTTGACAATTAGCTTATGAATAGTTGCAGCGAGCGATTATCAGTGTTGGCAACTTACGTTATAGGCTGTCTTCTGGTTCAAAGCAGTCTGACCGCACTGTTTGTTGTTGGAGACGGCGATATCGTCAAACTATTGGAAATTAGCCATCTGCTTCCTAATGGTAATAAGTACATTTGCTACTCACGTTCAAAGTGACTGTGGCAGCAGAAACACCCAGAGCGGCGGCGGCAGCAGCCAGCATGACACGAGACAGAACAGCCATTGTGAATGTTATTGGAGTCGCAAACGTTGGAGTATCTGTGAGATGCAATTGTTGAAATGTTGAGTTGTTCTCTTCATCAAGAGAGAGAGCATCGTTTTATATCAGTTTTCTTTCAACAAGCTTTCTCTCAGCTTCAACAACTGCCTCTTGGATCGGCACAATATACAATCCGATGCATCAATGTGGAGTCCGATTCATGCAAGGGGTCTTTTTCTCAAAGAAGCAATGATCTGTTGTTGTCTTACTGTACTTCTCTTCAATTATGCTACGGGATAGAATGGGGGAATGCGAATCCTAGCAACTATAGGTGAGCGTGGCAATAGGTATACCAATGACAAATAGTTCCTCCGCATACAACCTTTTTTTTTTTTTTTCATCTTTTGATCGGATTAATTACCCCCTAAGGAATGGCTGGCAGGAGAGGAGATGGTTGACAGTAGCATGGGCGTCAGTCGTGTCAGCTTAATGCCAGGGGACCCCATTCCTCCATGGAAACGGAGAAATAAGACACAGGCCAACTCCACTAGGCAGCTTACTTTTGCAGTTTTCAGCTACGTTGATGCCATTTCCGACGGATATGCAAGTATAAGGTTAATATTAATGTTTTTGACATCCTATTGTGGGCCGAGGCGCCTAGAGGTGCGTTTTCTATTTGTTTAACTGTGGCTAATTGATTGACAACTGCGCTTTTTGTGTTTAGGCTGAATAGTTTGGAAAGCTTCTCATTCAGCTTTTCCGAGTTGCGCTGTTTCTTTAGATATGCTGCACTGTCATATACATTAAGTAAAACAAACCGTGGTGCGTGAGGCTAGGGATGTCCGAAGTTGTACTCAAGTATGCATGCCAATTAGGCTCCGTTCGGACTGGGGTCACTTTGACAGAACACTTACCGTATTGAGTAGCCGATTGTAACTGCTACCCTTGCGATTAAAGACTATACTTCTTCGATCTATTACGCCTACTATTAGAAGGTGGTACTAGTATAGTTGTCAAATTCCGGCGACGAGTTTCGCCGCTCACCTCACCGCACTTCTTGAATGTTAACTTTTCTCGTATCAATGAGGTTAAATCTGGTATACAATACGCCATATTCTCGGACCTAGAGTTGCACCGATTGAAGCACGCGATAGAGGTTCTCTTGATGCAAAGTCCCAAAGACTCAATTGTGGGCTTTTCAGGGTTATAGCTGTTAAAGAAAGGCCACTTTCTTCTTTGGTAAACAACTTTTTAATTCAAGGGGAGAAAAGACTATAATCAAAGCAAATTGATTGCAAGATGTTCTATAGCTGCCAAAGAAATACACCAAAAGTCAGTTCTGTTTCGTTCTAATACTACTGTACTGCACCCAGAAAAGGATGCCTCAAAAGATCTAGTGCTGATGGACGCTCCTTTGGATCGATCTTCATTAATAAGTTTATAAATGAAACGAAAGCCTCCCTTAGGGTCCGGCCCATACCAGGTGTGATAGTTTCAGACATTAAGCCAGGACGGTCCAACGGTTCTGCGTCTTTGATACGTCCCTCATCGTCAAACAGATCACGTACAAGATCCTGGTTTCCCTCCTCAAGTAGCTTCTTGGGGAACGGCCCGAAGAAGTCAATGATCTCAATCAGGTGCTCTCTGGCCTCGTAATGTCCGTCCGGGGGAACTCCGCCATCAAACATTCGAACACAGCGAAAGACCTCAAGTAGCACGGCACCAAAGTTCCACCAATCTGTGGACGCGTCCCAAGGAGCTCCGATAATGACCTCAGGAGCGCGAAGAGCTACTGGTTGGATGACCTCAGTGAGGTGCTTCGTAGTCCAGCTGGAGACTCCCCAATCTCCCAAAGTAATATCAAATTCAGGTGAATACTTGGCGTTGTAGTCAAAGTAGAACCAGCGAAGCGGCTGAGACGGGATTGGGCTGTATTTCGCCTCTTCATGATCTTGTTGTGGGACGGGGACTTCTTTGAGATAGCCAGATTCGATAAATGACCAATCACGAAACTTTACAAAGATATTGTTTGGTTTGATGTCTATTTGAGAAGTTTGATAAGCTTTGACAGAAATCACGAGGTTGATGGTGCATGCTAGGGTACCACTCATACCTGTATGAATAACGTCATGATCATGGGCGTACTATAGTGCAAGGACAAGTTGAATTGCGAATCTGAGCATGATCTCGTATGGGATCCTGCCATCAAGGGGAAACCAAGTACCAAAACTGCGAAGTGTTTCACCCATGAGTTCAAAGATGAAGCATACGTGGGTGCCGTTGGGGCCTTGATGCTCAAAATCATCTATCAGGGGGCAGACATAAGGATAGCCTGGATGGTCGCGACTTCCATCGCGAAGACATCTCAAGATTTCCTTTTCAAATGTGTCGGTTCCATGACCGTAGCAATCAGCTCTCAACACCTTGAGTGCGCGGTACACATTTGATGCATTGTCATCACTGCTGCAGTTGAGAATGTCAGCCCGCGATCTAAAGGATATAACATGCGGCTGTTCACTCACTTGGCTTGTAAGTCTTTGACCAGCCAGACTGTCGAATACCCACCGTAGCCAATTTTGTTGAGAACCTTGTATCTGTTGTTGCAAATGTCACCGATATATACGGGATGAAAACCACCCGGTCGGTATGCAGCTTTGCCCTCTTCTTCATCTTCAGAAGTGGCATCTTGCTGAGGTGCAGTGTCATCTTGGAGTTTTTCGATCTTTTCAGGCTCTTTACCACCTTCAACACCTTTAATTCCTTCGGATGCAGCCGTAGGCTGAGGTGTCGATACGGCTTCTGACGATGCAGGCTCTGAAGGTGCTTCATTTGGATTGTCAACCATCTTTGTGACTATCAGTTGTCAAGGAATCCTGTGGTCGTGCGGCCTGTATTTATAGGGGATTGCTCCCCGGCGTTGGGTTGAAGGCAACAATGACATGCCGGCAGCCTTGAACTTGAAACTCATCCGACCAACACCGTCGCCGGATAGCAAATAGCAACTCTAAGTATAAAAACAATCACAAGGCTAGTCAGCTTTCAGCCCCCAAGTCCCAAGCCCCCAGGTTGTATCGATTCCTGCCGCGCGGCAATTCTGGTGGATACTTTTCTTTTTTGCTTTTTTTCTTTCTTTTTGTAGCGCTTACAGCAGCCAACACCAGGGGTGCTCACTTTATCACCCAGGCGGTCGTAATAACATGTAGTTAGGTGGTGATACAATGTCACTGCCATGTGAGATAAAGCAAGGTCTGGGGGGTTCTACCGCGAACAAAGGAATATACCTAATATGTGAGAGCCGCTTGCAATAATCATGTGGCATAGAGCGTATTAAAATACTTTATATGGGGAATACTGTTATCAGTCCAGAGAGGCTGAATTGTACATGCCAGCAGCAAATAAAGTCTTTCTCTTGATGTTATTACGGGGGTGTAAGCGCCCCTCCAGCATTGGGTTCATCTAACAGATCTTATCCATTTCGTGTTAGACAGTGTGCATTTTAAACAATTCGATAGAAAAGTCGTATATCAGGTCTCATGTAGTGTTATCTCATGGCATGTCACTTTATAAAGAACATTGTCCCTACTGCCCACTCTTGGTGCTCTGAGTCTCAAGATTCTTAAGCGTTGAGGGTTGGCGATTTTACCAAGTTGCTCAATCATTTAGAGTATAATTCACCATATTTTATAATCATTCTTTCAAGCCCAGATATGGATCAGTTGAACTACAATATTAGCATCGAAGTAGTTTGACCTTCAGCTGTTATTGGCGGGAAAATATAACGGGGCCAGCGTCGTAAGTCATCGGTTGTAAGCGGGAGCTGTCTCGGCCGAGGCTCAATACTAAGCGCTAGACCTTGGGCTATGAGATATCGAGGATTGTTGCAGTACGGCAAATTTGCCCTAACATTCCATTTATGCTTATTCTCTCTTCATCTAAACTCAACCAGGGGACGCAACACATCTCCAAATTTACCTGTGCCCTCTCTTCACATCCATTGCCACTGAAGCTGCAACATGCCCGTCAGAAGAGTGAAGAGGGAGATCCGTACCTGCAGTCGCTGCCGGCTACTCAAGCTTCAATGCGACCAATCGAAGCCGTCATGTCAGCGATGTACCAGGGCGAATGTTTCCTGTTCACTGGGTATTCGTTCGCCTACGAATGGATCTGACTCTGGCTCATCCATATCGATAATCGATACACTTCCACAGTCTGAGGCAGAGCTCTCAATGGCTTCAGTCTCACATCCCGAACTTCATGTGAGCCTGGGAAACAATAGCGACAAGCAACCTGGCCTTGTAAAAAACAGGCAACGAGCCCAGCTCTCTTGTATACGATGCCATCGACTCAAGGTCAAGTGTGACAAGGAACTGCCCTGCTCACGATGCCGCATGTCTGGCTGGGGCAAGTCTTGCGCGTATCACCACAGGGCAGAAAAGACCGTCCCCTCAAACGCCAGTCCACAACAAGTTGCAAAAGACCCGGACAGCGTTATCGATTCATGGCATTCACAGAGTCGGAGCGCCACCCACTGGACTGAAGTTTTATCCACGGTAGGTACCTGTATCCGGAGCACGTGGTGATTCGTTTGGGCTAAACTTACTGAATGCAATTACAGCTAAAACTGCAAGCTGGGCGTAGTGGCCTTCAGGTCTGCGACCTGATCCCCGACTTTATTCGCCAGCAAAAGATGGGACCTCAGGATGATTCTATAGTGCCTGAGAATTTTCCATTTAACAGTCCGGCAGCTGCCAAATTTGTATCCATGGACGCTGTCCAAGACCTCCTCCAACGTCATAGAGAGAATTACCAATCTTACATAGATGGCTACTTGGTCCTCTACCAGACAAGTCATCCCATTATTGACACTTCTGCATTTCTACCTCTGGTCGAGGCATTTTGGAATGACCCCAAAGCGGCAGATATGGCCTGGCTAGCCAGCTTTTTGATGGTATTAGCACTGGGATGTTTTGCTGTCACGAGGGATCAACATGCAACAATCGAACTCTGCATGGCGGCAGAAGCATGTCTGAGCAAGACACCTTTCATGGTTCAACCAGACATGTTAGCCATAAGGACTCTTTGTCTTATGGTTCTTGCTAAGCAAACGATTAGTACCACATGTCGCACATTCGACTCGTGCTGGACATTACTGGGTATTGTCACGCGTGCCGCCGTTGGAATGGACTTGCAGAAACAGCGAGTGCCGTTGGATCAGTCGCGCGATGGAATTCGTGCTTGGCAGTCTGGCCAGACGCTGTGGTCCATTATCGTATACTTTTGCGTACAAGTTGCCACGATTACAGGAAAGCCGCTGCTTGTATCAGCCGATATGTTCACCAAACATACACCACCATCCACCTTCCAGACAAATGACCCATGGGTAATGTTAATTAGGGTCTACCCGTCAATATGCCATATAATCTCCAGAATCACTAGTGATACTGAAAAGCCATTGTACAACGAAGTGGTAAAGCACAATGACCATGTGCGCCAACTCATGGATGCCTTATTGGGTAGCATACACGGCAAGCCGAGGCTTTACATGACGTTGGATATGTTTTTCCGTCGTATTCTCCTCGTACTGCATCGTTCTCACGCATTGCATCCCGCCGCCCCGTTGGAGTACCAAGTGTCGTACTGGGTTTCTCTGGAATGCAGCCTGGCAATCCTGGTGCACCACCGGGATCTAGAAGAACAAAATCGGCCGGATAACACAAACCTCCTGGCTCGCCTCTTCAAACTCGACATTCTATCGGCCATGCTGACCGTATGTCTGCATCTTCTCCGCCGGGAGGCGCCTCTCTCAACAGGGCTCACGATTCCACCGCGTCGAATCATCTTGAGTACACTGCAAGCATGTGTGTTAATTTGGGAGAAGGAAATACATTACTCTCTTTGTTTTAAAATAGGACACTTTTTGCTAGTTTCAGTTTTGAAACTTTTGCCAGATATAGATTTTGTCGAGAATTGATATTCTGGCCTCGTCGTTAGTAGCGTGCCACCGTCTTAAAATTTAGTCTGGATAGGTAGCTCGATGAGTGCGGTATATCTATTATTATGAAGCGCCGGGTGTCTTCTTTGTGTTTTCGATTGATAGGCAATGTAACGAAGAGTTTGGAATCTGTTTTGGTCATGGCGGCTGTTCAAACAAGGTAGTATTGAAGGCATGATGGACAACGGTGGAATCATTGTATTTTTGGCTGTAAACGTACGACGGATTTTAAACTGCGCCGCCTTGATGCTGTCGGCCGAGTATACAACCTGTTAATAACCGATTTCTTACGGTATGTTATAACAGCCTAGCGATCTAGCGGATTACGAAGGTACAGGTTACGACGAGGCAGATTACGACGAAGCTCGGGGCTTTTTTCCGCGCCTACGATGATACATTCCATGCTAGTTACCATATACTAAATACATATATATTCCTTTTGACAATTAGCTGTATTAGATATTTCCAACTCGGTGAAAACAGTTATCCTATCCGCTAATACACAACGGCACTTCTAATATACTAGCAGGCAGTTCGGCATACTGTGGTCCAAAATGGCTCTAAAGTACTACCTAGTATCGCTCTTATTCGCAGTATGCGGATTTGTTCTTCTTCACTACAAATGCGAAAACCTGCCACTTCCGATTGTGGGCTATCAACTAGCGACCGGTTGGCTATTCCCTCCACACTGCATGCTATTCACAGTTGCCTTGGCCGTGAACTGGCTAAACGTTGAGACGGAGTTTGAGCCTGACATAGTAAGTAGCGATTGGCAAGGGTATTGGTGCAATTGGTTGCTAATCTGAGTCTCTAGTCGCCCAATCTATCAGCTTAAGGCAAGGGTTGGCGCCATCCGCGCTGTTAAAAGCAGGACATTGGACAGCATGGATCGAGATGAAGACATATATACTCGGCAGCGTCAGGATGAATACTGGGTTGGCCACTAGAGGAAGTAGCAATAGGGTCTGGACAATTGTATGCAGCCTCAATACCACAATTAGTTGCTATAATGAAGTATGAAGCAAAGGGATTACATGTCAATTCTCACTGATGGATCGAATATTATATGTATATAGAACGGATTTTACATACTGGTGCCCCGTAATAGTAAGAACCAAGATAACTGTAATTGCAACAGCGTTTCAGCAATAAATTTATACTACAGCTTGCCATATCTCATACATGAAACACACTAGGTGCCTCAAATAAAATGTTTACTTTTTATTCAAGATGCCTGATTCCGTGCAGTGTTGATAACTGCGAGTTTTGTTCTGCCCATGCACTCGGCCGAGTCCGAGTCCCACACCCGTCTAGGACCGGCAGCTTACGCAGTCGCCGCGCCATACTCAGTGGCTATTTTTTTCCTATACATCTATTGTATCAAAAGATATTGATTGTACTCTAAAATTAGCCTACGTTGCTTAAATTATAGTATAATTGCTTAAATCTCCGTGTATTTAACTTGCGGCCGTTCCTGACTATGTAGTGATCGACAATTCTCTAGACACCTTCAAAATGACTAACAAGCTCATTATTTTCACTCTTTTCTTCCAACTTTTTTCCGCTCCTTTCGTCAGTGCGGGATCAAAACATGGATCATCTGACGATGATCATGGCTCGTCGGACAAGTCATCTGTATCACCACCATACAACTACATTTTTCAATTTCCTGTCCCTATACCGCCAGTTATTCAGCCACTTCGGTACGTTTGTCCACGCATATTCTGCTCACTCTTGGGATTTAATTGAACTAACCATCTTGAATAGCTCGTTTAACGATAGCAATACAAACGTAACGATTGACTTTTACCAACTCAACATCACATCGTTCCAGGCTCAGATATACCCAAACCTCGCCAAGACTAGCCTTGTAGGATACAACGGAATATCTCCAGGGCCAATCTTCAGAGTACAACGCGGTGTACAAAGCGTGATACGCGTTGTAAATCACAATGGTAAACTGAGACACTCCTCGAGTTACATTGGGCCAAATCTGACATTATTCACCGCAATAGATCAACCCTCTGTGCTACATCTCCATGGCTCAAACTCCCGCGCAGTTTGGGATGGCTGGGCCGAAGATCTGATCCAGCCAGGCGAGTACAAGGACTACTACTTTCCAAACTCGAATACCGCCAGAACCCTTTGGTACCACGGTGCATACATACCTTCCTCGCCCAATCCATCTATCCAGTTCTAACAAAAAGAAGACCACGCAAACATGATCACCTCTGTCAACCTGTTCAGTGGTCTAGCGGGCTTCTACATCATCGAAGATGCCGAGGTAGAGGCCCGGCTTGGTCTGCCTCAAGGCAAATACGACATTCCGCTCGCTCTCAATTCGAAGCAATACACTTCCACCGGCAATCTTACCTCGGTAGCTCAAGAAACTAGCAGCGTCTACGGTGATATCATCGAAGTAAACGGACAGCCCTGGCCGTACCTATCAGTCGAGCCCCGAAGATACCGGTTTCGATTCCTCAACTCAGCTCTTAGTCGAACTTTTATTCTCAGTATAGTGGATAGCAGTAGCGGAAGCAATGTCACATTGCCCCTCCAAGTCGTGGCATCGGACTCTGGATTTTTAAGTACCACCGTAACGACTACTGAGTTGACTACAGCCATGGCAGAGAGATGGGAAGTGATTGTCGATTTTTCGGGTTTTGAGAACCGCAATTTGACTCTTATGAACCAACGAAATGTTTTTGACTCTCAAGACTTTTCAGAGACTAATCTCGTGATGCAATTCAATGTGGGATCAACAGTTTCTTCCAACGCCAACAACAACTCGCCTCCGTCATCCTTAATCTCGATAGCCTCTCCGCCAACTGGCACACTCGTTCACCGGACATTCAAGTTTGACAAATCGTGAGTCTATAACCTCTGTATAGATGATCGCCACTAATAACGAATAGGGATGACGAGTGGGTGATTAACGGTGTGCCGTTTACCGATGTCAAGAACAGAGTTCTTGCAGCGCCTCAATCAGGAGCCTCAGAGGTTTGGGTCTTAGAGAATCATAACCCTTATTGGAGCCATCCGGTACATTACCTATTCAACATCACACACCGATATGCTAACATTAGCTGGCAGATTCACGTCCACTTGGTGGATTTCCAGCTCATATCTCGCTCAGGAGGCCGCAACACAGTCGAGCCCTACGAAAAAGCAGCCCTCAAAGACATCGCCGTGCTCGGCCCAGAAGAAACAGTCACAATAGCAGTCTCTTTTGCCCCGTTCTCTGGCGTGTACATGTTCCACTGCCACAACGCCATCCACGAAGATCACGCGATGATGGACGCATTCAACCTCACGGCCGTTCAGGGACTTGGCTACAATGCGTCGGACCTAATATTTGCTGATCCATTGGACGCCCAGTGGCGTGCAAAAAGTTATACTGGCGCAGTTGCTCAGTCGAGCGTAGATGATGTACTGGCATCTTTTGCCGCAACAGGGGCATATAACGAGGACCTGTCAACGGAAGCAGTTAACCAAACTAACCAAACTTCCGAGGGTGGCTCTGCTCATCCTCAGTCCGCGGCTTTGTATGTAGTCGGTCTTTTGCCCTGTGTTTTTGTTTTCATTTGAAACAATGTACAATAGAAGGCGTCTAACTATTACCAGAATTTCTTAGAATAGTCATTGCCATAGAGTGCTCTCGAGATTGTAAAAAGCCAGCATTATAAAAATTGCAACTAGTTTTGATCATATGCTACTCGAGTCAATTCCAAACGCCCTCAGTATTCTAGCCCATGGCATAGTCATCATCTTTTTGAAAGCAAAACACACCCATAGATACCCCTTATCCCCATTATCATGCCAAATTCCTTCACATTCTCGGTCAAATTTATTAAGCCATCACAGCTTCTGGCTGCCTCTGTGATCGATTCCCTCCTTTCTTAGCACCTGGCCGAGCCAGGGTGTACTTGGCAAAGGCGCGTGCCAGGGCCTTCTTGCAGCTGACCTTTTGGCTACCAACAAAACTCTCCACCGTTACCGCAATAGCACGGTCAATGTCTTGCGCTGAGCAGTACTCAGAAAGACGCATTCTACAGAACGCTTCGCTGATTCGAATGATGGCTTCAAGATGACGGACCTAAGAGCATCTCACATTAGTATCACATTCTGGGGGCTAGAGACGTATGACTCTCGGATGAAAGTGGACTCCAAACTTACAGTAATTGGATAAGCGCCGGTGGCAAGGGACTCTCTTCGCATGTCTGCAAACAGACGGGCTACCTTGTCCTCATCCATGTGGTAGAGCTTGGGGCTGCAACGTTCCCGAGCGTACAAGATGTATTTGCGCAAAAGTTCCTGGGAAATCTCCCCATCGCGCTGGCCTCTCGATGCATTTGTCTGCTGGGTATCCATAGCGGTGTCCTGGGTAGTGGCAGTTGCGTCTGGGCGGGCCTGTGACAAGGGATGGCTTCGACCGTGAGAGCCAACGATAAACCTCGCCAGCCGCTCATCCTCAGATGGCTCTACCAAATCTCGCACAACACACAGAATGTCGAAACGCGACAAGATGGGCTCTGTCAGCTCCACGTTGGCGGAGAAGGGAATCATTGAGTTGTAACGGCCTCCCAAGGGGTTGGCCGCAGCAATGATACCACAGCGGGCTTGCAGAGTTGTTACAATACCCGCCTTGGATATGGAGATGGTTTGCTGTTCCATGGCTTCGTGAATCGAGGTTCTGTCTTGATCGTTCATCTTGTCGAACTCGTCAATAAGGCATGTGCCCCTATCGGCCAAAACAAGAGCACCGCCCTCGAGTGTCCATTCGCTCGTCAGGGGGTCTCGACGGACACTAGCCGTCAGACCGACAGCACTAGCACCCTGACCAGTGGCAAACACGGCTCTGTGTGCTGTTTTCTCGACATATTTGAGGACTTGCGACTTGGCAGTTCCTGGGTCACCGAGAAGGAGCACGTTGATGTCACCACGAACATGATGGGCTCCTCTGCCAGTCTTGGCAACACCACCAAACAGAGACAGTGCAACTGCAGTCTTGATGTCTGTGTGTCCGTAAATGCTGGGAGCGATGGAGTTGACAATTCGGTCCACAATGTTGGGGTCACGAGCCAGCTTGCGAATCTCTTGCTCATCCTCTTCAGTCAAGCGGAATCCAGCAAGTTGATCGTGAGACTTGACGACGTTGTTAGCCTCCAAAATGGTTGCAAAAACGGGGAAGCCGTTGCGGTTGTTCAGCTGAGCATCATAGTTGTTTCGGTAAATGCCCGTAACCTCAATCTCTTCACCAGGCTTGGCCTTGTCAATGAGATCCCACAGCAGGATGACTTCTCGGTGGCGGGGAAGACGTCCGGCAGGAACAGTGCCAGGAGACTCTTGTAGAGTAAGTCTCTGGTAGTTTCGGTAGACGGTCTTCTCCGAGTTCAAGGTGAAAGGTCCGCGAGACTGGCAACTCTGGCAGAATGTAACCTTGACCTCCACATGAGACTCTTGCTGGAAGGGACCCAACGTCTCGCCGCACTTGCCACAGTCGAATTTGACATATTTGAGCTGGGGGAACACACCACTTCGGCGCGTGACAACTCCGCTGACGCGCACAAGGCAGTTTAGGTGTGACTGACGCAGCTGTCGAAGTGTGTAGTGAACAGGCAGGTCAAAAATGCGAACATGGATTTCGGAGTGAATTCGCTCGTAATCGGGGTAGTGAAGTAGCACAACATCCATGGCCACTTGGTCAAACAGCTTGAGCATCTCAGCAGGGGCATTGGCAAGGAAGTAGGCAAGGATGGCCTTGCTTTCGGCCAAATGCTCGTACGAAACCTCCAACGACTCTGCGTTGACCTCACCGAGCGTGCGAATGCGGTTACCGTAGACGGAGGATCCAGATGCATCAATGTATGATGTCAAGAAGGCCTTGAACTCGCGCTTGATGGTCCGCTGGACTGGAGGCTGAGACACCCACTCGGTCAGATTGGAGGCCTTGACATCGCCCAGAGCTTCTAGGGAGAGCTCCTCGTCCATGATATCGGCATCCATGGCATCATCTGGATCTTCATCGTAGTGATGTCTCCGTCTGCGAGGCTGCGCCGTCAGGTCAATGTCGCCGTCATCGTCATCACCGGGAAGATATGCGGCTGGAATCCTTTGCCGGCGGGCAACTTCTTTGTCTCGTCGGTTGAGCTGAGCTTCCAGTCGTCGTCTCTCGCCCAGGTCCATAGAGTCAAAATCGCCCTCGTCATCCAGTCCTGCGCCTTCGTAGACGTCATTCTCTCTGTCTCTGTAATCGGCCTCGAAGCCTTCACGGAACAGGTCAACGTCGTCGTCGGCCATCTCGTCAATATCGTCAATGTCGTCCTGGATCTCCTCCTCCTCTTCGATCTCCTCGTCCTCGTCAACTCCATGAGCAATGTTAAATGGCCCAGGAGGAGACGATGGCAACGGGCTGGAGCTCAGTCCACCGGGCGTGGAAACATCGTCACCATCAGGGCGTGAGCGCTTGCGGCCTGATCGCGGGGCAGAGCCGACATTGGCAGATGCGGGATGATCACGAAGGGGAGAGCTGTGCTGAAGTGTTAGAAGAAGCTATAAAAGAACAGCATTGTGTAGAAGATGCAGTGAACGTACCTCATATTGGCGGCTGTCAATGGACTCCCGCTGGTGGTTGCTTGAAGAAGCTGAAAATTCAAGGATTAACAGAAATCTGGCGATGCAGCTTCTTGGTTTGTGGGGGCGAGATTAGGGAGCAATTGGCCAGAGCTCAGTGCTGCTAAACGCGCTGAAGACGCGTTAATGGACGTGCGCTAAGCCCCTTTGGCACCGACGCGTAAAGTGGTTTTTATTCGTTCTCGAGGTGAGGCGACAAAATTAGATAAGCATCTCTGTAGTATTTTATCGCCAGTCTCGCGTCCAGCTTAATATGTCCATCAAACAGAGTCTCAGTTTCAAGCTACACAGTGCCGTCGTTCCTTATCTCCAGCCTTCAGCCAGGCTACCTAGTATCTCAGCTTCTACTGAACTTGATCATCCATCGCATCTTTCGCTACTGCTGATTTCATTCCATCAATTCTTTCATTGCCAGCGACCATGTCTGGTGATTCGCCTCCACCTCCAGTGATGGACACGCCGTCCATTGCAGAGACGAAAGCAGAGCGTGTCACTGGCCGCAGTAACAGCTTCTCCCAGCAGTCACACGCATCGGACGACTCTCAAACTGCCGCAGAGTAGGTCGCAACTAGGAATTGGATTCTGCTGCTGGATACAACTGGCTAACTGACCTGTTTGATAGCTTTCTCCGTGATCAGCAAATCCTCGAAGCCGATGCTCGCGAAGCCTTACCTTACGTATGTACCTGTCCCACATTTGCCTGCCATCAGCGTCATCCGTGCACTATCAGCTAATGGCGATACTTTCCAGAGCATCGAGACATGCACCAAGATCCTCGGACCGCTACGACAGAATGTGTTCGCCTGTCTGACCTGCAACCCTGCGCCAGCCAAAGCTGGAGACAGCTGGACTCCTGCGGGCATGTGCTACGCGTGCTCCGTCTCATGCCATGGCGAGCACACTCTTGTCGAAATCTTCCAGAAGAGAAACTTTACCTGCGACTGCGGAACGACGCGCATCCCGTCTACCAGTCCATGCACGCTGCGTATCAATAGCGAGACCAATACCAAGGGCAACGTTCATTCCGAAGAGCCGGATGCCAATAACAAGTACAACCACAACTTCAAAAATCGGTTCTGCTGCTGCGAGTGCGATTATGACCCGTTCCAGCAAAAGGGAACCATGTTCCAATGCCTTGGGCTGGGAACTCACGAGACTGGAGGCTGTGGAGAGGACTGGTATCACCCTGGTTGCCTGGTGGGCATGGGGCCCAAATGGTATGAACAGATGAACAAGGACAAATCAAAGCCGGTGCCAAGGGAGACTGAGCATCATACCAACGGGAGTGCCCTTGCGACAATCACCGAGAAGGATGAGGGGCAGTCAAACAATGGCGCAGTCGAAACCAGTGGTGATGTTGCCGTCGAAGACGAAGAGGACGAACCGCCGATGCCTCCCGGGTTTCCAAGCGAAGATGATTTTGAAGGTTTCCTATGTTACAAGTGTTTGGACGCAAACCCGTGGATCAAACAATATGCAGGAACCTCGGGCTTTCTACCAGCCATCTTTCTAGAGCAGCCCGAAGCCACTGCGTCGTCGCCATCCAACGATAGCACGGCCACAGCTGCGTCCAAGAAGCGCAAGGCCGAAGACGACGGAGACGAAGAGCAATTAGACGCGAAGCGCATTAAGAGCGAGAGTCAAGCGTCAGTCACCGAATCCATTACTGCAGGAGTCAGCACAGCTCAACTCGCTGAGGATGGAGATGACGCCAAACCAGCAGTTCAGGTCGCAGAAGAAGCCGCCAAGACAGATGGCCCAACTTCATGCAAGCTGCCCAATCTACCACCCGCACCCAAGGGCCGCTTCTCTCTCTTCTTCAAAGAAGATTTCCGCGAAAAGCTCTGTCACTGCTCAGACTGCTACGGTAAACTAAACGCCCACCCCCAGTTACTCGAAGAGGAGGAAGTCTACGAACCCCCTCTATCTGACGATGGCGCTTCTGAACATGGAGGCTCGACACACGGAAGCGGCAGCTTGCTTGACCGTGGCGAGAGCGCCCTGCGCAACATGGATCGCGTCAGAGCCATCGAGGGCGTTATGGCGTACAACCACCTCAAGGAGCAGCTTACGCCATTCTTCAAGCAGTTTGCGGAGAGCGGCAAGGCCGTTGGCGCGGAGGATATCAAGGCGTACTTTGCAAAGCTGCGAGGCGATGAGCAGGGGATTAAGGAGGCGGGCGAGGCTGCTGCTTCTTCCAAGGAGAACGGGGATAAGGATAGTGACGGCAGAAGAGAGCAAAGTGGGTACTAGACTGTCATTACATTATGGGGGTCCTTGGTCGCCGTTGTCATATTTGACGATAAAATATTCTCTTGCATGTATTATTAGGCTTTGAGGGATAACAAACGGCTTGGAAAGCGGGATAACTGGACATGATGCAAATGAGAGCAAGGGCCTAGAGCTGCCCCGAATTGGACTGGTAAACATTTGTATCATGTTTGTTATATTTCATTTGGTTTTAACAATGGTAATTGTCTGCTCCCTAAACACTGATCGTGCCGTTACATCTACATTTCGTAGTCCAGCCCAGCCATCACTTGTGGCATCATGATGAGGATATCGCTAGGTGGCCTTTCGTTTCTCATCCCCCCTTATCTCCAAATTTCTTTTTGGTACATGAGGAAAACTCCATTAAACAATTCATGCCTCGTTTCTTGGAAAATGACTATCGTTCCTGTCCGCTTTGATTTGCCCTGGGTCATCTACCGGTTGACCCCGTACTGGACGCCGCACTAAGCGGCCGAGGAGGTGGTATAGGCAGAATCTGTCCAGAAGACTCCTCTCTCTGCATAGCGATACCGCCCATCATACCCATAGACGACAAGTGGTGCTGCTCGTCGCTGTCTTCGCCCTGGCTATCCACCATATGTTGCTCCTGAGCCGCACGCAGCTCCAGCTCCCTCAGCCTCTCCTTCTCAGCCTCATCAATAATATCGTCATCCCCGCTCCAGTACGGATCGTCGTCCTCGAGCTCCGGCATAGCCATCCTCTTCCAAAAGCGCACCTCCTGCCTCAGCGCGGTATCATCCACGCGCTTCGCAAACCGCTCCTCGTCCTCGTCGTACTTGCGGCGGAACTTGCGCAGCGACTCGTTGGCGCGGGCGGCGTGCGTCTGCATCTCCCAGATCTGCTCGCGCAGGCGGCTGTTCTCGCGGCGGGCCTCATCGAGCTGCGCGCGGTAGGAGCGGTGCCAGGCGGCGACGTCGGCGACGTGCTTGGACTTGTAGTCGTGGAACTGCTTGAGCATGAGGGAGAGGGCGTTTGCGTACTGGGTGAGGAGGGCGGCGTTTGCGTCGCGGCTGTGCTTGGCCCTGTCGAAGGATTCTGAGAGCTCGGAGATGATGCTGTCGAGGTTGGATTCTTGGGCTGTGCGCAGAGAGAGAGAGAGAAGTTTAGCAAATTGCAAATAAGAATTCAAAGACGCAAAGACGCACCGTTGATGTCGTCGGCGGCAGAGGAAATCACGTCGCCGTTGGCCAGCCCTTGGGCCTTTGCCTTGTTCCGCACTCTGCCCAGCCCGCTGACAATGTCCTCGGTGACCCTCCTGTTGTCGGCCAGCTGTCGACTCAGCTCCTCGACCATGCCGTAGATGTAGTTGAGCTCGGCCTGGTGGCCGGCGGGCGTGGGCGCGGGCATGACAGCGCCCATGTTGGCGCCGTTCATGCCGTTCATCTGCTGCTGCTGCTGCTGTTGCTGATGGTAGAGGGCCTGCTGCTGGAGTTGTTGCTGTTGCTGTTGATGTTGTTGCTGGAGGTATTGCTGTTGGAGATAGTGCTGCTGGAGTTGTTGCTGGTGGAGAGTCTGTTGGAGTTGTTGCTGCTGTTGTTGTTGCTGTTGCTGCTGCTGCTGTTGATGCCGTGCCTGAGCCTGGGCTTGTGCTTGCGCCTGGATCTGAATCTGAATCTGGATCTGATTCTGCTGCTGCTGCTGTTGGGCCAGAGGATCCAGGTTGAGCGGAGCCGCAAAGCTCATGTCGCGCGTGGCTTGATCTTGGTGCAGGTTAGCGAAGATCTGAGGCTCTGGCGCTTCGGCTGCCATTGTTGGGGCCTCTCAACGGGTTAATGTTGGCGGGCTAGGATCAATCCAATGCAAGTACCAGGACAGCGTATGGCGGGCGCTGCTATACTTGTGCCGCCGGTAGCATTGGTCCAGTCCAGCCCAATTAGTTGAGTACCTGACCTGAACCTATAGCAGGTAGAGGGCCAAGCCAGCGCTTCAAAGGGCGGGACGGTGATTGAATGCCGATGCTGATGCTGATGCCAATGGGAGGTTCAGATTGCCAATTCCACAGCTTTTGCCCTCTCTCTTTTGCTCTTCTTTCGACGACAGCGACGCAAGGGGGCCGCCAGGTGGCTCACAAGTGATACAGATCCAGGTACAGCTGTTTCTGCGGTGTCTCTGGGCAGATCGCATGTACCCGTACTCCGTACTCCTGCGCTGGGCTCCATGGCGGGGACTTTGCACTCTAGCCAACGCGTTGCAATTCGTCGCCTCACAGCGTATCATTTCGATCCATTGTCTCTCTCTCCGTAGTGCATGATTATGCATCGCGCATTGTATTATGAAATTTGATCCATCTAATTTGTCTTTCCGCAAACCATGCAAACATGCGCTTCAAATCGATTGAAGAAGGAATAGTCACGTGCAGTCTTGACCTTGGAGCAACATGACGGCTCTATACGGAAATCAACAAAGCTTGAGATGGAGATTTTGCCTTTGCATTTTGTCGTATTTGATGGTAATAATATCCCGTACTAGGTTTATCTATTTTCTTTCCTGCTTGCTTTTTTTGTCTTTTCGTGGTTTCTCTTCAATGTCATCTTGATACACTTTAAACCGCCGTAACGCGGTACTAGGTAAGCTTCAATGGCAAGCCCGCGCTTCAGCCATCGTTCTCTTCGCGATTAAGCTTATTTACACAGCCACGCGCTATGCATCTTTTTACTTCATTGTGCATATCAACTATTAAATACCTATTCATGAACTGCCTTTTCCTTTCCTTCTCCCTTGACTTATTTTTTTTTTGCAAGTATAAGATCAGCATACCCATTAGAAACAAGGTGAAAACGACCAGAATTCCTTGTTCTCTAGGTTAGGTAGATTTTGCCGTTCAAACGCACATGCTCGGCCCAACAATCGAAAGCCATATCACATTTCATTTCTCTGGCACCAACCCCAATCTCTGAATAGCAGCCGAGGTTCTTCTGTAGCATTGCTAGCGGTGCTAGTGAAGAATTAGATACCTGATGATATGCATCTTGGCATCTCATCACTTTTGCCCCCTCCGGAGAACAACATGCGGAGCGAAAATGAAGAATCCACATAGATGCGATTAGTACAGTAGGCTGCAGCGTTACATCGCAGCACAGCGGCTTCAGCACATCTATTGTACATAAGGGACCGAGGCAGAGCCGAAGAAAAGTGATTCTTTGAAAAAGTTCATGCGCAATCTTGACCTATACAAGAAGGTAGGCAACTGTATAGACCGATCCGCAGCTGCTAAAGGGTCGGAAACGGCAAAAGTTGCTATACTAATGTTGTTGCTCACACGGTCCTACCACTTATACCTGCAGCACTATGTGGGAGTATTTGAGACTATAGTCTCGTGGCGAACATGTGGTTGGAGAGTGTAGCACACATGTGGTTGCGGATGTAAAACAATGAACGGATAAATTCTGCTTCATTACCAATCCCGGTGGAACTGCAGGAGATCTCTCATTTAATGTTTAACCGGGATCCCATGAGCCATGGATCGTGACACTAACCAAGCCCGCCGGTTGGCAGAATGAACAAACCTCCACACCCTCTTGGCACTTCGGAACTTCGCGGTGAATAGACCAAGAATATGTGAAGCTACGGTGGGATTGCCAAGTTGAAATCTCATACGATTGAGCGGGGAAAGCGGAGAGAGCCCGATGATGCCTGTGAAGACGGAAAAGAGAAGCATTCACAACGGATATGAGTGTGTCACATGCACAAAGTTGATATAGGGCACACTCACAGAGTCCAGTCCATGATGGATATCCTGAGCTTCAAGCTTTTCAATGCCACCCCAAGATGCTACCCTTTGCACGTTTAGGTCTCGGGACTCGTGCCGTAGCTGGACGCAAGGGGTCTCGCATGATGGATAGATCGATGGTAGTGCTGCGACGCTGGCAACGTCGGATGATCTGAGTGTAGATGTACTTATGTTGCTTGGATGTGGGGGAGAACCGAGATGTTGATGGAACTCACATGTAATAATACATATTGCAATGAACAAGTATCCCGAGGGCATGTATCGATCCTTGATACTTTGCTTCCAATATTCTGCTACTGACTCACTCATGCTGGGCCCTGGACTCGGCGGCCGTGTCATGAACATGAATCCACAACAACCTCAAAGGTCCCTTGCGCCGTCTCGATGCGAGCATCCGAGTGCCTCATTTCCTTCCAACTCCCTTTCATCAATTATAGTTTGCTTTGCAATTCGGCCCGTTGCGGCGGCCTGGATGGAGCGCCCAAAGCAACAGTAGCGGCACCTTTTTTACTTTTTCTTCCCCTGAATATCCCTCCCCTGGTGGCGAGCATCAACCTGTCTCTCGCGCGCGTGCAATAATCCATATAACAATGCGGTCGGTGATACGGAGTACTAGGAGAACACCGGACCTATTCCCGACGGCAAAACGCCATTGTCCCAGCGCGCTCGCTTAGTGGTCGTAAGTGGCCCTGGGGTTTTAGGGCCGGCAAAAAATGACCCCCCGGGCCACTTGGCGCCTTGTACTGCCCTTCTCGGCGAGTTTGGTGCGGGGAAGTTGGGGAGCTGCGCAGGTACAGGCCACCAGGAGCCCACTAACGCCCACTGCGAGCCCGCTGAGAGCCCCTGTAACCTTGTAGCGTCTGGGGACATGGAGGGGGCACGGCCCACCCGCATTGTGAGCTGGGTTGTGCACCTCGAGAATTTGACGCCGTGCCTTGTGACCTTTGTTGAACCTTGTGCTCCGAGGTTGCATCGAGGGTTACTATTCGGATGCTCAAAAGAAATTTGATGAGAATTGGAAATGCAAGATAGACATTACAGTAATTCTAGCTGTAGGCTCTCTAGCATGCTGCACTCTGAGCTGGGCGACTTCAATGTTGTTTGTTGCTATTATCGAATGCCAATGTTTACATGTAGTAATTCGTAGATGCCTGAGGACTCCCTGCTTACTGGCTGGCATTGGCATGGGTTCAACTCTGCCCTTGAATGGGATCGGCACTTCCACCCACGCTCAACTCAACCAACAATTGTCCTTTGATTGCCCTGTCTCACTCTCTCCTGCTTGGCGCCTTGTCTTGTCCCGCAACAGCCTCGTCAATCTCTCTCGCCCGACCTTGGCGCCCGTTCTTTTCTCCTCACGGCCACAAACGCCGTTTCCCGCTAGAGACAAGCTTCAATATCCCCGGCAACGGCCAATTGCATCGAGTCCAACCAACCCGACTGCCGTATTACTTCAAGGTTGATTACCTCAGGTACGCAAGGCCTCAAAGATGAGCAAATCCAATCCATTAGCCCAGCTAGCTTGCCCAGCTTCGGGGCCCCATTTGCCGGGGTCCCGTGTCTTTGTCTTGGGGTTATACTCAACTCGTACCTTATGCATGATATGATGCATGGCCCCACGCACCTCCTCGTCTCGTCTCCTCCTCCCGTCCCACTGCCTGGAATTGGAACTTGGATCTGCCATGTCAATGTCGCACGCTCGCTGGAGATGTGACGAGGGTGACAGCTGACGAGCTAAGCGTGCAAGGCAGGAGCAACGGCATTCAGTCGTCTTGGACGATTCCGACCCGGACGAGCACAGCATAATTGAAATTGTATACAAAGATGGGTTCCCCCAAGATGGCCGCTGCCAGGGACGGCGCTGCACGATCCCCAGGCAGAAGAGCAGCATCTTTACCCTCTCCCGCCATCCTCATCATCGTGACCATCGTCTTCGCAGCGACAATGGTTTACTGGAAGGCCCTCTTGTACGCAGGGCTTGCCTCTGCTGCGGCCCTCTTCCATAGGGACGACGCGGTTGCAGGCTCCGTGGATTCATGCCCGGGCTACAAGGCCTCCAATGTTCGCGTCTCGCCCACCGGCGTCACGGCCGACCTGACGCTGGCCGGTGCCGCTTGCAATGTGTACGGCACTGATCTGAAGAATCTCATTCTTCAAGTCACGTACCAGACTGGTAAGTCGACATGCACATGCACTGCTGTACTCTCCTCCCTACCAGCTTTGACGGCATACATACTCGGCTGAGTAGGCTGTTTATTCTTCCTGAGCAAAACACTCTCCCTCCCTCACTCACTCACAACATTGATTTCAACCACGAAACATCATCAATTGAGCTTATCAAGCTAACATGTTGTTGCTTAGAGGACCGCCTTCACGTCCTCATCCAGGACAAGGACAACCAGGTCTACCAAGTCCCCGAATCTGTCTTCCCTCGTCCCGGCGGCTCTGTCTTGTCCCTGGCCAGCAACCTCAAATTCAGCTATACGGCGAACCCTTTTTCATTCAAAGTCACCCGCGCCAGAACTGGTGAGGTCCTCTTTGACTCCTCGGCTGCCTCTCTCGTCTTCGAGTCTCAGTACCTCCGCCTCCGGACAAGCCTGCCCGCGAACCCCAACCTGTACGGCTTGGGCGAGCATTCTGATCCTCTGCGCCTCAAGACGTCCAACTACATCCGCACGATGTGGAACCAGGACAGCTATGGCATTCCCAACAACGCCAATCTCTACGGAACGCACCCCTTCTACCTGGAGCACCGTGCCACGGGCTCCCATGGTGTCTTCTTCCTCAACTCCAACGGCATGGACATCATGATCAACCAGGACGCTTCCGGCAACCAGTACCTTGAATACAACACCATCGGTGGCGTGTTCGACTTCTACTTTGTTGCTGGGCCTACCCCCGTAGCAGCAGTGCAGCAGTATGGTGAATTTGCTGGCTTCCCAACCATGCAGCCATACTGGGGTCTCGGTTTCCACCAGTGCAGATATGGATACCAAGATGCCTACAACGTCGCCGAGGTTGTTCAAAACTACAGCTTGGCGGGCATTCCCCTCGAGACCATGTGGACGGACATTGATTACATGGACCGCCGCCGCGTCTTTACCGTCGACCCAGACCGTTTCCCCATGCCCATGATGCGTGAGCTCGTTGACCACCTGCATGCAAACGACCAGCACTACGTCGTCATGGTCGACCCAGCCGTCGCCTATCAAGACTACCCGCCTGCCAACCAGGGCCTCCAGGACGACGTGTTCCTGCTGAGGGCTAACGGCTCCGTCTGGATCGGCGTCGTCTGGCCCGGTGTCACCGTCTTCCCTGATTGGTTCTCCGCCAACGCTCAGTCGTACTGGAACGGCCAGTTCCAGACCTTTTTCAACGCCGAGACCGGCCTGGACATTGACGCTCTGTGGATCGACATGAACGAGCCCAGCAACTTCCCGTGCAACTTCCCCTGTGCCGACCCGTACGCCGCCGCTGTGGGTTATCCCCCGGCCCCACCGCCGGTCCGCGCGCCTCCTCGTCCGCTGCCCGGCTGGCCTTGCGATTTCCAGCCTGGCGGTTGCTCCAACAAGCGCGATAGCCAAGTCCAGCCTCTCCAAATCAACACCGGCAGCGGCAGTCTGCCCGTCGTCAACGCAGCAGCCAGCAATGGAAACAGTGCAAACCAAATTGGCAAGGGTAACCAGAAGGGTCTTCCCGGCCGCGATCTGCTGTACCCCAAGTACGCCATCCACAACAAGGCCGCCTACCAGGACTCGTGGAACTCTGACAAGGGTGGCATCTCCAACCACACCGTCAACACCGACCTGATCCACCAGAACGGCCTGGCCATGTACGACACCCACAACCTCTACGGCACCATGATGTCGACGGCCTCGCACGATGCTATGCTGTCTCGTCGACCGGGTCTCCGCCCCTTGGTCATCACGCGCAGCACCTTTGCCGGCGCGGGCTCCAAGGTTGGTCACTGGCTGGGAGACAACATGTCGCAGTGGAGCTACTACACCGAGTCCATCCGCACAATGCTGGCCTTTACCTCCTTCTTCCAGTTCGGCTTCGTGGGCTCGGACGTCTGTGGCTTCGGCGGCAATACCAACGAGGAGCTCTGCGCGCGCTGGGCTTCTCTGGGCGCCTTCAACACCTTTTACCGCAACCACAACGATTTTGGCAACATTGGCCAGGAGTTTTACCGCTGGCCCTCAGTCACCAGCAGCGCGAAGAAGGCCATTGACATTCGCTACCGTCTGCTGGACTACATCTACACTGCCTTGTACCGCCAGCACACTGACGGCACGCCGGCCGTGAGCCCCATGTTCTTCCACTACCCGAACGACGCGGCCACCTTCGCCCTCGAGCTGCAGTACTTCTTCGGCCCCGGCATCATCGTTGCCCCCGTCACGCAGCAAGGGTCTACCAGCGTCAGCGTCTATCTCCCGAATGACATCTTCTATGACTGGTACACTCACGCGCGCATTGACGGCGGTGCCACCAACCACCTCATCAGCAACGTTGACATCACGTCCATCCCGCTCTTCATCCGCGGCGGTACCATCCTGCCCCTGCGCGTCAAGTCCACCAACACCACCACTGAGCTCCGCAAGCAGAACTTTGAGCTTCAAATCGCCCTCGACGGCTCAAACTCTGCCACGGGCGAGCTGTACCTTGACGATGGTGTCTCCATCAACCAGAAGGCCACTACCCACGTCACCTTTACCTACAAGAATGGCCTCTTCATCCTGGGCGGCCAGTTCAGCCTCCGGGTGCCATTTGTTATTTCCAAAGTGACCATCATTGGCGGTAAGACTGCCTCTGCCAAGTCTAGCTCTGGAAGCGCAAATAGCCAGACGTTCAATGTCAACTTGCCGTTTAGCGGTCCTACCTCTGTCAGAATCGGTTAGAGAGATGCTTTTCCTACGGTTTAGTTTAGCAAGTATTTTTTGTCCCACTCGCTTAGCATACATAACCTGTGGATATGGTGTTTTGTATCCCCTTTACGCCCGTTGGGCTTCATGTATATAAAGTATCTTCAGAGCAGTAGAGTTTAGTGTATGAAGAATTACGACTTTTGGATGAACTCTTTTATTTCATTTCACTGTGTCTTCCTAAGCTAGCAGCATCTCGCTCATTGTGTTTTCGAATTGTTCTTCATTCATACACAGTAGGTGCTCAGGTAGGTAGTGTTGTGGTGTGCGTGGAAGTAGTATCATGCCGTATACCTTGATGAGGACCATCACCATCTCATCATGTTCCAAAAGAAAAGGAAAGAAACCCCATCACACAGCAAAAAAGAAACTTTAAAGACTCGCTGATTCGAACGAACTGGAGCACTCTTACTCTACCATTCTAATCCATAGATGAAGCTTGGAAATCACACATTTTCTTCCCCTTTTCCTCCCCCTTTCAGTCACTTCCCATTTTTTTGTGTCATTTAATTCAGTTTGTAAAGTATGCTTTGTATCTTCCCCCTCCCGCCGTTCCCGCTCAGATAAGGCACGTCCTCGACGTTGTGTAAGAAAACGCTCCTTGGCCTGCTTTCGAAGAGCACTATTCAACAGTAGCATGAGAGAAACACAGGACTCCGTTTTATCACCGTTTGATGCTTTCCCTACAGGTTTCAAACCATACCAACGCCTCCCATGAGAAAAAGCAGAACACATAGAAAAAGAAAAATAGTACGAGGGCCGGATAGGAATCAGATAGAGATATAAAAAAAGAAAAGAAAAAGAAACGCCCATGGGGCAGTAGTAACCTTTGAACCTTCAGAGTACACTATAATAATATGATAGCAAAGATGAATGCAAGCGGGAAGGACTGACGGGATGGAAGAGAAAAGGGGGAGAAGAAAACAAACTTGACAATGAGCTATGCAAACAAGGCTTCCGTATCGTGGCTTTCGTGAGTCATTCTCGGTTTTGTAGACGCAAAGGAAAGATGTCGTGTATACATGCACAGGGAGAAATTTAATGGAGAGTCGGAAGTGGCGTCGGCCATGTTGAGCTGGTGAAGGAGGATTGTTCATCCTTCTGCCATTTCCATGTCATCTGTCGACTTGACTTCCACGGGTTGCGTCTCATCCGCCGAAGACGCATTTTCCGCCAGAGAGATATTGGACTCCTTGTGCTCCAGGGATGGTTGCGAAGAACCAGCAACGCCGTTATTCACGCTGCCGTTGCTGCCACCGGCGAGGACGCCGTTTGTGGCGCACAAGCGATACTCTCCATCGCTCTTCAGCTCGATGATGCCCTCGTCAAGAGCCCATTCCGCCAGCAGCTTGTCAATGCCCAGCCGCTGGCCTTCGCCCTTCTCCATGTGCCGCCCAACGTGCTCCGTCCACTCATCCCAAGACGTGGGCCCCTCGAAAAGGGCGTTGCACTCTTTCCGGGGACAAGCCGACTTCTGTGGAGGATGCCGCCTGGTAACTAGGCAGGACTGCTGCATGTCTTTGACGTGCGCATCCCATTCAGCCTGCAGCTTGCTGTCACCCTTGGCAATGGTCCTTTTGATCTGGAACGGGGCGTGCATTCGGCGGAGATGCTGCGTGAAGAGATCCTTTCGGTTGAATTCATTGCCCTTGCCTTCTGCCGAGCTCTGCGGGCAAGCCGAACAGCAATAGTACGTCAAGCAGAGGTGCTGCGAAGCAATGTGGCGCTTCCATTCATTCTTGGATCCAAAGGTGCTGGCGCAGCCGGCAAAGGAAAAGGCGCAGGGAAACGGTCGGGTATGGGCAGCCGCAATGTGTTTTCGAAGAGACGAGGAATCTTTGAAAGGTGCATGAGTACAGTGATCACATCTAGTTTCCTGCTTGGGGAGGGACCGTCGAGGTGCCTTCATACGCAATGGGGTCGAGTCTAGTGCCATGGCATCGCCAACTCCAGAATCATTGACGTCGCGTGGAATATTTGGCTCAATGTGTCTCGACTCGGGGATGCCATCTGGAAGCGTTGTTCGGTGCCGCACGGGGGGAGGCGCAGTGGCAGCAGCAGGAGGAGCTGGAACGGGGGGAGCCGGAGGGCCATCATCACTTCTGGGTCGAACATGGCTGAGAGCCTTGAGCTGCTCTGCAGCTTCTTGCATCTCTGCGGAATCTTCAACCTCGTCCTTTGGCTTGATTGGGGCGATAGCTCGAGGGGGTGCTGGAGTGTAGGCTGCTCCGGATGGACTACTTTGTGACCTGTACTCGAGGCCATCTCGAGCTGCCGCGTGTAGATAGGGATCGGGATCCCGCCGAGCTCGCGAGGGCGTTCCCGCCGCCAGCTCCCTGGCTTCCAGCAGAATACGGCCGTCCTCTACTTCTTTGGCAGAGGGGCGGATACCGGCCGGCCCAACCAGCTTTTCATACAGATGAATCATGTTGTGAGAGCTAATGTAGCCCAAGAAGCAGCAGACTTTATCGTGCTGGACGACATTCCATATGGAGTGGGGCATGGAGATGAGAAGCATTGTAGGCGGCCCAAGGAACATGCCCTCGACGGCGATGGTAGCGCCCAGTGTCGGCTTGTTCTGTAGCCACTGGTGAAAGTAGGACATGTCTGGGCTTGCATCCCCGACAAACGTTGTGCAAACCAATATCCGGGGCTCTTCAAACCTGATGTCAGCTACGGAATCCGGGTCGATGAGATGGTCTTCACGGGCGCGACTACTCTGCCCATCTGGCGCATCTACGCCATTCAGGGGAGGCAGCGGCGCCCTGCCGACCATGGACGCCAGTACCAAGTTTTGCCCTTTGCCGGGAGTCAGGGTGAAGAATATGGGCATGATGGGTGAGGCGGAAGCTGTTGCGCCACTTGCGGGAGTTGGGCTCTTGGCACGTTGCTGCTGCTTCAGGGCACGAGTCTCTTCATAAAGCCGCTGGACATTGAAAGGCTGCTGTCCCGCGCTCAGCTTGCGAAGCGCTTCTACCAGGAAAGAGCTAAAGGAGCGTTGTCCAGGTTCTTGTCGGGCCTTGTGCTCTCGAGAGCAAGCCGCAATGGCCTGCTTCATACCGTGGCTGCCCGCAGCTGCGGGTTCGGGGTCGGCACATGTATCCAGAAGCAGGAGAATGTCGGACTGGGCATCTTCGAACAAGCACCGTACACCATCCCATTTAAGTTTGGCAGCATCCTCGCGCGCATTGCTAGATGGACAAGTGATTAGAGATGATGATGACGATGGCGACACGCATGATGTGGTGATGTAGTGACTGATGTGGTGATGCAGAGGCAGAGTGGTAGAGAGGAAGAGAGGCAGGGGATGGCGAGCGCCCGAGGATGAAACTCACCAGGCCCAATACAGCTGGCCATCGGGGCCGGCATATCCGTGGCCAGCGTAGTATATAATGAGGAGGTGGTTGGGCCTTGCGTTTTCGAGAAAGGACGCCATCTGGACGCCGAGCTTGATGCTTGGGTTTGGCACGGTGGGGATCTGCCAGCGCTGCGTGGTGAAGCCGTACTGCTTCTGCATGACCTGTTCTACCGCGGCAACGTCCTCATCGACTGTACGATCCTCTTCCCAGCTTAGCAGCAAGACGGAGACGTCGCTGTGAGGCGGGCGCTCCGTCTGGCGCTGTATCAACATGGCCGCATCCTGCAGATGACGCGCAAAGGCCTCGAAGTCTTGTCGTTCGGCAACCGGAGCATCGTGTACGGGGTAAGGCTGTTGTTGTGGCGGCTGGGAATGGGCGACAAACTGTTAGCAACGAATGCGAGAGTACATGTAGTGAGGGCGAAGAAGACGATGGGAAGGAGAGGCGGATGGAAAAGAGACGGTAGCAGCAAGTAGTCGAGAGGTTGGGGGAGAGACGCAAGGCTAACCGTTTCGTGGGAATACTGCGCAGCAGGCTGAGGGTTGGGAGCCACAGAGGTGTTGACCTTGGGAGCCAGCTTCCGCTTTTTACTGGACGGTTCCATCGACGGGCTCAGCGACGAGAAGAGAAGAGAAGAGGAAAGGCGACGTGAGACGACGAGACGAGACGAGGTGAGACGGTGGTTGTGGCAGTATTTTTTTTTGGTGTTGGAGAGGGCGGACGACTGAGGCTGGGCGAGGCCAGGCGGAGCAGTCGGCAGCTTTTCGAACGCCCGCTGAATTGATGCAGCGAAGACGAGGCGTGCACAGCGTTCGTTGAAAGTGGCGAGAGAGAAGCAGCACGCGGCAATTGGAGCGGATTCGAGGCTGGGAGTGAGGATGAGGAAGCAGGAGCAAAACGACGGCCGGCTGGGAGAAGCAGAAGCAGAGTATGAGGTGAGACAGCAAAGGAGCGAGAAGAGGGTAAGGCTGGGTGTTTTGGTTTTGGGGGGAGGGGAGTTTGTGGTTCAAGGCTCTGGCCTGGCGGGCGAGGCTGTAAATCGTCAGTGCAGCCAGTAGACCTTGGGCGGGCCCTGGCTGTAACTGGTACTGGTACTGGTACTTGGTAGTCGGGTGGTACTGGGTACTCTGTAGGCGCTGCGAGATGCGCTACCGAGGGCGGTACCGGGTCCAGCCAGTCCAATCCAGCCCAGCTTGAGCCCAGCCCAGCCCATTGAGCCCAGTCCACTGGCCACTGGCCGACGGCTTCCGGCGCTGGGGGCGCTCAGGGAAGGGCAAGCCGCTATATTTTAGTTGGCGGGCCGCCTGGCTGTGCAGGGCCCCAGCAGCGCTGCCATTGGCCCGTAGGCGAGGTTTGACGGAGTTCTGCTGAGAGAGCCTTTCGGGCTGGTCCACAGGCAAGCTGGAGCTCTTTTTTTCATTCCCCAATGGATTTGCTTTGCTTTGATTTGATGCTATTGATTGCTTTGATCTGCCGTGGCGAGCAATTGGCTCTGGTCGTGTACAAGTCCAGGGGCCTGACAGTTGAGCTATTGATCGTGATCGTGCCTATCGAGGGCCATGCATTCGATGGATCAATCAGTGGCGGCCTCAGGTACAGGTACATGTACATGTCAAGTAGCATTGATGACATCCGACATGACATGACATTGGACTGGACGGCACTGGATTGGATGTCACAGGCACGGACTCAGTGCCGCACAAATAGCCGGAGGTACTCGCATGTACCAGCGCGCAGTTCGGCACATGCAACCAGTACTGCGACTGGACGGGAGAGAAGAGGAGAGAGGAGAGGGGGCCGTTTTATTTGGATGAAACGACACCTTGAGGGCAAGGGGTGGTGCAGAGGATCGCAAGCTGTGACGGTTTTTTTTTTTTTTTTTTTTAATCTGTCAAGGGTCTGGTGCTGGATGCTGCTCCTCCGGGCATTTCTTTTGCTCTATGTTTATACGGCTCGGGCGAATACAGGTGAGGATATGGTGCATGCATGCGTGCATCTGGTGCAACACACATATAAACAAACACGAGATGCTTTGCTTTGTGCACGTCTATACAGCTGAGGTATCTTGGTGTAGTACATGTAAGTGATGTATCATCATCGTTGCAAGATGCTTCGGTTCTGCCGCAGAAGTGAGCAGATAGGGCTCAATCTAGATTCGTACCTGTACCTAGTAGTCAATAGTACCCATATCCCGTCGATATATTGAATCAATGGTTAATGACATTGCTCCACAGAGCTCCCACTACTGTACCGGCTGTTAGTTTAATGTGTAAAGACTCTCAGGTGATGAATAATCTTGATCCTTGACTACCTGTAGGATGAACAACGTTCGAGACACTTGATGCAATGCAATCGGCTCAATGTATTCCTGCCCAACCACTGGTTGCCCTGTACAGGACAGTACCGTATCGTACTAAACTTGAAGGGTGTCCTTCACGGCAATACGCACATACGCAGCTTTGCACCCCCGACACCGAAGGATGCCCGGCCCCAGCAGTCATATCAATGACACATGTACCCAGAAGATACTACATGTATTCAGCTGTAATCATTGGAATTGAGGACATAATCAGATCTTATTATTGCAGGCGGCCCTGTGCACTAAACTCACCAGACGTTAATACCTAGCCACCTCGACCTTGTCCATCCCAATCTCGTCTCGCGCAAGGGACCAGCAAACATGTCAAGTCCGCTACCTGACATGTCATGTTGACTTGCACTGATTCCTTTGTACATGGTGGCTGGTCCGACCTCGCATACCTCTATATGTACTTGGATGTACATACATACATGCACAAATCCAACGTGCCTTGTTTCCAAACTTCTGAAATTCTTCAGCAGCGAGGCCCGGCTCCCAGGACCGCAGCCCCGGGCACCCAACCCACGCCATCCACGCCACCCGGGCCAAGCACCTCGAATCTCGTCCTCCCTCCCTCGTAATCCATCCGTGCAGCACGAATAGGTACTCGTACATACAAGTTTCTGTAGACGCAGCTGACTCGACTCGGCTTAGACCAACATGCAGCGGATTGTCTCCGTGTGTGGGCTGACGCGTTGCTAGAGAGGCTGCTTGATTCGCTGCCCCCAGTGCTGCTTCTCTGTCTTGTCTTTGTCTAGCCTCGGCCATCAGCCCAGGGCGAATCACCTCACAGCCTCGCCCGAAAAAACCACAGAGACCCAGATGGAACCAGAACCAGGCCAAGTCTGATTGGCACCTCGCACCTCGCCTGGGGGACTAGCGGCCTGCCGAAACTCGCTGCCAATTTACCGTTTCGACGTCGCGTCCTTGCTCTAGGCTGTGCCGGGCATAGCTCGCATGGGGTAACAATGTGGCGGCATCAGCGTGTCTCGTCTCGGAAGCCGTGAGGCCGTGGGTGGGCGAAGGCAAGGCTCACCGTCTGGTGATTTGCTCTTGATGGAATTGATCCATTGATTCCTGAGCTGAGTCGTTTAATTCTTGGGGGGGTCCATCAACAACACACGCCTTCGTCCCGTGCCTGGAGCCAGTGGCGACTTTATTGGAGTCCTAAATTCAGCACGACCAGGTACTTGGGAAAAGCTGCAGAAGCTCGGTGCTGCTACTGCCCGTGGCCTCTTGGTTTCCAATTCGCGGCTGAAAAGTGCCCATCGCTTAACGCCTTGGCTTTCTCGTCCGCCTGTTTGAAGCACAAGTATTGCTGCTAGTGCCGTCAATTAAAACATCCATAGCGTCCATCCGTGTATGTACTCGTACGCGAGCGTAAATAGGCCTGTGAGCACTTGCGGGTACTCGTTTCTGCAGGTGAGTAAATTTATCCTCCCAGCCAGGATCAAATATATTTTTGTCTCTTTGGGGATGCCACAGTACTCGTACATCATCATCACTCAGCACCTCTTGCACGAGTCCTCTGCACGTCATTGGATCGTCCCCGGCAAATGGGGAGGCTGCCATGCCGCCTGAAACCACGCACGAGTCTACGTCCATCACAGACACACTGCCGCCTATCATTCGCCCTGTGCTGCTCACACACTTGGCGGCTAATGTGCTTGCTTCAGCTTATCAACAAATATACATCGTCATCGTGTACAGTACTCGTACATGCTATGCCTATCTCTCACGTCTTGTCGGCAAAGAACTAGTGACAATTGTTTGCGCTCAAATCCACAAATAACCTGCGGGACGGCTCATGCCCTGGTTCGACGCAATGATGCGGACGAAACCCGCGGCACAGTTCAGCTTGTCCTGGGTTTCATTTGATTGCTTCTGAGGCGCCACAGAGTCGGATTGCGCCTGATCCGTGCGGATTTTGCTACATATCAATAGCTTCTGCGGCTGCTATTATTGCCGCAGCTGGCATTGAAACGCCATGAAATGGTGGGAAGGGGGCTGCTCCAGTCACTCGATACATGTAAGAACGATGACACAAACATCACCACACATACGGCAGCCTCGTAGCTACACGTACGTAGTGGTGCTGTGCACTCAATCTCTCAGCCTTGATCCTACTGATAGGTGCACCTCACTGCTGAATCCCAACGAGAGCGTATCGTTAAGCTAGAACACGGTCTGGCACTCACGGTTGTACAACCCACCTCTCCATGCTATGGAATCCTTTGGCGTCGTCGACTCATGATGAATAATATATCGTAAGGCAGTCCACCGGCATGCTACGAAAGGGCTGAGATGCCCGGTAGGGCAGAGATTAATAAAAGATTAATAAAACTTGTCAGCTAAGCCGGTCTTTCAGCCAATGCAATGCATGCCGACATGCAGCTCCATCCTCCAGCACCTTGAAAGCTCCAGTGGCGTCGCTACTAAAGGTTCCGGCTGCATTCATAGACTCAATTGCAGAAGCTCGTTTCCTTCTGCTTCCTTTTTAACAAGATATTGAATTCCTCTCATCAAGGCGTTTTGGGAATTTATTGTACTTACTCTGAGATTCGTATACGAGATGTGATAGGTTGTACAACGAGGCTGAGTCGGCGGCGGAAGACGGGGATTCAGGTCTCCTAGAACAAGCGTGGCAATGCACGCTGCCGAATCAGGAGCCGTAAGACGCTTTTCAAGTTCGTAGTGGTAAAAGATCATCTCGCGACTCTCCCATCTTGGTACACGTACAGTATATCTACCGTGGCGAAAGTGGAAGCTGTGCAGAGCTTGAGAGCTCATAGGTGCTAATCCGTCCAAGAACTTGCCACCAGGCCTGCAAATGCTAGCGGCTACGCGTAATTGACTTTGACTTGATCGTCAGCCACAGGTTTTTAACGTTGCAGCCACATTCTATTTTTGTCTTCATGTTGCGCGTCTTCAATTGTTCTGTCTGTCGTGAAACCAGGGCCCATAGCTGCCAACATGAAGTTATCAGCTCTTATTAACAACCTTATCAACAATAACAATGCTTGATGCAGGTACACGTCTGGATTACACATTCAAGCGATTCCATATACGTGGCATGCATTATACAAGACAGCCGTCTGCGCCTCGAGCCGCTAGCGCTAGAGAAGCGAAGTCATCAAATGCTCACCCTGGCTCTCACCTTCACCGATTCTTCGCCTCTTGAGCTCAGCTGTTTGAAGTGAAGTGAACTGAACGATCTCTCAAGAGGCCTCATACTCGTTATGTCGACAGTGGCGATGGAATTCGTAGTAACGTGAATACGAAATCCTGACGTAAAGATGCTACCTGCATGTGCCTTTGCCTACTTAGGACCTACACGTACCATATTAACTTTGAGCCGTGCTGGTGATGCCGTCTTAGTCAGTCGCCGCGCCAATGCCATGATGGAATAAACATGCGATGCGGTACGATGCGGCACGTCCTGCAAGGGCAATGAGATTCTCATCCCGAGTACGGGTGCTCATAGCCGTGAAGCCTTATGGAATACTGTACGGGGCGCAGTCGGCCTGAGAGAGTGTGTACATGTAATCTTTCCATCCTCCTGGCAAAGGGCTTTCTCAGCTTACCTCTTATGCCAATGGGAGATGTAGTAACGTTTACCTCAATATCGGAATCTTACATCGGCCGAGAGCGAGGTATGTACATGTAATGCTCTCCCATCCTCCAGGTCAGAGCCAGCCGTGGCGTTGATTTGGTCCATCTTCTCGTACATACACTCTGGTGATGGTAACCTTGAAGAGACGAACAGACTGTTCCAATTTGGTATCATGATGTGCAGCCATCACGTGGCCTGGATTCCATCCTCATCCACTCATCCAGTCCAGTGTCTCACATTGTCTGCCAGGCACCCTTCAATGGGATCCCAACATCCCAACCTGCACAGCCCCCAAAGGCTCGCAAAACTTCCATCCCCCACGAAACAAAGCACCCACACGGACATGGGGGGGTTCGTTAGCGTGTGTCTCTGGAGGTGTGACGAACAGAAGCAGAAGGAAGATCAGTATGGATTTTTGGAGAAGGACAGGAACAAGGGTCCTCAGTCAAAATGGACATGAAGAAGCTGTATCTGTAATAATGCTGGATACTATGGCTTCCAAGGATGAGAGAGAGAGAGAGAGAATGAAATCACATGTATAGAGTACTGTCATATCGTATTGTGTTGAAGCCGTCACACCCGGCCTCCTCGTGACGGCAACAAGTGAGACTTGGCATCCGGCCTCGATTCTCGCAGCTTCTTGGCTCTCTCAGCCATTTTCCGGGCTGGGCTTCTCTCCGCTTCTCTTCGGAATCGCTTCTCTTCGGAACTTAAAAAAATCTCCTTTCCCTCAAAAAACAAGGAAAAGAAAAGCGAAGAAGAAAGAAGAAAAGACCGCATCTATTGCCGTTTATCCATCTTCAAATCGGCAGCTTCGGTACTTGAAGCTTCGCGTGTCCCGGAATGCCCGTTCCTGACCAGCGCACCGGATCGTCCTTTGAGCGCGCATGCAAAGCAAAACAGCCGTTCGTTCGTGCTTCGGGCGTTCTATGGATACTAACTGTAGCTCCATCAATCCATCCATGCATCAATGTCTGTAGCGCTATTCTGTAGCGGCCCACAGGCGTGACAGTTCCCGCCAACGGGCCCTGTGACGTTGCTTAGCGGTTCTTCGGCTGCGCCTCTCGCCCCTCGCCTCACCCCTCCGCTTCCATCCATGCTTACAAGTATTAGCAGCCCTAGACTTGCTATGTCCGGGCGATTGCGTCACGGCACCGTTTGGGCAGAAGTGTGCAGGTAATAAGAGAAATGATTCATTCATCAATCATGACTGCCTGAGGCTGTTTGTTCTCTCACCTTACCTTAGCTTCTTCTTTGTCTTATCTTTTCTGACTCTGTTCTTCTATTGTTCACCTGATCATCACCGACCGCGCGACATATTGCAACAGAAGCCTGCGGAATTTGAACATTGCAAAACCCAGCGCATCCGTGTTTGCGACTACGATACGAACTTGACTGCGAATCAGCACCAAAGAATTTAGGCGGTACTGGATATTGATTGGTCGCATTCCAAGAAACGTGGTTCCTCTTTGATAAGACGCTCAAAGCGCAAAATCTCGACCCGAGCAAAGCAGCACTACTCTCTCTCACACATCGCGACAAGACATTTCTCCGAATCCGAATCTTTGCATCTCAGAGCCCGACACATTCACACACCGGTCGGCGACTGTTTCGCATCGGAAATGATGGACTCGTACGGAGTCCGGAGGTCGGACACCACCAAAGGGCCGCCTCTGCGCATTCTGTCTCTCGGTATGCTTCTCTCCCGTTCTCTCCCCCACCGTTCATTCTCATGTCGTCGAATAGCTTTGCTAATGCCCAACTCGCACAGACGGAGGAGGCGTCCGTGGTTACTCCATGCTCATCATCATCCAGGAACTCATGCACCGCGCATTTGTCGATATCGAAGGGCGCGCACCTCGCAGACATGAAATCCCAAAGCCCTGCGATCATTTCGACCTGATTGTCGGTACAGGCACGGGCGGGTTGATCGCCATCATGCTGGGCCGGCTGCGTTTAGATTTAGAGACTTGCAAGGAGCTGTACGTTCGCATGACCAAGATGGTGTTCGAAACCGACAAGACCATTGCCGGCATCCCATACCGATCTACGCTGTTCAAGGCCAGCAGGCTGGAAGACGCCATCAAGCAGGGAGTTTGGGAGCACACCGTGTACCACAGGGAGGGAAACGACACCGAGACAGAAGTGGTCAACCCTCTTGATTCCCGCCGCTCGTCGGGATCCCCAAAGCGACATTCCAGCAACGCCAGCACCGTCAGCTTCAGTGCACGCCATTCTTCCGGCCATGTCTCCACGCGGCCCGCTGTCAATATGAAATACGGAAATGGGAATGCAAGATTATACGACGCGAGAGAGAATAGGACCAAGACGTAAGAACCCGAATTTCCTGCCTATTGTTTTGTGCATACATGGCTAACTTGGTGGAATGATATAGTGCCGTGACTGCAATGTATAAAGGATCCGGACGAGGAACACCCCCCGTACTGTTACGGTCCTACGATTCGCGCAAAGAGCCACCGCCGGAATTCGACTGCAAGATCTGGCAGGCCGGACGGGCAACTTGCTCTATTGGCCTTGCTTTCAAGCCCGTCCAGATTGGTCAGTCAGTCTTTCACGACGATGGGGCCGGCACCTTCAACCCCTCCCCCGAAGCTCTGGACGAGGCTGTCATCAACGAGTGGCCAGGACGAGAGGTCGGAGTGTTTGTCAGCGTCGGCACAGGAAAACGTCCCCGTGGAAGCGATGGAAATCAGCAGGTGTGGTACGAGGGCTTCCTGGGCGAGTTTGCCGAGGCGCGGAGAAAGATGATTTCCAAAATCGAAGGCTGCGAGAAGATCCATGAGTACATGCTCCACGAACACCTGGCGAAGCGCGGAGTCAATGTCGAAAACTACTACCGTCTTAACGTCGAAGTGGGAGTTGGTGAGTTTGGAATGAACGAGTGGAACCGGCTGAGCGACATCAGCACCGGCACTCGACGATACATGTCCCGCCCAGATGAGCAGCAGATGATCCATGGCATCTCGACCAGGCTGGCCAAGATTCACAGGGCAAAGATACGTTGGGAACAACGAAGCAATCCCACCGTGCCAGAGTTGGTCAAGTCGACATCGGAGAACAACTTTGAGCAGCCTTTTGCTGTAGAGCTGCCCGGCGACTCCCCGGTTGGCTTCCTCTCCCACAGCCCGCAAAGCCCCCCGAGTCGTTCGTCCTTTGAATCGGGGGCAGACAGCCTACACCTGCAGGCAAATACTCTGAATTCCCCCAGAGTCTCTGGCGATCATATCCGGCCAGGCACCGGACATTCGCGTTACGGCAGAACCGTCAGTCCCGCATCTGAAAAGGAGACTGTGGACATGTCGCCGGCGCCGAGCCAGTACAGGGTCGCCTATTCCGACGATCCGATTGCCATTACGAGCCCCGACGAAGAGTCCAAGTATCAGCTGCCTGTGGTGCCTCCCAAACAGTACTCTCGAATTGAGCCGCTGTCGATACCCTCCAAAGTAGCGCCGCCTCTGCCACCAAAGACTCCTTTGTCCGAATACGGCCATCGACCGCGAGATTCGGAGACGTCGATTCCACCTTATCCCGTTGATGACGACGAAGGCCCGCCTCCGGTCAACATGGCACGGAAGCCGGATTATCTCCAGTATTAGTGGGAGAAACTACGGCGCTATGGTTGATGACTTGTGATACGACGATGCCATGATATTTTATCTTTTTTTTCTTCACTGTTTATATATTTTTTCCTCTATTCACTTTTCTGGGAGGACGAGGAGCAAGGGTTGGATCTTTGTTTGTTCTTACGACTAACATGTTGCTTTGATCGATACCACGGACAGCGGCGGCGGCGGCTCAAAAACAGTTACTCCTTTTGGGAATATGAGATGTGACTGTAGATGGATGGAGGGAGAGAGGCGGGATATAAAAACGGGTGGCCCAGTGAGGATCTGGCATAGTGCACCACGGTGGCTTGCTGCGATCCACGGGAGCTGCAAGGGAAAGGCAAGCGAAACATTTTGTGATGGATGGGAAAAATGATGTGTTGCTTGGATCAAAGATCGACGAGTCAGCAGTAGTCAGACGGCAATTGTTCTGTTCCGTATTGGACGCCACTTATTAGATGCATGTACTCTAAATTTAGATGGGGGCACTTTTTCGCTTCTGCCCTCGCATATTCATTACCTATTCATGGACATATATTTTATCACTTTTATTTGCTTCTGATTTTCCTAAACGTGATGAGATGATCATCATGTCTTTGTTGGTGGTTGACTACATATGTGAATATGGTGAGATATTGTAGCTTTCTGGCATGTGATATCTTAGGAATGAGTACGTTTGGTGTTTGCTTCTGCATACAACACAACACGGCATGCCACTTGGCATGACTTATAGAATGGATGGATGGATGGATGGAGGACGAGGTTAGCGCCGCCTTACCCGAGAGGTCGATGAATCCTTCTCAAGGGCTCTTAATAAAGGGTTGCTTACTCGGAGGCCGTTAAGGCGACCAAAAGGGTCCAGGATTGTTACAGTGTCGATCTGGCGTGTAGCTTATCGAGGCTATGCTTGCTTGGCTTCTTACGTGCATATACGTGAATCTGAGAATGATCTAGACGAGACACGGTATCCCGACCACTCACTGTATATGTTTCCTTTCTACAGCCTTTGATGCTAACCGAAGTGGCCAACTGTCTCCACGGCATTCCTCGATAGACTCGGTTGGGCGGACAAAAGTTCCAGACTGCGTGAAAAGTGCTGTTGGATGGGATGAGGGGGGAACGATGGATGGAATCGTCTACCGAAACTGTGTGTTGGCGCTTATTCTTCATTAGCCTCCCTTTTTTTGCTCGAACCCTTCGACCAACGACAGCCCACAGCGCCGCCCATCTCAAACCAAGAAGGCGAGACAATAATCGAGAGTTTTTCGGTCGAATAGGATGGACGGGTTTGCCGAGATGCGCGGGGAGGGGCGGGAAAAGGGATCCCCACATGGACACGGAATAGTTCGTAGGGGATGGTTGTTTGAATGGATGGATCGTCTGTGAATGAATTGAGGTTCGAGATTGATGGGATTGTTTTGGCGTTGCAGAGTGGGATGGTGGCGTTGGAGTTGATGGATCCGTTGATGCTGATGTGATGCGATGGATGTGCGGAACAATGCGTGGAAGATGCTCGTCTAGTTAGTACATGCGGGATTGAGTGTCAGTAAGCAGCCATCAGTGGAAAGATGATGCACTGTAACACTGTTAATGAAGACGAATAGAAATTGATGGATCAAAGGGTTCATCAAGGTCCGGCGCCATTCTGGGGAATAAAGGCGAAGCCGATTCTAAGGCTGCAGCCCTCTGGATCCCCTCTGGAGCCTCTAGAGCCAAGAGGATGGAAGAGAGAAGAGGAACCCCCTCACTTGCTGGCGCTAAAAACCAAAGCCTGCAGAATACAGACAAACTGAGCTCCAGCGGCTCCAGCTGCTTATTGAACTGTTCGAGCTGCTTTTTACTTAATAAACGGGCCGTCAGCCACCGGCTCACGGGCCAGATCAGACCATGCCATTTAGTCTCTTGCGCCGCCCTTGTCGCATCGCACCGGCTTTTAACCCGCTTGGCAGCTTGAACTTGCTGAGCTGCGCTTTTCGCAAATCCCATTTGATTTCTCTGCAGTGCAGCGCGGCGCGGCGATCGTTGAAACTTGCGACAGACAAGACGGTAAAAATAGAAGAGACAGCAAAGGGAAGACTCGGATAAAGAAAAGGGAGGAGATATCCACAGGGTCAAACAGCTGCAGCACAGGAAAGGACAGGGAAAGGACAGGGGGAAAGGCGGAACAATTCTCCGTCGCAATTCGGGACAAAGAGACACAGCGAAACGAGTCCAATCCACGAGGCCGACAGACACCGAACCCGAAACCAGAGCCTTGCCTTGGCCATTTGATTCTCTCTCTCCCTTCCCTGGAATGCCGTCAAGCCGTCCAATCACAATCAGCTGGCCGGGAAATCGAGATTTGACCAGCGCTGCCGCTGCCGGGTCTCGTGCATCGCATCATCCTTGCCCTGCTCCCTATTGGCGTTACACCCGACCATTTCGCCCTCATCCGAATCGCTGCAATCGCCCGCGTCTTGTTCGATCCAGGAATATGCGCGGATTGTGCTGAAGGGAAAGAGAAGAAGCAGAAAAAAAAAGAGAAAAGACAAAGAAAAAAATAGAAGGTGAAGAAGGAGAACAAAAGAGGGCAGGGATTCGATTGAAACCGAGACAAAGACGACGATTGGGGAAACAGATCTTCCTCCACCACCGCCTGGTCTGGTCTCCTCTCCTGCTCCTGGACTGCCGACGACGAAACGAAACGACAACC
The DNA here is from genome assembly GCA_001931985.1 of Trichoderma sp. IMV 00454. Taxonomy (NCBI): domain Eukaryota; kingdom Fungi; phylum Ascomycota; class Sordariomycetes; order Hypocreales; family Hypocreaceae; genus Trichoderma; species Trichoderma sp. IMV 00454. The sequence continues at coordinate 1,230,042 of MSJK01000131.1, forward strand.
CCCTTTTGATCCCCCGAATCGCTGGAGTGTTTCCCGGTGCGCCTGCTGGAGCGCTACAGTCAGGACTCGCTGACTTTGTGAGACTCGCATCAATCAATCAGTCAATCAGACGGAGCCTTTCTCTCTGACTCTGCTTGACTTGACTTGCTTGACTGGCCTTTCGAAAGTCTGTGCGTGGCAAAGAGGGAGAGCAGAGCGACACAAGTCCGAGACCGAGACGCATGCATTGCATTGTTCCAGGCGGCCATCGTTGTCATCTTCTGTGCGACCCTCTTCTGTAACCTCTTTCTTCCACTTGCTCTTCCTCCTCACTCATCATCCCACCTCGTTGCCTGTGGACGGCGAATATCCTCCTAATCTTTTTCTTCTTTCTTTTTCCATCCTCTTCCTCGGTGCATCAGGCTATTGCGACAGCGACACAACGCGAGCTTCAGTAGACAGAAGAGAGACACACACACCCACCCACGATACATACCGCTGCGGCCCTTTTCTGGCGCCATCTGATCTCAGCCTCGACAAAGTCTCGACCTCACTGCGGCACGGCACTGCACTGCAGCCTGGATCCAATCCAATCTGCAGTCTGCACGCACTGCACACACATAACCTGCAGTCAGTCTGCAGCAGCCGCACGCTAGGGGCCCAAGGCTCAATTTGTCCAAAACCACCATCCCACACTCACCACGCATTTGCCGACGCGATAGGCCAGCTGCCGGATCTCGACGAATCTGCGGCTGAGGGAGCGGCGCGAGCCGTCAAAACCGTCATCTTCGGGTCGCTGCAGAACTGACCACTGGAGTTGCCAATAGCTGCAATAGCTGGAGGGCTCCGTCTGTCCGTCTTGGTGTGGAAGGGAGCAGCAGCGCGTGCGCTTTATTAGACTTCTCATCGCTTTATTTCCTTTTTTTCTTTCCCCTTCTCGACTTTGCTCCTCACCGCATCCATCAGCTTCGCTTCCGGCCTTTTTGACCTACTTTTTGTTTTTTTCCGCCTCTCTGGCCTCGCTACACCATCGGCCGCGCGCCGGTGCTCACGCTTTAATGTCCGACACAATGCAGGTGCAGGGGCAGATGCCCCATCATCGCCGGTTAGCCGCAAACATGGCCATCAAGGCTAGGGGCAATTCGTGCACCGAGTGTCGACGTCGCAAGCAAAAGGTTAGTGAGATGCAGTTGTTGCTGGTGCTGCCCAGAGCTTTTTTGGGGGCGATTTTCCCATTTTCCCAGTTCCCAGTTCCCGGGGCGCCAGCAGTCCTAGATATAAAGTTCAATGTCCGAACCCCCTGCGGTTGGAGCTGGCAGGGACGGGCATGTTCCGAATCCTCGCCAGTCACCGACCAGTAGCACATGGGCAGCGTGAGAGCGAGCGACCGCAAATCCTCTCTAAACCCGGTGTGGGCTGTTTAGAAGGGAACAAGACGATGATGATCAAGAAGAAGAAGAAGACGATGGAAGCAGAGAAAAAATGAATGCTTGGGACAAAACATCAACTGACTCGAGCATGGCTTGTAGTGCGACCAAGGCCGACCGTGTAGCAACTGCGTCCGTCGATTCCCACAGCCGACGTGCGAATATAACATCAAACGAAGCAACAAGAGGTTAGTATTTGCCCTTGCCTATCAACCACCCATCAAACCAAACTACACGACGACAGCCGATCATCCTCTCTCCACTCGTCTGCCACCATCCCACGTCCCTCCCACCCTTATCCATCTCCTTGGGGGGGCCAGACAGGACAGGGACTTCGGAGGGCAGCTCCTGTGGGGAATGGACAGACTACGGCTTCAGCTCCCCCACAAGGCCGAACAGCCCAACCCACTCCCCTGGTTTGGAGCTTCGCCGGCAGATGTTCTCACTTGTCTGTCTGTCTCCCCAATCGGGTGCCAATGCACGCACGCACCCAGACAGAAAAAGGAAAAAGACAAGGGAAAAGACAAGGGAAGAAACGGAAAAAGAAAGGAAGAGGGAGGAGATTGGTTTATAACACCCGTTGCCTCTTACAGCACACTGACGCACACACACCTTGCCCGTCTTTTCAAAAGGTTGACCGTTTAGAATGATAAGCTGACATCACCGCCAAATTCTCATAGGCCTGCCAGTGCCGGATCTCCAGGGAGCGCCTCTAAAAATGTCAAGGTTGTGCTGGAAGGAGGCTACGCCCATCTCAACCTGTCCGACATCCAGGATGCCATTCTCCAGGTCGAGGGAGTCGTCGCTGCCAGCGGCATTGCGGACGGGCTCTCGGCTGCGCCGGTAGTTGCTCAAGGCGAGGTGGTTTCTCGCTCTTCACACGACCAGGATGCCTCTTCGCACAGGTCGTCTGCCGGGTCTGCCTCGGACCCTTTTCGCGTCGTAGTCACAGACGAGACGGGCACGCTCAAGCCAAAGTCTGTCTTTGCCATGCTGCGTCTAATCTTGCAGGCTCGCTTAAAGGTCACTAATCGCATCGTCAACGACGAATGGAGCATCGACGGCCCTCAACTTATGCGCGCCTTGCAGCAGGCAGCTCAACCGCCGGTCATGATTGGAGGCTTGGATGATCAACTGCGGAACCTGCCTATGGAGCCAACCAGGTTAAACATTGAGCTCGTCCGAATACGTACGTGACAAATCCCCCTCCCTCCCCCCTTCTCCCCTCCTCTCTTTCCTATTGCCGTAAGCATGTGTATGCATGCCTGTGTGCATGGAGTCATAGAAAATCGCCCTTGATACCTCATCAGGGTGGCGCAGAGACAAGCATTGGTGTTAGTGCTGTCTTTGAGCGTGCTGCATTTTCAAAGAGCTTGGAAGGGGGGGCAACCAGCTTAGACTCGAACAGGGGGGGAGCAAGGTAATGAAATTCGGGCCACTGACACTAACACGAATCTTTTCCTCACAGATCTCCAACTTCTATCTCGCTTCAAGGCTTCCATAGATGGAAACCCTGATCCTGAAAGTCGATTTATGAAACACTGGGTTCCGCTGTCCATCAAGGACCCTCTTCTGCTTCAGATAGTGCTCTACACGGCGGTATGCTTTCTCAAGGAGACGGGCCGAGTGCCCAAGATGCTTGTCTGGGCCTACAAAGGCGTGGTTCACCGTATGCTCAACGAGCACCTAAGCTCTACCAGGACACAGACCGGCGATGCTGCCATCATGGGAGCCGCCCAAATGGTCATGGATTCATGGTACTGGGGGACCACTGAAGAACTACGTGCCCACATGGCGGGCCTCAAGACCATGATTAGAATGAGGGGCGGTCTCCAAGACCTTGGAATGGGTGGTTTTCTAGCCAAAACCGTGCTCATGTGAGTGTTGCTCTCCCGCTAGTTTGTAGTATCATGGCCCTTTTCCCCTTTGCATACCTGTACCCACCCCTTGATTTTTCAAAGCGTGGCCTGTCAGTCGCCGTGCTACTGCATGTGCAAGAGCCAACGCGTAGTTTCACCTCGTCTCCCCCGTCGTTCCATTTTCACTACTACGTAGCCATTGAGCCTGGCCTCTCTGGTTGATTTTTTTTGTGGTGCTAACTATTCAAACCCATCTAGTCACGATATTGCCATTGCCATTGCTCATGATATCGAACCTGACATTTACGGCCAGGGTGAATTTGAATTTCGTGATGATTTTATGGTTCCCTACCAAACCGCCTTTAATTCCCCCTTTTTATCTGGCTGGCCACACTTTGTCGACCCGGGATCGGCATTAAAGCTTCATCGAAGCTCTGCCCAGATCCTGGACGATGTAAGACTCATTATACAGACCGTGCAATCCCTGCCTCCATCGCCAACCGCGCAAGACCTGCAGAATGTGACAGACGCCGCTTTGTGGGCGCTTAACAGGCTGGATCGGATGCCGGAAAACATCCCACTCTACGAAGAAGAGGAGGCGACGGGTCATCCGGCCGACGAGGGTGATGACTGCATGTGGGAGACTACCGGATACGAGGGGGCGGGCACTTCCCCAGCGAGCAGCTCCGACTACGACACATCCTCGCCTAGGAGCCACGATGCAGCGTCCTCCAACGGCTCGCCACCCGCCCCCGTGGAGGAGAGCGCGAGTGCTCGGCTAGCCAGGACCAAGAATGACGCCATGTATCGCTGTATCCGTGTGACTGCCTCTGTCTACTACCGCGCCATCATTGCTCGGGTCCCCACTACCGAGATTCTGGGAGAGACTGATTTCTTGAAGCTCTGGGAGCTAGTGTGGGAGGTGACTGTGCCGTTTTGGAAGACGGCTGTCGGCGTCTTCATCTGGGTCATGGCGGCGGCGGTGCCGAGCTGCCATAATTCACCGCCTGCACGGTTCATCAAGACTCTTTCTGTCGTCGGCTGGATGACGATTGGGCTGGAAAACTGGCATGTGGCCATCAACGCGGCAAATACAGCACTGAGTCTACAGCGGTGGCTGCGGGGAGGACATGCCCAGCAAGGAGGCATGGTGTATGAGAGAGGGCCTCTTGGAGGAGAAATTGTGGTGGAGAAGCATGGATTTATTCTGCGTGAGGCCAGCATCCCGGAAGTGGTCGCCAACGTACGGTGCAACGACGATCATGAGCTGATTGAATAAATCGGGAGCCAGGGGGTTCGGCTTTTGACTGGGGCCATCGAGGGAGGGTGGTATTTTTGGTGTTATTATCATGCAAGTGACACACTGATGGGGATTGTCTAGTGTCTAGAGAGACGAAGACTAGACAGTTGATTTTTGCGGCAAGAAGGAGCTGTGCTGGATATATGCATGTGCCCCTGCAGGAGACTCGCAGGAGTTTCCTTTGATATTAGAAACATACGGCTACTCCCGGCGAGTTTCCAATCGGCACACAGCATCGCCAATGATTGGGAGCGACTCGACTTACACCGGGGTTAGATGGAGGCAGCGCGGCAGATTTGCGTACCGATAAGCCCGAGCTGCGAGTTTGTATCGGGACTAAGATGGTACAGGACAGGGGCTGACGGCATCACGGGGGGGGAGCGGGACGACCTAACGGCCTCTAACGCGAACCAGCTTGATTTCCTTTGACTTTTTATTTGGAGTGGTGAATTACTACTATTTCATGGGTTATATCTTCATAGGCGATGTGTTTTTTCTGGGGGTTATTTCGTAAGGGCCAGTTTTGGGTTACAAAAAAGAGATGTTGGGAGTAAAGGGGAAAACAAATCTGGCGAATGAAATGTTTCTACTGCTGTTGGATCTTACTATGCGGAGCAAAGTATCCAAGGGGGTTATTATTATTATTAGTTGTTGGTGTTTTTAACTTATTTTAATGCAATACGAACATTCTAATGAGCTGCTTGAAACATAAATCGGAGACAGAAAAAACTTCTTAACTTGATAAGAGCTATCATCGTAATTTCATCCATGACGTCGTTCATTTTATGTTACAATAATATCAAACAGTGAATGGTATTATTTCCCACACATCATATCGTATCTCTTATAGACCAGACCACCAGTACGACTCCTCCACTGTAAACTTCCCCTTGAGCGCAGCCCCGTCCGTCACGGCACTGCTGTCACTAACAATGATTTCGTAATCGCCCTTTTCGACGCACCACTCGCTACGTTCTTCGTCGTAGTACGAGGCCAGGTACTTTTCCTGCTCGGCAATCGTCACCGTCTTGGTCTCGCCGGGCTTCAGGTCGACCTTTGCGAAGCCCTTGAGCTCCTTGACGGGGCGGTTGATCTTGGCGGGCTGCAGGGGGCGGACGTATAGCTGGGCGACTTGCGCGCCGGGGAGGGAGCCGGTGTTTGTTACGGCGAGGGAGACGCTCAACTTACCGTCGGCGTGAGAGACGGCGAGCTTGGAAAAGGCAAAAGTGGTGTAGGACAGGCCGTGGCCAAAGGGAAAGTTGACGTCCTTGTCGGCGAACTCGTAGTAGCGGTATCCCACGTAGACATCCTCGCCGTAGAGGGTGCGGCCGGCCTCGGTGCGGTAGTTGAGGAAGGCCGGGTTGTCCTGCAGGCGCTTGGGGAAGCTGAGGGGCAGCTTGCCCGAGGGGTTGTAGTCGCCAAAGACGACGTCGGCGATGGAGTTGCCCGTCTCGTTGCCGCCGTACCAGGCCTGGAGGACGGCGGGCGTTGTCTCGAGCCAGGGCATCTCCTCGGGGGTGCCCGTCTGCATGACGACGACGGTGTTGGGGTTGGCGGCGGCGACCTCGGCGATGAGCTGGTCCAGCACGCCGGGGAGTTTCATGCTGGCGCGGTCGGCGCCCTCCGTCTCCCAGTCGGCGTTGAGGCCGGCGCAGATGATGACTTGGTCATGTTCCTTGGCGAGAGCTACGGATTTCTTGATCTCGGCCTGGTCGTCGATGACCTTGCAGCCGCCGACGCGGAGCGAGCCGTGGCCTGGCACGATGGTGTCGCCCTTGAGCGTGTATGTCGGGGCAGAGCCAAACTCGACCTTGAACTTGTACGTCTTGCCCTTGACGAGGTTGACGCGGCCCGTCTCCTCGCGCGTGGCCGAGCCGAAGAAGGCGTCGCCGGCGACCTGGTGCGTGGCGTTGTCGACGACGAGCTTGTCGTCGACGTAGGCCTTTGCGGTGCCGCACACGACGAGGCCAATCTCGTAGGTGCAGTCCTCGTCGGCGGTGTAAGTGCCCTCCATGTCGGCATACCACGTGTCCGCGGCGTTGGGGTTGTAGTAGTCCACCAGGTGCATGTCCGTCTTGGTGAAGAAGAGCTCGTCGATGTGCTGGCGGCCGGGGGTTCCGGGAGGCTGGTTGAAGACTCGCCAACGCATGCCCTGAACTCCGTCGCCGGGCGTTGAGCACTGCTCGCCCAGCACGGGGAGGAAGCGGTGGGTGTAGGCGCCGACGGTGTATGAGGGCGGCGTGGTGAGCTGTTTGCTGAGGCCGTCAAAGGGGGTGACTGCGTAGTAGGCCTTGAGGGCGGCAGAACCTCCGCCGTGGTACGTTGCCTGCTTGGCGTTGGGGCCGAGGATCAGCGTCTTCTTGTCCTTCTTCAGGGGTAGGACGTTGTTGTCGTTCTTGAGGAGAACGATGCCCTCGTTTCCAATCTTTCGGAGCAGGGCCGCCGTCTCGGGGGTGTTGTTGACGGTTGTCTCTGGGCCATTCTCTTTGACGCCAGAGGCAGCACACGTCTTGACGAACTGGAGCACTTCTCTGGCACGCTGGTCAATGACGTGGACAAAGGGCTTTCCGTTGGAGACGTTGAATTTCAGTGTGTCTCCTCGGAACCGCGGGGGGCCGGGCATCTCGAGGTCAAGTCCTGCTACGACGGCAGCGGTGGTGCTGTAAGTGCCGTACCAATCGCTCATGACCAGGCCCTTCCAGCCCCATTCCTTCCGGAGCATCTCGTCGAGATACTTGGGGTTCTCGCTACACGGCACGCCGTTGATGCCATTGTACGCCGTCATAAACGCACCGGGCTGGGCGTCTCGGACGGCAATCTGAAAGGGCAGCGCGTAAATCTCACGCAGCGCCCGCTCGGTGACGATGCTCTGGACCGTCATGCGCCTGTCCTCCTGATCATTGCACAGGAAGTGCTTGATGGTGGCCTGGACTCCGGTGCTCTGGATGCCACGGACGAGAGCCGCGGCACCAAGGCCAGCGAGGAAGGGATCTTCGCCAATGGACTCGAATCCTCGTCCACCGAGAGGGGAGCGTTGCATGTTGATAGTCGGGCCGAGGATCACATGGGCACTCTTGGCGATGGCCTCCTTGCCCATCATTTTACCTGCCTCTTCGAGCAGCGGCTGGTTGAATGTGGAACCGAGCGAAGTGCCGCATGGGAAGCAAGCTGCAGGGACTCCGTTGAAGAACTTTGTGCCTCTTACACCGTTGGGGCCGTCTGTGAAGCGCAGTGACGGGACGCCATGCTTGGGGAGAGCCTTTGTGTGCCAGAAGTCGATGCCTTTGGGGGTTTGTCAGTCTCCCATTTGAATCGTCATGTCATGCTGATCTTGTGAAGTGTGTTTGTATGTTTATAACTCACCTGCCAGCAGCTCGACCTTTTCGGCCAAAGTGAGCTTTTTCAACACGGCTTCAACGTCGATATCAGCCATGTTTGGAGATGTGAGGGGGTGATATGGAGTGATATGGGAAAAGTCGTGTAAAATGGGGTTTCTGACGAGGCAATTCTTCCTCGACACACGACAAAATACAGCAGTATCACCGCTCTATGTCAAACAAAGGTTGCTCAATGACAGCAACAATAAAATTCACAGAGACTGCAGGGTAGCCTCAAGCATGCCACAGCAATCAAATCATAAGAGAAAAGGAACTGAGAGAAATCCAGAGTCTGTCACAAAGACACTGGAAAGGGATGAAGATGAAGAGGTCAACGAAAAAACAACCAGCAACAGGAACAGACCAGCCAACTTATATAGCCGTCGGTCACAAAGAGGGAATCCCTGGGGGTTCGCCATATTGGATTGGCCGTGGGTAATTCGTCGTGAGAACTTCGGAGAAACGTAAAAGAATCAGCAAGCAAGCAGCTCCTCCTGCCACTAACGGGCTTACTCGCCCAGCTTGGCAAATTCGTGTCGAACGAAAAGCAACAGCAGGCTTGAGCAGGATTCTCCGAAGCCGCGCCATCATCCCAACTTTCTTATCACGAGATGGATATTGGACGAGTTTCCCCGCGATGCTCCCCGCCATTAGCTGCGGGCAGGGATGTTCAGCCGTGGTATACCCTTGCTATAGCCGAGCACCCGCGGATACGCCGAAGATGAGGCTGAATTCCAGCCAATCGGTGTCGAGGCTGTCAGATTCATCCGTACGAGGCCCGCCGAAATAATTGGACACAGAGTCGACATCGGACTCCGCCATCCCCAAGCGAAAGCCGGTGCGGAGAGGCTTGGCCGAGTCGGCTCGGTGAGTTACGAGCGAGATTCCCCGACCGACCCCGAAGAAGCTCTTGGTCATGTGGGCGGTGATGATGTTCGTTGCTCTGGCTTCGGGTAAACGCCGTGGGAACGGATATCGCATTCGATCTATCTCGACGAGACTCCACCATCGAATCTACTATCGACGCTGATGATCGCGGTGGATCTGATCCCGGCTGTCGGATCACAGGCAGTTCCACCACGGGAACGGGGACGGGAACAGGTGGGCACTTGACTTGTCACGATCGGACCTTGGTGTTGATGATGGAGTTGACGATGGAGGCTAACACATTGTTACTCCAGTACTTCGCCGCCATCACATGCCGGCTCACTCGGACATTGTCTGCTTCATGCTGTCAGACAAGTGACATTCTTGTCCTTCCCTTCGGCACGGATGGCATAAACACCACAGCTGAATCTGTGTTCCGCGCCGCGGCGGCAGTGCTTCCGCTGTCACCAGCATGGTGTCCTGGCAGTTACAGATTCTCGGCATACCACTCTGTGTCCAGCAGCCATGCTCGCAACCCCCAGTCGGCTTGGCATTCAGGGTTCTTGCGTATGTCAGCAGGCCTCCTTGTGAATACAACTCTTTACTCCGTCCTGGCCTGCTCTTATATGCAGCACTATCTCCATGGCATTTTCCGCGCTCATTCCGCCGCCTACCAGGCATCTGGATGCTTGTCTCTCTAGGGAGGCGTGGTCAACGTCAACGCAGCTGTCAGACTAGAAAATATGAGCCGTCATATCATGCCGAATCCTCATCGCCCAAGTACCGGTACCACAGAGTAGACCGGCGGGTTTAGCGAACAGTTTCGACCTGGGACAACATTCCCTGTATGCAGCTGACCTCTTACAGTGCCATTGACGATAGCGACGGTCAGCCATGCATTGCGTGTTTGCCTGGACGGCGCGCACAATGGTCTCAGCTGTGGTAATTTGCCAAGAGGATGCCGTGCTTATTCTCCTGACCCTAATGCCTCTTCTGGTCGACCTCGGGTTGAACCCGAGCTGAAGTGGGAAGAAGTTTGGCGTCTAAATGCGACGGGCTTCCCGCTCCACGCCTTCTGCTCCACGCTCTGTTAAATCACGGATTACCTACTACAGACAATCTGGGGTTGGACGGGCTGCATGGCTAGCGGGACTATCACCAAGGGCACCGCGCAGGGGCTTGTGGGCCGGTAAGGCTGGACGATGCGTGATCTTACGGTGGGATCCTGGAGATCCCGCCCAATGCTACCTTGGTCTCCTAATCAGGGGACCTGTATGTCGGAGATATTTCAAAAGGGCTAAATCGACACATCATCGCCTTATCTCCTTTTCCCGCGGCAGAACGGCAGTATCGATGACATTCCGACAGGGAATTTCTCACTGCGGCGGCTGTCTGCTAAGACTCCTTGCGGCAATTGTTACGACTAGAGGTGTGCTTGTCTGAGAGCCATCAATTCGACGTCTGCTGCACCTCTCGCGGATCCGTTGGCGTCATAGCAGCAAGAGACGAGGTAGAAGCAAGATTGAGCAGAGCAAGCCAATGCAGTTGGTCCTTGTATGAGGCTCAGCTGGCCTTTCATCATGGATCGTCGTCATCCATCACATGTGCGATGGCCCGCGTGGGGCGGCTGTACCTGGATCGAGGACCCTGCGATGTGAATCTCACCATTTCAACCGGCCAAAGTCCGAGACAGGCGCTTGGATATCCCACTTGTGGGATCCGCCGACAATCTACGTTCAGTGAGCCAACGTTATTCGCATGATCTGATGATGTCGACTGCAAGGGATTTGATGATTACACACGGAGCGTTGAGTCATCAAGGTTGGCCGACGGGAATGCATCGCCTAAACATACAACCGTACGGGCTGTCAGCCACAGTGGTAGTCGTTTCGTCTTCTCGCTTCGCACCCCCGCTCGATTACGAGTGCATTGCCACAGGAAAGACGAAAGAAAGCAGATGCGGTCTGGATTAAATTCCAGTCATGAAGCCATGTGAGTGTCATGTCACTGTAAAAGAAATAATAAACCCACAGAAAAAGCCAGCCACGAAATTTGGTACAAGGAAAAGGGACTAAATCAAGGTTGTGATGGCTAATTCGAGTAACTACAGGGGTTGCCGATGTCTTACTTGTGTCAAGACTTGTACTTTGATACAATGCGGCATGTCTTTTGTTTTGTGGCATCAAAACCTCTTGCAAGATGCGGAGAACCTGGTCCTGTCGCCTCCTTAGTCTTGCACATCATCAGCTCGACCTCGGCGGCATGTGGCGACGGGCATAGGCGAATGCCGTTGGATAGTCGGGGCGCAAACCTGAGCGGATACACTTTTGGACTCGTATGGACCTGAGACCGCCTTCTCTTGTTGCTTCCTTGAAGAATATGCATGGTGGTCTACGGAGTCCGAAGAGTACTGCCAAGTGTGGCTTCGATGGAATGTCATGTTGAAACGCCTCCCCCAGGCAGAGGCATAAAGACGCCGGTTTTGGCATTTGCAAACACGGTGCTTCATTGGAGGCAGCCAATGGGGATTGAAGTGGTATTGGGGTGGGAACTCTCAGCTCGCGATGCTACGCAATGTCTCAAGCTACCTTCACGCCTCTGCTATCGCCGCTCAATCGCCTTTGTTGATGAAGCCTATTGCCGAGTTGACGCAAGAATGCCCTGCTCAGCGGCTTTTGTGAGAAATTACAGCAGCACACCATAGGCGCGATTCCCGCTCAAGCAGGGGAACCCATTGGTGCTGATCGACGCGAGAGCCCCTGAACGGCCTGGCACTAGAACGTCTAGTCGAGCAGTCTAGGTTCTGATGGCTTTATCCCACCGTTATCTAGACACGATAGTCTGGATGGATGGGGATGGCACTAAAGGAAACCGATGTTACAGGCTTGGCGGAACCCCCTTTCTCCATTGGATCGTCGTATCCACAGCTGTTGGCTCTGAACCAACTGCCGACGCACCACGCCGTAGAAGCACTACAGGTACAAACAAGTATGGACAACGAACATGCACAGTACAGGTGCTCTCACATCGAAAACATAGACGAATGCACAAAGGGTGTGTCTCTGTGAACGATTTGACTCGAGGCCAGTGGTATTGGATCTGGCGGCTAAGGAACGCAGCTGCTTAGGCGGCCTCTTTGGATTGGATCGCTTGAACCCGTCTTTACTGCTCGAAAACCGCAGCAAAGGCTAAGAGTGATAGACCGCAAATGGGAAACGCCATTCCTTTGGCACGTGCGAAGCACTTCACGAAGAGGCTCCAATCTCATTTCATTTGTCTACGCGACGCATTTCGGGTCCCCCGATGACCATGACGCTCCTTCTTCTCCGGCGATGATGCTTTGGGGTGAATCGAGGTGCCACGGGGTTGCTGGTTCCCGAGTCTCACGATGCGTCTTTTTAGTGGACTCACCGACCTCATATTGATTGCAAGTACGGGTACTGTACGAGTACGGAGCACGCATGAGAGGGAGGGGGAGTTTGGGAACTTACAACAACTATTTGTGTCATTGATGCAAGTGCCACAGTATGCAGTTTAGTGCTCTGTTCTTCCTCTCCGCAGATGAGCGTTGATGCATACAAACTAAAGCGCCTGGACGGGGACATCAGGTGGGTTTCGATGGAGTCGCAACCTTCAGCTTTGAGCAGGCACCAGCAATTTGACCCCCATGTCTCCCAACCTGAATGGAGGAGGATATTTGTGATCGGAGCTACGGGCAGCGGCGGATTCCAGCCACCAGCTGGTACCCTCAGGTCAAGCGCTGCTTGGCTGCGTTGATCCACGGGAATCGACACCGGTGGCTCGCTTTGCTTTGTCATCTTTTTGGCTCTCCTTGGGGGACTTGTTTCTTCTTTCTTTCTTCTTCTTCCCTTTGGTCTGGTATTCGTTCGGATGCTCGCTTTTCCTTCTCTTCGTTCTTCATTGTTTTGCCACAACAAACGCTATCCCTTTTCCCTCGCACCCTCTTTTCTCTCAACATATGTCATCATCCAAGCCAAAACTGGCCTAACAGGGTCTCCTCGTGGAAATTTCTACAACAAAGGGAGGGGTGGGGAGGGGTGTGCATGCCTGCACAAGTGCTAGTGCCAGTCTTGTTGGAAGTACAGTACGAGTACATACGAGATGCCAGGGCTGTTGTTCAACTTGAGATTCTCACACCCCTCCCCTGCGGGGCCAGGATTACCAGAGAACAACAGCAAAGCTTCGATAGTCCTTCTAGCGCGCTTCTCCCGCCCTTCCCCCTTGGTCAGCCACCGAAACGGCTCGGTCAACTTCGGCCAATTTCTTCAAACTTGATACTCGCTATTTTCGCTGCTCCGCTGCCATAAACCCACCGCATAAGGACCAGCTGTCCAACCAGCGTCTGGAGCGGTCCGGTGGGCTGTTCTATTTTTCAGCCCTTTAGGAGGGGACAGGAGGGTCGTTGCCAGGTTGGTGCATGCAGGAAGCGGATATGCTCTGCTCTCTGGACCAGGAGTCCCGGCGCTCTTCAGTGGGTTTGTCCTCCTCAACAAAGCACGCGGCGGATCGAAAGGAGAGTGAGAGCAAAAAAGAAGATACTTGTACGCCCCTCCCTCTGAGAAATGATGAGACGCTCAAAACTGGGTCGTTGTGCCTGCTTGTACCGTTTGTACCCTCATGTACCGTGCCGCTTGACATCTCCATACCGCTGTTTAAGTTTTTTCTTCTCTTTTGACAGCTTATACCTTTTTGGGCCATTGCTACCCAGCTAGAACCCGCAGTGTGCTTCTTTATTGGTTCTATGTTCTCCAGCAGATGGAAACCATGCAGCTTGTCTCTTCAGTCCTTGAGGTTTAGGGCACGGCAATCGCTTTTCACCCCTATGAGACTAGGGCCCATGCTCGTTTGTGCATACGCAAGCCACACATTACGGAATCAACTCGGTTGCCAGTTGCTGCCGTTTCGAATGCTCGCAGAAGCCCGGAATCTGTTCGGTGTTCAGATTAGGAGGCCCTGTCCCGTCTCAAACGCTATCCTGCAGGTTCGGCGGCCATGTCCAACGTCCCGTGCCTGATGATCCCGTTGCATCGGTATCTGCTTCTGGGGTTCACTCTTAGACCATGTTACTCTGACAAATAATTGTTTACACATGGCGGTGATAGATGTTCATAGCATCTGATAAGAGGCTGAAGTTGATACGACGACACCATCGCCAGCTATGCGCACGCCAACTTGTTTAGCCATGGTAGAGGCTCATGTGCATTCTGTGAAGCCCTTTGCTCTTCTTGTCCTCTGCAGGCATTGCGTCGCCTGTTCTTGGAATTGGCTTGATTCCACCACTGATGTTTCAGTTGCTGCAGAGTACAACGCATCATAGATATCTCCTTTTTGCAAAAGGTCTTGGTTTACAACGGGCGCTGGGATGGAGAGACCGGTTGCACGAAACCGAAACTCCCTCATGCATTCCCCCTTTCCCCAGGTTATTTCGATACGGTGATGCCGCTATTCCTTTCACGATGCCCCAAATCGAAGCGGCGGTACTAAGAGACGACTCAATTTCTGCAACGAGTTTAGAGTGGCGAGATGATGCAACTTGCTAACTGCGTAGGGATTGTAGACGCGCCGCGTCCGTGATAATCCCCGAAACAACCTGGATACCCCAGACATGAGAACAATGGTGGCCGCCGTGTCTTGAAGAGCACAGATCTAACTGAATTAGACCGACCGCAGTGCGGCCGATGGGCCACGGAAGGGGTCTGTTGAGAAGAGAGAGAAGAGAGGGGGAGACGAGAGGAGAACGACTCAAGCAAACTTCAGATCGGGGCAACCGTTGATTAGCACAAGGTACAGGAATGCTGCAACTGGCCTTATTCCCGCCGCGCAGATAAGGACAAGGCCTGGACCCATGTTCTCTGGGGCTTTGAGGTGAATACCGATATAACAGAGCCGCTAGCGTTGGCTTGCAGGTCGGTCATTGCCTTTTCGCTGCATCATTAGCCTCGTGATATTCCTCCGGCGATGCAGTGCCGCGTTCTTTTTTTCTATTTATACATGTTTCTCCGTGCGAGGATACTTGTACCTGGCATAGGGGAAATAACATCATGCTCTTTGATCCATAGTTGACGGCCCGAAGGAGATTGGGAGTGGCAGCTCCTCATCACTTTTTTTCGCCTGGAATCATGCATTGCGAAAGGGTTCGGCACTCTCTTCCGAATCTGTCAAATCCCGCTACTACACCTTCTTTCCTTCTATTTTCCTGCCTGCAGTAGTGTCAAGCACGATGTACTCCGTGAATAAGGAGACGGATCCATCTATGTTGGGGGTCACCTAGACCGCATATCAGACACATGCCGTACTAGCTAATGCTCCTACCAGCAGATCACTCACACTCACCACACCCATCCAACCATCGTTACGCAAGCATATGCGCTATCCGGGCGTATTCGACGCGAGCCCTTGCTTGATCTCCCAATCCAAGTCAAAAGAGGGTACATTGATTAGCTATGCGTGAATGGGATCGACTTTGACACAGAGCGGGCGTCTAAAAATGGAGACTGTACGAGGTGAGATACGTGCCTCTCTCTTTTTTAATTCACGTCTATATTACTCATACGGATAGTACAAGGCCAAGCAAGATTGGTTGTACTGTACCCATCGCATCACCGCCCGGAGTGGAAATGGATGCTCTTTTTTTTTCCCTTCTCGTTCACACGCCCCCCCTTAGACGCCCCTCTTCTCTCCTGTTCCCCTCTTTGTTCAAAACTCCACTTTCTCTCTCACTCTCTGTCTCTCTCACATACCGTACAATCATGTATGAGTATGTATGTATGCATGCATGTACTTAACAGAATTTCCCAGCTGCTTGCTCTTTCATTCTCTCAACTCAGCTACAGGGAAGGGAAGCGCCAAGAAGCGAAAGCTGCCTTGGCGGTGGTCATGGTTTGCAGTGAGGCTGAAGCTGAAGCTGAAAATGGAACACGATCAGCTAATCAAAACTACCAGGTTCAATTCGTACACGAACATTGACCAGCCTTTCTCCATCTAGCTCACAACAAGCCCTTTCAACCCCAGCATCCCATCATTTGTGGCTCAGCCCAGCTCAGATCTTGCTCCATTTGCTCAGCTCACGTCTCACGTTCTCACCTCGGCCAACCAGATCCTCGTGTGAAGTTAATATAAGCATCCCGCGCCGACCCCCCAACAACAAACAGGCAAAAGGGCTAGTACGGGTACAGGACAGGTAAATCCTTCCACGCCCCCCAGTCCAGTTCCAACTATTGCGGCCGGAAAATGTACAAGCTCGCCCGCGAATGCACGTCCGCATGGAAAAGGCATGGCCTCGACCCAAACATAGCCTCTCTCTGCTCTCTTGAGGAGAAAAAAAAAACGGCGCTTACGGCCCCCTAATTGAGCTTGCTGCGTTGCCTTGCTTGTTGCTCTGCATTTTTTGTTGCTAAAATAAAATAAATCCCCCCGTTTGTCTAGTAGCTTATAGTAAGGGCAATAGCTCTGTTTGTTCTCTCCGCCCCCCTGGCTCTGGCTGGCTTTTAGTTAGTCTGGTCGAGCTAGGAGCAGCAGCAAAACCACCGGCACTTTGGCTTTTCGTTTCCGGCACCACGCCATGTGGCAGGATGATGCAGCCGAGGCTTGGGGGTCTAGGCGATGAGGCGGTAAGTCGCGGTACAAGTGAAAGAAAGCCGTTGATATCTGGGGTTGGTTTGTTGGTTGGTTGGTTGGGGTGAGATTGCGCTGTTCGTTTCGCAACCCCATCAATAAACTGCTGACTAGCTACTGTACTACTGCATTTACATACATTAACCAAGTGCCACATACATACCTTGGAATGAGATAGTCTTACAGGAAATCCAATCCAATGGCAAAGAAAAATGGACATCAAACTTGCACCACATATAAAAGCTTGGCGATAAAAGTGATCTAATTTTCATAGTCTCATAGTTCCTCTATAGGAAGTTTGTCTAAAAATCCGTGGTAACGCGCAAGTCTATATAGAAACAATACATGAACAAACAAAGAAAATTAAAAAGAAATCGTAAAAAACATTCAAGAGATGAGCGAAGATAACCGAACCGAGAAAACAGAAGAATCCAAAAAACAAGAAACAGTATATATCCGTCTATATCAGCCCTGTCGACTTGCCAGCCGAGTAAATCCTCCCCTCATGGTATCTCCCAAGGCGAAGAAAAAAGAAAATAAACGAAAGAGATGAGATCGAAACAAATAAAAAAAATAAGAAAAAAATATAGATAAAAAAAAAATGACCACCCTTCCATCTTGAGCCGCCCGAATCCCATTTGCCCCGCTGATATGCATCGTGCTGTGTCCGTCGTCCCGTTGTTTGTTTGTGCGCCCAAAGATTGAAATGCATATGCAAGACCCAAACGCCGATGAATGCTATATGTGTACGGGTGTCGGCTTTTTCCTTTGTCCCAGAGCAGACCTGAGCACCCTTCTGTAATCGTAAAAACAGGCCATCGCCTTGCCTATTCTTCCCCTCTCTTTCACCCACCGTCACCGCTGTCTCAGTGACCTGGCTGCGTTGGTTCTTCTATGTTGTAATTGCAAAAACCAATCCGCTTCATCATAGCCCGTTGTTGTTGTTCTCCCTTTCTCATTGATGCCACGTAAATAAAACCAGCTCCACTCTGCCTTGTCGGCCTTGTCCAACGCAACCCTGCTTTTGTGGCTGTTTGGTGCGACAAATGTTGGATTCTTGGTCTGAGTGCCCACCGCTGCGATGCAGTATACAACCCAGATTCGTTTGCTATTTGTCGAATCTCTTTTTTTCTCTCTTCCACGATTGTGCCGATTGGTTGTTGCCCCTCAAGGTTGTACGGTCGTAAGCGTGCAGATGGGCCATGGAGGCCGCTGCGGACTTGTATTCGCTGGTTCAGGCATGTCCTCTTGCGGGCTATCGTGTCGTGGCCTAAATCCAAGGTTCGGTGATGTCAAGATTTAGTGTTGCCAATGATGCGAGCTTGGTTGGATGGCGTCTTGCCACAAAAGACGCACGCGGCCAGTAGTCGATGGCGAGTCGATTCATCGAGGAATGCCAGGGTTGGCGTGGCTATCGGCCATCTCTGGAGGGTAGTATAAAGAATACGCGGCATTCCACTGCGGAGTTCGCTGTTGCAGCGGCGTGTGAGGCGATGCGCTGTGCGCAGGGTGAGGCGGTGGTTGTTGCTGGTGTTGCTGAGCATATGCGTGCAGCGGCGGTGGCGGCGGCGCCTGCTGGTGGTGGTGTTGCGGGTGTTGAGGGTGCTGATGTTGGTGCTGTTGCTGGTGGTGGTGTTGCTGCATATATGCCTGTGGCAAATTATGCAGAGTTGAGGTGTTGAGCCTGAGCCCACCTGGAGGGAGAGAAGCAATTCAAGTCAGCCCATGTGCCCCTCAGTGAGTGAGTGCGTGGTGGGAGGGATAAGGATACGTAGGGATAGGGATACATACTGCCGTGGTCCATCTCGTCGTAGTCTTGCTTAATGTCCTTGAGAGTGGCCGGAATCATCGAGGGCACGCTCGTGGGAATGTAGGCTGCGTTGTACTCCTCGCCATGGGCGGGAGATGAGGGGCTGGAAATGTTGCCCAGGACGGGGTTTGGCGCAACTGATGCTGGCCACGCCTCGCCGCCAGCGCCTGTGATGTGGCCATACGACTGCTGTGCGTAGTCGGGGATCTGGTTGAAGTCACTGGAAGGCAGAGGCGACACCCTCGGACTCGGCACAGCACCGCTGCCCGAGCTGAGGTTGTCGTCGTAGACTGATGGGCCTGGAGTTAGCGGTCCAAAGTAAAGGTCATGAGCGCTGTTGGGCATGGTACCTGGCGTACCTGCGGAATTCGAGGAATAGGACGAGTCCGTGGCGGTGTAGCCCATGTGCTCCCGGAGCCGGGCAATCTCCTGTTCGAGGAACTTGTTCCGACGGAGAAGCTCCTGGACTTTTCTGTCGCGGCTCTGGACGCCCTTGAGCTCGGCCAGTTCACGCTCCAGACGCTCAATGTGCTCCTTGGTCCTTGCTCTGATGGCTCTCTGAGCCTCACGATCGTTGGCCCGCTTGCGTGCCAGCTGTGAGGGCGTCAGGGTCGAAACACTTCTGGTGCCTAAGGGGGGCGGAGAGATATAACAGTTAGCTTTTGATTTTTATTCGAAATGAGGCATGGAAAACGAATTGACAATTGAAAAGAATGGAAACGGCAATTGTCGCCAGTGGAGTGGGCATTGGGGCAAGAATTGTCGACATGTGAAGCGCCAAAAGGGCGGGATCTCAGACTCAAACTTACCCTTTCGCTTGGACGGTTTAGTTGGCTCTCCGGAAGATGATCGCGGCATGTTGTGTTCGATTTTATATATGAGGGACATGCAAATAAAAGGATCGGATGAGGCTGGCCGCAGTCTAGGCGGCTTTGGTTGGCGACGAGGGCAGAGGAGCCGTGGAAAGGCGATCGAGTGGGGGAGCTATCGCAATAAATAGGGTATCAAAGGCGATGGACCAGCAGCAACGACTCGAGGCAGCTTGTCGTGGGTCGCGCTACGAAAAGAGACGAGGGCCCGCTTCGCTTTGGTTGACGATGGTTGAGATTCAACGGCGTCAACAGAGCAATCACGACAGAGAAGCCCGTGAATGCGCCAAATGCTGGAACCAAGATGCGGATGCCGCCCACGTCAAGAAGCAATTGCTGTGAACAAAGACGTCGACAATGTCTGTGGACGACAAGGCTTTGAAAGGGCTGCTCTGAGACAAACGGAGAGTCAGAAGCAGGCGGGAAATTGCGTTTCGGATGCGAATGGCAAGAGATCCGGACCGTGATTTTTTAATGAGTGGAAACAGAGAAAAAAAACGAGCCCAGAATATGAAGCCGTCAGGTACCGTATTATAATAATATACTGCTACACACCTCTGAGGCCATCCATCCCAGAAGGCGGTGGTGTGGACCCCGAACAGCGTCTCCTCTGTTTCCGTACCTTTCGGACAGGGATGACGGTACTTTACCTCAGGTAAGTACTTGTACTGGGTGGAGAGGCCGGGGGTGTCTGCATACAAGGCACCAGACCAAGCACTTGGAGGCGACCAGGGGGGCCAGGGGGGGCGTGAGTGTATATCCAGCGCAGCCAGCGGACGACCGGGTCTGTCGAGACTTGCAGGCTCTGGCACCAAGAAGCGTGCACGCGGGCTGTGGCGTGGCGTCGTATACCCGTAGGATACCTTGGATACCAGCAGAGGAGCGTTCCGAGTTTGGTCCTGGCTGGTACATGCTTCGTCCGGCATGGCATGGCATGGCTAGCCAGCCTGCGGGGTGAGGGCATCGACGCCACTGGGAGGGACGCTTGGGTGCAAGTACGAGAGCCCAGAGAGCGTCTCTGCTGCTTCGGACCGCGTTGCCTTAGTGCCAGCCGAAGGAAACTCATGCATGTATTCGCACGTACTCCATGTACTCGCACCGCCGCAAGCTGGGGGATGCAAGCAAGCAAGAAAAGGCGAGCCGTGGACGTGTGTGGACGTTGGGGGAGGCGCTGGACTAGCTGGGGAGAGTGGTGAGTGGTGGCCAGCCATGATGCACCACACAGGAGGCATCAGACATGACAGCCAAACAATCATCCCTACGCAGCGCAGCAACTGCAAAGCACAGCTCAGATCGTTTTTGCCTCTTCAGCAGCTCTCGTCTCTCGGCACTCCAGGCCGCGGCAAGGGAGGAACAGCGGAGGGAGACCAAGAGGCCACAGAGGGGCCTGCAGGCCGATCTTGCTGTGACGCTATTGTCTCTCGCGTCGGCCTTGACTTTTGACTGATGGAGCTCAAGAGCACGTTCCCGTGTGGTTCTGCCGGGCCAGACTGACGGTGCTGGCGGCCCTCGCTGACAAGACGGCACTCGCCTGCTAGGATGCTTCAGGCATGGTCAGACGTTCCGGCTTTGCTTTGTCTTGTCGATACAGTGCCTGGTAGGTGTTAGGAGTTACATGCTGCAGTGCCGAGCTGGCGGCAATAAACGTCGGGGTTTTGCAAGTACTGTCCTGTCCGCACAGTATTCCACAGATGGACTGGATCGCGATCTGGGCTGGAGGGTCGCAATGCTAGCAGGCGTAGTTGCTTTAGCTCCTCCTCCGACCCTTCTCCGTGATGGCCTCTGCCTGCCCTGGCCCAAATCATCGCACGTGCTGTATCGTACAGTACGAGTCAAATTTGATGATGGGACGCCTATCGAGCGAACGGAAGCCTATCCACCGCTACGTCGTTAGTGTCCCAGCCCAGGAAAAAAAAAGAATTGAGAGCCCTGGACCCCCATCTCGCCATATGGCAATATTCCAGAACACGAATGGGGGACTCACCACCAGAGCCAAGCAAAACTCTGCTGTTGACCGACATGGATTCCAAATGGCATAAATTGATTTGATGGCCTCGGCCTCCCCTTCAGGTAACATAAGAGAGGCACCTCGGACCAGTTCGCTCTCTTGTGATCTGTTTCCTGTTTCTCTCTGTTGCTCCCATACTTTCGCTTTCGCTTTTCGTCCGTCTCATTCTGGCTCGTTCTCTCTTTCTCTCTCATATTCTCTCTTCAACAGCCTCCTCGTTCTCGCCTGGGACGGCGATTTGTGGATCAAAACCCCCGTCGGCGTCTGCGGCATTCTGGCCATTGGCCATGCACTGCAGACGGCAGATGCAGCTAAAACCGCCTGGTGTGCGCCTCTGCCTCTCGACTGTTGCTTCCCACGTTTCAATCGAGGAGCGAATGGCGTCTGCGGCTGGCGCCCCTGTTCTTGGTGTAGTACTACTTTGATACCGCTGACGGCAGGCGAAAAGACTTATGTTGAAGAAGGCCTAGCAAGTTAGTTGGACTAGGATGGAAGATTTCGATGGAGGTTGAACGTGCGAAGAGTACTCGTACGAAGTATACGGACCAGGCCAGCGGCAGGGTCCAGGTACTCAGGCGGCAACCTCCACTGTACTGTAGCACGCTGCATGTGCAGTTTTAGTGCGTTAGCGCGGTGTAGATTGGCAGGTATGTGCGGCCTAGAGCCACTGACCGCCTCGCCAGAACTTCATCTTTAGCAGCCCAGTCCTAGCCCCAGAACACTTAGAGCCCAAAAGCCCAGAGAGAGGAACAAGAACAAGCGCGAGTACGGTAACGCAGCAGAGACTACGGGTACAAGTACTTGGATCGAGATTTCCCAGACTTGGGATTGGACGGTTCGGGAGTTACGGTCAAGGCAAGACATCATCATCATCGTTAGCAACATCATTAGCCGTCGTGGTGGCGATGCAGAATTTGCTGGCTTCATTCATTCATTCATTTGTTTGTTGCTGAAAACCGCAGGTAACAAACAATCTACTAAGTATTTACCTAAGGCTCAGGCTCTGCTGTGTCAGCAACAGCAAACCTTGAACCCAGCAAGTACCTGCACCGTACAAGCCACTGCAGGCAGGTACAGGGGCGAGACGGGACAGAAAAAGCAAACATACAAGACGACGTCATTAATCAGAATGAGGTAATCGATACGCTCGCTCTCAACTCCATCAACTCCATCTCAGCAAATTATCAATTTTTTTTTCTCTCGTGGGCAAAAGGTGTGCTTGGGACCACACAGCGGCTAATCTAGCATCACCACCCTCTCTATCGCTTCTTCCACATGCAGCATCGTGCATTTCGCCACTGCAAAATGTCAGCAAATTATGACTGCAACGCACAAGTACCTCGACATCCAAGTCCAAATCCTACTCCCACGCACCAGCGGAAACGGAACCGAAATCGCATCGCTGGGGGATGCCAATGACGTTCCGACGACTTCCGGCGTAGCGCGGCCAAAGATCCAGAGCGACGGCTTCCCATCTCATCAGATGCTCACAATCGAGAATCAACACTCGTATTTGACACTTGACACCCTTCAAATCTGTCAAAATCGGCCTTAGCGCCCAACCATAGCCGGAACCGCCGCAAATCCCGGCATCCGGTACGCAGGATTAGTGGGCTGGCGAAGCTTTCGAATCTTTCCAGAAACTGGATCGGTCATCATTAACCAGCATAGCATGTCTGCCATCCAACGGCCAAAACTCCCCCGAACAGCGCACAACCGATCTTTCACCGAGGGCCCGGCAGGCCTGTAGATGCGATTTGATGCGATTGGGCGCGATATAATGGCGCTAATAGCGGCATGGTACGAGTACAGTACAGTCCTGTACATTGGACAGACAGGCTCCAGAGATTTAGGTTGGTGGCATTACGCTCTAGCACCGGTCGGCATGTCACGCACGCCCCCCAAAGCACTTTGTCTACAGTATGACGATGTCATCATTCTGCAGTTCCGTGTCTGTGTCTGGCGTTGCTTTGTTCTGGCGTTGCTTTGTCAGGCCGGCTGTATTATTCATCGCTTCGAACCCTGCGTTTCTTTGGTTGCCTCATTAGGGTTTTGCTCGTCCGTCTTAGTGCTGCGAATCCAAACATGAGAGAAAAAGAGGCTGCGTGCTAGAGCAACGCGTGGCGCGTGGCGATTTACCAAGCGACTCCAGTGGCCTCCACTGGCGGAGATGATTTGGGCGGGAATATTGAGTGAAGGGGGGGAAAAAGAAAAGGACTGAAAAAAGGCGCTTGGCTGGCTCTGATTGTTTCGTGCGGCTCGTGCGGATTGATTTTGCCGCAGAACGGCTTCATCACGGCTTCGTCGCGGCTGACCAAGCGATCGATGCCGCGAGAAAACCTTGATGACGGCAACTCTATCTATGGTCTGCTAATACCGGTCACCTGGAGTGCAGATGATGTGCAAAGCAACAAGAAAAGAGAATCCAACGGTCCGAGCTGCAAGCGGTCCAACTCGCACAGACAGCCGACGGCACTTCCCGCAATATTATCCAACGTGCGAGCCCACCGCACAAAGGAGGCTGTCTCGTGGCTGGCTTCATGCTAGCCTGCTAACGCCATTATGCTATCCATCCAAAACAATCTGCCTAACTGGCACTAATTGCCCCTGGCATCTGCAACATGACTTCTGGCATCCAAAGAGATTGGCGGAAATGCTGGCTTTTGGTGGTTTGCATGGGGACTTACTCCAAACGTTTGCAAGACACCATGCGCTTATCAGTCACCCGTCGAAACGGGACGTAATTCCTGGATGAGCAAAACGGTCCTTGACGTCCCCCACGAAAGGCCAAAAGGGAAACGTGGCTGGCACACACGCCTGCCCACCCCCAGTTTTGCTGTGAATTCCTCCACTGTACCTCAAGCCTCGCAGGAGATGAAGGGCTTGGTTTGTCCTTGTCCATACGATTACTTGGCTGTACGAGCACAAATTGTTCGCCGCTTCGAGTGTCGGTTTCGTCGTCATAAAGGCAATTTAGCGTGCAGCTTATCACAACTCAGCTCCGGCCTCCTGGTCCTGGTCTTGTTCATTACGGAGCACAAGGCACGGAGTAGAAGGGAACTAGAAGCCTTGGAAGCACAGGGGGGTCTCCCTTGCAGTCGGTGGCGCCTCTGAGTGGCTGCCCGTCCTTTGGCTCAAACGACTTTTCTGGAGCACTTCCATGGCTTTTCTTCATCGGACATGTGCTCCGTGGCCTAGACAAGGCCGTGCCTGGCAGACCGTTCGACTTCAACAAGGGCAAGGACATGCAGCCCAAGGAGCGGAGACGCAATGCCAGAAGAACGATTAGGGCGTGCGCCGCCCCAGCATCAGCAACCCTCTGCTCTGTGCCCGTTTGCGAAATACGATTCGAAGCTGAGGCTCTTCCTGGCATCTCCTGCACCTCGTCTGCGAATAAATTTCCTAGATGAGCTAATGGACCAAGAGAGACGCTAAGCAGCAGGCCTAACGCCCGTCCTGGAAAACGCTGGTGACGCTGGTAACGCTGCATGGTGCATTTTCCAGAGGCCGCTCGATGTTCGGAAACACCCTCATACAGTGCACCGACAAACGCCGTTAACAGTGCTCTCCATTCGGGGATGTGGCATAATCGTACGAAGAAGCCATGACAGTGAAAGCCGAGCACCGCCCGGGAGATCATTCTACAACTAACTGTACGACTGCCGGAACGCCGGCTTTTGATAGAGTGGAAAAGCCATTTTTCTGACTTTCTTCTAGAACAAAAAAACTGCTCCGTAATTATTCACTAGCCGCCAGATCTACGCGTGGATTCCGGCGGACAACTGGGGAGCGTCATAACCGAGGGCCGGCGACGGCAACCTGTTGACAGTTTGTTGCCATGGTCATCTAGACTAACATGTTGCGCAAACAGACCCAAGACAACCCGTGTCAATCTTTAGTTTTTCCTGCGTTGTTTGTTGCGAGTGTTGCAAACGTTCGGTGTCGAAACATGCTCATCGGTAGCAACGGCACCCCCGAGCTGCATGGAATCTTGGCGACGCTCCAACGATTCCTCAGATTGTATCCCAAACCAACGCCTAGCTTTTACAGCTGAACTAGAGTTATATTACTGCATCGGCCCAATTCGGCCATTGAAAAGAGAGGCTTTTACCGTTCTAGAGAGACTATTTGCTGTGCGGTCATGAGTGGCAAATTGCACAAAGTTGCTCATTGGGGAGCCTTGTGATAGCGTCGTTTGGCGTTGTTGGAGAAGCTGCTGAAAGGCAAGTAAATGGCAAGTGCTGCAGATTCAACCGGACGGGATCGACTTGAATGTCTCTGGCATCCCATCTGGATCCACACATCAGGGGTGTTGAAGCAACTTTCAGCTCAACCTGACGAAACCAACGCACCAACTGCGTCCATCGCGTGCCGTCTTTTTTGTTCATCTCTCCAGGTTGACAATTCAGCATCAAAGACGGCACCGATGCGACGGCACCTAGCGCCTGACGATGCAACCCAGACAATCGTCAAGGCTGCGGCTATCGTAAATTCGGCCAACCACACCGCTCACAACTGCTGGTGTGCTGGAGATTTTCCAAGATGGACAAGCCATGAATCAATTCCCCTGCATGAAGAGAGATGGGCGAGTTTGGAAAGGCATCTAATACCGCCTGTTTGTGTGTGTATCGGCTGCAATCCTGCAGGCTCTCCTGCTTACCTCACGAGGTGCGTCTAGCCGACTACAGTGTAGAGTCATCCTAATAAGCGCAGAAGAGCGGGAATCGTCCGTCGTAACAATGCAAGGGAGAAGGCGTCGTCGAGGACGGCAGAAAAAAAAAAGAGGTTGCATACCTGCATCTCGGCCAAGGCTGAACCTATCGCAAGCAGCACACAGAGCCGGGGAAAAAATAGATTCTCCATACTGCGACCCCCTTCTTTTAGAAGCAGAGCACCAACGAAAAAATTTTCGTCGCCTCCTTTAGCAAGGCTTTGAAGCTCTCATTGGACGCTGTTTAGTTGGCGGATAAAGGAGATGCTGGAGATGCTGTTGGTCTGTTCCTGTCGTCATTTCAAGTATCCTGGACGCGGCATCAAGCGCATTGACAGACGGCAGAACAGGTCCCTTGCCAAAAGCAACGTTTGAAGTGACGTCTGTCTCTCTCTTTGTTTCTTTCTGCATTACAAATTCCCCTTGGTTTTTCCATCTGTCCGGATTGAAATTGGCCAGATTCGCGACTAGCCCAGGGAGAGAAACGGCCAGGCTGCCCCCCCAAACAACATCATTATACATGATCGGACCGTTGAAGGTGAGTGACCCCCCCTTGGGGGCATTTGGGGGATTGACAAGTGAGAAGACCAGAAGCCAGGGGGCAACCAACCTCGATCATCATCTATGTTCCATGCCGTTGTATCCATCTTTTTTTCCCTCTAGGCATCTATGTATCCATCTCTCATGCATGTTTGGGCTGCATGCGACTTGCACGGAGAAGCACCCTATTCGACGGCGATGCAGATGATTGACTCGTTCTAGTTCCACGATATTATGGATTCCCTTTCCCCCCCCTTGCGTCGTGCAACCAACCTTACACTATGTACTTACCAGCAACAACATGCAACAAAACTCCACACCAAACAAGGGAAAAAGGGACAAAAAAAACCGTTGAGAGAACGACACGGCGTACTGTATTCCTTCTACAGGCTCGTGCCGCCTCTTCTTAAGACCGGGCTGAGACATGGTTCCAGATATTGGACGGACCCGCACTTACCACCGCCCGCCGCTTCTCATCAAGGTCCCCGTCTCTTCAAAAAGGGCATGTCTCGCCGATTGTCATTATTTTTTGCTAATACGGGTCCGGGGGCGGTTGGTGTGTGTTAATTAGTCCAGATGGTAAGTGGCATATTGTGAGCTTGGTCCTGTCTTTCTTGGCTCAGACCGCCGGCTATTCCAAATCTCGGTCATGAATAGGATTACCGGACCGGACCGGTCTCTCAAGCTAGACACCTTTTTTGTGTCTCTCATTTTCTTACTGAAAGTGTCTTATTTTCGGTTGCCGTTTCACAACAGCAAATTTCCCTTGCCGTACCGTTTTGGACTTTGTCTCTTTTTTAGGCACTGGGGCTGGCTACTATAAAGAAGAGGTCCAAGCTGCAGCTGATGATGAGAGGGGGGCTGAAAACATCCATTCCTATTACTTGTTGATGATCAAGTCTCAGTCTCTCTCATTCTCATCAAAATCCCATGGAAATCTCACTTGCTGGGCTCTGCTCTTTTCGGGGAGGCCCCGTTTTTGGCCTTCGGTGGCCCGGCCCAGTTTAGCTAACGCCAATCTCACCCCCTAGCCAAGCAACCAGCACCAGCAGGCCGGAGAAAGCTGTCCCAGCACTTTAATCTATTTATCGGGGCATTACTCAATCATGCCCGCATATTCGTTCTGCCAAGGATTGTCGAAGCATGAAGGCATGAACATGGAACATGAACTTGATGAGCGTTTTGAAAGCATTGACCTCCCCCCCATATCGTATGAAGTGCTGTCTGTCGGTCAAGCTGCAGGCCGATCCATCGTTCGTCGTGGCAATTTTTGGTCGCAGTGAGCTGAAGAGAGACAGAGAGACTGGCAGAGAGAGATTCGGATCTGCAACAGGCCACTTTTCGCACGTCGCTCTCTTCTCTCTCGCTCTCTTTCTCGTGTTTTTATGCTAACATCTACCTATCCATCTGCTCACTTTTCACATGCATTTTGCCCATTTTCTCATTTTCCCATCTCTTTTCTCACTCCCTATTTTAGGGCGTGTTCAAATAACATACACGTGCCCAGCATCTGCTTTCGGTGATGTCGCCGCCCAAGTCACATCATAATCATGTCAATCAATATACATGTATGTTGCACGTAATCTATCGCTCATCTCATCTCATGTACTGTTCCTGGACCCTTGCAGCGCTGAGGGAATGAGGGGGAGGCAACTCGCCCCTTCTTCGAGGTCGATCTCGGATAAATTTGCAGCACATGCTTTTTCTTTTCTTTGTTCTTTATTTCCTTTTTCCTTTTTTCCCTTTCCCCCGCAGCGAAGTCTATCGTTGCTCGTTGCCCAATCTAACGCCGGAAATGGCAAAAGGGATCATCTCCGCTCCATGCCTTTGACTGGGACAGGGCCAGGGGGGGCGTGTCTAAACGAACGAGCAATGAGGTAGTGCCAGGGCTGATCTTGTACTGTAATTGTTCACAAGTCTATCGGTGTTGTATTGTGTTGCATGTGAAGTCTATCGTTGCTGTATTATGTTGCATGTGCCTATGCTGTTTGCATAGACGTCGCGAAGGTGAGCCAGGATTGATTTACCGTAATTGTCGGGTGTTATCAAGCATGTGAGGATGTAAAATGTGAAGTCTAGATTTTGGCCTGATATGGGCATGTCATCTATAGAAATCGGCTCGAATCTTTCTAGATCTCGTAGCTCTACTCGGTGGTTACGCGTCCTCTCTCTCTCTCTGTCTTTTTGGTTCCATGTCTATGAACTGTACTTGTTCTACTGTCATGTGTCATAACTCATGATATCATTACGCTCCATTGGGAAGTTGAGCATCTTGGTTCTCAGGCTCTGTCGCATCAGCTTTTGCTTCAGCTTCTGCCCTGACCTTGGCCTGCACCTCTGATGAAATCTCCGGATTTTCGTCCTTGACGGCTTCCACAAGCTCCTCCATTCCGCCCACGGTAGTCGGGCCACTCATGCCCTTTGGCGGAAGCGCCCATTTGGGCAGCGGGCTGGTATACGCCCAGCTCCCGTCGGCGTCCTCGTATCGGAGACTGTGCAGCCAGAGCGACAACTCGTGACTCCCCGGGTCAGAGTACAGAGGCGTCTGGCATACATCGCACAGCTCGCCCGTCATCTTCTCTGCCCTCTGCTTTTCGTATCTGTCCACCATTTCGTCGTAGTACACCACGGCCTCGGCTACTTCTTCCTTTCCCATGCGATTCAGACGGCTGATGATGTCCTCGTCGGTGTTTTGTGAACCATCAACGTCAGCTTGTCCGAGGTTGAGTCCCCAGACACGCTGATTGGCATAGATGGGATCGTTTTGGATTGGATGGCCCAGATACTGCAGGTGCACTCGCAGCTGATGCGTCCGCCCAGTCACCGGCAAGCATCTCACGATGGAGTAGCCCTTCTTCTTCAGCCAAGGCTTACGCGTCGCATCTTCGACGTGCTCGTCTCCATTCATGGGCGTGTGTGGTCGCCCATCCTCCGCCAGCATAGCCGGCTCATCTGCATCTCCATCCAGTGGCGGATAGTATGCTAGTCGCTTAAAGACGGTTCTGGCTTCTTTGCCATTGGCACGCACTCGATTAAGACCTAGCTTCGGCGATATCTGCAATATCGGTTGGTCGCAGACGACTTCTCCGTCCGGGAAGTGGCCAACCACGCGCGCCAGATATTCCTTTCTCACAGTGCGGCCCCTGATCTTGATGGCCATGGCCTCAGCTGACTTTACGCTCTTGGCAATGAACATGATGCCGCTGGTCAGGCGGTCCAACCGATTGCATGGGTGTGGCAAAAAGTCTCTGCCCCTATCCGCAATCATGATCTCGATAACCGAGTTGAAGTTGTAGCGGCCTGCAGGATGCACAGGCACACCCGAGGGCTTGTTGATGACAATGATATCGTCATCCTCGTGAATGATGCCGATAGGCTCGGCCGTGACTGGAGGCTCGTGTCGATGCAACGTGTGCGAAATCATGTCTCCATTGCGGACGATGTAGTCTGGACCAACCACTCTGCCGTTGACGTAGATGTCGCCTCGCACCATGGAGCTTCGGTAATACTCAAGCGGCCGGTCTCGAAACTCGGACTCGAAGATGTCGATGAGGGCCCGGCCACGCCATCTCTCCTTGCAGTACGTGTTGTACGTGAAGTGGTATGGTTGCACGCGGCGCAGGTCGTCCTCGAAGACGTATGGCCGCGGCCAGATGTCGCCTGCGGGAGTGATGAGGACGGCGTTTTCGTCGGGGATCACGGAGCGGTCCCTGGGGCTTGGCTTCTTTGGTTTCTTCTGCTTGGGTGGCCTGCCCTTGTCTCCATTCGCATTCGCATGGGGGCTTCCCTTCCCTCCCTCTGCATCACCATTCCTGCTCCTCTGGGTCGCGGTGGTCACTTCGGCTGCAGCTTCAGGTCCGGGCAGTGCTGCGTCTATCGAATCATCGAGCAAAGCCGTCGAACCAGTCGCGGGTGCTGCGGCGCTGGTGGCGAGGGCGGACGAGGTCGTCATCGCGAAGGCTCCGGTTCTTGCTAGCTTGCCGATGCTTCTCGAACAGGTTCGCAGCATCAGCAGACGAACGCTGCAGAAGGGAATTAGGAGATAGGCTTTTCGAATTCGACCGCGCGTTTACCCGCAGCAACAATTCCAGGCACCAGCCTCTTCTCGCCCGCCGTGTTCTTCCGTGGATGGTGGCAGACGGACTTCCCCGGCGAAATGCAAGTATTTGAGATTTGTGTCGTCTGCAGAGTGACGTACCGCCATGCAAGAAAAAAACGAGGGGCAGCAAAAAATAAGGCGGTCAGGGCTGGCAGAACGATCTTAACGCTGCACTTGCGGGGAATCGTGGCTCCGGTCCGGGATGGCCGGCCGAAGGCACCGGAACCTTGTGGCAGGTATTACGGGAGTATTTGAGATTGATCCCATTGATTACCTACCCTGGAGCTGGAGCAGGGGGAATACCGAACCTCGGTTGGCTGCTGGGGCCGTTACAAAGTACGCCAAAAACCTCCGATTCGGCTGCCTCGATATACTCGTACGCCTCCCTTGCTATCGAATTCTCACCACATACCTGCCTAGTAAACATCCAGTGGTTAATTGCAAGACTGTCACTGCTTGTATCTTTGTGGTCTCTTTTTTTGCCTCCCTGGTTTGGCCACGGTGTGTCTTTCGTTGCCTGTTCCTTTAGTGCCTGGTTCATTCTCGAACTCGCGACCTTGCATATGCACTCCTGATTCGCCGTCTTTGAACGCTTTCCAAGTATGAGCCTCGCTGCACTCAAGACACGCCGACGCCAGGACTATCCGTACCTCCTGGAGTACAGGACAAGATGGTTAGTTCAATTCCTTCTTCTTCACCCCCCTCTCCACTGTGGCCTCGACGCGGTCCCAATGCTTCGGGGCGAACTTTTGTGTCAAAGACATGCCTCCGGCCTATCGTACATCTCCAATCCTCCTCCTGGCCGGCTTTTGAGATGCCGAGGGCCGACCAATTTTGAGAGTCGGAGAGATTACTGGATGATATGACGTTCACATAAACAAGAGGCTGTGTTAATGATGTGTTTTTTTATCGCCACAGGAACGACAATGACATGTATGATCATATGAACAACTCGGTGTACAACTTCCTGTAAGACTTACTCGTACCTCATGCGGGTGTTGATCCATCCGGATAACCTCTGGCCTGGGACATCCAACATCCACTCCTCCCTCTCCACTCCCCGTTCCTGACTCGAGTTGATGCTTATCCTTTAACTCAAACGGTATTACGGGAACCCATTGTAAGGCTTCGCTAACTGGTTGGTTACATCGGATCTGTGACATTCTAGATTCGACTCCGCTGTCAACAGTTATCTTGTCGAAAGATGTGGCATTCACCCCCCTTCATCGCCTCAGTATGGCTTAGCAGTGCATTCCCACACGGACTTTTTGGCCTCCATTGCCTATCCTGCCGTGGCGGAGGTGGGCGTGCGTGTCACCAAGTTGGGCAAGTCGAGCGTCACCTACGAGGTAGCCCTGTTTGAAAGGGGCAGTGATGAAGTCAAGGCTGTGGGAGGCTTTGTGCATGTCTTTGTGGAGAGGTCCACAGGAAGACCCCCGAAAGATGGAATGGAACCCCGGCTGAAGGAGGCATTGGATAAGATTCATCTGGGGCCTGTCACTCCTCCCAAGGAGGCGAGCAAGCTCTGACCTTTGCGATTGGTTCTCGTTCTCTCGCCTATTTCACTTTTCTTTATCTCTGATCAGCGATTGGATATTATTGTCAGCGGCTCGCTTCGTATATGGATTCACATTGTGTATATTGGCATTAGCGCTACCCGTCCATCTTCCTATAGAAGCTCATACTTTTGCGTCGACCCGTTCTCATCTCCACTGGTAAACATCTTCTCCACAAACTCCAAGTCGGCGAGAGCCTGCTCAGGCGTCTGCAAGGGGTTAACCTTGCCGTCGAGAATGCTCTGGGCCCAGGCGGCCACCTCCTCGGTCACGCCATTCGTCCTGGCGAACTCCTTGACATACGCCTCTCCATTGGCGGGCTCTACTGTGACTGTCTCGCCGGCGATCTTCACAGCACCCTTTTCATACGAGAAGCTCCACTCGAAAGCCTGGAGGTGGGATCCAGCCGAGTTTTGAAACACGCCCGTTGCTCCAGACTGTGTCTTGATGATGGCGTTGACAGTGTCGATGGGCGGTAAGTGCTCACACATCTGTGCGGTGTATGCCTGTACCGTCTCCGGCTTGTTCTCGTCGCCTGTCAGTAGCAGCCTTGTGGCAGCGGCCCAATGCACGCCGGCATCAAGCAGGAAACCTCCCTGATAGTCGGGCTTTTGACGCCACGAGGTGTTGTACCACTTGTTGTCTGCCTCGACGCGCCACAGGACGCGGACGCTAAAGTTGTGAACCTTGCCGAGCTTTGCAGCCTCGCTGGCGGCATAGGCAAAGCTGGGGTAGAAACGGATGTTCTCAGCAATGGACAAGGTGGCTTTGGTTGACGAGCAAATACGTTGAGCGTTGGCAATCAGGGTGCGTGCAGCAGTGACGTCTTTGGCGATGGGCTTCTCCGCAAGGACGTGTTTGCCAGCAGAGAGTGCCGCTTCAATGAAGGAAGGCTGGCTGAGAATGGGGAGAGCAATGATGACGGCGGAGATGTCATCTCGTTGAAGAATGTCTTGATACGACTTGCCAGCGCCAGAATCCTCAGAGTAAAGATCCGGCTTAGGGACTGAGTCGGGAATGAGGCTGGCCGTTTCTTGAGCTGATTTGAGAGATCTTGAGTAGATGGCTTTGAGGCTGAAGAGTTCGCACTTGAGAACAGCAGGCTGAGAGAGTGGTTAGCTGGCCGGTTTCTTTTAAGGGGCTCAACAAACGTCATGTTTGTGGTGATAGATACCAAATGTGACCCCTTGACGAACAAGCCTCCTCCAATAATGGCTACTCCCATGGTTGGCTTCATGATGGCAATTGGTTGTCGTACAGCTTATGTGTGTTCACCAACAAGTCAGCTCTCTTCAACAGAAAAGAAACCTTGAATAAACGAAGATACAAAGCTCTTCAAGATAAATTGACTGGAATTACTCCGAAGGCTGAAATGCTGCCCCTCTAGAGTGGGGGAGGGGTTCCGCTGCCCCGCCCTCGTATAATTGGGGGTTCATCATATCAACAGCCCTGGATGAGTAGATGTTTAATATTAGTTCAAGATGGACAAAGTAGTCGTATGTGAGATGTTTGGAAATGAAGTCGTGGTGAAGGTTCACATAGATGCGGGCGTGTAGATCTACCTGTACCTTGGTCTTGTGTCAAGTATCTCACTTGGCTGCGCAACTAGGATCAGCATGTCATCAATGTGCTAACACATTGCACAAGTATTTCTCAGCGAGAGACTGACATTGGCAACACTGTGGCTTAACAATGGAGCAATTCGAATTGACATTTAAAATTGAAACTATTCATTGATATTCGTTAGTCATTATACATCATGAAGAAGCATAAGCAATTTAGCCTCCAGGCAATCGGATACCATCTACCAGGCAGCCAGTCTTTTCTCCTCACCAAAGTTCAACCGCATCCAACTATGCCTCGTCCGCATTCCAATTCCATATCCAAAAAGAAAAGAGAACAAACAACAATAAAAAAAGAAAAAGAAAAATCCGCCGTCATGTTGAATTGGTCTCGTAGGTAGCATCAATCACAACTCTTCGTAACGATACAGCTGCTCCACCCACAACGCCCTCGCATCTCCACGAGTGCTTCTCTCCCACCGTGTCTCGGTTTCCGTCTCGGTCTCGGCCTCATGATCAGTCTCTTCCTTTGCCGCCGATGCGTATCCTTCCGAGAACATCTCAATGCGCCGAATTTCTTTTATAAAGAGCGTCTGGACTTTGCGACGGGAGATCCGGTGGCGTCGGAGAGGATGGTCTGCCTGGAGCCGGAGTCGGCGAAGCGGGCTCGGTGAGGCATCGGGATCTGCTCGTCTTGGAGCCATGGTGGTGATGGGACCAGAATGTCTCGCGATTGCAATTATGGCTATAGTAGAAAGTCTTGTCGCGGAACAGCGGATGTAGCGGGTTTCCCGCGTCGAAAAGTATTTGGCTCTAAGCTGCAGGTCTGGGTCGGTGTCTCGCAATCCGCTGTCGAGGCAGTGTATCGGGATGCGGATCGAGCCAAGCTGCGACACTTCTTTTCGTCAATCTCGATGGAATCTTCCCTCCAAATTAGAGTCAAAACGAGTAGATGAAGAATAAAAATACAATGCTAGAGGAGGAACAGGCAGCGAGGCTGCATGTCATGCAGGTCTTCTAATGCACAAGGCACATTTCAACCCAATCAGGGCCCAACCCACCTCTTCCATGGATGCATGTATTGCATATACTGATGTTAGTCTCGCTTTTCCCACCGCTCCTCTGTTGACTAGAATGTGTGCCATTAGTTTTACATTCGTATAGTTGGATTTGTGTCTTTTGCAGGTAAAGCGTATGGAAAAGTTATGGCTAACGCTGTGTTACGTTTTATCATAGTGCTGGCCCTTTTGGCCGTCTTGCCCAGATGAGACACCTATAAATTTCCGCTGTTCCGGATCAGCAGATGCAGCATGCAGCCAGCCACCTGTATCGAAGATTACCAGACATTTGTTCACCACGATTTGCAATTGGCTCAAGCATAGTCGCACTGGATATCGATTTTGGGGGCCATGTTAAACGTAGCACAGCACGAAGCTGTCTCCGACCTATTACTGCCCAGCCGTTCTACCCGAGATTGCCATGAGAAGAATGCCATATTTTATTCAGGGAAACTTAGAATAGAGCAAATGCATTGGACGATGCTGAAGAAGGCGCTTGCACTACCGATATAATATTGAAACTCACTGAAATGCAAGTAGAATAATACCTAGGAATGTCAAAGCATTAATGAGGCTGGATCTTCGCAAAGCCAGTCCGTTCGCTGACCAATACCCAAGTATAAGCAATGATGAGAATCAAGGATATGGAGTACATATAGCTCTATTAATGCGATTGTTCTTAATAACATGAATGAGTAGCAATAGGATAATCCATTACGATCTAGTGAGTAACGTGAAAGAGGGAGATATTTGAGCAAAGCGTTAAGGAGCACACCAGAGCAAATTGAATTATCGATTCCATGTAAATTGACGACTGTAGGTTAGGTCCATACCTGTATTGCTGAATTCACCTATGCAGGCGGTTGTCGCGAACATACCCCGCCATTGAGCCCCCCTCTGTTGACGGCCGGGCACAATTAGGCCCCTGTAGAGCGCTGTTAGTGGGGATCTGGTAGCGACTGGAGCTTCTAGAGCTTCAAAGCTCTAATCGAGACAACTTCCAACATCATCTGCCCTTTTCTGCATTCACACAAATTGGCTGCCGAGATCCAATGCCTCCTGCTCCTACAATCACCTCCGTCAAGCAGACGTTTGTCGCTGCGCAGACTAACGTCTTGTCCCAGCCGATTGCGCCGTCTCGAGCCTGGCGCGCCTCCAACGACGCGTCCGAACATGCGATCCCGAACCGCCTCGTCGAAGATGCTGTCGCCAGCGTAAATCGCACGATCCTGCAGCACAGTCGCCGCGTCTATGCGCCTCAGGCAAACCGAAATGTAGCTGAGCAGATCAGCACCGTGTACTCGAGAGATGCTGAGCGCAGGATGGAGAATCCGGACGATGCTGAGGGAGGGATTGGACGAGAGCTTGATCTAGGTAATTGCTGCTGCTGCCTCCATGTCTCAAGACCCTGTTTCTGACACTACACTTCTTGATACAGTTGACGAGAACGCCATCGAAACGCTGCCTGCGACTTGGCCCTCAGACAAAGACGTCGAAGCCTATCCGATGGAAGCCAATCGCTACACCGAGACAGTTCGTCAGCTCACAGACCTCAGCCAGCAGCGCAAAGAGTTGCGGCTGCGAGTCGAGCGTCTTCGCAGCCTACAAAAGACGGTCGAATCGTTTCGGACCACGGATGGCGTCGGCATCCAGGAGAATCTGGTGACTCGCGATGGCCCGGTAGAAAAGGAGCTTGAAAAGATGCGCTTTCTCCTTGCGCGCGTTGCTGGCCGCGTGAGCAACTTGTCCGATAGCGATACGACTCAAGATTCGGGCCAAGTAGAGCTCAAAGCCTTGACTGAGGCAAGAAAAAGACATATTGAAGAGTTTCTGGCAGATGGTCGTGTTTTCCCATCCTGAGCTCGGAGTTGCATTAAATCATCCATGAGAGGCTGGAATCCAGACAGGATTCTACATAAGGCTATTTCCCTGGGAGTTGGCAATGCGGACACCGACGCATCGACTGCAGTTACAGATGTGTAACTCTTACAGCCATTACCCGAAGGTTTACAAATCTCAGCAGTGCCATCAACAATAGCCAAACCTGGCGCAGTTACAGAGCCTGCCTTCTTTCGTAGAAGGGCATTGCATGTCTGACAGTCCAGACAACGTCGAGATTAGCCGGCATGGTTCACATGCAACTGATTCTCAGCTTACACATGTAGCCACTCGGCTTTGGAGTTCCCGATGCAAATAGCAGGAGGAGATACCCCATGAAAGCTTGGCATTAGTCGAGCCTCTTGCTGTCGATTCTAGCGAAAGAGAAAGTGGCAAGTGAAGCGAATGCGAGCTCAATCTCCGAGTGGAGGCACATTTTACTTCAACAGCCGAAGAGGCTCGATTGAGCCTCGAATTGGGAACACCAGGAATCCCCGCAGCCAGTCAGACGCAGCGGAGTCAAGAGTAGAACACGAACCATTTCCAATAATGAATGTGTCTAGCAGTCCCAATACGTGAATTATACGCGCAACGATGCGTGTGACTGATCCTTGCAACCTCGAATTCATTGCCTAAAGCGGAAAGTTGGGTTGGTCCAAACTCTGACAGATTGGATTTCCGGGCGGGGCGCGGTTGACCAAGTCTTTGGATTCCTCACAGCAAATGCAATGTTATTTTAAGACTTCTGACAAGCTGTTCAATACGAGTCCGTCACTTTGAAACTCGACCCATTCGAATACTCTGTAGTAGATGTCAAAGGCCTAGGTGCTGTCTACCTTCATCAAGAAACGCAAGAGAGCGCACCGTAAAACCCATTGAATGCCACAACTGCGCTTTCAAATCGTTGAACGTTGTCTCGAAAAAGAACCCGAGGTATGGCGTCAACGGCTGTTCTGGATCGCCACTTGGAATCACTACCAACGTGACAGCTCAGGGTTATTATGCTTCATCGATTAACTGTCAACTCAATGCAACTATAATTCGGCACTTTTCAGCTCGCATTCGCTTGCGCATCGACGCCATGTGGGCCAAAATTAACCTGTGGCTGCCGATGCCTGCATGGCTTACCCCGGCCTGTCACTGTCTCCTGATTGGATGCCATCTCCCCTCCAATGAACAAGATGAACGATGCGAGGTTCTTTGCAGGATCATAGGTCAAGGAGAGGGGCAGAAGGATCCTACTTCTTGGTGTCAAGAGGAGAAAGGTGACGCGTTTTGCTATGCGTCCGAGTGCATTCACTCTGGTGGCTTGTGACTGTGCCCTCCCAGCCCAGCTGCCGCATATATAACGAGGGTGATCCTCTCATGGAAGGATGGAGTCATGTCTGCCTTGGTCAAACAATTGAATCACCAACCGTTACTCATTCCCTCGACTCCCTCATACCATTCGAGTATATAGGAGAGTCTATTCCATGTACACTCGCCCCCGCCTAACGTCACTGTACAGCCATTTGCGCTTGTCTCTCTTACGTTTGAGCGATCCTGGGCGGAAGCAAGCCTATTCATTCAGGCTTCTCTCTCTTTCAAAGTTGTCATCAACCATGGCACTCAACGGCGAGGGAATCATTTCTCGCACGGCACAAGACGCAGGTGAGGATGAGCAGTTGAGACTAAGCAATTGGGAAAACGAATCGTGGAAAGAATGGCCATCAAAGGCTCAGGTAAACATTCGCTCATTCTCATTTTGCTTTCTTATTCAAACTTGACAAAGATGCTGACAGCAGAACTGTGTAGTTTGAAGGGCTAGAGGAGCATCGTGGACCAGTTCAGCTAAAGGTCAAGGGCACCATCCCGTCATGGGCTGCTGGTTCCTTATTCCGAACTGGGCCGGGCCTGGACAGAGTGGAGGGCACATCCAGGGGCACTCATTTTATTCACCATTGGTTTGATGGAATTGCCCACAGCCATCGATTCGACATCGCCCCATCTGAATCAGCCGAGGGCAGCGCAACCGTCACGTATTCCTCTCGTCGACATGCTGATGCTGTCGTTGCCGAAATTAAAGAAAAGGGCTGGCAAACGAGCCTGTCATTTGCTCAACGCGCCGACCCATGTATTGGCCTATTCGCAAAAGTCATGACCATCTTTCTCCCTAGCAAAGCCAACATCAACGTCACCGTCGTACCAGACATGCCCGGTGGTGATGACGTGAAGGAAGGAGATGCGTCCAAAGGCAAGGCCCTGTATGTCCTCACTGATAGCGCTACTGTCAGCAAGCTTGACCCAAAGACTCTTGAGCCCATTGGGAATGCCAGGCAGAAGTCGCTTCACCCAGACCTAAAAGGTCCAATCTCTTGCGCTCATACACAGCGTGATCCTGAAACTGGAGACTTGTTCAACTTTAACCTGGAGCTTTCTTCTCATCCAACCTATCGCATCTTTCGCGTTAATGCCAAGGATGGGAGCGTCGACATTCTGGCGACCTTTTCAGATAAAAAGTACCCAGCGGCATACATGCACAGCTTCTTCATGACGGAAAACTACATTGTGTTTTGTGTCCAATCGACGCAGTACGCGTGGTCCGGCTTGAAGATTCCATGGCAGAGGAATATTCTCGACGCCATCAAACCCTTTGATCCCTCTATCCCGTGCACGTGGGTGGTTGTGGACAGGAGACACGGAAAGGGCGTTGTCGCAGAATTTTCTACTCCAGCTGGTTTCTTCTTTCACTCGGCCAATGCCTTTGAAGAGGTGGTGACCGATGATAGCGGGAATAAGCATACAGAGATTAACATGGATGCCATCTCGTACAACAACACCGACATCCTGCACATGTTTTACTACGATATTCTTCTCGACCGAGACGGTGCCACGAAGAAGACTATGCTTGACAAGAAGTTTTACAAAACCACTGCGAACCGCCTATCGCGATATCGCTTTAGGATCCCGTCAGAGCCGCAGTCGGCCAAGGAAAAGGCATCTGCCGTGGCGGAAGAGGTGCTCTCCATTCCCTCACCTCACGTCGGCGAGCTTCCCACTATCCACCCTAAACGCGCCGGAAAGCCATATAGATATGTCTACACTGTAGCAAACAGGGGTCTTTACCTCTTTGCAGACTCTATCGCCAAGACGGACACGCACACCCAGGGAGCTCTGATCTGGAGCGGGCCCAAGGGGCATTCACCCGGAGAAGCGATTTTCGTTCCTCGGCCGGGAGGCACGGAAGAGGATGACGGAGTGCTGCTATCGGTGGTGTTGGATGGGACGCTGGAGAAGTCGTATTTGCTGTGTTTGGATGCGAGGACGATGGAGGAGGTGGGTAGGGCGGAGGCGGATTTTGCGATTCCGCTTAGTTTGCATGGAGCGCATCAAGCTAAGGGGCATCTTTGAGGGGAGTTAGACTTTTTTTTATTGTATAGAGTGTTTTGGGAGGGGATGGGGCTTTTGTTTTTGCGGTTTTGATATCCATGTAGTGTTGTTCTCGTTATTTGCTTGACTCTGGTTCGTGTACCGTTTCGCTTTGCTGTGAGGACTGCCATCGGTTGCTTTCCATCCGCGAACTGTGTAGAGAGTTGAAAATACTTGCCAGCGAAAGACAATACATCTTCGTTTCGATCCTGGCTTTTCACAACAAACCAATCCGCCTGAGTGCGTTATGTGGATGTTACGGGTTGTAGAGCTTATATTTGTATAAGGCAACAAGGCAGATTGATCTCATGGAAATTGATCTCTGTTCGCGGTATGAAAGGTGTCCAGAACATTGAAGAAGTTACATGGCTTACCAAGTTGTTTTAGTAGGGAGCAGTTATTCAGCCACCCAAGTTTGTTATCTAGTATCCCATGTCTTACATAAAAGCTAAACGGACTAAAGAATGATCTCAGATACTAGAGAAAAACTGCAATAGCAGCAGATACTAGAAGAATATATTTATAATAGTAGACTCTAGAAGAAAGTAGCAATAGTAGCAGAAAGTAGTGATAGTAGCAGCAAGTAGTGATAGTAGTATAAAGGTGGCTTCTATTCATATTCTTTTTACATCCTATTCTAATACTTGAATTCTACGCAGTCGCTAGGGTGTTTGATAACGAATTTGGGATGCTGGATAACGTTTCCTTTTTAGTAGCATGATGTTACTGAGGTAGTTGGTAGTGATTAACTGACATAAACGACGTGTTCTTACTGTCTACATGTAATAAGTTGAGATTATGTCAACTAGTAAAGTCATTGGTAAACAAGCCAAGCAAGCCAAACAAGCAAAGCAAGACAAACAGGCCAAACAAGCCAAACTAGCCAAGCAAGTCCGACAAGCCCGACAAGCCAAACAAGCCCGTCATGAGTCTCCATATCACAATTAGCCTGATCTTCGTCGCTCAGGTCCTCATCAGCATCTTGAGCCTTATCTTCGGCCTCGTTATCCTCCTGTCCGATATGAGCGCCCTTTACATACGCCTTGGTGGCGAGCTTACCCGTCCAAGTAAAGTAAACCTGCTCGACTTGGAAGGCAAATAGCATGGGTTGTTCAATGGGGACTTGGCTATGCTGGTTTGATCTGCGACCCCCATCGCCTGTGGCAAATAAACTCTCTTGGTTATGCGTAATAGACCCCCTATTGGCAATCTTGACGCCGGTGACCACAAACACCTTCGCACGTGGGTCCAAATAATTATATTTGAGACGAGATTTGAATGCCGGATTGGCTGCAACCTTTGCGAGAAACTCCGGCGATGGTTTGAAGCTTCGAGTCTCTATAAGCTCGCAAGCGTATCTATATTCCACCTGTGTCTTCCAAGCGAAAGGTGCCTTAGGACGGGTACGAGCTAGTTGGATGGATGAGAACAGCCCAAGGTGCCCTTTATATGAGAGCTCGATCTTACCCGAGCAGCTCTTGGCCTCCTTAGTGTATATTTCAGTGTCGATATCAGTTGGCAGATCTTTATTTCTGAGGATCTCGCGCTCATCTGTAACAAACGTGATGACGCCTCCGAGTGGTATGTGGGATGGGCGTCGTTGCCAATGTGGGGGGAGGAAGTAGGACTTTTGGGTAGAAGGCATATTGAAAAAGTTGCTTTTTATGCCGTATGAATGCAAATATAGCGCTAGTACGTGCTATCGACGGCGTTTATATGCCGACGTGAATGATTCAGGCTCAAGTATAGCTTGATTACCTGGTTCAGGGTGAAGGCTCAAGACACGCCTTATATATGTACGTGTCGTCCACATATTCCTTTAAGCAATCCATTATTGGCTGCCTCAGATGGCTGCCTGCCATGATTGTTTGTTTTTTTTTGAACAAAGATTGCTGCTGTTGTACAGAAGAAGAGGGTAGTCCTCTCCAATTAGGCACCAGTGTGCTCTTTCGCAACATTTCTTTGTTCAGCTTTCCTTTGTTCAGACTGTCTTTGTTCAGACTCTCTTTGTTCAGACTTCGTGTGTCTAGACTTTCTTTAAAATCGGAGACATATAGCGCCTCCACTGCTACTAGAGTCTGTCTTTCCCAAAGTCAAGTATTAGACGCCGCCAGACACGCCATAATCGAGGGCATGAGACGGTGATCGAGAATTTTAGGCCAATTTTACTAATCCGTATATAACCACAAATCTAGCGTTATGGAACTTCAATCTGCTACACGAAGAACATCTCCTCGGAGGTGTGCTGGATTGCCTTGAAGAGGTAATTCAAGTAGCGGGCGTCATTCTTAAGGTAATATTTACAGGAGATTTATGAAGTAAGTAACCTCAGCGAAAGCTCTATTAAAATAGCCATGCCGAATAATACCGATGGGGTTGCGGAGTTACTAAGACACCATGAGTATTACTCTCGATTTGTGAACTATTCTTTTGTCAAAAATAAGTACATATATTCGGCAATATAATAAGCACCCAACCAGCTTACCGAACGCGCGCAGCATTGGAAATAATACCAAGTACTGGATAAATATAGATATGATAGCATTTACGAGAGAAACATAGATATAGTAGTAGTTACTTGAGAAATATAGATATAGTAGCGGTTAGTATATTTTTATTTAGTCCTAGTATCTAACACTAAACTGATGTTTCGGTAACAGAATAAGTAACTATAGTATACTTACCTAAATGCATTAAACGTAATTTACATGTTGCAAGTTGTAGAGGTTATATACGAGGTAACTGATCTGGCTGTCCTTATTAAAGTTGATCTGTGGTTATTGTTTGAAAGAACGCTATAGACGCCCGTAGAAATCCGCAGAAGGGAGGCCACATCGTTTACCAATTTATTTTCGTAACAAGACAACATTGGGGTACTACCAGGCACTGCTAGGTAGTTTATAGCTCGTAGTATGCTGGTATCCGGTGGTACTTAATTAACAGAAGTAGCACATGCTATTTTTACTGTCCAATAGGAGATTTTGCTAACTATCAAAGTCTTTGATAAACAACATAACCAAACAAGCCAAATAAGCAAACAAACAAGTTCGTGTATTACCCCCACTATCTCATAGGCAACAGTTACTCTTTTTGCCTTTAAACCTACTACGCGTCTATTTCGTACGCGGAAAGATGATTCGGCACTTCTCACCGTCCTCATCAGTAATATCACGAGCCTCCAAACCTATATGTTCCATTTCTTCCTCGTCCAGGCACACGTCAGAAACTTGAACCATATACTCAGTCTCGCCATTCTTTTGCCCGAGAACAGCGCCGTCTACGTATCTCTCGCTGATCGCCTCACCCTTCCAAGGAAGACGAAGCCTTTCGACTTGGAAGGCAAATACGATGGGGCCTTCAACCTTTTGCGTGTGTGCATGGCCTGTTGCACGATTCCGCGTAGCTTTGGGCCCTATCTTAATTTGAGGTGTTGGAATTTCAACGCCCACTTGGAAGGATGTGCCCTTCTGCGCCTCTTCGACTGTAGCAAGGGTCACCCCCTTGACGATCTTGACTCCGGTGATCACAAAGATCTTCGCACGTCTGCCCCAAATTTTAAGACGAGACTTGACAGCTGCATCGGCTGCAACGTTTGCGATGAACGCCTGTGATGGTATGAACCGTCGTGTCTCCATCGACTCGTAGGAGTATTCAAGTTTCGACGATGATTTCGAAGAGTAAGATACTTCAACGCCAGCGGTCATAAGTTCAATGAACTTTGAGAAAAGTCCAACACTAAATTCATTGCGAGACCATGTCTCCCCCGAACTGTTTGTAGCCTCCCGAGCGTATATATCTGTGTCGATATTGGCTGGCAAGTCCTTACTCGATAAGAGTTTTGCTGGGGATTTAACATCCGTGATGACGCTTCCGAGGGTTACTTCGGAAGGGTTTAGATCCCATGATGGGGCTAGGAAGTAGGACTTTTGGGTGGAAACCATCTTGAAATGGTTGCTGAGCAGCTCTGCAAAAACAACAGGTCAGTGTAACGATCTACGTCCAGGTCGCAGAGTCCTACTACAAGGTTTCATTGCCAATGGATCTGGGTTGTACTTGCCTCTCTTGCCACTCTTCTGCCCTTGTGGAAGGATAAAGATCGCTCTGAGGCCTCGGCTTGGAGTAGACACAGAGATTTCGAGAAGAAACTGGATTTCAGGGGGAATGGAGCAGCCGAAAAGAGGGGTATATATATAGATGTCTGTTGCACATGGCGCCTATACGGCCAATGGAAGAAAAGGTAGCTACGTGATAATGCAGTGCTCGTTGAGACTTAGTATGTTGACGAGAATACAAGTATATTATGTCCGAAGCAGTCTTTAGACTGAGGCTAAGCTTGTCTAAGCACTACGGCAATTAACGAGAAACTGTGATGTTCCCATCATGACTGAATATTACTCCGTTCCAAGGCGTAGTAAACCATTGCAGCGGCATCTTCGACTGCTGTATATCCTAATTCGAATGCCACCGGCTATTATAGATACCACAATCACGGCGACGAGATACCAGACAAGATTTTGGAACGCTGTCTTGAAAGAATGTCGACGCATGAAGACGGCAGAATGGCGTTTCGACCTGCTCCACGACGCCCATGGAGACCTTGTAGAAGACGTGCTGCAAGGTCTTGAGGAGATAGTTCAGATAGAG
This sequence comes from Trichoderma sp. IMV 00454, assembly GCA_001931985.1. Taxonomy (NCBI): domain Eukaryota; kingdom Fungi; phylum Ascomycota; class Sordariomycetes; order Hypocreales; family Hypocreaceae; genus Trichoderma; species Trichoderma sp. IMV 00454. The sequence goes on from MSJK01000131.1 coordinate 1,274,629, forward strand.
GGTTCCATTCCTGAGGTAATATTCCCGGTTGTAACCTCTTCTTTAAACCTAGCAAGCCCTTCTTCCTGGAGCCACTTGATTGTACCAAAAGTAACGGTAATGCTACGCCAACTGGGAGTTACCGAACACTAATAGGTCCCAAATAGGAATATAGGATAGCACAGTTCCCTCGGTTAGAGACTATCATAGAGGAGATTGATAAAGCAAGCGATGCCGGCAATATCAAGATTGAAATCGCATTGCCGAATGGCACCAATGCGTTTATACAATCGATGATGGCCCTGGCAGCTGTTATCGGGAGCAAGTCGCGACCTCCCCCAGATGTCGCTCAACTGTCATCCAAGATCAAGCCCATTCTGGCTCCGCTTATAATCGACCTCTTTTCCGCCCTGTCCAAGTACTGTCGCTGCACTCGGGTATGCAAAAATACCCTCCATCAGGCGGCCTTGGTACTGTCTACCCATCGCACCCACTCAGGAGACCTCAACTCCTCAGCCTCGTTTACGGTGCTTATAAGCGGGGGACAACCGACGGTGTCGATGATGCAATGGTTGGAAACAGGCATCACTGTTTGCAAGTCACTGTTTGTCCTTCAATTCGTGATATCTTAAGACTCAGCTACTAACAAATGCTCGTAATGCCCCTTTCAGTGCAAAGACGAAGATAAGACAGATCGACAGCCTATGCGCTCTGACAACAGAGTCGAACAGAGCACGTGTCAACCTCAAATTGATCGACAGGCGGCTCTGCCCCCGTAATAAAGCAGGCATTCAGATGAATCAATTCCAAACGTGTAAACCAATAAAGCTTAGCGAGGCTTTCCTGAATCATGTTACCGCGTTTAACTTTGACGGCAAGGTATGTCTGGCTGTCGTTTTGTCCTTTGCTTTCCTTGGCTTTTGTGGCGAGCCGTGGTTTTCAGGAGACTGGAACATGGACAGTATATTCCTCATGCAAACCAGCGACAGCTTTCACCTTCAACCATTCCTCATCACAGACCTAAAAAGAAAGAAGTCGAGGCCGTCTATGGAGGCGGTTGTTGCATATTGGGAAGCTAAGCTTCTGCATCACGGCATCTTACTGATGGAAATTTTTAAACAAGAGGCCTTTCCGTCTCCTCATAAGCGGGCTCGGAAAGCCCTCCCTGATCGGAAAGACATAGCTCAGGCGTGTAAGGCATGGTCCGAATCCATCAAATGGGGCCACTACAAACATTGGAGACAAGCGGTAGAGGCTTGTATCGACGGCAAACTCATGGAAAGCTTCCATAATATTTGGAGGCCTACAACACAAGATACTAAGCCACTGGCCAAAGTAGGGAGTCTTGAAGAGTGCTTTTCCATGCTCTTTTGCGATGCAGTACTAGCACCATTGGAAGCAGAATTTGTTACTCATTGGCCAGACCAAAATCCGGACGAAGTGATCTCGACACTCAAGTTGGCACGTGTCGATAAGAAGTTCAATTCTCCTGTGAACCATCGAGCAGGGAATTCGAATGTACGCGCCACCTCAAGTGTTGGTACAATAACGCCGCGGCATATTAGCCAAAGTGAGAGTCTTGGCTCCCCTTCAAAAGGAAGGCGATTGAAATCGAATGTATGTCTCAACCTACCAGTTCATGGAATTTGCATTTAACCCAATCAATATAAGACGGCAAACTCCAGGGCTGGGACACTTGATACTACGCCATCGCCATATAACCAGGCACAACCACAATCTTACCTAGCTGGGACTGGGAAGGGCAGCTTTTTCGACTCTTACGACGAATCGGATACTAAAGAGTATAAGTTACTTCTTACTCCGTAATACAGCGCCGTTATGAACTAATAAATGAATCGCTTAGCATAAAAAATGCTGATGCCTGGTTCGATTGCTTTGACGAAATCCGTGATAAGCTCCCATCCAGAGATACAGATACATCGGACAAGACTATCCCATCCAGAGATACAGATACATCGGGCAAGACTATCAAAATTGGCGTGCTAGACACAGGAATTGACATGGAAATCCTCTCGGATATGAAAGAGAGAATTTGCTGTTGGCCTCCTGGAGCCGACCATCATGATAATGTCGGTCATGGAACTCACGTGGCGTATTTGCTCCTCTATCTGGCTGAGCATGTTGATTTGCGCGTGTGTAAGATCACCAATTCAACGGACATCAAAGATGTCGATATTGACAAGATAGCCGATGTAAGTGCATACCAGGGTGCAGCCCTCTGACGAGGTCCCTCTTGTTGACCGCAGATTTACAGGCAATCGCTCATTTTTCGCAGCCGGGCGAGGACCGCGTTGACATCTTGAACCTGTCGTTTGGCTTTCCCAAGTACCACCGCAAACTCGAACCCATTAGCAAAGCTATCCGCAACGCTGCGAGTAGTGGTGTCATCATTTTTGTCGCCGCAGGCAACGAGGGTGGCAACGCGGCTATGTCCTGGCCAGCGTCGTTGCAAGAGAAAAAAGATGTGATCCCGATCTACTCATCTGACGGTATGGGTGTGCCTTCCGGAATGAACCCTGGGTCTCGCACAGACAACTACATCTACACTTTAGGCTTAGGTGTCAAATCGTGCCATGAGCGGGTTGTAAATGAGAAGCTGGAGCCGATTCACCGAAGTGGGAGTTCGTTTGCGACTGCGATAGCTTCTGCTACTGCGGCTATCATTCTAGGATTCGTGGACAATGCCAAAACTACAGACTATCCCGAACATCCCGAACAACTGGCAGATGCTAAGGCCCGAATTCGGACGCGGCTAGGTATGGAAATTGCGTTGTGTAAGATGTGTACGAGAGAGGGGCGGAGGCCATATCAAGGCCATTATCTCACTCCGTGGTGCCTGTTTGAGCACGAAGAGAAGCTACAGATATTTGCCATCATAAGATATCTATCGCCAATCACTCCTTAAGGATATTGGTCTTGCATTCATGTTGCAACAGCCTAAACTAGACACAAGTATATTTGATTTCGCCATATGGGAACGCCCTTTGGCGCCATCGTTTAGCACGCGAGGTCGCTGCTCCTATGGCCTTGTTTTTCGTGTCGTACAAACGGGGACACCGGGCTCGTACTAATGTAACACGAATGATGCATACGGAGTATTTGTACGCACGAAAAAAAACTTGAAATCAGGCTCAAGGACGGATGTGTGAATTCCCGTGGTCACCTGAGCTGGGACAAACGCCCAGGACATGCACATCATCCTCCCCCTTTGTCCCACGCCCCCGTCCCACGCCTTTGTCTCAGCCAGGCACTGGTACACACACAATCCTTCGTCCGACTGCCAAGTATTGGTTGCTAGCGATTCCTGTGATTTGCAACCTTGGAGGACAAAGATTGGGACGTGTTGAGCGGGGAAGGGGTGGCATTTTCCAGGCTGACGCAACTTTGCACTCCTGCAACATTACAACATTTTTACATTTTTCACTAAGATATCTATCAGTGGACCTTTGACTACCCTTTCCGTAATGCCGTCTTCACAGCTTTCTACGACAAAGTTAGAGAAGGAACCTCTTACAGACACGGCTGAAAGAGTGCGCCTCCTACTCGTCTGCTGTCAAGAAATCACGGATGAAGAAATCCAGAGTTTCGCGGCCGACCAGCTACTTTATTTCAACAAGTGGATTACTGAGAACGGAGTCTTTGCGGCCCAGCACGCGTCACTCGACTACCAACTCCGAACAGCCCCGTCCTTCATATCCATTATTAGAGACGACTTTGACGCCATCATCGAATGCCTTTTGGCAAGTAAGTTGACCCAACGTCTCCAAGTAACGGTTATCAGCTGACATTTTAAACTCAGCTCTCAAGGGGTCTACGGGGGTGTCTGATGAGGAAATCGATACCTTTTTAGCTGTCCCCATATCGCATGTCCCAAGCATTGCAAGAAATTTGCTGCTGGATTCTGCATTTGATGGCTGCACAAGAACAAAGCAGCTGCAAACCGTCGAAGCCCGTATTACCTCGCTTAGCGATTTTTCTGATGACTTTCTAGAAAGTGTTCATCGGGGAAGCTTGGCAGAAATCCCCGAGCTTCTGGACTTTGACAATGAGTATGTTATCATTCGAGAGCGAAGAGACGATGGTGTAGACTTGGGGCCCAGTGTTGATGGCATTCAATTCAATATCGGGAAAGAGTTTGAGAAATTCGTCCGAAAGGCCTTGACACACAAATGGTTTCACCTTCACTCCAACACTGAAAAAGACCTCAGCGAGAAACAAACAAGTTACCGGCAAAGGCTCCTTGAGCGTTGCGTGACGATTATCTCAACACGCAGACGGCAACTGGCGTGCTTCAGAGCCCACTACGGTCATGAAGAGACATTTGCTTTGGAACATGAAGTGACAAGGTTCAAGCCGCCAACGTCGACCTTGGTGCCATCCTCATCTGCCGCGTCAATCGCCGATTGCGGACTTGGAGACGGACGCCCATTCGATGTACCGCCACCACCGAAGGTGGTTGGAAACGAGGAAGAGAAGCCGTGCCCCTACTGCTACCTCGTATTACCAGCCGAGACATTCTCGACGCAACACAAGGCAGAGCGCTGGGAGCAACATCTCCTAAAAGACTTGGAGCCGTATATCTGTCTGTTTGAGAATTGTGACAAACGTGGGAAAACGTACTCTTCATTCACAGAGTGGGAGAAGCATATCGTGCAAGAGCCTCACTACAACAGTTGGGAATGCTCTCTCCCACACGACAACGACAGCTGCAGTGACGCCAGCGATGACGAGGCGCTCGCTTTCGACAATCTTGAGAAGCTTAAAGATCATATCAGGTTTTTCCATCCGGGCCTTGATCCATCGTCTGCCAAAGATCATGAACGTCAAGTCGATCCCTTGCCCCAACGGTGTTTCGTTTGTTGGCAAGTAATTCCTGAACTCGAAACGCTGTTGAAGCATATTGCTAATCATCTCGAATCCATGTCGTTATTGGCGCTTCCTTGGCGGGACGACATTACAAGCGATGAAGCTATCGCGAGTGACAAGGCTGCTTGTTCGGTTGTTGCCGACGACGCCGTAGGCAAACGGCTCGACGGCATCGGCTCCTGCGTCTGGGAGGAAATGGATGAGGTAATGACAGACCCAGCGAAAAAGCTCGACAAGCATGAATTTGCTTCTATGCTTTTGGCGGTGGATGAAGCCCCTCAAGACCGCATGCAAATTCTGGAGGCATGGATTCAGGAGAGGGTTCAGGACATGATTGAGGACAGAATCCAGGACAGCTATTTGAACGCTCCAGGATGGACACGAGCTCAGAAACACTGGTCAGGATCCGTGATCATTATTAAGACGGCCATAAGATTCAGCAAGAATACGACGTGGCAGCAACCGCGTCGATTAAAACCTCGAGACGAACACGATATGCCCTGGCATAGAAACTATACAGTTGGGTGGATATGTACACTTCAGCTTGAATTCGAAGTCAGCAAGGGCATGCTCGACTACTGGTATAGGCAACCGTCTCAAAACAATCATGATCCTTACGAGAACCATCGTTGTACTTCATACGCCTACGGCCGTATCGGGCACCACGACGTTGTTATGGCATGTCTGCCATCTGATAATAATGCAACGGTATCGGTCTCGGATGTTCTACATGATATGAGAGAATCCTTTCCATTTCTACGGCTTTTCTTAGTGGTGGGGATTGGGGGTGGCTTCCCATGTATATCAGAGGATATTCCGTGGGGAGATGATGTGGTGGGTGATCCTGCAAATAACCCTGGGGCTGTCATTCAGTATGACTCTGACACAATCGGGCGAGAGGGCATATTTGTGCAGACAGGGTCCCTGAGTATGCTCCCTGAGGATTTACAAACTGCCATGAGAACGCTAAAGGCAGATCACCAGATCGGGCACAAATTCTCTGAGCACTTGCAAGCCGCGCTCGAGAAATGCGAAGATATGGGGATTCACTACAACCAACCGGTCCCGGAGACAGATGTCCAATTCAGCATTCAAGATGATCCTCTCGGCACCGAGAGTAACCGCCCACAATGCCCCAAGGCTCTGATGGAGTTGCGACGAGCTCGGAGCCCAGAGTCTACCCGCTATTGCGGGCCAATAGCCTCTGGCAACAAAATAACGAAACGCAGGGCCACGAGAGATAGACAAACGAGCAAAAATGGTACAAAACGCTTTCAGACAGAGGCAGCTGGCCCAACTGACGGCTTTCATTGCTTTGCTATCCGCGGCATCAGCGAGGATGCCGGTGCGCATAACAACGACATTTGGCAGCCATACGCAGCAGCAATGGCAGCGGAATATGCAAAGGAGCTTCTTCAAGCCTTCCCTCCAAATCCGTCAACAGTAGTATCTGCGGATGTTTGGTATCGTCTCACGAACTTGCTATCATATACCGACAGCATGGATATCGAAGAAGATTCCACTTCTACGAATGGCAACATGCGAATTACATTGGCGCCGAACAACGCAAAGCAGCCAGGCCAGTACTGGAAATTCCAGTCTCGTGGCACTAAGGTAACTTGGGCCATTTCTACCATGGCTCTTCCTGACAGCGTGCTTGCTGTTCATCCTGATGATGAGACTCGCCTGCACCTCGAGCCAGCAGCTTTTGCCAAGGGGCAACGCTGGCGAATCATCCAAAGAGGAGGCGGTGTTGTAAGCATATGTAATAGGTCTGAAGGATATCTGTGTTTCGGGGGTTATTCTGCAGAATTAACTCTGTCAAAAAGGTGTGAGGGGGATTTGTCACAATTATGGCGCTTGCTCCCTGTGGGCATTGTAGGGCAACAATATTCACATTCGGACGATATGGTGGTTGATTGATGACAGCACGATTCAGGTGCGAAACGCGAATCCGAGAATTGGGTGTCAAGTTATTGGGATTCATTCATTTAGTACGAGTTTCGTGTAGCTCATATGTATGTGACAGACTCATTTCGCAAATTCTACCTCTGTGACCGTAAGAAGCCAGTTGATGACAGACCAAAAAAAAAAATAGATAATACAAGCCGAACCAGAGTACTTCGTATACAACAAGTAGCAACAGGACGAACGTTCATCTTCGGCTCGATCCCGGCATCTTGAATCGTTGTGGACACAGATCCCAGGTTCGGCATGCTGTCGGCAACAAGCTCGGACTTTTCGGGGAAGAAGTGCGAGATTTTTTTTTTCTTCCTCTTTTTGGCCCTTGCTGGCGGCTGCCCGGGTCTATGCGCGTGCGGCGCTTGCGGCGAATTGGAGACTAAGAAAAGCAATAGCGCGCAAGATTCCCGGGGTAAGAAAGAGTAAGAACGAGTAAGAGGCCGGTGAATGTGAAATGAGTGAGTTTGGGGAGGATGAGTGAAACTGTACGGAGGAGAGAGATAAAGCAGGAGAAGAAAGAGACACGGTTGGGAAGAAGCAGCGAATATTGTCAAGTGGTTGGTTATCAAATGTTTTTAAGAGTAGCTTTTGCGTCTCTACTTTTACAGTTTCATCCTGGCCCATCGTAAATTCCTCTCAGCGGCTGTTGAAAAGCCGCAAGTAAAGTACATACATCGTTTTGCTCTTTGCCCAGCCCCTTCACTACTCGCTTCTTGGTAGTGGACACGCTCCATTATTCATCTCCGATACCGTTTTAACCGTGGAAAAAAACAAAGTGAATGGGGAAAAAAGAAGTGAATCAAAACAGTATCCGATGGAAGAAGCCTCTCAATCTGAGTCTTTTCTCGTTTTCAGTTTTTTTTTTTTGTTGGCCTACTTCCACATACAATTTGAGTTATATGTATTGCTCGATCTTCATCCCGTACCATCGCTGGCGAAAAAAGAAATTCGTAGGAAACAGAGAGCAGACGTTTTCTTTTTTTGTGTTTTTCTCGTCGTCTTCAATCTCACCGATGTCGAGGATGCGCTTAGGCGGCGACAGCCTCGGCAGCCGGCATTTTCATGCCGGTGCCGCTCAGGTCGGTGGGTTTCCGTGAGGGGTTCTTGGTGTAGTAGTCAGAAATGGCGGACTTGATGGCGTCCTCAGCAAGCATGGAGCAGTGCACTGTAGACAGAGAGTTAGTAAGAATTATAATCGCATATCGGAGACTTGTTTGGCTGTATATGGTAATGATAATACATACGCTTGACGGGAGGGAGGCAGAGCTCCTTGGCAATCTCAGTGTTCTTGACCTTGCCGGCATCGTCGAGGCTCATGCCACGGACAAGCTCGGTCAGGTAGCTGCTGGAAGCGATGGCGGAGCCGCAGCCAAAAGTCTTGAACTTGACCTCGGAGATCTTCTGTGTCTCCGGGTCGACTCGGATCTGCAGCTTCATGACATCGCCACAAGCAGGGGCGCCAACAAGGCCGGTGCCGACGTCAGCGTCGCCCTTGTTCATGGAGCCGACATTTCGTGGCCGCGCATAGTGATCCAGCACCTTCTCGTGGTAGGATCGCTTGGCCTCGATGGATGCGACGGGGGCGAGCTGTCGAGCAGCGAGGGCTGGTCTGACGAGGGGGGCAGCGATAGCTTGCCGTGAGATGACGCGGAGGCCTCTGGAGAACATTTTGAACGGTTGTGAAGGGTTGATTTTGTTGATTTGGGATGGAGAGAGGCTAATATCTGATATCTGAATTCGCAGGCCGCTGTGCTTGTGATGTGGGCGGGCGGAGTTAAGCTGCAAGCAAGATCGAGAACCTGCTCGGATGCGAATGTGATGCGGCTGATGATGAGCGATTCTGCGCTGTAGTCAGGTCAGGGAGCTGCGGCGGGAGGATTTGCGTTGGGAATTGAGGTGAGGCGATTGACAAGATGGTGGAAGAGTGAAGATGGTAAGAATGAGGGCAAATGACGAAGGTTCCAAAGATGAGGAGCAGCCGCTTAACCAATTCCCCAAGAAAATCCAGCAGGAAAAGCAGCCCCGGGTGCGGATGGCGATTTCGGCCAAGTGCGCCTCACCAGTGGCCAATCAGAGTCGTCGCCCCTCTCGGCCATTACGTCTGTGCAAAGCTGTGGAGCTCGGTCCTTGTCGGAGCTGGAAGCCAATTAGATTGCTGAAAAGGCTGAGTCATCTATCAGATTCTGATGCAAATACGTAAATGCGTGCAAAAGCTCCGCAAAAAGATTGGAAATCAATCTGATAAGATGCACGTGAGACGGGGATAGGTCACGTGGCCAGGCGACAGACGGACGCGAAATTCACAAGCCGGTTCGGACTTTGACACGTCCTCCGAGGGGGGGCTGCAGCTTTGTTGGTCCGTATTACCTTGGAGGGTGACGCGTTTTACTGGATGTAGAGTAGCTTGGCAATTGAGAGGCGGGAGGATGGAGGAAGGATTTCACTGTGGAAGGCGAAACGAAGGGGCTGCTGAATTCCCCGAGCTGCACGGAGAAGAGTGCCTGATGTGTACTCATATAAAGTCAAGCTGGGGTTGGCTCGGGGTTTTGTATTCCCAGTTGCGCCGATTCCGTGTTCCCTATTAGACACGGGCTTGAACAAGATGAGCATTGATATTGATTTATGTCTGTATTGCCTACTAATTGTCGGGCATTGTCACGACCCCGGGTACTGAGCAATAAGTACAATTTGAGTGGGCAGCGGCACATTTGCGGCATTGGCACAGTATTAGATCCCACTCCGGAAATATCAGTCAGCCAAGCATTCGCTGCAACCCCGCAGTCTGACCGTCCCAGATCTGTGTCTGTTCCGGGCAAATCGACATGAGGGCTGCCCGCGTTGGATGGGATGGGACGTGAGAAGACGGGATGATGTCATTTATATAGAGACTGCCCGTCACATAACTCGCTGCTCTACTTATTCAATATGGCAGAATGATAACAGTTAAACAGTATTTACTATCACCATAATAGCGACCAAGACTGGCCTCTCTCTCATTCGAGGTATTGAAGAAATGACAAATCTTCACCAGCGCGCCCGTTGAATCATGCAACACAAAGTCTTCAACTTTTGCCCCTCCATCGTCTGTCCAGTCCCGATACCGTCATCGAGGGGCAGCCTGGATTAGTGGTGGGTGCCTGGCAGCAGCTGCTTAGGTGGTGCTGTACTCACTAAGCTTCACTGCGGCACCCGCTAATCGCCCAATCGATAGCGCCCTCGGCTTGCGCTACAGCTAGTGCAGACCTGTAGCAACTCCAAAACAGCATCCATCACAGAACTTTGTCGTTGATTCTTCCACTTGACAACCGCCTACTTCTACAGCTCCCTTTTGCGTCGCTATCCTGCTGCTCTCTTCGTCACGATCCTCTGACTCTTCTTGTCCGCCACCCAAAGACATGTCGTGCCCGCATCTCGAGTCCATCGGTACGTCAAATCCTTACCCCGCCAGCTTGCGCTTCGCAGCTCTTCCAGCTGCCTTGAAGCTCAAGAAAGCTCATGTTTCGTCCTCATAGAGCTCAAGCCGCCGACTCCCGTCCAGTCTGTGTACAAGGAAGACTGCACACAATGTTTTGACTCGATTGTACGTGTATAAACAGGTGCCCAGCTCCCCTCTCTAGGCTGCAGCCCCGCGAAAACTCACCATCTTGTTCTCTTTTTTAGGACAACGCTGGGGGCCTCGATGTCTGCCTTCAGTGCTTCAACGGCGGCTGCACCGGTGATCGGGAGCACTCTCTGCTTCACAACGCAGTCTGGGGCCACCCGCTTGCCCTCAATATCCGCCGCACCCGAAAGGCGATTCATCGTGATGAACCCCCCGCCAAGATGACCAAGCTTGCCATCGCTGCCGAGACGGAAGAAGATCGATACGACACTGCTCTAGCCGCCAAATGCATCGAGTGCCAAGTCGAACTAGACACGGCGAACGAGAAGCTGGCCCCCATCGTCGATGGCATTCTCAAGGCGCACACCTTTTCCCGAAAGGAAGAGGTCAAGGCGTGGGAGCAAGAGCTCACGACATGCGAACACATCTTGACCATGCAGCAGCATCCATCCCGCAAGATCGAGCAGGGCGAGCTTGGCCACTGTTCAGGTTGTGATCTCAGAGAGAACCTTTGGCTTTGCCTGGAATGTGGAAATCTGGGTTGTGGCCGGAAGCAGATGGGTGGCGTTGACGGCAATTCGCACGCCTTGGGCCATGCCACTGAATCTGGCCATGGCGTAGCTGTCAAGCTCGGATCTATTACACCAGAGGGCACTGCCGATATTTACTGCTATAGGTGTGACGAAGAGCGCATCGACGAGCTTCTCGGCGATCACCTGGCCCATTGGGGAATCATCCTAGCCGAGCGCCAAAAGACGGAGAAGAGCTTGACGGAGATGCAGATTGAGCAGAACCTCAAGTGGGACTTTAGCATGACTACAGAGGATGGCCAGGAGCTAAAGCCTGTGTTTGGCCCCGGTCTCACTGGACTGAAGAATCTTGGCAACAGCTGCTACCTAGCCAGCATCATCCAGTGTTTATTCGACATGCCTTCGTTCCAGCAGCGCTACTACAGTGCTGACAACGACTTGCCCATCATCCAGGAGCCTGCAGCCGATCTGGAGACTCAGCTGAGAAAGATTGCCCACGGCCTATTATCCGGTCGGTATTCAGAGCCTGATACCTCTGTAGGATCGGGATCGGAGATTGCCTACCAGAGAGGATTGGCACCAGCCATGTTCAAGCATCTGATAGGTAGAGGCCACGAGGAGTTTTCCACCATGCGACAGCAAGACGCCTTTGAACTGTTCCAGCATCTATTCAAGCTCATTAGCCGGTCACCACACAACGAAGATGGCCAAAAGGATCCCACAGCCGAATTCCGATTCGTTCTAGAGCAGCGGCTGCAGTGTCTCGGATGCCACAAGGTTAGGTACAGCTCTAATGAACAGGACAACATATTCATCGACGTGCCGTTGGAGAAGCTCGAGACAAGTGAGGGTGGCGAGACGGCCAACGCCTACAAGCCGGTCACTCTAAAGGAATGTTTGGATAACTTTACGGGCGCCGAGAAAGTCGAGTTGACATGCTCATCGTGCGGTAGCAAGGCGGGCTTCACCAAGCAGTCGCTCTTCAAGACGTTCCCCAACGTTTTGGCCGTCAATGCACGAAAGATGGCCGTTGTCAACTGGGTCCCTATCAAGATTGATGTCCCTGTCATTGTCCCAGACGAACCATTTTTGTTGGACGACTACTTCTCCAAGGGACTCCAGCCGTCGGAAGAGTTGCTGCCCGAAGAGCCAGAAAACAAGGCCCCCGCATTTGTGGCAGATGCAACAGCAGTTGCGCAGCTTGAGGCCATGGGCTTCCCACTGAACCGAGCTGAGAAGGCCCTGCACGCTACGGGTAACTCTGATGCAAATGCGGCCATGGAGTGGCTATTTGCACACCTCGACGATGCCGATATTGATGCGCCGCTCGATTTAGGATCTGGGTCTGGGGATGCAAGCACCGCTGACCCCGAAAAGATTGAGATGCTTGGCGCCATGGGATTCGGTGCTCCTCAGGCCAAGAAGGCGCTGAAAGAAACGGGCGGCGATGTCGAGCGAGCTGTAGAGTGGCTCTTTAACCACCCTGATGACCAGGGCATCACGGAAGATGAGGCTTCGGGCGCAGCAGCAGAGGCAGCTCCCAAGGAGCCTGCTGGAAGCGCAACGCTGCCGGCAAGATTCCAGCTGCAGTCTATTGTGTGCCACAAGGGCACAAGCATTCACGCCGGGTACGTATAAATCTCTTCAAGTGTTTCCTCTTCTCGTATTTGTCAGTAGACTAATTATTTTCATTAGCCACTACGTTGCCTTTATTCGCAAGTCCTTGGAAGGCAGGGAGTCGCCCACATGGGTGCTCTTCAACGATGAAAAGGTGGTGGAAGCTCACGACGTTGAGGAAATGCGCAAGTTTGCATATGTGTACTTTTTCAAGAGAACTTGAACGAGAGGTCAATACGTTTTTTATAGGGGACGGTGCATTCGGAGAGACGGCGTTTGATGCGTTGCCTCGTTCGTATGGCAACGCTTGGAGACTGTTTGGAGGTGTGAGCCTGGTCATTGGTGCTGGTTTGAGAGGGTCATGAATAAGGGGGTTTGCCCAATTGCATCCGATATAGATGAAATACTGCAGAGAGATCGATACCAACAAGAGAATATTCATCAATATATATCTCCCTAGCCTGTGGACGAAATCTCGTGAAAAGCTGCATGATGCACCGATTTATTTCCAGTTCTAACGCCGTACCAAAAAGCCCAATTGTCTCGTTTGCAGAACGGCCAGTCAAATCAAGGGACAAAACCTCGTAAACCGTAACCCCCAACCTGGCCCACCCCGTTCCATCTATCAGTTCCATATTATTATATAGTTTTTCATCATCAAAATTTCGTTTTCAGTCCCCCAACCGGTAGCTGACGAGCGTATCGACGCGGTGATTCGCCGTGCTGAAGCCCCTAAGCTGGACCCTCTCGCCGTTCTCGATTTCTTTCGCGTCGGAGTCGCCCCACTCGACGGGGACGTCGCTGTCGGCGTCTGCGTAGACGAGGACGTTGAAGGTGCAGTCGCCGCTGAGCTGGGGGAGGAATGTGACGGAGGCGGTGATTTGGCGGAAGATGGCGGCGATTTCGGCCTGGATCTCGGCTTCGGGCTTGTCTTTTTCGGCAAAGAGGGTGTTATTTGTTGAGGAGGCGGCGTTTTCTTGTTGTTGTTGCTGTTCTTGTTCGGCGGTGATCGGGGCGGAAGGATCTGTGGGGGGTTTGGATTTGGATTTTGGTGGTGGAGCTGAGATTTGGACCTTTTGTGGTTGGGAGAGGTGAATGTTAGCTTCTTCTTCTTGCTCTTGAAGAGAGGATTGTACGATGGTGGTGGTGAAGGGGAGATTTTGCGTCGTACATCGAATTGCCAGCGCTCGACGTGTTCGCCTGTGTCTTTGTCGGTGATGACGATGACGAGCTTGGAGATTTTGCCGCCAATCATCCATTTGTCGAGCTGGCTCATGATTTTCTTGATGTAGGCTTTGACTTGGTCATCGGCGGAGACTAGAGAATACAGGGTCGCAAGGTCAGTTTCGTGTTTGGCTGTCGATGTCTTAGGAGGGAGGTTGTAGTACCGAGCATGTTGAGGCCATATTTCTTGACGCTGTGGTTTGGAGATGTGTTAGCGGATGGTGCTCTTGTTCGATCGGATGGTTTGGGGGCTCTGAGGAATGGATATATCGTACGCTGTAAAGTCTTCGGCTGGGTAGACGCCTCGTTGGAATCTGTCATGGGAGAAGCAGCGTCAGTTGTTTCGTTCGACTGCTGAGGAGGAATTCGGCTAGCTTGATGGGTTGGGCTTCGTACAGGATTGTGTGTATCGAGTATTGGAACTAGAGAAGAGAAGAGAAAGTCGTTAGAAAAATTGTCGCTGACACCAATTGAGGAGGGAGACGAGGACCGCAAGTCGAACATACAAATTCAGCAACCAGCCTGGAGCTGCCCTTGAGCGACAGCTTGTGCACCTTGGAGTCGTCCTTGGCCTTGTCCTTGTCCTTGTCCTTGGGCCGTTTGTCTTTGGACGACGCGGACTTGGAAGATGGTTTTCTGGCTTCCTTATCCATGACTGAGGGAGGGCTTGAGGTTGAATGGAGGAAGAGAGGGAGAGCTGCGATGAGGATGACGATGGTAAGATTCCAGGTCCGATCTTGGGACAGAAGATGGCTCTAGCTGATTTTGTTTACTTTGGGCGATGGGCGGTTGCGGGGCGGCGAGCTGGGGGGTTTTGTCGAATCAGAGGCTGTCTAGTGCCTGGCAGATGGAGATGACCTTGATGGCCTGGAAACGCTGGGCTTGGGGCAATGGTACAGTGTAAAAGCAGTATATTATATTGGATTGAGAATAATTTAAAATGAGAGAAATGAACTTCTGGATTCTCGAATCTGATTCATCTTGACTGCACAGGATTGAAATCACGTGTCGTCTCATATTCCGACAAATTTCCCTCCACTTGATCATCTCTATCTGCATCTCCATCTCCATCTTACATACTCAGCATGAAACTCTTCCTCTCCATATCTTCTTACACCTCCTGCACAATCTCCACGCCTCTCGAGTAAATCCGCGCTGGCCGAGGAAACACTCCCCTTGCAGCCAATCTTGCCCTCGCCGCTGCTTCTTCCGCAGCCTCGCGCCTCTGGATCGCTGTCCTTGCATACCAGTAAGCCTCGGAGCCATGGGCGAAATACTCGCTCACGTTATCCAAAGTGATTCCAGCTATGAACTCGTCTAAATCTCCCATCTGAGGAGTCGAATCTTGAGCTTCTGCTTGAGTTTGATCTTGGCGATTCGATCCGCCTCCACCAGAGCCTCCAGGTCGAGGACGAGACCCAGCACTTGTCGATGTGCCGTCGCCCTGGACTGCATAGTGAGATACAATGAGGCGAATCAGGATGCCGAGGCTAACCAGCAGCGGGATTGTCTGCCCACTGGTATTGACTCCGTCGACATTGTCAAATTGGTTCCATTTAATCGTCAGTTCAATGGCAGTGATGTGAAGTCCGTACACAACCAGATTGGATATGCTCCGCATGGTGCGCAAGAGATCTTTCTGTTCCTGTCTGGCACGCTCCCGTCTTGCGATGCGTTCTTGGGTATCCTGCTCTGGTCTGAAGTTTTTCTGTCAGATACAGCACTGGGTGTTCATAGGAGCATTGAGAGGGGAGGCTGACTGACTGTCTTGTACGATGCTTCTTTCGACGTCTATGCCTGCGTATTCGAAACTGTGTTTTCCAAAACCCCGTATACGACAGGACAATGCCAACGCAAACGAGAATAACGATGATGTGCAAGATAATATTGACCACAATGAATCCGACGTTATCGAGTTTGACTTTCGTGAAGAAAAATCCATAATCCTCGCATTGGTGCCCTCTCGTGGGAATATAGGTACTAAAGAGCCAGAGTTGAAGAGATGAAATGATGACCATAACCAACATGGTCGAGACGCCATAAACCGGCACATGGGGCTCTCTCGTCCACTTGAGCGGATCCCACTTGCGGTCACAGCATGTGAGTGTCTTCCAAATGTATATTGGTATGAGAAAGATGTATGAGCCACCAGCGAGTTGAAGCATGATGTAAATGTCGGCTGCTTGGAGATTGCGGTTCACAATCTCGACAAGCAGCGCCAGAACAATGGCGCCTGACAGAAGGAGACCCAGCAGTCGTATATCCGCAACGTCTGCGTCGTCAAAGAACTCGACAAGAATCTCACCAAACCACTGGAAATAGATTCCGAGGCGGATTCCCAGACCGTACATGTCAGGACGCCCCTCTCGCCCGCAGGAGTTCATCGTGCCGCTCTGCAATCGCGGCAGACATTTTCCATGATTATTGTGGGAGATTTCCGATATAGATGCCTGTTGCTTGTCTCTAGAGGATGTTGAAAGAGGTAACTCGTGCAGATGAATCAAGACGGCCGCAGATGTGGTCATTTGCTGCAACTCGCCTTACTGCAGAACCGGAGTTCGCTCTGTCTTTAACCTTAACAGACGTTGTTCATTGTCCGGTTGGGCAAAGAACGAAAGCAAATCCGTTTTCCGGACGCCGGTTACATGTTACATTTTTCCAGTGCGGTGCTTGACAGTCAGTGTCCAGCATTCGTCCAAGAGGCGGAAGAGGCAGGTAAGGCGAGCTGGTGTTAGTGCGGACACGCCATCATTGTCGGACGAGGTGGCACAAGAGAGAGTGTGAAGGGCCATATCATAGGTTCGTTGACACGGGTGCCTTTTTGGAGGGGATTTTGATTGAGGGGATATGAAACAGAGAGCATGTGCTTGTCAGGGCCCAAGTGAAACGTGTTTGTTGGGCATTTACTTTGTGAGAGTACGGATATTGAGACTCGTGATGTATTTTGCAGTGTTGAGGAGGACTATTATTACCCTGGAGACTTGGATGTAAGTCTTGGAAATTGTCTTGTGTGTTGCGTCCACAAACTAGGCGGGATTTCGTTACACAAAATGGAACAAACATATTTATAGCCCGAATCAAGGATAAAGAGGGCGATTGTTAATATGCTAATATTTGACGATTATAAAAGATGCATGTGGTGTAGATTCTTTAGAATATTCGTTAAAAGGACCGGAGCTCTTTCTCTGGGCAAGCAATCGCTAGGCGTCTATCTATTAGTGGCCAATTCTTCGTTTAGCGGTGCATTGGTCATTGTATAGCGAGACAACTGCTGTAATATCGTGGCGGGCTCACTAAAATACAGCGGCTTGTCATCTGAGCACATCACAGAACAAGAACCTGATCGGAACAAGCCTTGCATGGATCAGTTGACGGCATCTCTCCACAGAGGGGTACATGCATTTCACACAGCAAAAATGACTTCATACTAAGAAACACTAAGAGCAAAAAAAAAAAAAACGCAAAAAAAGAAAATTTCGAAACGCATCTGGGGCATTTGCTCCCGGCAGGGCTTGAACCTGCGACCTTCGCATTACCAATATTTGAGCCGAGGCTCTAGTATTAGTACGAAGCTCTAACCAACTGAGCTACGGAAGCGCTCGAATTGTTGTTCAGTGTTTGGGGTATTCTAATGATAAAACTTCGGTGTCCACTGCATTACTCTCACCATGAGCTTCACCTTCTATGGATGGAAATACAAACATCCGCTTTCTAGTTATAAGCCTCTATCTGCCTTCATGAAGAGTTAAATGAACCTCTAAACATTTTTTCGGCGGTTTTTCTGAAAGGTAGGCAGTGGCTCCTGCCGAGATGACGCTGATATACGTGTGTGGGAATGAATGAGCTTGCAGTGAACTCAACTTGAAGTTGCGATAATTTGGCGATGGCCTCAGAGCAAACTACTTGATCCGCGAGGACTCATCTTCTCAAGGCAATGCAACTGACTCTCTCAAAGAGGCGTATTGCATCGCAAATATGAGAGGCCACGATGCCCCTAGGCGATATACTAAGGGTAGACGGTCAAACTTGGATATTATGCTGCGGTATGCTAATCAAGAAGCCAGTCCAGCTTTTCCATTGCCTTTTCCAGAATCGCGTCCACTGTCTCTCTGTCTATAATGCCGTCCTCATATGACACATTGATGACTGTATCGCCACCGGCCACGCCGGCAACATTTATGACAAGACTGCGAGATCCTACATTGCCGTTCGTCGCAGCAGCTGAGAATTGCATATCGTTGATAGTCCAAGTTTCTTTTGCATCACCCTTCGTCGCAAAGCCCTTTGGAGTACTCGAGAACGACCCGAGATTAGACACCAAATATGTATCGCTGGTGAAATGTCCTATCCTTGGCATAGAGGTGGTCATGAAATCCTCGATAGTATTTCCTATCAATGTACCCGCCATCCAGTCGCGGATCGACCCGTAGATATCACCGTCCATCTTTGTCTTGTGTTCCCGGACCAATTGCCATACAGCACTGCGAAACGAGGAAACTTTGCTGGCTTCGTCATTTGAGCCGCTATATATTGCAACAGCCTTGCGGAAAGGTTCTAGATAATGAATATGCGCCGAACCTGCGGCGGCGTTCATAATCACATTGCTGCGAACCAAGTCACCGAATTGAGCCGCTGGGAGATACGGTCGAAGATCAAAGGCAAATCGTGATGCGCCAAACATCGCTTGAGGATAAAAATCAGCTGCGAGAGTCAGGTTCAGCAAGGTACATAGTAGGGGCGTGAATGTCGTCTGGTTTGCACGGCAGGCGGAGAGCACAGCACGCATTTTATGTGAAGGAATGCGGTGACTGGAAACTCTCGTAATTGTTCGGTTTGTGTAGACAGTCTTTGCCACTACTGATTGAGCATATGGTCGAGGCCGGGGAAGATCGCCAAAGACAAGCTTCCTACCAAAGAAGAGGCGGAGCAGATACCAAATGAGCATCTTCAAGAGTAGTCTAGGGATAGATGGCGTAACATTTGAATGCTCGGTAGGCTCAGGTGGGTACTGGATGGTGGAAGAGTAGGTGAGTGAGACTTGGGTAGACACCGGTTTCGAATCGAGAGGTAAGGAGTTAAGAGCGTCGAGAAACGCGCGATGGAATACCCTGCCTGACATGCCATCACCAATGAAATGATGGTACACAAACACGACGTGTTTTCTTCCCACAACAAGCACTTTCCACCAAGGAGTGTCTGGTTCATCGTCGGTCCAGTCCCATGTGTTGTGCGCATTCTCAAGAAGAGCTGGGCCAACTTCCGTGTCTTCGTCACAATCCATGAATACCACACATTTTGGTAGATCAATCTTGTGCAGTAACGCAAGGTGAAGGCTATGCTTTCCGGTGCTGGAAGATGGCAAGCTCACGCCGACGGCACATAGTGGTGGATGTGCCTTGATGACAGTTGCAAGAGCCGCGTAAACGTCATCATCCGATAGGGCTCTACCATGTGAGGAATATTCTGCTGAGACAAGAATGTTCGATTGGATGCCTAGGCGGTGAAAACAGTAAAACATGCGGTCGTAGAGGCCTGTGATGCTAATTGTTAGTTTGCTGATGATGGCGTGTCGGTGGCGTTGGCATTGGCATACTAGACTTTCGCAATAGTGTGTACTTTTCGGATAAAGACATTGTGATCAATTGTCTGTTATAAGGCCCCCGAATTGAGTGTTTCACGGAAAAAGATCATTGCGTAGTAAAGACATGTGATATCGGTAGAGATCATATTGGAGATGTATGTGTCTCTTATATGGTGCTGACGTATGTTTTAGTGTTCTCGGGCTTACTTGATCCTACACTAGACTATTGGTCTAGACCTTAAGATGAAAGATAGATTAGTATCGATGTAGGTGATCCTACCGAAGCTCAATTGGACATCTGTGTCTGTAGCATATTCTGTAGCCGAAACGAAGATAGGGCTTACATGGCAGCATGCTTAGCATGGGCTGGAGCATGGGCTAAAGTGGCAATACATTAGTCGAAACAAGCGGAAATTGGCATTTACCTGTTAGGTTAATGGAATACGACTCTCGGGCTTAAAACACTCGCAATAGGCTAGCGTCGCAAATGAATACCCGAAGTGGACTTCAATCATACCATCAAATAAGTGCGTGATGTGCCTAATCATATTGCTCTCGCGAGGGGACTATGCCGGAACCCCACGACGTTCTCTCCTCCTATCCTTTATAGATGGCACTGTGTTAGATCCTACCATTCATTTATGTAAGTAGCTACATGCCTATATCTGGTAACTTAGAGATGTTCAGATGTGTAGGAGCATAAAATGCACCCAAGATATACACCAAAACATAGACTCTTGACGATTGTATAATAGCCTTAAGGTGGAATAATGCTCATTGAAATATTCATCTTAGTATAACTTGAGTAGAGTGACCGTTGAATCCTGCGTCAGGCGATTTTATATTTATATTTGACTATGAACTCCTTGGTCATGTTTTGATTGGCTGTGCTTACCTCTTAACCTTTGTACATTTCACTTCTCTTCAATTACTCCCGACCTCCCCAACTTGGAAAATGGCAGCTCTTTTCATAATAGCTTCTTTATATACGCACCCCGAATTCCTCCGGGAGTAGATCGCACGCCGTCCCATCCCCTTGAGCAACTTCATAACCTTGCCGCCTCTCGTAGTGAGCTACAAACGTTTTACGTAGTTGCATTTGAAATGTCACGGGCTGATATAAGGTCCCGGTATCACCAAGGAGATTAACACCGTAAGAACTCTCAGCAACAGCCTATGGTAAGTCAACAAATTTATAAGCTGCTAGGATGATGACATCTCACTTATCACCTCGATATTAAAGGCAGGTAACCTAGAGAATGGCAACACCATCTGATTAAAAGATTAAACGAGTTAATAATTGTGAGAGAACGACGATTCTACCGTCAAGATTTAGAAACCGATATCGACTTCAGCATATGTACATTTTTGTGCACTTGGCCCTTTGCACCACCCCATGGCTCCAGATCAAAAGACTTGGAACCAACATCCTCCCACCCAAGATTTTGATACATCTTTAGCCCAGAAGGGGAGGAGTCCAGCCAGCAACCGACATTATCGAGGCCCTCATCTGCGTATCTAGCAGCAATGTCCGAAATCATGAACTCGAGAAGCTTTGTCCCAACTCCGCGTCTCTGGAAGTTGGGATCAACGGCTAAATTCTCCAAGAATGCATGTGGTTTGCCATTGGTAAAGTCCAGTCGAGCTTTAGTCAATGTCCCGAAGTAATGAAGACAAAGAGGCGCGTTTGCTCCCTTGGGAACTTCGTCTGAACTACGAGGCCATGGGTTCTGTTCAGACGCTGTATGGGTTGACTCATAGATGTTATATACGGCTGCGCCAATTATGCGTTCAGATGTTGCACCGTCGGGAGATGTTTCGTATGTAACCGCTTTGATGTAATGTACCGTTGGGTCCGATTGCCAGACATGCTCATGTCTGGCGATTTTTGAACTTCGAAGAATGGCTGAAGATGGAGAGGGCGATATGGGGTAAATCAGTCGTAATAAAGGTGAGGCCGCTCCGAATGCTCTTTCTTCGATATCGACAATCTTCTCCAGGTCTCCCTTGTCTGTCACGGGCAATACTTTTGTCGGAAACATGACGGTTGTGCCTGATCCTTTCTGCACCTTCTAGTTTTCTCGAATGATGAAAATGAGACTTTGACAGAGTACGAACAAGTTACGGGCTGTTCGAGCTAGTTGTACTTGTATGTGGGACGTCGGTGGGACGCCTAGGCGCCCTATCAGCGTCTCAATTTTCACTAATTACATGCATTTAATAGATAGATATAAGCAGACATAAAATGGCCTATTAGAAGTGCTCGCTGCCTTGCGAATGATAGCTGCCTATTGGACTAGAGCTGGAGCTTGGCTCCATGGCGGGCGCTCAACACCAATCCACGGGTCAGGTAAGCATGCTCAAAAGGCAAAAACTGGTGACTACGGCGTGAGCGCTTATCGACACTGGGTCACTTGGACCGGCGAAATTTGCCGTTTGCCGTGGATTCTATTCGAATTCTTGCGCGTCTTTCGAAATAGACGCTTAGGCACCGGCGGTTCTTTAGGTACATTCTTACCCTCGCAAATCTATTTTTTGCTCATGCTCTCCCATTGATGAGGCTGAGTAGTATAAACAATTATAGCAACATTCTTCACTGAAGAAAATATTATACCTTTTAATCTTAATAAAATAACAACATTAAGTAAACTTGCGTTAGGTGAGGAGTACAATTCAGTACGCAGGATATGGTGATAAGAGCTCTTGATCAAATTTGGCAAATGCGACAAGCCTGATCAGTCGTGGAGATGGTGGGTAATCGTTGCAAAATAGTCCAGCAAATGTTAGTTACATGTAATAATGCTGCTTACGAAGCCTCGCTATCCCGCGGAGAGCGAGTCGCACGTCATTACTCACGAATCTTCCCTAAAGACTGGTAAATCCAAGTTTAGACCTAATCTCATCGAAGGTAACAGTCAAAGTGAACGTGCAGAGTGAATTGATATGGCTGACGGAGTTTCGCTATCCCGCGGAGGGCGAGTTGGTAAGAAATGGAGCCAGTTGGATCTGGTGATCTCGATGTCGATTCTTGTGTCGTCTTGATAATGGCCCTTCTAGCATTAGCAATACAGAGTGAATTGAGCTTACAAACACTGGTACTGTCGTTACTGCTGAGCCAAGAAAAGCTGATGAGACTATAGCAAAGTGATAGACTCCAGTTTTGTTGCGCCCCCGTGAGAACTGGTGAATCTAACTTCAAGCCTAAACTAACTCGGGGCAGCAGTCGAAGTGAACCTGCAGGGACAGTGGCGGTTTCGAGGTTCTGGTACAACCATTTGTCGTAACCTGCCTGGAATGGCGATGCTGTGAACAATACAATCTCAACCTATAAACTAAGGATAAAGGATCGGATGTCTCTTGTAATTTGTATAGATCAACTCGTAGCAAAACATAGAACCAGCTTGAAACTAAAGCTATACGGCAAAACTCAGCATGTCATTTTCTACAGACTCCCCACAGGACCCTGAGACCGATGTCTCGAGCGAATTCCCTTTCGATCTCAAATTTATTAGTGTGGAAGATGCTCAAATGGCATACGTGGATACAGGCGCACCAGCCGATAGCCGCCATTCCAATACAACTGCCTTATTCCTTCACGGTAACCCAACATCGTCTTATTTGTGGCGCAACATCATTCCGCATGTGTCTGAACAAGTGCGCTGCGTTGCTCCTGACCTTGTCGGCATGGGCGCCTCATCTAAGCCGTCCATTTCCTACCGCTTCGCCGAGCATGCTCGGTACCTGGGCGGCTTCATCGACCAAGTCTTACCCAAAGGAAAGGTGACACTCGTAATCCAGGATTGGGGTTCGGCTCTCGGATTTGATTGGGCCTTTCGTCATCAAGATCGGGTGGCCGGCCTTGTTTTCATGGAGTTTATACGACCATTTCCTACCTGGGATGATGCCGCACAAGGCAAGGCGCAGGAGACGTTTCGGGCTTTTCGGGACGAAGCTACTGGGAGGAAGCTCATCATTGAACAAAACGCCTTCATCAATGTTATGCTTGACCGAGGCCTGGTGCGCAAACTAACTGCCGAGGAAAAGGCTTATTACGCAAAGCCATACGACGATCCTGCTCATCGGGAGCCTCTGTTTTGGTGGCCCAATGAGATTCCCATTGAAGGTCACCCAGCTGATGTATATGAGCGAGCATCGAAATACCATGAGTGGCTTCTGGAGACGCAGGTTTCCAAGTTGTTCTTTTGGGCTGAGCCTGGTAGAATTGTGTCTGCAGAGAAGGCCCAGTGGTACTTGGACCATCTGAAAAATGTCAAAGGGATTTTTGTTGGAAAAGGTACACATTTCTTGCAAGAGGATCATCCTCATCGCATTGGGACAGAGATGTCATCCTGGTTGAATAGCTTGTAGGGATTATGATCATCTTCCTATGCGGACCTGGGAATATAGAACTTACAATAACTGCTTCTATTTGACTGGCCTTGATTTGTTCGTCAATCTATATGGAAAGACCTAACCTAGCTACTCCTTTGTCCTAGTTAATTATCCATCTCTCAATAATTTATTTTGTTTGGGATTTGAGTGAATAAAAGATGCAATGTGATTTAATCGTGATATTATACAAAAAATATGTAG